>CM037073.1:16962255-19362255 GCA_020882685.1 Aphelinus atriplicis | reverse complement strand
CTCGGAGATGCAGAGTATACGAGCAGCGTGACCCGCGGTGCAGTGCTTGCGATCAACTAACCCGCGCTAATCGCCGTTAATTCATGCGCCAACTTGTTCCCCTCGCCTCGCGTACGGTTCTTTGCTGGCGCGCGCGTGCGGCGTTCGAGAGAACAAACCGGACTTGGGCGCCGATGATAAAATTATGTGCAACAGCGCCTGGCTCGAACATATATACATGTATATATATATATATATATGAGAATCTGCCTCTAGCGGGTGATGAGTTTGGATTGAAGCTTCGCGGATGACTTTATGATTTTTTTTCTATAATCAAGTTATATTCATCCACAAGATTATAATCCTGGAATGTTTCGATTTTTTCTCCTTTAGAAATTATAATGTAGCTTATTATATTCCGATGAAAACTCGATCAAAATCAAAATACATCAATAGATAAACCCTAAAGCATATTACGCGCGAGGATTTAAAAACACGTTATGCTCCAACATAAATATAGCGATATTTAGGACGAGAGAACTTGTGCGTCAAGTGTACATGTGGGTAACGGAATCAATGGAGGATATAAAGTCGAGCGAGTGTGGCAAGTGGCTTAGTAATGCGCGGCGCGCGCATCAAGGAGATCGGCACAGAAAGAGAGGCATCCGTTATATACGTGTCGAGGGGTTTCGAGGCGAACAATTATAAGGGTAACTAATCTAATGAGCGGCGCGCCGCTAATGTCGGATTGCAGCTCTCGTACATGTGTACATATATACATCTCGGTCGAGCCGCGTCTGTACGGATGCGCGTGTGCACATGGCCGCCGATTTTCGTCTCGTCCATGTCTGAAGCGCGCAGACGGAAGGAACGGCGCGCACCATTGCAGGCGCAGCGATTACATACCCGAGTAGCGCGCAGCACGTGTCTCCGGCCGATTGTGTTTTTTTTTATGCTGCGCACGCGAGCTTCTCCTTTCTCGGGACTTTTTTCCCTCCTCCTCCTACGCCTCCGTTCATTTGTCTCCGGTAATTATGTTAATTGCTCTAAATGATCGTTCCGACGGATACAGTGGGTTCTAGTAAACGGAAGAGGGGAAAAAAAAGAGAAAATAGGAGGCTTACGCGAGTTACGACACTTGAGCTCGGTGTGTCGGGCCATGAGGTCGCAGCGTTTGAGCAACGATCTCTCAAATAATAGAAGTTTTTCATGGATTCTCGCAAGAGGCGGTGAGCTCGACGCCGCGCGCAACTCAATGAGACGCGTTGGCGAAACGCGATTTTCTTTCTCTAACGATTCTCGAAACGTGGCCGCTGGACGCTGAAATCGGCCTCTCTCGATTGGGAGGGGTCCAAGAGAAGAAAAAAAAAGAAGAGAGACTGACCTCGGCCATTGGAGTGGTTCTGCTGCGGCGACTGCGGCTGGCCCTGCGTCAGGATTATTTGGCTCTCCAGCTGCTGGAGCTCGGCTTGCAGCTCGTTAAGTTTGCTGTTGGCCTTTTTGACTATCGTCGCTACGTCCGACAGGGCCTTGCGATCGGTCGCCACCTCGCGCAGCTTTTCCGCGCCCGCTTTAATCTTGAGCTCCTGTTCGGGGATTTTCGTTGTCGTTGCAATTACTCAATTATTCAATAGCTTATGGAGATGAAGAAAAAAAATACATTTGATCGAGAAAATTGGACCGATCGAGCGTGTATATACGGGGGACCGAAAAGAAGAATATCGTCGCGACTATGACGACGCTGGCGCTTTCCTCGAACGCGCGTGCGCGCGTATTAAAAATATCCCCCGGCGAGAAATATCATCGTTAACAAAAATAACACGATTTCGCGCAAATTATTCGCTAAATTGAAAAATACGGATGAATCACACGTACGCGGCGGGTGATTCACTGCGCGGGCGCAATGAGCACACGCGTGATCTGGGTTGCGTCACTGGTCGTCGTCGTCGTCGTCGACGCGCGCAGGCGTGCAATCACCGCCAAAAGAAATAACCCGAGGAACAAAAGCGCGAAAGCACACGCGTCGCGCTTGGATGTATCCGCGACGAACCGGGTGTGCGTATATGTATCGACCCTCCGAAAGTCGATCCGTAAAAAATCGAGAGCGGCTCTAGTGGTGTGCAGCGCCAACCGATGCGTGAAAGTGGTCGATATACCCGCTCGTATGTATATTCTCGTGCCCGTTCGACGGTGAGCTCGATCGGGTTTCTCTAAGCGGAAAGTTCGCCGACTACGCCGGGCCGATTATAGGCATATTCGTGTGGAGCGAATATATATGTGTATAAGTATACGGACCTTGCGTATCTCGCGGCGTATGTGCTCGCGCAGCTCGTCGAGCCGGGCCGGCAAGGGCACCTGGTCACTGCCGGCCACTCCATACTTGTGCGACAGCTCGTACAGCACTGGGTGCCTGATGTAATCGCCCTGAAACAAAAACGCACGATTCCCATTACTTTTCATATAGGTTTCAAAGCGAGAGCTACCAAACTGACGAACGGTAGCGAATTTTAGGGGCCTCGTGCTATGGGGAATCGCAAATTTTTCTTTTTCTTTTGCAACGAAATATTCGTGTGATTTATTGACAATTGTGTCAATATAAAATTTTCTTCGTTGCTCAACAGTGGCGATTGTGCGTTCAAAGAAAATGCCAACTGCAGGAGAATCATCGCGTCATACGAGAAACTTCCCATTTGGTTTCCACGCGCAGATTACGGCACTCGTCGGAGGCTATGTACATCAAACTCTCGTCGGACGGTGCGTCTTTGTACCGGTCAATAATTTTCATATAATGTCCCATAGAAATATGGCCAATTGATTGATCAAAGAAAAGAGAATGAGACAAGTATGTGTACAAGCGCGATACACAGCATCCATAAGCTGCCGTGAATGCATTGGAGGTATATGGGAAACTCGAACAATAAGTGCTAAGGAGTTATCAAATCACAATGATTTTTTCAACCTGAATCGATCGAAACAATGACCAATAAATATACGGCACGCATTTGTCGAAGCACGTTATTAGCCGTCTAAAACGTCAAATTATCAATTTGCCGGACATTGTCGGGCGCTATCGTAGATAATTATCCAACAAAAGTGTTAAATCAAACACACACACACACACAAACACCCATACACACTACTCGCCGATTACACAGCTGTTCGGGCAGTTGCACAATGCGATTATTATAATAATAGGTGACACTAAAGTGCCGATAAAAGAGCGGCTCGGCTTTATCAACGCGGCGACGTTTGTCACACGCTCCCGGTGTGCGCGTGTGTGACTGTGTTTGTGTGTACGCGTGTGTGTTATCAAGGCCGCGACGCGTCGCCGCTGAATCACACGCGAAGGGCATTGTGCCAGCTCTCTCTCGCTCTCGTATATATGTGCGTAAAATGAGATCTGACTCCAGTAGCGCACTCCACTTAGTTTTTTACGAAAAAAGTAATGAGCCGTTGTCGATAGATTTTTTACGGTGTTTTCGCGGGTGCGGTTTTATCTGATATAGTTAAGTAATATATACTCGGAGTGATGGGGGAAACGGGGGAGGAGGGGTTAGTCGAATCAGCGGTACCACACGCCTCCTACCCGCATACTCGAGTGTGATTGAAACGGCGTTTATCCGTATTACGCCAAGGAGTTCCTGTACTTTCAAGCTCAATTTTGCGTGTGTCACTCGCCCGTATTCCGAATGCGATAAAGGGATCCGGATACGAGATCATCCTCGTCGATTGGGCATTATGCAGATCGTTTGAGTGCATCTCGCGAATTCACTCGTGACATATGGTTGGAATTAAATTTCAATAATCGACTTTGTGTTTGTTTGTGTATGCTTCGGGCAATTTCTCTCGCTCGTATATTGGGACAAAATTATTGTATACGTACGATCAGAATTAATTACTGGGAGAGAAAAAAATTAAAAAAGCTCATTTTATTGCGTGAAAAAAAAACGTACCACACAAGGTCTCACGCATTTCCAGAATAGCGTATTATACTGGTAATCCTGTACTTTCGGCTTCTTTTTCACTCTCGGCAGTGTAGTCATCCTCGCGAGATCCAACGGATACTTATATGTATATTCTCAGTCCACACACCAGAACAAACTGTCGCTTACGAGTAGTAATCTCTTACGCAAACGAGATTATTTTATATTACTCGTACACATTTCCACGTTATATTAATCCCGCGATATTTATACTAAAGCACTGAAATTTACTCTGAAATTCCTCCCGAAAAACACACGGGCAGATGCTTCCAACGAGGAGGAAACGAGCGTACTGAGCATTACACAAGTGGATGGCACCGTATGCCCTTATCTTTAACGATGTATCAAAAGACTCGATAACATAGATTTTCGCCACATGTGAAGAGGCTTATCGGCGTTCTTTTGTCACATATATAATACGCATTGAAAGATTTATCGAAAATAGAAGTGAAGTGATTGACTATCTACTGTGTATATCCGTCGATTTCTTTTTTTTTCGATTTAAATTTTTCGCAACGGTCGGCGTCTTGCAAGTGATAAATCAGAATATCTCGATAAACGCAGTGACTATCCCCAGTCGACAATTAACGGCACGTGACTCAACAGGATGAATCTATCCGTATACACATAAATTAGCTGGTCTTCCAACTCAAATCGATGATTTATTTCCTTTCAAGAATTGAAAATATTAAGTGTATTCCGTCAACGAAGCCGAGCTACTTTGGAGCAATAAAGAGTAACAATAGTGCTGCGTGCACGCGCGTAATACACACAATACTGGCGGACAGGTCAACAGACTTTCGAGTGCGCACGACGACAAACAACGTCCCAGTGTTCCAAATCGTGGATTCAAAGATAAAAGTTCAAAAGCAGGTGGCGTACCAGCTTTCGATATGCGAGGCGCCTAGGTTAATGATTCAACACGTAATTGAACGAGGAAACTTATCGTTAGTAGGATGAATCCAAATGGTGATAGTAACCTGTGTTAATATAGAAGTTGTTATCTGAAAACAATCGCGACGTTAGTCATAAGCGAGGTATAGATTTATTCTTGGGGTCTATAAAGTACACATTCTCACGTAGATTACTCTTATCTGGTTATGGAATCAGTTCTGCTTTAACCCTTGCAGTCACGCATTTAGAGGAAAAGAAAAAATCGAAAAAGTATGACATTTGATGTTTTTATAGTCGCTGATTACAAACCCGATGTCAGGATTGCTTGCTTAATTGATCGTTCAAACGATTTTGTCCAAGCGTATTCATGGGAAATTAGACTTTCCTGATAATTTATTATGGAATAACCGTGATATTGGGAAAACTCGACGTTTTGTGAAATAAACCAAACTTTTACATCACAATTACAAATATTTTAGATTTTGCCAGTCACTATTTTGTTTTATTATCTTTGTTCCAAAATAATCGTTTATTAGATTTTATGGCGACCTCAAAAATATATTCAGAATGAAGTTATGTTCATAACCAAATGTTACCACAGACAAATGAAATCTAAAATTGCAGAAAAGAATAAAAAAGGAAAATGAAGCCGGGAAAGGTGTGGGTCATACGTGACCCACTGTGATGGAAAGGTTAAAAAAATAATCATAATTACTAGAGTTTTTGGTACCTTTCCAAATCCAACTTCAAGAAAGTTAAATTCAAATACTTCCTCATCAATTCGGGGTATTCTAAGTCACCTACCCGACAGACATTGTTGAGATGATAAATTGTTAAGCCTCACTGAGAATAAATCAATTCCGTTGTCGAATACGGATGAAAATTTCTGTGCAGTTGACCAACATTTTCCACACGAGCAGCAGTCTTAACCGATCGAATTCGAGCGCTCCGATGAAATCCAGATAAGAGCAGCCAGGAAAGATTGAGAGCAAAAGTGCAGCCGATAAGCTCATCGCGTGTAGACGGAGATGAAAAGAAATCAGCTAACGAGAAATATGGAACGACGGAGGATGATCTATAGGGAAGGGGGGCCTTGCTTCGAGCGTCACTATATCTAACGTATATATCTAACACACAGACACTGTGTATTAGTCGCAGGCGCGCGCGCGTTTGGATTTCACCTCGTTAAGGCATTCCGTTTCATATTTGCACGATTGTCGCTATTCCGCAAATGGACTCGGGCTCGCACGATTGTTCATTCGATTTGATCCGCGGCTCAGTCGCGCGAGCCCAAGACCCTGACCTTGATTTCTCCAATTGTAAGAGTCGAAGCGCCGAGCCAGCTGATCCGCCGCGCACAATTTCAGCAAACATTTTCAGCTCACAAGCCACTTATCAATTTCACGTTTTTCTTTTCAGTCTTCAATCAGCAGAGAGTAGATTCTAACGTGGATAAAGGGATGAAAAATGTACGGCAATAATGCATCCGAAGTTCGCATTGCTGGTCAGCGAAATTTCGAAAAATGGTAGATCTGATATTTCGGGGATTATATCATTAAAATCGTGTTTTTCAGAGTTCAAAGGCAACACAGATATGATTGAAAGAATCAATACAACCCTATCAACTATCAAACCACTCCCTTTGTAGTCACATTAGACAAATCACCCATAGAAGGAGAAGGTTTACTTGAAAATATCACACTTGATTACCCATGGCTTTATGAGTGAATTTTATCGCGTGGAAAAATCTAGAAAAAAACAAAAGACTATTATGCAGATTTTCAGCCTGATCGCATCAGCGACTCATCCCCATTAGAGGGGTAGTGACCTTGCAAAAATCATATAGTTGGATACCCATGGCTTAAGGTGTCAATATTATCGCATTATCTACCAAGATACATATATATGTATGAATACTTGTCCTACAGGACCATTTTGCGGAGTTTCCAGCATATTTTATGAGCGATACATCCCTTTTAGAGGGAGTGGCTACCTTGTATGTTTTGTTTTTATGCTAACAATTGAAAAGAAGAACCAACCCAAACAGAAGCATATCAAAGGTAATCAAAAATTGAGAGGAACTATACTTCCGCTATATGAAAATGGATATCATTGGCGTTTGTTAATCGTAAAAATTGACGAGAAACAGATGATTTTCCTAGATCCATACAATCAGATGGATGTCGAAGACAAAAACCGAGGGGCGACTCACTAAAATTTTCCGCCAGAGAATACTAAAGAATACCGGGGAGTACCATGGAGTTCGGAGGAATACCATGGAGTACCATGGAGTACGAGGGAATACCGTGGAGTACTGAGGAATACTAAGGAGTACCAGGGGAATACTAAGGAATACTAAGGAGTATCAGGGAATACCAAGTATATATATATATATATATACCATGCATATATATATATATATATAATATATATATATATATATATATATATCCACCCAGAGAATATTTTTTTTCATTCGGTCTTTTTTTGTAGTTCTGTGGTAGAAATCCTATGAGGTGGTAAGAACTAAAAAAGTCGACTTAATACCTTCAGAATGAGCTAACTAGGAGTAGGCACAATCTTTGGGAAACCAATCACGAAGAAACTTTGTGAGATGGTTCTAGGGTAGCCTAATAGCTTATATTTAGAGTCATACAGTCTAATGTTTTGTTTTCCATAAGATATCCTGTCAAACATATTGGATTTTGAGCATGAACAGTATATCTATATATACGAAAACCCATAAATATAGATATACTGTAAATGTATAAAATCAAATGAATTGACAGAATAGCTCCTGCAAATCAAAACTTTAGACTTCATGGCTAGAGATATAAGCTGTTAAAGGACCCATGAACCAGCTCACAAAATTTCATCGTGATTGATGACCTAAAAGGTGTGCAATTTCCTAGTAAGCCACATAAATTCGAGAGAAAAACCAATGGTTCATGACTTGGGGGGTGCCGCATATTGGGTACATTTGAGAAAAAAAAGGAAAACCTATCGGAACGGTTGATAAACAGGACGTATGACGAAAAAAAAAATTAGATGTAGATGGAATGCCAAGGAATCTAATGGTATGTCGCTCGATTTTGTTAACCTAGTCTAAGGGTATTAAAAAAATTCGCACTCACTTGAGCAAAATTAGCTTAAGAATCGAAATTGGTGAAAAAATGGAGAAAACGAGCTGTAACAAGTTGGTGTGAGCGTTGGCGATTGGTCAAAATGTTTTTTTACTCATTATTGTGTATTGCCGACAAGATTTTGTGCCGCGGACCTGCTCTAGACCCGCGTATCTATGTAATTTCAAAGGGAGTACTATTTTTAATATGGAGTACCTGGGAATACCAGGGAATACCAAAGAGTGAACTCGGGAGTACTGCAGTGAGTCGCCCCTCGACAAAAACAGACTATGTACGACTTTCAAACAATTTTTACGTGATGTCCTCTGGAGCTCAACTTTGTTCAAACTACGAAGCAAAGAGTGGAAAGAAGTTTAGATTACCGTACGCCTTACCTACCAAAAAATGACGATAAACATAGCAGTGGGATGTATGTATTGTACTATTGCTGCATAGGCAAAGGATCAAGTTTGAGATGAACTTTGATCTTGAGAAGTTTAGAAGGTCTAAGGTGACAACCCCTGCAAAAGAGGTGGTTTGGTAGTTGGTAGGGTTGTTTTGACTCTTTGAATCATATATTCATTGTTCATGAGATTTGATGATATAATTTCCGAAAAACAAGATGTACCATTTTTCGAAAATTTGTAAAATAATCGTGTTGCGCAAGGCGAAAAATATTTATAAAAGATAAAAGCTGTGGGGGTGCACTTTTTCTTTTCTTATTAATAAAAAGTCGAGCATTACAATTGTTCACTAAGTTAAGTCAAGACGTGAAGATTAAAGAACAAGCCGAGTATGACGTGTTGGTAATAAATACACATAGCTGTAGGTACGCCGGTTCATTCCACTCAGATGAAAATTCAGTGGTTTGTGTGAATTCGCCATGAGAATATTCTCTAAAGTTTCTCGTATTGTCTATACGGAGTTAAAAAAGAATTAATCTACATTTGAATTGCGGCTTTCGAGTTATAGCAGCCATAGGATAATCATATCTTATCCATTGAATGAATCACAATACCTACACTATAAAATTATTTTTAGCGCGAATGCTGTTGTCCAAGTTGGTAAACAAAGAATTGTTTCCACTCTGGTTTAACAAACTGCGAACGTACGAGTTTTTTTTTTTCATTAAATTTAATAAAAATTTTTTCATAAGAATCGATCGGGTTTTCACATCCCAAAATCTTGATGCAATGCAATTGTTCAACGTGTTCTACTGTAATATGGAATGGTGTGTGCGTGAGTCGTGACCTTGCCTCGTGGTACTCGCGGACAACAAAAATTGCACAAGACTTTACGGACTGGCTTTAAACGAAGGTAGAAGTGCCGGCTTTTACTTTCTTCCTTCAGTAATAACCTTGCCCCATGGCATTCGAAAATTCAATGTCCTCTCGCGATGTTAATAAGATATGTGAGCTTTGTTATTGGCTGCGATCTGTACACGAGCGAATTTTCAATGCTTCCGGAGTTTACGTCGCGAAATTTCAAGCTTCGGTGGTATTTATCCAGTAGAAAAATCCAAAACAGAACAGACGAGGCTTGTAACGATTGTTTCCAAGTTAGTTTCTCAGTTTTTACACGCTAGGCGGGAAACGTATCGTGTTGAAATAGCTGTCGTTAGCGCTGATCCCTCTTCTATCTATATACGCATTCCGCACTTTCTTCGCTTCCTTGCGCGCACGCCTGTCTGGGCGCGCAAGCTGCGTAACCTAAAAATACGAGTTATATACCAGTGCACCGTTGCGTTATTTACGATGTTAATCGGTTAGTCTGGCTTATAGACCGAGCTATAGGAACATCCGAAGTTATTTGGGTTATTTGGTTCGGCAGTTATTGAATCGACACGATGTTTTAGTCGCTCACTGTATTCAACCGCCAGTGTAGTCATCGAAATTCGCCACGGGAATCAAAGTCCAATGTTTTTCTCTTTCAAAATCTCCCTGCCCCGAGGCTGTGGGAATTCCCCGATAGTACCAACGGAAAATCCCGTTATTCAATGAATATTCAAGTATGGCGGCATTAGAGAATGAGAAAACAGTGGTCTCAAATTATCATTACAGGAGAAGATTTCGTTTGACAATAAATAATGGAAAACTCATATTTGATAATTAATTTGTAAGACACCGATCAATCAACGAGTATTGTGGAAAGATAAAGAGATTTTTAATAACCAGTTTACGGATGATTTACAACTCTTTAATGAACGTTTATATGTTTAACTTTCGTTGAAAACTGATGAAAGTTCATTGAAAGTTACTAAAGCCACTGAGTCACGCGTGCGGCGATCTTTGAGGGCCAATAATATGAAGCACAAAAATGAAAACTCCATATCTTCATTATGGCGACGTTTCGCCAGCATGTTTTACTGGCAGCTCACCAGACTGCTTTTTATTACGACAAAAAAAAAGAGCAATTAAATAATGCAAATAGTGCGTACAAACTATCGATAAAAAGCACAATCACTACTCACGAATTATTCAAAACGACGATTTGCATTATGCCTGCCACTGTGTCAAGCATAGACTTACCGAGGAACTATGAATAATATACCGTCAACGATAATAATGATAAAGATGATAATAATGATCATACATATTCATCGTCACGAAAAACTTCCGTCCAGTTTCATCGGCTAATCGTTCCTCCACTGCGTCCCGCGCTAATTACGATTTTTCGTGTGTCACACGGCGGAGTCATCAAAAGTACAAGTTTACCCATGCACCTGCACCGACAAATTAGATTTTTTAACCGTAACCTTACGGTTCCCGCAAGTTTCTCACCCCAGACACACACACACACAAACAATGTGCCGTCTCATTCTCACAATTTACCCGTCGCCATGTGAAACGCGCTTATGAAACGAACTCTCTCGAAACGGACGCATCTGCTGCAGCGCCGTTCTCTTTGTATTTCTCATCGCGGCCTGCGAGAAGAGAACAGGGAAAAAAGTGCGCGACGACGGCGACGACGAATAGATCGCGTGACCGGTAAGAAGAAGCAGCAGCGGCAACCCGCTACAGCCGACTTTGTAAAATGAGGCGCGATTTATTGTGTTAACCCTCGTTGGTTGCACGAGTCGTCGTATGTACGATTGAGAGCGAGAGAAGCACCTGCCTTTGAGAGAGCGTTATCCTCTTCCTCTTTGCATTTTCTCTTTCGAATACGGCTTACACCGGTGATCTTTCGTATCGCGATCCCATTTCGTTTACCTGTTTATGCGTCCGAAATTGAGCCGTTACACGGTGCTGTAACTTTTTTCTTCTTCTTTTCGTTCGCGCACATATATGCGTTAGTGTTTTCGCGAGAGATCAGATGCGTGCTCGGTGCGTTATAGGACGAGGCTCTTATATATACGCGCGCAAGAAATTATCCGCAAATTATACAGGAAAACGTTACATGCGTGTATATAACCTAGGCAGACTAAAAATAGTATAGCGTTGCAAAATGATTCATGCGTCATAATTATGGAGACACTCTCGGTTCGGAATAAAAATGCACTTGTCTAGATTAGGATGAAACTCGAAGGTTTTTCGAATCTTTCACGTGCACCAGGTGTATTTTTCAACTCGAGCTCCGTTCAGTCCGACTATATACAATGAAAACTCAATCCATCTGCAAAGGATCACGCAAATCAACGTAATCGTCGGATAGAAATAAAAAGGAAAAAATATAACGTCACTCTTCGAACAGCGAGTGTATAATATACACAGGGAGTGGCTCTCGTCGCGTTTTCGAGCCCGCTACCTTTTTTCGTCATCGAAAACGTAACACACACACACACACACATGCCGTGCGCGATCGAAAGGAGAGCGCTTTTCCCCCACCCGCTCTCTCTCTCTACAGCGACACACGCGCGCACACGCACACGGCCAATCCGCCCAAAATGGCTTTTGCTATAATTGGAAAGTTCCTCCGTGGGCTCTTGGCCGCCTGTACTGATCTCACTCGAGAAAGAGAGAGAGAGAGAGAGAGCGAATTTTTCTCACGAGAGACGAGGAGCCGAGGTGAAAAAAAAGTATACTCGAGTCTAACGAGTTTCATAACGCGTCCAATTTTACGAGTTTACCAACAACATACGTAGTTTCGTACTATAATGGCTGATGTTTTAGACGCGAAATATGACGGACTCGTGTGGTATCAGGTATGATATACTTTTCTCCCACGTTCGGACTTTATTCAACATCTCTTTTTTATAACCTGTCAACGTGAAAAACTGCCGAGAGCTTATATTATAGTCTTCTATAAGTAAACTATTCATTTGAAACTAATTAAAGTTCATTAAAAGCCGCAAAAGATAATCAGCCGATTGAACAGCCGTCTCCGCCAATTAACTGGAGGGCAATAATTTCCAAGGGGACTCCGAAATGAATCAGCATTTTGATGGTCGACTAAGTTCGTAGGTTCTCTTTCTCTCTCTTTCAAACCTCTCATTGATTGATTCTTCATGTACACGGAAACTTGAAATCTAATACATCGCGCCGATATTTCTGCTGCGGAAAAAATCACTCTACCCACGGCAACAATTCCTTCAATCGTTAATTCGTGTTTACTTTGATTCGCAGATAAAGTACCGTTAACGAAGATAATATAATTAAAAATATTCCAAGCTCCTCCGGCATTATCAAGATGCATGAATTTTTATTGAAGCAGCAACGAGTTTTGCTTGTTCGGATCTCGCGATACGGCTATATCTCGCCTTATTCGTCACGCGTGCTAATGACGAGATCTTCAAACGCGAATATGGGACGATTTCACCTGATTGCATCGAACGGGGAGGTCAATTTTACTCGCGGTCCAAGTAGTCACAAAGGAGTCCATAAATGCCGCACGATTCTCTGCACGAGCCTATACGAAAGGAAGAAAGAAATAACGACATTGACAAATAACCGGTGGACCCGACGGTGTATACAGCACGTTTCGAATATTCATCCGCACGGACACACTTGCCAGTGGTCTGAACAATGACATTTTCTCGCCTGCTCGTCACCTGCAAACAGCTTTTCCCCGTCTCCCTCACGCGAGCGTTCTTTGAAACGACGAAGATGCTGGATAAGTCGCGCGTATAGGTATACACACACTCACTCACCTACACCTATATGAGCGAATATAATCGCGCGCGGCGCGCTCCAAGTGTTGCCGCGCGCGCAAAGCCCTCCTAACCTAAATTCTCGCGGCCGCTCGCGCGCGCGTTATGGATCCCACGGCATTCGCCGAATACCTGCCGCCCGCAGTTCCCACCTAAAATTAGCCGAATATATGGCCCCGCTTCGTGCGGGGTTTCGTTTTTCCGCCTACTCCGGCGCCTGTATGGGCTCGCGCGCGTGCGGCATTGTTTTCGTTTTGCGTACATCCAAGTATAGAGCGTCTCGCGGCTGCTCCGAAAGGAAACCTCGAGGGCGACTCGTTCATTTTTTAGCGCTGCATCTCTCGAGGCGGACTCGAGTAGGTGTATGTAACCTTTCGATAGTTTAATTATACATGTGCCCTGGGGGTCAGTTGTATTTTTTGCGCGGCAGATTAAAGTTACGATTTATCGATCGAATGTGATTCAACCGTGACAGACTAGAATGTACGAATTGTTTCGTTATATGGCCGACTAATGATTGAAAATTGAAGTTCGTAGCTGTGGTGATGTATTTTTTCGACGGATTTTCAAGATTTAACATTTTTGTACAGGTGAAGAGCATAAAACAAGTATCCGACTGTATGTACTTCTTCGTCAATCGTTCGTTGAATTTATGAACGCACTCTCTTCCAAAGTTAATCCGCAATGCAAACATATGTTATTTTTTGTTCTAATGGGATATTTCAGATACAAAGAGTAAGAGTAAACAGAAAAGGCAATGGTTCGTCGTGCAACATTGAACAAATGTTTGTACTGTCTCAGACGCTACTAGAGGGAGAATAATTCCGTGATATAAGAAAACTCAATCGACTTTGAATAACAGACGGAACAGCCGAGTCTCCCATTTAAAGAACCGATTCGTTCTCGAATAGCCAGTTTCGTACAAATATATACCCAAAGAATTTTATTCGCTGATCCGAGGAGTGAGAGAGAGGGAGCTTCGTAACTATAGATATGTATACTTGTACCCCCGCCCGAGAAACTCCATCGATCAAACTCAAGCACATCCTCTCGGGCGGGATAACGAACGAGCAACAAGTGTATAAGATCGCAGCGAGTCTTCTGCGGCGCGCAATTGGGGTAAAAACAATGTGTGGTAACGCTGGCGCGACGGCCTGCTCCAAATTGAGCATTGTTTACAAGCATCGCAGTCGCAGCAGCGTCTCGCGTGTGAGCACACGCAGGAGGTATACAAGAGGTAAGAGTGTGTGTGGCGAGACGTGCCGAGAAGGTGGCTGCGCGAGGGGCGCAACAAGTGTTCGGGCGTCGAGATGAAAGAGAGAGAGAGAGGGAGAGAGAGAGAGAAAGAGTGAGCAGCGGAGGAATTCGTGAGAGAGAGAGAGAGGAGAGCGCGCACAGGGCAGGGTCTTCGGCGATCCGTTCGGTCTCGCGCGCTCGGCAGACGCGCGTGTGCTCGCAGGAATGAATGAGAGAGCGAGAAACTCGCGAGAGAGGGAGCGAGGCGCTACGGAGGTGCGGGGGCCGGTGTGTGCTGGCTGGGCCGGGTAAACAAAAGAGAGCCGACGCGGTCGCGTGTATGGGGCTCGGGGAAAAATCCGGGAGGTGGATGCCGCGCGGAAGGGCTCGGTGCAGGTGCCCCCCGAGTGGGCCGCGCGCGTGTAAATATCTGGGCGGCGCGCGCGCTCACCTGGTAGTAGCTCGACTCCGCCATCTTGGGCCTTGGGCTGTCGGTTGGGGTGCCGAGAGAGCGGGCGCGCGCTCGCGCTGCGTTGCCGAGAGCTCGCCGCTAGCGGGGCCAGGAGCCGGGCTGGCGCGCGGTGGCTGGGCCCGCCGAGCGCCGAGGCTGCGGCTGATCGGCTCCTCCTGCGGCCTGCGCCGACTGCTGCACACATCCACGCGCACACTCCCCCCGAGACGGACGTACGTGTGCGGGCGCGATTGTGTGTGAGTTTGTGTGTATATCACACGCGCACGCACGCACCGACGACCCCCCACACCCCCCAACGCCCCCCTCCGCCCTCGCCCGGCACAGCGACCGGGACGAGACACACACACACACACACCGCACGCACCGAGAGCAACTGGTGCGCGCGCGATAACACCGCTCGCGTATGTACTCGTGTGCGTGTACTCGTGCACGACGTGTATCTCGGACTGCCGCACGCGCCCAGCGCGAGTGTTGCTCTCTGTCTCTCAGCGCATACGTGCGCAAGCCTCCTCGCGGGCGCGCAACGCTCAACTGCGCTCAACTGCGCTCAACGCACTGCAGCAGCCAGGCCACGCGAGCGCCGCGTCTCGCACACCAACCTCAACTGCCAGGCCGCGCCACATCGCGCGCAACAGCCCGCACACGGGCCGCCGCCGCGCCAAGCGCCAAGCGTCTCTCTTTCTCTTTCTCGCGTGTGTTATATGCTCTCCCCCCCCAGGTGCGAGCTATAACTATATATACATATGTATATATACACACACTTGCGGCTTCACTCGCCGATCCACCGCGCGATTCATCGGGGCAGCACCGCCGCCCCGCGAGTCTAAAAACTCGTATATCAAAAAGTATCGTTTCCCGCATAATGTTACTGCAGCACCGGATCACCTGTAATACCGATCCCTTTGTAAACGATGCCGATCTTTTCGAACGACGCGATCGACAGTCGTTTGGGAAAAAGCTCTCGTGTTATCGGAAAAGCTCGGTCGCGGTGTTCGAGCGGAAAAAGAACGCTATTACTTATCGTATTGGCAAATGAATCGCATTTCATCGGGATCAATCTCCGCCCCATCCTCTTAGTAGCTCCAAGAATAATAACAAGTCTGTTGAGTTATTTCAATAGTTGGTATTAATGAACTGATTTCCATTCTTTCGTTCATTCTAGCATCTGGATGTATGTAAGTAATAATAGACATGCATCAAGTTAACAAATGATATTCAATTTTTAACAATTCACAATCCCGTGCTCCACGTTTATATTTCATTTCATGTATATATGTACATTTTTTTACAGTGTGTCTGAATTTTTCAGCACCAAGATAACAAATTCACTTGTCTCAAGTAAATGTTTTTGCTCATTGATATGAAAGCATTTTCACTAGTTCATCGGAAGTATGGCTGAAAAGACTATTTGGATTCTGGTACAAATTCTTTGGATCGTGGCAAGCATCATACAATTGTTTGTAGATAGCCGTGATAACTTCAAATGCTCTTCGTTGGGTATTGGAACGATGAGTGCTGCTCTGAAGTAGTGAAATCTGTGGAAGCAGCAAAACATCAGGCATGACAAGGAAAGCTTCCAGTTTATTCTGAAATGTAAAAGATAATCCAATTGTTTGTTCATTTCAAAAGTTTAATTAATCTGAGTAATTTCGTTCATCCTGTAATCTCACCGTGAATTCTTTAATACTGAGTGGATCCATTCCAGGTATTGACGATAATGGTCCTTGATCACGAGTTTGCAAAATATTGTATATGGGACCAAGATTTAAATGTGCAACTAAAGAGCTAGCTTGCTCTGAGGTCAAAGTATCTATCTGAGCATCTGATTGAGCCTGAAATGGAACAAAACTTCAGTTTCTTGATACATCATGCCCATATATTTAATCTAATTGCTAAACTGCTTGAACGAGACTACACCTGTAACCTCTCCAATCTTTGATCCATATATTCGTATAATGCCAAAGTTGAATGAATTTGATGCATACAATTCAGAAGATACACAGCCATGTCCACAGTTGGAAGTCTTGAAGCTGTTTCATTTACTTCTTGTAACAGTGGATCAATAATGCAAGAGACAATCTGAATGCGGAAAAATTCTAATCAATAGATGATTTTCTAAAAAATCATTTAATAAATATTTTGGTAAATTATATCAATTTACCTGTAACATATCTTTTTCTCTGTCTTCAGCTATACTTGCCACTGATAAAACTTCATTGAGAAGAGACAAAAGTCTTGAAACGGAAGGTGCAGGCACTAAATCTGTACCAGGAGGTTCAGCTCTCTCCCCTAGAGCCATCCTAGTTTCTCTTTGAAGTCTGCTAACAAAACTTTTTTCACTCAGTTCTAGTAGCTCACCAAACATGACATCAAGTACACTGTCATGTATAACTGGTTTAAGAGTAGCCCGATAAAACCTTATAAGAGTCGTAACAGAATACAGAACTGTAGACGGTGCTTCAACAGCTACAATGTGCTCGATTCTTGATCTCAGAGGATGGCACAAACCTTCTGTTATATTACTCAAAGTTTGAGATATTTGCTCAGACATATTTGATTTATCGCAAGCTTTCAGTAATGTGAGGAGATTTTCTTTTTCGACAGGGATGGCCTGATGTAGCCATGCAAGAATATCACCAACATACCTTTTGGGATCATTAGCATGCATTTCTATTGGATTTGAATCACTCCCATGACCCTTTCCTAATGTCAGAGCATCAATGAATGAACTAACTAGAACAGATCTACGTGTGGTACAATACTCATCAAGTATATACTTGAATAACACAGGTCTTTCTTGCAATTTACTCATGGCTTTAGCAAGAAGAGGTATGATTTGTTCATTCTCAATATGTCGACATTGTGTTTGCGTCCATCTGTATAGTCTTTCAAGCCCTGATTCTTGAAGAAGAGTCATGCGCTGCATAACATCTAATGCCAAGGTTTGATAACCAGATTGCATTAGGATTCGGCAGTTACTATGGATTTCCTATAAATAGTATAGTGAGAATGAATAGACTCAATTATGGTATATTTCAATATAGTCATTTCTTTTTACCTGAACTCTATTCAAAACTGTGAAAAATTCTTCAGTTATAGGTGCTTCACGTGATGTGCCATGTAAAATAGTCAGCTCTTCAGAATTCAGCTGGAATGTTCTTATGAAGGCAGCAGCCACCTCTTGTTGCATTGATAATTTTTCGCTAAAAAATTATAAAGAAATTTCAATCGATCAGGTTTGGTAAGAGAATTATCCAAAATAATTGTATCAACACAAAACCTTTCATTTTGCAGTCTTGAAGTTTGGTCTATTAACTGCATTGTCTGACTTTTTGTTGACTGTGATCTGTTTGTCATACTTTGAACACAATCACTCATACCGATAACATCTTTGTGCATACCATCCAAGACATTCTTGACTTCCTTAAACGCGTCTAAAAACTGTTCATCGATGGCCAAACTTCTCTTTTCTATTTTAGCACGAAGGTTGCGTCTTTCTTCCAATGTATTTTCAGTGTAAAATGTTGATAACTCTTTCAGAGCTTCTATTGTGCCCTACATAATGATTTTAATTATTTCAAAGCACGGAGAAACATAGACTATACAAAAAATGTATAACCCATAGAGATCAAATTACAAGAAAATTCGTGTTATTGGAATAAGTACCTTGTCATTTTCAGGTCTGGACTCCAGCAACTTTGCCACTCGCTTAGAAATTGGCGAAATAATGAGTTTCTCCGACCCACCGGTTTGATTATCCATTTTGCAACAATTGTCAACAAATACAGTTCGTAATTAGACTCCAATACTCTCCATTTTTCACGCAGATATCGCAAATGTGATTATTACTACCGAGCAGCCGACTGGCATGGTAAGCACCTGAAGCCCCTGAAGGCACTCACTGTTTTTTTTTCCAACGAAGCATTCACTGGTGTGTGATTTGTAAATATGTCATATATATAGTATTGCAGACAGCACTTTTGACAACGCGGCTCAACTGACGTCATCCAATCACCACCGCTGCACCGGTGTAGAACGCGATATAGGACTATTGTGTACCAGTGTAGTGGACTTTCAAGATACTTATATTGTATCTATTTAGATATCATTTGACACTCGGAAAAATTTGAGATAGTGGAACTGCTGAGAATTATTTTTCCCGGAGAAATCTAAAAATTACTTGCTTTAGCGAAACAGCCTTATTTTTACACTACATTATTTTAAATCGCATATGGAAATACACCGGAAATGAGACTGAAAATGGCGCTGGTTTCCCATATCCTTAGCGCGCTGCGTATAATTCTCTAACCTAAATTCCATAATAAGGGACTCTTTCATGATTCACCTGCATTCACCTGTGTTCACCTGCTTTCCTTATAATGCAACGCGTATAGCAGACGTCATGGAAATGTGAATCTCTATCGTCCCGACTCTAACGGCTGTCATATCAGGATTGGCTATATACATATAGATAAAAGCAATGGATGAAACTATGACTAAGTGTTTGGTGATGATATAGTCTGATGCGATTACTCGTAAGTTTGCACTGTAGGTAATGAGGCAGGCTCGGTCTTGTTGTGAATTGTCGTTCTGTTTGTATAGTGGACGCAGTGGCTGAGGTCCATAGCGACGAAGAAAATGTCGGGCGGGGAGCTTTACAAAAGAATCGACACCTTCGTCTTCTTCGACCTGGAGACGACGGATCTGATTCGTGGTTCGCGGATGCCACGGATCATCGAACTGTCCATGGTCGCCGCCAGCCGAGGCTCCATCATACCCAACCGCAGGGACAAACTAGCCCTGCCAAGAGTATTGCATAAGCTCACCATACCCATCTGTCCCATGCAACAAATCAATCAAAGTGCCTCCTTTGCTTCCAGTGAGTAGACTTTTTTTTCTACCTGTCATTTCCCATGTATTTTAGCAGTTCACCCCAAGCTAATGTTACTTACAGATCTGTGGAATGATTCTCTGGACAATGTCAAACCTTTTGACGACGATACTTACAACATAATCATGCAATTCATCAATAGACTGCCTGGACTGATATGCTTTGTGGCACACAATGGTAATCGATTTGACTACCCAGTTTTTTTATCAGAACTTGATCGGATCAACAAGGTGAATATAATCTTGTTCAGCAATATCCTTTCGAGTGTAGATTTTAATTGAATACTCTTTCCACAGACTTTTCCAGATAAAATTTTATGTGTTGACACGCTGCAAGCATTCCACGAATTCTTCAGTGATACCAAATCCATTGATGAAAAGCCAGCTCCTGTCGTCCCAGAAGGATTTGATGAAGTGGATGAAGAGGAGTTGGCCCGTTTGAGGAGCCAGAAGTCAAACACTTCATTGGATGACAATTGGGATAATGCTTTATGTGCGGTGTTGGATGATTTTGTAAAAGTCCAAACCAGAGATTCTAGAGTATTAAACTGTGATCTGGATAATGGGTCTGACGTTCTAGATGCAATTACAAATAAGGGCCAAAACCAAGCTTGTAGCTCTTCCAGTTCAAGTATACAAACGAGTCCTAAATCAATGCAGGCAATCAATGAAAAGACACCAGAGAATCAAATCATAAGAGATCTAGACAATACTCGAAGAAACATTTTGGATGGTGCTAGGAAGAAACTGGATTTTGGAGATAAAAACCCAAAGAATTTTAAATTGTCCACAATTTACATGCATATGATTGGTTGTGAACCTGAAAATTTACATTGTGCAGAAGGTGATTGTATAAGTATGATACGCTGTGTATGCCAAATGGGTCCTCATTTTGCAGAATGGGCAGACTATAATGCAGAATCACTTATTCATTTCAAGAAAACATAAAACTTTGATGGTTACTAAATTATTAGTAATTTTTTGCATGCAATGATAAAAAGTAAGATAAAATAATGATTTTTATACGATTTTAATCAAGTAACTATCCATGTTTGTCAATCAATGTTGGAGTGATTAACATTCTAAAATTAGAAATTCAGATACTTAATACTACCAACTGAAAATGCGTTAGACACTGTCATGTATTAAGGTGAATGCACTTTACACCATTTCTGTTGGGTTGACTGAATTTTATGTTGTTGGATGGGGTATAAACTGTATTCCCATTTAGTGTAATAGAAGAAATTTGTTTGCTTGTGTATTTATAATTTACAGGTATATTTGATAATTGATCTACCATGGATTCTCTTTAAAGTGTTGATCCAAAAAGAATATGTTTGAATTTATTTCTATGCATAATTATCACAAATTTCATAGAATTGATTCCGAGTTTTGATATTGAAATAACTTCATCTCAATACTGAATCCAGATGCAAACATTCCATTGAAAAAAAGAAAATTAGAATTCTAAAATATATTCAGATACATATAGATTTGCTATTTCAAAGAACTGAATATTTATGTGTATATATTATATTTTTTCAATAATGTAGCATTTGAATTTTTACTAGTCTAAAACTAAAGTTTTTGATATAATTAGATTAGACTGTTAACTTTTTTTATAATTTATTCACCTGCATGCTAATGAATAATAATTAAAAAAAATTGATGCTCTAATTGAATATATTTTTGTAAAAATGTTACAAATGTATATGATAATGAACCATACTATCAAAAATGCATGATATTGTTTATATAATATAATATTTTGATACTAAAAAATTGTAAGATTATATGCATGAAGAAGATTATTCTTCAGACCTTGAAACTTGCAGGTCTAACATTTGACTTTCCAGCAAATTTCTTAAAATGATAATACGATATTCAATTAGTGAGACTTAAAAAAATGTGATTTAAATAACAGACTGTCTTTGATTGAATAAAATTTGAAAGTGATATCATATATTTTTAATTATACTAAATAAAATGATATGCAATAATCATTCATATGATGAAAATGTAATATATTCTCAACAATTTTGAGAATAATAAATTAATAATTTCTTTGTATTTACGATTTCTATCATTTTCTCCCCTCTTTAGTCTTGCACATAGTTTGAATCTGCATAATATTAACGTTAAGACAAATCTCACCTTTCTTCCACTTTGTCACTCGATCACTGTTCACTGAAATATAAATGATAAATTCATACATTGAAATCAGTAAGATGATTTAAAAAAGAAGTCGAGAAGCCACAAACTATTTTTATGTTCCGTAACCTAACATTTTTCGCTATTTATTCTACTGTATCTCTATCAATTACGAGATGTTCAAGTTCTCTTTGCAAAATGAAACTTATTTCGATATTTCGTTATTATAATTAGCAAAATCGCAACAATACGAATTTTTCGGGAAGAAGCAGATTCAAGCAAGACGAAAAAAGTCGAGATGGTGTCTTCAAAACTTTTTTTCGGTTTATCAGTATATTAATCAATATAAATGTTGCCACGATTTCAGTATCATAACGTTAGAAATATTAAAAAGTATGTGTATTATGAGCTTACATATTCGTATGTACATACTCCGTCTGCAAGTGCGTTTTCTGTCGGTTTCAATAAATTATAATTTTGACGTCAGAAATCTTCTAGGTCCTTCTCCCAAGTACTTCCCAATTTCTTATGTTTATGTAATTTCAAAGATCAGCTTTTCTCTTCAAAATCAACTCAACTACATGATAGTGATCATAACTACAAAAATAATACTCTAATTTAATTAGTTCAGGAATATATTTTAGTGAACAAATTACAAATGTAAAAAATTATTAAAAGTATGCACTACATATATTTTGAAACTGAAAATTTTAAGACAATATGCATCGAGAAAATTGTTCTTCAGGCTTTGAAATTCCCAGGTTTGACATCTGATTTTCCAGCATTTCCCCTAAAATAATTATAATATTCATCAAGGCGTGCAAATGTGTGATTTACTTAGCATAGAAACTTTATGTATATTCTCGACAATTTCGAGAATAATAATTTTATAATTCTTTGTATTCACAATTTCAATAATTTTTCCCTTCAAAAGTCTTATATGTACTCTTCAATTTGCGTCACAATAACATTTAATCTCACCTTTTTTCCACTTTTCCAGCTCGTCACTGCTCACTGAAATATTATTTATAATTTCAATTATTGATATTGGTAACTTATAATCAAGTCAAGTATCGGTGAAATTCGAAAAGTTTGTCTTTCAGAACTACAATTTTCTGCTGTTTATTACACAAATGTCCAAAAACGTCTTACTATCAATCCCGAGATGATGTGGGTATGTATGTACAACATTTAGTAAGGATGTACCCTTAGAGGGTTAAAAAAATCAATTCCAAAATGTTCAAGTTCTTCTTGCAAAATGTAACATATCTCAATATTTCTTCACTTGTCATTGGCGAAATGACATCGGAACGAATTCTTCGGGAACAAGTTGATTTAGACAAGATCGAAAAATTTGCCACACTAAACACATTGAGATCTCTCGAGGCTTTCAAAACGAGTTGTCAAAGTTTTTCGAATTGTTCGTACGTGAATGCGTCGAATGAATTTTTTGTTCATGTAACCACGATTTCAGCGTTTTAACGTAAGATAGATTAAAAAGTATATCTAAAATTTCATTCAATTAAGAAGACCATATAATCTGGAAAATATCTAACCCGCAATCGAAGCATTCTCGAAAGAATAATTATCAAATTCAGAGAATATACATATTATCAGCTTATACGATACTCACATACTATTTCTGCAAGCACATTTCTGTCGGTTTCAATTCTCCTATCCACATCGGAAATTAGCCGATTCAGGCGATTCGCATGATTAGTCAATTCAAATGGTGTTATTTTTTTCAATAAATTATAATCTGGATGCCAGAAATATTTCAGTTCGTGTTTTCCTAAAGCATCTGCCAACTCCTTCAAGGCCTTGAAAAGACAATAAGGTTTGCATGTTCATGGTATCTCAGAGATAAACTTTACTTTACAAAAGTTCTCAGAATAGTATATTATGCAACTAGTGCGTGAATTTTTTAAGACGCGCGTGGACGGGGGTCCACGTTTGACCGGCGAACTGCCGGCGACAAGTGTTACACGTTCACACGAGTGATACGATATTTTATGTTATGAGTGCTAGTTCAAAGGAAATCAAAAGATGCACTAATGTGTGAAATGCCGTTTCACGAACCGATTAACATAATGGTATTTTTCCAAGCAGTAGCGAAAAAACGAATTCTAGAAATGTATGGCGTTTGCGGCCCAAGTGAAGCGAGGGTGGAATGAGTCACGCGATAACAAAGTTTACTAACCTTTTTATTCATGTTTTGAAGACAAAATTAGTGTATTTTTAGCTCTCGGAATACTTACATACATGAATATCCACGTTTTAGGGGCATTCAAAAATCCTGCAAGATCACTCTGCCTATCCAAAATATGATAGAAGACAGTTTCTATGAAGTAACTGCAGATGCTGTACATATTTTGGCTATCGCGAAGTTTCTACAAAGACAAAAAAATTAAATGATCTACGTCGTTGAAGAACTCGATATCATCATCTCAATACTAACTTTCATCATGCGTATAACAGGTTTGATTTCGCCTTCCAAAAAGTCCTTTTCCTGTTCGTAGAAGCTAAGTCTCCACAGTATATTTTCAGCTGCTCCTTGCAGAGGTTTTGCAATGGCTAACCAATTATTCCTCTGAATAAAGTCACAATAGAGAAAAAATATTATTCGCAAAAATATCATTGATAAGCATGAACGGAAGAAAATCATTCTTAATCAATATTATAAAATTCAATTCAAGTAGCAGAATTCAGTCGATGATCTCAGTAGCCATAATCAAATAACGGGAAGTAATTCTTTTATCCGTAGACTTTCTAATCTGAATAAAGGATGCGAATGTTACTGAACGGAAAAATGTTGAATATTGTATAGGCTCTGTCAAACATCGGCTCATTCATATTACATTCTGAAGTTAATGCTATCTACAGACAAACGGAAGAAGTCAAGGATACGAAATCACATGTGGTTTAGCTTCAAATATTTATCTTCGACGAGATAAATTATCTATCTCTCAACTTCGAAGACAAGCCTTTCTTCAATGAATCGTCAGTAATTTCTCTATTGACGAAATGCGTAAGCGATTCGATGAATCTGATATTACGGGCAGTTCGAGTATCAGTGAGAGTTTAAAAATAATCTTGGTTTTTTTTCTAGATAGAGTATTAAATGAAATATAAATTATAATATATATTCGAAGGTATTATTGAAATATAACAATGAATTCATGAATTAGAATACTATATACTTGATTATATATATAATATATAGTATATAGTGATAAATTTCAAAGTTCAACATGAAGTTGAAAGTTTAATACTCATGAAATTTTTATTTTAATTTTAAAATGACTCGTTTTTGGGTAAGAATACATTACATTTCTCTTCATTTGTCGGTAACCATAGCCCAGTTGTTTGTCTACGAACTCCAAACATGGAACAATATCAACATCAAAAATATAGCCAGTAGGAGTCGTTACATTCAATGTGAATGCTGGTCCACTTTTTTTGTGCTTCACCTGGAAATAAGAACATTGATTTTATTAATTACTTCTGGTATGTGCTGACCATACAGTATATTGAGAAATGTTGATAACTTCATAAATTCAATCAATAGCCATATACTACGTTTTATGGTACTTAATTTTTTCACATAGCTTATTTACATGGGTCATTCTCATGAAAACGGTATCTTTTTACGGCGAAAATTAAAATGTCCAATTCATCAACTTTGAATTTTTTTTAAATATTGTATGTACATACGAATGGTCGATCTTTGAGGGCCAATCCAGTGTGCAGTCAAAAAAAAAATCACAAAATCTATCTCATAATTAGTTGTTGCAATGATTCGCGCCAGTGAAGTTTACTGGCCTCATCGCAGGCTTTGTACACAGATGTACAAACACAGATTGTATCATTTATTACGTGTTTTTTGCAATAAATTTTAACCTGTTGAGGCCAGTAAACCTCACTGGCGTGAAACATTGCTACAACTAATTATGTGGTGGATTTTGTGATTTTCCTTTTCCACTTTACACTAAATTAACCCTCAAAGATCGACCATTCGTTCAATATTTGAATAATGAAGGGTATTCTCCACGATACTGAATTTTCTTTTCTCCATTATTTGTGTTCTTTGATACTAACAAAAGCTAAAATCACTTGTGGCCCTTCGAAATCGCCATAATTTATTTTTTTCCAATCATTTTTTGTTTTTCTAGTTATCACGGTAATGCCGCGTTTTATAAATATAATATAAGATGAACTTCAAATTACATTTTTTCTAAACCTGCATTAGATAGAGCGGAAGAAAATACGTAAATTTGGTTTTTATATACTTTTTTTTGACAGTGCCGTTTCAGTAGACGTTGTAAGGTGATTGATTTTTTGTATGATTTTACACTGTAAAAACGTTATCTTTGAACGATAACAACTCTGTTAAAATGGCACTTGCAAAACAAATTGTGTGTACTTTAGTTCTTTTTTCCTAATGATTCCATTAGATTTACCAGGAAAAGCCTTCCACTATCACGAAATATCAGCGTCGACCAGTGTGTATGTATACATATGTATATTACAAAATAGCGTTTGCCTTATGACGCGTTTGCCCTATGACGATTCGAACAAAATCATTGATTATAGGCCCCAGAACCAAATCTGGAAGGTGGCCGTGTGTGTACATTACAGATTCTACTAGTACATACTAACATATATACACAGTAGAATCACTAAACTCCACTTGTGAATAAATCTAGCTGATGATCAGCGTAGTGTTTGCCCTATGACGGTATATGTTTGAAATCAATTTCAAGCAAACTTTATGAGCTATGGATTCGATAACAAAGTGCAAAGTGCCAAACTTATGGTTACTATTCGATTGTTGGGATCACTGGTAAGAGAACTGATCGATAAGCGCGATCTAAACAGTGGAAAAACCGCTGCCAAGTGCCTCAGCAGTATGCTTTCTCAAAGTATTGCAATTCAACCTCAATTTGCATTAATCACCACTCTTTGAGAAAGCATAATGAACCTCTAACTTATTTCCTCCACTCCATAGTAACGGTTGCTATGGTAAATATCCGAGCTTCGGTGTTCTTACTTCTTAGTCGTCAACAGTTCCGAAAATGGACCTCCAACTGACTTTTCCCACTCTATAGTAACGGTTGCTAAGGACGTAAACAATGGTTGCTATGGTAAATGTCGGAGCTTCGACGTTATTACTTCTTAGTCATCAACAGTTCCGAAAATGGACCTCCAACTGACTTTTCCCACTCCATAGTAACGGTTGCTAAGGACGTAAACAATGGTTGCTACGGTAAATGTCGGAGCTTCGATGTTCTTACTTCTTAGTCATCAACAGTTCCGAAAATGGACCTCCAACAGACTTTTCCCACTCCATAGTAACGGTTGCTAAGGACGTAAACAATGGTTGCTATGGTAAATGTCGGAGCTTCGACGTTATTACTTCTTAGTCATCAACAGTTCCGAAAATGGACCTCCAACTGACTTTTCCCACTCCATAGTAACGGTTGCTAAGGACGTAAACAATGGTTGCTATGGTAAATGTCGGAGCTTCGATGTTCTTACTTCTTAGTCATCAACAGTTCCGAAAATGGACCTCCAACAGACTTTTCCCACTCTATAGTAACGGTTGCTAAGGACGTAAACAATGGTTGCTATGGTAAATGTCGGAGCTTCGACGTTATTACTTCTTAGTCATCAACAGTTCCGAAAATGGACCTCCAACTGACTTTTCCCACTCCATAGTAACGGTTGCTAAGGACGTAAACAATGGTTGCTATGGTAAATGTCGGAGCTTCGATGTTCTTACTTCTTAGTCATCAACAGTTCCGAAAATGGACCTCCAACAGACTTTTCCCACTCCATAGTAACGGTTGCTAAGGACGTAAACAATGGTTGCTATGGTAAATGTCGGAGCTTCGACGTTATTACTTCTTAGTCATCAACAGTTCCGAAAATGGACCTCCAACTGACTTTTCCCACTCCATAGTAACGGTTGCTAAGGACGTAAACAATGGTTGCTATGGTAAATGTCGGAGCTTCGATGTTCTTACTTCTTAGTCATCAACAGTTCCAAAAATGAACCTCCAACTGACTTTTCCCATTCCCTAGTTACGGTTGCAAGGGATATAAACAACGGTTGCTAAAGACATCAACAATGGTTTCTACGGGAAATCTCTCTTTGATTCTTATAGAATCCCATAAATATACGAACCCAAATGATCATTCATCATGAATTATATGGGAACTTATCAAAAACACGATAGCAACGGTTGCCATGGAAATAAACAACGGATGCTGCTAAACACGTTTACATCTTTCGGAGACCGACCTGTGTGCAAAATTTCAGGACGATCGGACTATTCCTTCCAAAGTCATCGTACGACAAAAAAAAAGTCAGTCTGAAGCTGAATTTTGTATCTCCATTGCAACGGTTGCTAGGAGAATAAACAATGGTTGTTCCAAAATGAATGTCTTATCGATTCTCATCGATCGTCGAAAAAATTGGAGACCCATCGTGCATTGATGATGATTTTTGGAGCTTTTATCAAAAACACGTTAGCAACGGTTGCTAGAGAAATAAACAATGGAATTGGCTGAAAATTGAACTCGACCGAGATTTTGCGGCGACTAACCTGTGTGCAAAATTTCAGTACGATCGGACAATTCCTTCGAGAGTTATCGTACGACAAAAAAGTGCACCGTACGCACGTACGTACGTACATACATACAGACATTTTCGGATTTCCATGTTTTTCGACCCGTAGATTACGAAAATCGAGGTCCCGAAGTCCGATTCGGTGGGTCGATTTTTACCCCGTTACAAAGCTTTCTCTTTGAGAAAGCAAAATGGGCAAAATCCGTAAACATGACGAAAGTGGCTGAAATTCGCAAAAAAAACCGCTGCCAAGTGCCTCAGCAGTATGCTTTCTCAAAGTATTGCAATTGAACCTCAACTTGCATTAATCACCACTCTTTGAGAAAGCAAAATGAACCTCTAACTCATTTCCTCCACTCTATAGTAACGGTTGCTATGGTAAATATCCGAGCTTCGGTGTTCTTACTTCTTAGTCGTCAACAGTTCCGAAAATAGACCTCTAACTGACTTTTCCCACTCCATAGTAACGGTTGCTAAGGACGTAAACAATGGTTGCTATGGTAAATGTCGGAGCTTCGAGTTCTTACTTCTTAGTCACCAATAGTTCCAAAAATGGACTTCAAACTGACTTTTCCCACTCCATAGTAACGGTTGCTAAGGACGTAAACAACGGCTGCTATGGTAAATGTCGGAGCTTCGACGTTATTTTCACACTCCATAGTAACGGTTGCTAAGGACGTAAACAATGGTTGCTATGGTAAATGTCGGAGCTTCGATGTTCTTACTTCTTAGTCATCAACAGTTCCAAAAATGAACCTCCAACTGACTTTTCCCATTCCCTAGTTACGGTTGCAACCGATATAAACACCGGTTGCTAGAGACATCAACAATGGTTTATACGGGAAAGGTCTCTCTTTGATTGTTATAGAATCCCATAAATATACAAACCCAAATGATCATTTATCATGAATATATGGGAACTTATCGAAAACACGCTAGCAACGGTTGCCATGGAATCAAACAACGGATGTTGCTGAAGACCGAACTCGGTTCACATCTGCCGGTGACCGACCTGTGTGCAAAATTTCAGGACGATCGGACCATTCCTTCGAAAATTAACGTACGACAAAAAAAAATCAGTCTGAAGCTGAATTTTGTATCTCCATAGCAACGGTTGCTAGGAGAATAAACAATGGTTGTTCCAAAATGAATGTCTTATCGATTCTCATCGATCGTCGAAAGAATTCGAGACCCATCGTGCATTGATGATGATTTTTGGAGCTTTTATCAAAAAACACGTTAGCAACGGTTGCTAGAGAAATAAACAACGGAATTGGCTGAAAATTGAACTCGACCGAGATTTTGCGGCGACTAACCTGTGTGCAAAATTTCAGGACGATCGGACAATTCCTTCGAGAGTTATCGTACGACAAAAAAAAGTGCACGTACGTACGTACGTACGTACATACATACAGACATTTTCGGATTTCCATGTTTTTCGACCCGTAGATTACGAAAATCGAGGTCCCGAAGTCCGATTCGGTGGGTCGATTTTTACCCCGTTACAAAGCTTTCTCTTTGAGAAAGCAAAATGCAAAAAATGTAGATAACAATAGAAAATTTTGGAAATGCACATCTAAATTGCGAGAAAATAGTTTTCTTTGTAATTATGAAGAGTGTATGATAGCATATATACGCTAGTGGAAAGTGTGAAAATTAGGTTTTAAGACGGTTTTACCTATTACGATTTTGGTTTGTTTTAGTCATCTTTAACATCCTAAATAACAACTTCAAAAACATTTTATTGTTTAACTCATATCTAATTCGAGCTATCTGTAGCTGCTCGGCATGGCAAACAGTTATTTTTCATGCTCAAAATGTCGAAGACATTGAAAGTACCGTTTTCATGAGAATAACCCGAGAGAATAAAATTATTATTACAATAATAACTCGAAATATCTCTTCACATTTAAAATAACATTTAAATAATTAAAATAAATTTATATTGTTTAGCGATCTATAAATTTAAAATAGTAAAAAAATATCGTATTAGTAGAAAACATAACTGATGAACAATAACAATTTTCATCAACTATGCAAGTTCTACTGTTTTAGATCTAGAGAGTAAGATTTTGGTTTGAAATAAGAAATATTTTCAAAGCTATTTGAATAAAGATTTAGTTATCATGAATTCTCGTTTAAAAATTTTTCTGTTTTACTAACTTTGTATTGGTTACCGTTGTAATCCAGCAAGTAGTAACCACCACTTTTGGGGAGAACGTCGAATGCAGATGTGAATACACTTTCTATCCAATTACGAAATTTGTTTTCAATCAGATAACTTTCACGATTGATCCATTTAGATAGTGTCTTGCTAAAATTAGTAAAATAAATAGAGCCCGATGATTAGTAATAGATCTCTATATTTTCGTACACAAACCTGTGTTTTATCCAAGTAGGATTCGTATTGTTTGCAGTATCTATATTTATTTTCACAAAACCGTATTCTCCATGATTGACGTCAATCTGTAAAAATAATATAATTTATCGAAATGAAATCTCGACCAAATTGACTCTAATTGATATAATAAAGTACAAAGTACCTACTCTTATTTTATCGTATCTGATAGGTAATTTTATAATAATATCCAAATCAAATTCTTCTGGGCTTCCGTATTTTGTTCGTTTATAAAAGCTACCTCCGTAAATAATTCGTTGATACATTGCGGCGAAAAGTTCATCTTTCTTCATTGTTGGGATAAATTTATTCTCTATCTATAGATAGAAACATATCTCATATTAGTTTGAACATAATGTGTCTTTAAAATATAAAGTGAAATCATTCTTATTCAGTTATTTAATTTGTGAATTTACAAACTGTACGCATACATAATAAAACAATGCAACTTATATCAACTTATGAAGAGATCACCGAAGGTGTTACGAATAAACTTAAATGCATGTTTAACTGAAATTTAATCGAACATATTTCGTGTATTCAATGAAAATGCATAGTCATCTGTTGTTACTATTTATATTTTTATATAACAACGACACGAGACTCTTCTCGTATGAAATGATAAATGATAAATATAAATATAAAATGTCATACTTACAAGATAGTAAAAAGTCTTTTTTATTGAGCAGTAAGACTTTTTATTCGATAGTAAAAGGTCTTACGACAAACTTATTTTTGTTACCTTTTTAAACGATATATTAATCAAACAAAGTATGCGCAGGGCTTAAAAATTTAAGTTGTCTAAAATCATAAATATTTTCTAGTACTGACCATTTTTAAATGTTGATTCATCTCTTTGATTTCTTCCCCTTTGAGAGTTAGAAACATTCTATTAATCTTTTGAAATGTCGAATCATCGCGATACTTCCGATCTCTATAGTTTTTATTTTCGACTGCAACACTCATTTTCCACTTCAATATTAGAAAACAACTAAAACCTGACTGTATCGACGTACTTGTAACTTTGAAAGATACTAAAAAATCTTATCAGATAATATCAAATCGACTTTGAAGTTTCGCCAAGAGCATTTGGGTGTGTCCAAGTGCAACAGAGTACGGTCTCGAACTACAGTTTCAGAGTTACACGCATTCTATTTATGTAGCACGTTCGACTTATCAAGGAAAAAGCTGTCGCGAACAGTACTGTAAACTTCAAGAGAAGTAACGAACTGTTCGCATCCTGTTTGTACTTCCCCATTTCATCCCGAACGTTGGCAGTGAAGTACAAAATAACACGTGGCCTTTCTCAATTGGCTCAAAAACACTCCGAGTCGCTTAGCCGAGAAACTCAAAACAGCACATGTCGGCCACGCCCATTTGCATGAGAAAGTCTGATCAAAGAATCTGATGTCCGAACGTTTTTTCAAAATGTATAGAAATTCAATTTGAACAAGAACCGATGGAAATGACGGAGAAATGGTAGAATTTAAAAAATTTGAATATTGCAAAATACAGAAATTATTATGAATTCGAATGGTGAATTTGAAAGAATGATAACACAGTCATTTTTCTGTAGGTACTGATACCCATCAATAATTCAGGTGAATCCAACCTTAGATACAGATATCAAAATTAAGTAAAACTAAAGATAATCTAAATGGTTACTTGTTTGAGTATTTGATCACGAGAAACAATCATGAATTTAATGAAAAACTATAAGAATTTGAAAGCAGTAGACTCCATTGAAAACATTATTTTTCTAGATTTCAAAAAACACTGAATGTTTGTTTTTAACTTTTATCTGATAACTAGCAATAATCTCTCGCTCGCTATCGCTCGCTCGGGTGTTTTATGGGAATTTACGATAGTACTATTTACAATAATGAATCATATAGAAAACAATAAAATTATCTATTTAATTTTCTCGTTCATCAGGCCTGAAATCGCGAAATCATTTGAAACAAATTTTATTAACCGATAGTATCGTGAATACAGTTTGTTTATTTGACAATAATTTGTTCACTTTACTATAATACTCCACACTATATACTTCATGAGTAATTAATAACTGGATAGCGAAGTCAAAAGATAAAAATGAAAAACAAACTTGATAAGATAAACAACTTTTCCTTCATATGTATAGATAAAAAATTTTTTACAAAATGAACAGAAAACGCGTGTGTAACAAACAATTATCCGTAGCTGTTCACAGGAATAGCAACAAAACGTGCAACTCTTTGTAACAGCATCGATGGAATATTATTTATAGCAACTCTCAATGATACTACAGTATTCTGATCTTTCTAAACATTATTAATCAACATTATTATATCATAATTATTTTTCGAAATCACATTCATCTCTCTGAATTCCTTTTTTTAGGTTCTAGATTTTCATGTTGGCTGTGCAAACCATCTGAAACCGCTAGAATATTTAATAAATTAACAGATAATCCATTGTGGAATAATACTTTATGTATATAGATTTCATTATAAAGAGTATCTATACATATCATATTAGTCCACGACTAATTAGTCTTCAGTTTCTTCATTCTTTACTCTTCAGTTTTTCGGTTATCTGGCGAACAATTGTCAATTGTATCTTATACTCTCCAAGTTTCCACGCTTGGGACAACTATTAATAGTACTAACACAAGAAGAACTCTGTAAGAAATCTTCTTGATCAAATAGAATCGAGGGAACCCAAGCCGTTCTCGAAATTTTCAACTCGAAAGATCCCCGTCTTAATTTGGCTCCCATTTGATTAAATAGATTGACAAGATAACGAGTGACCCAGAAGCCTATAAATTGAGTCGGCCAATTCATAAAGTCGAAATAACGTCTCGATCGACAATGTCTTACAAGGCTATACTGCTGTTCTCTGTGGCGTTCGTGGCGGTGAGCTGTGCTCCTGCCGAGGACGAGGAGACCCAGGTGAATCCGCTCACGGCCAATGTGGACTACCCGGTCGCGGAGGTGGGCGAGGAGGAAGAGTTTACGGCGAATGAGCTGCAGGCGCTGCGGAGCACGAGCGAGCACTGGAAGGAAATCGGACAGGCTATTGTGCAGAGGATAAAACAGTCGATGCTTGAAATGCAGAAGGCCGAGAAAAATTTGGTTGAATTACAGAGGATAGAGCTGAAGTTACAAGCCCTGGATCAATTGAGCTTCGACATTGCGAGGATTCAGCTATTCGAGAAGAAGCACGCTAAGCAGCTGCAGCGAATTTTTCAAAAGTTCGATCAGCAAGGGCGGAAGCTACGGCCGTGGAACTTGAAATCATTTTTAGGTAAACTTTATTGATGTGCGAGGAAATTTGATAATAAACTGGCGTTGCGCAAGGAAAATAATGTGTTTCATTAAATCCCATTATAAAATTCAAAAAAAGTTTAGTTTGTAACCAATCAAGGTAAAATTGCAAAGGGTAGTTGCAGTTTGTTTGATTGATCGACGACTATAGCAAACGTATATCTTCGCTCGTCTCTACTTTCTAGGACTAACTGCTATTCCGTACGTCGAATTGTTCACTATTAGTATTGAGAGAAAAAAACGAACAATTTAAAATAGTTAAAGAGTACTGTTTAATGGTGGTGTATTTAAATTCACTGCTCATCAGTTATGCAATTTCTACTCACGAATAGTGAATATTCACTATTATAAATAGTAATTTTTAACTATGTTAAATTTAGGGAAAACGCTTTTGTGCAAACGACTAGAAAGAAGCAAATGATTTCCATCGCTTGAATATGTCCGGGACGTTCAACCGTAAAATGCGAGTGTATTAATTAATTTGTAATCAAGTAACTCGCGCTTTTACAGAGGAACGTTTATTCAATTTTTTATGTGAGACTAAAAAGTATTGCAGTATATAATCACTGATAGAGTATATGGGTCGGCAATAATTGAACGCAGATGCGTAACAGGCACATGTGGCGCTATTGTGTATAGCCAACTTTTACTTCAGTCACGTACACGTTTGAGATTGTTTGTTTTCAAGCCTCTAATTATGAACAGAAAAGTTTTTTTTTCGTTGAATATTTCATGAAAACATAGGATTAGCAATTTGTATGTGTAGCTCCGAGAGAAGTAGATTAAAATTTGATGACAAAGTTCCGAACTTTTCGCTGCTGACAGACATAGACATGACCATAATATAATGAAGCCAAATAAGCGCGGACAAAAAATATTATAATAAATTAAAAAAATAGTTAATTTTCTTTTTAATGATCATTACTTGGTAGTTCGTTTAGAGTTGAAGTACCTCACTTAGTCAAAGAACTCACCATATTCAAAACGTATACAAATATATATGCGTAATCGATTTTTTCAAAACAGTTTAATTTAATTTCCAAATAAGAGCTCATGTATCTTAAATTGTAAAAGTCTAATATTTTGATGCATACTAATGAATTGTCAGAAGCGAACGATATGGTAATAACCATGTGCTAATCATTACTATATCTCGCTTTCCCAATTATCTTGCAAAGTCAATTTTACGGTCATCGACCCAGAGCAATCTTGACCTTTCATTGCAAATGAATTTCCGTTTGGAAAAGTGCATTTGTATCAACCATATTTCCTGGTAAAGCTTATGCTGCGAATATATCGAAAAATTAATTATTCAACTCATGTTTTAATAAATCACATTTTTTACAAAACAGCCATTAAATTAAAGTACAGTAATTTAATATTTTATTAATATTATGCTGTGTATCAGATTTTATCAACATTTTCTCAGTTTATGAACGAGATACATTCTTGATCTGCATGAGACATTCTGCATGATTATCTTTTGATTTTCCACCTAATTCTTCTTCAATATTTCCAAGAAATAATTCAATATCAACATAGCCTGCAACCTATTGAATATATAAATTTACTCATTCTGAATTAGAACCAGTTTTTCCCACAAAATTAAATATTAATCTTCGAAGATTAGAAAGAAAAAAAATTCTTGATAGTGAAATCATTCAATATTTGCTCTTCTATATTTAACGGTTCATCGTATTATTTTTTGAAATATTACCAATACTAATTTGAAATGATTGTCTTGGAACACTTCTAAGGGATATCAACTGAAAGATTCACAGTCACTCGTATCATGATCTCATTATCTAATTCTCATTGTAAAAAAAATAAAAAAAAAACACCTGCCGAGTTAAGCAGTGTACTTTCTCAAAATTAACATTGTGAATTTGAATTTCTCTTCATCTTGCTGACGCTTGCTATGGGAATTAACATAGATTATTATGTTGATTTTCCCATGTTAGAGATGTGAATAACGGTTGTTATGGACAACGGCATCAACGGCCGTTAAGTATGTTAACAGTGGTTGAAACTCGGAGATATTTTGAATATTTCCAAATATTTGACATTAGACTTGGAAAGTTGAAAAATTTCATCGCCATAGCGCCATGTTCTATTGAGTATTATTCCATGACGGATTATCTTTGAATCGATCAAATATTCTTTCAGCTCAGTTGTCTATTGACTTGCTAGTCTAGTTGTCCATTGTCTATTCTCTCGCGAACAATTGCTTCTTATCTTATCAAGTTGACAAACTTGGGACTACAATTGATAGGACTAGCACAATAAAAATTTTGTAAAAATCTACCTCCTCTTTTCTTGGTAACTCTCGCAAATTTGTCACTCGCAAAAAAAGTGCAAATTCAATCATTTAAATTAGTTTCACGATTCTCGAAACTTCCAACGCGAAAGACCCCCGTCTTATTTTAGCTCACATTTGATTAAACAGATAGACGAGATAACGAGTGATCAAGAAGCCTATAAATTGGGCCAGCCAATTCGTACAGAGGAAATCTCGTCCCGATCTACAATGTCTTACAAGGCTATACTGCTGTTCTCTGTGGCGTTCGTGGCGGTGAGCTGTGCTCCTGCCGAGGACGAGGAGATCCAGGTGGATCCGCTCACTGCTAATCCGGACAGCCTGGTCGTGGAAAATTTGGAGGTGAAGGATCTACAGTGGCCGCTCGGGTTGAGGGAACTGCATTTGCTGTGGAGCACAAACCAGCAAAGAGCGGAAATCAAGCAGGCCATTGCGAAGGAGCTGGAACATTGGCAGCTTGCAATCAAGGAGGAAGAGGAGGATTGGCAACTTATTCGGCGGATTCACTCGGCTCAGCTGAAGGAATGGCAGCTCAAGTTAGAAAAGATGCAGCAGTTGAGTCAGGAGATGGAGCAGTTCCAGCAATTCGAGGAGGAGCACGCGGAAGAGCTGCAGCCGATTTATCAAGAGTTTGATCGGCAAGGACTGGAGCCGAAGAAGTTCTTGTTACAGTGAGAGTCAACGAGCGCTAATAATTATGACACATTCGTACACAATGCACACATACTTACAGACACACAATTTTTTGTTCATGTATGGAACACATGTGTGTATGTACGTTAATTGGAATTCATATATTGTTAGCAAAACATGAACTGGAAAAATAAACTGTCGTTACGCATGAAAAATGATGTGGTTCATTCTATCCCGTTGAAAAATCTCAAACATGTTTAGTTTGTAAGCAATCAAATTGAAGCGAATGCTCTGTAGAATCGCGAAGAGCAGTTGCAGTTGGTTGAATTAATTAACGACTAGCAAAATTATATATAATCCTCGTTCGTCCGTGCTTTCTCGGATTCTCTCTGAAAGAAAAATTTTAACTTATCCATGCGGTTTGGTAGTTGGAGAATATCGAGTCAATAATAGAAATCCAAAAATAAAACCGAAAAACTCCAATTCACTGGTTCTAATGTATTTATATCCACTGCTGTAGCAAGTAGGGGAGAGAGAGACAGGTAGTTTTTACAAAATGTAGTTTTTTGACATGAAGACTAGAATTAAGACAATATTAGATACACTATATTTAAAGTACTCCATCTGACGAGAACGCTGCTGTTTCTTTTTACAAAACATTTCTCAATATTTGTTGTATTAATGATTATATTAGGACAATAAATCACTGCCAATGTGCTCTCGGTAAAAGTAAGTTGGTAAGCTATGGATATCTCCTAATTCACGTGATGTGTAAAGATGGAATTAATTGCATATATATATTTGTCCTTAGTACCATATGTATAGCGCTGTATGGAGGAAAGGAGTAAGTTAAAAATATATTGCTTACTCAAAAAGAAAGCTTTGTAATCGGTCAAAATTCGAATCCCAGAAATGTCTGTACGTACGTATATATATGAGTGTCGAGTTTTGTCGCACGATAACTATCGAAGAAGTTGATCGATCTTCCTGAAACTTTGCACACAGGTTAGTTGTGACAAGATGTTCAATGTATCGATCAGTGGCTCTAGCCATTAATAGTTTGCAGTTTCTCACCATTTCTAGAAAAATTTCAATTTTACACAGCATGGTAGTATGCCCTCAAAGTTCTCTGCCACCACTGAATAAAATGACAATGAATTATATTTGAAAACTACTGGAACCTTCAGAAAATCTTTTCTACAGAATTATAGAAATTGTAAAACTCTATGTAGCAGATTATTAACTATTATAGATTGTCGATTACTAAGTAGATTCGAAGAAAAATTAAAGTTACTGAACAATTTTTTTTTCATAAGCTAAATATTTCGAAATCATCTTTGCGCGTCATGTGAATTAGGATATCAATGTTTGCCAATTTACCTATACTGACAGCCTGTCTTGCTCTCCCCTGTATACCTACGTATAAATGGGCCATTCAGCCTCTTCTATAACTTAGGTGAAAAATTCCGTATGCATTATATATAAATTTTACTAAGTAATATCACTGATGAGGAAAAATATCTTAGTTTTGTTATTGAACAATCTTTTCTCAAATAATTCTTTGGATTCTGTTGAGTTGTGTAAAATGTATCTTCAAACTATTCTAATCACTATAGTGGAATGGAATTGAGATTACAGATATATTTACTCAAAATTGTTTCGTGAAATAATCGCCTAACTCTGACTGTAGAATCTTGAAGATAATAAAAAAAGAAGCGGGTGTTTGATTATTGGAATCTGTTAATGTATTGAAAAACGCAAAAATAAATCGCATGATGTGTGCGCATGAATATTAGGACGATAAAATTGAACATGCGGTGACTATTATTTTGAGTATTATCATACTCCGATAAGCGTAGGATACAGAGTTTTGAAGTTACAATGGAATATTATTTTAGAGAATCGATTGAAATTGAAAATATGTGAAACTAACAATTGAGGGTAATAAACTTTCGCATATTTCGATAAATAAGAATTTTGAATAATACCATAGTACACTACTTTATTGATAATCTTTTTACATCAATAAATTATCATAAGAAGATTATTTTTCAAAATTTCATCATTTTTTATCAATATTTGTATTACAAGAAAAAGTCTTTTGAATAAAAAATTGTACGATATTACGATTCCGTTGTCGAATTTATAGAATACAGTATTTTTTGCAGTATATGATAATAATTAAGAAATATTCTAAGAATTATAAATACATTAGTCATGTTATCTCAGCATTCGAAGGTTCGATTGACTCCACAGTATGTATTCCGTACCATGTTAGTTTGATCCCACCACTGGAAGATAAAGTTGAAAAATTCTATGAAGTTAGAGGTAAAATCATAAAACTGTGATTAAGTTTTATCATCATATACTTACGAACTATATCCACTAATTTGTTTTCAATATCAGAGTTGAACATAGAAATCAATCTGGTCAACAGATTAGCATGATTTTTCAATGTTGCTGGTCCAATATTACGCAGTAAATTATGTCCCGGGTGCCAAAAGTATGGTATATACCCGTTATGAATAGCATCCCTAAGCTTTTCTAGAACCTAGAAAATATTAGAAATGTTAGTGACTTTAAATTAATAAATTCTAATCAAAATTGGTCGTACACTATTAACCCGATTTGGGTATCGTGGGTCGCTGGAGACCCGAGCCATTTTTATTTTGTCTAATATCTCGGAAATCAAGAGAGGGAAAAATACCTATCCCCACCCTAAAAAAACTTTATAATGCAAGGACCCTTCGTACTGAGTCACGTTCCGCCAGTGCCTTCCTGGATGTCGTAGTGCACAAATCAAGTTCGTTTCGGGTCGCCAGCGACCCACGATACCCAAAACTGTGGTCGAAATCCGCTTTGAGCAGCAAAATAAGTTCCGGTTTTTTATCAAATTTATCAATATTTTCGAGAGATTAGGCAGTTTTCAGAGTCATGTATTGGTTTTTTCCATTTTTTACAGATAACCAAAACAAAAACCGAGACTGTGGTCGAAAACCGATTCGAGCGGCTGGTAAGTTGCACGTTGAAAAACGTGCAACTTGACACCTCTCAATTAAGCATCTCTTTTGCTCTTATCAAGTTCGCGATTTTTTAAGTGGAAATACCATCTTTCAACTTTATTTTGCAATTTGAAACTTTTAGATATCTTGATTTTTTCAAAAGTTATGAATTTTTCCGTAAATGCATGCATTTTTGGGAGGGGGGTATGTTTATTAATAAAAAAAAAATATTTATCCAATTTTTTTTCCAAAATCCATAATATGCTCTCAAAGTAGAAGAATTGGAGAGTGTTCAGGAATTTTTTCAGATTTTTTTATTGAAAATTGCACTTTTTAGCCTGTATCGGGTCTCCAGCGACCCACGATACCCAAATGAGGTGCCGAAAAAAGCGATACCCAAATCGGGTTAATTGTCAGGTGGTAACAGATAATATGGTCAAACAAGCAAAATGGCTACCCATTTTTTCCTTTACAGTAAAACGCGTTAGATCGGATCTGCAATCCGGAACGAAAACCATTTTTATATTAAAAATGTTGTATACACTTCTAAACCGATGGAAAAATGCGAGGGACTATTCACTCCGAAATCACTGGTGACTTTTTGATTTTTTTGTCATTTTTTTACGATTTTTTGTATTATTTTGAAGCGAATAGCCCCTTCGGGATTTTGGTTACGGACAAAACTTCCAGCTTCATTCGCCCAATTGGAAACAAGAGCTATTTAGTCTAGAATTCAACAGAAAATTAAAAAAAGAATGACACAAAAATCAAAGGAAATCACCAGTGATTTCGAAGTGAATAGCCCCTCGGAAAAGTCAAAGTATTCGATGTGCCCTGCAAGTTCCCGGCGAAATTGTTGTCCTATCACATGATGGAAATTTACCGTGAATTGATCTATCAATGTCCAGCTCAATCGAACCATAAATAATCGTTCAAACGTGAAATTTATGTAATTTTTCAGATTCTGAATATAAGATTCCAATCACTATTTCCCAATAATACGTGCAAAAATCTATTTTACTCTCTGTTATTGTTATTGGTGCGCAGAACTCTTCAATTTACAAATACTTGTGTAAAATATTCTTTCGGAAGACCAAAACCATTTGTTTCAATCCTCTTTCCTTACTCATACTTTTACAAGAAAACTATAATCGATACTCGTGCATACGTTTTTATGTACATGTGCTAGTGCATCAAATTTTGCCAAAGACAATGGAATCAAAAAGTACGATTTCCTAACTTTTATTGGAATTGGTCAAGTCAATTTACAATCTACAATTAAATAGTTTTCAAACAAGAATCATAAAATTTCTTACTTACGTATTTAAATTTACACAAGTTGCAAGCTTGTCTATCTGAAAATATATTTGCATCTGCTTCACTCAAAATAGTATAGAAAAGAGTTTCAATATAATAACTGCTAATATTCTCCATTTTGTTGGTATCTCGGAGTTTCTAAAACGTTTAAAAGAAATGCATTATTATACTAGAGTAATCAGAATAAAATACTTGATTGATATCACGTGATCACCTTCATCATACGAATCATGGGTTTAACTTGCCCCCATGATTTTAAAAAGTTTCTTTCTTGTTCATAAAAACAAAGCCTCCACAAATCTTCTCCCGTAGTATAAGTTCTCCCACCTAATTCTACCACCTGAGGCTTGGCGACCGCATACCAACTTTGTTTCTGGATATTGCGAATAAATAATTCATATATTGAAAAATGTTCATTTACAGGAATCAATTATTACACATAGTGTTTCATTTGTTGTATATAAGTACAAGCGTAAGTATATTATTATTTATATTGTTACGTAATTAGATGATTTTTGATTTTTTGATTTTGAGGGCAAGGTCAAGATGAAAACATTGTAACATTTCCATTACTTCGAAAAAGTGACGTTTCGTCAGTTTGGTTTCAGGTTTCATCAGGCAAAATGCAATGCTGTACTTTCAAGCTACATATTGCTAAAAACTGTTATCATGACAGCTTTCTATTGCCAGTCAACAGCGTCAATATTATTAGATCGAGAACATTAAGTAATCGAATATATTCATAAAATATCTCAGAATATTGTTGAGTAACTATCCTTATAACTAATTATTCATACGGATATTACAGGAGTCTAACTCACTCTGCTCTTCTGATTTCCATTCGATTTTTTTCGAAGTGGATTTGGAATGGGTCTAGAGTGTGACTTTTGATAATACCATGGTTGACGTTTAAACCACTGTCAGAATGAGAATAAAATAAGAGATCAAAATTAAATAGTAGTTTCAATGACTATCATCGATTTCCGAGAACGAGTAGGATGATAATCCTTTGTGGTTTAATGAAACAACTGCAGTTATTACATCACGATTAGATACGGAAGTTTTGAAACATATTCGTAAATCTATTTTGAAATTTGTTCCATCCACTGTGGTTCAAAGAAACCAAAGTACCTCCTTCAGAATGTCGAAAAATAATCAAGAAAACACTTAAAAAACACTAATAAAAAGTAAAAAATCAAGTTCTAAGAGGCTGATGTTGTGAACCCAAATGATGAAAGCAATAGTCATTGAATCAATACAAAAGAAAATCACAATATATTTTCGATTTTTAATAAAAAATGAACGAGAACTGTAAATTATTTGATTAGACTTTGAGAAGATTTTATTTGAGAAGAAATAGAAATATTTGGAATATTGAAAGATTACCTTTCCATTCATTGATCTGTATCCACTCAACGATATATCAAACTCTAAGCATGGGACAAGATCAATGTTTATTTCAGATCGTTGATAGGTTGTTATTGTCAAAGTGAATGCTGGACCACTCTTTTTGTGTCGCATCTGTACAAAAATACGAAAAATTCAGGGACATTTTTTGATTATCATTTTTGATAGTGATGACAGTAGAAAACAATTTCATTCGCACAAAACTATGTTCACGGCTGTTTTACGTTAACATTGGGAAAGCATAATGTTAGCATGTATAAGTGGCATTTAGGTCATCTCACGGGGCTCCCGGCCGGACCCTCTGGGATTTTGGTAAAATCAATAGTTCCTCATTTTGTTTGTTTCGGTAAAAAATGATGACTAAATTTCTTTGTAGAATTTGCAAAATGACCATTGAAACTGAATTGAAATATATATTGATCCTAATACACTCAAAACATCTAGAAAACAAAATTTTACTGATATATGTTTTTTCCCCTATTTTTTTAAGTCAATGGAAAAACAATATAAAAAAAATGAAGTGTTGAGATCTGATTTTTTAATTTTGATGAAATTTTTTTTGGAACCCTAATAGCCATTTTGACAGTATCCGTCATGTTTTGACCAAGAATGCTTCACATATATGTTAAATATATATTAAACTCCGATATTCACTTGAATGAAACGAGATCGAAGTTTATACTTTCCAATATTTTCTCGAGCATATTTTAAATTCTACATACCTCGTAAGACAGATTACTTTTCGGATAGACGGAAAGTCCCGAAAACGCTAAGGTAAATACGCTTTCAAACCAACGACGAAACTTACTTTCGATCAAATAATTTTCACTGTTGATCCAATTGGTTATTACATCTCTGAAATTATCAAATTATCATATAATTTCCCAGAAATTCATATTCATCTGCTTACAAACCTATATTGTTTTTCTTGAATATTTTCCGCATCCATTTTAATTTTCACAAAGCCGTAGTTATCATGATTGACGTCGATCTAAAAGCAGACATCGACTCGAGCTAGATGATGGGTTCAAAAAGTTCACCGAGATGTTTAACAAATTAGAAAATACAAAACTTACTGTTATGTTAGCGTAATTGATTGGAAGTTTAATAATAAAATTCAAATCGAATTCATCTGGTTTTCCGACTTTCGTACCCTTATAATAACTACCACCGTACACTATCCTCTGAAACGTTGCATCGAAAAGTTTGTTGTGCCTTCGCATTTCAAGGATGAATACATCTTCAATCTGTACAAAAAAAATTTCATACATATTTCTTGGTATATGCACATTTAATAATTTCAAATCCAGGCTTTTCAGCCTGACATGTATCATAACTATTATTATCTCGATGATGTTTAGGAAGCGTCCCAGAACTACAGATGGTGTTGAAAAAATTTGACAGCAAGTTTTAAAACGCATATATGGGTACGTGGGCACTAGACTACTATAGTGTAATTTCAATGATAAATTCGAGGAAAAATATCTCCTCTATGGTCCTCTAAGGTCATGTTAAAAGGAAAGCCGCAGCCAACTACATTACCAATATTCTCTCTCAAAGAGACTTTTTGTGTGACAAAAATATTGTGTGACATCGATATTCTTTCAAAAAGTTTCCATTCCTTACGGATGACTATTGTTTTAGAATGCTTTTCGTGTGTTTTTGATTACACTAGTATACTCAGTTACAGCTCCAATGATTATCGACTGGTGATTTTCCATTGGATAAACTAAAACGTATCAGTAAGAGCGGTTACTTTGGAAAATTGCAAAGATTTTGTGTTCTTCGTCATCGAAAGTACTGAAAAATGAACTCGAACTCGTCTTTTATTTCATTAGTATCTTGAGGATTCAATTTTTTTCTATCGGACTATACGGAAATAAGGGATCACGGAAGTCTGATTCAAAAGTTCGATTTTTGCCTCTTCGTAAAGCTTTCTCTTTGAGAGAAAGGAATAATAGATGGTCATTCGTGAGGTATAAAAATCATAATCGCGTATCTCATCCGTAAAACTATAGAGAAGAAGTTACACACGGCTAACACAAAGAAGTTTGTCAGTGTAAGAAAGAAAAAAAACGTGGAACGAACCATCTTTACGTATTGGTCATTGTTTCCTGTGAGAGTTAAATACTGATGATCGATTTGCTGGAATATCGAATCATTATGGCACTTCCGCGTGATCTCGCCATTGTAAGCCATATTTTAATTAAAAAAAGTGAACAGTGTTAAACAAAGATTGCCTCCTTTACTTCGAATGAATTCACAGAAATAAAAACAAAGAATCCTGAATCTCGAGTCCTCTCTCCGACGTGTTGCTTCGCGCAGAGCTACGAACTAACTAGTAACTGGCGGCCCACTGTGAACCGTTGCTGACACGTGCAACTGTCCTGCCGCGCCGTGCCGGTTGTCTGCCAACCGCCACTCGCTCTCAAAACATCAACAGGCGGATTACCCGAGACTGCAGCAATATATATATATATGGTATATATATACAAAGAAAAGAAGAGTCGCGATATGGCTACGTGCTGCAGGATATAGGCTATTTAGTTTAACACCGAGTATGGCTCGGTGGTCTGTCCAACGAGCCGCGTGTTTAATGTAAGAAGACTTGTGTCATGCACATCAGGTTGGATACGAGTCTCATAATCTCGCGTCCGATGGTGATTTACCACAACTATATAAGACCAACGAATATAGACGCTAAAAGACTATGGGGACTCAAATAAATACACGCTCGACGCTGTGAGTCTCATATATTTTAAGGGGGCTTCAGCGAGTTATTATTCTATTATAGAATGAACTCAAACTTTCATAGAATGTACCTAGCACAACCAACTTTCAATTGCATCAAAGACAATCATGGGTCAACATGGTCATTTCCATATGAGCGCTATAACAAAAATGACGTTTTTTACATAGGCTCTTATGGCGAGAATCGATTAATCCCTTCTCAACTAAATATCGTCGCCTGGGGGGAAAAAGCAACGATCTCAGAAACGCGCTAAAGAAAGATCTATTTCGATTTAAGCGAAATAAAAAGATCTATTTCGAATTCAGCGAAATAAAAAGATCTATCTCGAGACGAGCAGAATAAAAAGATCTATCTCGAATCGAGCGGAATAAAAAGATCTATTCCGAATCGAGCAGTATAGAAAGATCGTTTTCAAATCGACTTTTAAAGAAAGATCTAACTCAGATTTTACATTATAGAAAAATCTATCTCAGGTTTAATTTTATTTTGCGGCGTTTTTTCGAGTTCGGAGTTGATGCGGTACGCGCGCACTTGAGTGCGATTGCTTATGTGCGTGTGTGTGTATGTGTGTGTAAGGACACATCTGAATGTAATATGCCAAGTTAACTATTTACGTTAAATAGTTTTTGCCTCGATGGTTTCTCGTAGAAATTTGTATACGTGTGTTTTTGAGGTCGCTGATAACGAATCCCGCCTCAAATTTTGAAAATTAAAATTAGAGCCTCTAAGATCACCTGACAAAATTTTGGAAAAAATTTGAATTTTTTTAAAAATCGGTATTCGTAGGTTTTTGAGGTCGCTGATTACGAATCCGGCCTCAGATTTTGAAAATTCAAATTAGAGCCTCTTAGATCACTTGTCAAAAATTTTCAACAAAGTTCAATTTTTCCAAATATCAAGTGCACATAAGCAATCGCACTCAAGTGCGCGCGTACCGCATCAACTCCGAACTCGAAAAAACGCCGCAAAATAAAATTAAACCTGAGATAGATTTTTCTATAATGTAAAATCTGAGTTAGATCTTTCTTTAAAAGTCGATTTGAAAACGATCTTTCTATACTGCTCGATTCGGAATAGATCTTTTTATTCCGCTCGATTCGAGATAGATCTTTTTATTCCGCTCGTCTCGAGATAGATCTTTTTATTTCGCTGAATTCGAAATAGATCTTTTTATTTCGCTTAAATCGAAATAGATCTTTCTTTAGCGCGTTTCTGAGATCGTTGCTTTTTCCCCCCAGGCGACGATATGGTCTTATAGAAAAATTTGAAAAAATTCTAAATAATAGGTTTTTATAAGTAGATTATAATATGATCGCGAAAATCGTATGTCACCATCGAAATAAGATCGTAAAACTGAAAAAAGTGGATTTTGATGAATTTGACAAGTGTTTATGTGCAAATCTTGACGTAGTTATAATTTATTTTTCCTTTTCAAGCATCCATAAGTAGTCTAGGATAAGACTGATCTACTTTAAAACGATATAATTCGGAGAATTTTGAAAAATAATTCAGGCACCCCCAGTAGGGCCCCGCATTGGTACGGCACCTAACGCTGATGTCCAATAGTGACAAGAAGAGGAATAAAAATACATGTCAAGGGGTATATTCTTCAGAGAAAATAGAGAAACATTCTGTAGATGATCGATTAAATTTACTTTTCATACAGATTATATATTTTCTATTCAAACTCGAATCCATCATCGATTTTACTCATTTACGAAGCAAAATACCGCGCTATTTCGCACAGGAAGAATGAAACTTACTCGTCTGTATCTTATCAGTTCGTATACTTCATCATTTTGAATGAAGAGCATGTAAGAGAAACTTGGCTCGCACACATAAATAAAACTAAAGACTGAAATGCGAACCCGTGAAATGAGTTTAAAAACTGATCTCATATGTAATTGAGAAGAAGTCATCAAATTGAGGTTGTATTTTATCATCGGAGATTCTTTTTTAAAAGTTCGAGTACAGCAAAATAAAATTTTTCCATTATACTCATTGGCATATTAACTCGCACATATATGTATACGTACGATTTCTCTTCAATATTTCTATAACTCATTAGTTCCATCGGTTACATTTATATGCAATTTTTCACGTTATTCTATTACAATAATTGGCTATTTTAGTCTTGTTTCGCGCGGTTATCGTAGCAACCAATCATAGGGCGTGAAACTTGATTTGACGCCGAAAAAGTAGGATGATAAGCATCCTCTACGCCAATGCCAGCAAGCCATTTGGAATTTGGGTCTCGAATCTCGTTGAAACTGTTGTAATGTATGATTATTGGAATGATATACAGCAAATATCACGAATTTGAGTAAATGTAAACTATCTCAAAAAGTTTCAATGGCACCGGAAACTCAAATTCCAAGTGGTCTCCTGGTTAGTATGGCATAAAGTTATGTTCGCACGGCGGACGTAGTAGCAGCTCACATTTATGGATAATCGTGCGACCCTTGGCTTAGACCTATTTTGCACCAGCTTATGTAACTGTTTTACTTAAATAAGAAAAATCAAAGACATGAAGGTCATGAGAGGTGAATAATCGAATTTGCCACTACACTATTTTGGATAAGTATTCACACGAGAGAGCTTCACGGTTTATCTTGAGCATTAATGAAATTTCAATAGAAAGAGTCCCTCAGCCCTCCTCATTTCGTTTCAGATCATAACCAGTCCTCGTGCCGAAAAACACCTACACTCAGGTGTACTGCTGAACGCACAGTTTCTGGAACTGGTTTCTGTTTGTTTTTGTGATATCCACCACAGTGTTAGTTGATATTGGAATGTACAATCTGTCGTACGATAACATATTATTATAGTTAAAAATATTGCGAGTTTCCGAATTGCGCAGAGTTAAAACTCGTGCTTAGAAGCTATGCTTAGACTCTGCCAGGCTGACCTGCAAGTATATGTTGATCTGCCCGTCCCGGCCTATCATCTTCTCTTCTTCACAATCAATTCTTCCCCTTTGGAAAATCGAGACAATAAAATTCAAAACTGTACAGAATTGCAACGGTTTTTTGTGAAACTGTGACGAGGCTGATACGACATTGCTTATGCTCGATAAGCAGATGAGCTGCCCAAGATAATTAATTATGCAAGTGCATCAATAAAAATTACACTCGGATTGAATGGTAGAAATGAATAGTTCTCGATGTACGTGGATTAGAGATTTGTGGATAATTAAAAGAAATCCGCAATTCACCAGTAGGCATACTATAGAAAGAGATAGAAAAGGAAAAAAAGAAGCGTGACGCCTCGACACCGACACCTTATATTTGACTACAACTTACACGTAAATCAAACAATTGGTGAGTCAAAGGGACTCCATTCATGCTCAGTTGGCATTTAAATCTGTTTAATTACAATCAGACATTTGAAGTTGCCTGATAGGGAATATTTCGTGCGGTGGAAATTTACAATAATCGATTTCGTCAAAAATAATTCAACATACGAGAAAGGCAAGACCGACGGCTGAACTAACCGACCCTTGCACGCAGAGCAGATTAGACGGGACATAACCTGGCGATTCCCATGCGCCAATCAAGTAATGTAATGTATAATAATTCGTTTCATTCTCATTAACTTATGAAAGCATTACTTCGCATTACTTATTATCCTGGGGATCATTGGGCTCCCACCCGTAACCCGACTCAGGAGACTTGCTTGCGAGTAAGTGTGCAAAAGATCTATAGAGTTCGTTCTCCACGTGGGGAAAACTAATTCTCTGCGCCTTTCGGACTCTGTCCCAACGCAACGTCAAGAAGACGAGTAACGTGCAATTCCGAGTCCGGGTCGAAACTTATATAAGTAAAATCTGATTTTCACAACGCTATTCCGTGCCACGATTTCGTGATTCACCTAGCATGTCATGAGTTATTGTTCAAAAATGATATTTCGTACCTTTTCTCAGTTGTTTCTCCATCGGCTCGAAGTGCCTACAGTCGTCGTTCCAATTCTAAAATAAATTGTCTCACTGTCCATGACATTAGAGTATTTGTGCGAAATCATTGTCCAAGTATCCTTTATTCGATCTTCTCGACTTTCTTCAGGGAACTGCTGTTTCATGACCCTTTTGAGCTTCTCGTGATTTGATTCTTGATTCTTGGACAATACAGTGAAGTCATGATTATACTCGTACTTATCAGTACCAAAAAAGTATATTAGAGAAACAGTGAAGAAACTGAATGTTATGTTCATTGAAATAAGGGTGAAGACTGATTACAACGTGAAACAGGTAGTCTTATTACCTCAGATTAACTCATACTTCCAAAGTCTATTAGATTCAATAAAGAAGCAATATGTTTGAAAATTTGGCTTTTCACGAGAATACCTGATGTTCAAATCAGTGGTGGTTAATATCCTCTTTGTGATTTCTATGTCTTTTGATGTTGATTTTTAGGATGAAGGGTAATGTAAAAAAATGATGAGGCATGTTTTCAATTAAAACAATAACAAATACATATATTTCTCGAAATGTGATACAGTTAAGTTTCTTTGTGTTGGTGGTCTTGCTTGATTTACTTTTTATTTTTTTCTCGCTTACATAAATGTTTGTTTCGTTATAGGTTTCGCCTTGTGTTCCTTTTTTTGTAATATATTGTTGTTTTTTTTTAAATTTTCTCCATTTGAATCAATATTTTTTGAAAAAGAAAACGGATGGATCGAACGATATTTGTGTAAAACCAACTGACAGTATTTTGTTTGGGTTTCTGTATAATATCCTCAAGTGTTCACGCTTACATTTTTATCAATATCCTTTCTTTCACTATGTAATATTTGTTTATTTTTATATTCTCTTGACGTTTATCAATTATCTACACTTTAATTACTCTTTGCATTTTTTAAGAATCTGCGCTTACGTTTATAAATCCATTTTCTTAAAATTCTGCTCTTTGATAAAACATTATTTTGACAATATACCACTGCTTGCTTTGTTTTATATCTGGTTTTTTTATCTTTGTGAAGCTCTGCCTCTAGATTTATTATTATTACTCGTCTATGATCTGCTGATTTTTGTGATTATTTGTCACTCTCGCTATAATAATCATGATAATAAAATAATAACTAATGATAATAATTAATGATAATAATAATGATAAGAATAATAATGATTCTTGCTTACTGCTTTCTTTTCTTAATTCATAATTTTCGATCACCAACTCTATACATTACATTTTACAAAAAAGATAAAACACAAAGAAAGAAAAAATCGATCGATCTCGAGGAACGCCTACCAGTTTTTGTTACTTCTACCCGAAAAATCCGCTAAATGCGAACAATTGCCTAAGGGTCCAAAGCGATATACCAACGATTTCGCACGAACCATTTGTTCACAAGATGCTCATATAAAGTTGTCTTCTTACTTCAAAAATAGGTATGCATACCTCATTCTAACAATTTTTATATTGTATTTTTTTTATTTGTTTTCGAAAATATCTCGTCGTTAAAAGTGTTTCTCCGCTTCCGCGTTCTTTTTTTTTCTTTACATAAACGCCTTGGACAACTGCTTATTCTTAGTAAAAAGAGCACGAAAGTGTAACTTGGATTCTCAACTCACATGTAAGGACAAATAAATGGAAAATATTACAAATCAATGAAAGTAACCAACTTAAACGGAAAAACTAAAATAAATTGAATTCAGATTTCTTCGTGCGAAATCGCCGCAAGTTCTTCGGGTGTTATATCTTTAAGATGTGACACATTACATCCTTTACAAAAAATTGTTTCTTAGTAATAAAATCGAAGAAACTCGTGATCGCCGAACGAATCTCATGAATCTTACTTTCGACAAACAAAAAATAAACATCTAAAAACTTAAAAAAAGGAAAAAGTAAAGGAAGTATTCAAAGTAAGAAGAGGGAGAAAAAGAAGAAGAAAAGCAGTGCCAGCACCGAAGGTCGTAATTCGAACGCGGTGCTCATCATATTAATCTACATAATATTTATAGTGTTTCTTTCACGCCTTATATCTTCGCGTGCGTATATTCGAATAATAGCTAATTAAAAACAGTTGGAAAAAATATAAATGATCTGAATGATGGAAAATTTTCATGAGAAAAAAAGTAAAATCTACTTTTTTTTTACATGTTATGCATATGTGTACGTGTGTATATATGTATTGTATATATATACACGCAAACGCGCGGCACCCTTCAATCTTTTGCAAAAGTGTTTCAATTAGCTAATATTAAAATAACAACTAACAGGCAATATATGTAGTACGCACTTTGCGCACGTTCTCTCTCATATACAAACGATGATTTAAAAGCTCTTTCACATTGCTCGCTAATCCCGCCAATAACGCGTTTGATTTATCATTACTGGGTGTTCGTTCGTGCGACGCGCGTTTACAGAGGACGTTTTCCATGCGAGCGAGCGCGTCGGCACGTGTGTCTTTTTTTCTTTTTTTCATCCGCCTCCGCTACAAGTATTCCAATCTTCTCTTTTTCACTAGTAGCATTTCGACCTCTCTCTATGTATATTAACGTATACAATAATATTATAAACGAGACGATATACAAAAAGATCAGGGGAGGAGGGGGGTGGGGTGGCGGGCCAGGCGAGAGATATACATTATCATTACATACATATTATCATAGCGTAAAAAATAAAGAATCACGAAATCACTCGGGATGGCGAGGATTTTTCATACTCCAAGGAGAGGAAGGGATTTCTAACCCTTTTTTTTCATCTTTATGCGCAGTAGTATAAGTAACTAGAATCACTTGCGTGTGGGTGTTAGAGAAAAACCGTCACCAACGTGTGTTTATGAGTATACACTAGTAGTGAAAAGACACTCGGGAGTAGCTGTGGGCGAGAGGAAAATTGGAAGCAACGCTCTCGTGCGCGCAGAAAACGTCAATCGTATAATAGCGAATGATTCTCTTTGTTTATCATTCCGTAATGGAGTATATATAATAGACCCTCACGCTCAGTAGATGCTCTCCGTCTCTTCTTCCCAATTTCACGTTATAGTGCGAGTTTCAATCATACACCGAGAATATTTGAATGATGAAAAATTACGTTTCGAACACAATCATTTTGAAGCTTGTTGCAAACAGAGGCTTTTTCTCACGAACATTGAACTAATCCATTCGCGGTTAATGTGGCAATCATTTTGGCAGTGACTGCACGAGCACAATTACTTTTTTGTTTTTTTTTGTTCCAGTAAAAATATAGGTCGGTTCAATGTATTGAAAATATCACTATTTTTACAAAGAAGCATCACTTCGGATTGAGAAAACACAGTCGCATTGCATATGAGCTTTCATAGTCTTCTTCAATGTAGGTAAGAATCGAAGAAAAATCAAGCAAAGATCTTCTGTTTCTGATTCGCATGCAATCATTCAAATATTGTACTAATCAGGCTTTTGAGAATTTCATGCATTCAACTCTGATTAGATACTTTGTCGATAATAATTAAAGACTCGTATGTGTCAGATTTTAGCCTTCGATTCTCGAGACTTGGAGATTTTACCTTTTAGCATTCAGTGAAATAAACAACAATTCGTTAACGCTGAGATTTACGTAAAATTTATTACGTACTGTAAAGTTCGCTTACAAAAATTTATCGTGTCCCTACGTGCAAAAAAATACATGACAAAGAAAATGATTGAATTTGAAAAATACTTCTTACAACCAAACGGTCGAAATTGTTTTGTCAGATTTTGAACTTTTTACAAATAAATCAGCAATCGAATTGGTACATTAGCAGTTTAGTCCAAGTGAAAATATATCCTTATCAAATAATCTCGATCATATATTCTCTAAATCAATCAATATCTTTTTCAGAAACATGATTAACTGTATAACAAAGTTCGAACATAATGATTGTATCTACACGTAAGCAGATAAATCCGTAAAGGTGATTTTTCGCTAGAACTCACGCGTGTGAGCCTACATCACATTCCCTAACACAATTTTTCAATCGTATAACCTCGTAATTATACGTAATTTCTTAATTCAAAAATTCAACAGAACCAACATTTCATGTTCCTCAAAATGAATAAAAACGCCCGCATGTGATTCACATGCCAACGATAATGGAGACACTGGTACGAGAAAAAATTTACAAATCGCTCGCTCGAAGCTTCGCACGAGAGCTCGTCCGAATATACATATTTGTCAACAATGATTATAAATTTTCAGCGTTCTTCGAGCCGTACTAAACAATTGTCGTCGATAAAATCGTTTTCTGCATCCGCAAAGCGTATAGTACCTTCGATAAGGTGGGTATGATGTACGTACAATGAAACAATATATATCTCTCTGTTTTATCATGCTCTCTCTGTATATTGTTTGATGTTGTTGATGTTGTTTTTTTTTTCTTTGTTGTTCGTACTATCCTGACAAATGACATCGCGATATCACTGTCCATGCATATGTATATATGTATATTTATTTATATATACTTTTCATGTAATCTAACTATACATATAACTATGTACAATTGAAGAGTGGGGAAAAGAAAGAAGGGGGAGGAGGGAGGGCGGCGGCGGACAGGGGAACGAGAATATTTTTCACCTTCGAAATGAAAAAACGACAAGGGGAGAGGGAGAAAAAGTATGCGTATGGTCGTACAACGTGAGAAACAAGAAGCGCTTACTGTGTTTCTCCTCGCTGCGGATGGGAAAATTTGGCTCGAAAGTAAATTTCGCGCTGTTCGATACATAAATATATATTGCCTCTCGATTTACAATAGAAATTCGCGGCAATCGATCTTTCTTCTCTCGACGCTTTATTGCACAGTCCACGGCACCCAACGTAGTTAATAAACTTCATCGTAGCCCAAAACCAACGAATTCTCATCGCGATCGTGATCAGACAAACGAAGAAAAAACGGGGGTAAACCGACTAACCCACAAGCTCCGAAGTATATGTTTGCGTTCCCTGTGGCACGTGTTCGCCACGCGAAGCCCTCCGATCGTCACCGAAACGACGCTTTCGCTGCGCTCCCGAAATAATGCGGATCGCGAGATGGTGAAACGAGAAAATTCCAAGGGATCCGCGGCATTAAAGGAGATAGATCGGGGGAGGGCGGGGAAGGGGGCGAGTCGGGAAGCACGCCGAGGAGAAACAAGGAGAGCAGCTTCGTCTCCGTCGTTGTTGCATTGACTTTTAGATATGGAAACAGGGATAGAGAAGAGTGAGAGGACGAGAGAGTTAGAGACAAAGATAGAGAAAGAGAAAGAGAGAGAAGTGGGGTGGGCGCGAGCTCCTGCTGCTGATCAGCCGGTCGCTTGGCGCTCGCGGGTACACGTGTATGTATAAACTCATCACCCGGAAGGGGGAATCGGGGAGGGGAAGGAGAGGGGTTGATTTTGTCGCGCGCGCGGCCTGCACCTGCGGGATCGGCACGCATTACACGTCCGTGTACTTGCTCAGCTTGTCGCGCAGCAGCATGTTCTCGTTCTTTAACCGGTCCAGCTCCTGTCGCAGGCCCATGTTCTGAAAAACAAACGAGAAAAAACAATATATTCGTTTGTTTGTTTGTTTTTCGCTCGATTAACCATAGGAGCGTCATTAAAATTTTATTTCACGTGTGACTTGACCGACCGACTCGGAACAATGAAGCAATACGCGCTCGGTTGAGTATTTATTTTGTAAAATTAGAGAGAAAATTATTCACCGCTGGACTCATGGGAAAGAATTGATATTTCATTTAATCAAGTGAATGGTTTCGTGCTCAAAAAATTACGCGAGACTTTGAGATGTCTGATGAATGCAGTTGATTATTTACCTCTTTCTCAAGGAAACCTGCTCGGAGTGCTATTTGATTTTCCTTCATGCGCCGCGCGTCCCTTGAGCGTTTGGCTGCCATGTTGTTCTTTCTACGACGCGCCCAGTATTTGTCATCCTTCAGGTCGTCGGGAACGAACTGCAACATCAAATCCTATCAGAAGTTGGAAAATCGGGGTTTATTCATCCATAAACAGATTTGGCTTAATTGTACAATGATAATGTCTGATTTAAGCGAGTTTCCAAAGTTTCTGATCGTGCAGTAAAAAGTTAATTTTATTTCGAAAACAATTTTCTTCAATTCGAGACGTGTCCAACGTACTTGCAGGTCGCAGCAAAATTGACGGGCGCATTATTTTTCGATACAAAATTCGTTTCAATAAAGATGTTTGCAAGAAATACTACGTCTTCGTTACTTCAACACGGTAGCTCCCTCCAAATTACATCAAGTTACTAAGGCGAGACAAGCCACTCACAGTCGCTTGAATCTGAATTATTATTGAAAAAAAGCACAACGGAAATTACTTTTTTCTTCATCAAGATACATCGGAAACGACAAGGTTTCTACTGATTCATGCGGCTATATTCTTCAACGAGTCAATTTTGCTTCTACCTGCCGATCGAAGTCGATCAAACTCAATGAACATTCGCGTGATATTGAAATTGGAAAAAATTCGCGAATACAATATGTAAACAAGTGAGTGTCAATAGGAGATGAGGAAATTCAACTGACCTGCTTCCTGGACTTCTTGATCATAGGCTGGGGCTTGAGCTCCTCGTCGGAGAAGGCGCGGGTGCGCGGGTCGAAGTCCCGGCCGGATGAGGCCATCGACAGCGCTACAAGAGACAAGCCAAATTGTATTCGTGACGAGTCCTCCGAGTCTGGTGGCACCATACGCAGGAATCCGTAACAACTCAACGTTAGTGCGGGGGTTCATCAGGGGTGCCAACTAGCCCCGTCACCTACCCACAACCGATATATGATCGTACTCCGAATCGCTTGTCCACTAGCAGCCCGTAATTGCGAGCCTCGTTCGAATGATTGCGGCTTTTGTATTGGCCTGAACGACGATAAATTAGGGCAGAAGCGTGGCAAAGCTAAATGCTAGACTTTACAATTTGTATTGAGAGATTCTGGAGAAAATCCGAGGCCCGGACTTGATGCCAAATTTTATATACTTTTTAATTGTAGACAAGCCATTCGAAATACAACACCGGACCCGATGTCAGTTCATTGGTTGTAAATCGTTTTCCATCGCGTCCACGAACAATTTTAGAATGAGAGTTAACGTGAAAAATACGTTTCAGATACGATATCGATCAGAAAGTTCGATAAAAATTTCATAGAACAAAGTGGGTTGTAAGCCTCTCGACAATTATTCTGACAACAGACTGTATATTTATTCAACTTTGGAAAAAATTTCTCATGCACAACATCTACTTGGCGCGACTTACAGATTTTTATTTTTTTCCACTTATAATAATTCGATTTCAAAATTATTGGGAAAAAAATACCGTATATTTTCATCTTTATTCCATATCGATATGTATAATATCAAACTTGCTTTTTTACATTATGATGAGGCATGACCCTTGGACACTGGTATCTACTCAGTCAATCAATTTTCGATTGGTTTGAAGTAGTCGAGACATTCAAATCTATTATTGAACATTGATCAGAAGAAGAGTAGCCTTCGGTAGCAGTGAAATCGCGATTGTGTATTCAGCATTACAGGAAGTGTTTATAAAATCGTGATTTTGAAAAGATATCACTGCACGTGGATCAGTATCTGTAGCTTATCAGCTGTAATCTTTCAAGCCATTGCAGATTAGATCTCTAAACATGACTTGGTTTCACGATATTATACTTTTCAAGAAAAGATTTCGTATGGAATGCTTCAATTTCTTCATGACTGATCAAATACTAACACGAAAATTCGAATTGAAAAATAAAAATCAGCAGAGCCACTGGCGCATTTTTTCTTACGTTAAATTGATAAGGATCTGAGACAGTTTCATTTGCTGCAATATCCTAACCTGACTCAAGATTTTAAACATCTAAGATTCGAGCTTTTACTGATTAAAACGCAAGAGTTTCGAATGATCACATTCGAGTGAATCATTATTATCCAATGAGTAAATTTCAAATATATGTCTATCTAGATAAGATTCGAATAAATCACAACAGCTGTACGACAAATTTTGAAAAGTCAGGCGAGAACAGTGTGTGTGTGAAGACGGTCCTCGTGGAGAGCAGCACGTTTCAGATTTTTTTTTCCAAATTTTATTCCAAAAGTTTCCACGTTCTGTATTGTTCTCGGAGGTCATTTGTAATCTTTCTAAATTAGTCTCAAAGAACCAATCTTGAATATTCTGTTGAGGGGAAAATTAACGAGGAGAGCTGCTTACTCCCGTTACGAATACCTTTAAACTCATCAAGGAGACTTCTGACACCTAAAAATGAAGCTGTCAACTCTTGCAAAGGGACTTACGTAGCGTCGGGGCTGAATTTTGATGAAACTTTGCTAGTACATTTCTCCCACGATAATATAAGTCGTATACGATGTAACGAATTTTTTCATATGCATCGATGTTCCTGAGATTTTCGACGCATCGTTATCAACTTTAGACCACAAGTACATTGTAAAAACGATTCTTCAATTCAAGTACATGCTACAACTTTACTCGAGCAAAACTGAATATTACTGAAATTTGGTTGCAACATGTACTTGAGTCAAAGAATCGTTTTCAGAGTGTATATCTAATGTACACAACGCATTGAGTGCTGATAGATACACTGATCGTGTGCAAAATGATTCATAGATCGAGGAAATCAAAGAACCTACTCGCAAAATGTCATCAAAATCCAACTATCGGACTGCATAGTTTGTTTGTTCTCGCAGGCCTTGTTTTCTTGGAATTAATATTCTCGCATACATCAATGAAATTTCAACTAGTTCTGCCAGGCATTTGACAAAGCAAGGCCTAGAAGAACAACGTCGTATATACCTCCAGTTTTACGTACCAGTAGACTCCTCGAGTATTCAGTGCTCTCTGTTAATTTTCTGCAGTAGAAATGCAATGTATTGAAACGAAATTTCACCGTAAGACGAATGAATGATTGTTCCGAGTTCATTTCAGTGACATTTTTCAATTAATATCAGTGAGTATTCATTTGAATCACTTCAGATTTGATAAGATGGTTGCGTGTAATACGTCTAGGCAGGCAAACCAACCGTAATTATTTTTATAAACAGGGCGAAAAATCAGAATGTAAAAGTCTTCATTTCAGTCTAGTTTTATTTTTAAAGCGAAAAAATCATCCATCCGGTTGCAGTGATATACCTCATTTGATCTAGTGCATTTTTCATGTAATGAATTAAGGTATGCAGCTCCCGTCGCAATCGTTCCCTCTTCACAACGAGATACTAATTGTCAAATCCTCAAATTGTTCAACGTGTGTATCTCCGAGAGAACCGTCGTGTAACGCGAGTCGAGACGAAGTGTAAGGAATGTTGGTCAACTCACTAGAGTCGGCAGGGGAGGGCGGGTTGAGGGTGTCGGGCGAGCAGCAGTCGCTGGGCGACGGGGACCGCTCGCGCTTGGTCACCGGTTCGAGGTGGAGGTTGGCCGGGCCCTGGTGTCCTGGTGCGCCGCTCCCGGCCTGCGCCTCGCCGTTGCCCAGCTTGTGCAGCTGCGGCTGCATCGCCCCGGGGCCGCCATTGCCGCCGCCGCCTCCGCCTCCACCGCCGCCACCGCCGCCGGCTACCCCATCCACTGGGATCCCGTTCTCCGAGAGGAACTCGTCCAGGTCCACATACTGAAAAAGCAAAACGTCCGTTGCGGTCACAAATTGTCCAGACAATGCCGCGCAACGCGAGCTGAAATTTTGATGCAAGTCGCTCCTATGTATACAGATGATGGACGAGCGAGAGTATAGGTGGATCCGCGGAATGACCATACCTCTCATCGGATAAAGTCGTGTTTCGCACGGACGTCGAGGATGAATGTGAGGGCAGCAATCACGGGCACGGGTGAACCGTATATGAACTATGTGGATTCGTATTTGAGGCTTGAAGTCTAAAGAGTTTTTGTGCTAAAACTCGTTTTTTCAATACTAAATGAAGCTACTAGTGTATTTACTGATTGTAGTACGAGTGGGGATTTCACCATTCAGATGATTTCATCTCTACCGTCTCAGTTTATCATATGGAAGGATGAGTACTTTAACAAATTCCAATACGCTTATTGTCACATTAGCGAGTACATATCTGCACGATCTGGTTTGGAAAAAAAAATGAAAGGATCGGTAGAAACCTTGGTTGAGAGAGTAGAGTCGCCTGGCGTAGATCGTGGGACTCGCGATTTCAAATAGAAATGAATTGTCTCGGGGCTGAAAATCCTCTATGTCTCGAACCACTTTTCTCCCCGATATTTTTGAATCTCCATACACGTGCGAGTGCCGCCCAGATTGTTCACTCAATAAACGGACCGCGAATCCTTGACTCGAGCCGATATATATTTACTAGGAGATCATAATGTTTCAGTGGTCGCCAGGGCAAACCACGCGCGTATACCATAATATCGGTATAGCAGCTCGATCGTCTTTTGTACGGTCCATTACGCCAACATTAACATCTCGAATAACGGTAAGGTTAAAATAAGCGCGCGATATTAATAGCCGATGTATACAAATATCAAAGCTCAATACGCTAAATTGAGACATTGTGGAAGACATCGAGAGGCTCGCGACTCGTCCTCGCGTCGATAATCGCGAGGGAAGGAAAGAAGAAGGATCGAAACTAACAACGAAGCCGTAAGGTCCTTGGCGCTTGTGTAACCGCATATATACCGATCCACGGGGTGCGCAACAGAGCGAAACTGTGCCGGACCGACTGCGCGCGGCGCGGCGACACATCTTTACGCTGCTTTTCCCCCGCGGGACAGCGATCGCATCCGAACGCCGAGTTGCGCGCGCTCGATTGAATCGCCACACTCGACATGTCTCGCTCGTCAATCGCGATCGGGCGTTATGCGATCGGTACAAAGTGCAATATAAATACGTGTGCATACCGATCGGCACCCACCCACCAAAGTCTCCAGTCTTCCTCGCGATTAGCTCCGTGTCGATTCGAAGCCCGACCGGCTGGAAACAGATCGGCGCTGGCGTTATTGGGTTATATATCGCTCTCGCGAGGTCGAAGGATACGATAATCACCGTTGCGTTGCGTATATGCACCTGTGTGTGATTGCCGGCCATTTGCTCGGGTGAAAACGGGATTTTCGAAAATCCACGCCGAAGGCCGCGCGCACGCGCGACGCCCGTTTCCGCTCTCGAGCTATACGGGCTTTTTTGCTTGTCCTTTCGCCGCGCCTTCTCGGAAAAACTACGCGGTCTGGTATACGTATACGTACGCTCGCGCGACAATTTTTCTATCCATCTGGCCGTCTGTTTCTCTTTGTCTCTATCTAGCTGTGCGGCCGTTAAAATTTTTTCGCCCGCTTGCTCATTGCGCTGGAATCATCGCGGCCAAGTAGGTTTAGCGCTCGAGTCGTTTATTCCCGCGCTGTGTTCATTGATTTTACACGCCGAGCTCGGGTATTTTTCATTGGGACGTGCTAGAGCTGATGAAAGATATACAAGTCCAATTCGGAGAACTGATTAGCCGGTGTGCAACGCGTCTCGCCGAGCGCGCGCGAGCTAATAAAAATTCATAACGAACGTCCGAACGAGCCATTACTATGGATTCAACTTCCTATTGTCGACAGTACAGTTTTTCCGAAGGAAAAAAAATAGAGTGGTTCGATTTTCGACACCCGGAAAATTCTTACGTATGCATCGAATATTGTTTCGCGAGTGAGTTTTCTACAACGGATAAAAGTATCGTTCATCGTGCGCGCGCACACACACACACACACACACACACACACAAGTCAACGTGCGATTGAAAGAGTGAGAGAAGAAAAAAAAACACCTGCGAGAATACGCGATGCGATTATACACTGGTGGGGCAACGCGGGTGTCTCGTACTTGGTTCTATCAATTATCGTTGCACTTGTCCTTCGAAAACGTTCTCTCGATTCGCCGCGCTGCATCTAATTGAAAAATCTCTCATCCTCTCGCTCTCTCTCTTATTTTATTTTCGTTGCTCATAGCCGTCGTTTCTAACGCGCCGGAGCTGGAAAAAGTCAAGGTCGAGGAAGTCTACGAGCGCGTGTAGGGAAAAAAGTGCAATCTGCCGATAGTTGAAGCACAATATATTCATACACACGTACACACACACATATATACACGTGTGTACACACACAAACTCAATATATGTATGTATATATAAATATATTTCAATGTGGGTTGCGGTTTTTCTTCTCCTTCCAATTAGTTTGTCTCTATTTCGAGGGAAAAAAAGCCGCGTATTGTCTTTTCCCGAGAGCACAATGAAAAGCTTCTTGCGTCGAACTGTGTTGGAGACGCAGCAGCGTGTCGAACGTTAAATTCAACTCGACGAGCGAATATCCTTGACTTTACTAATTATTTCACGCGTCGTATAACTAGTCGCGACTTCAGACGTGCCTCGCTAACGTTTCAATGTTCGATATCGCGTGATAAAACCCGATCGGAAGACTACGCGTATACTCGCGAGTGTCGTATGAGGAATTCGGATTAACGGAGATATCTACTACGAGGTTTGACAAATAACTCGAGAAGACTCGCAATTCGTCCTCGATTCACTTCGAGTTTACGATTTCGCGGGATTTCGAATAAAAAGCTTGCGCAACTTTGGGACGAGAGCCGCCGAAAAATTTTATTTCAATACATTCCAGCAGTGGCGGAATGTGAAAGTTGCAGTTGTTAGTTAGCGCCTGTATACCTTGCGAGAAAGTTTTCAAATTATAAAGCTTCCTCAAAATCAAGATTATCCGGATTGGATGAATTTTGCTTTTTCTCCTCGGCAGCGCGTCGAATCACGAATGAAAAAAAATGCAAAAACCCAACCCTTGGGATTGATATCTGATTACTTGATTCCATTAAGATATTCACCCAGAAAGTGAGAATCGACTGTACATCCGTTCAACGAGGAAGAATAATTATTTGGAACATCTTTAAGCGTCCAGCACACAGATTATCAAAAAGTAATTAGGACGTATATCTATCGTTCACTTTTCGAATCTTCTTTCGAGAATTTTGATTTTCTGTCGTCCAGAAATCAAGAAAAGGGTTCACTCAATATCGCTCAAATGACAAGACACAAAAATCGAGCCAATCATTATTCATCCACGAAAGAAATTCGTCTATCATTCTCTCCTCATCCGAACACTCAGACATAGCGCGTGCCAACGAGCGAAATCTCTCCCGCCACGATTACAGCTAAAGAATTTGCGACCTCGGTTGTATATATATTGTCGCCTCCGTAATAAAAGAAAAGTACCACCCCAGACGCCGTAATAAAAGGCACTTCCTAGAAAGCTGGTTTAAAAAGGTACCATCTCCGAAGACATTTTATTTTTCTGGTAATCCTGATAGTCTGATATTGAATAAATGGATAGATGAATCTTTTATTCGGGTTTGAAAACAGGCCGATGAATTAAAATGTGAATTTACATTGGGTTGTTTTCGATCATTTGATCAAGTTATTAATCATGTTATTTTGTTGAGCTACTTATTGTACACGCGTGAACTAGGTACAAAATGAATAAAATCTTCGAGCTTGTTATCCAATCATTAATACTACATTATTATTTAGTCTGTTTCGGGAATTCATCTTAACTGATATGTACCATCGTAATTTTTATTCCCGATTCAGAACACCTACGATTTTCATTTTTTTATAATATATTGGATTCAAAATCTTATGGAACAATTAATTTTTTTGACCTGTACAGAATTCGTTAAATCAGTAGCTACTGATCCAACAATATCTCCATGCACATTTGCCCAATACTGAGCTTGATTTTAGATGATTTTATCATATTCAACCAAATGAATCTTCAAGTCGGCGCACCTCTGCCGTCGCGGATCTTCAACCACAAAGTTGGAATATATCAAACCTTAGCAATTAATCAACACTCCAACAAACTTCAGACTTTCCAGCTTAAATTTCCGTAAAATATAATGTTTCCCTCGAGGTGGCACCTTTTCCAACCGGCTCCCGAAGTTGGTACCTTTCTTCGCGGAGGCGACGATCCATATATATTCACGAGGAATTCAGCGCCGGGAGTACACACCGCGGGTATACTACACGTATACACATTACGGGATACGTGTGTGTGTGCAGCGGTTGGGGCTGCACAGCGCGCATTCACCTCGGCGGCGGCGGCGGCGGAGGAGAAAGTCGGCTGCACAGGCGGGCGGCGGGCCCGCCGAGAGAAAGGTGCCGCGGCCGCGCTGCAGATTATCGCCAGATTTACGCGCGTCACGCTCGGGCTGCAGCAGCCAGACGAGGAGAGACAGAGGAAAAGGTCAGAGCGCCGCGGCCAGCTGGAAAAATCGGACGAGCGGCCGGGAGAGGGAGAGAGGGACTTCCTCGTTGCAGCGGGGGCCCCGCAGCCGTGACGAGCGCGGAGAAAGTGACCGGGCCCAAACGGCGAGACGAGCGACGCTGCGCAGCCTTCGCTGCAGTGTACAAATGTGTGTACGCTCGCGCGCGCACGCAATCCTTTCCCTCGCATATTTTCCCGATGTATGCACACTCACACACACACGCACGACAGCCGCGGGTGGGGATGATTCGGATGAACCCGGGGTTTTGCGAGAGCTCGAGCGATACGTGCGCGACGTGGATTTATACCAATTGCGGCGGGGTCTGCCTTTTGCATCGCCGGATTCTCGGTTCCGTACTGCTCGCGCCGGCGATCGATCGAGAGACGACAATAAGATGGCGCAAACGGGAATCCGTCGCGAGATCGACGGGCGAATCAACGCGAGGTTCGTTTTTATCGGTACGATACGACCCGCGATTGTCGGCGCACGGCTCACGAAAGTTTGCGAACCGATCTATATCTGCGTATAGTTTGTCGATGTATGTAGCAAAAAGTCTCTGGGGCATTGCACTCTACCTCTTTCTCTCTCTCTCTCGCTCTTAAAACCAGACATTACAAACCGTTTGGTTTGGGATTGAATTTACTCAAATTTGAGAGACTAGTATCAGATGGTAGAACGCGCGATCTTCCATAGAAAATAAAAAAGGTTCCAGCTCGTCATAGCCCTTTATTTTGGTCGATGTGGAGATGTTAATGTAACGATCAATTATCGTGGGGCGAAGGTATCTCAGATTGTTTATGATTATTGCTGTTTAATGATTCAAACATCATCTCTAACTAGATGCATGCTTAAATTACAACTAAATTGGCCATGGCAATCAGTGTTAACAGCTTGAAAACATGTTTTCTAAAAATCTTCAAAGTTGCGCAATACTTGCAGTGACTAAATATAATGGAATCATGCAAAAACATAAAATCCAACCAATCGTAGTTGCATTATTTCTATTAGCAAACAAAAATCTCGAAAACGAAAAATTGAACTCTCGCAGTGTAAGATATGGTTATCAATCGGAATCGGGGGCTACAGCCAATAAAACTGCCCCCTAATTCGGTTCACAAAATCAATATATGGATTATCCATTGGTACACTGGCAGAACGACGATGGGAAATCGCTAGGAATTATCCGAGCTTGTATCTTGGTAAATTGATATCTCAAGCGAACACGTTTATCTCGAGCCCGCGGTATCGTACAACAGTTATAGCTACACGTGAGAAAAATGTTAACTCGATCAGAGCAAAATCTAGATAAATTAAACAAGCCGAAACCTCTCATAAATTATTCATCCAATTTGAGAAAATCAAATCGCCGTGAATTACATCGAGTAATCTCATCAATTTCCTTCGAATATACTTTCTCCATACGGATAGTAACGACTCGTCACTTATAATCCTGACCGGTAGCTATCGAGCTCGTTGGCGAGAATTAAAAATCTCTACGAATTCGAAAAACATACTATACTTTTCTTTGTTTTTTCTTTATACTGAACATTAAGCGCGCACCGGTCGTTCGGCAACAGTGTACTGGTCAATGGGCAACAGAAGTCCAGTCAATGTGGTGTATTCAGAGAGATGCATGTATATACGTGTCTGGTGGTCCCAAAGGGAAAAATTTTGCCAAGAAAAAAATGAAAACGAAAAAAATGAAGGAAAAAAAAGAAAGTAAAACTTCCTTTGCAAGCTCATCTCTTTCGAGGCTTACCGTCTCGCGTCTGTATACATACATGGTTTAATACCTTCAGGTCGGCATCGTATGGCAATGTCTTGTCCCAAAGGTTGGGCCCAAGAAACGCTGCCTGAGCCTCAACGTTGCCCCACAGCTCGCCGTCCGCGTCTTTCTTCTCGTCTGGCCCATCCTTGCCTTGTTTCCCTGCAACACCAAATAAATTACACATTATAGCGGGCGTGTTCTCGTTGTCTCCCGTTTTTTTCTCTTCTCTCGTATAATAACATCCCAACTCTTTTCTCCGCGCGAACTTATCCGAGCCCATATAAAGAGGTCAAAAGCGGGAGAACGAGTTGATGGTTCCCCGGGATACTGATAAACAAAGTCGTCGAAGGTGTTTCGAGCGCACTTGGAAAATCGTGACGCTCACCAATCGAGTGTTATTCATTTTTAACATACTCATGGCATGATCGTATACCCATGAACGATCCCCCATCAAAAGCTTTAAACGCCCTTCCTGAAACGACCAACTGCAGTTCGAAAGTTGCGCATTCCGAGTGAGATAAGTAGGCTCCTTCGTCGCGTTTGGGGAAAATTCGACTACAACTCGGCCGAACTCGAGGCTGACAAAACGAGGCTCAATAGGTTCGGCCAGAGAGCAGCAAACATTGTACTCGATGTCGGTCGGTTGTTTTACTCACGCGAACGGCAGGCGGTCTTGGAGCCGCGCGTGTGCACTCACACACGCACCTTTGCATAAAAGCCGCTGGACGAACGAGAAGAGCCGGAAGGGAGACACGCGCGAATGTGGCACGAGTTGGTATAGATATATGTATACGCTATTTTGGGGCAACGAGCTCTCGCGGCAAGGTCAGAGTATCGCGCGGCTCCTCTGAGATATACGCTCCTTTGGCTTCTTAGCCCGGTTCTCTCTCTCTCTCGTGTACACGGTGGGGCCGCACGCATTTTTACGAGCGCGATCGGCCTTTTTTACTATGCGGGCGTCAAGCCTTTTTCGCCCGATCCCTCCATCTCTCTTTCTCGTGTATCTCTGCTAGCCGGCGATGTTTGGCCGGCACGAGGACCATTCTCGCTTTTTTTTCCCCCTCTTTTTTTCTCCTTCACCGAGCGGGTTCACTCGTATAGGAGAGTCGGTCGGGTACAACGTTTACCCTCTGCTCGCGGATTATTTGCTCGGGCATTCCTGGATTAACTGACGTTAAGCACACGCGAGCCCTCTCGGGCTCGGTCCTCTCGGCTCTGGTGTGTAGCTTTGTTTTGGAATCGAGAATGATTACACAGGTGTTTCTGGAGAGTGAGGGAAAAGAAAACACATGTGTGTTCTATTTTAACATTTTTCGTAAACGATATTGCGACTGTGTGATTATCGCGAGACTATTATTAGACGCACGAGGATCGCACGGTGTATACAAGTTGATTTGGGCGTGACTCGGTTTTCGGCATTGTTCGGGGACCAAAGGCCGCCGAGTTGTCACGTGTGGGACCACATAATGACCGGCTCCACGTGTGCGTATAGCAAAACAGCCCACCCATATATCCGGCGAGTGTTTTCATCTAAAAATTACAAAATCTCTCTCACTCTCACACAGCGAGGATCGCCCTTGGGACTCGGCATAGCGATCGTTACCTAAAATTCCAAGGAGAGGAAGGAGAAAAAAAGGTCACCGCGGCTGCTCTCATCAGGCGAGATTGACTTTACAGTTAGGTCGTGATATACCATAGGGGTTTTCGTATACGAGACCTTGCCCGAGCTCTCGAGTCCCGTAACCCAATAAAAACAATTCGGCGAAAGGATGATTCAGGTACGTCAGCCCCGCGCGCCAAAGAGCCGGACGAGTCCCAAGGGTCACATATACATGTATATCGCGGTGAGCACAAGCTGACCGGAGCACCTGGCCGAGGAGAGGAAAAAAAAGAGGGCTTCTCGGAATAGGCGATTCCCCGAAGGTTTCGATCTCGGACGAGGAAGCGATTCGCGCCTTTATTTTTCTCCGCCCGCGTATATTAATAGCCAGTCGCGAGTGGTTTCTCTCGGGGCCCCCGTCGCGGTGTGCTCCTGCGACGTGTTTGCCCGTTCGCTAATTTTGCATTTCGCGCATCTCGGAACAATGTCCCGCTCGAACGCTCGCGCGCGTGTGTGTCGCTCGCGGCCGGTACAATGCCTCCTCGGAGAAGCGATATTTTTTTCCTCTTTTCCACTATTGTTTTCGATGTCATATCGCGTGCTCAACAACTTCCTCTTGCAAATCACCTGTTTTCTCCGAATCGACCGCGTATCCTCGGACGATACGCGGCAAGAAGACAGCGGGGAATTAATTATTCCGCCGAGCCGCGTGTGCACGGGATCAAACGAGTTCTAGCGTCGCGAGTTACGAGTGTGCGTTATAATGACGATAGGATTTTCCGAGCGATGCGCGCTACGATCCTTTCGGTGCGCGGATGCATATACATGTGAGCGGCCGTCGTGGTTGTAATCTCGCTGGCATGAGTTTGCGTTGACGAGCAATTTTGAGGATACCGCGGCAGGGGCAGAGATGCGCGCGACTTTATCGGAATCGTGACTTTTTATTCTTTTTTACGTAACGCTGGCCTGGCTACTTTATTTTTCTTCAATTTTTCTCTTTTACGAATCGCTTTCAGCCGGTCGTGAGATATTTTAGGAAAATTCTCGATAGATGCAACTGAGATCATGCGCGAGCTGGAGCAGCACGATTCATCAATACGTTTTGTGATAGCCAAGAGAAATAAAAGAAGCAATACACAATCGAGTGAATTTAGAAACGTTCGATGGTTGAAAAAAAAATCACGCAACCAATCTACTTACACACGGGCTACTTGGATGTTTGTTTTCATTATTGTCGCGGGCAATTCGAACGATATACGGGGAGGCCTCGGAGCTGGAGAAACACGATATAGCGATCGGGGAGGGAAAAAACGTCCTCAAAATTCGCGCTCTTGAACGTGAATCGTTCTCCTACAAAGTCAAGGCTACTGCGCGGCTCGAAAAATACATACACACTCGCGCACGCGCGCACACTCATATTTCGTATTAGCGCACGCGAAGCGTGACGGATCCTTGAGATCCTCTCGTCGGGCGGCTCGAGGAGAGGTGGAAAAAGTCGCGGATCCAATCGACAATGGATCGCTCGGCTCGGCACGCGTATACCCACTTGCGTTTTTTCGCGTAGCCCGATTTATGCGACTGGGCGGCGGGCGAGAGGCGTCGACACGTTCCTCGTTCTCTTTCTCTCGCTTCCCAGCGGCCTGTATAATTATAGCCGAAACCAACGGGAATCGTTCGCTCGTTGTTTGTTTCGACAAGCAGTCGCGAATAATGGATTGGCCACGCGTTCGTCATTCTCTCTCCCTCTTTCTCTCTGTCTCGGGTAAATTTTCTCGGCCATCTCGACGATACAGCGACACTTGGAATACGGGTAGCTCTTTGCCGAGCCTGACGGACAGCACAATCCGCTCTCAGCATTATGTCCCACCGAGAGATACACGTTTAATCGGCGCAATTACGGCGCGCCACCCGAAACTCGCGCGACAGGTGTGTACTGAACAATCGCCGAGCGATCGTCCCTCGTTATCTGCCCACGCGCGCACGTACACATACGCGTGAGAGAGACACATCGCGTTTGAATAAGCGGAAAACGCGCGAGCGCGTGAGAAAAGTCGGGTGGCGCGGCGTAAGGACGCGAGCGCGCATCCGCCTATAAATACGCTCGCGAGCTGGAAAATGAGTCAGAGAGCTCTCTCGCAGGCCGGAAAATTAATGGTTGCGGCGGCGTGTGCGAGCGAGCGAGCGCGACAAATCGCGGTGTATCGCAGCCTTGGGCCCAGCCTCTATCGAGAGCGACACGCGATGCGCGACGTGGGCGTGGGCGCGAGCTCCACAATGCGTCGATGCGCGGCTTTGTGCGCGACCAGCCCGTACGTAGCTTTGATCCGATCTGCGGCTGTGCGGGCTTTTCAGGTCCGCCCGGGCCCTGATGCAGGTGCGCGTTGTGCATCTCGCCTGTGTGCGCCCGATGTCGCTCTCGTTTCAGCGCGTGTGTCTATACGTATGTATCTTTGTTTTGTACCACCAGCGGCTACTGCGCGTCGGCCGCTCGATCGTTTCGAATTGTACATACGTATATACATACGCCCGGTGTTGATTGTCGGTGTGAAAAAAAATACTGAAACGGCGCGTAATCATTCCGATTCACATTCGCGCAGGACTCAAGGACTGACGCGTGTGTGTGTGTAACGGTCTTGATTCGATCAAGATACACGCCGTGTGCGCTCGCCGCGCTATATTTCCATATGCGCTCGGACTTATCGAAATATATATATATACTCATGGGCGTGTTTTGCTTCGATATTTTTTTTTCTTTACCTTCTCTTTCCTCGGTATTGACATTGCATCGAGAGACGTGTATATTTGCGACGCGGCCTTTGTTATTGTGACTCCGATGGGGGGATATACTGCAGCGATCGCTCGCGGTCGAAGGATAAAGTGTAACGGTAAAAGATGCGGATACCGGTGCGACGAGTCTCTCGTCGTGTTCATTATCATTATCCCCGCATATAACGATGCTGGTCGACAAAACAATGCTGTCTCTGATCGAGACGAATTGCCCTCGAAGCGTGGATATCTCAACTATTGATTTTCAATTATATTATACCCCACGGGACGTTGGAAAGAGTCAGATCGAAAAATGTACGTGTATTCGTACGCACAGGACGTTCGAAGCGCGGGTAAAGTTGATTTGGTCGATCGAGTTTTTACATCGAAGATATCACGTGTATCCGTTCTTGCGGCCGATCGATTATAGTGTACGCGCGACTGTTGTGATCGCGGCAATTCACAGAATATGATTTATATTGAGAAGCGAACGTCCTCGGTTGACTAATTAAGGCCTATATACCCCGTGCAGCCCCGGCCCGCGAATCACTTTCGCTAATCCATATTCATGGGGTAATTATGATATATACATCATTACCGGCTCGATTAGGCTCTATCGTATATACATTTATCAATTTGAAATATGACTTAGCGTTTCGCGATTACGACCGGGATGATATGTGCGTATATTTATATATATATATATATTTTTTTTTCGTCTGTCGCGCGGCGATATTTGCATTCCGCACACTCATTCATCAGCTCCGCTCTCCACCTGATCAAATCGATAGATACATATCCACCACCTATGCTCGATAGCCCAGCGACATGTTGTTGTATCCGATGAGTTATCCGATTAAAACGGCCAGACAAAATCTGCCGTCGATCAGGCAAAGCTCCACCGGGTTCGCGCAATTCGCGAGACGCGCCGCGACGGATCTGATCGCGTGTATAGCGCTTGGGACGGGAGCATATACATACATACAAGCGTATACACATATACGTACGGCGGCAAACGCGGAACCGGCGCTGCTATAGTACGTCGAGCGAGCGAGAGGTGTGTAGGTGCGTGCGGCTCTCGACGCGCGTGTGTGTGTGTTGGTGCGCGAGCGCGGCAGTGCGCTTGCGGCCTTGAACTAAATTACGCCGGGCCGCTTGTTTAGATGCTCGCAAGCGCGGCTCGACAATCGCGCGTGTGCGCGCCGGCCGCCGAGCGAGCCCATACCTCGTCACACACCGACATCCGCTCCATTTTCCGACCGGCGACACTGCAGCAGCGCGCGAGGGAGTAGTATATACGCACATACGCGGCCCGACGCCGCGCGCGCGCACTCATATATATACACACAGCATACACCGTATACACCGTGTACGATTCTCCGCGCTGCGGATACACTCAAGCTCGCGATGCGATTTTTCGAATGGACTACTCTTTTTCCCTCCCTTTCTTCCGATCGCGGATCGACACAGAATTCCGAGCTTCGGGTGCGGCCGAGGCAAGAGCGGACAAGTAGATAGCGCCGGGAGTTGGTCAGACGGGTGTATATTGCGGCCACTCGAGTATAATGCACATAGCGTGGATAATCGCGGAATCATCGTGTATCCTGCGTATTGTATCTTCGGAGCGTTGCAACGGGCGAACGAGGCACACTCGGTGGCGACGCGAGCGGAGAGCGGACGGCGCGCGCACAGCCACGTGAATCTCGATGATGACTAAGGCCTGCGCTGCAGGATGTGCCGCTTTTTTCACTCGCCGTCGTCTCCCCCGATCGTGCGCTGATACGTACGAAAATTTCCGACGAGCCGCGAACTGAACTGAAATATCACTGCCGAGCAAATCGAATCGCTTGATTTTCGTATTGGTTTTCTTTTAGCGGCCGCAACGGCGCTACTGTACAAGAGACAGTTCAGCACTCGAGAATTTAATTGGTTAACGCTTTGAAAACTGATAGTGGCAGTAGATACAGTGGTATATTGTCACAGCTATGAGGTCTCACAAGGAACCGAGTAGTTCTATCGCGTGTTCATACGCCAATGAGTACGAAGAAAATTGGTCAGTATACTGTAGGTTAGTCGGTGATAAATATACATAATTATACCAGTTTAACGGGCAAGTAGTTTGTCGAGTAGTATAGCTACTTCATCATTTCATTCTTTTCGGAGTTCATCATTCAATATTCATTCCGCGTTCTCCCTTCCCAGATCCGACTAGATCGCTCGATCCAATGTCCCTTATTAATACACATCGTGAAATCCAGCGCGAATGTGTCTCGGGTCAGCCGATAGCCGCGGCGACTCGACCCACACAGCTCCGCAGACGTGCGTGTAACACTATAGGCCCGGCGCTGAATATATATACACATACGCATACATCGAGACGGAGATCGCGAGTGGATTTTCTCTCTGCTCGGTTCATTTTTGCCGCTCGTCGCAACTAGCCGAGTTTTAAAATAGAGGGAGCCAAGGCCGCGGGCGCAGCGATCGGCCGAACAAATGGTATCGCGTGAGATACCATCCGATACACACACGCGCATACTGTCTATTTTAACGCGCGCGCGCCGATCATGCCGTCTTGTTCCGCCTGTGCGCATATATAGATTTGCTCTTCGACGCGACCGTTTCTCCCCGCACGCGCGCGCGCGACCGAGCCAGTGAAAAATACAAGCGAAGAGGCGTCGATCAAGGGACGGATCCTAAATCGGCCGGCGCGCGATGGTAATGATTGGTTTTTTTCCAAAGGGTCTGCGCGGAGATCAGGTTTTCCGCGCGGTTCCCACCGACCGAGAGATTCACTTTCGTCTCGCGTTCGCACGCAAGCAATCCAATACGGCTGCCTCCCCACCCCCCCCCCCCCCCCCCCCGGTCGAGGACAACTCGCGGTTCGACAGCCGGCGCGGCTCGTGCAGCCGATACGCGCCCGGCTCAATGTCACTCTCTCGGCCGGGGCACCCGTGGCACCACTACGTGTGACAACATCGAAACTCGCCCACAACGCGTTGCTCATGTATACATACGTCAGTTCGATCGATGAAAATTTGATCTCGGTTCGAGAGGAAAAATCTGCACTGTGGTGGGATATTGCTGTATGATCAAGGAGAGAGTCTTTTGTCGCGGAGCAAAATTCGTTGTCGTGTAGCGACGATCTGAGATTTTCTTTACAGGTGACTAGGCATAGCAGAGGTTGTCAATTTTCGGGAAGCAATCGTAAAGGGTTTCTCACTGCAGTACTCCTAAAAAGAGTGTACCATATGGAATTCTCGTATCGAGTACTGTGAGTTCGCGGATGAATGGTATACTCTTTACTCTTGTAAATGTCAATCAAGAACTATCAGCTTGGATTAGATCGCTTTGACAAAACCCAATAAGTTTATGCTGACGAGATAACGTCGAATGCCATTAACCTCAGTACCATGAAGTGATAAAAAGTTATGGGGATACCTACGAAGTAACGGAGTGAGAAGCCTCTCGTAACGTTTCGATTTCCCCGTGATATTCGTTCAATAATATCTGATTTCACAAAAGTACAATATGAATCACCTAGGGAGGTCGGGGCAAGTTGAAACGCTTTTTATCATTATTCTAGGAGTTTTTACAAAAATCAAAGTCTAAATGGATCCATTGATAGAACTCCATTCAAAGATTATGTTCAAATTTAGTCCACCGTGAAAAAATCAATAGTCATATTAGAGAATGATATTTTTTTATAAGGGAATGAGGGGCAGGTTATCAGATGTAGGTCAATTGGCAAACTATGAATATTTTCCGATTCACGCAACCCGCAAAGATCACATTTATTCCGATTTTTTTGCGTTAACATGAAACATATTTATTCTGAGTGCCAGATGGCCACTGCTTACAGAGGGAAAAGGAATTTTTAGATTTTGTAAAAATCCTACCCATGCCTTTTCACCCCTATTTTATTATTCTCACCCTTTCCTACCTCAGTTACGGGACAAGGCGTCTCACATCGAGTTGACATTGATTAATTTACAAAAGATTAAACTTCATGCATCCAACCAAAATCATATATTAATCGAAAATGATTCATTTATAATAATACAATATTATTATTAACAATAGAAAAATAATATATATCGACAAAATCTTTTCAGCTATATTCACTGCAAACGTATTGGTTCTTTTTACTTTCTCGCCCTTTTCATGTGCCCACTCTTTGCGTATTGAACATAGAACTTACAATCGTGAATCGATCCTCTGTGAACTCCGGAAAAGAGTTCTTCTGGAACTGAACGAGCCAACTCGTTCTCTTTCAATTCAACCGTTGTTATTACAACGCATTTTCCAATCAATTTCTTTTGTTCGGTTCAATGTCTAGTTTTTCCTTAGCAGCCGTATCACTCGTAAGATTACCCGAGTGCTTACTTCTGGGAATCCAGAGATTTTCCTGAAAATCGCAAAAAGCGCATCCGAGAAAACTTTCGTCAAGATTGTGGTCGCTTGGAGTTCACAACGCCACCTGGGTGCAGAAGAGTTTGAATTTTCCCGTGCGTTCGCGCCGTCATTTCCATGCTCGGGCCGATACGCGCAATCGTGGGGGAGGCGACCGCACGCACGCTGCAGCAACTTGCGCGAGCCAATTACGATCGCGGCGACAAAGCTCGTGTGCGCCAAATGAGTTTGTGCGATTCAATGCGGTCTCGCTCAAGGGCCTCGTTCACCGCGCGCGCGCTTTTGATTTGAATTTCACGCCTCCGGCGTCAGTCACCCCGAGTAACGAGGCCCGCCCACGCCCTCGAAACTCGCGTCTAAGTTGGATATGTACACTGAGAACTGCTTATCCGGGTACGCGTCGCCTACGAAATTGCAGTTCTCGAGGTAAACGTGTGTGCGAGTGACTTAGCCCGACCCTTATCATAATAACTCCTCAATTTTCACGGTTCTCAATAGTAGACGTTTATAGTTACTCGGATGATGCACATGGGCATCTAATGTAACAGGAAAAATCGAAGTGAACAAGTTAATTATTACGCTTCGTAGTGAAGGTTCGCCCATGATGCTCCCTAAATTTACCACAGTGAAAATCTCACCGTAAGCTTCGGTGAAACGTTTTTCACTGTACTTGCAGTAGGTTATTCACTGTAGCTATACAGTCATATCACTATAGGTACAAAATATTTGTGGTGAATATTTATTGGAAGTGCGGTGAATCTTTATAACTGTAAGCACCGTTACCGATTTATATGGCTATTCACTGTAATACGCCGAGCGACATTTGACTGAAGCTTGTAAAAATAATCACTGTAGTACAGCTGCAGATTTTACTGTAAGAAATTCAACGGGGGGAATCATATTGAGGTTGTGATACAGAATAGTGGTTGTAGCACTTGCTGACACACGTTCCCGGGGTGTAACCTTGATTATTAAGGTGAACGCGCAACCTATAAATCATTAACCCAAAGTGATCTGAACGCGGACCGACGGGCCACCGGTGGCGCGACACAACCCCCTACTACGGAGTCACACCGCACGCGATTTCAAAGTCTTTTCGTCTCTGCGCATACGCTCTTCGCACACACGCGTACGCCGCGGCGTCGAATCGAATCAGCGTCGCGCGAGCGCCCACGCACAGCACACCCGCGAAGGGCCTAATGAAATTCTCGATACGAACAGGTCGTTATCGCAACTGTCGTACGTCGCGGTTCACCGCAGCCCCGGATTTACCGCTGGCGCGAGAGTACCCGAGTGAGTCAGGCGGATTTCGAGATCCGCGCCCCACCGCAAACGGACAGCCCGGTGCGCGTAGGCCGTCGAGGTTGAGTCGTTTTGTCGCGAGATTACATTTTTCGACTCGTGTGTCACCGCTATACGTGTGGGCTGGTTCATATGCACGCGCGAGTAATAAATAGATAATTTTCTCTGGAATAGGATTTCCCGAGGTATATGTGTATACGTTTCACGGACAGACGATACCGAAGGCAAGATCACTCGGGGATCGGGTGCAAGGGTATCGCCGGCTGGAATTCATTCAGCGTTTTCTTGTATCTATGTACGCAAGCAGTGTACACAAAGATTTGCATACGCGCATACACACACGCGCGCGCGCACGTCTATAATTCGATCGCGTCTAATTGATCCGGGGAGAGAGAAACCACGCTGTGGGATAAATATCGCGGGTATAATATATGAAAAGTGCCCGGTGTGTATAATATGTGTATCGCATGAATAATTAAAAAACAGATCGCGGAGTGAGCGCAGGTGTATTAAACAGCCGCGGGCATTGATCAAGGAATTATTTGCCGATTAAGTGAAAAAGCTGCTAACGCGAATGTCATTATCCGCAGGCTGCTCGAGACTCGCGCTGCACGCGCGCGTAATCTATCCGTCCGTCCGCTGGAATTTATTAATTTCATTCGAAAAACCCGTTGACGATAGTTTATCGGGGAGAGCCTAATGAATTGAAATCGATCGAGTCTCACTCTCTCGGGGCCCGAGAGGAAGGGGACTAAATCAGCGCGCCCAATGACGAAAGATCGAGCGCGACTCGCGTCGTCCGCTGCGGCCAAGTTTGAGTCGAAACCAGGGGTATTGTGTCGATTTTGCGTAATTCGCGCGATGGAATTAGGACGAAGGAAGCGGACCGATTGAATGGAACGAGAGAACGAAGAGAAAAAGAGGAGGAAAAGAGAAGAAAACAGAAAACGAAGAAAAAGCGAGTCGAGCCGCGCGGCTACTTTAAAAGCCATTATGCGCTTATGCAAATTTCCCCGGCGCAGGGGAAAAGCACCGCGCGAGAAAGAGAGAGAGAGAAAGAGATTAGATAAGTTGCGCGCGAGCGTGTGTATAACGGCGCGCGAAGATGAGCCGGGAGTTACGCGCGCGAGGCGGCCTTGGCCGCTCCTTACTGCATACTGCAAGCACTGCTCCGACTTCGCCGGTCTCGTTAGCCCGAGAGACAACTCCATTGGCTCCTGTTAACGGCTTCGGATTTCGGATGCTCCCACGCCGGGGTTCGACAATTTGGAATATTAAACGGGGTAAAGGGTTGTTGGGTACTCTGTCAAACTTTTCATCCTTGTTTCGTGCGGAAAAGCTGGTTGTTTTTTTTTCTCTAAAACTCGCGGTTTCAAAGGCGTCTTTGTTTTACGGTTGTCGAGTGGAAATGGAAGGTGATTCTGTCTTGGATAAATTTGAAAATGGAAATGTATATTATGAATCGGCTGTCCACCGCAGGAATATGAATTGAACAAACGATGGAAAATCGTGAATTAATTTTTTATTGAAAACCGAGAGAATCTTCGTGTTGGTGTGTGATTCATTCTACACGTGTCTTATTTATCTCACACGCGACAAACCTATTCCGATTAACTTGGTGTCACGTACATGGGATGTGAATTAAGAAATTTTAGATTTTTCTCTTCACCTCGACAATGGGCTATTAGTATTCTTTCGTATATTCATAACAAGACTCCGTTTTGAAATGCGCACTTCATGCTAATTCGGATGAATAAAATGCAATCCGTGTAAAACTCAACGTAATCGTCGTATAATTGAAATTCTATTATTCTAATCCAGCAACGATTAGAGGAATCCTTTGCGGTTCAGCACAATTTCCATGAAACGCCGGGAATTGCTACTATACGTAACGCTCACCGCTGTAATCGTATTAATCCTGAATGCTTGAGAGAAATGATCATCGCGCGGACAATAAAAAAAAAAGGAAAAATTGCGTACTACAGAATCTACTCGTCAGCAACAATGAAAATTGATTCCTCGTGTATTTTCTCAAATCAGACTACGTAGCGAGAGTTTATTGCTATCGGATGAATAGAAAGAAACTCTACCGTTGAAGATTGAATTCAAGAGATCAATTTTGCTTTCTACATCTTCACATTTTATTCGACAATTATGTCTTCGCAACACTTAACATCAACTGTATTATATCGAATCGTCACATCTACAGTTATACTTACACTTCATAGAAAGTTGAAAAGTTCTTCTACTATTAATAATCATCATATAAGGTACGATTGCAATTAGTATTATCAAAAACTTACATTTCAAGTCTACAATAGTGAAAAACTACTATTTATTATTAGAAATTTGCATAACTGATAAAAATAGTAGACATTCAATTTTAGAAAAGTTATTTATTTCTAGTTGAATATTTAATATATTTTATCAGTTATTCAATTTGCTATTATTCGAACCTCAGAGGGTATTGTCTCGCGAACCGAACCGAAGAAAGACATATAAACATTTGGATTCCCGCAGCAAATCGAATCGCTTTCGCAAGTTCGCTCGACAAATATGTGTCAAAAGTCAACGTTCTTGATACACACGAGCGAGGCTGAAAAGGAAAAAAATCCCCCGCGCTCTCGTTTCTCCAGAGGAGAAGAAAGGAGTATACCTCCTCGCGGCCAGTAGAAACAGGCGCTTCTCGCTGTATCAGCGCCAGACGATCGCTCGAAACTCCCGGCGCGCACGAAGCGAACGATAGTGAAAAGAGCGGCACGAGCTCAATTTCCCTTTCGTCCCGGGGTAATGTCCCTCGACGCGCGCGCGAGCTCGACGTTTTTCCGGTGTATACGCCTCGTGACCCACAGCCGATTTTCGTGACATTTCGCGCGTGTCGTAACACGGGCAGATTCGGATTCTGTCGGCGAGTATTGCGAAATTCATACGTGAAGTCGAAAGTGGCGGCAGAGAGAGAAAGAAAAAAAAAAGACGAAAAGAAATCGAATAGCTCGGGTAATGTTTTTTCTCCTCTCGCCGAGGTATGCGCACACTCGGCAATAAATACTTTCATGCCCCCTCGCCCCCCTCCCCTCCGCAGATATTACTTCACCTTTACAACTCTTCTGTAATTTATGCGACTCCGCGGTGTTTTTGCGGAGGTTCGACGAGTGATAAGGATTCAATAATATATACCCACGTAGTCTCTCCGGCTATATCCCCTCGCCGATATAATGATCAAGCCAGGGTTTTATCGAAGTTATTAGGATCCGATCCGCGGTCTCGATTCGAACGGCAGTGCGCGAGGAAAAAAACCCTCAATCGTAAATTTAAATTTCACAAGTATCCCCACGATACAATCAATAAACTTATTCGTACTCCAGGTTCCATGATCGACGGATCGAGCGTAATATATATAAGTGAGTTTCGTGAACGGTTTGAAGGTTTCTCTTTTCATCCCCGGTATATCAAATACGACAGTCCAGTGAAGAATATTTCACCCATCGAGCGATCATACTCGCGTCATGAAAGTTCAAACTCATCCGGGAATATTAGAAAAGTGAATCGGAATTCCGATTTGCGTACGAAAAGTCTCTGCTATACCTGCATCGAGGATGGGATATCAATCGAGTGCCGCGATTTCTCTCCGATATATTCCGCGACTGTAAACTCGATTCGCTTCGATCGGAACGATATATATTCTCCACGTGTGTGCGTCGGTAGCCCGGCGAGTGCGATTCTAATTCGCGTCCACTCGAAATGGCATTATAACGCGCCCCGTTAGCGTATTACCAATGCTAATCCGGCCCGAGGGACGCGGGCTTCCCTTTCGAGGCGCGCATATATCGTCTAGTCGCGCTCTCCTCTCGTTATTCGTTCACGCCTGCGTCTCCGTTCGCTGCAGTGCGGGAAAAATTTGCAGAAGACAAAAAATTGAACGAGAAAGAAAAAAAACGTCTTTCGAAAGCCGAGAGTTTTCTCAGCGAGAAAATACGCACGCAGCGAGGTAAATCTCGTGAAAAACGCACGGGCGAAATGAAATCTGGCGTCGCGGTGCCATGCGTAAATATATATCGAAAGTAATACGGGAAATTTATTGACGGGGCACGCGAGTCGTTGGCGAATACTCCAGCGCGGATTAAAAATGCCCGCTTCAGGTTTTTCAACGCGTGTCTCTCGCTTCTGCGCTCCGCTCCCGAACCAGTATACTCGCACATGAACGTTTTAAACGCATAACGTCGCGAACCGGCCCCCACGGTCGAAATAAGAAAAGCTCGCGGGGAGAAAGTTGACGTTTATCGCGCGCTTGCGCGCACGCACTCGAAACGAGCAAAACGAGCCGCGCGCGGCTCTCGAACAAAAATTTCGGTTTTATATACGCGTCTCGAGCCTGCGTGCGACGAAAGTGACGTTCTCGCATAACTGTCCCGAAAGCTTTTCCAACTGTATATGCGCGGCTCGCCGCGTCGAAGCTGGACGGTGTGGTTGGCGATAAACGCATTGTACGTGACGTTGAATAATTTCACGAAACTTACACACGTTTTCAACTATTCCGAGATGAGAGAGTAGAATTCGAGAAATGCGAATAGCTGGTTGTTCTTTGCTCCGTGAATTTTGATCAGTGATATTTTACTGTTAAAAAACCTCGATACTATCGAAATTTTTGGAAACGGAAATAATACCGGAATGTTCGGTTCACTGAGCTTCAGTGCAATCCACTGTATTTGCTGAATGTGCAACGTTATTGCTATTGCTATAGCGATCTTCACTGTAGCTCACAGTGACTATTCACTGCAATTCGGCGGATCGACATTCGACGGATGATTACATTGAAATTAAAATATAAATATTTTATGAATTATAATTTAAATATAATTAATGCAATGGATTCAATGTGAAGAATTTTAGAGTAGGTTTTGACGTTTCTATACCCAAATAATTCAGTTGAAGAGGTCAGAATATATAACGTTACTTGCGTGGAGATCACTCGATGAAAATTGGATCAGATTCACTATGCGTATACTCATTGTTTAGGCGTTGAAAGAAATCCACCTAATTTACCAGTCAAAATCTAGCATATCAAGAATGCGTTGAATTTTTTTAGTAAATTTTCACTGTACACATTGAATCGTAAGGATTCACCATGCTCACGGCTATAACGCACTGCTTTGATATCGACAGTGAAAAAAACAGTGCCCCGACTATTACAGTGATTTTTTCACTTCGGAGTAATCAAAGAGTGCCAATGAAACGGAGACGACGTGTGCCCTTTTGAATTTTGTCGAATCTCAAATTGCTTCATGGGCCCTCTGAATACAAGCACCCCCTGCCCTCCCTGCCGACCGACACGGCTAATTATGCCGGGAAACCCAATACGCGTGTCAGGTAGAAAAAAAAACGAGAGGCGGGATATGCACGCGCCCTCCGAGACGTACGCGGAAAACGATACCCGAACAGACCGCAAGGTAAATGTTGGCCTGTGACAATCTGTTCCGACAGTTCCGCGCGCGTACATCGGTGCGGGGCGACGAAACGAAACGGGGGACAAAAATCCGAAATGAATGATACTCATTCCGTCGGACACTTTGTGCGCGGCTAACGTCAACCTCTCCGCTTGGATACGCGGTCGTAATTCATTCACGCGCGCCAGGCTATCCTCTTGCGTTATCTCGCGCGAGCGAGAGACAATCTTTTTTGCGACTTTTCCGACGCGCGAGACGCGTTTTCCCTCGGACGACGCGAAAAATATCGACTGCGAACTGGAAAAAAAACATTTCCGATTCAAGGACCCACTTAACTGTGCAGCGGCTTCGTGAAATTGCCTTCTCGTGGGGATACCGTCGTCGGGTACACGATTCGAGCACGAAGCTCTGTATAACGAGCAGGACGAACGTCGCGGCGACGACGCGTTAGCCGCACAGTTATAGTCTGTAATAAATACCGCGAACCTCAACTGTCAAAGGCAACGTTACTTTGATGAATCGACCGAGATAAGCATAGAGCAATTTGTATTATCGGGCCGTAAAACTTTAGACGAAATGATAGCTCTCTCGAGTGGGGGAGAGAATAACGATAGTGCTAATTCGAAGAGAAAAAAAAGAACAGCTTGTCTAATTGAACTGCCTTCATTTGTTGCAATAGCTTTCTCTAAAATAAAATTAAACAGTCTTATCGAAATCGAGCTCGAACGAGCATAAAGCGTTAAATGGAAAACTTGAAAACAGAGCAATGAACTGCCGTGAAAGCTTTATTCGCTATCCTCGAGCCAAGGTGTGAGTGGCGGAGGGAGGGAGGAGCGGGAGAGGAGTTGGATGTATTAATTCATACGTATTAATCTCGTAAAATCAAATGTTATGACGTACAATGATAATTCCACACTTCTGTGCATAGAAAATAGATACATAAATATGCATCGTAACTTGAAGTTATCTCGCGGCAATAATTACTGTAGTGGCATTTTAATACAGAACGAAAGAAAAGCTGCATAATTCTTTGAGTTAACGCGTTAATACGAACTGTGCGATGTGATTATAAACTTCATATTTCATCGGATTGAATAGAGTTATAGCGGAATATCTACATACTGAAAGTGAAGACAGAACTGCCGGGTGAATCTCCAGTGTATGAACGTAATCTTATCGGCTGCCAAAGAGTATATACCAAGAAAATTTGAATATCCGTACGTCAAGATTCTTTATTGGTTTTTCTCCGATTCAGCGTGACTTCATAACTGTTCGAAAGACTGTCTTCAATCCTTCCTTCTGTTGTACACGTATGGCACGGCTAATATTTGATATTTCGAAAATAGATTTACGAATGAAATTTAGAGATATAAAAAGTCAAAATTGATCCCTCGAATCTGGTGTGAACACCCTGGTGTTAACCTTTTAAAAATCCATACTCCAATTCCAATTATAATTTTCAGCCACTCTCGGAATCACGGAAATCGCGTCGGTCGCGATCAATAGCACGCGAAAGTTGGCAGTTGAAAATTGTTGACAGCGATTATCACGTTCGAATGGAACGCTCGAATAAACCAACGCGCGTGTACAAAACACTACGGTGGAAAAGGACAATGAGAGAGAGAGAGAGAGAGAGAGAGGGAGACAAACGAAGTGAAAGAGTTAGGAAAGTGACGGGAGAGAAAAGGATTGCGCGGCGTGCAGAGTCGGTCTTCCTGGTTCCGCGAGCTCGGCATGAACAGTTGCGCGCGGGAGTGTTTCAGGACGCGCGCACGCGATGATGTTAATTCCGAGCGACTCTCGCGCGCGCGCTGCAGTAAATCGTGCGCGCGCCCCGAGATTCCCGTGCAAATGAAAAAGCGCCTCTTCCTCATTGCGCGCCCGTCGAGGAAGTCGGCTTTTTCTTCTTTACTTCGGCTGCTCGCGTCATTTCGGCAACGTGTAATCGCTCCCGACGATTGATTTTTATCGCGCGCGCGATCCACCGATAATTCACGCGTCAACACACACTCGGCTAACGCACGCAAGGGCTCGAGCGAAATTTTCGAAAGAATCCCGAGACGGCAGTTGTCGCGAACTTGTGGAGCTCTCAGGCGCTAGGTTTGTGAAGTATGCTTTACAAAGGAGAACTTGATTGTGTCCGTGAATGAATAGTACGTATACGTCACGTGGAAACAAACGTATAATGAGACACAGGGATGATAAGGTGTCCATTGTACATATAAACAGAACGCGTACTCATATTCATGTATGAGTGGTGTCCCCGTTCAGTCTGTTCTCCCACTACGTCCTGAGAGAGAACTGAGAGAAAGAGAGGAAGATTTAAAATATAAGGCGAAGCAGCTGTGCTCATTCAAACAGCGAATTCGAAAACTGCCGTGGGCAGATAAGGGGTGGACAATTCAAAAGGGATGGGAAATCCCAAGGAGTGTGTCTGTTGTTGCCGATCTTGTTGAAAACCAATGTTAAACAATCGTTCAATGTTTACACACGAGTATAATCCTGTAGAACATTGTTCTCGGATGCTTCATCGGGATGAACTATGTTGTTCCATGGAATAGGGATCTACAAGAGCCATGTAGATAATCATGAATGAGAAATTATCTAATAGATACAATATGTCAATCCAGTTTTATTTTTCCAATATTATGCTGAAACGATTATGCCTTATGGAAAATGAAGAACAGATGCATAAAAATGATAAAATATGTGTGTATGAATGTGGTATTACTGAGTGATATAATTTATAGATCATTTGTATTTCTCTCATATCTATTGATCATGAATTCATATTGAAATACAATACATACAAATGTAATTTTGAGCTTCATTATAAATAATGAATTGAAAATGTTTCATCGCTTCTCTGATTTTCAGACGCATGAAACGAATGAATTTTTGAAAGATCAATTTTCACAAAACTCTCGTATTAGTTACAGAAAAAAAATATGTCATTGACGTAACCGAGTATAAAACGGGAAGAATTCCTTTTTTATTATTATACTCTAAAAACAGTTATCCACGATGATTACACGTTTTCGGAGACCGAGAGTGTTTTGTCCCGGCATCAAGAGTTACGAAACCACAAGCCCCGATATTCCTTTGCCAAGACCAAGATCGTTATACGAGGCGAACCAATATTCCCCTAGATCGCCTCGTTCGCTAATACATCCTACGATCTTGTTGAGACATTAAAAAAATCGTTGCGCTATTTTTTATGCGCACTGCAGCACAGCCGGAGCCAGACGGTTAGCTGATCACAGAGAAAGTCGCGCGAAATAATAACATACATATGCACGTATATTCTTTTTGGAATGGCTAGCCGGAGCGGCTCGGTTTCAACTGCGGGCGATTTGCCCTGTCGCATAATGCGTAAACGAGACACTCCATACGTAATGACACGAAATACACCAGCTGGACATACAGGAAACGGGACGGTGAATTAGCGGGACCACGAGAGATGATTATAAAAATTTGTTGCCCCTACTGATGTGTACAGTTTAGTGTCACGCGCGTCGCGCAGCTTGATTCCGTCCCGAGTCGTACAAGCCCAGCTCGATATTACACACTCCTCCAAACTTTCTACCACCCCACGTGGCGCCCGTCCTCTTTTTTGCCCAATAGAGCTTGCGAGGGAGCCATATTCGAGCGAGCCGATCGGAGGAGGCTCGTCGTCGTGGCGGCTTATCCGCCGAGCGGGAGAGCTCCTTAGCTCGCTCGGTCAACTTTCCAATCGGGACAGATGCGGTCGATGAGCTGCGGAGCGCGGAAAAGCCCGCAGCGGCGGCCCGCAGTTCGTCGACCTCGCGGCGCGATTTCGCTAAACCTCGCGAGCAAGAGCCAAAACAAAGGAGCGAAACCAGCGTGTACCCGCTCGCCGCGCCGAGAGCGTTTCCAGCCAAGCGCACGCCCGACACAGAATACAGGCGTAGGCTAATCGCCGCGACCTCTCCCGCTACTTAGCCCGATGAAAACTGACTATTTTTCTTTTGGAGGAAGCCGGGAGTGTCCTCGACGACTCGGCGGTTATGGGGAAAATTCATCGCTCGTCTCGGGGATAAATTCGTTAATATAACAGCCGGACTTTCTATTATGGCGAACTCGAACTCGGGTATAATTATTCACGTGGAGCAACGCAAAAAGTTTAAGATCTCAGTCTCAGGACTCGATGGGACGATCTCGGGCGACTGTGGACGTCTTAAACCTTCTCGATAAACAAGAAAAAAACGATCAATCCGCGCTTTGGACTCGAAATCGTTTAGAATGATAATCCGGAGATGAAATATCCCGAGCAGCGAGAAAAACCTTGCAATCGAATCGGACGGATTCGGCAAGTGATCGCCGTACGTTTCTCTAGACCCTCGGCGGGTTATTAGCATACCCAATAACATACGCGGACTGCATATCCAATCGATCACTCGCGCGCGCGTACCAAAACAACCGAGTTGGCCCACGCGGTCGATCGGCTCGGCGCATCACTCGAGCCGCACGGCGTGTTATATGTATATACATGGAGAAGGCGAGACGGCGGCGCGCGAGCAGTGAAAGTTGGCTCCGCCGCGACTTTCCCCCGGCGCAGCAGCGCGCGCGGGCGATCGGCTGGTTTCCGGGCTCCCACCGCCGGGGCCCCGCCGCGACCGAGCCGCGCTTGCGCGCGCGCGGTTATCAATTTTCCGCGAGCGGGCCTTTTTATCGCGCGCGCACGCCCCGGTGTTAACGGCCTCGCGCGCCACACGATACATATATACATATATACGAATAGATCCTATTCCAGTGCGGCCTTCTGCCTACTAGTGGCGCGCGTGTTTTCCCGGTATAATATACGTACACTCGAGTCCGAACACCGGATTTTTAGAGGCGAATAAAATCAACGAGTTGCCACTGCAACGTGGCGGGATCCTCGTTGGATTTGTTCCACTCGGCCGAGTTTCATCGATTGACACAGGCTTTTTGGGAAGCTTGCGATACATAACCATTGCAAATTGGAATGCGATGCGCGAATCTTCAATCGAGATTCTTTCCAGACGCGACCAAATGATTTTCGCCAAAGCGTCGAGGGATGGAAAGGCACGACGGTGTGATGCGAGACATTGACAATCGGTGATTTTCATCGACTCGCGCGGTGAAAATTTACTGCCAGGAATTTAGAGAGGTTGGGGCGTCGCACGTGCATATACGGCCCAACGCCAATTCACTTCCGACTCGCGGATTAATTGCAGACGTATCCATCCGGACCAATTAGACGTATACCATGCTACGGGGGGGGGGGAGCCGGAATCGAGTTTTCTAAGCAGTTACATATCGGACACGCGATCTTATACGCATACGCACACACAAACACATTCGTAACCCAATATAGCGGTGCAACCGGCAATTTTCTCGTCACACTCGTGGCTCGATATAAAGGCCCGAACGCGCGAGTCAAACTTTTCCGCCTGCTGTATGCGCGTTTCGCGGGATTTTCGCCGGGGCCAGCCCCTCCGATCGTAAACAGAGCAAATTCGCTGCGCGCGCCGCGCGGCTGAAAGGAAAAGTCGGTGCGCGGCATCGCGCGTGACGTATTCGTTTGTGTACGTGTATATATATACATCTATAGATATCCGTGTCGCTGGATTCGAAAGCGAAATCGTCCGTAGGAGGCTCGGATATTATCCAGCCGGCGACTTCCTGGACGGGTGCCGGTGCAATAATACGTTGCGTCGCGAGCCGCGGGAAATCTTCCCGCGCACGCGCGTGTGCACTAGTATGATGTGCTGTGTATAGCTCCAATTCGTGAGAAGAGCCGTCGCGGCTTTCTCCCGTGGATCCACGGATTCGGCTCGTGGTATGCGCGAGGGGAATTTCTCGCACCCGTGTATAGATGTGTGCGTGAGTGTGTGTATATACGCGCTAACGACGTGCGCGCATTCGTTTATAGCCGCGCGGCAGATGTGGCTTCGCTCGCTGAATTTTTTCGGGCTCCAACGATGAAAGTCGCCTCTCGCTCGCGGCCGAATGTATGCATACTTCGGTCATTCGGTGAGAGCGGCTTTTTGATAATTGGTGATTTTTTTTTGTCATTTCCCGGCTTAATTGTTATTATTGTGACGCGATTCTGAGCTCCTGTTCATTCAAGTTTTCAGAGGTGAGCAACGATTCGATCTCCCGCCAACTTCGAATCGTTTTGCATATAATTTTAAATTCGAAAAAAACAACATATCCCACGATTATTATTTCGAGTAACATGAGATACGATGAAATTTATTCATCAAATAATTTTTAAGAATAAAACGATTCGAAAATACCATTCGGAAAATTGTTCTCTTTTTCGAATGAAAAATGTGTGATTCGAATCTGGAGGTTACGAATCATTGGCCATCTCTGAGATAGAATTATCAGGACTCACGTAAAAATCGGCAGTTTCTCACATCAAGGAATTAACATTTTGCCTTTCTCATATGAACTACATTTTTCTCCGCATCAGACTAGTAAAAGGTACAGGAAAAAGTTTTTGTTTTGATACCGTTCTAACTTCACTGTCTTAACACACAGTAAAGTTGGAGGTGTAGAGTCTCCAAAAACACGAGCTCTTGCCCCGTGTTTCACTCGCGCTATAAGCCGGAAAAATTTCTCCACTTCCCTCGCGATCGAGCAACAAAACCACAGGCGCCCATATCGATAATTCACCGAACGAGGAAGCCGATATCTCAGCTGCGTATAGGCTCGTTGAAAAAAGAAGAAAAAAAAACTCCAAGCACGAGCTTCGATCAGGGGGCAAAAAAGACGACGGGCCCTCGTCGTGTTTTCGTCTCACTTTCCCGCGGGCGAACCGGAAAAAAAGAGGCGTTTATCTTGAGTAACCGCAGACGGGCGCGTAATACAATCGGCCGGGCGATTTACGCGCGAATTTTGAAAAATGCGCCGCAGTGGAAGCTCGCGGGGAAAGCGTAACGAACTCTCGGTCTCGACCCAACGGACAGCCTGTACCTCCTAGACCTCCCCTCTCTTATCCCCTCCCCCCCGAGTTTACAATCGGCTTCATTATCTCTCGGTGAAATTTTTCCCCGTTTCCTTGTGTTTTCCACGGCGGCCGCGAGCTGCGGATAATTTATTCGCGGGTCTCGCGAGGCACGAGGGGGCCTCTTGATCGCGAGTCGCTCGCATGCGGAGAAGGCTCTCGACGACTCGTCGAACGCGTGAATTATTTTGGTTGATGTAATCGATGACGACGCAGAAATACGCAAACTCCTTCCGACGTGTACACACGCGTGATTATGGATGAATAACTCACTGTAACCAGGAATTGCGAATACAGAAACGTCATTCGGCCGTAGAATGAGGTCTTACCTGTAACAGAAAAAGAAATTTGCCCATTAGAATCCTTCGAGTTTTGCGAGAATCGAGGAATCATCGATCGGATATATGTTCAGCAGTGATTCTCACTCCTCGGTACACACGTAATATCCACGTGTTTGTAGATAAAGGAAAGATGTATACAATTTTTGCGGATCGCCTTCGAAGCTGCAGCTCTCGACCGATCGATCAAAGTGACCGACGATCGATGCGCAGTCCCACCTTTCTCCCGGTACACAACTTGTAACGTTCCGTGGGATGGGGGAAAAAAAAGGCAAAGAAGATGATGCATCAGTCGAGCCGCGCTGCTGTGCAGAGGGGAAAACGCGGTCAGATGCGACGCGCGGCTCATTGTTATGGGCCAGTTTTCCGCGTGACTTTCGCCGCGCTCGCGCGCAGCCCGTTATATTACCCAACAATTACGTTACACCGATGCGGCCCTCGTGTAACGTCGATTATAATTATCGACGCTTGCGCAACGGAAGATGCTGCTCTCGCGAGCGGATTCGCGCGCGGACGTAATTGACTTGTCGTTTCTTTATTGCGCTTCTGATTCGGAACGACTTTTCCCACTCCAAATTAATCCGAACAAGTGCAGACACATACAGGCTCGTTCGTTACTTTATACATATGTATACAAGTGGTTTTTACAAGCATTCGCGTGGGCTCGATTAAAAATTGACTTTTCCCTGTAACGAGGAACGACACGAGCCGTCCCGAGGGAGGGCAAAAAATTAATAATCCCAAACGCCTTGATCGCGACTTAATATCGATATCACGTCGGCCGATTCAATTTCAACAGGATACTCGGGTGTTTCTGGAAACGAGGCTGTTTACGCCGGGGCATTTTTTTGCCGATCGGCAATGGAGCAATTCCACTCTTGGCGGATGGAAAAAAAGAAGAAGAAGGAGAAGTAGAAAGAAAAAAAGTAGAATCAAGATGAAAAACGTCCCCGATCGGCGATAATATATAAGTAGCGTAATAAACATAATCGGTTAGGCGCGGCAAAAAGAAAGTGCAGCGCCAGCGCGCATTACAAATTCAAATGCAGTGTTGGCTGTCGCGCGTACGCGCGCGTGCGCAAGCCGATTGCCCGATACTCGCGATGTAAATGAGTTGCGCACAGCGAATTGCTCAATCAAAGTAAACAAACCGTCGAATAACGAAAAAGTCAACGCGCATACACTGCAGCTGGAAAGACGCGCACGTATACCTTCCCCGGACCCAAATAACTGCTATACTGTCACCGTTGCACCCGTCACCTAATGACAAGAGCCGCCAATTACGAGCTCGCGGGCCGCACCTGCTTCCTCTATAATCGACTCGCGATGCTTATGTATATACAGGCACGAGTCCGCTTTCTTCCGATCGCGTGCCGGGCCACTTTCCGCGAGACTCGGAAAAACTCGCTCGTCGTGTACACGCGCGCAAGTAGTAACAGCCGCGTATGGCTAGACTGCGGAAGCGGGAGGCTCGCCAGGCAATTTCGAGTTATTCGCTGTAGCGCCAGTCTTTTTCCCCACCGGTTGTCCGGTGGGTGCTCTTTTTCCTTGTCTACATTTCATATTGATACGCGGGATTGAGATTCGGCGATTCATCGTTTTCTGAGTCCTGTAAAATTCACCGTGTCGAATTTTACCGCGACACGTTGGTAAGGATAATTCGGTGCTTCATGCGGATTCAGTTCCGCACTTTCAGGTACTTCATATTTACCGTCTCGCTGTTGATATAGTACCACGAAAATGACCACCAGGTCGGTAATTTTCACCGCGTTTTCCACTTTAAATTTTACCGGGAACCCCTCTCGACGAGAGTACGTGAACGCGAACCCGTCGCAGGTCACGTAACGTCATGACGAGCCGCTTTTACGAGTATTCTACCGGTCACTCTGTCAATTTTACTATGGCATCCTGCGAATTTCATACCGTTTCATTTCGTTAAAACTGTCCGATAAATTTTCATCGTATATATTCCACCCTAAATTTCGGAGCAAAGTTCTAGTACACACATCGTCTCGTTGCGATCTTTTTATTTTCCTCAACAGAATAGTGGATGAGCTTTTAATCGCTCGAGGCTCGCCTTTCAAAAAATAATCAACGACTCGTGAAACGTTGGGTGATAAATATACCCGTATTCACAACGATTTCTCGCGTTGAAACCAAAAAGACGCCAGCAAGTGACTCGGCGAGAGAGAGAGAGAGAGAGAGACAGGGAGAAAGATACGAAAAAAATGGCCGGGCATATATACATTGCACGGCTCTCTTTTTCGGAAGTGGCCACGGATCGGGCCTCTCTCGGCCACTTTCGTTTCTGCGCGCTTTACCGCAACGTTACGCAACGGATCTCCTACGTGGCGCTCACGCACTTTTCTCCCATTTACCCACCGGCCTCCTCCTCCTCCTTCTCCTTCTCCTTCTCTTTCACTCTCGGCCCGACGGCGAGAAAGTTTGAAAGCAGTCAGCCGAGGCTCGTATCGGCCGAGCTCGACACCGCCGGAGAGACAACACAGCCCATATAAATTATATCCCAAATCGAAAAGTAAAAGTCACCCAGAAATTCGAACGCGCGCGCGTCTCTCGCGTTTTTTGCCCGACTCGTTTGTTTTCGACAACGAGATCTGGTATACGAAAATTCGGACAGTACGGGCTGATAAGAACTTCTATACTGAAACTTTGAAAAGCTACATATTACAGTCACAGAAATTATTCTTGCAACCGAGACGAATTGACGAGGTCCACTTGCATCATTTCAATTTTGATAAAATTTTTCAAAATTCAACATTTCTCTAAACAGATCCTATTTGATTCTGAAATAAATTCGGTTGAGACTGTAAACTGTGGAATTTCTTGTACCGTCAAATTTCTTCTCGACTCAAGCGTTTTACGAGTGTATAACGGAGGCGTTTTGAATAAGATTAATTTTTATGGGCTCAGAAATCATAACGCCGGTATATGATCATCTAAAATCACGGATGATCAATTAGCCCGTGTATTAATCGACGAGCAGCCCTAATTGTCACAACGAAACAACTCGAATCGAAGAATTCGAAGTGTTTGTACGGGACAACACGCCCACGTTTCATTGTGTATAGGCAGTATTCGCAATTCGGCAGTATTCGGCTAGAGAGGCGCGTTTTTCCCGAGCGAGACTGCATAGTCTATCATCCGAGGTATGTATACGACGTGCTGAGGAGCGCGGTAATCGCGTACGCACCTCCGCGAGTGAAACTTCATCGGCGATAATAGCTACGCTGCTGGTCTTTACGACCCTTTGTCGCTCGCCGAGTTCTCGCTGCACCGGCAATTAGCCGAGCCGCCTCAAGCGTGCGCGCGAGAGAGAGAAAGAGAAAGAGAGTGGAAGAAAAAAGAAGAACCAGACACTTTCGCTTTTCGGTGCGATGGGAATGAGCTTGAGCGATGAGCGCGCGCGCGCCGAGCTCGTTATAATACGCGTCTGGGAAACCCGAGCGTATATATACACATATATACACTTGTATTCTGTGCTGGGATCGCTTCCGCGTGCGCCTCTGCCCTGATTCGCCTGATAATCGACGCACGCACACGAGTGTGCATTGGGCCGTTTTGAAACGGCGCCGCAGTTCTCGATTGTAAACAAACGCTCGGATCGAACGAAGCGAGCACGTTACACTGTCCGAATCGACGATTTGTTGCGGTTTTCCAATTTAAATCGTACAAGTAAGGCTTCCACTCGTTTTCACACCGCAGCTGGTTGGGCATTTAATCCATTTCGCTTTCGTTGTACACACACACACACGCACAGACGCACGCAAGCTCGGCACTTTTTACACGCGGTGCCTCCGGTTTTCTCCGCGGTTGAGTTTTTTCAAATTCGCGCGGCTTCCCGGTACGTGAGATTCATCAGCCGGGCTGATTGGCGTAGTTTTCCGTTGAAAGCAGTTGCTTTTTGTTTTATTAACGCGCGCGTGCGTTCTCCGCGGAGTTCGGAAGATTGCAGTGCATTCGAGTATTTGATTCACATTCCACGCGGTAATCGATGATGTTCCGTGCTCGAAACCACGTTGGTATTTATGCACTGATGGAAATCTTTTTGAATTCAGTATACGTTTTTTACCAATGCAGGTCTGGTATTCAGTGAATTTCCAAGCGAATAACTTTGATATTTTCAACTGACGGACGTATGGTCGGGTAGATAGATAGGAAAATATAATGTAAATCATCAAACCGATCAAAATCGAATTAAATTTACGCAGGTTATTGTAATAAGTCTCCAATACACCATTCTCATTGCCGAACAAATTGGCAAGAAAAAGCTTCCCAAAAGTAAGGCATTTCAACATGGCTCTCATGTGCGGGTATGGTATGTGCTATTTAAGAGTAACTTTTTCTACTTAATTCGGTCAGCCACTTGTGGTTTTCTTCGTTGAAAGTTATTAGATTCTCGAGAAATAGAAATATTAAGGTTATGAAAAGCATCCTAATAGACGTGGGTTCCCTAGATTCTAATAAACGTACAGTTGTAAAACAACAACAAACGGGGACAGCTTTTCGACACGTAATAACAACAAGTCGGCGAGCATGACGCGTACAAACGACTCGATCGGGTGAGCTACTTTGCTCTTCGAATGAACAACGCCGCGGTTCCACGTCCAATTCACACTTCGAGCTTTCCAAATAGCCTCGCTCGCGGTGTGCTCTCCGACACGTCAATTAGAGCCTCGATGAATTCTCAATAGTCCAAGAGAACACGCTGAGAATCAAAGGGAGAGAAAGTGACTCGAGGCGCTCGCTGAGAAGCTCATCGCGCATATTGAGAGACGCTCCGCATCAGCAATAGAGAGAGAGAAAGATAGAGAGGGAGAGAGAATAGCGCTGTATATATATAAAAGCAGAGAGCTCGGCGTTGGCGCGGGCGGCGGCGGCGACGGCATGCAGGAGAGCAAGAGTTGACCTAGTCGGGGGCCGGCGGACGCGTAATCTAAAATTAATTCGCTCTCTCGCTCTTTCTCCCGCTGTCGCGCATGCCCGAGTCCTTGCGCTCTCTGCCGCTGCTGCTGCTGCAGTCGCTGCACGCGCAAAAATTATCCCGTTAAATTCCCAGCCGCTATATATATACACGCGCGCGCGCGTCTATGTCGCGCTTCCGACAATGTGCTCTCGTGGAAATTCACTCACTCCGCACGTTTCAAGCTTGCAAACTGTTCGCTCGTTGGGGATTCTCTCGTGCGGTTGGCGCATGGGCGATAGCTTCGAGAAATTGCACTTCCAATTAAATTGAGGAAACGGTTTTTCTTCTTCACACTCCATAATACGATCATCCTCGACTGCACTATGTTACTATTGAGAAGTCGATGTTTTTTTTTCAACGAAACTATGGACACATTGACGACTGTTTGTTTTTCCATTACAATGATGGTTTCTGATGATCCATTGAATCCAACGGGGCAAGAAAATCGCTTCCAAAAAAACGAGCAGCGTTGCTGCATACGTGTCAAGGACAGACGAGAAGCTCTTCCGCACGTTCGCGCGAAGCCAGCCAATTTCCGGCTCTGACCTTTGTCGCGAAAGATCAGCCGGGCTCGTTCGACTCAATCGGCCGCGGCCGGCTTCTCAAAAGGCTTATAACGCCAACTTCATCGCAGTCGCTTTCAACTTGTACACTCGGGACGATTCTCTTCCTCCTCAAATTGGCGTTTTCGAGTAACTCGAGATTCTCATTCGCGGACGCGAATCCGAATGTTCGGTGCTGTGGATTTTTGCGATAAATCGTTTCGTACGTGCCAACTACTCGAGATCGAGGGAACAATTCCGATATGGCTCGAGAACAGTTTGTAAATAACAGCTGCGGGGTATACACTCCTCAATCGGCCACATCAACAGGCGGATTTTCGAGAGACCGCTTCTCAACTTTCTATGGGCGCGCGAGAGAGAGATATTATTGATTCCCGGGAGAGAAACTCCCATTCGTTTAATTGTCCGCGGGTGAGATATGAACTTTTACAACTGATTACGGTGGAGAGTCATTTGCGATCGGGAATCGAGCAATAATTAATCACCAAAGCCCAATAACAATATCTGATATACACACCTGATTCATTAGACGCGATTTCCTGCGTGAGATTAATAATATCCATTATCTGATCGAACGTGCGGCACACACGAGTCTCGTATCGGGACAAACAAACGCGCGAGCCGTCCGGTATCTCATACGGGACGTTGTATATATATATGCGTATACGTATGTATTTTCACTCGGGCAGTTTCCGTATCGGTTTTGTCAAAAACTTCTCTCCCATCAAACTCCGGTGCATTCGAGAACTCGATCGAGATATGACCGACGGCGAACCGAAGCTGTATATTTATACATTTTCACTTTCACGCGATACACATATTTCACGGGGCGAACGCGATCGTTCGGACGCGTGCGTTAATTGGTCACGAATCGCCCGCAGCTAAATCGCGGGGTCTCGCTCGAATTTTTACGCGGTACGTACCGAGGCTTGATTGATGAATGGACGCGGCCGAGAGGGCCCGGAGGAGCGAGTTTGATACACGTCGGAAGCGTATCAGCGATTCGGCCGTGTTTCACCGAGCGCAACCCGAGCGATATATCCCTCTGCCAAGCCCGGGTGTCTAATAGGATCCCGATTGAAATATATACCGACTGTGGGACCCAACCGACTTGGATGCGCTCGAGCTATACGAAGCAACGAAATTTCTCTTCGGCTCCGCGCGCATCACGGGATTTTCAAACGATTTGATTGATTCGTGGTGGACCCCGAAATTTCCAGGCGCTGCTGCTGATCAAGAGAGAGAGAGAGGGTAATCGCCGAATAAAAAAACCGAAAGAGAAACCTTTGGTGTGTCGGCCAGAAGCTACATCTCTCTAACGACGGTATGACCTCCTTTTACGAGCCGAGAGTCGAGAGACGGTCCCCCCAAAAAAAGATTCGTTTTCGGCGGCGGCCGCGCGGGAGAAAGTCTCTAGCCGAGCGCGCTGAATTCCTCGATCGGGAAGAGACGCAAGAGCGGGTGACGCATCTTTCGTGCATAAGTCTGTGTGTGTGTGCGTGTGCATATATAATTATATCAACGAGCTTTTCACGGTGCGATTGTTTATTTTCGCCGCGACAGACGAAGGGAGTCGGATGTATACATACACATTTGAAAGGGACATATCGTAAATATATATTCTCCGTCGCTTTCGCTCGTTAAATTTATATATTCGGGAACGCGCGGCTATTACTCGGACGACAAGTCGGCCGATGATTGATTCGAGTCGTCGCACACATGACGTCAGCTTTAACTTTGAACTCGCGCGTGTGAACTTTTCCTATTTTCCCCATTGCCACCAGCGTGCGTTTTTCACTTTTTCACTCGAGGCTCGATCGACGTTGGGGTCTTTACACGTATATATACGTTTGAGAGGCTCTATCGCGAACATCACGTACAGGTGCTCGGTTCAAGCAATGATAATTATTACGGGTTTTACATATATGCGCCAACACGCACGAACGACGCGAGATATCCACTCTCAACTGTGGATACACACTTTCTCGAGCCTCTCGCAGCGGACGAATTCGTGGGGAATTCGCATCGAGAGTATGCGGGACTGCGATTGGCGTATATATGCAAAACAGACTCGACTGTCGCTCGCGATCGTTATAACCGGGATTCTTAGACGCCGCGCATAGGATTAGATCCGTCACTCGAGCGGGCGGTGTATAACGAAGAAAAGCGACACACGTGCCACGTCGTCGCAAGCCCTTGGCTACTTTCGCCGGTCCAATCGACGTGGGGGGAAAAGCAGAGGGCCCGCGTGACTGTCACACTCGAGAGCCGCGACGAGGCTGAAACGAGGGAAAGGCGACGTGTTTGTGAGTGAGTATATATACGGATTTTCGGCGGAGCAATTAGCGCCGGTCGTGGAAGCCGCGGCTGAGAAGAAAGTGCCCAGTCGATCGGACCGAAACGCACGAGGTGAAAGAGCAGAGCTTGGACCAACGGAAGAAAGTCGCGACCCGAGCTTTACGCGTGTGCGCGCTCGGGTGTATAGGGAGAAATTCGAGGGTCTCGCAAGCCGGGATACGGCGGATTGGAGTGTCGTTTTATACCGAGCGTCGGCGGTTGGTTCGACACGCATACGATCGGGGAAAATTTGGCAAGGCGCGAATCATTTGGGATTCAAATGCGATTGGAGAGTTTTCGCGCCATGGTGAAACTCGCTCGAGGCGACGATCCCATCGCGGTGAGTCACAATTCGCGCGACAACATTTACTCAGGGTGATTCCACCCGGGAGGAGGGGGCAGTCGCGATCACGGCAGAGAGATCGTGATGCATCGTTGAAATTTTCAAATTTGATATCTTTTGAGCCGAGAGAATATGGAAATCCGCCCGATCCCACCGCGAGATCGGATTAGAAAAGAAAAACAGAGCGAAGAGCATTTTGAGAGATCGAGACGCCGGGGAAATCGCGAGGCGTGAATCTGAGTGGAATATGGGAGGGAAACACTTCCTGCTTCGCGGGCTGCTCCGTATGTAACACCACTTGGGCTTCCTTCATTTGCGCGCCGGGGTCCGGTAATACGTTATATCCTCCATCGCCGAGTCCAAGCTTTTCCAGCTCGTTTTGCATGCTCGAATCTGTTGCGCGCGAGTTTCCCGGGAAAGTTATCTTTTTTCTCACTCTCTCTCTCTCTCCTTCTTTCGCCGGGATAATTAGCGGCCGTTCGGGCGTAAGAAGGAAAACACGCGTTCTTTAGTACGTCTGATGTATTATATAAAAGTTTTTACTCCGTGTATATAAAGTAGCGTAATATTAGAGAAGTTTCGATTGCGAGGAATATATTCGATCAACTACTGTTTTATAGATGAATTTTGTGTTCGTTCTATCAAGGACTGCTCTATTTTCACTACAGACTCCAATTGTGTATCCATCGCACTAAATGTAGTATTGTGAAACAATTGAGTCAATTTATTCATCACAAATCATCATGACTCGCGATTGAGTCTGAATTATGTATCATGGAAGCTCTGGTCCTCCGAGCGAAAGTACAAAAATATGTCGAAAGCTTCTAATTCATAGCTAAAGTTTTTATCTCGTCAGCATCTTGTCAGCAACTTGTCCTAATCTGAGGAATAGGTGTTGGCTAATATTGTCAAGAATAAAGAGTACTATTTATCCATGAACCCGCAGTGCTTCATAAGTACGCCCTCCGGCAGTACTGCAGTGAGAACCCATCTATATTTTGGTACTCTCGTCTACGACGGAACGTCTCTCGATCACGAAGGAACGTTTTGACGCGGGGACTCTAGGCAAGCGTGAGTCGCACGAGAGGTGCGCTTTCACTCTTACTGCCGTACCCGCTGCTGCCCAAAATTCATCGCTGCTCGTTTCCTTTTCGTGAGTGAACTCATTACCGTGACACATTCGTTTCGTGCTTCTTTTCATCTGGGTGCTGAGTAAAAGCGAGCCAAACTGACGGCGAGATCGGTTTTTTGTTCCGATCCATTTATAACATGTATAGTATAGCCACGAAGAAAAAAAAAATAAAACGTCTCGTCTTTATATCTTCATTTCGTCGTCTATTGGCGATCTAGGAGCATCGCTCGTGAATTTTCGCGGTTCGATAATCGGCCGGGAAGAAAGAGCGACGGGCGAGAGAGGGAAATTTAAGAACGTGTTTGTGTCGACTTTTCCGGGAGCCGTAAAAGTTGGAGCCGAAAAAACGAAAGGATCGGCGCACGCACGCATGCCCGTCAAGGTGTGTTGGTGATCGGTTAGGTTCAGCGCAAGATTTTTCCCATCTCGGTCGTTCCGAGCGTAAATGCTTATTCAAATGATGTGTCAGCCGCTGCCGCGAACGCGGCGTCCAACCAATAAGTATAGACTACCTCCTACGGCTCGTTTCGAGGAGAAAAAAAAACTCGTTTGAATACATTTTTTGCAGTATTCGCGACTCGATCTAGAATTCTGATTCTGTGACACCTTGTTAACAAGAATACGATACCCACTGCCACTAAGGTGTGCCAGACGCATACGTACATGCACGCCAGTAATGAATATGCGCTTGATCGCGCGAGGCTATAATACCTTCACTCAGAAATAAACCTGCCGACAAATCTTGTAGATTTTTTCACTCCCCCTCCCCCCGCCCTCCCAAGAGATTGTGAAAAATCAAGCCTTCGCGAAAATAACCAACAATTTCAGATTCCCATCGCCTCTAATGCTCGATCCGCTCACTTTTCCACTAAGCAAAACAAACTCTTTGTGAGCTCTAACCCGACTCCGTAGCAGAAAAAAAAAACGGAGAAAAAAAGGCCGGTGCGTATGTACAAGCGTTCAAGGCGAATCGAGCCAAGGACAGATACCGGTGTCAGAAAAGCCAGCGGCACCCAACAGGTCCCTGAAAATCCCGGTGCCTCTCTCAGTATGTTTGAACCGGAGGAGTTTCGATGGCCTTTTCAGTTCAGATTGATGTGGGTATACCAATGTTTTTTCTGTTAGCTAGACCTTCTGAGTACGATTCTCGTGACGGGATGGAGCAATTTTCACCAAACTACAGATGAAAGTTCATTCGTCGCGATTAACCCACCACACCTCTGATGATCCAGCAACAAAAATACTTGTAAAAAAATGTGGGCTGCCGAGCGAAGCCCAAACAAGCAAGATTTGATTGATTGCTAGCAATCTAACAGCCTAAATTTGAACTTTTTTAGATTAAGGGATTCTTTATAAACTTAAGTAAAAGAAAATACTATTTACATTAATTTTTAGTGAAATTTTACCAATTATCATCACGCATCTAGAAAGTATATTGAATAGCAGAAGCTTTTACAATGAATACGTAAAAAATTTAGTGCGCGAAGGGAGCACCACGTAGCTTCGTGAAAAAAAGAGCATTGACGCATATCCATTCAAATGTAGAAGGTAACGGGAAGCCCTGCGGCGCTAACTCTACCCGGACAAAAAGCTGCTGTACGGAAAAAAAAGTCGACTCCTCGTTGGAGCGTGCGCGAGATGCGTCGATAGAGCTGGCCGTTAATGGCTCTCTCACTCGTGGCGATAATTTCGCATCGAGCGCATATACATACATAGGAGCCTTGAGGGGGGATCCGAGACGATTGCTTGATTTACACCGGCGCGCGATCGTCCGACTCAATGTATGTCCGAGCGCACGTGGGCTCGCGGAGAACCCCCTCAACGCGCGCCCAGCAAGGATAGCCGAACTCGACGGTCGGAGGAAAATCGGCCTCGCGCTTTTGGACCGAGCGTACCCGATTTTCACGAGCGATTTCTCCCGTGAATCATCCGGGCCGATGTATGGTAATTCGCCGTTCGCCGCGCTGTGTATCATCATTGTTCGCGCCTGACGTATGTGGGCCGTAAATCAAGCCGCGAGCCGCGGGCCTGTTGGGTACACGCCGTCTATGGAGTATAATTCGTTCGCGGCCGGAAAATCGCCTCGGGCCAGTTGCCGGGGAGCCGACAAAAAGACCGGCCAGTGTATATACACCGACGTGTCTCGTACCCGGGCCTAGAAAAACTCGGCGCTGCGTTCACCTTTTTTTTCTTCTTTTTTGTTCTTCTCTGCCCCCCTCCCACTTATTATTTTTTATTCCGAGCCGGTATAGACGCTTCCGCGACGGTCAAGGACGCGGAATTCGCGCGACGTCGCAACCGGTTTTATGGGCACGCGAGCGCGCGCGCACGTGTTTCTGCAGCAGCGATGACGCGCGCCAATGAATTCCCGGGTCGCGTAGGAAGGCCGTCTCGTTCGGAAGAACTGGCGATCGGAATCTGAGCTCCTGGAAAGTGTTACACCCCCGAAGTTCCGTGAAGGACGGATAAAGATATACAGTCGGAGGCGATGGCACACGGAAAATACCTGACCTGGAGCCGAAGAGAAACAACAATCCGGACGAATAAACTGTTACGCCAATAAAACAATTCTCTGATCCACGTATACGTATTACTGCTTAATTTGAGTAAGAAACCAAGTAAAATTTGGTCAAGTTGGGTCGTAATTAACACGAGGTTGGATCAAAGAATCGTTTTCACACACGCTCACGCGCCTAAGCAAGTTAATAGTTGATTATATCTCGGTAGAACGGACATAGTAGTCGGGAAATGATCGCGGAAGTCGAAAAATCGGAGTTCGGCCGCCTCGCGAGTCGACACGCGCAGTCGATCTCCGGTAAAAGTAAGAGTTGCCCGAGTCAGAGAGAGAGAGAGAGAGAGAGAGAGAATCAGAGAGAGACGCGCGCGCGTATAGCGGGAGGATTGTGAGCGCACGAGTCCCGGCGCGAGAGCTCCGCCAGTTACTTCACTTTCCATTACGTCGCGCGGCGCTGCACACTCGTGGTATAACGCAATTACGCGCGGAAGATCGTTTGCCTTGCTGATTTTTCGCGCGTCTCGCGGGTTAACGGCTCGCCGGATCGTCGGCAGGATCGAACGGTTCGCGTATCGCGCTTCGGGACAAACGACTCGTCGCCCTTACGGATTTTCGGAGCGTCGAGAGTGTCGCAAGTGTGTACGTACACGCGTCGCGCGAATGTGAATCAGCGACCGATGCAATACGGTGTACGATTGCGCGATTCTCGAGATTCCTCGGCGATCCCATCGGAACAGCGAAAGAAATTTCAAACTCTTCCTGCATGCGCCGTCGTACTTTCACAACCTGATTCTACGGAGCAATAAACGCAATCGCGAGTCACGGGCGGGAGGGGAGGGGGGATATAAAAAGAGCGTTGCTCGTCAAATGCATCTCGGTTGAGATGAAAAGCCATGCGTGTGCCCTCGGGACGATCGTGGCGCAATTAGTCGGGCGCGCTTGCGCAAGTAGATAAGGCCGTGTCCGATCAGCCGTGCGATACCCAGCCGACGCGTAAGGACACTTTAAGAAAGCCACACGCGTTCCCGTGACGTTCCTTAAAGGTAATGGCTCTGTACTCTCTTGGTCCCTCGCAGTGAAAATCAACAGTATGCAAGTGAAATTTCACCGCGATCAAGTGCGGATGATTGTTTCTAGGGGGAATAGAACAGTGACGGATGTTCGACTGAACGTTACGTTAGCTTTGATAATTCAACTTCTCACAAGCGTAACCCACCGAGTGATACGCTCAAGGAATCATCCGCAACCGCACTTGCAACGAACTTTCACTGCGAGGCATCAAGGGAGCCCGGAATCCCGATTGCCAAGAGGCAACACGGCCGGATTGCAAGGTGAAATGTGGCTCCCTACGTCGTTTTTCGGCATATCGAGCAACGTATTCTCGCGACGGCTCTCTGTGAAATTTTTCACAAATTGCCGATTGCTCGCTGGGCCGGAGCCTCGAGAGCGAGCCGAAACGCGGAAACGCTCGGCCGATGCGCCGCGCGCCGTACACCAGCGTGTGTATACATATATACGCGGAAGACCATAGCCAGCCAGGCAGCGAGCGAAAGGAGAAAGGAGCGGCGCGAGCTCGGCGGACATATACCCGGAAGAGCCGCGGGTGAAAGTAACAGCGACCCACGCGCGCCGCGTCAGGCCCCACTGATTCACTTCCAGCCCGACTGCGCGCCGTTCGTTTGCGGGGGGCTCAAACGCTCCACAGCATATACGCAAGGGGTTGCAGCTCGGTTCCGTTGTGGCCACTCTCGACCTGTCTCTCAAGGGCGGCAGATTTTTCACTCCGAAATCCAACGCTCGGGTGAAAGTTTCACCACGCGATCTTTCCAATATATATAGAGTTACATCGGGCGGTGTCTCGTGTTCTCGTATCGGATAAGCGCAATATCGTAACTTGAATTTCACTCCGAGTCGCGAGCGTATTTTACTCTGCAGAATCACGACTGCGCGAGCGATTGTGTCGTTACACGGAGGAATATATAAAAAATGGAATGACCGAAGTCGGGCGAAGGGCCGATCTCGATCGAATTGTCGACAGTTGGCTGACTCCACGAGCAGCAGGTACCTCGGAGGCATATACCCGTTGGCTCCGTTGAAAAATCGAGCGACGCGCGCTCGGAGTTGCGCGCGATCGTGAAATATTGTGGATATTATGGAATTATCACTTCTGCGTGGTATAATGCGTTAATATGCAAGCACTGCACCGGGTGATCACGCGAATGGTAATCGATCGGTTGACTCCTGGCGCTGCGAGTTATTCCCAAGATTTATTTGAGCTCGAGCGACGATTAATAAACCGTGTGCAACAAATCGATTGAAAATTCAAATTTCTAATGCAAAGTACTTTGTAACACACGAAGAATTCCTAGGGATTCGACATACGATAATGATCAGTGTGTTTGAGGGGGAGATGGGGGGGGGGGGAGAAAAATTGAGAAAAATAAATTAATTGGTAGGTTTTCAACGTGGCGCAACGTCGAGAAAATTGATCGGAGCGCCGATTAACGCTCATACTCGCTCGCTCGACTAATGTATGGCAGAATTACAAATTGAACTCGCACCAAGGATAAATTCCCATCTCCTTCACATCTTCGAAGCTACCTACTACGATATCAAGGTAAATCTTGTGTGATTGGTACTGGCAATCAGCGAATAGGGGAGCCTTTATTCTATGTCCAATTCAATCAGATCGCATGAAAAAACTACAATGATACCAACTCTATCTAAAAAAATACATTTTTCAAAAGAATTCAATTGAGCACTTCACTTTTGGGTCTCCCATTTAACCGAAACTTTTCAAGGTATTTTTCTGATATTCAAACAAGTGAAATTTGCGATCGTTCCTCCTAACGTCTTGACTTGTCTGACATATTATCTGGCCATTGCTAATTTTATCAGCATGTAGTATGTATCCATATAAATATATGAAATGTTATACGTATAGACATACATTCTTTGTATACAAATTGTGACAACATCTACGGATAATCGGAGTTTTAGAATATACAACTAACTCTGGCTACAAACAATACAAAAAGCTTTGGCTTCTAGCGTCATTTGAAGCGCAAGTTTTTTGACTTGCATATGCAATCCCATTCACTGAATACTTTTATTCTTTCGTTTTCCACTGAATAGAAATTGAATATCACAGGGGACGGGTGAGATACTTGACCCGAGGTTAATTTACTATTGTCTACAGTCACTGCCGAATGGTCCACGTTATTTATTGTAACTCGATCAGCTTAGGAGCGATCAGCACTAGGAGAGTGCACAACCTGTGGGTCGCGCCGATCATGATGAAACTTTGTGAGATGGTTCGTGGGCCACTTCTAGTTAGAGATCGGTCTTTACGTTGAAAATATTTGTCTTCGATACTCATGCAAAACAGGTGATTCTCGCGATAAGAGTGCGAGGATCATGTTTTACACGTTCATCGACAGATTTCCCCCTTCGCAAGTTTTGGAAAATAAAGGGACAACGGCAAATTTTTTCAATAAAAGCGACGATGTAAGGTATGATGATAAGGAAGGTGATTCTATATTCGTGCACCCAACTGTCTGACTACAATGCAATTGTTAGATTTTCAGCGTATTTGTGTAAATAAGACATTTCAAAAACGTGCCCAACGAGCGGCTGAAAACGCGTCTGTGGCGCGCTTCTCATTGATAAAATCGGACGACTGGTTTTAGCGAGAAAAAGCGCTTCTCGCCGCGGCGTTTCGCCCATTAAGCCGTCAGCCGCGATGTGCCGTTGGCGCTGCCTTCCCGACGAAAGTGAAAATCGCACAATGCGTGCCAAAGAAACTGGCTTCTTCTCTCCCGGAGAGCCGCGCTTCCGTCGAGCTGCTTTGTGTCGGGGTTGACTTATTGCTCCATACACGTGTTTTGTTTTTGCTTCCTCCGAACGAAAGTTCATACGTTCATACGCGCGTACACACGCTTGATTGATTCACCCCTCGGGAGATATATATCTCGATTGCGAGCTGGCGAGTGGCGCGTTTCGAGCGCGGCGATTGCCGGGGGATTCATCAGCGAATCGCCCCGGATGATCTGTGCTCATTTGTCATCGACTCTCGAGCGTTTTGGCTGGCGCAACTTCGCGTTTCCGCGGTTATCGAGCGGAAAACCAAGGAAACTACCGGGCTGGAGGGTGGGGCTGTTCGTTTGTGAGGATACGCGTCGCAGTAGGTCAGTTGTTTCTGTGTCGTACGTATATATGTACAGTTAAACGATCGAGCCGCCTGGGCGTAATTATTGCGCGAGGTGACGGACGAGTTTCGAGGCGGCCAAAGCGCCGATAAAGGTGAAAATTTGCTCTCGGCGCGCGGGCTCGCGCACACGTGCTGATAAACGCTCGACTCGCGGAATTCGTGTCTTTTCGCGGCTGGTATATTATCGTCTTTTTCCGTTTTCTTTTTTTTCATTCTCACAGACGCGGCCAACGTGATGTTTTTCTCGCGGCCTTCGCGAAACTATCAGAAATTGCTTGAGCGCTTGTGTGTTCTTTGATTCAAGCAGCTGTATGTATCGCGTCGGATCGCATCGAGTACACGAGCGTCCCGACGATGGAGCTATAAATTTGATTAGCATTGACAAATCCGGCGCGGAGTCGTGAAAAAGCTCGCGTCGATTGCAATATAATACATCATGCAAATATCCGAACGGCACAGAAACAATACAACGGGCTCGCGCGTCGAACAATTAGAGGCGTCGCGAGGGAAGGAGCGTAGGTTTTGCGTGGCGTGCTAGTCCGCCCACTCGGGCTGGCCGAGCCTTCTTGAGAGGCTTCTCGCTCGAGCGGCGGCGCGCGGATTAGAGGCGCGACCCTCGCTAAGGTCGCGAGCTGCGCTATGGTCACTCGGCCACGGTGACTCCGAGCTCGATCCGAGTCGTCGCTTTGTTTATCATTTCCCATCCCCCCTCCTCCTCGTACGATTTCGTCGCGATCGAAGAGTCGTCGTCTGCCGAGGGGGGCATATTTGTCACTTGCAAATAACGCGTTGTCTAGGATATATGTTCTGAATGAAAAAATCCGACTCGTTCGTTATACCATGAATATTGGAGGTACGAGAATCGGACGTTTTTCTCTTATCGTTCGGGGAGACCATCGCCGAGCTTGGTAAATATTGGAGAAAACTTGAAAACTCGTTTAGGCGTACGGTCTGAACTAGCAACGAGCGAATTCTCGGAAGCAGATTTTCCTCGCAAACATGGTGATTCAAACTGTCATTATTTAGCCGAGCCGGACAGTTCATTTTCCCGATGTCGATATTCGATTATCGGCAAAATTGGAAATATTCATTCGAGCGAGGAACAATCGCGTCGTCAGCTGATTTACCGCGACATTAGCTGCGCGCTATACGCTTGCCGATCGCAGCGTACAAGACGAGCGAGCGAGCGTCATCGGTCGCCTCGGAAAAGAAAAAAAAAGAGGCAAAGAAAAGAGAAGACGCTCGGACAATGGCTGCGAATAGTCGATCAGCTGACGAGCTCCGTTACCGGCCCGATTCAAGCGCCTGGCAAAGTCGCGCACAAAAAGAAGCTCACGAATTCCAAACGGAATCTGTCGGGGAGGCTGCGTCGGGACGTGCGCGAGCACACACAGGAACGAGCATACAGTTCGGTCGCGAGGCAGACGAAACAGTTCGCGAGCGACGATTAGATAAAGACGCGCTCGCGCGTCTAAAATAGAAGTTTCCACGGCTGCGCGAAAAACGGGGCTGAAGGCCGAGGCCGCGCTCGGGCTCGTTATCATCGGCGCGATTCCCGCTCGCGGCGCTCGTGCAACGCGCGCGTGCCCGCACACACATACAAGCTAGCCGCCGCGCGCGCGGCTCGAGCAGCGTGTACATAAGGGTCAGCCGGGGTCAGTTCGTTCTCCCAATTTAAACGCTGCCGAGCCGAGCCGAGCGTTAACAGCCGAGGCGGCGCGTCGCTCTGCCGACGAGGCCTCCACTGCTTTCAGCGGGATACGCGCGGGGTCGTCGCTTCGATTGATCGCACCTGGAGGCTGTTGCCTCGGCAGACAGTTGGTTCGACGGCCAGTCGGGACACGACTGAATTAACTCGCTCGGGGCTCCACGACGAGTATGGTCGATTCGTTTATACGATATGTGCCACATGGGAATCTTTCCCAGTGGAAGATGTTACGATTCTTCTCGGAAGCCACAGCGAGTATCAGTGCGGGATTCGAATTATCCGATCAATTAAATCAACAATTTGGTGTATCAGAATCGTATTCCGAGTTTTCTATTGCCTGGTCGTCTACGCGTATAAGTAGACGAGACGCGACCAATCCAAAACGAAGAGCAACAACCAGCTCCGACGACGTGAGCCAAGCAACACAGTCGCAAACGGACAGACCCGTGTCTCGAAAAGCTCTCTCCGAGCGCCAAAACAAATCGTAAAACTCGGAGGAACCCTGTCCAAGATCCACGCGGATTGCGGAACGAGAAGATCGATCGGGAGTGCATGCGTGCAATACACGATCGTGTAACGCGGCGAGTCAGAAATTGATTTTCCGCTCGTCCACGCTCGGCCACGTGACTCCCTCGCTTTCGAATGACGCGCGCGTCGACGGGAATTTCGAATCGAGTGGAAACGCGACGGAATAGCGCGTCGCATCAATGTATATATACATACAGTAGTTCCAACGCACGCAAGTGCCGATTGAATTGTCATTCCTACACACACATGCGTACGCCCGAGTATCCGCGCGAGACCGTCCCGACGATTCGCGAGCGACACCGATCGCCCGTCCGTTATTTTCGCCTGATCTCACGTCGCGCCCAGATAAGATTTTTCGAAAATCACGGCCCACACACCTACGCGTGTATGCATCCACGTGTGTATACGTGTATATTTGTCATATATCACGTTTAGGCACGCGGCTATCGGGCTCGCATCGATGCGCGCTCCGGAGCAAAAGAAGTTCGTTGCTCGGCTGCTCCAGTTACGCTCGCTGCGCGCGAGTGTGTGTGTGCGTGCGAGTGTGTGTGTGTGTATATTTCGCTCGACCCACGTGCGGCGACCGACCAAACAGCACATGCAGGCTCGCTCGTTTAACGCACCCGCGCGGGGCACGTATTGTGTATATACTCACACACACACACACACACACACACACGTACGCGCGAACAGACGGTGGCTGCACGGCTGTATATGCAACGATGCGCTGGTGTATAATGCGCTTCGGACCGAGCGTGATACGTGTACCGCGAAAATAATGACTGAACTTGGCGGGCGCGGAACGGACGCGGCGCCGACCAGTAGATACAGACGAGTTGGATCGGGCGAGAATTCCCGAATGGATCAACGGGCTGTTGATAATCGACTAGTTCACGATGGACCCGTGTGATACGGAGAGGAATCAGTGCTTGTACAAGCTACGAGAAATTTTTTTTTAGGGAAACAATTGTACTCCGAAGACTCGGGTCGAATCGTCGCTTATCGACCAGAAGACAAACCGATCGTACACAGCGAGTCCTGCGCATTTGCTCCTCATTGAAACGCATTGGACAAACCGTGGTTGGGCGATGCATCGATCACTAATAAGGACCACGAGGCACACGGTATTCAACGGTCAATCCAAAACAGCCAAGCTCTATCGACACCGCGATACTAACGCAGCTTGATGGGACCACTTCTAGTCCACCGCGACGTTCCAATCGAAATCGTAGCGAATAAATCCACCGTGGGCGAAAAAGAGGATCACGCGTCAGGAAGGAGAGAACATCAACAAATCCCGTTGTCGCAGAAGCCGCGTTGGACTGACAACGCGAGAGTTGGTTCAAAGAAAGCCCAGCAGTGCGAGCTGGTCGAAGTTTCACCGGAAAGGATCAGGCAGGTGGCCAGTATATCTAATTAGCGCCCGGCTCTACGTATATACACATATATATGCCGAGCAAGGAAAAGGATAAGTTCGAGCCAGTCGTCGTCCGCGTCATTTGTCTCGTACACACACCAACGCGCGTTAAAGCTCCGACGTGCTTGGATAGAACAGCCCCGGGACGATCGCAGTACCGCGCGTACTAACACCCACTCGAGTTTTGGAATTTGATCGACTACGTCGGGGCGCGACATGTATACATTTTTCAGACGGCTAGATCGCACCAGATAACCGGCAAACGCGATAAGTGCGTGAGAGTCAGCCACCGGTGGTTGTGCTTCATACGAGCACGAGAAGAAGACCATGCTACGATGGCATCTTTGTGACTTGGCCGTGCGACACGTGGTCGCCCGGCCGCGCGCAGCTGCCTCCAATTAACATAAACAAATGAATCGCGCGCGCGGCCCGTCGAGTTTGACATTGCGCAACTTCGCGCCGGGACAAGCCACTGCTACCAGTCGCGAATACCTCGTTTCGTCCTTGCTACTACCTCGGCGGAGACGAGTTTTCTTCTCTTCCATCGTTCGACGCGGGAGTGAATCGCTCATTGTGTATACCGTGTAGTATCCTCGTCGATGGGTGTAATGATTCGACGATCCGCACGAGTGGTAGGAATTTTTCGCGGGGGGACGACGTCGAAAGTTTTTTCTTTCCATAGAGCGTACAGCACGAAGCAATTGTAACATTAACAGCGAGCAATTTGCAGCTACTATAGCGCGCAGCTCCTAGATAGCGGCGGTGGCAATAGACTTGTTTACTTTCGACAGATAGTGCCGTATTTTTTTGTCTTTCTTCTGCGCGAAATGCCGCGCGCGCGTGCGGCAACCTTAACTCTATTGACCTTATAAAAGCTCGCTGCAGCGCGGCTAGTGTATATATACGGCTCGAGTCGCGCCCCACAGATCCGATGGTCCCGCGGACGTCGCACTCCTCTCAACTTTTGTTCAGGCGGGAAAAAATCGAATCGACGATTGCCGATATCGATAAAACTGTCGTTCGAAATTTACACACACGAAATTCGACTCGTCGGTTCATGACGCCAAATCTCGGTTTGCCCGTCACCCCGGGGTAAACGTCACCCGAACAACGGGTGGGGAAGAACCAGTGGCACGCGGGGACGCAGCGTCCGGTGGTAATTACCGTTCATGTACACGTGGTGCTGGCGCCAGAGGTGCTGGTACTGGCTCCACCTGCTGGACGCGCTGTCCTCGTGGAGGGACGGCAGGGGCGCGTGGATCTGGTGCGGGGCCGGGGGCGGCGCGTGGCCGGCCGGCTGGGGCGGCGCGACGACGATGTGCGGGTGCTGCTGGGGCCCCGGCTGCTGCTGCTGGGCGGCGCTGCCCGGCTGCTGTTGCTGCTGCTGGGCCGGGACCACGTGGAGCATCGCGCCCGGCACCGGCGGAGGCGCCAGCTGCTGGTACTCCATCTCGCACTGTGTCTCTCTCTCTCGCTATCCGTCTCACACACCCTGTCTGTCCCTCACTGGGTCCTGGTCGACGGCACTGTTTTACTGTCGCGGGGGGTGAGGGAGGGGGGATTTCGGTGGATAGGGGGAGGGGTCGGACCGGGGGGAGGGGGCGGCAGGGGGCTACGGCATGTCACACACCGGCCCTGCTCCGAACTCGCGCACACAACAAGCCTCGGGCAACGTCGTCGTCGTCGTCGTCGTCGCAGTCGAGCGGGCGGGCAGGCGGGCGGCTACGTGTATGCGCACGGGACAGCTCGAGCCGGGCTGGCGCGAGCTCGAGCTCGTCGTCGCGGCGACTGTCAGAGCCGAGCGGGCCGTCGGCGCACGTTGCCTGCCTCCGCGGGAGTGGCGCTGCTGGCCCCCGCCAGCCCATTGGCCGCGGAGACGCGAGCGCGAGCGTAGTGGGGGCGCAGCGAGCTACGCCGAGTGAGAGAGAGAGAGGCGGAAGTCGCGAGCGGCAGACACACCAGCACGCTCCAGCCCCGCGGTTTCTCTTTCTGCCCTCTCTCCCCCTCCTACCCTCCACCCCACCCCACCCCCAACAGAGCCGTTTACTTCCGCGCTCGCGCATATATCGACACCTGATGTTTTTTGTCCTTCTCCTTTTTGTTCCCACATCAATCAACCCTACTGGGGCGTTTCTCGTTGTTGGGCAGTTTGGTGCATTTTCTTCGTCGATTGAAATCACGAGCTTCAAAGTCTTCCAAGAGTTTGGCTGTCGGAGAAGCAATTCTGAAGTTGGTACTGATATACAGGAAATCAATAATTTTTGCGGGTGCAATTATTCCTCCGTGGTTGTGTGGAACTTATGTTGTGGATAAAAAGTTGGCCCGCAGTTGCGGATTGATTTGAGAAAAGATGAGAGAAAAGACGATTTAATAAATGCGATCTACTCAATCGCATTTATCAAATCACGTAGACTGATGGGCTTAGCCACTTGGCTTAGACCCATATAAACTCTGCCTCACATAAATATGTTCAGCTTAATCATGTATGTCAAGTTGTAACCATAAGATATTGTCTAGGGATAGACAAATTTAGCCTGAGCTCGAGCTCGAAAGTTTCGATGCCGAAACTCGCCCAGGCACAATCTTCGTATGCGCCCAATTCACCATAGTGCCCAGTAGTTGGTATCTCGACCAAAAATATTGATTTTTCGAAAGGCGAGAGCTCTCAAATGGATTATCCACTTTATCGACAGGCGCAGCGTTGCGACATCATGTTCGTTTTACCTTTTCACATGTAACCATAACGACGTATAAACACGATTGAAAAATCACTCGCGGACAGTCGGCTCGAGTTGGCGCAGGAGCAAACGCGAGCGGCGACTTTCGAGATGTGTTATTAAAATATTTACGCGCGCGGCTGTACACACATAGCCGCGAAGTAATCAGCGCTAAAGAACCTTCCCACCACAAGTGACTCGCGAACGTTTTCACACTCTCTCGTATATTCACACCTTATTCATGTATTCATAAGCCGTCTATTTTATTACGGCATTACGGCAAGAATCTGCTCCGATGAATCCGCGCGCGACGTGCAATTCCACGCGATCTCTACCGACGCGCACTCACGCGAAGCGCACTTTTATTCGATATATTCACCTCACCCGCGCTCGAACGAGCTCTCGCGCGCGAGCCTCGCGATCGCCTGCAGTTTTCCTGCGTTTACCAGCACCAATGCAGTCGCATCCACGCTTCCAACTCTTATATGTCGCGGCGTTAATTTCGTAACGGGACTGCGCGATCGACGCATCGTATACACATATACAGCGCGCGATCGGCATTTACTACTGCGGTATTTTTATGATCCGAGAAACTTGAGCAACATGAAATTGCTCTCAAAACACGCGCTCGCGAAAAGAAGGGGAGAGAAGAGAGGAGAGAGAAAAAAAATCAATTTCAAAATCGCGTTCGCATTATATCGACTATAATTCTCCTTCCTACGTTAATTACACCGCAATTATCTAGCTCTCGTCTAATGCATATCAGAAGTTACAACTCCCGCGCGCTCGCGCACGCAGCCGAGTCCTCGCGGGCACACAAACACGCGTACGCGTACCGGGAATACCTCTCGCACAGGATATACGTATCGACGCGGGGCAGAAAAAAGAACGGCCGCGGGGGAGAATTTTCGAAATCGACCGGAGCGCGAAATCCTCGCGGCGTTTCGAGTATACAGTGCGCCGATCGTCGCCGAGGAAACAAACTCGGCCGCGCGAGCTGTACACAGCCGGAAGGAGCTGCTGGCGATCGGGAGAAAGAGAGAGTGAGCGTATTATATGTGCCGCGCGCATTGAATGAGGGGCCAACGGGATTCTCGAGATACGAGTGTATAATATATGTGTGTGTGTGTATATACGCGTCTGGACGTTTTCGTCGGGTTTATCGTGGGCGACCAGCGTGAGTTTTCCGAGCTGCCGAGTGCGCTGCTGGCGAGTGAAGGTTTCATTGAAAATCGCGTGCTCGCTCCGGCAGATCCGATAGTATTTATATCTGTTTTTTTGCTTGCCAACTCGCCCGGAGATGGAGAAAAATTACGAACTGCTAAGTGGGATAATAATGGAGCAGTTTTTCTCTCGACGTGTGTCATTTCGTTGGTGACATGGATGCTTCGGACAACACACAATTGCGACATACTCTGGGTTTTTCGTACAATCAATAAATGTGTTCCAAGGAGTTCGCCGGGCAGTATAGGTTGGCTCTATCTCCCGAGGCAGAAAATGATTTTTGAGAAGTGCAAGTGCGCAGACACGCATCGGATCTTTCTCTCGATACGATCGTCTCCAAAGACAACATTCTCGGACTTTCACTTTGAACGGGCTGAAAATATAATCAAATAAATCACCTATCGCGCACATGGGATTTTCTATATTTATACCCCCTCAATGTATTATTCTTATAAAGTCTCGACTATACCCATTAAGATATACAATTATCTTATAATCATCCGCGCGCACCTGTATTAACATTGTGTATGAATATGTATATATACACACATATACGCTCGGACGAAAGTCCAAACGACTGGCTGTATGGCGAGTTAACACTCGCGAGATGTATAAACGCATTTGCCAAGCGGAAAGATTTATCACTTTCGAAACGATTCCTTATCGGCGCCGGGGATGCCTTTTATTTTATCGAGCCGTGTACGAATGTATGGCTTTTAGTTTCTGTGCATATACATCTCGGATTGATTTTTTTTATAAGTGTTGGAATCGTTTGTTTTCCCGGTGTGTTTGATTTTGATTGGCGATTAGACGCTAATATATTGCTCGACACGTGAAGCTCCGTTGGCGTGGAAAAAAGATGCATTGCAGCGAAAATGTTTATTCATCGTTACGATGACAAGTGGAATCAAACTCGTCCATCCATCAATTCCGTCCTTATCTCGAGACGTGAGATGAAAAAAAATATATATATAAAAACTGTTTCGATGAATTGAATGAATGACTGATCCTCGCTGGCCGATCGCAGTGATTCGTGCGAGGCATATTGACAGGCGGGTTTTGAGTATCAATCCAAATGATCTCCAAGTACATCAATCCCGAAGACAATATTCCGAATCTATGAACGTCGAGTTAGGATTAATTTTCTAGTATGGAACGAAACATTACACCTCGATCCTGCGAGAAAATTTCGGTAGTAAATTCCCCCTGGGGAGACTTGAATGCCCGAGCGAGCGCACGAAGGCTGCAACCTGTTGATCCTCGCCGCGCCCGGCCCTCGAACGCAGAGCCATGGCACCAGGACGAAGCTTTGCAAGCCGAGCTTTCTCTCTCGAAAAAAACAAGCCTATCAACGGTGTTCGCGCAGCCCCGCGTGCGTATATACACCAGGGCGGTTCTCATCCTCGGCGGATTTCATGCGCGGCCTCGATCCGGCCGAGAGAAGCAATTCCCTTCGACGAGAGAACGGGGCCGATGGAAAAAAAAGACGGAGACGATCGCGAAGAAAGGAAAGGTCGCGGAGGACGAATAAAAAAGTATGAGCGGGCTATGGGATTTCACTAGGCGCGAGCGCGCGGCTCTCGGAGTAAGAGAGAGAGAGGTGAAAGTCGCCGAAAGTGGTTCCTCGGGTTTCGGTCCCATGTAGACGCTATCGGCGCAGCTGGACCTTTCTCTTTCGGGCTGCCGGTTTTTCGCGGGCCCGCTTGGCCCGTATAACGCGGACCCCCGAAATCTCGGCCGCGAGGCGAGCGCTCGAGATTATATTCTCGGTCGAGCGCGCAAGCGCTACCGACGACTCGCGGGAGTGACGTCGCGCGTGGGCGCCTCGCGACCAATCGATCATATCGCTCGGATCCAAGCGCGACCTTGGCAATCTCGAGGGAATAATAAGCCGAGCGCTTGATCCAATCAGCCGCGCTGCCCCGGATAATTTCGAGCGATGTATGTATATACATATACTACTTGGGCGCCAACGGCTTCCGGGATCGGGTCAGCGGTATATGTATACACACTTGGTACTCGGGACGTCGCACCCAATATATATGCGGGCGACGTTTCGACGATGGGACGTATCCGCCAATGTGTTTCCGACATATTGCTGATGTTCAAGAACATTTCCGCCGTCTCGACCGTACGTTGCTCGCGCAGATTTTATTGGATCGATAATTTAAAAAGTTAATCCAACGTATCGACGTGTCTTACAAAGAAAGACACATAACTGAATCTGTCCACGAAGAAAGACACATATCCGAATCTGTCCGCGAAGAAAGACACAACTCGCAATCTAGCCACGAAGAAAGACACAACTCGCAATCTGTCCGCGAAGAAAGACACAACTCGCAATCTAGCCGCGAAGAAAGACACAACTCGCAATCTAGCCACGAAGAAAGACACAACTCGCAATCTAGCCACGAAGAAAGACACAACTCGCAATCTAGCCACGAAGAAAGAAACAACTCGCAATCTGTCTACGAAGAAAGACAAATGTCCGAGGGGCGACTCACTAAAATTTTCCGCCAGAGAATACTAAAGAATACCGGGGAGTACCATGGAGTTCGGAGGAATACCATGGAGTACCATGGAGTACGAGGGAATACCGTGGAGTACTTAGGAATACTAAGGAGTACCAGGGGAATACTAAGGAATACTAAGGAGTATCAGGGAATACCAAGTATATATATATATATACCAATGTATATATATATATATATATATATATATATATATATATATGGGTGATTCTCTGTCAAGTGAGTGAGAAAAAAAGATGCAAAACTCTGAAAATTTTTTTGGAGACTCTTTGGGGTGCCATGATGTCACCAGAATTTTCTCAGATTTTTTTGGACCCTATAACCCATGCTGCCAGAGACCCAAAGTTGCTATTTTCCCAATATTTGCCATATTATAGCTATCTTTAAAAATTATTTACACCAATTGAATGACCTCTGGGCAAAAAAGTCATAATAACATTTTTCCCTGGTAATTACTTGAAGTTTCCAAAAAAAATATGTCCAACATGATAGGTGCTCATATGACCATCATGATAGGCACTTTAGTACTCTAAATTGAGCAAAAGTTGTTTTCGATCACCCGGATCAGGATCTCATACCCACCAGAAGTTAGCTTATTATGTTTACAAAGTATCCAGAGTAGTCCCAGAGTGGGCTGATTCCTTGATTGCCCATAGTAAACCAATATATGCAAGAAAATTGGTAAATATCAAGGTATACCAGTTACACACACAGTAGACGCTAGATGAAATTCCCATTATTTCTCTAATATTAACAAGACAATGTTATGGTTCACTTCTTTGAGTATTATTCATGAATATTTACTCATGAAATCCACTTATATTGTAAAACTGCATAGCTAAGGCTCGAACAGCTATCGACCGGTTGGCTGAGATTCCAACTTCAAGTTATTTACTCATGAAATTAGTTAATGTCAACCAATCCAGGAAAAGTCTATATATTTTAGTTCGTTATTGAACTGTGCATCTAATGATCACACTTTTGTATGATTTGGTTCATATTAGCCAATTTCATGAGTAAATAACTTGAAGTTGGAATCTCAGCCAACCGGTCGATAGCTGTTCGAGCCTTAGCTATGCAGTTTTACAATATAAGTGGATTTCATGAGTAAATATTCATGAATAATACTCAAGGAAGTGAACCATAACACTGTCTTGTTAATATTAGAGAAATAATGGGAATTTCATCTAGCGTCTACTGTGTGTGTAACTGGTATACCTTGATATTTACCAATTTTCTTGCATATATTGGTTTACTATGGGCAATCAAGGAATCAGCCCACTCTGGGACTACTCTGGATACTTTGTAAACATAATAAGCTAACTTCTGGTGGGTATGAGATCCTGATCCGGGTGATCGAAAACAACTTTTGCTCAATTTAGAGTACTAAAGTGCCTATCATGATGGTCATATGAGCACCTATCATGTTGGACATATTTTTTTTGGAAACTTCAAGTAATTACCAGGGAAAAATGTTATTATGACTTTTTTGCCCAGAGGTCATTCAATGGGTGTGAATAATTTTTAAAGATAGCTATAATATGGCAAATATTGGGAAAATAGCAACTTTGGGTCTCTGGCAGCATGGGTTATAGGGTCCAAAAAAATCTGAGAAAATTCTGGTGACATCATGGCACCCTAAAGAGTCTCCAAAAAAATTTTCAGAGTTTTGCATCTTTTTTTCTCACTCACTTGACAGAGAATCACCCATATATATATATATATATATATATATATATATATATATATATATATATATATATTCCACCCAGAGAATATTTTTTTTCATTCGGTCTTTTTTTGTAGTTCTGTGGGAGAAATCCTATGAGGTGGTAAGAACTAAAAAAGTCGACTTAATACCTTCAGAATGAGCTAACTAGGAGTAGGCACAATCTTTGGGAAACCAATCACGAAGAAACTTTGTGAGATGGTTCTAGGGTAGCCTAATAGCTTATATTTAGAGTCATACAGTCTAATGTTTTGTTTTCCCGAAGATATCCTGTCAAACATATTGGATTTTGAGCATGAACAGTATATCTATATATACGAAAACCCATAAATATAGATATACTGTAAATGTATAAAATCAAATGAATTGACAGAATAGCTCCTGCAAATCAAAACTTTAGACTTCATGGCTAGAGATATAAGCTGTTAAAGGACCCATGAACCAGCTCACAAAATTTCATCATGATTGATGACCTAAAAGGTGTGCAATTTCCTAGTAAGCCACATAAATTCGAGAGAAAAACCAATGGTTCATGACTTGGGGGGTGGCGCATATTGGGTACATTTGAGAAAAAAAAGGAAAACCTATCGGAACGGTTGATAAACAGGACGTATGACGAAAAAAAAAATTAGATGATGTAGATGGAATGCCAAGGAATCTAATGGTATGTCGCTCGATTTTGTTGACCTAGTCTAAGGGTATTAAAAAAATTCGCACTCACTTGAGCAAAATTAGCTTAAGAATCGAAATTGGTGAAAAAATGGAGAAAACGAGCTGTAACAAGTTGGTGTGAGCGTTGGCGATTGGTCAAAATGTTTTTTTCCTCATTATTGTGTATTGCCGACAAGATTTTGTGCCGCGGACCTGCTCTAGACCCGCGTATCTATGTAATTTCAAAGGGAGTACTATTTTTAATATGGAGTACCTGGGAATACCAGGGAATACCAAAGAGTGAACTTGGGAGTACTGCAGTGAGTCGCCCCTCGCAAATGTCGGAATTATTCTCCCGCGAATATTAACGAAAAAAGAGTTTAAACTGTAGAAAAGGCTTGTTTTTTTTGTCAATGATAACCTACTCATTCTAAGCTTTCATTCCATATATTTTTTACGTCGGAAAATCGTGGGATGTGCGCCATGTATCCTTTTTGCGGCCAGACGCGAGTTGTGTCTTTCTTCGTGGCTAGATTGCGAGTTGTGTCTTTCTTCGTGGCTAGATTGCGAGTTGTGTCTTTCTTCGCGGCTGGATTGCGAGTTGTGTCTTTCTTCGCGGACAAATTGAGATGTGTCTTTCTTCGCGGACAGTTTGAGATGTGTCTTTCTTCGTAAGACACGTCGGTATCCCGTAGGCCCGTTGAAATTTTCCGGTCCCAAGCTTTTGGCGATTCGACCGAGTAGAATCGAGAAAGGTGACGAGGATTTTGAGAAACTCGGTTGATAGTTGGATTTTTTTGCATTTTAGGCCCTGGGATAAGCTACGACATTTTCCTGTTCCAATCGATTATTGATACACAGTCTCAAGATTTTTAAAAAACTGCCGATCAATTCACAATCGAATTTTTTTTATCGCTCAATATGGCCAACAAAAGATATATACCAAAGATTTTTCTACGGGTAATTGGGAAGAATTCAAAGCTTCGAATATAGAATAATTCAATCCAGAATCACGAGCGAGTTAGTCATGCGAGACAAATCGACATCTCGACTTGTCCATGTCAGAGGCTCACCAAAATTCAACTATGACTTCTTCTATAGGATCCTCATCTCGCCGTTGGCCGAATTCCGAGTTAATCGTAAAAGTTCTAGCGACTCGATTATCGTCCACGCGACGTATACGCAACTCGGCCGAGCAAAGACCACTAACGAAAATCGGGGCACCCGATCAAACGGCCCACGAGGTATTTCGGCTTAATGAAACCTTTGAAAAACGGCCGCGCGAGTTAACTCGCGCGTGCCATATAAAAGTGAAAGTGATCCCATACACACATACCCACACTTACTCGTCTGACCATGCAAGGCGACTCGCATACGCGCTTGTGTGTATGTATACGTGGCGCCTCTCCCCCGATTGCCGCACGCACATATGTATATACTCTTCCGGGGTACAAGTGCGGCGCGCTGCCGAATACACGTATACACATATATACGTATACACGTATACACGCAACATCGAGCGATCGCGCTAGAGAGAGAAAGAGAGACACGCAGTATATATAGGCGATCGGTCGAGATCTCGGGCCCCTGCGAAATTCCCGCCGCGCGCAACCCGCGAAAGGCGCAAACGCGAGGAGAAAGTCGCCCGCCGCGCGCGCCAGTGTATATATATATGTATATACACACACATATATATATGAGCGAGCTTCGTGATTTTATGCTAATTCCCCCGCTCCGCGGCTGATACAAATCTGCAGCCGTGCGATATCATATTTGCGGCCGAGCTTTCTCGCTCGTGGCATAAGCTCTGGCCCGGCCGGATTGTCCTGACGGCTCTAGAGCACTTTCGGGCCCCTCCTGCCCACTCCCCGCCGACGATTGACTGTAACATCGACGTGACGTGACCCGTGCGCTTGACACATCGAGAGGCAAAAACATTTTGGAGATCCGAGGTGGAGTTTACACTCGTATATCCCCGCCATATCGTGCGTATACTTTACGATCGACAAAGCTCCGACGAGATATCCCATCTTAATTGGCCGCGAGGAGAATTTTACTTTCATTTCGAGAGGAGCCGCGTAAAAATAACTTTCTACGCTAGTCGTCGAGTGCACCAACGAGTTTCGGGAAGCCGGTAGGCGGGGGGACGACGACGCCCTATTGTCTCGTCCGAAAACCCTCGGCCGTTTGCTCGCTCCAAAACGAGTACGTGCATATGTACACACCGATGTGAAAGCGCGAAATAAAAACGCCGCGAATCAGGAAGAACCACATATACGGCCGCGCGTGTGCATATATGCTCTGGCGCGCGAGCGCAATCGAGGAGGAAATCGTTATCGCTATACGGAATTCGTGTCGCTTGCGAGATAAGCATCTGCCCGCTGAGCGGAGGTATATTTTGCGCAAGCGCGCTCGACACGATGAATGTCAAGGACTTCTTGGGCGTCGTACCGTTATGTACACCGAGGATCACAACGCACGTGAGAACAATCGGCCGCCGATATGCGGACTCGTCGTAGCTCGATCTATTGGCCGAGAGAAATCGACGTTTCAGGGGAGGCGTATTTTGGTGGATTCAATTGCCGATGGTCACGGGATGCATCTCGATTATCCTCGGGATCGATTAGTTCTGTTATAATGAGTTAAACGTCTCAAATCAATCATTCTTTACGTGTATAAACGCTCCAGTGCACAGGCGTACGAATGAAGGCGCGGGGCGGTTAATTATCTCGATCGCCGCTCGCGGACTATTGCAGTGGGTAAGTGTCGGTTATCCCACGCTCTTACCCCGTGTGCTTCTCTCGATAAGACCCGAGACGAAGTTTTTGACACACTAGCAAAACTCGGATAACTTAGCGCTCATCAACTCCTCCGTATACAGTCGAAACTGTGATTTTTTGTAGAGATATATAAAAGAAAAAATTCTCATTCTGATCCAAAACGTAGCTTTCCACGATTTCTCATGTAGCCGCTGGGCGGCAAGCGGGTTTCCGGGTGGAGATATAGCCAGGGCACGGGACGGGTTTTTTTTTCTTCCTTTTCGTGCGGCGGCACACTTTCGATTTCGGGAGAGACCGAAGACCAAAGGAGGTCAGATGGGCGCATTGAGGTGTATATATATATATATATATATACCCATTATATGGCAGAAACGCACGAACAAGATCAACCGCGAGAAAATTCAAGTCGGAGGTGAAAATTTATGGTGGCCCGCTCGGAGATAGATTATTTTTTGTGAATGGGATGATAAACAACAAGACGCGTTTTGGACGGTTGGGAAAAAATGAAAGTTGACCCGCTCGACCGGGGAGATCATCTATTCGGCCTATCGTTATTTCCGTATATATCTTCGTCGAGCCTCACGATCGCGTGTCTTTCGCACGATCTCATCGAATCACAGCCAAAATCCTGACTCTCAGCCGAATATATGGGAAAGATGCGAGACAGTGACTTTTTTCTTCTCCACCGTCGGTACAGCCATAGGCGATTGTCGAGACGCAGCGGAAAAATAAATCGGCTCGATATAAACATTAGCGTGGTATAGGCATAAGACTCGTGTCGCACAGTTTCCGATGGTGAAACAGAAAATTATTCGTATCGTATGAGCAGAGCAATCGCAAAAGCGCTCGTTCGTATATTAGTATTCGAGCCTAAACAAATAAATCAAACATCCTTTTGCCTGTTTGCATTTCATTATACAATAATGGTACACAAAGCTGGGGGAAAAAATATCAATCGATAGAGTGGGTTAATTTATTAAGTCATTAAGTATTTATCTTAATGAAGTCGATGTATCTTACAAAATGTACGATATATTACATAAACAAATGAGAGAGAGAGAGACTGATTGTGGCGAATAATTATACTACTACGGAATGTTACAATAATATATTTTTACACAAAGTGTTGAGCTTGAGTGACAGTAATTGTGTATTGGCATTGGAAAATCATTTCAATATTTTTTTCTCACTCTCTTTCTAGCGAATACTCGAAAGGCTTTGCGATTTATGTCTTCATCCTCGTGTCACACGGCACTCAACTTCCATACGTCCTTGTGTCACTCCAAGGAAACGCCACCTGACTTTATCCAAGCATCGCCTGACGGTACGGGGCTAACAAATCGAGGGTTATAAAGTCTCATCCGCGGCTCGCGAACTACGGATGGGATAATTATGAACCAATAATCGCCTTGTTTTTTTTTTCAGGTCGAACGAAGCTCGTCCCAAATATGGTTAAACGCATCGGCTCATCTCGTCACTTGCGAGACACAATAGCCGCGTAAAATGCAATTGAGCCGCGCGTCTGGAGCTCGGGGCGTCACAAGTGTGCCACACGAACTTTCGATCGGCCTCGTACGCGCGCGTGTGTGCACACGGAGATTCGTGGGGCGGGCGCGATATCGTCGGACGTATTAGACGACGCGGAGTAATTAGCAGCTGACGAGCAGATGTGTGTGTGGCTGCTGGGCTGAATTATTGCGGTCTCGGAATTCAACGCGCCGGAGACGCGTTTCTCTCTGTCTCTCTCTCCTCACGCCCCAGAAAAGCCGTTGTCGTGTTCTTTTTTTGCCCGGCGACATCGCGCATGTGATCAAATTGTTAGGCACGTATATAGCCCACAGCCCGCAGTATATATATATATATGTTCAGGGAAGACTGAATTATTTGTCTAATCCAACACGTTGGAGGGCAATTTTGGGGTCACGCGAGGCAATTCGACTCTGAAACAATCGAATGTAACGTCACTCGCGTACGGATTATTGTTTCGCGATTGACAGTCGCGCAGCATACACAGCTTATTCATTATAAATTATCCAAACAGTTAATCGAGTCCTTGAAAATTCAGGCTGCAAAGGATTGAAATTTTGGATAATATTCTAATGTTTCCTGAGAATTTGAACACGAGTCATTGGAAAATGAAATTCCCAAATATTCCGGATATTCACAAGTTGCTCAAAGGGCAACAATGAAAATTTCGAAGTCTGTAACCAGCAGATGAAATGGCAATTCCGGTGTTTTGAAAATACTGTCATAACAAACAAAGTTATCTACATTTTAAAAGCTAGGCTTGAGAGATTTAATAAAGATAAAAATTTGAAGGTTCAAGGTACAAGACTCTACTTATCGACCTATTATAGCTTATCATTGCAGAAATACTCTGATATCATAGATCCTTAAGATCAGTGCTTTTTCCTTCTTTAAAAACTACACAATATTAAAGAAATGTTTGGTAAACTATACACTCGAGTTGTATCTTCTCAAATTTCTTTTTTAAAGATTTCACATTCACCGAGTGTTGGCAATAGCTTCGAATTCGGAAGCACATATACATATCAGCATTTTTCGTTCGCCACGAGGTGCTGTACTAGTATTCCTCGACAACCGTTCCCAGGCACAGGCTCCAGAGTGATTTCCAAGCAACAAGTGCGAAGTAATCGTATCGGCTCGAGTTTAGCTGAAGAAGATCCCACACGTGTAGTACTGCGGAAAAGGGAGTGTACGGAGGGACATGCGCCCCTGATACGAGGCGAGGATCGAGGCGAGAGTGAAAAACGAAGCGCAGGGTTCTCTCGTAGATGGCTATAGATCCAGTGGACCGTGCCGTACAGCGCATACACGGCGGCTTGTCTGCGTCGGTAAGGCAGGATAATCCCATGCGGTCTAGTTGTACGGCTCGGGTTTCCATCGACAACGACGACGACGACGATCCAGGCTTCGCTTGTCTCGCTTGGGGGCAGCTCATACTCGCGCGCCGGGTAACTAATATTCGCGCGAGACGCCGAGTTTTACCTTGTCAGATGGTCTTTTTGCGAACGGGACGCGTAGGTGGGTTTTACACGCCCGTGTGGGAAAGCTCGCGGCAGCTATTGTAAAATTTGAATTTATATCACTACAATTCATAAGAGGAAGAGTTTGTGAATAAGTATGCACAAAGCAAATATGTTTGTAATATCTATGACTATTGCTATTCGCCAGGAATACACCTGACATTTGAGCATATGCGATCTCGCTGATACTTTTGGAAGTACTTCCAAAAAAAAAAACAGATAGTGTCTGTAGTAATTCCTGCAGATATATTATCATTTTTTCATACAAAGTATTATCCATTCATATCTAAGACATATTTTATATTTATACAGATATTCCAGACGAATCAAGACTATAGAACGAACGACTGCAAGAATTTTGGGTATCAAAAAACTACTTGAAAACTTCCAGTCGAATTGGAGATCCAATTCCTGGTGAGTAGCTACGCAAAGTAGAAAAGAACAGAAAACGTGGGCACAAATAATCTATTCTAATAAATTACTCACTCAAACGAATGAACGTACATTCCTCGGCCAAACCATTCTTTTTCCTTTTTTATTTCTTAAAGAGACATTTTCAACTTTTATAAACGAACCGCATTGGATTATCAAATAACATATTCGTGAAACACATCTCGCTTTCGTTGTAAAGTATATTATTCACTTGAGTAAAGCGTTCAATCAATTCGCGTCATAATAAACTGTCTAAGCAGGAGACCACAGCTTGGATTTGGGTCTGCAATTTCACCGAAACATTTTATAATAATTTTTTGAAATCCAAACGAGTAACACTCGCAGTCATACGTCAAGCCGTTAAAACTCGTCCGAGATATTATTAACCGATCATTGCTGATTATATGCCTGGAAGTATGAAATGTCATACGTACAATAATATACATTGTTTGTATAGATACATGACAATATCTGCGGAAAATCAAAACGTTACAGGATAACTGAGAACACAACTTTTATTACGCTCGCTGAGGGATAAATCCTTGTAGAAAAGGAATTGAATAAAACCAACTCTAAATTGCAAAAATGTTACGTTTCGGCAACATGGCTTTGCTGGCGTGTTCGTTTATTTATCAGAACAATTAGTTGTTAATCCGATATGGTACACTACATATGAAGGGCATTTCAAATGATACTTTAGGATAAACGAGACGCGAGACCAAAATCGCAAGTGGTGATCCCCGGTATTAATTATACGAAATTCATATTAGAATGGCGCTAAAGAAAATGCAATCTCATGATATGCGACGATATAGTAACTGAGCGAGATGTAGTCTTGGTATATATATATATATATATATATATATATATATATATATAGTCCGTATCAGTGATATTAATGTCAACAAGGCAATAGCCGTGTCAGATCCAGGAAGTATCTCACAGTCGGACGCGAACGAGCCTCCCTTCAAATCATAGAGGGAGGGAGAGAGAGAGGGAGGGAGAGAGAGAGAGAGAGAGAGAGAGAGAGAGAGAGACAAGCGTACAAAATATTGCCGGGCAAGTGTCAGTAGCAGCTCGGCGGGTATACACGAAATGAAATTTGCTCACTTACCCGGCTCACAATGAGAGCCAGTACAGCCGCGGCCCGAGGAAGCGTGAGTAAAGCGAACCGACAGTGAAAACGCGCGCCGCGAAGAGTGAAATTCGAGATGTATACTTGTCAAAGCTGGATTACAATGTTCCCGAGCAAATCGTCTATTTGCTCAGCGCACACGCGGCCCTCGTCCCACCGCGGATGGGGATTGATAATCAATGAGAGGGCCCCGGAACGTACGTGTATATCAATTTCCCCCGGCTCGCGATTCTCGTTGACTCGTCGTCGACGAGCTGCGTCCAAAAAATCATCCCCCCCCCCTACCGAGCGCTCGCGGTGCAGACGGATCCGTGAGTCGGATCGTTCGCCAGCTGTGCGTACAGCCGGGGAAAAGGTATGTGTGCATACGCAGCGGACAATGAGCGCGTGCGCGCAAACACACGCGCGCGCGCTCGCGGGGAGAGTCGAAATTTCGATCGGGGCAAACACGATTCGCCTCGGCCTAATGAGCGCATTGTCCTCCGCAGCTGGGAGGGATGTGTATTTATGTGTATTTATGAGACCCGTCAACGCCAGGAAGATCTTGGCCGGCGCGTGCCATACGGCGTTTTTCCCACGCGCTCACCTCCGCGGTCATTCCCCAAAGTTGAAGATACGTGTACTCGCACAGCGAGTGTGGTATATACAAAACGGGCTGCAAACGCGGAAAACCGAGCACTCGCGAGCGCAAAAACTCGGTGGTATACACGAGGAAACGTTTTCCGCCTCGCGTATGTATGTATAGGTACACGACAGGCGCAGCTCGAGCGTTTGGTCTATTTTTGGCTGCGCGCTTATCAACGGGCAGGGGTGCAATTATCAAATTCACGTGGCGCGTTCTCAACCACGGTCTGACGGACTCGGGATTATGTAAAGCGAAATGAAAACGGGTATGCATATGCGCGAGCGCAACGGAAGCGAGAGGCTTGATTACAAATCCACCTCGGCGGGTTTCACTTTTACAAATTGCTCCGCGGTGGTAAACGGTCGGGAAGTGTCGCGCTCTGCAGCTACCGACCAAATCACCGAATTTCCCCTGCCCCGGATTTTTCCCTCCGTTAAACGCGATCAATGCGCGTGTGGGCACAATGGCCGCTGTACATACATACGAATATAATTGGTTCTCAACGCGTCTATACCGTTTTCATCTCCACCTAGTTTCTCATCGGCGCGTAAAAATATCGCGGTTCAGATGGTAAACCAATCAATCAGTTTTTTGAGCTATCGTGTACGTGCAGTATATATATAGATGCGCGAGTTGAGGCTAGCCAGTGTAATAGAGACGGAGAAATATGGCTACTGGGCATTTTACTCGGGCGGACGTTGTTACATTTGCCCACGCGTGTCCACGTGTATACGTATACGTGTGTGTATGTGTGTGTGAGTGTGTGAGTACTCGTTGAGGCAAGGCTCGTGACTTTGAGAAAAAAAAAATAGCCGAGACAGTCGAGCGCAATTTTCAGACTCTGGTATTTTCCGTCTCTTTTCGATTGTCAGGATTGTTCTAGGAAAAAATTTACGACAGTTCGTCTGGTCTTACCGACGATCAGGGACTTTTTGCTTTCCGAAAACTGGATGCACTTTATAAATGCACATAAATAATTCATCTTGAATTTTCAATCCTAACAGAGCTTAGGAATTGAGGGAGCTATGGTTGGCAAAGTTTTGTAAAATCGCGATATGAACGATTGACATACTCTCTTCTTGAAACCTTACGGTAAAAAACTAGCTTATGAGACAGAAAAATCACTGTACGAAGGTGGACGAATGGTCGAGTGGAACGCAGTTAATTCTTAATGCGCGAACACGGGGAATTTCTAATTCGGATCAATGAGTTTCGATAGCGGTAATTTTCACATTTGATTCGCAATCAATTTTTAGTATCAAAACTTATAGAACAAAAGTGCAAATTCACTTTCGTCATATGAGAAATGAACTGCAGTTAATCTCAATCATTCATACAGTGATTTCTCACAATCAAACACTGGTTTTTCACTGTTGGGTTTTAAGAGAACACGTATTTATTAATCCAGTTGGATTTAATATACAACGTTTCAGCCTTCGATATACATTGACCAGGAAACCACCGCGCGTTTGGGTCTCCACTTTCAATGAAACTTTTTGAGAAAGTTTCTCATTGTCCAAACGAGTGATGTTCATATACTAAACGATCATTGATGATTTTATACATGTAATGTACAATACTGTATATTGGAATCTACATACATATATGTAGATGTACATTCTTTGTTGGAAACTATGACAATTTCTGGAGGAAATCAAAACGTTGGGGTGATGAATGACGAACGAATGCAAAATCTGAGGCTCAAATGCCAAGTGATCACTCGGTGAGGAAAAAAAATTGTTGGAATATACATTGGCTTACGACGATTCAACCAAGCTACGACCTCCCCAGACCTCGCACCGAACCCGACTGCTTGATTTCACAAAAAAAAAATACGATGGTTGAAAATTCCGCATTGTCATACTCCGCGAAATTGAAGAAGGAAAAAAATAAACGAGTATTGGTATTGGTGATCGAGATGCAGTTGGCTCTCGCGACGGACGGTAACTCGAGAGCGTGATGGAAGACTCGCGCGGGATGTGACGTCACAAGGCCGTCCCTCTCTTTCCATCTCTCTATCCCCGCCTCATTATCGTGTTTTTTTTTTTTTTCTTCTTTTTCGTTATTATGCTACGTTTTGAACAGAACTATTGTTACGGAACTCGGGGCTTTTCCATTCTCCGGAATCATATTGTGCGATCGCTTGATTACCTCAGATTTACGTGTTATTATTAAAAGGATTATTGTTTTCCGCGCACGCTCATTCTGCATTGTTATCGCACACGGGCCTCACTAGGTGAAGGTTCGGGTTCACAGTCGGGCTCGTCCGCGCGTAATTCATTCAGCCCGTAGGATTATGCCAGAGGAAGTTGCGGATTATACGGAATATCATTGCGTAATAATCATCCCCGAACTCATACATGCGGATAACTCGTTCCTTCGAATTCATTCATTGTCCACCCGTTCTCCGAGCTTCTCGTCCCTACCCGAATTCTCGAAACCTCGGTACAGAACACGAGGAATTCATACGAAGGCAATTCATCGTGTATCCTTCGTCCCGAGAGGAACAATCGATCCGGCACAATTCGAAAGGGGAAAAAATACCACAGCGATATTTCAAAAATCTAGATCCAAGAGATCCAGTTCAAGATCAACTTTCTCAATCGCAATATTGAACTGTCGATTCGTAATTCATGCGTGCGCACACTTGTCTCGCCGGCTAATCTTCGGAAAACGCGAGAAGAGAAAAAAACGGCCGCATGAACAAATAGCAGTTGGCTGCGATTAACGCGGGGAAAAATTCTTATCGGAGCCGGTATCGAAGTCAAGTACGACTTCCTGTGAAAAAGCAAGACTCGAGCCACTGTAATAAGAGCCTACGGGTAAACGTGGATGGACGGAAAACTCATGTCGAGCGTCGCGCCTCCGACTGCATAGGCGAGCGAGCGCGCGTACATATATACACACGCACCGGCTCGCGGTAATTAATGGTCAGACTACTTATAAATTATCGGCGACGTGAGCCAACGGCAGCCGGACAATGGACGTGCGTTTTTCTTTTGCCCTACCCCTTCCCCGGCCTCCCTCCCGTTTTTCCCTTTCGCTCGCGCGCGTTATTAATGCGCACGCGACGATTGTTTCGCGGATCCCGAAGAAATAATTAACGCGCGCCCGCGAATTTGTATCGCCGCGCGCGGCTACTCTCGCGACGAGGGACAGGCGCGGAGGAGAGTGTATATAGAAACGCGGGGAGGGAGGGAAAGGCCGAGGGAGAAGCTCGTTCAAGCCTTACGGCGTGATTTATGGACTATGCTGGAAAGCCTCGCCGGTGTACTTTCATTGGGATATATAGAGAAAGAGAGGAAGTAATTAAACTCGTCGTAAATCGACGCGCGCGCGCGCGGCGCGTCGGAGTCGTTGGGCGCCAAACGTACCGATTGATATCTCGGCGAGGAAAAAATTGGGGGGGGGGGAAAGAAGAATCGATAAGTCGCCGGTGCCGTTGGTCGATTGAACACAGCCAAGCGGTTACGCGAGACGGAGAAAGAGAGAAATCCTTCGGCGAAAATGTGGGAGTCGGTTGAATTCATTAGGCCGGCAGAGATATATTCACGTTGGAAAAATGAAAGACACGGAGTAAAAGTGAAGAATGGGGACAAGTATGCGTTTACGGATTGAGCAAAAACCTGCGGTTTGTTGCAATCTTCGCGTCCTTACACTTTTTACATAAAATCCATGATTTATTCCCGCGCATACTTCTCTTATCAGACTAGATTGACTTAATCGCTCCGTGAGCTGGGGATACTTGTGCTCCGGCTTGATGCTCGTTGCGAATGGGTCAATTTCGCATAGGTCGCCGTCGTGGAATGTATACCGAGTATCCAAACTCGAATCAAGTTCAATGTTGCTGCGCCAATTTGATTTTTTTCGATAATTCGGACACACTCGTCCAGCTGAATTTCGTTGTTTGGTGGTCAAATCATATTCATATGCATATAGACAATACTTACCCTTTAGAGAGGATGTTATCATAGGATCACCTGGAAAAAAATGAATTGAAATGATATTTTTGTTGATTTTTTTTCCAAGAGTATAGCGATGGAGCAGGCACCACTTGTTGAAGTCAATGGAGTTGAAGAAGTGCAATCTGCTTGTTTGCTATTTGACTAGCCGAATATCGCACGTTTATAATACCAATCGTGTGACAGAGAAAGTCGAGTTGGCACAAAACGCAATCGACTTGGAGGCTGGGTTGATTGAAAAGATCGCAGTGTACATACATTCAGTTTCGGATAAATATCAATATATAATTGCGCAAAGTTTAACAGACGCCAACCGATCGTAGTATTTACCATAGAAAAAAAGTTCAACGAACACGCAACGAGCGTTGGACTAGAGACGCAACGCGGATCGGAGTGGGTATATGTTTACATATATCGGCCGGAGGATAAAAACATGAGTTGATCGACGACTGATGCAAATCCGCGCGCCTCGCAATTACTCCACGATTCGTGCAGGAGAGACCGCCAAAGCCGAAGATGTCACACTACTCCCGCGTCTCGATGCGGGAGGGAAAAATCATCGAGATTTTGGCGCTCGTTCGTCCCGAGCACACACGAGTGCGACGGAGCACACACGCTGCGAGCTCGGAGAGAGCAGCGGCCGGTCGATTGCGCGCTGATTCGCTCGCTTCCTGTGGCTGCACTCTGAAATAGACGCGCGAGCGGGGCTTATCCTGGCCGAGCGCGCTGCATTATCCTCGGCAGCGAGACGGAACGCCAGCGCGTCCTTGGCCGGTGCGTCTAAGCGCCGCATCCTTCCCTTCCCCCTCGAGCTCGCCGCCCCCCCCCCCCGCCATCCTAGATCGGATCCACGACAGATAAGCCGTCGATACGTGTATATACGAGCGGCACTGACTCGAACGAGCCACATCATTGTGTGTACCTCGCGTTTCGCTTATGTTATTCCGTTTGTTTTTCCGCGCATCGATTAGGGGCGACTCGGCGTGGTTCGTCCCTCGGTTTGTTACAGTTATTGTATTCATCTCACTCGGAGAGAGATTACGCAATAGCCACAAGGAACAATGCGAGAAGTTGGTAATCCAATGGATGCAGAGGATTTGTCCCTGTGACATTTTACAGCTGCGTATCGACAGCTAGTGAAATCTTCAAAGAATCTCTGGTGATATTTTCATATCAATCAGATTTTGAATTGGAAGGTCTCGTTTTTTCTGACGGAAACGACGGATGAAAGGTTTACTTCATAGAAATAAATATTACGATTCTAGGATCAATGAATAATATGGAGCTCAAATGTCAGTTCCATGATGCCGCTTCAATGTCTCTTTCGGAATTTCGAGTAAGAAACTACGCCATGCGTAGTGTAGTCCATGTGAAAGAAACGTTTATTGGGTTAAAGCATATTTTGAAACATTTAAATGGGTTTATGTAGGTATTCATTCAATATATTTCTTTGAATAAATAAGTCAGAATATCGCAGAAACCCTCGGATTTTAAGCGTATATATTGTGAAAATTTCAATTTCAGCTAGAAAACCCCATTCATTTTATGGTAAATCGTCAACGAGTGCATGAATTTTAAAGATTTCGGTACCGATCAGAATCATATGCATCCCAAGTAGGAAATAGCCAATGGAACACGTGTGACGTTGGCTTTCGGTATTGTGAATGCTCAATGGAAAAATATTACTTCAACGGATCTCGATTTTATAGTGCGTTTACTTTGAGAAATTCGTACAGCAAAGAAAAAAATTCTCGAGAAAAGTTGTGAGAGAAATATTCTTCATTTTAGTGTATTCTACCTAAAAAAATTATATCATGTGTCGAAAATTGAAATATATCCGAGAACAATTCTAAACATTCGAGTTTTCTGTATTTTGATCTGTTGAGGTTAAGCAGTTATGAAAAATCAAATTATTTCATAGAGAGGAGTAGGAATCTTGTGGAATAACTCGACAGAACTATTGTCCTACTCTCTAGAAGATGTTGTCAAATTTAAGTGACGAATCCGGATAATCCACATATGCAGCCATTCAATCTAACCTTCCTATTTCCTGGAGCTATTCGATCAATAACTCAGTGTATCTATTTCTATGATTTCCTGTATAAATAGATATACTGTAAATGTAGAATATCGAACCTAAGAGGTGCAAGACACAATGGTATCACACTTATAAAACTTGAAGAATACAGTTTTTTAGTCTCATTTTCATACCAGTGAGTCTACAAAAAGCATTTGAGAAATAAAATACAAGATTGAAACTGAATCGTAGTAGGTATTCAGTTGAAACCTTTTCTAATAGATGATACCTCGATATACAACAATGTACTTTATTGGAAAAAATAGTATTCCTAGTATTATACTACTTTACAAACGAAAAGAGAAAAGTTACTTGTAACAGACGTCGAATGTTGAGAAAAAAAACTTTGGATCGGTCAGAATTGTATTGTACTCATTAACTCGGATGAATTACTCACATTTCGATACCCGATAAAACTTCTAATTATTACCCTATTATGTTCATAGAATTCATAACATTAGAATTGAAAACTGTATTACGTTGTACAATATTGCGCAATGTCTCGATTTTCAAATTCGTCGTTTCGGTCTGGCGAGGATATACTCCCGTTAACATTGAAATAAAGCCATTCCCCAAGTTATCTTGCTGAAACCAAAATCGTGTACACATATGCCTACGAGATTAGTAGAAAGGGAGAGATGCATCTAGTCCGTAAGTGCATTGGTTGTTTCGGATTTTTACGAGACGCCGGTGCCTCCTAAATAAAGCGCCTCGAGCTTTCTCCCCCCGAATACGGAAGTGGCAGGACAATATACACAAAATTTTCATTTCCTTCCCGCAAAACGTATAATCGACGTCGCTTATGCATGCACTAGCTCGTCGCTTCGGTACTGTATTCTCTCGAGCGAGAATACTTCAGCCGTCGGAACCGAGCGTGTGTGCTTTCAGTCAGGAACGAGTGAAATATGCGTCCTGAAATACGTCGCTCAGGAAAATTAACGTGTTTATATTGTTCACAAGGATACGTCAGTTCCTAAGATTGCATGAATATATGTATTACTCGATTATAATTGATTAACTGCATCTGGCGTAATTATTTTCTTTTGCACTTGATGGTACCTATTCCTATGTACATTTTAGCCGATGAATTTTGGACGGCATCAAATGAAACCATGCTATTGGCGAACGATTGTCGGTAGCGTAATATTTTTTACTGGTTCACAGTGAATTTCGACTAATCTTACAGGTTTGGTAATTTTGATTTTCAATAAGAATCTACTCTCGATTTTTAGTAAAATACTACTATCTATTAGTAAAGTTTACGTAACTGATGTGTAATAGTGAATACTGTTACCTGAAAATTAATAAAATTAAATTAAATTTCAGTAATTTTCATCAGTTAGGCAACTTTTACTATTACGACGCCTGGTAGATTCTCAACAAACAGTTGAAAACGATCAACCAAAAATCACAAGGGTACAGGGATTAAAATGAGACAAATCACGATGAATAAAGAAGATTTATATATAAGGAAACAATGAAAATCATGAAATACCCGCGTTTTCACCCATGAAAACGTCTATCTCGCGCCCAACCACTCGAATCGGCATCACTCGGTATGCGGTATCTCCTAGTCCGGCCGTGCAAAAGACGATCATCGCGGGCGGGAAACGAAGATATTCGATTCGCGCAACACCCGGTATTCCAGTACGGGTTGTACATATACAAAGCCACTTGGGCAATCTCGCTCGGGGAAATCTTGACGTAACCCGCCGAGGCTCACATATATATTTACACACACGCACACACACACACACGCGTACGTCGCGCTATGCGCTGCATTTCCATACACCCATTTCACAGGCTGACGGAAGGGGCAGCGAGGAGAAAAAGCGCGCGCGAGACGCAACAGTTTGTGTGTGTACATCTATATACCTACACGCGGAGAGTCGCGCAAGACGTCCATGAATTATTCAGCGGCGAAAATGTTGCTCCCCGGGAGGATAGGGTATATAAGAGGAATATGATGGCGCGCGTCGCATATTTGGGGAGTCCATCGGGGGAGGCGCGCGACGGGAAGACGACTTATTTTTGCGAAGATACGCCAAGCCGGCGAATTCCCGCGGCTCCGGGGACGGTTTCATTATCGCGATTGCTTTTACGCCGCGGCCGTGCGCGCGCGAGCCGGTGTATCGGACGCGGCGGGACCTTTTGGGAATTGCCCGTCGGGGGGGAGAGTCGCGGCTCTGCGACGGGCACGCGACTACGTCCTCTCGCTAATGCTTTGGCGGTATTGTTTATCGATTCGCTCGGGGATTATATTACGCAAGCCCTCCTCTGACGGAGACGGCCGTGTGAAGGGCGCCTATCCGTACATATACCTCGACCACTTTGAAATCCGCGATGCTGGACGAGTCGCGGTGTTTGGGGTTGTTTCGGAACACCATATGTCCGAGTTGATTCTTATCCATCGCTTCTTGCGCAACCGACGTACGCGTCGATCGAATATGTTTCCGCGCGAACGCACCTCGTTCTGACGCGTCGGCAGGAATAGTCAGGCGCGCAATCATCGCAACGGTGGATAATCAAAGCGAGAGACGTTCACCAGAGCTACCGGTTGACCCGTTCACCTCGGTTCCCTCCGATGGGAATCTCAATTGGGATGAATAAAATCATTGGCCGTCTCGCGCGAGCGCATTACACCTGGTCAATAAGATGCGAATCCTCATGCAAACTCTCGAGGCGCGCATTTAAATCCTATTGGACCCAATCGACGGGCATAGACTCGCGCGAGCCAAGACGTACGAATTCGCCGTTATCCAAGCGTCCGTGGCCGGCGAACAAAGGATCGGACGATCGGAGGAGGTGTCGACTGTGAGTCTGCAAATAGACCTCGTGTACCGGGGGTGGGGGGGGTCGCCGTTCGGGGAGGGCTGGGGCAGGTGAATTAAGTGGGTCACGCGTGCAAGGGAGGACCAATCGGGAGGAATAGAGTTAGTAGCCGCCCCTCTAACCTGGCTCGTAGCCGAGCTGCCTGCGCGGCTGGTCTGCGCAGTGGGTGGCGCGGGGTAGGTGGTACTGCACCGCCTGTGCGTGATGCTGCGGGGGTGGCGCCTGACACGAGCCCTCCTGCAATTGGACCTGCTGCTGCTGCTGTTGGTACTGTTGCTGATGCTGGGGATAATTTTGCGGCTGCGTCGAGCTCGGCCCGACCGAGTAATGATGCTGCATCTGCTGGTAGTGGGGATGCGGGTGGCCGTCGTTGCTATGCCAAGCGTATTGTTGCTGGGGGTGAGGGTAATGCTGACGTTGCTGGTGTTGCTGCTGCTGCTGCTGCTGTTGCTGCTGTTGCTGCTGTTGCTGCTGTTGCTGCTGCTGCTGTTGTTGCTGTTGCTGCTGTTGCTGTTGCTGTTGCTGCTGCTGCTGGGCTTGGTAATGATGCTGGAGGTTGGTGTTGTGGACCTGGCGGTTGTGCTGGGCCTGGTGCCAATAGCTGGACCCCGTGTCGCTCTCCTCACTGTCCATCTGGTAGTGGGCCGTTTTGGGCACAGTCTCTGTTACCGTGGACTCTTCGAGGTTTCAGGCTCTTGAATGCTGGGTCTTCGGCGATATTTCTACCGCGCGATCCTCGGCAATCGTCCTCACTGGTCAACAGTATTTTCACACTACATTTTTCCCGAGCGCAACGTACGCGAACTGTCACTTGTTTAACACGACACCGTCGGGGCAATATTCACTCGAGGGGGTACTCGGCCGTATCTACAAAAAGAAACGAACAAACCGTAGCTGATTTCTTTTGACGGCTCGGGAGATCAGAGATCGATCTACGACACGCCCAACGCGCGCAGGACACTACGGGGCTTTAAAAGTATATCTATGCAATAGTAAAACAATTGACTAGCAAAGACCAACTCATGGGTCACCTAGAAATTTAACGATATTTCGTACGGTACGTTCGACCGGGCGTTAATTTCTCGCGCAGCATCTCAAGAAAATGGCCATCGTGTAGCGGAGCAATGAAACAAGCCAAAAAAGATTTCAACAAGCTACCGGTCTCCGATCGCTCAAAAGAAATCAGTAGAGGAATCTCGATGAGGGGGAGGGGGCTAGGGGGGGTCGAGGAGAGAAAATTCGACAGCGAAAATCTCAAATTCCCTGCATCGAATGTGTATGTGTGTGTGTGTGTGTGTGTAGGTGGGTGTGGGTGTGTGTGTGTGTCTGTGCGTGTGTTCGTGTTTATTTGTGTGTTTGGTCTGGTCGTCTATCGAGTCGAGCCGAGCCGCGTGCACAGGGAAACAGGGAAAATCGAAAGCGCGAGCGAAATCGGCGAGGCGAGAAGCTCGCGAGCTGACTGAACTGGCGCTCGGGTTTGCGCGCGTGAACCCCGAGCCGTGCACCGCCGCGGGCGGCAGGAGGAGGAGGGTTGCGAAGAGAGACGCAAGCGCAGATGAGCGCGCGCAGGGTGGGAGCTTGCGAGAGCGCTTTATATAGCTCCTTCTCTTTCTCCGTACACGTGCACCAGGAGGCACGCTCCCGGCTCACGTGTCCGATCGCTCGCCCGAGCCCCTCCGCCTCTACCCCCCCCCTTCCCCTCACCTGCCTCCCCACCCTTGCTCGGCTAGATTAACGCTAGCGCTCATTACTCTCGTCGATTTCACCTGAGGGGGGGGGGGCAGGGGTCGGCGGAGGGGTTGGGGTCGGAGTCTATGGCGATTATTCCTGTATCGCCGACGCGAGATGCGAGCTATTCCCCGTGCATCGGTTATTTCCCATCCGGTGTATTGTGTTCGTATAATGGGAAATGACAATTTTAGACGCGCGACTCGAGGTATTCTTGAGACGCGCCCTGGTATAAGCCAATCGAGGGTGACTTCGCGATCCCCGGAGCTGAATTTGCCGCGGAACGAAAATTACCGAGTGTGGATCATACCGCGGAATGGGTGACAAGCGTGCTGGTGGGTTTTATATACGTGGAGAAAATCATTCAGATCATTTGCGTCATTTTTTCGTTCGAATTTTATTCTCCTTTGCAACGGTGACATTGTGGCATTTGGATACGTGAATATTCAACTCTTCAAAACAAACGTTACATAAGTATTTTGTACCGTCACAACGGTGGTCTATTCCGAGTTCGACAGTCTTTCAACGATTGTAACGTATCACGACTCATCTAAATATGCATCTAATTTTTCCGCGTTAAAAGCCTCTGGAGATACGTATTTACGTAGAGAAACAGGTACCTTCAATGGATAAAAGCAAAAGTATATCATACTGAATCGTAACCTAGATAATAAAGGAGCATCTCGAGATGCTTCATTTTTATTCTACAAATCTTTGCAATGTAAAACCTGCTGTCAATCAAATTAGCGCGGTATCCCACATCGAATTATCTACTTCTCATGTTTTGCTCCATCCGTGACATATATTTGTTAGCTCATTCTGCATAGATATACGGCAGACTAACAAGTGAGTTAGTATTAAACTTTCTTGAGAAGGCTTGGCGAATAAATACTTGTAAATTCACTTCGATATGTGCATTTCCAAAACCCATATTTACATTTTATTCGTCTCGTGGGAAAAAGATTTGGTCATTAGAAGCTCAAAACTCATTATTTTTAGCTTCCTTTATTGTTGCCAAAACCCACCTGAACTGACCACCTTATATATTCTTTGACCCACCTATTCTTTCTTCAACTGGCAGTATTGTTCTTAGTGCCTCCGGCTTCTCTCTCACCTGCACTCTATACATGTCTATATTTCTCGATCATCCACGTCACAGTTAGGTATAAGCCAATCAAATCACTAACTATATTAACTGGCTTTACTTTATGAGCTACCGCTTTTCATTCAAGGAATGGTTACTAAAAAACTGAACAATTTTGGTTAAGTTAAATTAATTGTTTATACGTTCACGAGTTATAACGATAAATATTGATTCATCGGGCTTAGTGAATCATTCCAAATTATTCTAAAAGTGAAATTGCGGGAGGAAAACGATTCACACTGGAGGATTAGGAGGATGCTGCTCCGAATCCAGCCCTTAAAGCATGATTTTTTTCCCGGTTGAAATCTTGCCGTCAGCGACTCGAGTGAAAAAATTTCTCAAACATTATATACGATTCCTACGGGTGATGTCGTCGGACAAAAACAACGTTCCATATATATGTCGTTTCCGTACATGCATACGATACGTGTCCATATGCAAATTTTCCTGGGATTCAAATTATTATAAAATGAAAGGTCCGGTATCAAATTTTGAGTCAATATTGTCTTTTCAAGACAGCATAATTCTAATTGCCCAATGAGCTTGGCAGTATATTACAAGTTCAGCGGCTGTAAGAGTAGTTTTCTCCTTTCATACCCAGAAAACACCTCGAAAAATTTCAAGTAAGATCCGCGTGCTCTGTTCATCAGTTCGAAAGCCGAGTGAAGTTACGAGCTTGTAAAGTCGTTAGAAAAGGGTTGCGCACAAAAATGAAAACTCGACAACCAAGACCACTCTGAAGTCTTTATCGTACTCGCGCGCGGATACTACAAGAGACTGTGGGAATGAGCTGGCAAGTAAATCATTGATAATTACACTCTCGCGGAGTTTATACATGCGATGTACGAGCTACCATAAGTCGCGCGGCTCGACGAGACTTTTTTCCACGTCCTTGAGTCTCTTTCTTGCGTGGATGCTCCCAGCTCACTATTATATGTATCGAAGCTTCTCTGCGGGGCTTTGGATCAATAATTCAGACTGAATGACAATTTTTTTCCTCGAATTCGACGCTCGAGACACATTATCAATTTTATAGACTTTCATTTTAAAATATTCTCAGCGACCATATTCAGCATCGAATTTTCAAGTTACCTAACGCGTGTGTACAAGTCGAAGGGATGAAACGAACGCTCCCACGCTCGCGCATGTTTTAAAGCTCTGTAATTAAGAATCGTTTGCTCACGAGGGAGAATAATATAGTCGTATCATTCGTGCGCGACCCGAGACTCACGCTAGTATATATTAGTCTAGTAGGTTATTTATCTAGCTGCTGCCGCTTGTAAAGAGAGGATTTATTCATTTTGATCACTGAGACGATGTGAGAGATTCGTAATAAGATAGTTCGTCGCAGTGTTTACGGCACAATTAGCTGGTCTGAATATCTTTAAAATTAAATGTTGAATATAGATTTCAAAAGCAGTGTGTGATTAAGAATTACAATAATTATCCACTTCGTGGATCGAAGGAAAAATTAGATATGAAAGTGTATGCAAAACAATGTATCTGGCGCTTCGTGGCGCATAATTGATAAAGCCAAGAGCTAAATTGTCCTTTTGCTGGAGATTCAGATCACAAGAACGCACTGGCTCTCGAGTGTGCAGTAATCATCAAAACTCTCGCGAAGCGTTTTGTCAAAGAGTAATCGCGGCGATAACTTTTTTTCTTCCACCAGCCAAGCGGAGCCTGGCAGTAAAGACAAGAAAATAACAACTGCAGATCACGACAGCGTGATTATTCAGATTTTATGTGCAATCAACTTTACTGCTTTCTAAATTCATTGGCGAGAATCATTAAGATTTGCACACCTCATTTGATCACGGACAAATTCCACGTAAACGACTTTTTTTTTATTCCTCGTGCAGTCCGGCGCGTATATATCATCATTCCGAGCGGGGGGGGGGAGGGGGAATTTTCCAGCACCTGGTCACGACCTACCCCGAGGATCTCCGACGCGGCGTATCGAAGGCACCGGCGCCGGCCGACTGCGGTGCAGTTGTCGCAGGTCAGGTTGGCACTGGGGCCAACGTCCGGCGCGACATCTGTTCAGAATTCGAACGCGTATGCGGGAAAGTTGCTGCTGCTCGGCGATTCACGTATGCCTAATCACTGAGCATTTGCAGCAGAGTTTGCAGGAATAGATACGTCTCGCGCGCGAGCAGATCGCCAGCGGCGATACGCGAGCTAGACCGCTTGATTTTTCCCGAGAAAATTGATTTAATATGGAAATAAGCTGGACAAACGGCAATGGAGGTCCAGAATCATCAGTCTTCCAGATTCGTATTCTGAACACCCCAAATCGTTGGATATTCAATCTTGACGCCATATACAAGTCGAAGTTTAGATATAAAACTATTCATTTTAATCGATGTGACGTTTTGCCAAGTAGTTCTGCTAGAAGCTCATTCTACTGTTTATTAGGAACAATAAAACAATACACAACACAGCAATCATATTATGAATATAACTTATGAACTACAACTGTTTTTATGTGCCTCACCTTTTTACATGGTGACACAACTGACGCCAAGTTACAGCGTCAAATAAGAGTGAAACACAATGGCAAAGATCGCTTCCTTTTATTTGACACTATGTTTCAAGCAGTTTAGTCATCATGTAGTACATTAATACTGAGCCCTTTACTTCAACTTGTAGGTGAGTTGTATAAAAGTAATTGTGGTTAATATTTTTTTTTTTTTTTATTAAGCATTTCAAACCGCAAGAGGTTTATTTATGCTACAATATTGTACATAAGTAATGGATACATTTGCTTATAACATTAGGTTGCATTTTTTGACAAAATCGAGTATGTGTCTAAAGGTGCATGTGTCAGGTTTCGCAATGATCAAGTCGATAGTTAATGATAGTTTATATCCTAGAGATGATAATTTGGCAATTAGGTCGGTTCTATGACATTCATAAAGTTCGCATTGCCATAAAACATGGTTTAGGTCCTCGGGGTAAGGATTACATTTTTGTGGTTAATAAGCCGTATTCGTGTGGTAATTGCTGCGCTGTGTATTGTTTTCTTGTTTTTAATAAACGGCCTGATGAGGCCAGAAAAACTAGATGGCAAAACGTCGCATCAATTCTAATCAATTGAGTTTTATTTCTTCAATTCTACTGGTTCGGCCCTGAAGTTTAAATTTTCAACAATTTCTACATGAGTGCAACGTTTCGCCAGCAAAATTTTTCTGGACTTATCGAGCTATTCTCAATCAAAAAAATTCAATTAATTAACATCAAAACATAGTTGCTGGCGAAACGTTGCAGCTCAAAGTAATTGCTCACTGAAAATTTGAATTAGTAAAAAACTTATTTTTTAATAGAAATTGCATAACTGATGCAGTAAATATTCAACTGAAAAATTAGTATAATTTTACTAGTTTTCAGTGCAATTTCACTAATTTTTAATTAAATATTCACTATTTTAGTTTTATCTGTTAGGTTTTATCAGTATTATCAGTTGTGCAATTTGCACAATTTTGATCTTAGCGGACAGGGCAGATTTGATACCCATATAGTGGTTTGGTATCCATTTAACTAGCTTCTCTATTTTCAAGATTTTCCGCGGTAAACACACACTGATGAAAGCAGATAACTGCCTACAACGATATAAATAAAACATCAACTTTGTGGCCTGATTTACTCTGAGTATCATTACAAAATCAAAAACTTTGTAAGAATAAAAGTTGTTTACAATTTTTTTTATTTTATAAAAAATAACTTTCTAACTTCAAAATTGCAATTTATTAATGTATCAGTAAAGTATCCAATACGTAATTATTTACAACGTTTCGCCAGCAAGGTTTACTGGCCTCATCAGGCAGTTTGAAATTTGAAATTAGTTAACATTATAAAATTCAATAGTGAAAGCAATGACTTTCATTGTTGTTGTCAAACGATTGTATAGTAAATCCTCAATTGGTTCTCAAAAATCGTCTTTTCATCTAATTTTTTTTTCATTTTATTGGTCCAGAGAGTCAAAATTAGTTGTATATAATAATTGGCACACACTTACAGCCCTAGAAGCATTGACTTTTACCTCAGAACTCAGTTATGACCTCTTGACTACAAGCATAAATACCAGTTGTAATAAGTTAAAGCTACGCGCTAGTGGCTGCCATCATGCGTCATTCAATGATCAATATGTAGTGTAGATGTATGAAATTCGAAATTATTCACATGATGATTCTCGAATCATTCTCCGGAAAACACCCGAAGTTGACAACGTCTCCAATATAGTTAGTATAAGAGTATACTCAAACAGATTATTACGAATTATTGGGATCTGACCACGTACTAGTAGCACCACCTGCTGGTTTAATGTCAATTGCATTCTAAACTATATCTATATATACGAAAAAAGTCTCTCCGAGCCCCCTCTCACAGCCTCCAAAATCGACCACCAGGAGGAATTTACTTGGGAATTTTGGCGCCACTAGTACGTAGTCAGATCCCAATAGTGAAGGACCTCTCGATACCGAACAACGACTATCAACGTAAACAATACATCATTTTTAGGTTGCGTCAGATCAGCTGATAAGGTGTACTAGCTGTTAAGCTGTAAAACTGTACTGCGCAGATCCATAAAAATTAAGAAGATACTACTTATAAGACTTTTGAGTCGATGCACTCCAATCATTAGCTTAGAGTTCTCTCGCTGCAGTGCGGTACCGACCGATTGTACCAATTATCAAGTGCATGCATCGCTAATCAGCGATAGAATTTGATTGTTTCGCGAGCACCGATGTGTCCGCAACGCAGCCCGCGTCTCGAACAACCACTGGAACAAACGTCTGCAAATTGCCCTAGTCGTCTTTTTTTTCAGACTCAACAACGAAGAACCTATTCCAAGATCCTTTTCCCGACGAGTAACCGCTGCCGATCGAGTGACCTGGAGCATACATTTTCGCGAAGGAAGGCTTTTGCGCTTCATTTTCTTCCCAGCGAATCCGAATCGCGCGAGGCCAAGTGGCTCGATTGCCGCGCACGTGGCGCGAGAGGGCTCGGGTCGCGGGTCCGAAAAATCCGCGTTTGACGACGAGCGAGCCAATCAGAGGCGATTATATACCGCGGGCCCGCGAATTATCTCGGTCTCTCTCTCTCTCTCTTTCTCTCTCTCTCTCTCTCTCTCTCACCAGGCGTGGAGCGGCCGATTGATCGGTGGAAGTCGCGCGATGTATACGCAGCGAGGGGGAGGTAGTGCGGGGGGGTTGGCGGCACGATCCGGGCAACGTGACGAGCGAGCTTGCAGCTGTAGGGGTTTCTCACGTGCCCGAGCGCGGCTTTGTCCTACCGACCCCTCCCCCTGCGCCACCGCCCCGCTGTTGGGAGGGAGACCTTTGCGCGGCTGCGCTCGAGAGCTGTTTGCACACAGCTTCGCTCCTCGTCCCGCGATATGACAGTCCAACCGACTCGCTGATTCCTCTCCGGGATTTCGAATCGATCGATACGCGGAGAGGCGCCGCGCGCGTTAATTAGCTCGTGTACCCGCGGCGCTTCTGGCTGCCTTTTACTTTCGCGCGGCGAATTGATTTTGATACGATCGTGATTTGAAATCGAGAAATCACGTGTACTCGATGCGTGTCCGTTGTTTATCTTGTGTATCTTTGCGGATGAGCCGTTGTATGACTGGCAGGTATTCAGACAGCACCGCTCGATTTACGCGGAGTCCGACAAAATTCGATTGGTCCCTAAAAATATATATCGTATTGGTATCACACACAGACACATGCATCGGAATCCATCCACGCGAGATTCAAGCCAAACCGACTGGAAAGAACGTAGGGCTACGGGTACATCTCGCGCGGCGCCGCATCAATCGGCGTCGGCGTCCGATAGCTAGTGTCTAAAGAGTATATCGTGACCCGGGGTGAGGGTGTTGTGTCCTCCGATGCGCGAACGCCTCGCACCTCGAGGGACTTTTCATTTAAATCGGACTAAGCTCCGGGCGGGTTTTATCAGCTGCGCGACAGCCGCTGTCTCTCGCCGGGGCGTCTGAAACGCGCTTACAAACCCGCGCGCGTTTCTCTCCTCCGTCCGCGCGATATCATTTTTCCGCCGCGCTCCAACGGCTGCGTACTGTTTCAAGCTCTCGCGCTCGCGTCTCTGTGCGTGTGCGTGTGCGCGTGTGTGTAGAGGAAGGAAAGCGGCCCTGGCGATACGAGCCAAGCGGTGAAATCGATTCCGACATGCGTATGCCGCGAGGCTCGATTCACGAGAGAGCCGCGCGCCGCGCTTCTTATTGCTCTTTCGCCTTCTCGCTCCAGTGAATCAATCGTGGGCGGTTACTGCCCTCTACTCGCGACCGCGGCGTTTGTCCGCTGTTGCGCGATATGTACCCGCGCACACGTACGCATACGCGGCTACCCCCCTTCGATCGGCCGCGACGCTCCGTCTGTGCTTTTTATCTCGTCGCTTTTCAGGGATACAATGTGTATACGTATACGTATGTATACGAGAGAGCGTCGCGCGAGATTTTCGATAAATCGACCGAGACGCGCGCGTATATCCGTGCGTGAGGACGGGGGAGGGAGGGAACGTCTCGAATATTGCAGTGCACGCGGTGTCTCGCCTCGATTCATTAATGAATCGAAGCGAAAACTCGAGGGATCAATTACGCGGTCGCCGGACGGGAGAGACGGGGGAAAGAGAGTACACGCGAATCTCAGCGGACGCTCGGGGTCTCTGCGAGTGACGGCTATGCGAGTTTGCTGTAAGAGGGTTGCCCCCCCGTCCCGGCCAAATCAAATCACATTATGCGCATCGTGGCTCGAAGTTCTTTCGCCGGGCGGCTGCGGGGTCGACGTTGGCCGCCCGGGAGATGCATCGGATGGAACGTTCGACGTGAACGACGCGAGGGACGGACTATACTCAGCAACGGCTCCCGATGCAGAGCGAAAAAACATACTTTATATTTTCCGAACGAGTTCACGTGTTTTTCTCTTCTCCTCGTCGTTAGTATGCACGCGAGCTTGTAGCTACAGCTTGTATCGTTGGGATGCGCGAAACCGCAAGTACACGTTGGCGTGTTGTGAAATCTCAAAATTGCACTTTATTCGCCGGGTGCATTTATAACATAATGTATAACAGACGAAAATTTAAAGGTAGTCCGAAGAACATGAGCTAGATGACGGAAACGAATCTATTGAATTGAAGCTCTCTTTAGTAGTACATCTTATATCCAACTAGCTACATTCAGACGCGCTGCGCGCGATTTACGCTTTATTTCATAATAGGCAATTTTAAAACCTGTATTTAGATTTTATTCAACATCTGGCAAGAAGATTTGGTTGTTTCAACCTCAAAACTTTCATTTTCTTTTTAAGACTACAGTATACGTGCCTAAACCTCAAAATTTATTGTTCTTTTGTTTTTCGCTTGCCTGCATTCACTACTTACATCTATATCTATATTTTACTCAACTCGTCACGTGGTTAGGTCTACACCAATCAAATCACGAGTTAACTGGCTTCACTTTGACCCCCATCACTTTTTTATATAAGGATACAATATGAGAAACACCTTGGTACAGAATTCAAAATCCGAGACTTTCGCCGCAGAAACGACGTTTTCGAAGTATAAACCGAACCACTGGGGAACTAACTCAAACGAGAGTGGAAAATGCAAAAAATTCCGACCGGTAGTGATCAAAATTGAAAGGAAAATATCACTGGTTCCGAATTTGACAAAATTCAACAATAACACGAACGGTCAACCGCGAGCTACGAATATCCATCCGCAAAAGGAAAAACATTCTTCCGCGGACGCGTCTATCTCGTAATAAAACTCGGGGTACAATTGAGAAGTTCAAGCAAAGCATGAAAACTAAGAGCCGCGAGAGCGAGAGAGAGAGAGATAGAGGAGAGGTACATATATATACACAGAGTGGCAGCGCGTAGAAGAAAACATCGCTGGCGCAGTTTCGCGTTCGCCGCCTCGTCCCCCTCTGCGTCCCCCTGCTCCTCGTGCGCGCCGAGCGCAAATAGGCTCACGTGGCGACCCACGCGATATCGCCACCCCTGAGCGCCGGCAGCAACACGTGGCCGCGCGCGACTGCCACCTCCTCCTCTCCGCCCCCCCCTTCCCATCTCCTCCGCCGTACCGCCCGCTTCCGGATCGCGCGGCTACTGCATGGCTTTGTGAGCTTTCCTCGTCGCGCGCGCGCGCCCGCGTGTCTGCGAGTATGTAAGTTCGAATGTCTCGACTTCGAGTCGGGCAGAATCGTCGGGACTCGAAGGGGGCTCGATCAACTCGATATGACAATCGATTGTTCGCCCGGTGGATTGCCGAGATTTCAGTAGAGACGCCAATCAGTTCGGATAATGAGTGGGCAAGCTTGTTTCTCAACTCGATCTCGACAATTAATTGGAATATAGACGCACCAGCTGCAGTGACTGGAGTCTAATTATGGAGATCGAGCTTGAGGGGCTGTGCAGCCTCCCGCCCTATTACATCTTATTCCTAATCTCGTATATACATCCTTCCGCGTTGGGAATGATTGAATTTTAATGTATGAGCCGTTTCTCGGACAAGTGACCTATTGAACCAGTTTATGCAGCTAGGAAGATGCAATTAGTAATATTCATTTATCGTTTATTGATCAACAAGTTTTCCTGGTGTGTGTGTGTGTGTGTGTGTGTGTGTGTGTGTGTGTGTGTGTGTGTGTGTGTGAAAAATTAGCTCGTAGATAATAGCATCAGCACATATCGATTTATTTACTAGCGATATAGATTTATCTTCCACCTCCTACACATGTGTAACCGATAAATATATCGTGTTGACAAGATACTCGTTTGTGTTTGAATTCAAATGTCATCTGGGTATGCGGCTTAGTTGAAGAACTACTCGGACTTTTTTCTGATTCTGAATTCATGCACGTCATTAATCACACACGTCCAACATTGAATATCACGAATTCATACGATGATATACAAATGACTGAACGGAGACTCGATAAAGATGTGTAGAGCGAATTGAAAAAGATTATCTTGCATCTTTCGAGATTCGAAAAATAATTGCATTTCGCAAATATCGTGCAAGCGATTCATCTTGCATTTTCAGACTGTTATAGAAAAAATATGAGACGGAATCAATGAAAATATCGATATCTTTATTGTTAATCGAAACAAGAAGAAGGAAGACAAAATATAGTTGCAAAAACGTGCAATATATGAATACCAAATGGAATAAATATTCAGAACGAAAAAATATCAATATAAAAAAACATAGTTAATCATGTTAGGATTTACTGCAAAAAAATATGGATTAATCATGACCTGTTATTTATAGTTTGTTTAATCGAGATTAAAGGAAATTTGATGATACAAATACTTTTATGTCACGAGTTTTTCATTCCGAGAGATGTTCTGAAACCTACGAGCTATTTTAAATATATTGTGAGCGAATTTTTCACTCCGTTACATTTCACTTCACAGCTTTTAGCACATTGGAGACAATATAATAAATTATAAAAAAAACGTATTTTAAAAATATTCTCATATACGACCAACGAAGAACAAGAAGAGAGTGTCATCAAACGAGTGTATCATCTACGTCCTTTTTAAACGTTGAAATTGTGAATTTTGTGACGGATTTAAAATAAATGTCACTCGGTTAGCAAGCGTTTTACATGTCGAAATCGTCTAACCTCGTTCGAAAGCAAAAATAAGAAATATAAAATAAAAAACCAGATTCTTTAAAAACAAAACCTGCTGAAAAAAATAATAGACTCCAAACCAAGAAAAAGTTGGACGAAAAATGTGTTAAGAAAACAAGAGTTGAATTCAAAGGAAACGAATCAGCTTGCTCCGTTAGCGAAGAAATTTTTTCTGAAATTTAAGGGAATTATGGATTCAATGTTTATTGTGTACAAAATGGGCACATGAAAAATGCGTTAGAGTGAGAAAAGAATATGTTTGCAGTGAGTGTCAAAATAGTTTTGACAAGAAATTTTGTTAATATTTTTGTTCAGTGTTATTGGTTTGGAAAATGATTGATAATAGATTAAAAATATTATGGAGAGTATTGTATTTGATTAAAATATTGATATTCTTTAAGAAAATATAGTTTATATTCATTGTATGAAGTTTAATCTCATGTGAATTATTGAACGCCAACTTATCCCGTACCCGGGGTAAGTTGGCAAAAAGTTACTCCATGAAGAATGAATGATTCTGAAAAAAACTACTGATCAGATGTCAGTAAACTTAATTTTAACATAATCTGCGACGGAAGTACTATCAGTTGATATAGTTAGATTATTATTTCTATCATGTGGGTGAAAACTACGAGCATAATTGCAAAAAGAGCGTCAACCAGCCCCGGTCTCCCCGACCCGAAATTTTTACGAAAATACTCAGGTTTGTTTCTGAAGTCGCTCCTCGCAATTTCAAATTAATCTCCCACCTATATACGAATCAAGTTGAAAATAGTAGTAGCCACGGCTTGATAAATCCGTGTCTCCGCGCGCGCACATTCAGCATTCGAGCCGCGCGGAAAGTAGCGATGCAAAGCGCCGCACTTCGGGGTGGATGAAGCGTGAAGCAATACACGCGCACACTCGGCTGCCTCCAGCGGATATACACGGCGTTGCACAAGCCGCGAGATAAAGTCGATCTTGCTCTCGTGGGAGTCGCGGCGCGCAGGTGCGCGCACGCGTACGCGACACTCGTCGACGATCTTGTGCGCGCCAGTGTCCGCTGTCGGGTTGGATCAGCTCCAGCCGACTTGTCCGCGATTTTCCAAGGGTCGAACTCTCGGCTCTCTTGTGGATAAATGCTACGCCCGGCGCGACACGTACGCGTATACTCGCGGATTTATCCGCGACAGTCTAGTAATAATCACGAGAAACAGAGAGAAAAAAAGCGTGTATCTTTTCAAAGTTATTTGCTCACGTTAAATGGCTCGCGAACGTGCATTGAAAAGCTCACGCTAATGACGATATCGCGAAAGCGTTATTTTTCAAAAAGTCGTTTTTCATCATTCCTACTCCCGTCAGGTTAGTCACGAGTTATGCATACTGGTGTATATATGGATTATATTGACCGGCAATGAAGAACGCAGACGCGCATGCTCTGATCTTTTGTACAGATCTCGCGTACAGACACGTCGTTTTGAAATCGCCAACATATCGAAGAAGTTTTTTACAATAATTGATATATCTATCATTCTCGTATGAGATACTTTAGCGAGACACGGCCTATTCCGATTTTATTCATCTCGCTGCAGCACATCGAATTCAGACGGACGGGCAAACGCGAGGCGCGAATCGAAAAAACGTATAAAAATGTAAATAAACAATGACGAATCGATACTCGATATCCGCGCGTGAATCCCGGCCCCGGAGTATACACGCGCACGGGGTGTACGTTTATAGGAGTCGGGGCGCGGGGAATAGAGAGAGAGAGAGAAGAAAAAAGCGGGCCGCGAGAGGTGATATCGGGCGGACAATGCAGCAGTGTGAACCGCCGGGGCATCGGTGTCGTCATTGCGTAACCTTCCAGACTCGTTCAATTGCGCCGGAGTTTCATGAATGTCGCCGCCAATTAGACGGCTAGTTGCGCCCGACAGCGCCTAGCTGCAGCTGCGCTCGTCCGTCTGCTCGGCTTTTCAGCGCTGAAAGTCGAGCTTTTCTCTCTCTCGTCTCCTGCGACTCGACTAGCCCCTATATATAGACGACGATATTGTACACGGGGTGGACGGCTACGCGCCGGAGATCCAACCGTCGCAACCGGACGAGCAACTCGAAGGTGAAAAACTACATAGTCCCGCGGGCGGGGCGATATTTTCACAATGGCAAACTCTACGGTGGAAAAAACAGGCGTCTCGCCAAGTATGTGCGGCTCCTTATGAATAGCGAGTCCCCCGTAATTGCCGCTTGTTGCCGGCGATACATCGTTCCGAATTAAAACATCAAATCGAGCGGAGATACGAGGAGATAAAGTGTTTATATCGTCAGAGCGCCGACTGGTTATACACCAACAATGGGTGTAATTACCCGTCTTTCCCATCAACCCGCGCGCCGAAGCCCTCGCGAGTGTTAACACACGCGGCCGATGAGGCGTCGATGAAATCCTATCCATCTACATGTACATTTCGCGCGGAAAATTAGCGACGCAAAACAGTTGGGATGAAAAAGCGACCAAAGAGTGAGAGAGAGAGAGAGGCAGAAAAGGAAAAAGGCGACGTGGGAAAGCCACGGCACACCGGCGATGATTAGCGCGCGAACACAGCTCAATGGGTGTGTCCTTGCCAAGCGTTAGCGCCTCTGTATACCCACGCATGTGTATATATATGTGTGTGTGTGTGTGTGTGTGTGTGTGTGTGTGTGTGTGTGTGTGTGTGTGTCCGAGAGAGCACATACACACGCGCTTGCGAATTTTCGTGACGCTTGCCTGACTCGTCTAACCGCATCCCGGGATTGAAATCGCAAGCGGAGTTCGTTAATCGAGTTCCAATCTGCACTCGCTAAATTCTATACAGTTTAATCTCACTGTACTACAGTGAATATTCACCGTGAGCTTCATTCAAATGTCGCTTACTGTATTGCAGTGAAAAGTCACTGTAGCTTACAGTGGAAATCGGTATTTTAAATTCATAGTGTAAAATTCACTGTAGTGACAGTCAAATTTCACTGTAGTTCATACAGTAAACAATCCACTGTTAGTACAGTGTCAAACGTTTCACTGAAGTTTACTCTGAGATTTTCACTGTAAAGAATTTAGAGAGCAGCTAATCCCAGTTGGAGCTTTCTCGAAACGCGCTCCAACGCTTCGAGTCCTTGGCACGAGGGACAAAAATAAATACTCTCAACGGGTTCGATTCAGTTGTAGCATTTCTATTTTTTCATGTTCGATGCATTTAAGTACGCAACGACAGCAGCACTCGGGAAATACTTGCTCGAGTTTGTCATGTGACAATGAAACGCTTACTATGAATTTCACGTTCGCGCGCGGTGCGAGGAAACAAGGTATTGTCATTTAGATCTACGATGAAACGAGTGTAAATTACTTTTTGAATTTCTGCAACATTTTCCAACGGGATGTTGCATCGCTACGTCAACAACAGTCGCACACTCGGGAAATATTTGCTCGATTTTGTCATGACGATAAAATGCTAATTACTATGGATTTCACGTTCGCGGTTATGGAGGGAAAAAGTATTGTTATTTAGATCTGCCATGGATCAAAAATAAATTACTTTTTAAATATTGACGGTCGCTTTGGAGAGGAAAATTTCTAGTTGAGATTGGAAACATTTTCCAACGAGATAACGAGATAGATTTCACGCCTTCTTTTCGTCGGGTAAAAGCTAGTCAAGTCACTCGATACAATATGTAGCTGCCATAAAGATACGCAGATAGTAATAGGCAGGAATGAAGTTCGATTTCAGATATCACTATTGGTTTATTAAAGTATTATATAAACCGATAATCGTTGATATCTATCTGTAACTCATAGATGTATAATGTTTCAAATATCTAACTGACCCCTACCGTTGAAACCATAGCGATCCAGTTGTAAACCGAGTAAGGTACTTTGGAAAGAGTCCTTTCTCTTTTTTCCTCGAAATAATTTGCTTCTGTTTTTCGGTTACTTGCACTTCCTTAATGGACTCCATTATTCAACAAGTGGTCGGGGGAGTAGAAAGGTGTAATGAATCGACGTTGCGTTCCTTACCTGCAACAGAAAAATAAACACTCGTTAATTATATTATACCCATATGTTTTACGATTAATATTTTTGGAAGACGATCAGTTCAGACGATGAAAGCTGATTGAAAAAGGTAAAAAAAGCATAGCAATTGGGAAAGCTTTTCTCAATATTGAGTCTGATAACTCTGAGACAAACATTACTAGAGTATGATGCGCCAGCGGAGAATTCAGCAAATAAACCTATAGGTGAGTATTCATTACACGCTGTGTGGGTACACGGAGTCGAGCGAATGGAGTCTGAAACGATTAATTGCAAAAGCGCGAGAGACGCGCGGATTACGCGAAACGACGGATTCCAAGCATGCCGCCAAGAGTTTCTGTGTGTACGTTGTATATACATCGGACGGACAATTGTTCGGAAATTGCTCGGTCTCGAGCAAAAAAAAACGACCCAACGACTTTATTTATAATACTTTTGTCGCTTCGGTATTTGTTTGGCGGCTCGTTTCTCGCTACAAAACACTTCTCGACGGTATCGAGATTCACGTACCAACCACATTTTTTCAAATGAATTTTCTCGTAGCGATGTGCCAAGAGACTAATTTAATTAATTGAATCACGTGTATCGATGAAGATTCATCGGTGAGAAATTTCTATTCTTCGATATCGACAGTTAATTCTGCTTCAGAGTATTCCGAAACGCTTTCGTTGAAGTACTGAACGATTCTCATGTGATTAACGGGCCCATTCGAGAAAACATATTTATACAACATACAAGATAAATATACAAAATTTATTGTAGGATTCATTTCTTTAATATGCACATACCCCGGAGGTGATAGCCTTAGGAAGAAAAAAAAAATGTCTTTATTATAAATCACTGCTAACTGTATCAAAATTGCTTTTACAAAGAAACTGTGTCAAACAAAATAATGTCAATGAGAGATGTCTTCCGCCATCGGCAGATAAACCTCAAACTAGTTGACCGTTGCTCCGCAGCAACGGTTGACAGGGGTATAAACAATGGTTGCTAGAGATTTCAACAACTATTGCTATGGAAAATATAAATTTACTTGTTATAAACACTAAAACTTCAATACTCATAATGGAACTTCTATTTCACTCTGTGTGTGTCAACAAAGAAAACTTGTTCGATAGATAAACAATTGATAAAAATTAAACTAGTCGCCGTAGATAATGGATAATCAGCCTGGCTATTAAGAAAGCGTTCAGCCATATTTGAAACAGGACTTCAATCTTATTTACAATTGCTAAGGTGGTATCTGGTTTGTTTCTTGTTATTGAGGTTCATAAAAAACCTGCATGAACTGTATTTGACTCTCCATTTTTTGGATTTAGCAACGAGATACTAACCTTCAACGTGTAAATACTATTCCGTAGTTTCATCTGGGAAACAAAAATTACAGTATAATCATTGCGATGTGTTGACATGATCAGATTGTTCATGATAAACTAAAATTTGTTGTTGCATACTACAGAACAGTGAATTATGAATGTTATTTATTGATGTAACCATTTCAAATGTTAAAATAGAATGACTAGCAATAAAATTTATGTGAATTTTATTAAAGCAATCTTTCTAATGAAGTTTATGCATTCATAGTTTAATAAATTTTCAGAATAATGCGACTTTTATATGATTTGAGCACATAGAAAAAAAAATTTCGGGAAAAATGAATTATTGATGAATGAATTTTTAGTTAAAATTATTTCGCAGAAGAAAAAGTGTTTGAAGAATGTTGCTTACAGGGAATATTCAAGACTCATGATCAAAATAAATAAGGGCTCGCATTATTGATTTTAAATTTTTTTATCTTCTTCATTATTGCGTAAGAGATTCAGTCTGTGGTCAATACATCAAGAGTATTTTGAATAAAACGACGAACTAGTTGAACATCTTGGATAACTCGTTGCAAAATTATGAATATGCGCTCAATATCATTCCCTCCATCTCAAATTATAAATCGATTAAAAACTGGAAATTAGAATGTGCATAATGGCATACTGAAGAGCAATTGCGATATTGTTTGCAATAATCGCAATTTTTGGATCATTATATTAGAACTTGATCACATCGTTAGATTGTTACAAAAATACGGTTGATTAAAATTAAAATCAGTAGATATGCATGTGTTTTTTATACAATTATAAAAATTCACCAAACCTTGTGACGTTTCGCAATCTTAAAAAAGGATAGTCAACAGTATACTAGAGAGAACTGAGCTCTGAGAGAAGATTTCACTGCACAGAAAACTCTATTACGGAATTACATTTTTATTACAGAAATTCTTGAAATCCAGAATGAGCGTGTAATCAGATAATAAATAAGTTAACAAGTTTTTTAATAAAATTCAAAATTGATATGTTGTGATGCCTACGTCTTTCGCTTACAACTGGGTGACTGCCAACACCAACGCAAATGATTCTCGCAAACTACTGTAATTAAAGCGCAGTATTCTGATGTTTTAATCAGATGAAAGACATCTATGCAAATATATAAAAAAACTTTTGCTAACACCGAAAAAAAAACAGAAACAACAGAGTATGTAGTCGGAAATAAGTATAGGGAACGGGCAGTTTCATACTCATATTTCTTGACTGAGACTGGTTGAATGGAAGACGTTTGTTTTAAATGAAAATTACGAGTTTATCGCAAAAGAATGTGAGAATCATGAAATTTCATGCAATATTCATTCTGTAGGAATAAATTTTCATGCATTTTTTTCCACGGGTGATCAGAAAATTATGTCAATAATACGACTACTCTTATGACTTCACTATATAGACAGCCAATGGTTTGGTTCAGATAATCTCGTCACGTGATTTAGCTATAAGACTCGTTATTACATAGTTGACCAAGTCGCATAAATCTGATCCTTAAGGACGTTCACTGGTGAACAGGTTTCTATATTCTCTTCAAATTTCTAGAATATTTTCATTTTGTACTGTTTTATTCAATCTGATAATTTTTTACACGTGTATAATACGTGAATTATAAATTTGGAAATATATCTCCCTCCAAACTTGGAGCATGCGTTCACGAAAGAGCAATATTTTGATTGATTTTGAGGATAACTTTCTTTTTATTTTTGTAAACAACTGGTACGTGGAAGAATACAGTACCAAAAACCAAACGCTCATTTGCAAAGACTGTGCAAACAGAGCGGGATTACATTTGGAGAGACACGGCCCTCAGAAATTGTAATCCTGTTCAATCAGTGACTCAGTGCAAAGTCGCATTCATGAATTTCATCGATTTTAGTATTATTTGATAGCTTAAAAATTCCCCGTTGATGACTTTATTGTCCAATATCATACATATTCATCTGAGAGGTGCAGTCTAGTCGAGCACAGCTCAACCGCCGACGCTCACAAGGTGCAGATATCTGCCTTCCAGCTCTCAGTCCTCCCCTCTGGAAAAATGTCCTCGGGAGGAGTTCCACAATTGGCGGGTAGTTGGTGTGAGGCGTTGCATTTTCCGATTTGATTTTCATGGCAAAACAGATTTAGCTGCCTCCGGCTGCGGAGCTCACGTATATTTTACTGTCGCGTTAGCTTAGGCCGGTGCGCGCAAGCGACAGTTCAAGGTAAGTCGGTGGAGTATGTAGGCAAACATACCTTTTTCGCGTAAGCGGCCTCGCGATTCCCCGCTTGCAAGCTAATGCATGTGGAATGAGTATATGCTCGTGCAGAGGAGCCGACGCTTTGTGCTAACAGATGCGAGACGAAAAAAAAACGAACGAGGGGGCGCGGGATTTACTGGATTTTCGGTGGGATATAGACGCGCGCTGCACACGCGCAGTTGTCTCTCGGAAGAGGCAATGCAAATTAGCCCAGTCGATTCGTGCGACGATATCACGCTGGGACGCTAAGAACAAATACCCCAACAGCTTGAGAGGAGAATTTTGAGAAAGGGAAACTCCGGAGTGTGGCTATAGAGCACGACCAAAGCAAACACTGCGTCGTTCTTTACAAAGCAATTTAGAAGCTGCTCAACCACGTGGGGATGAATTGAACCCGAACGGACACGACAATTTTGGAGAAGATTGGTCTGCAGTGAAACAACGCATAATCGACTACTTTGGAGCTTCGAAGTAAATATATATATATATGGTGAGTTTAGTCAGCCCTTGTACAAAGTTTATTTGGAATTTATAGCATCTTCGTGGTGGTACTCAGGCTGCAAGGTGATTAACTGAAGGATTTGCGAAGAATGGCGTTTTTAAATTTTGTCTACTGCGGAAAACGTTTGAACACTTTATCGAATGTCGGAAAATCAATAAAATAAATGATACGATTTCGAAGCTTGATATAATCTTGATTTTGCACCCATTGTTTCAAACAATTGTCTAGTGAATCAATTTCTCGAGGAATTATTTCAGAAAGCACTCCAGAAAGCTTCTCTTACCCTGAAAAAAGTGGATGATTTTAAAAAGTGAAAGTGTCAAAGAAATTCTTTGCTCATTCCTATCAAGAAAGTAGATTAATTTGTCGCCTCAACATCGGTTTTCTTTATTATCACCTATAACTGAAGCGTAAAAGAACGTCATAGGTAAGTACGAACCGAAAAGTTTGCATATTGGAAAAAATCGGAGCTTTCATCGTTTATCTCCATCACATCGAACAATAAAAGCTCATCGAAATTTTTCCAATATAAAATTTATCAACGGAAAGAAGTATGGATTGACATAACTTTTCGTTCGTTTTTCATGACGTTCCTACATTTCAGTTGAGCGACGAAAGGGAACCTATCCATTATTATATCGTATTCAATTTTGAATTTTCAGTTGAAGATGATATCAATCAGAACATATAATAGTCGCTTTTGGAACAACAGATAATACGATATTTCTTGGATACTTTCACTTTTTAAAAGGAGTAATTTTGTCCCAGAGCGGAAACGTATTTTCAAAAATTTCCAGTCGAACGAGTCAACTTTCGAAAATCAGTTCATCGCTGGATCTCAATCCAATCTCTTCCGTTATATTCGCGATTTCGTTCGAAATCCAATCGAATTTCCGCGAATAAAACTTACTCGACTCGCAAGGAAATTATCTGGTCTCGCGTGCGATACCCCGCGTGTTTTCGATTTCTCACGGCGATTGTTATTAGCTGAACAATCCGAGGCAAATGTATACGATCGGCTATATAGTAGTTGATCACCGGAATTCAGCGAGGCCACGACTGTTCGGTGCTTGCAGACGAATGCTCGCGCCCCGCGAGAGTAGCGCCTCTGCTCGAGGGCCAGAGAAAGACTTGACAAACGAGCCAAGCCACTGTACCGGCAGTCGGTAGTTTACCTGGAACGCAAGATACACGTGTCGATAATTTCGACGTCCCCACTTACCGATCGTAGTGAAAATCGATGCGAGCACGTGCTCTCTCGTCTTGCTCCATTCACGGAAAATATCCTCACCATTTTATCAATGCCCCAGAAATACTAGCGGTGTCACCTGGTCGTAATCTACTCGTCGAACACTAGCGGCTACAGTCCGGAGGACCAGAATCAACTGGCTTTGTTTTTTCACGAAATTCGAGGACAGCTTTTTTTTTCATGAGCGCATCCATCATGGCGAGTCGGAGGAAAAAAAAGAGACGAGTCTGTCTCTCCGGGACCGACCAAAAAAGTTCAAGGAGACGTTGCGAGGATGGTTCTTTAAAACTTGTCGATATATATGTATATAATATGGCTCGGTAGCTGTGAGTAGAGTCACGCCTGACGTCAGAGAGCTATAGCGGAGGTCTGTCTACGTTCGGCAGCTCGATATATATATACACACATGCGCGTTGCACACATGCCGTCGTTAGGCCGCCACTTTATTTTTGCTCTTTGAACGAACGCAATGCGGAACGTCACGCGGAGATGGAGCGAGAGTAAGAGACGTCACGAGTCGAGTGTGTTCACTTATTAATGAATCTATCCGCACGCGGCTATTGTTAATAGAGGCTAAAAGTGTCGTAATGCCGCGGCGTGCTGGGAATGTTGCTGGACATTTGCTTCGAGTCTGCGAGGCGCTATCTTATTCCGAACGAAAGTCGACTTGATTGTATTCAATTATTACTGGTTAGCGTCGTAAACGATGCCCTGTCTTACATCCACCAGTATACATGCATTTGTACATCCACATCGAACTTTGTGGGACAACTATAGCATACTTTCGAATCAGAGACAATCGATTAGGTATTGTCTATATGTATCGATTATCTCATTGATTCTGACGTCTACTTTTCTCCTTTTAAATATTGCAAGAGCGACTGAGTCAACGGTTTGTGAACCAGGAGTTTCGTGCTCTCGTGTCTATATCTGTATGGAAAACATTTTCCTGCAATTCAGTGGTATCCATAGCGAAGAATGCCACTAAACACGACCCAAGAAATTCCTAAGACCTTTCTGTAATGAATATACTCGAGAAACAATTACAGACATTCAAATAAAATAGAGATTCTCTCAGAACAATTACAGAAGGATGAACCGAAGAACAGCAGAATTGAAATTATCATCTATCAGACAACGCCGTTACGGCGTGTACTCTTTGAATTTTAATATTTCGCTTTATCATATTAGTTCGTATTGTCGAATTGGCCATATACTCAGCTCGCTGAGAAGTACCTCGATAAACGCATTGCAGACCAATAAAAAATTTATCGTTGATTTTCGAATGCAGAAAAACCCTCGTCGGCCCCACGGAGCACGCGCGCGCACAGAAGCGAACAGACGGAAATTCATGTACATGATGAAAAATCGTCTCTCGCGGATAACAAGACCGATAGAGTCGGTGGTAAGTGAGGCAACTGGAGGGAAAAAAACGCGCGTATATGTGTGTTTGTGAGTGTGTGTGTGTGTATAATGAGTCGAGCTTTTGGACTATACGCCCGATAAGACGCTTATCTGCGCGCGCGGGCGCTAACTCCGCCGCTTCGTATAACACGTATTACATTATGGCATCGAGAAGAGCCTCTCGCGCTGTACATCAGACGTGAATTACGATAACGAGCTCGGCTAATCACTCGCGGTATGCGAAGACGCGAAAAACTTCGCAGCGGCGTCGACGCTATCCCTTCTCTCTTCGCGTGTCGAAAGTGATAAATAATTACATGCACTTCGATTTTCCCCGCGCGCTCGTGTGTCATGGGTATATATATTGGAAAATGTGTCTTTCGTTGCAGTGAGCTTCCCCGAGGGAATATCGCGTTTTTCGAATCTTGGGCTAAATGCTGGCGTGGCGTGTTCTAAAAGAAAATCGCGAAAAAGGAAGAAACGTCGATCATCGCATATGACGGCGCACCCAAGACGTCCAATCAATCCGCAGACGGATATCGGGGTCGAAAGAAAAAAAAATATAGATATTTAAAATATTTCTTCCTCCGTGTGTCTCTGCCCCCGGGCGTAAGGTCGGCGAATTCGCGGGCCAGGCTGGGCAAGTGCAGCGCGAGGGAGAGGCGAGCCGGGGCTGGCCTATAAATACTAGTGTGTGCACGATGGGCATGCAAGCGGAAGTATGAGGTTCACGATCGCACGCGAGTCTACCTATACCGATACGAATGGAAGGACCGGTCTATAGATAAACCCGAGCTCGGACTCCCCTGATTTATCGCCACGCATGCGCCACTACAGCCCCCGGTATATATATATATATATATATATATATATATATATATATATATATATATATATATATATATATATATATATATATATATATATATATATATATGTACATACACGCTCGCGCTCGTGTCATTGATGGCGCGCGATTCTCCCGTATATTATGAATCATCTCTGCTGCACTTCTTATTCCAATTTGGATACTCGCCGGATCGTCGAAATTGATTCGTCTCCCAGCGCTCCTATACGCGCCGATGCTTCGCGAGCCGTGTACGCTTTGTTTACTTTTTCTGCTCTTCTGATTTAACCCATCGAAAGATTATTCAGTGAACTTTTATGATCGTCCGAGTCAAATCACTTCTGTTCGGTTCTAATCGTATTTTCTCGATTGGCAGATCAAAATTATCCCTGTAGAAGAACATTGTTTTTAAAATTCTATAGGAATTTTTCGTAGGTCCCGTTCTAACAGGGTTGACCGAATAATTTGATTCGTAAATTTAGAGCGACGAATGGTATATAATGCATGCAAAAGAAAAAAAACTAGACGGATGAATCTTAGAAGAAGAAAAAATGTAGGTCTTGCCGAATCATAATCTCGGAAAATGCACTCTACCCTCCTATATATATATATATATATATATATCTCCTGAAAAAGTGATAGTCCGAGTGTCGAAGTCACTTGTAGATGGAATTTGATTGCGGGCGCGAGAAGTTGACCAACGGAAATTTGAATATAGATGCACGATAGTGGGGATTGATTTACTTATTGATTTATATATAAGTCGCTGAAAAATTTCACCACTATCAGTCTGAAAGGTGAAAATCCCAACGAAAATTAGGTAAGCGTGGCTATAAGGCTGGAATTTAAGAAAAACTGATAATCAACAGGAATATATCGCCAATCTGTACAGTGATCATCAAATAATAAATTACTGAAATTTATTTCACGAATTTCAGTGTCTTTTAGAATACACTCACTTTACTATTAAATGTTCTTCTGTAATACTACCCCCTTCTTCAAGTTATTGCAAATTATTCTGCAAACTGAGTATTCAACATCGATTGTTCCAAATTACTGCATACAGATTTTGAAAAAATACTTCAAATATCTTTTTTCTCTCCGACAAGGACGCTTTAAAACTTGATAGTGACCAAGCAATTTGTTCCTTACTTTTATTTTCAAAAAATGAAAATTGGATTTGCTACGTGAATATCAGTCCCCCCCCCCCTTATCACTCGACTGTAACGCGAAAAAGTCCGACACGTCCGAACAACAAATGTCGTTAATCAAAAATTCTTGGCATTGATTTGGATTCTCTTGTACCGCAGCCCTTCTCGAAAATCTTGTGATTTACCTTTAATAATTTGTTTCACCCGTCCGATTGTATATAATTAAAATTCACACCAACAGATACGCACAGTTTCGAAGGTGCGAATTTTCGAAACAAACATTTATACATGCGAGGTAGCCGAAGGGGCGCGAAATCGAAATTCGTAACGCGCCACGGCCTGAATGTAGTTGGCGGTGCGCGGGTACACGACACGGGAGAGAGAGAGAAAGAGGGAAAAAAAAGAGTCGTCTATGGTTGCCAGGGCAGCGGGGCGACCGGCTCTGTTTGTTTGTTATTCGCGCAGTGGGTCAGGGCTCGCGGTGTGGCGTGCAGGTCGACGGGCCTCTTTTTCCCTCGTCCCCTCCTTCGATTGCGCGCCCGCAAAATTTCGTAGTCGGATCGGGCCCGAGCCAGCGGACAACGAGTCTCCCAGCAGGATGTCGAGGAAGCCGCCCAAGTTCGAGGCGCTGGTCGTCAACGCGATTCGCCGGCTGCAGGCGGCCCAGGGCTCGACCGCCACCGAGATCGCCAACTACCTCAGCCAGGAGTACAACGTCTCCGGCCCGGAGATTCGCAAGATGATCCAGCTCACCATACGCCGCGGGGTCAACTACGGCATCCTCCAGAAGTTAAAGAGGTATCCGCCGCGAGGAGCCTTTCCCCCTACGCATCGACAAAGAAGCGTAACGCTATAGACTGTTCAAAATCGCCTCGCGATAATTATCGTATAATCGGCTTGCTGGATTAGCGTCATTCGCGCAAGGGCAGAGCGGGGGATTGCCGCTCCAGCCGTACACGTCCGCGAGTCAAATCCTCCGCGAAGTCTTACGCGCGCCTCGTAACCTAACCTACGACAAACGGTCTCTCTCTCTCTCGGGTTTCGCCCGAGAGGACCGGTAACGCGGCCGAACTCGCACCCGCGAGTATAATTATATTTGCGATTGTCGTGCTGTCGAGAAGAAAAAACAATATGTCCAACAGGGGCTTCGTGACCTGCGACCGGCACGTTCCGGAGACGATGGAGCCGATGGACATGGGCTCCGCATCTTGCTTCGACTGCAAGATGCGGGGCCGGAGACACGGCAGCCGCCAGCGAGGGCTGAGGGGCCGGGGCAGGAAGAGGGTCCGGGGCAGGAAGAGGGGCCGCTCGCGCGGCCGCCGCCACAGGGGACGGTCGCGAGGCCGAGGGGCCAGACGGCGCGGCCGACGCCACGGACTCCGCGGCTCCAGGTCCAGGATCAGGAAGGTCAGGAGCATACCCGAGCGCAGAAAGCCGTCGCCCAGGAGGCGCATGGACAAGGTTAAGACAAGACAACAGCCGATCGCCGAACGGTGAGATGGAAATCTGCGATGCGTATGCACGGCTTTTATGTCTCGACTCCCACCCACCTCCCTCGAGAGTTTACGGGAAATTCGGCATGCCGGTTGGGGGATTGCGCGGTCGAGAAGTCATCGACGGGGTCCAGAAATAATCTGAAACCGCGGGCACGACCTCTCAACTTCTTGACAGCTTCGGAAATGTGGAAATCCAACGTTTTTCATGGTTCCCGACTAACGGTGGAAGGCCGAGACCTTCGAATCGAAATTAATCCCGACCGTTTCGTGTTGTTCTTTCCACCCGAGGCATTGCGTCGCGAGAGTCTCGTGCCGCTCGCTACGGGTACGGATTGCTGGTCGTCGATCTCGAAATTTGAAATTCAAATCGAAAAAAGTACGCGCGGGCCGCGACAGTCGTTCACCTACATGCATCAACGTGTTTCACTCGTCGCGCATCGTCGCTTGCAACGGATGCCCACTTTTGAGGAGAGATGGGGGAGATGATACATAACGAAGGCAAATGAGACGAGTGTGTCACTTCAATCGGGGGATGACAATTGCAGGTTACAGCGGAAGAGGGTGAAGAAAAACGTGGATGGGGGCGAGCAGACCGCGCAGCGCGTACCGAACAGCCCGGCCCGGGCGCGGTCGACGTCGAAGAGCCCCATGCGACCGGCGAACAACGACGACAAGCACCAGGAGACATGATGGTAGCATCGGCTTATCCGAAGGCTCGCTGTCCAACGTGGCCTGCCCCCGCCGCGCTCCTGGCCATCCCCCTCTTCTTACCCCCAACCCACTCAACGCCACGTCCTGATTTTTGAATTGTTTACACAGCTTTTGTACGTCTTTTTGGCCCTGGCGCCGCTCGCTTTATATCTGTGATTTTATTTGTTGAAAGTGTCCCCGTACGTGGCACCATAGTGCCCAACTCCACATGTTGTTGTCACTCGTTTTTAATAAATTTTTCTACCTCCGTGAGCTGGCTTGTAACCATGACGTCTTGTTACTTCACTATCGAAGTAAGGAAGAATTCGAATTTTTTTTTCTCTTTTTCCCTCGCATACAATTGCGACGGCAGCCCGTGGCAACCGCGCGACAACGCACACCTCGCAGAGAGCCACTCGTGTTCATTCGAATGCGTTTTGAAGCTCGTGAAAGATCATCCCTCCTATTATCGGCGCGCGTTCTCCATCGGGTGACGAAGCCTGTACAGTGTACGGAATAAAACCGTGATTAAAAATTACCCGGAGGAAATGTACACTAGATAAAGTATACCGAAGTCGCTCCATCGTGTTGATGATTAGATATATCCCATACTCAACGTATACGCCTCAAAACTGTGAATCGGGTCGCGATATCCACCGGGCGCTCGTGGATAATAAAAATCGCGTATTTAATTGCGACAAGCGCCCTCGGGTGACGGGGAAAAAAAAATCTCCCGTCGAAGCGCTAAAATTCGCCAACGGCAGCCGTGTATAATGAAGTCGCGCGACCCAGGCCAATAAAAGCTCATGTATATACGTCCGACGGGCAGGCCGTAAAGCCCGTGAGATAGAAGGCGCGATTGGCATATATGTATATGCATACGTATATAGGCAGCGCGACGCGCGCATAATCTGCCGGTGTTTATGCCTCGCGGCTGGGGCCTTGTCCGCGTGTGTAACGCCGGGCAGCGAGGGAAGAGAAAAAGTTGGGAAAAAAAAACGGGAAAAGGCGACGAGACGAGTAGATTCGGCCCTGCGCGTCTTTTTGTGCGTTAGCCGTGTCCGGCCTTGCCGCCGCGGCTAATCATAGTCCCGCTAATGATGCGTTCTCAAGCAGATATATATACGTGCCGTCATCCGCCGCGCGCCGGTCCCCACCAGCGCGTCCCACACGTGACCGGTGTCGCATGATACGCGCGTCTACATGGCACACAAAGCCCGCGTGCAGTGCCGCGCGATTACGTTCTCGTCCCGAAAAACCCCGCGCACTCCGCGAGTTTCACCAGACCCGCTTGTGATCAAACTCGATCGGAATCGGCAAAACGTATCGTTCCAACGTTGTCCATTGAATTGCCGAGTCTTCTACTGTCTTTGATCGAGATTTATGTTAGGTGGATGATGTTAGAGGTTACAGTGGGGTTTCGCAGTTTAACTTCACCGATCTTTATCTATAACTTCGTGAATGCGCTGGAATGCGTCGCTAAAACTAGTTCAATTAACAGCCACATAGGAAACATTATGAAACAATTTTATAGACCTTCAAGTTAGCAAAAGAACGAAGAAAGACTATTTAAGCCCAAGGTGTCGATCAAGCATGTAGGGACTGAAGCTCGTCATTTTTTCCAGATTTTTTTTCCTGCCAAGTATTTTTTGCAGTCGGTAGCAAAAAAAAGGTTACAACTGATAGATTTCTCACCGATATTCTGTTTAATGACAACTTGGAGTTGGATTGCATTTTGTCGATCGTCTTTTTTTCGCAACCACATTTTTTCACGGTGAATTTCGAATAAATTTTTTCGAGGACTCATCCAGCGCACTCGCAGACTGAAAATAAAGCCACACAGTATACGAACTGAGCATGCTTCCTTAACCAGCCCGCGAGTTAAGGAGCAATTCCGCTATGATTCCCCCGTTCACTATGTACAGAAGTGGGCTGTGTAATTGATACAACGTTTCCTTAACTTTTGTGGGAATAAACTGGGAACGTTCACTAGGCAAATTAATTGTTATTGCAATATGGACTTTATCCACTTAATTTCGCGAAGCGAAGTGATGAAATCGCGCAAAGCTCAATTAGATTTAAATTTCAGGAGGCGGTTTGCGAGTTAACATCTCCATCGGTGTGTGTGTGTGAGTGTATGCATTTCAATTTTAAAATGCATCAAATAGTCCTAATGAGATGTAAATTGCGAGACGCGAACTATAGCCGGTAACCCCTGGGGAGTTTACTTTGAATTATTAAGTTATGATGACACAGCTCACCGCAGAACATTAGCTTGTTCAACTCACTTCCGCTGTTTTGATTTTTCATCATTTTCGCAGTGAAAATCGAAAATTGATCGTCCGAATGAACGATCTGTAAATTTTTATTTCGGATGAATAATGTAACCCATTTCTGCATTCGCACACGAAAAAGCTCCTTATTGAAATACAAAATTTTCCGAGGAATTTCAGATAAATTGAACTTCGCTCCACTAATATATATTGCGAGGACGTGGTTTTCGTCTCTCCACATCTGGTTTGCGACGTGGTCTCGTTTTCCAAGTCAGGAGATTGATGTACGCTCGAGTACAGACTTTTCAGGGCTGCCTGATCGAGAAACCGCTCAGGAAGAAACGGAGGAAAGAGCAGTGGGTTTCTTTCGGGTTCATGGAGACGAAATTGTTTTTCGACCAGCTTCGAGTGGACAAATTTTCCGATACTAACGTTATGCAGCATGTTATTGTGGAAAAACGCGAGAGTATTCAGATGATATATTTTCCTGTGATTGCCATAAATTTTCATTCTTTCACCCGTAATCTAAGGAAATATTATTGTGTAGAAGCCACAAACTGCTGCGTTTTGTTAATTAACAAAGAGAACGATACATTGATTGAGGTAGGAAACTCTTTCTTGACTTTTCCATTGCTTCGGAAAATTAAAGTCAAGCATCTGTGTTTCAGGCTGATTGAAGCATCATTGACTCATCACTTCATCGCAATGACTCCTTGACTTTTTATAATAATGGTCCCAATTGCTGTTTTTCTCAGCAGTGATAATAAACTAGTCAGCAGATACTATACAATACTTTGAAAAATTCAAATCTATAATGAATCCATATGGAGGAGTGATAAATTAATTTTATCGGATAATTAAGTCATTAAAATTCAAGATTCTTAGATATAATGAATATCAACTATTTACTATTAGGAACCGATATTTGGTGTAAAGTGGTGACAGAACCATTGTGGAGATTTCATAAAATTTATCCTAATCGAACAATGGTTTTTTTAAAAGCAAGTAGTATAATGATTAAAAAATAAAAACACCCATTTGTTTTTGTCTTCATTTATTTTCGGAGAAATCAGTAGTGGGAGATACGTTTAGATTGTTGCGCCCAACAACCCACCGAGAATCTAACTCATTAAATATTTTCCAAACTTGATTACCCACCGATCGATGAATCGAATGAGACCCACCGTAAATAGATGCAATCGACTGTTATTCCCTCGAAATATAATGCCTAATCATCCCGAGGTTCGCCCATGTGAACGAACTCGATGTATATAGTCACAGTAAGACTCCAATCATTGATAAGTACCACCGGTCAAGAATTCCCGGAGCCGGGAGGGCCGGGTGTCTGGGAGAAGCAACGTCCTTCGGGGCCGATCTCGAGGGAGGAAAAATGTCGGCTGGTGCAATTTAACGCAGTCGAAAACAGCTGGCTCGGGGCCAGGTTGGCGAAAATGGCAGCGACGACGGCGACGGCGGCGGCGGCGGCAGTGGCCCATCCTCCGCAACTCGTGACGCTTTTTCCGAAAGCGAGACACACAAGCGGCTTGCGCAACTGCTCCGTAATAATCGCGGCCAAATTAGCACTTGCCAAATGCACGCATGAATGAACGAATTCCCAGCCTGACCGCGAGCCCCTCGTCATTCGACGTCCGACTGATCGGCGATCGTCTGGTGCAGTTTGGAAATTTGAATTCGACCAAACTTCGTATATTCAAGGGCCCTCCGAGTGTAGGCGAGTGTGAAATCCTGGAAACTTTTGACCTGATTGAACTAACGAGAATTTGGTACAGAAAAAATTGCGCACACACACCAGAAGATTTCAAGTAGCGCGACGTGATCCGACTTTTTCAACCATTAGCATTGTAGCTCGAAGTCGAAAGAAATTTTCAACGATCTCTTCTTGAATCAGCTAGGGACATCACTCGATTGTTTATACCTCGATCGAACCTTCGGGGCAAAAGTAAGAGAACTACGACTGATTGGATTCTCTCGGTACAATATCGATATGAACAACTCGAAATGATTTATTTGGTTCAAGATCATTGCACACTACGAAGTTCCGAATAACAAATTGCAATTTTATTGTGCGAGCATTGTGGCGAAATTTCAAAATTTTGATTTGATCAAACGGACAGAAAAAACAGTTTTGGCAAGCGTGGTTAATGCACTTGGTATTTGTTTACAAACAATAAACACGAGAGTCAATGTATTTTATTCTCAAAAATAAAACAGCTTGGCGCTGACTCATAATGTGCCTGCGCATTTTTCGACGCCTTTTCCATCTTGGAATAATTTCAAAGTTTGCGATTAGTTGACACAGTTGTTGCCGATTCGTAAATATATATGCGACTCTCGTATCTGTAAAAGTATCCCAAACGAGCAAGTACAGATAGTTTTATCGTTTCTGTTATGTTTCGTCGCCGTTTTCAACTCGCGCGAGCTTGTAGGACGGACGGGGCGTATGAATTTTGGAGTAATATACTCTTGCAAAACCTTACAGTGAAAAACCAATGTATGAAAGTGAAAATTCACTTTTATTACATGAGAAATTATTTGCGCTAGCTTCCACTCAATCATTCATCCACCCTCGTACTGTGATTTTTCACTTTCTGACACTGTTCATTAACTGAAAGGTTTCAAGATAGTACACACGGTGTCGTTTCTGCCAAATTCGAGTTAGGAACCAACATCGATTATCTCGACTCGGTCCCGGGTACAGTCTTGGGGTTGGCGTAAAGTTTGAATCAGCCGAAAAGCCTCGAAAAGCGCGCACGAGTTACGAGGGCAGCCGTAGATGGCGCAAAGGCAATTAGGAGAAGAAAACAGAGCTCCCCTGGCGTGTATGTGTGTTGGGGGGTGGAGAGGGCTGCAGCAAAAAGGAGTAGCAGGAGGTGAAACAAAAAACCGACGGCTCACGAAATCGGGAGAAAGCTTGGGCGACCCCGGCTCCGTCGTCGCGACTATGGCATATACACAAGCCGAAGCCATATTTTTTCGAGTGCTCGCGGGCTTCTCGTCGCCTGCATATATACACCGCAGGCAGTAGCACACATATACATACACCGGTGCGCCGATCCCTTCAATCACATTACCCGGCGCGCGCAACACAGACCTGCAAGCGCGAGTCCGATGACTTTTCAGTCGCAACAGCCCTATCGACCTTTCCCCATTGCAAAATCAACCGAGCCTTGCGGGATCTTCTTTTCGACTTTGTTTCAGTTCATTTTGCCTGGTATATGCTTCAACGTCGTGGGCGACAACGATTGCATCAATTTTTCTCTTTCATACCTCTAAACGCTACAGACCCTTGATTGATGGGGTCTCTGGAAATCGAAGCTTAGAAATGTATCTTATCAACTCAGCAAACGAGTATGGTGAATTCTGGGTGGTCACTTTTCGTTTCATTGGGATGTCATGGAATATTTCCGCAAATGGTAGTTTTGCAGAATAACTGTTTTCTCTGGATTATCACTCGTAGCCAATACAGTAATTTTACGTATAGAATTCAAGAAGCCTTGACAAAACAATTAATTCTTGCCTGATTATCAACTCGAAAGCGAAAATTAAAGAATCGTACATTATTTGTCGACGAAATAAATGATTGTATGTGTGTTCATTTAGACGATTCACAATTGGTTTTTTGTTCTATTGACAATAGAGTGAGGAGAACGAACAAAAAATAATGCATTCTCCGTCGTTATTTGGGTTAAACGAATTCGGATTTCCAATAAGATGATTTCCATACAGATTTAATTGCAGTATTCGACCACTCTACTATTACTCAATCCGAAGCGAACGGAATCAAGTGGAAGTTTCGTACCAAACGAGATTAGGAACGTTTAATTTTTTTTTGTCGTCGTCTAATGTCACCGATGGAAAACTACTATCTATACCGAGCTCACAAACGGACCACTCCTCATTATCAGCGGCTGATAGGTTCACTTTCCAGCGCGAGTTTCCCCAGTCAGAAACAAATAAAAACGGCGACGTTCGAAGCCTCGCCTCGAGAAACCGAAGAATTCCAAGGGACGATTCATATTGATTTTCCACTCACAAGAATTATGAAAAATCTTGAAAATTGCAGTAGTTTATTTTTTCAGTACTGATTTGACTGGACCTCCAAATGTTTTGGATTAAAAGATTAAGAAATTATAACACCCAATGACGAGTCTATATGTTGATTTTCAAATAGTTGAGGAGCGTTAGAACAATTGTTTAGTAATACTCCTGAATCTCTATTGAAAGTTTATCAAATTTAAATTCCAAAATCCAAACTGCTTTAAATTCCGCCAGAACTTTGACGTTTCGTTCAACTGAAACTTTCAGGCACAAAAGATACTAGTATCTCCAACACTCACAAAAATGGAATCTTGATACCCTCTAGAATTAAGACTATGGTCTTGATCCTAGATGAGCATGAGAATAAATCATCTCACTATAGGGCAAACTGATTTTTCTTCTTGAATCATAATTCGATTTTTGTAAGCGAAGAGTCGGAATCGTGGCTATTCCAATCTATATCAGCACTCTCTCGCTTAGCAAACTTTGGAGTAATTTCAATCCTCGTCTAGAAGCGTTTCAAAATTAGCGAACTCAAAATGTAAATATCTTGATGTAACACTCGCGGCAAACCGAAATGCTCGCGTTTCGCAAGGATGTTCTAATAAGCCGTATTCATACGGGTATGAGAAAGTTTTCAAACTTGTACGGTCAAAACTGACGAATACTAATCCTCGTACATTCAAAAATGTAAACTTGCGACCGGACAGCGAGTGTTCACGCTTCAGGTCACCGGCGATCCCGAAAACTAAACTTATCCGTACCGTTCGGGGACGCTTCCACCTCGATTCCCCAAAATCCCCCAAGATTTTCCAAGCGATCCCCCATACACGATGATAGCCCCTCGATGACAACGTCGCTCGTTAACACTTGACCCGAGCCGCTCGCGCGGAAATTTACCGATGCAAGATAATCTGCATGAGAGAGCCGTGCCACCGCAGCGCGAGAGAGACCTCAAAAAAGCCACCACGAACTTTTTGCTCCGTACTCGCACATATGTACTCATAAGTATATACACGACTTCGCGTACGCCTGACGCAACCGCGAGATAGAAGCGCACGCCGAGCATCAGTTTATTGGCTCGCTGGCGAGCGCCCCAGCCCACGTTCCATTGATGCTCCGCGTTTTCGGCCGTTGTGTATCGCGCGCTCGCGTGTGCGTGCGTATATATACGTACACACGTTTATTTGGATATGAGCGCGTGCCAGTCACGCTGCAGCCGCTATACTATACTCGTGATGTGCACCCGGGCGCTTGTCCAACCCCAGCGCGAGTTTATTCTCTTTTCGCATAGGCCCGACTCGCTTACCAACCGCGACTCGCAGTGTTGCGGGGCGATTCACTTGGACAGCTTACCTGGAACAAAAAGAAAACGTACCTCCATGAGCTCGTTGGACGATCGTAGACGGGGATAAATCGAAAGTATATATATAATGCCGAATGGAGTGTGTGATTTGGCGCTCGCATGTCCCCGCAACCGGAATTGACGCTCCGCGAGTCGCGTGCGATAATGGCTCGACAGTATATATGTATATACCGTCCAGCGTGTGTGTGTGTGTGTGCAAGAATAGCGCGACGATAAGGAAAGTTATGCGATAAGCGTCGCGGCCGCCACACGTGATGACTCTTGCGAATCAAATGCAAATTCGAGTCGCGGCCGCGCGCCGCCGATTTAATTCGAACGCGCCTCGGCGACTCGCGTGCGCTGCTCTCTGCCTTTGCCAACCGAACGCTCGCACTATATATGTGTATATGCGTAGCGGCTTTTTATACAGCTGTATATACTCGCGAGAGGCGAGCTCGACGGGGAAAACATCGAAGGTGAAGTCAGTCGCGTTGAATTTGATGGATCGGGACGAGCCGGGGATATCGAGTTGTCGAGGCGAAGAAAAGCGTGCGTTCCACGTGGATACCGATACCCGAATCGATCCCGAGTCTCGCAATACTCTCTGGCGCAACTTGGATTCCAATATGTCGGCTGTGAAATATGTATGATGGAAACAGTGGGCTCTGTACGGGTGAACTGGAGATATCGATTCTCACTCGTGTATAGATAATATAGACACACGATGGAAACACGAATGCGAGGAGTAATCGCGCACATCGGTGTGACGGACATACAACGATAAATTTCATTTCAATTTTCTCATCCGTCGAGTTGGAAGGAGAAGGAAAATCAGCTTGACGCTACCTCGAGAAGATTTTCTCTGGGGTTGAGGCTCAGAGTCTGCTCTGTAGGGGGATAAATCTTCGCTCATGTCATGGCTTCAAACTGATTTTTCCCCTCGAATCAAGATTCGATTTTTTTGTGGGTGTGAGATGTTAGATAATTTCACCTCGGAAATCTGATACCATTATTTTATTATATGAACTGAATGAACAGTTTTTCTTATTGATGAAGAATAACAACTAAATCACTATTTATCTATAGTAACTGTGCAAACATTCTTTTCAACAAAAGACAATTCAATTTATGGAATCTCATTGAAGAACAATCATCATGAAGATTCGTGATACCCGAAAGTTGATTAATCAATTGTTTTTTACGAATGTCAAAGCGACCGAATTAACCGCCGACAGAGAAAACCCTCCGAGGCTAAATCTAGAAGACATCGAGAAACAAAGTAAGGTACAGGGCGTCGTATGGGAAAACTCGAGCTTGCAATTTTGGTCCCGAGCAAGTGGGCCTTAACATTGCCCTAACGAAGAAACACGACTCGTACGAGCTCTGAATGGGTTGGTGCGTTGGCGCACCCCTCGAGAGAAAATCGGTCAGAGGTAGAGGAGCGAAGAAGGAGAAGGAGAAGGAGGAGGAGGAGGAGGAGGAGGAGAGCTTGCGGTCGGTCGTCGGTTAAAGCCCGAAAATATCCATGTCGAGAGCGGAGAGCTGCAGGTATGTCGAAAGCCCGCTGGCATATGAAGTGCTGGCAGCGTTCCCGCTCTCGAGAGCTGCAGCTCGCAGAATAGAGAAAGAGAGGAAGAGAGGGAGAGAGAGAGAGTCGCGCACGTTAACGCGTCCGATTCATCGGGCCGAGCACCCTCCGATACACACCGGCGGAGCTACTCCTCTCTGCAGCCGGCTGCCATCGAATCTCGTTTCCATTCGCGTCGCGCGCGCGCGTTTGGCTCTCGCGAGCATTTAATTAAGCACCGGGAGGAAAGAAAAGAAAAAAAGGGGGATACGGAGCACGCACGAGAGTGGAATGAGCCCCCCGCTCGAATCGAATCCACTTGCTGCAAGTTGATTTTCAATAGCCGTCCGCGCCGGCCACAGGCATCCGCAATGATATCCCGCCTCTGGCGGAGAAAACCACGTCGCCAATATTGCGAGAGTGAGATAACAGCTCGAAGAAAAATCGAGACACTCGTTCGATTTGAAATCCGGACACGCTGTACGAGCGGGTTCGATTAGAGCCAGATTTTCCTCCAGTGTCACGTGTACGTATATGAATTCGGATCGGCGCATATGACCAAATAGAGAAGCTACCTCAATCGAAGAATAATTTATGTGTATGTAATCTTTCGAGCGGGTAACATTTGATGCTAAAAAAAAACTTCAACGATATTCAGAACGAATTTCGTCGATAATGACACAGATACTGTACGGGGCTTTTGCAAAAGACCAATCCACGAGCATCTTAGTTCTCGGAGAGTCTTTTCCCGAAACGAATATATGCGTTAGACACGTGCTTAGCAACTATATCTGTCCGTCTGCTTTTACGCGCAAGGGGACGCGCCAAATGGCTTGTTTTGAAAGAACGGCCAAGGGGACGTCGCACTCCGGTGCTAGTGCGAATTGTGCTCTCCGCAAAAGATAATAATGGACAATTTACCACACGCATTCGTGCGGTTATTAACGGAGTAGTCGCCCCGTATAGATGCGTAGGTGAGCGTCGACCTGTCGAATGATTTTTCCAAATTTCAATGCAAATCCGCGCCGTTGTTTCGCGTAAATCACCGTACAACGTCCGGGCGGAACAAAGTTCGGATGCAAATGTTTCGCCAACTCGCATGACCACCGCCAAACGCGCCCCGGTACAACAGCTCCGACGCGATTTATGTAAAAAGTTCCCCAGCTTGTTAGGAAATCCCTGCGCAACGTCGGCGATCCACGAGGATATCGCTATGTACAGCTTACACGTCATCCCTCGAACTTTTCAATACTAGCTGCCTCGTCCCTCCCGTCGGCTCTGTTTCTATATCGAAGCTCTCGCGACAGCCCAATAGTACTGCTGCTCGCGTGAAGCATGCTATCAGACACGTGAATTTCTCCTCGAAAAAAAGCCGAGGTGTATGTCTCATTGTGCTACTAACGTGAGAAAACATAGTAGGTCTCGGTTTGTAGTGAAGCGGGATAGGGAGTATATAATTGAGATTCCCTTCCATACAGTAGATTTCGAAAGACGAGGACCAGTCAGAACAGTGCAAGAAAATGGCAAGCCGAATTATGACGAAAAGAAGTATCTTGAATGTTTGGCAAAGGAAAGCGCGGATTTATCGAGCCGTCGTGAAAATCCACAGCCAGCACGGAGCGTGCGCTAAATCATCAATCCGCGGTGAGAATCGCAATGAGCAGAAAAAAGCGGATTCTCGGCGCAATAATTGCAACTCCTCTCCCAGGCCACTCGACGCGATAGTGTATCCCACTCGGGGCGAGTGGATCTCAAATTTTCTTGATTTTCCTATATTCTTTTTCTTGCGGTATAATCATACGAGATTAAAAATAGTTAAAAAAATCACTATTCAATAGAAAAAAATCGTTTTTTATTAATAATAATATAATCTAATTTCTATCAGTTGTGAAATTGGTACTATTGAATAGAAGTTTTTTTACTATTTTAGATTTAAAGTGGGGGAAAAGGAGGGTTCAACGAAATGCCACGCTGAACTATAGGGAGGAGGGATGTGTCTCAGAATGAGTTTATAACCCATAGATTACTTCATCGATGATTTCCTAATTAAAATTTATACACTGATTTTTGTAAGAAATTTCATAATTTTTTCAAGAAATTAAAATCAGCGTTCCACGCGTGGGGAGAAGGGGGGTGAAAAACTATACAGTGGATTCAATGGAGCGAGAATATGATTCACAGTGAAACAGGTAGACTTTTAACAGGTTAATAGCCAGTTAACTGTTCAATTGAACATTGCCTGAAATCAAACGAATAGTGGGTTTCAACTATGTCATCTGAACAATGGCTTGTTCATGTATGTTCGAAGATATCCATTTCGAGCTATAAAAAATCGTCTCTCATGTATACGCGATGTTCAGACTTCCTGAATGGAGCTGCTATATATTGTCGCGGTGCAATAGCAATTAAGTGGGTTTCGATTCGAGCGGATCCGTCTTACTCGCGCCAAGCGCATGCGTATCCGCTTGGTTCGGTGCACACGACAGCTCGGGTTGACTAATGTTCCAGCACCTGCGACGGGCAAATGAAAAAGCGCCAACGAGCGGCTAATTCGCTCTGGTCGGGGGTAAAGTTATAAATAAGGAGGAGGAGCTCGCTCGAGTGCAGTCGCGCTCGATATAACACGGCGCAGCACCTCTTGGCCTGTCGTCGGGAGAGCTCGACGGCTGCCGATATACAATGTAACGAGCGGACCGCGGAGCCACGTGACTGAGCCGAGAATTCGGGAAGCCGAGATACACACATACACGCCACAGCCAGGGGCTCGATTGTCAATCACGAGACATTAGACGGGGGATTGAGTCACCGCTGCTCTCGGACTCGCTTCGACTAATTGACCGAGCACCGTCGTCGCTGTCTATTGCGCATTTCTTGGCTGCCCCGATCATTTGCTTCTCGGATCTCGAGATAGCGGCTCGACTCACCTACTCGCCGTTGTTTGACCGAGTCGATTTCAATTTACGCGCGACTCTCGAGATTCAATCGGTTTGTCAAGACGCTGCTCGCGCGGCATCGTCCAACGCGTCTGTTTTTGCCAGCCCGACTTTTGCTCGTTTTCCTTTGTGTAACCTCTCGTACTGTGTACACATGCCGTTCTCAAGTGGTGACAATTATTGCAGTGTCTTTCACAACAAGTGGCAATACTCGTGTTGGGAATCTAATTTATTGGTTGGATTCAAATCAATCGTTGACTCTCAATCCAACTGCGAATTGTCGAAAAGCAAAATTTCACCCTATACGTAGAAATAATAACTTTGCGTGAAGTTAAACGATGTATATATGGTTCTACAGTACATCTCTGTCGCTATTGTATATATTGAAATGTGCTCTCCGTGCATTGAGTTAATTGTAGTGTTGTTTTCGAGTTACGAGTTATATTCATCATGCTATACGTATCAATAGCATATATTATAGACTTATCGTTTTGAATATGTTTGAAATGTACTTGGTGATTTTCAGTTAATGTGAGTTTGTTAATATTTCCACTTGAAGGGAAATCTTTAGAAAGAGGAATTTCGAAATGATCATCGCATACGAATGTCATTAATCCAGGATAACTCGCGGAAAGCGGTTTCCGAATTTCAACATATCCGAATTAATCATATGGTTACTTCGCAATATTATGGAAACGAATCGTATTTTCGTAAGTCTATCATGGACTTTCGGCGTAATCACCAGGGACATAAACGAATATTGGATTGAATGAAGTCATAGTGAGTTTTATAGGATCGATCTATAAGTGATTATTCAAGTGATCTAAGAATATCGATAGCTGTCAAAGGTATATTAAATTAAACATTGTCAAAATAAACGTGACATGAATTTCCGAAAAATCTTGACTAGACACAGCGTGTCACACGAACTTTAACAGATTATGTTCGAATAGTAAACAGTAAGCTATCAGCAGAAACAATAATTTGAGCGACGTGTCTTTCACGCAGTCGTACCCAGGGAATGAAAAGAAGAGACAATCATTTGCTCGACAGCCCAGTATATTCGTCGATGAATTTTGACGATTCGATACGCACCAAACGTGCAGCCTCAAATTTGTCCGAGGAAAACTTTCCACGGCAAAGTCGGGCGAAAACCAAGAAACTCCAAGAGCGATTGTCCGACTGTGGAATCGACGTATTATACGGAGCCGCAAGCCTCCCCACCGAGCCCATCGCCGTATGTAAATCTCCCATCGGCAGAGGCCAAGGTCGGTCCGAATGAGCGAGAGCGCATCGCACAATCGTCCCTTCGGGAGCCCGGGGGATGCGGAAAAACGCAATTTCCCACGCGTTGAAGCGTCGAGCCTCGTAAATTTTCGTCCGCGTCGCAGTCGAGGAGTCGACGGCTCGTGAAAATGCGCGAAACAGCGACGGCCGGCAGCTATTTCCTCGCGGTGATAATGACTCTAAACGACACAGTTCTCTCTTTCTTTCCCTCTCTCCTAAGCTCTGCTGTTGCTAAGCAGCGCACGGATACCCGAGACCCATTGCATCGGCTTCTATATGTATTCGACCTCGTTCGCCCGCGTACCGTTTTTTGACTGAGCCGCGGCGACCGCGACGTTTTTACGGCCGCCCATACGTTATCTTGGGCTTGCGGGCTCCCGGCAAACTCGACAAAATTTACCCTTGCGTCCCGTCCGCTTTCACAGCTACGCAAGCACTCATAATTCAACGTTCACGACGACGACGAGTCGAAATTTGACGCCATCCCGCTTCGTCGCTAACATTTGGAGTATCAATTAATGCGCGCGAACACCTTTTACCCCCATCGAGCGTATCTTTGCACTTTCGTCACATTGGCCAATGGCCAATTCGAAATTGGGACGAGTCGCGCGAAAGTTTGCAACCGTATACATACAAGCTGCGAGAAACTTTTTCTTTCGATTCCCTCCGTTAATTTCCTATTCGGTTTCTTCAACCCCCCTCCTTCCCCTTTCGCGACGCGTATCGTCTGCTTTCCACGGCTATTTTCTTCCATTGTGCGATCCTAAAAACGTATCCACCAAGTCGCGAGCCCATGAAAATTCATGATACGTAATAGAATAGCTCTTGGCTCGACGGTGCATTAGCATTTTTCGCCGTGCCCGCGATGCCAGTCCCTTTCGTCAAACCGATCACGTCCGGCTACGAGGCTTATTCCACGCGCGAGGGATGAGTTTTTTTTTCACGCGTTCGAGCCTAACGTACTCGTTGGAAAACGCGGTCCAACGATAGGTATGGGCCAGTTTGAAGATTGAAAAACACTTGGTGCGCCAATGTAGTACCAAATATTGAATCTTGAGAGAGAGAAGATTCGAGCGTAATGACGCGGTCGGGAGGCGGCTATGTTGATCGAAGTGTGCGAGAAGGAGAAAAAAAAAATCGTTAGCGAGAGGAAAATCGCCCGAGAGCCATAAAATTTTACGAGACAATCACGTGTGAACTATCGCGTTAAAGATCTTTCGCGCAAAAGACGCCATAGGTATATATAGGAGAGAGAGAGAGAGCGTATACACACACGCGAAGTCGGCCCAGCACCGATGAATATTCATGCATCCCATTGCCACCTTGAAATTATTCTCGTATAGAGCCAAAGCTACTCTATACGGCTCATCAAATATTTGGGCTCTCTGCCGTTTATATCGAACTACTCGAGACGCCAGCGTGTAGAGTGATTTCGCACACACTGACGCCAACCTCTAGTCCTAGACACATCCTGTTGAGGTGCGAGACGCGCGGGGAAACGGAAGAAATTTATTACAAGCTGCCGCGGAGTGTGGCTCTCTCTCTCTCTCGGGTTTCGCAGCGAGATATATAGGAAGGACCGGGGCGACGTCGATTCACCGCGAGACTATCGTTCTCTCTGCTGCGGCTTTTCCGCGGCGCGACCCGACGCCGATTTGCCCCCGGATCGTGCCTGAATCATTAAACGCCTCGTCGCTCATCGTATATAGCTCTGCTCTCGATGCTCTTCTATACATATGTATATGCTCGCTTATCCTTCTAGTTCGAGAGCCCGTTTTTACGTTTTCTTTTATGCCTAATTATATTATACCAGTGATAGGATGCAAATGTCCTTCCGATGGTGTAAAAAGAGGGTGGGACATGAAAATCTACATGCCATTGTGTTTCACATAACGTAGCTTGCTAATGTTCTATTGCTAAAAGACAAATTGTGGACAGAAGATTCTTACTCGGTTCGAATAGTAAGTATTATGAGTTTCAATCATAACATAGTTAGACACCAATAAGGAAACGTTCGCTCTCGGACTATCCGGGAGAACCGGAAGGAAAGTTGCACCCACGAATCGTCAGTTCGTCGGGGATTTTCGGAAACGAGACGCTGAAATGAGAGTTCGCTTCTAGTTCGTTTTACATAGTCGAACATAATTATGTGAGAGGGCTACTGAATCAATGCCATGCGTCTACTGGTGTATTTTGTTTCAAGTCTGTGCTCGAAGGAGACAACAGCAATTACGAATGTTCCGGAATTACTATAGATGTGGGAGTGTAAGTCGAGTTATGAATGAAGAGTATATCTCGTAATGTGACAGAATGATCAATCGTATGCCTCCATACCGGTTTTTGTTCTTTTATCGATCGAAAATCGGCGGAATCGATTTCAACTTGTGTATGTTATGAAATAATGACGATTGAATAACCTCTTAGATGCCGCTATATTGGAAAAAAAAAGAGGATAGCAAATTGTTTCAGAGTGATATTCGACGATTATTTCGAAATGAAGATTCAAGACAGACCCGGAAAAATGAGATCTTTGTAATCACAAGGATTTCCCCCCCGGAACCATATGACCTTGCGGAGAATACGGCCAGCTTAAGGGTTATTCATTTTATTTTCATAGAACTTATAATGCCTGTTGACTTGACTTTTCTCCAATTCAAGTTTCTACCTGATATTTTTAAGCAAGTGAATGTGAATGTACCAGAATTCGCAGGTAAAACGGCCACTGTGAAGTTATATGTCAAATATGGGACAAAACAAGTGTTGAAAATGTACCCTGACATAAGATTCAATGGAATTATACGGAGTGAGACAGGAAATGATCGTTTTATCTGTATAGTCCAAGAACCATGTTAAGATTTTGAATATTTTTAAATTATTCAAAGTATTTAAACAATTAAACGTGAGGAAAATTATGTTAGAGCAGAAATTCTATCGGAAAATTCTACAGAGCATATCGAATACTTCGACTTTCCACCCTAATCATAAATTTTTAACATCACTTTTGAGGCAGACAAGAGTAGACACGGATATTTGAAATTTTCAAAAAGAAAAAATGGTTGCCCTCGAAACAAAGAACCTGTTAAATTTTTACGTAAGATAAATTCGGAAAGGCATTCTTTAATATGCTTCGATAGGTATACTACAAAAATCACGGATCGTAAATCTGGCCTAACGCGTTTTACTATACGAACAAAAATGGGGTGGCCTGCCTGGCCGTGATACCCACAACCGCCTCATCAATATTATCACGAGTGTCGGTCGAGAATAAATTCGTATGGACTTATTGGAGCCATTTGAGCGCCGCCGAAACATTTGATCTCCAATTGGAGCTTTAAAGTATTCATATGGCATTGGGCAAAACGTATCTTTTGCTGATTATCCCACCCGGCTTTGGAACGCTCGTAAATTTCTATCCGCAACAGACGTCTGTTTTAACGAGCGCAACGAAAGCAACGCAACAAATTGCAGCCGTGTGCGTTATATACGAAGCGCACGCACTACATACCCACCGAGATCTCCCGATCGCTCACGTGGGCGATTCGAGACAGTGCAGCAGCGACGTCTGGCGGATCGAGTCCCGCAATTAGATCCGCCGGCGGCGGCGGGAACGCGATGACGCAAAGGGCAGTCACGGCGCGTGCCGCCGGCCTTGATTCCCATCAAATTAATATACCGGCCGCATGCTCTCGCGACGAGCTTACTGTATAAACACGCCGCTACAGCGCACTGTCGTCGTGTACGAGCGATGCTTACTCTAGAAATTACAGGGCGCCAGGTCACGTCTCGTATATATAGCTGATCGACGTGTCCAAATCGGAATTGGTTCTTTCTCTTGTGTTCTGATACCTCTTGGAACTGGGTTTGTTTTTAGGGAAGAAGGGGCAAAGTGAAGCGTCGATTTTTATCTAAAAATTTACTGCGAGATTGATAGTATAAGGATTTTCCACCTCGGAAAGAGTTTCTTTTTTACTAGACGACGGAATAATATTTCAACTGTACTTCTAGGTAAAAAGTGACTAGCTTGAGGCTCGTTTTCAGCCTCTGATGCGGGTGCTATGGTAGAACGATTTTCATGTATGATCGGGAGCAAGTGGTGCACTCGTTGTTAATCTTACTCGTATTCTAAACGAGCTTATCCTAAAGTCAGCAGATGTTTAAATGGAGCATTGATAGACTCAATTCTTACAATATTATCTCACCACTGGCGAGATAATACTTTTTTGATTCGAGCGAAATCAAGCTAAATGCTTCGTGTTTCTCTGATCCTTTTATCTTTAAATGAATCTATTCGAAACGCGAGTGTCAATAATCAAGCATTCGGATACTTTTTAACTTTATCATACAATTATTATTCCGTTCAATTTGTCATATTTTATTGTTGTGTATATATTTGCTTTCAATTATTTCACTAGGGCTCGTGTTCAATCAAAAAGAAATGAACGCGGTCATAAAATATTGGCGCGAGCTTATCTGTATCAATAATTTAGCGAGTTCTACTTGAATCGCGTGATAAATATTTCGAGACATGTAAAATATACTTCCCACACGCAGCCATATACACACGCGAAGAATTACAAAAACCGAGAAACAAACTCATTTTTATTTGTTTTAAACTCATGATATTATATTACCAGTTGGTGTATGAGTAATCCTCTAAATCCACGTTTTGGAAGACATTGTAAAATTTCAAGTTGACATTTAGAAGCGGATGATTGGAGATAGATAAGATGCGCTAGTTCTAATTATACTGATTGCTATCAGCCTGTAAGACATTGATAATCGCAATCAGAGCAGGTCGTTGTACAAACGTATATATTTTTCGAGGATAAATGTATCCCAATATTCAACAGATGCCTCAATTTACGCGTTTTTAATATGATCGGGAAAGTGAAATTCCATACGATTTTTCTATATCGAAGCCATTCGACCCGACTCCGACGATAAGCTAATTCTGTTATCAAATAAGGAAAATGATCGACGGTCGTGGAGAAGAAGATAGGTAACTCGTTACCACCATAAAATGATCTTGAACGAACAGCTTACATTGACTCTCATGAATAATATTATTTTCTTTACGGTATAGAAGTAAAGTGTGGAAACAAATTTCGTATTTTCGAGGAGTGAGTAAGTAAAGCTCCGTAAAAGTGAATTTCGTGTTTTCGCTCGTATTTTGCTGATGCTACTAAAGAATAAATTCGCATGAAAAAAACGACACTCCCTCGATTACGAGAAACTTAGAATCGAATTTCCAAAAAAAATCATCGTGCTCCCTCGATTGTCGAATATATTTATTTCCCAGTCCGATCGAAATGAATTTCGGATGATCGGGATTGGATGGAAAACGATAATATTTACCCCCGAGTGAATCGCAACGAACAAGGGCTCGAGGCCGATCGATCGGTGCAAATCCAATTGGACAAGATATATAGAATATCCGTCGGAAACTCGAGCCCCGCTTCGGGACTACCGAAAATGCCAATACGCATATATACTGATATATCGAGCGCCGTCCCCGAGATGATCAGCTTCAATTCACACGGTGTACAGCGTCGCGCGCTAAGTGAGTTTCTACCACACGGCTTCTCCAACACACGTGTAATATATGCGCGCGTCGGCTATTTGTCGGGGCGAGGTGCGAATATATATACACATCACACGCCGGGCAAACATTGTCTCTCGGCGCGCTGAGCGTTCGGACGCAACTTTTGCTCTTCTCGGCTGAGCGCCTGCTTTAAATGGCTGCGCGCTCGTATATATATACACGCGTGTATGTGTGTGCGCACACACACGCGGCTCGTTTCGTTGGCTTTATACCCGGTTCGCTCGCACTTGGAGCGTATCCCCGACGCGTCAGTGCCAAATGCTCGTGGACGAGCGGGAGTTTCTGGGAAGCAGAACCGAATGGACGGACTATTTTTCAACGCAGTCGCTTCACCGCGTACATCTATGCTCATAGTCAACGTTGACTTTGTGTCGATTTTTCATTATACGCTCGGGCGGATTTTCTCGCGAATCGCTCGATTGACCGTGAATTAGGAGCGCGGACACGAGAATTGTTTTTACAGCTCGACCTACGCGTGTCCCCGAACTTTGGCCGCCCCTCCTTCCTTCTCCAATCCGAATTGGAAACGCACTCGCGTTACATCGCGACCGAGCTCGCAATTTTGCCCCCCTCATCGAAAATTCATTTTCCGGCTCCGAGCGCGAAACGAGTTCGCGCGAGAGCCTCCATGAGGCCTCGGCTACACTTTCTCCACTTGTCGTCTATTAATACGCTCCATCTCGCGCTAGATTACGGGGCCGTACGTGCGGCCGCGAGCAAACCGCTCGAAATTCCCATCAATCAGCCGGGGCGACGTCGGAGATCCGCGCCGCAGCCGCGAAAAACTCGAAAATACACGGCATACACATATATATACCCCCGAAGCTTGATTGACAGTGGCCGGGCCGAGATGTACATTTGTTTGTTTTAGCGTCGCGCGTGAGAATCGGTTCGCGCGCAAAAAGGTTTGCCAAGGAATGCCGCCTCGGGAGAGGAAGAGAGCCAGCAGCCGAGCTGTGTGTGGGTACGAATTCAGCGAGCCTGCGGTTTTTCCCGAGTCTGCTGGTGCCGTCGACGCGCATCTGCTGCAGGAGAGGGTTCGATCCCGCGGCGGGTGTACGCCCGAGATGGCGCCCAACGGGTTCCGCCTCGTCAATTTCGGCGCTCGTGTGGAAAGTCTCCGTGAACGGGCGTGCGAGGTCGTGCGCCGCCGATGGCGTGTTTTTTCTTCGATTCAAGCTCGTGTAGCGGTTGTCGGATTATAGGGGAATGTTGCGTAAAGGAGAGAAAAAGGAAATTGGGCAATAAATAAATATACGCGCCTGGATATCGGCGCTGCCGAAGCGTTTGTGTGTTTATTTCAAAACTCGCTTTTTCTCGATTCAAATGCCCGAATGATTGGCACGAATGCCTCTCGGCGCGGCTTACGTGCATAGACACATACACACACATAGACATCAAACCGGACTAGAGCCGCACAACTATTTTGGATAACTTACATCAGGTTCAAAACGAAATTACCGTCGCTCGAGTTGTCTTCGCGTCGAGGATTACGGACATGTTCACGGAGTGTTCATGCTCGATTTCGTACTATCTCAAAGGCTTACAGCAAAAAATCAGTGTAAAATCACTGCATTAAGGTGGCTGAGCGATTGAGTAGAACTGCACTTGATTTTTCGTGAAATTAAAGTGAAATTTCCTCTTCAGTTCCATGAGCTCTGATAGCAACAATTTTCACACTGAATTAACGCATTTTTCAAGAAGCCAATATTCTCTAAATATGCGATGCGTGAAGTGTAAAGTGAGAATTCATTTTCATTGCACGAGAAATGAACTGCAGTTCTGCCCAATCGCTCGTCGACCTTAATGCAGTGATTTTTCACTCGCATACGTTGATTTTCTACTGCAAGCTTCCAAGCGAGTAATACTCGTTTAACCAAATCCAACTCGGCAGTTGCCTCGTTCCTCCGGATAATAATCACGTGCATACAGGGGGTCCCGCTCTCGCGGAGGGGGTGGGTGGGAGTAATTAAAGCTCGCGCAAGAGGAGCGGATAAAACGCGTATAACGAGGTCCGGAACAACACCGAGTTTACAATCCATAAGTGCAGCGCGGGGCAGCCGTGTGCACCGGCCCGAGCCCCGATCGATATTATAAAGCTGTAAAGACGAGCGGCAGGGCCAAACTGCCGACCAATTATACGCGAATCGCATGCGAGCCGCGAGCGGTGTGTGCGAACCCGAGCCACCCACTCCCCCCCGAAAATACGTATGTATGTGTGTTCTCACACGTGCGCCACCAGTGGGAAATTGAGATCTGGGAAAGATACACACACACACGTATATTTATATATAGGTAGGAGCGCTTGCAACGGCGCGCCGTTGTTTGTACGTGAGCCGATTGCTCAAGGGCCCGTGCAGCAGCAGCACGGCCTGTCGTTTTGGGCTTTTGAATCCCGCAGCACTGATTTGAATCTGCTATATAGCCCCCGGCTCCGGTGGCCGACCTTACTTCTCTTATCGCGAATCTCGGCAGACGAATTCCGCTCGCGCGCGTGTGTATACATTCGCTCGGGTTATCAGGCTCTGTAGGCCAGGATTATTTTTTTTTCCTCGTGGGTTTTTTCAATTACGCGACTTGCGGCGGCAGCAGTTGGCGCTTGAGAATCAACCAACTCCTCGTGATTTTCTCCTTATCATTACATTACGGTTTTTCGAAATTTCACTAAGCTGAATATCAACGCGCTCGGGATTTAATCATGGTGTTGGCGCGCAGTGGGATCGAGCTTTGTTTTCCTTGCGCATTTCTCAACGTGCAAGAATTTCAAGAATATTTTGGGAAATCTAAAATTGCACAGCTATCTCACTCGCTCCTACGAATACTCGAGCGAATCAGTTAGTAACGCGAAATTTTTCGCGTTCGTTGATTCAGTCACGTATACAACGCAAAGCTAATTATCGATTTATACGAGATAACAATTATCCGAGCTGAGGGATTCCCGGCGGATTTCAAAATCTCGACTAATACCGCGATTCGTTCTAACGCACATTTTTTTCAAGGAGTTTCAAATCACCAGTCCGTGTGCAGGACTTTTCTATACGCGCCGGAAATGCACACAAGACCCAATTATTTCGAACTGCCTTCGGTTGACTTCGTGCACATACCGTGGAATAATGCGCAATCGAGTTTACACATACGAGTCGGGATCAAAATTACACCTTTTCACAGAATATCGTAAATCTCAGGTTTATCAGCTCAGCGCAGACATCTCGTGTCGGTCTGCGCTCGCGCCTGTGTGTATAGGTGTGTGTGTATATGAGTGTGTGCGCGCGTGTGTGTAGACGCAACAAAAACGAGTTCCGAGCGTTTTTTGCCCTCCCCAGCTGACGCGAAACGAATTCAAAGCAAATTATCATTTGTAATCAAGCAGTTTAAGCGTATTCGCCGGCCGGGATCGCGCAATCGGCCGGTAAATACGTCGATAATTGCCCAGCAACACTGAAGAGCCGAAGGATAACTCGTGGAACACGAGCCGTATGCGTATACAACGCTGTACGCAACCCGCGACCGAGGCGGGATGACATAAGTCGAAATTACGCGGACGATTATATCGGAAAATCGGGAAGTCGTAAAAGAGGCGCACAGTTTGAGTCATCGTATAGCACGCGCGCGTACGTATGTATGTATTTCGACGTCGGCAGGGGAATTATTTCAATCAGATACGGGTGGCTGCGCGACCTGGTTTTCGGCGCTAGCCTTATCAGTCTGTTCGCCGAAATCAAAACAACATTAACTGCACCTCGTTCCTCCGATGATTTCTGATGTAAGCCGGCACTTATCGACGAATTTCGCGTTAGCTCGTGCAACGAAAACACGGAAATTCGGGATAGCGTGTATATAGCGGCGCACTTCCATTTGATCAAAAACATTTCCGCACTTTGTACCCAATGAAAAGATTCATTTGCGAAAAGATTATCAGTCGTATGAATTATATCAGCGTTGTAAAAAATAATCTCGAATCCAGTCTAGTTCTTATACTCATGGATTGTGAAATTCAATGAACTTCTTAATAATCTTTCGTATTATGAGCTCAACATCCAAATTTGAAATGGTTGAAAATTAATAGATTGAATTTTTCAGTGAAATTTTACTTGAAAATTGTCTACTTGAAAAAATTTACTGTCCACTTCTTTTCATCAATCGTGCTAATTCTACTGATAAACAGCAGTTTTTGATTATTTTGAATTCAGAGGGGTTCACATCAACACCGTTGATAACGTGAAATTATCACATTGAATCTATAAAATTGAAAAAAGTAGGTGACACGGAAACTATGAAAATTTAAAATCAACAATAGTCTCGTTCTAACATTGGTGTATTCTCGTCATTTCAAACGATGGCATTTGGGAAAACAAGCGTCCCCAACTCACGCACATATCAGATTGAACAAACACATTTGGGACGGGACGTGACGATCTTCCCACGCGAACTGTCACTCTCGAATACTCGCCCATTCAAATTGGCCAACAAACAATTGTCGCTTCGCGAGAGAGGAAGCTCGAATCAACCCTCGTGTGCTCGCACGGGGAGAGGAGCTGCCAGCGCGCAGCGAGTAGAACGGGGAAAAGACGATGCGCAGACGCGATAAGGTCGGCGAGAACGTCGACGCGGCGCTCGCGCGTGCGATAACGCGGGGCCGATAAGGATACGAGCCGATCTCCGCGAGCAGATCGAGCTCGGCTGGTGCCCGATGCCAGCAACCGCCCGAGTCTCTCGGCCCGCGGACGGACAATTATAGCCGCGGCGCTCGGGCGCGCTACTATATAGCGTATAGAAAGAGGAGAGCCGCGTTATTTTTACAGGTCCGCCGGCCACCGGCTGCTAAGCTCTAATCCCGGGGGAGCCCATGTATGCACAACGCCGTCCGTATAATCTGACTCGCAGCGCGCGAGCGCCCGTTGAACACGTCCCCGAGTTGAAACCTCCCGTATCACACGAACAAAAACGTATTTGAATATCGCGGGGCGGCGTGAAGAAGGGCACACTTCGTCAAGACGATTCGTAACGTCGCGAGGTTTGAGAATTTGAAGATTAGTATTGGGATTAGAAATTAAGTCGTTGTGTTTGAAGAGAAGGAAGAATGGGCTTTATCATTCTTTTTTCTCGTGAAAATTTACGAATTTCGACCCTATAATATGTCCGAATACCACGAAACAACATAAGTATATAAAAATCTACGTCATCGACCGGGAAAAGATAGAACGCAAGTTTGTATATAGCGAGCTCAGGAAATCCCCCCCCCCTCCACTGATGGTGTCGATCTACTGTGTAGACGATTGGATTTTCTTCATTAGGATTTGAACCGCACGTCGGTACGAACTTGCTCCATAGAAAAGCTTTCGCAACGAGTATCAGGAGACCACCTCGAATATCTGAGAACCAACAGTTTGAAAGTATTCTCAATAATTTCTAGAAGTGAGGACCTACAGTAAGATAAATGGAATTTGGAAGCATAGTAATTGAAGGGAAAGTTAAAATCAGTCTTATTAGGTACGAGACAGAGAAAAAATAGTCGACTGACGTCGATAAAAGTTCAATCCGAGCTTGCAATGTACAGAATGAACCAAAATCAGGTTTATCTCGCAACATTGATACGACACAAGGCTCGCGATCGCGAATTTCCGTTAACAAGCCAAAGCTCCGCAATATGAACATTCGCACACGCGGCAATGAGGCTCCGGGTCTGAAAAAAAGCTGCAGATCGATTGTCCCATCCGGTGGACACAGCCGTATACGACACGCCACATCAGAGCAGCAGCTCGCCGAGCAACATCAAACGGTACAAATCTCCGCGGCAGGGGTACACGCGATCGTCCGCTACGGTAATCCGTGCTTCGTCCAGCCAATTAGGTCTCCGTGGCCATTAACACAGAGGACGAGACTGCACACGGGCGCTCACACAGACACACGCCGAGAGCGGGAGATGTATACCTATAAACAAGTGCGCTCTCGTCCTTTTTCGCCCGGAACACCAACGCGTGAATTCTTACCCGAGGGGGGGGGGCGCAATTAAGCGGATTCGAAATAGCAGCGGCCCGCTAATTTCGCCGGGCATTAGCGCGACCTGTACTCGCGCGGCTTTCATGTGCGGCTCTCGTGTTTATACGCGCCGTATGTGTACATATATACTGCACACACATGCGCCGATCTTTCTCGCGGCAACTCGGTCTTTGCGCCCGCGCGAAAAGAAAAGCAAAAACCCGAGGAAAAGGAATTGAACCGCGCGTGTGTATGTGTATATGGGGGAACACGGGGAGACGTCCGCGCTTTCGACGAGCATTGCGTCAGCGTATAATTGGATTATTAAATTAGCCAGCGCGAGCTAGCGGCGACGGAGCGATTGTGTTCAACTTGACTCTGGTTGCACGAGGGACATCGGACGAGCCCCGAGAAAAATCGTATTTCGCGTCGAGTCTCGGGGTCGACGCGCCGAATCGTCCAGGTGCGAGTGCCAACTGCGAATGATCCCAGATTTAATTGACTTGCATTCAATAGACGCAATATTGTCGAAATGATAAAATCTCACTTCATCAAATGAGACTTCTGAAATGACGGTCGTTATATCGAAATGTAATCACACTCAATCACGATAAACTCAATATCCGGGAATGTGATTTTCTCGTGTTGTTATCCTCGAACAATCATGACCGGGTACGCGCGCGCGACTGCGAGCGTATTTGTAAGACATATTTCAAATTTTCGTATCTGGGCACTTGAAAATATCGACTTTTCGTTGATCCCTAGCTCAGCTCGTACTCACGCCCAGTCGAAACTGAGTCGTTCAAGTATGCACCAAGGAAAAACTCCGCGAATTTGCAAAAAGAATGTATTCAAATTCGAACGATATAGCTTATGCAGACCACCAAGCCGCACATGCCGAACTTTTTTGAAACCTCACGGTGAAAAACCAATGTATGAAAGTAAAACATCACACTATTAAGATGGATGAATGATCGAGTGTAATCAAAGTGAATGTTCACTTTAGTTTCACCTGAGTTTTGATAGCAAACCATTTGAACATCAAATTCGCAGTAAGCCCAGTGCGAAAGTTTACTTTACAGACGGGGCATATTGGTTTCACAAACTGTTGCCATCAAAGCTCATAGGATGAAAGTGAAAATTCACTTCCATGGCATGAAAAATTGACCGCACTTCCACTCCATAATTCATCCACCTTTATACAGTGATTTTTCACTTCAATATACATCGGTACTTTCATCATTAGATTGGGAAGCAATCGGAAGATTCCACGAGAGTATCCTCGAGCTCCCGGAGCAGAAGCCGCTAGTCCATCTGCATTCCGCACACACATATAATAGCCCCGAGATCCGCGAGTATACGCGCGTGGCGCGTGCAGGGCCGGCGGCTGGGCTGAGGTCGGCGCGCGCACCTCGTCACGTGGTGGTGCGCCGTTCTCCAGCGCGCGGGAAACGAGGTTAATCGCGCGGCGCGCAAGACTCCGCGGGGGCTGTGGCTCGGTGCACCTGCACACGTATATCGATCGACGTTCCCCGTCGACTCCGCGCGCGAGCTGGAGAACGGCTCCTAAGGCCTGCGGCTCGTTTGGGGTCTCGCGCGCGGCTATCGCGTGCCAACCCCCGCCCCTCCATAGCACTGATTGATCGATACGCATCATTTATTCGACGCCCTGCCGCCCCCCGGCATACTGCACACGTCGGTCACTCGCGTGTATAGATGTACATGTATATATCGACGGCCCTTACGAAGAAAAGCACATTTCAAATCTCCGACGAAAAAAAGCACATTTCGACCTTCCGGCGAAGAAAAGCACATTTCACGGTTTACGACGAAGAAAAACACATTTCAGCTTCTCGGACGAAAAAAAGCACATTTCAGTTTCTCGGACGAAAAAAAGCACATTTCAGCTTCTCGGACGAAGAAAAGCACATTTCAGCTACGTAGTATATTGAATGATGAGATGTATGAAATTGGGTATCTCAATACTCGTGAGAGTGTGTGAGAACGTGCAATGTATTATTTTACTTGTGTGTAATGTATTATTTTACGTGGTAATGCGCAGATAATTTTCTACCGCATCGAATAACCTGAAATGTACTTTTCTTCGTCGAAATGTGCTTTTCTTCGTCCGAGAAGCTGAAATGTGCTTTTTTTCGTCCGAGAAGCCGAAATGTGTTTTTCTTCGACTGAGAAACTGGAATGTGTTTTTTTTCGTCCGATAAACGAAATGTGTTTTTTTTCGTCGGAGATTTGAAATGTGCTTTTCTTCGTAAGGGCCGTCGATATACACGTGTTTACCCGGTCGATGTGAATTTCGCCGGGAGCCGAGATTCCCGTCCGGGACAACGAGCTGCATGAGGGTGAAGTTCCGAACGAATATATGTGTACATTCGTAATTCACAGGACGGACAATTTTTTTTTTATTTATCGAAAATTGTTTCTTCTTCTCTCGTGAGATAGGATTGTCAGCCTATATAAGTGACTATCGTGGGATTTCGCTCAAATTGTATATGCAGCCATCCTCTCACTAGGAAAAAAATTATTAGGAAAAAAACATTCTAGAAGATGTGATAATTATATACACGTTGTGAATTTCACCCTCATACAACCACGTCATTATTGTGCAGAGCCACGAACATTTCTCTAGAATCAAGTCAAAATCACAGTTAGGTTTACACAGTTTCTTTGCCCGCTGTTTGTTAACTACTTGTGTACTACGATGATACAAGTTTAATTGCATCATAAGCTTCTTCCGTTATGCACATCTGACGTTTATAGCAATACACACACCCGCACACACATTCACACGTACACCAACACATGCCAATCGCTTAGTATATGTATATGCAAACATAAACGAGCGCTCCGCCGATACATAAATCGTCCGCACTTTTCCGGATATATATATATATATATATATATATATATATATATATATATATATATATATATATATATATATATATATATATATATACTCATATGAACAAGGGTCGCGACGGTCTCGTATATGCGTATAGATATATAAATATATCTGCCGGCAGCGGCGCGGCATCTCGAATTTCTCACGCGGCCGGCGCAGATGCAAGCGGGAGCGCGCGGCGGGGGCACCGTCTCCCGCGATAAGATAAAAAGCGCGAGCCAAGAGTTGGTAGACGCTGAAAAAGCGAGAGAGCTATAGATAAGGCTGATGGTGCGTGACGAAAAGGAAGAGGACACAAAAAACCACTGCCAATTGCATTAACAGTATGCTTAAGCTCAAAAAGGCTCAATGTGAAAAAAATGAGCTTCAATTCGATTTTCATTCCCTTTGCAACGGTTGCTATGTACAAATGAATTTCCTGTGTCCTTTGACATCGTCAAATGGCCCTAAAAATGATTTTTACAACTTCCTGACAACGGTTGCTATGAAAAATACATAGGTACAGTGTCCTGTGTCCTCAAAAGTACTGTAAATGAACTCGATTTTTCATTCTCTGGTCAGCGGTTGCTAGGGACGTATAATGAAACGTATTTAGATAGAGAGCTGAGGCCTGAGCTGCATCAGGTGTTTCTGTATGTGATGTGAATAACCGTATTCATGGTTGTATGAATATTTAATTCAAGTTATGACTTGTCCCTTACAGGGAGGACGAAAAACAATTAATATCTTGTTCTACAACCAACCTAGACTTATGGTCTTTGCATATATTCAGTCATTCGATATTATTCTATGGTTATCAAGAGTTTCCTGAGATTCTCACTATTTTTTTCATACTTTGCACATAGTTTAGAGCAAAAAGATATTCGAATTTCACGAAACTCCAAAAGAGTGCATGTAAATCAAAGTGCTCATCTTTCTAACCAGCCAACCAGTCATTTTCAAATATTGGTTACGACTTTTATATCACAAAATATGCTTATGTGCGAAGTTTCAGGTATTTTTCACTATTTCATTTGTAGCCAGAACACCCTTCAGAACAGATTTTGCCAACGATCTTACCACAATTAGGCTGAGTGCGAAATTTTAGGACGATTTCTCCAAGTTATCGCGTTCCAAAAAAACGCGTTACATACACCGTACGTACTGACATTCTTTGGGTTCCATGATTTTCGACTCGTAGATTGCGAAAATCGAGGTGCCGCAATCTGATTCGAGAGGTCGATCTTCACCCTATTACAATGTCTTTCCTTTGAAAAAGCAAAATGAAAAATTCACGTATCGAATGTGTCCGTTTTGACTGCCGCGCGCGTCTTAGCGGAGGTGCAGCAACGGCCGACGATGACGACGCCGACGACGGGATGGAAAATAGAAAAGCAACCGTCGCGTGTATCCCGATCGGAGATCAAAGCAAGCACCACAGGGCCTTCGCATGAAAAAGTTGAGCAAGAAGCGTCAGCGCCAAAGCGGCGGTGTGTGGGGTGGGGGAGGCGGCGGAATATTGTGTGCGCCCGAAGCGCGTGTGTGTGTGTGTGTCGAAGAGCTAGGCCGCGATGACAATGGCAACGAGGGACAGAGAGAACGAGGAAGGAGGGACGTGTGGGATTGAGAGAGAGAGAGAGAGAGAGAGAGAGAGAGAGAGAGAGCGAGAGGGGCCGATTGAAAATACGCACCGGCAGCAGCGGAGGCTGTATAGCCTTTCGATTGGGCCTTTTATTTTCGTCGGCGCGACATCGACCGGCTTTGACACCAGCCCGCGGCCCGGGTTAATTGAGAAAAATTGGGGGAAGAGAGATGGAGATTGTGACCCGTTTAGCTCGTACGGTGCTGGGCTCGACGAACCTAGCCGTTATATATATACTAAACGACGATTTTTCTTCGTTCCTCGTTGGGTAGACGACATATTATATACATACGTCGGAAACACAGGCGACTTTGGAAACGTTTGAATCCGAGATCGAGATTAGGTGTGATAAAATTCGTCGATACACGTTGTGAAGACTGATTGGAGAAGAGTAAGGGAAATTCGATAAAAACTGATCTTAGAGGGGGGGGGGGCGGGCGCAAGTTTGAAAAAGTTGCAACGAAGGAGAAAGAGAAAGATAGAAAGATAGAGAGAGAGCATGGAATATTTTAAAACAACGAAATAAGAGAGCCGGCGAGCCGTGACAACTGACAAGACGTATAGGGAAGGAAAAAAATCGAGAGAGAGTGAGAGAGAGAAAGAGCAACAAAGCGCCCCGAGAGGAGAGAGAACGATAAAAAGAAACGAATTAAGCGTTGGCGAAAAAAAAGTGTCTCTGCCCGACGCACGGCGCTCTCAGCACGATTCGCTCGCGCGGAGACTCCGAAGAAGCTTCGTGGCTTCTTTTTGCCGCGCTGTTCAATTAGAGAATCCGAACGATGAATCAATTCTGCCGGTATAGCCCAACGTATCAATCGAGTCTCGGCGACGAATCTTCCCCAATACTTTCGGAACGTTACGGTCCCTAACATACGGTGCTATACCTTCTCGCCCGCGAATCTCCTCGAGTATACAGATAAGAAGCGCCGAATCATTCGCGACTGGGCAAAGTCTCCGGGTTTACCCTGAAATGGTTCGAAATTGATAACGGCTAGATTACGTGTGTCGAGCAATCGCACACGTGTACGTGTCTCCCTATACACGCATGAAGAAAAAAGCCCGTTCGCCGCAGCGAACGTTTTTTGCATTTTTTGTTGGCGCGCGATGTTACACCCGGCGTTTTGTTGCAGCGGCTAGCGCGTGCACAAGCAACCTCCCCCCGTCAACCCCGTAGCGTACAGCACTTGGGAGGTCGCTGGACTGTCGTGTATTTATACATACATTACACGTGTATGCGGGGGGCCGATTCGGCACACTTGACCTTCGTTCGGTTGCGCTTTTGGATTTTCGGGGGATTCGGGGTGGCGATTCGGGCGTGCGCCCACCTACACCTATATATACACGGGCGCTTCGCCCGCGAGTATATACGTGAAATGAGAATCGATATCTGCGCGCCCGAGATAGAGAGAGAGAGCGAGAGAGACATGTCGCGGCTGAGTACGTATATATGTATACAACGTGGGCGCGGAGTGCCGTGTGCTCGATAAGAAATTTCAGCTGCGCCACGCCGATGATAGCGCGCGAGTATGGTATGGCCAACGTATACGCATGTATACACATACACACACACGTGTGTGTTGTCCACTTAGTTGGTCGCAGACACGTCGCTGTCGCTCCCCTCCCCCGCGGCGAGATATACGCGCGGCCGTTGGCAACAACCGCGCGGCGCTCGGCGCAAAGCTCCGAGCTTTTGCTGGGTGCAGAGCTGCGGGGGCCTCGTGCAGCCCCCTCGAACGACGTCGTGGGCTGTCGGGCAATTGTCGTTCTACATGGCGTGCGAGAGAGTGACAGAGTGCGCGAGAGAGCGAGAGATAGACAGACAGACAGAGACACCCACCTCTCCTGGTAAGTTTGCTGCGGTCCATATCCCGGGGCTGCGGCGCGCGAGCGAACTCGAGGGAGGAGAGGATGGTCGCGAGCTAACCTCAACGGGACTGCAGCCGACGGGAGGATTTGGCCGCGCGCGAGCCCCTCTCGGGGCACTCGACAGAGCTGCGCGGCGCTGCTCATAGACCGAGCGCGAGCGAGCGAGCGAGCGAGAGACACGATCGCGCCCCTCCTCTCCAGCGCCGCGCTCCGGCGCGCATGCACGCGGTGCCAGCCACAGCGCCCGTAGCAGAAGCCTCTGGCTCTCTCTCGTGCGCCTGCACCTATATAGCACGTGTTCGCCCGTATATGTCCGCGCTATATACACTTGGTATGTACCGGCGCGCGAGAGCTTGCGAGTATATATCAAGTATGTATTATTGCGACGACTCACCGATCAGCGGGAAGATGCTGGGCTGGTCGAGGAGCGACTTCAGGCTGGACTCGACGAGGCTGGGCGACGAGCGGTCCTTCTCGCTCATCGTCTATCACCCGCTCGCCCGTAGCTGCGCCCGCGCTCTCTATCCCAGCCCCCCACAAACAACAACAATCAACAACAGCAACAACAACTTGGTCAACAACAACTCGACGAACAACAGCAACAACTTTGCAACGCGTTATATATGTGTGTGTGTGTGTGTAAAATAGGCACTTTGATTTGGCGACTCGCGTGTGGTGTGTGTGTATTATAGGTGTTTGTTCGCGGGCGCGCGCGCAACGACGCGCTGCTGATGATCCCGACACTCGCGCGCGCGGCTGCAGCCTTATCACGCTGCCGGGGAACTGGTGTCGCGGAACTTCGGGGCCAGAGGAGGAGGTGAGGAGGAGGAGGAAGCGAGCCCCCTTGGGGAGGAGGAGGAGGAGGAGGAGAGGGGCAGGCACTGGAGGAGCCGCTCGCGAGCCGCACCAGCTCACCAGCACACCTACAGCCGCACCGTCGCCGAGTGCCACATTAAAATAGACCGCGGAGAGCTGGCGCAGCCCGAGATCGCGCGTGTGTGTTGTAGGTAGCGCGCGCGCACGATACAGCAGCAGCAGCAGCAGCAACGGCAGCGACGGACACGTTGCTGGGGCGCGCGCGCGAGCTTACGGCTGCTCTCTCTCTCTCCTCTGCGTGCGCGCGGCGGGCTGCCTCTGCTGGCTGGCTGGCGAGAGCGGCCGCGGCGGCACCGACACGAGCTCCGCCTGCCACCAGTGCCTCCTCTCCGCCGTCTCTCTCTCTCTCTCTTTCTTCAGCTCTTTCTCGGATACGTCCCTCTCTTTCTGGCACTGTCACGCGCGCGACCCGACTATATAGTGTATACGTACGTGTGCATGTGTACACATATATCCCCCTACTCGCGGACGCGGCGATGGCCGGGAGACCTCCGGGAGGGAGGGCTGACCGTCCCGGGGACCGTCACTCTAAGCGCCAAGTGACTCAAGCACGTGGGACACGGCCCGCACCGATTCTCTCCGATTTCACCCGAATCGATCGATCTACTCGGGTTTGTATATAATATATAGGTAATGAGACTGTGTACGGGTCTCTGAATTGATATATTTAATACAGACTTGGAAATGGATAAGCGCCAAGTCGAATGACTCGATTTTTGTTGATCTATTACAATTTACACTGTTGAAATCGTTTCAATTCAACTACCCGCGAACCACGTTTTTCATTTCGCGTTCAATCCCAGGTGATTATTGCATTACACTGCGAGTGTGAATTTCCCTCAGAACTTACTCTGGTACGTACATACGATTGCGCAGGGGTAATTTCGTCGCGCCTATGGTGCTCTACGAAGATTGCATAGTTAATGAGGAATGGATTGCCACGAGTGTAAAGTGAAAACAAAGCCTCCCCCGCTGTGCAATCGAAAATATGCGGTTACACAAAACGCGATCGAATAACCAGTAGAAAACGAAAGGTCTTTTGAACAGTGGCGCACGTGGCAAATCATGACGAGCAGAGTCGGATCTCAGCTTGGAGACAGGATAGACGGTCAGCTTACGCGAGCAATAGCGCGACGATCTATACGCTTTCGAGTGCGCGCGGCGCAGCGCAGCTCACGTGCACAACATGTTATTTTCATCAAAATCGCGTTTCCAATCAAGATCGGCCAGACCAGATTCGACTTTACCATTTTCACCCTTGCCTACGTCGTTTTTCAATCTGAGTTTCATTAATAAAATTTTCCCGTTGTCAGATTTTATGTTAATTTCGTACAATTGATTTTCGGTCTACTTCGTTAGGTCAATTCATGGTAGGTAATTCGTATATGTATATACAGCATTGCGACAATTTGTCAAATGATTTATTTCATCACCCGACTCCAATTGCATGGAACATTTTGGTATATAGTTTCTCGGCGTTTCGTTGGATATATTTTTTAGCATGGAACGAGCATATAGAAACGAATAAAATAAATTCAGTTAGTTCATCAAATGAGAAACGTCATGAAAGTTGCCTTTGAGAGAAGCTTCTTTTTGCGTAGTTACAGAGAAAAAAGCTACATATAGAAGAAGAAACTGCGCGGCTCCAAATTCAAAAAGTGGCGACATCTACTGAAAACAGAAATGATGTTTTTGGCTGGTTCGCTTTTTCCCGATAAGTTACCGACTACCGCTACTTCTCAATTGAATCGACTGCTGCACGAAGTTTTATCATTATTTATTTATGTAAGTACAGTATATGCAATGAGATTTTCGAGACTGATGACCAACTGATGACAATTTTCATAATGGAAGAAAAATCACGGGACTTTTATTGATTACATCCTCTTTGGAAATGAGAGTTATTGATCTGACTTCATTATTATTTTACTTATATTGTTGTTATACTTTAAAATTTTCAAGTAAAATTATATACCACCCCTAAGAGTTTTTCGCAAATTCAACTACAATGAAATTGGAATTTCAAAGTTTCGAATCCTGCGAACGGCAACTCGGCAACAGCAGCTTGCAAGCTCCAGTGGGTGGAACACGAGGCAGGGCTTGAGATATACAGCTGTATGGGAATAGTATTGGATCTCCAGAAAATCTGAGAAATAATGTGCATAAATGTATATGGAGAGGATCATTATTAACAGATATAATTTGACGAAAACAGTCTGCTATGCTCTGCAAGGTGAACACTTATGGATAAGTATATTTCTCCAAAACACGTTAGAAACGGTTATTAAGGAAATAAACAACGAATTTGGCTGAACTCGGGCTAGATCTTGCCACAACTAACCTAAGTGCAAAATTACAAGACGATCGGACCATTCCTTCGAGAGTTATCGTGGACGAGAAAAAAACGGGACGCGCGCGCGCGCACACACACACTTTTGGATTTCCATGTTTTTCGACCCGTAGATTATGAAAATCGAGGTCCCGAGGTCTCATTCGGTAGGTCGATTTTCGCCACATTACAAGGCTTTCTCTTTGAGAAAGCAAAAAGTGTAATTTTTTTTCTATAATCAGGGGTTTCGCAATACATTTGGAAAAAATACAGATCGACTGTAACTGAACGGCGGAGATAAAAAAGTATCAAAGGTCTTTTATTATGTTCACGACTTCTGATGAATAAATTGATGTTTGCTGCTTTGCATATGATTCTTAGTCCATGATATTTTCTATCGTACAAACCGGTTTGATCGTCAGTAATTAAGGTTATTTATTTAGAATACAGACTGCACATATCTAGCTGATACAAAAATGTATCAGGAACTTTTTTGAATTTTTTCAGATTTTTTGGGATACTCTGTCTTTAATTGAAAGAAGGATCTCTGGTCGTGTCATTAGCGTCGCAGAAAATAATAGTTCCAAGACCCCAGGAGCAGATTTATGTGTCAATGATTGATTCCCAAAGAGCTTAAATATATTAGGCGAGATAAATTACGCGCCGGCAAAACATTCTTGACTCAAAACGATATTCTATTAAGTTCATTTTCTGTTCTGTTCTGACATATATCATGGATTATCATAACGAGTTCAATGCTGCCATGCTTTTGTCGATCCATACACGGTACTCGGATACATCAGTGTAGATTTTTATTGCGTCTGGAGACCCGTGGCACTCCGAACTGAGAGACTGAATCCCGACCAGAGTACCGGCTATAACTAGTGGACCACCGAGGTCGGTGTCGCAAGTTTGTACAGCCGTTATGGTGCAGATCTGTTCGGTCCCCAATCGGTCCGCGCACTGTTTGATGTTGATCAATCTGGTTCCCCGCAATTTCTTCGCCATGCCCCAGCCAGCGACGATTGCACTTGCACCCGTGGGGACGGAAGTCCCTCTCTTGGCCATGGAGACAGCCCATGTTTCCAAGCCGAAAAACATAGGTGGCGTCAACTTTAGCATGGCCAAATTATGTACATTCGTGGGAGCAGATATAGTTTCATTTCTGTATTTGGTCACCGCTTGGACGCGATGGACTGAACCTTCAGAATACAGTGAAGAGCTTCCTACACGAACTTTCAAATGGTCCAGCTTTCCTTTGGCAATGCACCAAGCTTCGGTCAAGATTATTTTATCGGATATTATTGCACCAGCACACACGAATGCGCCATTACTATGTATCGAGGCTAGCCACGGGTGATCCTCAATTTCGGCGCTCGTGCTTCTTTCGAATGAGATGGAATCTCCTGAAAATACATTGTTTGTCAGAATATTTTTCCTCGTAATGAAACTTCAAAAGCGATGGATAAATTCAGAAAGAATTAGATAATTTCATGACAGCTGATTCAATAAGACGAATCAACAAGCAAATCGAGAATTGATAGAGACGCTATTTATTTCTACTATATTCATGGTGTGATTTCAAAGGTGTGCTATTCATATTGTACGATACACACCCGTAAACTTTTGGAGTCTTAAATAATGTCGTCGCCATGGGACGCTGAAGGTTTCATGCCGATCCTTAACGCAAATTTATTGAAAGTCGGATTTTTCATCTGTTCGTGACTGAAATTTTTTAAGCTGGATAATATATACATATTTTCCTTCTTGACAATCAAAAACATTATCAACCATTTCGGAATGCGGTCATGAAAAAAATATTTTTCAATGTAGTATTTTTTACTCTGGAATATTATACAATTTTGACTCCTAATTGATGTTTGGCTGATAGCAATATTAATATTACTCGTGGAACGTTTTTTAAGTTATTTCAGATTCCGATTTAGATGTCCAATTTATTTATATAATCTGCGTAACGTGGGAGAAATTTCACCTCCGAGGTAGGGGGGGGGGAGTGACAGAAGGATGAAGAGAAAAAAAAGTTCCCTAAAAATATCTGTACATGAAAATGACACAAAGTCAAACTGACATACAGGATAACTGCGGTAACTTATAATTGTTCCACAAGTTCAGCAATGAAATGAATAGATATGTTTAAAAATGTTACTGACCTGTTTCTATTTGCCCAAGTAGAACTCCGACAGCCAACGTAAGTAGAAGTTTCATTTTGACAGCTTACAGGACAGATGTTGAGTGACGCATAAAAATCTTCATTTATACTAGTAAGAATACTCCCCTTCTCTTCAAATTTTCATTCGTTTGTGTTTTATCACTGTTCATATTTTAGAAATAATTTGAATACATTTTCCAAGCCGAATAACGCTGTATGGACACATGTTGCTGCTTATGTTTTTTTCAGTTATGTGATCACGCTAAGCGTTAGCATTTTTTTGAAAAATTTTTTCACTTTGTCCCGTCGGCCATACTGCTACAGGTCACAATTATAAACCTAGAACAAAAAATCGAACGAAAATTGGCCATAAAATCGGTAAAAATCAGAAAGAATGGGTACTCGTTTGAGAAATTTAGCGAAAAAACTAGAGGTCTCAGAATATCGAAAAAATCCCACGATGTTCCTTGAAAAATTATGTTTCCAAACTACAGTTAAAATTTAGAGTGAATCGGTTGAAAATTGCCGGCGCTACCAATACGGCCAGGTCAAAAAAGTCGGCTTCGAGTGATAGAACAGCCAGAAAAACCGCCGAATCAAGTACACTTTTGCCACTGAAAACGTGCTTAGGTACCATTGACCACACAACTGAATTCAAACTTTCATTGAATATTTCGACCCTCCCTATTCATAAGGACGTATCTCGGAGATTCTCGAAATAAGGACGTATCTCGGGCGGCAGAATAATAAAGACGTATCTCGGGCGAGCGCAAAGTAAAGACGTATCTCGCGTGAGCGCAAAGAAAGGACGTATCTCGGACGAGCGTGAAATAATGTCGCAGCTCGCGGAGAATTGCGACTCAATATTGAATCTCTTATTTAATTGAAAATTATAACCGATCATAACTGCAAATAAATCTCAAGCATATAATTAAAACTCGGCAAACATGAAAGCGATCATGGGCGCGAGTCAAAATATGAAGCATCTGTATTTTTTTATTCATGAGTCAAAGGCACTGCAGAAACGATGGTCAAGAGCCTATCTGGCATTTATATACGTGGAAATACGGTGGCTCTCTGCTCGACTGCGCTAAGACTATAGTTAGTATACAGGCCAAGCTGCTCTGACTGCAGTCGCGAGTCGCGAGCGCTTAGCAACTAGTAATAAGACGCAGTTTTTCGTCTCTCGTTATTGGCTTGTAGTTTACATTAAAGAAACCGACTAGCCACAATCATATGATGCTCACGGCGGAGCGTGTTCTTATTTTTGGTTTCCATTTAAAACTGGCCCTACAGAGGTGCATGCCGGGAAATCCGGGAATCGAACCCCGAGTCTTATCCACGAATTGAGCCACTGGCCGCGGCGCGCGGCGGCTCATTCCACAGTTGATCACTGCAGTAGCCGCTGTCAGACTCGAGCGCTACCGTCAACTTCTTAAATCAGAACCAGAGTCATATCGACAGTGTACTTCAGTGCACATTATGGATGTTATTAATAAACTTGCAGTGAAACGTGTAAGGTACTCGAGTGGCGACTATAGTGATCAGAATTGGTCTCCTACTGTTTTTAGAAGATTAATACGACTGAGTGACTCGTGACTGGATTTTATCTTCATGTGTAAACTTCATTAGTTTATTTTGAACCGCTAAGATACTTTCTTACTTTGCAATTCTCCGAGCTTCGATATTATTTTGCGCGTTCCTCCGAGATACGTCCTTACTTTGCGCTCACGCGAGATACGTCCTTATTTTGCGCTCACGCGAGATACGTCCTTATTTTCCGGCGCTCCGGCGTTCCGGGAGATACGTCCTTATTATTCTGACTTCCGAGATACGTCCTTATGAATAGGGAGGGTCGATTTGTGTGAATCCACTTAAACAACGCATGAGAAGTTCTTCTCTGCTCAGTTCTTCGTATATCGACAGCTTCGAATACTTCCTTCGACATTTGAGGATCATGCTGGAATTTGACATGTCTCCATACCCTTCTCCTTTTCAGCTTGCCGAAAGCACCATGATTTCGGACCTTCCGTGCATAAGTGATGTTGAGACTGCTCGTTGGTCGATTACAAGTGGTATAAAGTGGCACAGATTGCTTTGTTCATGTCTGCTGTTGAATTACAGTTCCTCCTTATTGCAAGGCCAAAATATATTGTTAGTTTGTCAATTAATTTACCAGTTAACTTGCCTTTTCCACTCAGACCTTTAGTTTTTTCACTAAACTTCTCAAACGAGTACCCATTCTGTTCTGCACATGGTCTATGCATTCTTTTTTTTCGCTTGAGCATTATTCTCTACAACTGCTTTGTTTTGGTCGGTAGAGGTTTAGAAATATTACGATGATTTAGACGCGTATTTTTAAGTTGAATGTTAAAAGTTTTGTATAAATATCATTGGGAACATGATTGAGAGTTTATTCCAATGCCAAATTGATCTTTGCTGTAAGCCTATGTAGGCTGTTACAAATGATTAAGAAATGGTGGATTCTGTTAAGTATTGAACTGAGCTTTAAGATACTGCACGCGGAATTTCAAAATTCTAAGTCTATCATAGTCAAATTTGAAAAAAAAAAGGGGGTGGCGCATTGGCTGCAGTTACCTAATATGTGACGTCACTCGGATTCACCCCCTCGTATTAGCTCTAATTTCAATTGAATCATAAATAAAAAAAACGACCTAATTATTTTTGCTCTAACTATTTAAATGAAACTTTTGCATTCGAATCTTCAACGGTTTAATGTACATCTGTATTTACATCATGACATTAATTTACTATTTACAGAATTTTGGAAAATTTCATCATTATTGGTCAACCGAAGTTGACAACGTTTCCCTGTCAGTATAATCAATGGATTAGTATCATTGCACGTGTAAGGTTGACACATTAAAATTATTCTCAAAGTTTCAAAAAATCAAACGAGTCAGCTGAAAAAATAAACTATGTACCAATCTTTTATAATACAATATCGGTTTGTATGACATATTGGATAAGATAAAGAAACATCTAATCCAATGCATATATTTATAAAACAAAATGGTATACGGAACTTATCTTTAAGCACAGGTGTAAAAATAGAAGAAGTATAATGACGTAGAAAAGTAGTATTATTTCGCAAAGGTTCAGAACCAAAATTATAAATGGTTTAAACTGAATAAAATACTCCATAGTAAATATCTCTTCTTATATTTCAATCTTTCTTATTCTGCATTACGGGGTTACTTTTATTCGTGTATCAATATATTCAAAATGGATAATTCACTTCTGTCATATTCGGACTATTTTAGAGTATACTCTGCACCTAGGAAGAGCGTAATATATTCTTTAATAATTCAAAATCTATCTCTCTCTCCGCAATGCTTAGACGCAAAATTCACAGATGATTGCAAAAATAAGACAGGCGTCTCAGTGAACTCGTATGACACGATATCATCCATGATAATTGGGCAAGATAATTGTGATTTAATGGTAAAGTGTGAATAATCAGAAATTGAAACGAGCAAACTAGTAGTCTCTTGATGCGCACTCGGATGGACAATTATCGGGAACCACGAGAGAAAAGGTTAATTTGTTTGCTGTTTTTGTTGTTCTCAGTGGTAAAATAACTGAAGAACGGTCAGTTTGTTGTGCATATGATGAATTTAATTTGTTGAAGGGAAAGAGAGAATGTAAACTTAATTTCCATTTAAAAACGCATAAGGAGAGCCACATTGTAAAACTATAAAACAGCGGTTTTATCTCATTGACATCGAGTTGTATATAAGGCTTGTCGCTTTCCATCACTGGCTGCTGACGTACCACCTGATATCAAGTATTCAAGACTAAGTATCTAATCTTGCTATCAAATTGACCTTTACAAAGGGTTTACCCATCTAAGTAAAACAGTCTGGCAAAGGTTTGATAGTATTCTGATAAAAGAGTGGCACAACTTAAGGTGAAACTTATTTCCCATTTTATATATATGGAATTGTAAGAACAAAAGAAAGCCAAACTCATGTATTATATCCATATTTTATCTTTCTATACTCAATATCGACGTGTCTTACGAAGAAAGACACATCTCAAACTGTCCGCGAAGAAAGACACATCTCAATTTGTCCGCGAAGAAAGACACAACTCGCAATCTAGCCGCGAAGAAAGACACAACTCGCGTCTGGCCGCAAAAAGGATACATGGCGCACATCCCACAATTTTCCAACGTAAAAAATATATGGAATGAAAGCTTAGAATGAGTAGGTTGTACTTGACAAAAAAAAACAAGCCTTTTCTACAGTTTAAACTCTTTTTTCGTTAATATTCGTGGGAGAATAATTCCGACATTTGTCTTTCTTCGCGGCCAGATTGCGAGTTGTGTCTTTCTTCGTGGCTAGATTGCGAGTTGTGTCTTTCTTCGTGGCTAGATTGCGAGTTGTGTCTTTCTTCGCGGACAGATTCGGATATGTGTCTTTCTTCGCGGACAGATTCAGTTATGTGTCTTTCTTCGTAAGACTCGTCGATATGTAGTCATTCATTTTTCTTCGATATCCAACAAAGAAATTAAGATTTGATAAAAATGTTCGAGTCCAATAATCTATTGCTATGTCAATATGCGAAATTGACATTTGTACCCTCCATGAATCACCAATTGATATTTGAGAGAAGTATTTAATCTATTTGAATAATTTATTAATTCCCAAGATAGAGCTGGCAGTTGAAGTCAAGCAGAGATAGCTATAGGTGCTCTTGCCCACGAGAAAGGTGGCATGCGCCCGCACCCTGACTTACCAGTGAGCTCGAGCAGTCTAAATACACTTCTGCCAGACTTTTTTTTTCTAAGCGTATACGTAATTGACGACAAATAATGTATTTCTTTCGTTCTGTCATTAACTCGTTGACTCTTTTGGGTGATATAATTATTATTTTTGCTTTCTCAAAGAGAAAGCTTTGTAATGGGGCAAAAATCGACCCACCGAATCAGACCTCGGAACCTCGATTTTCGTAATCTACGGGTCGAAAAACATGGAAATCCAAAAGTGTGTGTGTGTGTGTGTGTGTGTGTGTGTGTGTGTGTGTGTGTAACGATTTTTTTCTTCCATCCATGATAACTTTCAGAGGAATGATCCGATCTTGCTGAAATTTTGTACACCGGTTAGTTGTGGCAAGATCTAGCCAAAGTTCAATTTTCAGCAAAATCCGTTGGTTATTTCCTTAGCAACCGTTCCTAACGTGTTTCCTCACAAATCCTTATGAGTGCTGATTGGGGCAAGCCGGAACATCAGTTTAAGTCACACTCGATGGCCAAGGACACTAAATTGTTCTATTTTCTCCATAACAACCGTTGTTTACCTCCCTAGCAACCGTTACGAAGGTTGGAAATTATGAATTTATGACCTATTTCCATCATTTTTGACGGCAAAGGACACAAAATCTTCCCAATTAGCTCCTTAGCCACCGTTGTTAACCGCCCTAGCAACCGTTGCTAAGGGGAAAAAAAAATTCATGTAAGTTTCGTTTCCAGTATTTTCAACGTTCTACAGAGAAAATTGGGAAAATTTTGTGTCTTTTGCCCTCGAAAATGATCAAAATAGATTTTGAATTGATCATTTCCAACCTCAGCCGTCGAAAATGATCAAAATGAGTCTTCAAGTGTGCTAAATACGGACCGGATCGATTTTGACCGCCACTAAACCGTATGACAGTCACAAGATGAATTGATCGAAAAATTATGCAGGTCCAAATGTCTTGCATCGTGCAGAACCTAGAACCGTTTGCTTTGTTGCATTTGATCAAATAATAAGAGAGCCCGGGCAGACATCAACACTCGCAACATAGTTTGGTCAATTGAAAAAGAACGACACTTTACACAGTCACAAAGATACGAATTGAATTGATTAAATAATTTTTTTGTAATTTTTGAAAAATAGATGATAGTATCTACGCTAGTGGAAAGGTGAAAATACAGGTTTGGGGCGCGTTTGTGGGTGATGTTAAAGCCTCTTTGAGAAAGCATACTGCTAAGGCACTTGGCAGCGGTTTTTCATCATCCATGGATGTGTCGTTGTTTCGGGTGAATTTCTCCATCAAATTTGAAAATAATTTGAATAAATAAAATTATTTTAAATAGGGAGAGAAAGAATCTAGCTACAACCAGTTGATGAAGGTTACTGGGTATCATACTGATAACTGAGATATTAAAGTTTAATTATGTTTGTACTAGAACATCTGGTTAATTATAAATCCCTCAATTTCATCGCTTGAGACTCTTTCGACGCTATCTTTGAATAAATTCCCCTTAAAATATGAGTTTATTTTTCATTTTATAGATTTTAGAATTTCTATCAATATACAGAATTCTATCGATCCAATCAAGGAGAATACCAACTGAGGTTTATGGTATAATCCGCACCACTGTAAGGATACAATCCCAACCAGAAAATCGCCTACAATAAGTGGACCATGGGAACCACCATCGCAAGCAGCTGTCCTTGTGTTATAGTGAACAATAAATATAATTCTCTACGTTCATCATCTTGTAAACTTATTTTGATAGTTTTAATCATATTTTTAAATATTTCAAATTATTGAAAAAGCGAGATTACAAGAGTAAAAAATCTCGCTCCTAGAGCTGGACATAGTCAACCAGCATCCTCCTCATCTCTGGTCAGCTGAGCCCGAAGCTCAAGCCCGATAAATCAATATTTATCGTTAAAACTCGTGAACGTAAAAAATTAACGTAAGACAAACTATTCGATTCCTGGGCATTTCAGCAGTATTCATTATTCATTACATTAGCTACATATAGACGTGCTACGCGCGATCTACACATTCATACGTTACAAAATTATGTTCCAATTATTCACTCCATAATCGTTTCCATTTACTTATCAATTTATTCCAATAACCGCATTTTCAAAACCTACATTCATATTTCATGCATATATTCAGCTATAAATTCAGCGACGATATCATTTTAGGTATATATCAATTCGGTCGTCAAGCATTAAATTCGCCAAAAAATGATACTGTTACTTTTGTCTGTATCGGTTTTCTGCCAAGTTATGGGTGAGTTATCTTGACTACCAGATTAACAATATCTGAAAGATTTATTCGAAAAATGACTTTTCAAAAATATCTAACAACTACTTTTGAATGAATTGATAAAATTATCTCAGGAGGTGACCTGCCGAGGGGCAACGTGGCCGATTCCTACCCATATCCATGGCTCGTCTCGATAGTGGATAGCCACTCACACGCATGTTATGGGAGCATACTATCTAACAAAATAGTCCTGACTTCGGCTAAATGCACCCTAAGCTCATCAGAGGCTCTGAGCGTATGGGCCGGCAGCTTCATGACCCTCGAAGAGTACAAAGGTTCAGAGCACAGAGTCACTGCGGTCCGTCGCCACGACGACTATCAAGACTTGCATGGCAGCTTGGTGAATGATCTAGCTTTGATGGTGGTATCGCCGGCCTTCCAGTTCGGTGAAAGAGTGAGTTCCATTTCTCTATCCAAACGACAGGAAACGGTAGCCGGGGAAAAAGTTATAAGCATCGCCGGTTGGATGGAGGAACGTGGAGATGAAATAAAAGCGTCAAAATACGTCAGCCTGCGCATCGCCGAAAATACCAAGTGTGCGAAGCCCCCCGTCGGAAAGAGCAACAGCTTCAGAGGGGAGTTTTGCGCTGCTCTGTATGGTAACATTTGCCAGCGCGATTCCGGTGGACCACTTGTTTCAAATGGAGTTCAGATCGGGATCATACCTTGGACTTCTAGCTGCGATAACTCTCACAATCTAAGACTCTACACAAGCATTACTCATCAACTCGATTGGATCACAAAAGTTTCCGAAAGTATTCAATCAGAGTTAGAGTCTCAAAAGCAACTTCTCAAAATATTTTACGATACTTTCTTTCTTCCTATGTTTTGGCCTCTGACAGAATAATTTGCATGCCTTTTTTACTGACACATTTGAATTGTTAATGGAAAAATAATTAGGTCGTATTTTTTCATTTTATGATTCAATCCAAGTTCGAGATAATGCGAGGGGGTAAAATCCGTGTGACGTCATTTACACGTGAAGTATATTTGTATATACTGAAAACGCTGAATCTTTCTACGTTCATATATTTTCAAAAAATGGATTTCAACAGAAACACTGGGTAGAATATTACATTCGAAGCTGTCACAAATGTTTCAACGTTGTTGTTCGCTATGATTAACCTTCAGCTAAAAGCCTAAAGCAATGAATACGTCAACTCACCTAAGGAAGTTTTTAGCTAGTGTAATGTATCGTGTGATGTATTTCTTTAAAATTCGTCAATCAGAAAAACTGACTTGTTAAAATAATGGTCTTTGTGACTCAATCAACAAGCATATGTTCATTATACTCTGATTCATAAAATTGTGCAACTTTTATTTTATATACTGTTTATATGTTGTTCTGTTATCCTGATTTTCTCCAGTATATGAACTCAAACCATTGATGAGTGAATTGGCACTATACTTTTTCGTATGTACAGACTTTAAGAATTAAAAGTTTTTGTAAGGTTTTCCAAATAAAGTTGGATTTTTTTAGAAATTGGTATTGTTTGTAACAATGTAATGCGAGGTAGGCATACCCATGTTGAAATGTCATATATATTGAATTTCATATATATGCGTGTCTAGAGCAGTGCCGCGGCACAGAATTTTTTCAGCAATACTAAATAATAGAGAAAGAAAATATTTTGATCGGTTGCGAACGCTTACACCAACATATTACAGCTCATTTTCTCCATTTTTCCACCAATTCTTGATCTAATTTCGCTCAAATGAGTGCGAATTTTTTCAAGATTCTAAGACTAGGCTAGTAAAATCAAGCTACATACCATTCGATTCTTTGGCATTTCTTTTACATCAACCAATTTTTATTTTCATCGTACGTCCTTTTATCAACCGTATCGATAGGTCTTCGTTATTTTTGTCAAGAGTACCCAGTATGCGCCGCCCCCCCCCCCCAAGTCATGAATTATTGATTTTTCTCTCGATTTTACGCGTTTAATGATGAATAATGACGGAAAGGAAACATTTTTTGAAAATGCTATTGTTTAGCGTAGAAAAGTCTGGGCCAAAACGACTTGGCTCATTTTGAGGGTATTTAATAGACCTTTTTAGTTTATACTATCTAATTGGATTTCTACCAAAGAACTACCTACCAAAAGAGACAAATATTTTTTAGGTGGCGCATATTAGGTACACTCGGATTTTTTTTTTCAAATTTTTTTTTTCAGGTTAGGTACCATTGTAGTATGTAGGCCATTGATAGTGGCGAAATAAATTCCAGATGAAGCACCGTGTGTCGAAACTTCCGATTGATTGGAACCCACTCCATGTTCTACGTACTGTGGTGAATTATTATAAATTGTAAGGACGTTAGCTATCTCATTCAGACACAGATGGAGAACAAGTTAAATAAAAGCGAAAAACGCCCCTGTTCACATTTCATACCTAGTTCGCAATCTTTCTCGAATGCTGTGTTTCTTCGTAAGGGATTGCGAGCTGGGGTGTTTTTCACTATAGAACTTGTGAACTGGGGCGTTTTTCGTTAGAGATCGCGAACTGGCTTTTCGCTATGAATTTGAATTGAAACTTATTTTTGGGAAGACACCGAACTTGATCTTTCTATGTATGAGTTTGAGCTGGGGCTTTTTTTGTAAAAGGCGTCGATTTAACATGTTTGTTCCAGCCAGAAGAAATTTTCATTGTCGGTTATTATTAAAATGAATAAAAGGCTCCAGAGGTGAAATAATCGTACAGTATTCGAGAAGAAAACGGGTTTTTAATTAATTTACAAGACATTCAATTTTACAGTGCATATTCGATTACGAAAATTCGAATTCGAGTGCATTTGGATCTTATATTCTAAGCAGTACATTGTCACAGATATAAGAAAAATACGATAGCAACATGCAAATCAATTTGTTGTTTGAGAGTTATATAATCGGATACGACAAAAATCGCAACTGTAAAATTATTAACTATCGCAGACGCAAGACAATACTTATAAACATTCGCAAACCTCTTGAATGATTCAAACTCATAAATATATACAGAAAAGAGCTTAAAATTCATAGGAGAATAAAATATAGAGGCAATTGCCATGAACATGAAACTTGTTTAGATAAAATAAAACAAATTCTCTCAATAATTTCTGATCGCACGAAAATCAATTAAATAGTCAGCATTTCTAAATAAAAAAAATATTTAGAATATAACAATGTGAAAAGACTTATTTAGATACATATTATTGCTTCAGACGAAAAAGTAGTAGTTGATTTTTCAACAGTATAATCCTTAAATTGTTTGGAAAAGTTCACTGTAAATTTTACATTGGATATGAAAATTTATCAATCTTTCGTCTCAAAGTCATTAACGTAATCGACTCCCTCCTTTATCACAAATCATTCATCATTCTCCAATGATGCATTCATTATCATTCTTTCTTCTAGCTGCGTATGGGTAAACGTATTGATAAGTAACTTAATTCAGAGATTTGCCAATCATTGGATTATATTTGATACATGCATTTTCATATAAATATTTTACTAACACACTTTGTCATTATTCAAAATAGCTAACTCTAGCATATACATTAAATCTTCCGATTTTAGAATCAACTTAACAATGACAAAGATTATCGATAACAAAAAATTAATAGTTTCCAGTGAATATATTTTTACTAATCTAAGTGAGAAAAAAACTATCGGAAAATGTATATATCGATACTACGCAACATAACCAAAAAGTATATACAAAAATATAATTATCAGTCACCGGAGAGGCAGTTGCATATGGTGCCACTTGATTAAACTGAAAAATCCTACATCAACAGATGAATGTATTCATTTATAATTATGGCAAGAGCAATTTTTGAATTATCGATTGGTAATAATTAGCTTCTGGAAGACATTAGCATCTTGCAGAATATTGTTATGTTATATTGGTAAATGAAATTGGGAAATTTCAAATTTCTTCAATAGATGGAATATAATTGTGAGTGCTACTCTGAATACTGATTTTCTTTGATGCAAGTAAATACTAGGCGAAAATTCGAGGATTTTTTGGGACATGCAGTACTTTTGAGAATGTCATAACTGAATTTTACGGTTTAACTTTCTTCATTCAAAACGAGTTTGGAAAAAGAGACTCTCATCTTGGAAAGAAAACTTGTATAAGAAATTCTATAAGTTGTTTTTGTTGAAAAAAAATCGGTACGTATTTTTTATTTTTTGATTCGATAAAAATAACAAGTGATACGAGCAGTCAAAGTCAAGGAAAAGTAGAAGGGTGGGAGGAGAGCAATCATAACCCTAAGGATCGGCACTCTGACGTTACCACGCTTGAAACCTTCTCGTAATTTTTGACAAATCGAAAAATCGAAAAATATGTTTTCTCCTTTTAAATTCAAGATCATGCGAGTTTTCTATACCTTGTATCAAACATATTGTTCCTTTTTTCTTGAATTGTTCAGAGAAAAAGATTACAAAACTTCATTTCAGTTAATCTTTTGATTCGCTTGATATTCGTGTTGATTCCTAAATATTTTTGGATTCAATAAAATAACGTTAACGATTTAAAAACTGATAAAACAAACCCGAATTAAGGCACTTAAAGTCTATAAAATTCTGACCTCCGAGCTCTAGTAACGAGGGTTTCATTATAAAGTTGCAAAATACTAATGTTGATTTTTATTATTCTCACTCGCCGACCGACAATAATAAATGTAATCGACATGATTACTTTTGATTCATGAATGAGTTTTCATTTTTGGATATTCCCCTGTTATAGAATGATCATTTCCGTGCCTGAAGAAAAATCTTGATATTTGTTATCAACTTCCAGAAGCATTCATGACTCATAAAATTAAATCGAACCTTCAACGGTCGGTCGACGAATAAATACTAACTCTATTATATCTACAATATACTTTCTATCTTTCTAATAATCTATATATTACAGTCATCATGCAGAACGCTACAATATTCATATCTCGCGTTCAAAGATTCTCGGGAAACTGCGTTGTTTCTCGCGAGTATACTTAGCAAACACTCCTCGAAGAAAGTAGAAAAAATACAAATTTGTCGGTGCGTAAAAAAAAGAAAGGGTAGAAGCGAGCCCGTCTACCTCTGCTTCTCCAGAGCCGCGCTACTCTTTTGATCCGAAACAAAATAAAACAATATTTTCGTTATCATTCGTTTGCTCGCGCGAATCTCATTGTCCGATCGTCGGGACGAACAAGGGAAAACATCGGGATCGTTTGCATTGACAATTGGCAATTAGGAACGTCGTGAACGTGAAATTCATTTAGACAATTCAAACGAAAAATTGCGCGCTCGCGTGATCCGCGCACCGATCGATTCTCACCGCGTGCACACGTATACATGTATAAATATAATGTCACTAGGACCATTTAACCGAGGGCCGATGAGACGCTAATCCCGAAGCGTCGCATGCCGGCTACACCCAGACGCTGAGGGACTCGGGGGTGGTCTGGCCGTTGCTGGCGAACGTGCCGCTGTGGCGCTTGAACAGCGCATGGAACTCGGCCGGGGTGGAGGACCAGCGCCGGTGGCGGACCTTGTCGAGGGGCACCTCGGGCAGGCCTATCTCCGTATGGCAGCCAGCCTTTATGGGCGAGAGGCTGGCGACGTTGGGCAGGCCCACCTCCTGGAACGACGACATCGACGAGAAGCCGCTCTCGTCCTCGGCACTGCTCACGCTCGTCGTCGGCTTCGGCCTCGAGGTCACCCCGCCGTTCGAGTTTCCCAATGCCTGTGCAAACAATTCATTAGCTGTTAAATCAAAATTTCACGATTTTCGTGGTTGAAAGATCGAAACAGCTTCAAATTAATTAGGGCACCCAAACAGATTATCCTCGCTATGTCAAGCGTACGTTGAATCGACACGAATATTTTTACGGCATTGAAAATATACTTGGAGTCTCCGTTCGGTCATTGACAAATCGTCTAGGATGGCAAATGACGTTTACTTTAGTCAACTACTGCCCTTTTGGGTCTGTAATTCTTGAATTGCTGAAACTCTCGGGGGAGGCTAACGCGTTGCTACCCAATTGAATAATATGACCAGTCGTTCACATTGAAATTTAGTTCCGCCCGAGACGTTTGACATCTTGATAAATATATTTACACGGGAATGGTATAGCCATTGATAGTTAGCTCACCCAGTCTCTGAGGGACAAGAGGTGCAGGTCTCGCCTGTCGGACCGCTTGGGTCTGCGGTTCTGCGGGGTGGACGAGGGCGGGACCACCGGCGCGTGCTGATAGGCGGGCAACTGCAGTGGCTGGCAGCTCTGCTGCTTGGCCTGGCCCGAGAAGCCCGACGGCCTGAGGGTCGCGTCCTCGTCCTCTGTGTTCTTGCAGCTGCTGCTGCTGCTCGAGTCGATCGACTGCCTCGCGCCCGGGTTCATCTGCAGCAGCGACGGCTTGTGGCAGGTAGGACTGGGGTCGCCCGACGCGACGTACAGGGTGCGGTTCGCCTCGTCGTCGGTGCCGCTGCTCGAGCAGTTGGACGTGAGTCTCGTCGGCGCCTCCTCCAGCCTCGTCGAGTTGGCGAAGTTGCTCTGCAGCGACAGCGAGATGTCCTGCTCCGGCGGCGTGGGCGATGCGCTCGCCTCCGGGCCGAGGCTCAGTCGCGCCAGGTCCGGCTCCCTCATCACCAGCAGCGACTGCATCGTACGCAGCAGCCTGTAATCGTTTTCAGTTATCTCATCGTTTCAGGCACGCACTAAAACTACGGGACGTATCGAGCATATATACGGGCGACAATTTGCTTTCTCGAGTGAACTTGAATTGCAACGCTGAATAAGTAATTATACTGTATGTAGGGATAATAATAGGCGAGGAAAATTTTGAGTTGGATGAAAGTGGACATTTTCGCCCCGTATGGAACATTTTCACGATATTTGAACAATTGTCGGCAGAAATTGATAGTAACTTCGTATACTCAGATCCAGAATATGTTAGTTTACCAGTTGTCTCTGTCAGTACCCTATATTGTGCCGAAAATACGTATGTAGCTTCATGGTAGTACGGAGAAAGGGCTTTATGAAAATTAATTGTAAATTCTGATACGTCGTCATTAAATTTAAATTTAACATTGAATACAAATTAAAATTGAAATAGTCACTTAATCAATCGACTGCTCAGCACAGACTATAGATATGGCAACCATTTTGAAATTTTAATTTTGGATTTGGTAGCTCAGAGAAAAGAGGGAAGATCCTGTCTTCGAATGATCTTTTTTGTAAACGTTCCTAAGTAAGTTACTATGAGATCAGCATGAGAATGTACTGGATCGGCAATGATCCGGGTAACTCGTGCCGGAGGAGGAAAGGGCGGCTCACCTGAACGCCTCCATGGACAGCTTCTCGGGTGGCACGTCGTTGGGGTCGATCTCGGTGGGTTTGGGTCTCCTATACACGACGCTGTTCATCTCGAGCACGCTCTTGGACATGAGCTGGGCGGGCGAGGGGGGCGGGGGCGGCTTGGGCCTGGCCACCGGCTCGTTCCTCCGCAGCGCCGGCCACGACGAGTCCTTGGAGCCGGGCGAGATGTGCGCGACGGACTTGGCGCGGCCGATGCCCGACGACGACGAGGACGAGGTGGACGAGGCCGAGGAGGTGGTGGACGAGCCGCAGGACGAGAGGCCCGCGGCCCGGCGGCCCGGCTGCTCCTCCTCGTGCACCGCGTGGACCGACCTCGAGCGCGGCACCCGCGACTTGTCCCCCAGCAGCGAGCTCCCTATGCTGCCCACGCTTATTATACTGTTGCGGTTGGATTTGCCGCTGCCCACCGACTTGTCGTGCATCACGTCCAGGCTCTTACGCGCCCGCTCCAGGAACCGCACCACCTGCTCCATCAGCGAGCGGTACATCTGACGGTTCGCCTCGCTCTGCCGAACATTCGTTCGATTAGTCATACATTTGAAAAAGTTAAGAATCGCATATGTTGATCGATAGTCTTACGTATCTATGACAAATTGTATTATCAATTCGTTCGAATTCGACCTTTATACAGCTGTTATCGTTAATTATTGTTGGTCTTCCATTATTCTATACCAGTGTAATTTTGCTTCTGTTCCATATATTTTTCTCAATGAATCATGTAGCGATATTGCAAAAATTTCAAAGTAAATATTTGAACCAACCAGGAGACCATTTGCTATTTAAATTTCAGATCTTGCTGGAACTTGCATAAGGCTTATAGTTTTGATTTCCCGCAGATATATTTCAGCTTTTCTTACAAATAATGTGTATCTATTCAGCAGCGGTTGGTTGATATCTCAGATAAATGAAAACGTTAGATAAACGAATGCAAATATCATCTATTTGGGTATCAAAAATCTACCGGCAAAATTTCAGGTGGTCTCCTGGTAATTAGTAGTAATTTTCATTCACTACAAAAGATTTATATTCAAAAGTTTATTCAGTAACATACGCAATAATTTTAGCTTATTATTGAATGAATCACCCTAGGCTCTATTTCTATAGATAATAACGATGATATGTATAAAATGCAGAGGTAACCATTTCTTTTAGAACTTTTCAGAAACGTTGAACTCTGATTGCCATGCGTCACTTGAAATTATATCTACTCAATCTACTTGATATGTGATTGATTATTGGAAACGCGCTTTACTTGGTATTTCTAAGCAGGAAATCAATATTTTAAAACTTTACTATCTCCCAACAAGATAGTGGGATATTATGAAGAGGATGATAAGTCTTTGTGTAGGGTCAGAAATGACCACCTGCAAGAGTGAAAAGTGATCGATGCTTATCCGACAGGTGTCGAGGTGGCTTTCTACTTCATGAAAATTATACACGTGATTCACTATCAATATCATTTTTCTTCAATTATCCCTCACTAGCGATTTCCACACGTTGAAATTAATAACGTGGAATTTGTAAATTTATCAGTATAACCCACTATATAATTTAGTGTCTGCTAAACGCTCAAGTCGCGGGTGTTTTGTCCTGTATGAAATAAAAAACGCCAAGATCGATTGGATTATTTAAATATCTTTCATTTTACAAAATAGTTACAATTTTCTCAGCGAATTAAATTATATTTGAGCTATCCGACATGGACAAATGCATTATTCAAGGTATGTTTATCATTAAAATTTGAATAACCATAAGCACATCGAATCAAGTGAAATCAATCATTATCCGGAACGTAGAAGTAAAAGCCGCCCTCTTAACCCTCAGGCGTTCACCCCTTTTTACTCCTTTTCTGTATGAATATAAATTATCGTGGCGCCCGAGGCTATATACGCGAACCAAAGTGTTAAAATGAAAATGATTAAAAAATTAGAAATGAATTGAACTTCTTTGAAGCAACAAAAATCCTACTAGATCATGCAAATCCCGACATTCCACGCGAGGCATGCGAGAGTGCAAATGAAGTGGCGAACACCTAACGTTACATCAAAAACTCCGGATATCAAGTTAATACTGTTGATAATATGTGATTACTGGCTGGTATAAACACTGTAGATTATAACAATCCATGTTCAGATAGCTGAGTACGAAAATAGTTTTCTTTAGTTCTATTACTCAGTAAAAAATAAAAATAAATATAGTAAAAACGTGAAATTCGCCAATATTCGTCAACAGAATTATATATGGTCAGTATCTAGCTGCACTAGAGGTGATCCGGGGATTGAGGATCGCGACGCAGTTTATTGCAGCAAGTATCGCAATTAATAACTATCACAGAATAAAGAAAATATTGAGGCAAGAAAAGCTATTGTTAGCGGTGCTGGGAAAAAGAGTCCGGTGTATAAGGACGCACATGGATGTGAGAACCAACTAACGCGCTACGAAATTAAAGTCTAGATTTGGTGATTTTATAGGGAGATGCTCGAGATAATGAAAGAGTTATATCATAAGTGTACGTTATGTGGTATGTATATGTATGTACCTGTTTGAGCTGCCACTGGAGTGTGTCGACTTGGTTCTGGAGGTAAACGTTGTCGATCACCTGCACGTGCTCTGGCTGATCCCGCAGACTCGCCCGCAGCCTCTCGTTCTCCAGTTTTAACGCCTGGCATTGCTGCAACGTACAATTAGCGTTACATACTCTTCCTTATTGTGACAGTGAGCAAAGTACCAACTATACCAGTGAACACAATTACAATGGAATGACGACCGAATAGGGATATACTTTACACGTGAATCGTACCAAAAATATATGACGCTCTTATTGGGTTTCATAAGTGATTGAAACGCTGATGAAACTTCTCAATTAGAAGATCAATGATTTTCAAAGAAGAATTTACTCAGAAAAATTACAATAGAAAAAAGAATAATTGTTATATGAAAAGGGTTTTAGAGTTTTTGTGAAAAATTTCATGACGATTGGAGGGTGATTGTGTAAGCCTTGTAAAGCAACAGGCACTTCGGGTAATCGCAGGTCACAACAGTTTTACGCAGCTCCAAAACAATTAACAACCGCTGGAACATTTTCTACGGAATCAGTATAATTTTCCCTTTACGCAAGTTTGATAATAAAATTTGGCAAATTTTTTCGTTTATCTGTACGATTTACGCAAGTTAAGCCAAAAGAGCAAAGAAACTCGCGTATGAAAATGTTATATACTGTGTAGTAGTCGAGACAGACTGTAAGCGGATTGATCGAAGATCGAATCGTAAAACTGCTATAAATGCCTGAGGCTCAGTCGAACGAGCCAAAAATTTCCTCGCAACAATCGAGAGTGCGAGCTAGCGAAAACCGTAGAAAAACAAATGCGATAAAGGTGCGGATGAAGACGTGCGAGAGCCGCGGATTAATCGCGAGGCTTTTCGCCGCGTGCCAATGCAGCTGCGAGGCACAGGGTCAAGTCGAGGTCGTCTTCGGGAGCCGCGCGTCACGCAGGAGCAAAACGAAACACGAGTTTGCAATTCGAGCAATGCGACGCGGATTTACGAGCCAAAGACGCCGGGGATCCCTTGGAAGCTTCGACCTCTTAGTCATCGGCGCTTGTGCCGGCTTTCACGCGGGATTTCTTCTTCTTTTTACTCCTTGCATTGGAGTGGTTTTCGTTAGCTGAAAGTGAACGCGTATCACCTAAGGTTATCGATTATTCACAGTCCTACGTGAATAGACATCATCAGAATAGATATATAGATGCAAATCTGAGCGTTGAAAGCATACGTGCTCTAACAATTCGAGACTCGCGAACTAATCAACAGTTATCCGGCGTTTCGAAATTCTGAAAAATCAACACGACACATACTTGACGTGGGAAAAGTGCTGGAGAACGCGCTTAATTTGTATCATAATTCCAAACTAGCATATGATCACGCGCGTGACACTGTCTCGTTTCATAGCCGAGAAAAAACTAAGTTACCATGAAATATAAAGTGTAATTCGGGGTACTTGATCCATTTCTGTGAATAGCACGTGATCTGGTATGCGTGAAAGATGGGCTTGCTGAAATACGCAGGGTTTTCCGAGTACACCGAAATAGCGCCTTTCTGTTTTGAATTCCACTCCGGGCACACAATTCGGAGTAACAAACTCGAGGGATTCTCTCTCGGGCGGGTCGGGCGAAGAAAGGAGAGTGTATTTTAATAAACTCGTGCTCGCATTGCTTAGATCGTCTATTTTCCTCCCGATAGCATTGCACATTACCAAGTAGTTTTCTTAATATCTCGCTGCTAGAGAGTGACGAGCTCGCGAACTCATCGGAACTTGATAATTTTCCGCTAGAACCAACTTCCCGAATCGGCGTTTTGTTTCCCACACCCCGAGAGAGCGGCCTGTACGTCTGCGCGTGTAACAATCGACGCGTACACACCGGGCATCGCACGCAACATCTACCTCGAGAGATCTCACGCGACGAGTTGTAACACAGTCATTAAAGGCGCGACTAAATGAAGAAAAAAGGAAAAAAAAGGCAAAAGCCGGCGGCGGCGCGTCTGCGTCCCTCAAATTAAAGCTCGCGCGCCGGCGCTTGATTCATTCCGCGTACATACATATATATATACGTATACACATAGAGAGGTGTCGTTGCGAGCGGCTCATCTCGGCCGGCTCTTTCTCACGCGTAATCGTCCCGCAGGACGGCTCGGCTTGCCGCGAATAGAAGCGCGAAAACCGGGGCGACGACTCGCGCGACGCACTTTACTCGCGCGCGGCTCGCTATTGACGCAGCACCGCCTAAGCGCTCCGGCGACTCGAAAATAGATGCACACAACACGGTCGGCTTTTGCCTTTGTTGATATTCCAATTCAATATATATATATATCCGTATAAATTATGAAGCGCAACACACGGTTCGAAGCGGCTCAACGACCTCTTGCTAATATCATTGTCCTCGGTAAGATATAACGAGAAGAAATGGGAGTAATAAAAATCTGGCTTTTACCAAGAAACCCCAGGACCTCGTTGTTTATCACGGTTCAAATTTGATATGGCCAACTACATCCAGTCTGACTCGCTGGGTTAGCTATTGGTGACCCCCAAAGTTCCAACCCTTTCAAACATTATCAATGAAAACATTATAAGAAAACAACTAATTCGATGCTCGACTGGTTTTTATTTTTATCGATACGAAAATATGAATAGCTCATCTTCTGAATTATTTAATCGCTAAGAACTGTATATGTTGTTTTCACATACAGTTGTGGCAACTTTATGGTCTCCCGAGTGTATGCGTGTATATATACGCGTGAAATATGTAAGCTGCACATATAAAATATAACTTAATCAAAAGAGCCTTATTTCTCTCCGGTATTATTTTTCAAACTCTTGAAAATAAATTGAAATATCAAACAGAAGGAGCATGATAGTGACGATAGTGATTGATATATTAAAATCCACGTATATACAACGACGGTCTGTATAATTTTTAATGACAATCAATTACAGAACGCCAGAACGCACATCGGACTGAGGAGCGCTTTGAGCCCAATAAGTTTACCCAACAAATGGCCACTTTCGTTCTCTCTCTCTCTCTCTCTCTCTCTCTCCCGCTCTGCACCTCAGTGAAACTGGGCATTAATTCAATTAATTAACAGTCGCTTCGCTCGCTCGAAGAGAGGCTCCGCTATTTCCCCGCTATTCGTATTAAATTCCGCTTGTTTATGTTTTTCCATACCTCTTTTCCCCCCTGGGCACTCATTATTTTCCTCGCTTCGTTATTTCTCTTGAAATTCACTCGGAATACTTTCTAGATTCTTGAGCCAAGCGAGCAGTTCGTATGAATTCGCTTGATTGAACTCAATCAATAGATATGCTTTTAGAATGATCTCGAAGCGAGGCTCAAGGGATGGACGATGCTCGCTATCCCGCAGTATCAGACAACTCTCGTATGAAAGAACGATCGTGAAACAAAAAGCGAATGGAAAAATTATCACGACCGCACGAGAGTCGGTGTGGATTCTCCTTAACGATCGTTTAAACGTTCCCTATTCGATCGATCGACAAACAACCCATCCGACCCGGCCCCGAGCAAATTGAATTGGCCAACCCATACGAGAGTGGGAGCGAAAGAAAGGTTCGGCGCCGAAATTAGCTGCGGCATAGAGCGGAGGATGGGTGGGGGGAGGCAGGGGAAAGAAACGGGGCCGAATCCGGCATCAATCAATGCGAACGCGAGCAGCGAAGTGCCGGGATTCCGCGACTGCAGCGGGCGCCTCCGTAAAATCCTTACTCTCGCTCGCGCGCCGCCGGCTGACGTTACACCGCGCCGCCGGTGCGCTGCAGCAAGTGAAAGGCCTTTGTTCGCCACTCGCGCGCGCGCGCACACGGCTAATAACCGAGGAATGCCAATTCGTTCGCGGCTCTCTCATCGAACCGGAGAGAAAGACACGCGAATTTTGCCCTGGACGCGCGCGAGCGCGCATCTGGTATACATCCCCTTGGATTCACCGAGAGGTGCCCCCCCGAGAGCCCACCTCACGACCGAGTTGACTTTTGGATCGTATAGATTCGTTAGATCGGTCGAGGCGTATGCGCTGGCGTGCCGAGGGAAATCAAACGGCACAGTCGGCGGCGATAGTCAGCGGTGACGGCTCGTCGAGCGGTCGAATAAATTTTCTTGCGAATCGTGATTGGCACGCAGTAGATTTTTCGTCGCTGGGGAAAATCGCGACGAATGTATGGTCAACTGCACACTGAGAAAAAAATCTAGTTGATCCAACAATATATTCGTATGAATACATCCAATACACGATTTCTAGTCGATTTGATCAAAAATATTGTTAAATCAGCAAACTCGGTGGTTATCCAGTAGAGGGCGCACCGACACTTGTCGATCCAACAAAAGGAGTTTGTTGATTCAACATACTCTGTATTGTAAATGAAATTTAACTCCGAATTGACAATTCGTTATGTTGGAACAATCAATTCATTTTTTTCCAACCAGTAGTCCAGCAGTAACCGATAGGTGGCGTCAAACCGAAGTACGTATAGAATGATCGATGATTTATCTCATTAAAGTTGGAGAAACTGAATTAATAACGGAAAAATTTCATGGATTCCTCTTGCTAATATTTTTCAAACTTAGTGGAAACGTGTTGTTGCTATTACCGATGAGTACCGTATTTTTTTATTAACTTGAGTAAAAAAAATCTCAAACTCGCAAGTGGTCAGAATCGACATCGTTTGTATATATACCCGAAGATAGCATGGGAAATACAAGGCACGCGCGGGCGACATACATATATGGGTGCAGCGATCATATACATCAGGTAACAAGCATTATGACTTACTTTCAATCCTAAAATTGAAATTATATATAGCAAATATAACGAATGAACTACAATCCTACCTATGTGAAATTTGTAACTGAATTAAATGTTCATTAAATACATGTGTGGCTGTAATACGAGTCTCTTACAGCCTCATCAATAAATTCATAGAATCAGCGGTTTCGTATCAAAATAGCAACTGTGAAACAGATGAAGAAAATTTTTTCATCCTTAACCTCAAACTTAATATGGTTGGATCAACCGGAACGAATTGTCAAATCTACAATACGGTGTCTTGTTGGTTCAATGCACTTAGCTTGATTGATTCAACTAAATATCTTGTTGGATGTATTCATAAAAATATATTGTTGAATTAACTAGATTTTTTTCTCAGTGCAGACAGGTTCTTCATTCTCACTCGAAGAGCCAATTCCGGGCGTGAGTGCTGATTATTATTTTTTTCTTAAACTACATTGACTCGGTGGTTCGAATTCAATTGGAAACCATAGGGCAAATTGTATTTTGTACGCGAAGAGAAGGTGTATTGTAAAATTGTCTAATAGTAACCAGGGACAGGTGGCTAAATTGTGATAATTTCAACAATAATTTTTGGAAACAAGTGGAAAAATTATAAGAGTTTTTGATATTTTTTTCATCCTATTTTGGTAATTTTCAATATTAAGGTAACCTATACCCCTAAGAGTTTTTGGCAAACTCGACTATGATTAGAGTAGAATTCAAAATTTTGCGAACGGCAACTCAAAGGCTAGCTTAATACTATCAGAAATCATCGCAGTAATCATGACTTGCCTATTTTAACCCATTCAAAATGACAATAAAGTAAAGCTCAAACTGTTGTGAAACAGTACAGTTTTGAGGGAAAATTAGCGAGGAAGCGACCAGAAATTTTGTTTTAATACTGCTAACATAATCCAACTGCTCAGAGAGCACTGAAAAAACGATATATAAAAAAAGTGCCACATTTGGTCCAGTTACCTTATATTTGAATTTTTCATTGTTATAGAAAATATGAATTTTTGCAAATGTTTTCATATACGTATACAATCTGAACTTCACGTTCGATGTGGATGCTTAGCAACTACAGGATCAAATGAACTGAGAATCAACTCGAAAAATGCGAATTGGCGTAAGCCTCATGATAAAATGTACAGAAGAATAAATGAAGCATTCGATAAATTTATTTACCCCGAAAGTTTATTAGAAGGTGACAATGGCCCCTTTGGTCGAAAATAGAATAGGTCGCGTTGTTGTCGAGTTCAGGATTGATTACACGAGAGATGGCCGACAAATAAATGTTTACACCGAATAAAAAAAATGCGCGCGCGGCTACCGCTCTGCACAAACATCGAGTTTAGCTTTCTAACAAGCTGCACTATACCTCGGCCGTATTGGAACGATTCATCGTGGAAAGACCGGGTTTATACAAAACTCTAACCGGTCACTTAAAGTGAAAGTATCGCCGCATCTTATTGTTCAAGCCGGTGCTCACTCTGACGAGCATTATTTCTACACCCACGTTGAAAAATATTACATTTCGAGGTGACTGCGCGCGATGATTTAATCATTCCGGCCGTGGTAGTTCCATTTGGTAATTAGATAAAGAATTGTGTGTGATTTCACAACGCGCCAGAGCTCCGTTAAGATCTATACGTACATGAATCTAGACACGAGAAAAGAGTTGTATAGCCCCTCGATTTCCGTGAATTCACTCGTATCGAAGTTAGCGCACACAAAATTCAATATTTTCGCGCGCGACTTGCGTAGGCGAGAGAAGGGCTCGTAATATCTCTCTGTTGTGTAGCGGAAGGATGATGACGATGATTTACCGTTTTTCCCCCATTAGCCTCGCGAGTACGAGAGCCGATACGGTTGCGCACGGTAGCCCTGGTGTACACCTGAAACCCACCGACTCATGCGGGTATGTAATTAAAGCAAGTCGGGCCAAATAGCTGAGCCGAGGGCGTGAAGCGACAGGCCGTGCCCCCCCACCTCCCTCTCCATCGCCGTCGCGGGCATTTCCATACAATGACGGGAAAGGGACGAAGTGGTGCGCGCGCGCGGGAGCAGCGAGGAGAAAAAAAGCGCGGAAGCGGCACGCGTTGCAAGATATCCGCCGATCCTCTCGATAACGGGCTCGCCCGCGCGCAACCGAGAAAGGTGAAAGAGCCACGGAAGAAAGGAGACAGACGTAGAGCGAGAGAGAGACGAGCTCGGGGGGGGGGCCGAGCGTATGTCGAAACGCCCGGCTCGTTATTATATACTTACATATAAATTATATGGGCCGAGAGGGACTTGCGCAATTCGCGCGCGGCGCTCGTTACCCGATTTTTATGGAACAATGCTGCAGCGATTTGAATGCGAGCGACGGGCAGTGGGGCAAAAGTTGGGGAGTCTCCTTTTTAGACAAAATAACGTTTTGAGCATCGATTCGGAGCTACTTGGCGAAATTCTGTTGAAATCGATCGGAAGCTGAGGAAATTTTCTATGGCAGGGTCGTGGCTGATCATATCATTTTTTTGGTGGAATTTTGAAAACGGAAGCCCCTTATCGCTAACCTCGGATGATTTGACTTGTCCAACGTGTCCATTAATTTGTTGAAGTAAAAAAGTCTGGCGTAAAATTATTCCAGATATATTGTCAGGCTTTCAAGATTCTAAAACAAAACTGGACGAAACTATGTAATAGAGTTGGTTCAGATCAGTATGAAATCGTTCCTGAGAATCTCATTTGAAATTGGCAAAAAAGCGGTTTTTGATCTTTTAGAATGTCACCAAGCAAAAGAAGGGTTTTAAGAAATAGCCGCCTTGCGTTGGCAGAATTTATCCTCAGCTTTTGGTCGGTTACAACGGAATTCACCTAGTGGTACTTCTGAATTCTCAACCATGATTTGATGAAACGTGATTTGATTGAAATTATCACATAGGCACGCGATATTATACTGTCAGGCGAGGCGAACATAATCAAGGGACGAACGAACGCGTACCATGTCGATTGGAATATCTTATATTGTACAGTGCGGAATTGATGAGAAACGACAAGCAGCGTTTCATGTTAGCGCCTGAAATTTGAAAAATGTCAGTACCAATCGAGCCCATTGAAGGACCTGCTCTAGGGGAACACAACGCGAAGTGTCGAATGACATCAGCTTTCGGTCGAGCGCTTAAATGATTTATCCAACGTGATCACCGCTCCATAAGAATGTTATGTCAAACCACTGGCGGACCAATAAAAATTCGTACTCGCATCAACGGCGAATCTACGATGAAGATTGTTCTACTCAGCCGCGAAGCATATTTTTCGTATACAACGAAGTAAAAAACCGGCAGTATTTACGATATAGAATTATCGACAGATTGTCTCCAACAAGGCGTTTTCATTCTTTCAAGTTATAACTTTCACTATATTTGGTGTATGTATTCACAGACTGAACTATTTTGATTCCATTAGCGTGAAGTTTCTATTTTATCAAGTATCTCCAGAGTTTATATAAAATTATGTATGTATGACTCTATGCATTTTGAAAAGGAGTCGAACATTGAAATAGTGGCGGAATCGTTTCAAACTATAATAAAATTGACTAAGCTTGTTGCGATGTCTATGAAACGTATTAATTTCAGGCAACGATAATTTATTCTTCATTAAACGAGCATAAAGTTGGATCTGCAAACAAAAAATAGGACTTTTACTTTACGATATAATTAATACATTCGTCTACTATAAAATATCGAACATTCCACCTGGAATGTCTTCCGAAATCACTGACCGGACTTGGTGCGGAATAAGCGAATTATTAATAATTCCTTCATGACAGATCTTCGGCATATACATAAACGGGATTGCTGTTTTTCGCGATTAACGGGGAAGTAATGGAAGAAGAGTGGAATAGGATGAGGAGTTTCAAGATATTCGAATGTCGGAATACTCGATAAATTTGCAAGCAATGGCAAATGCTCGCAGTCGCAGTTTCGCCAGAGAGAAGCGTGCCGAATGCTACGCGTGTAATTACCGCCGGTACGAGCGGGCAGATATGTCCGTAAATGAGGTAAGCGGTAAGAAGCAATGTCACAATCGATAGATAATGAGTTTGATTCCCGCGGAGATGCCGAGAGCTGAATCGGACGTCAATGGATACATCGTCGTGTACGTATGCGCATACACGGGGTTGCGAAAAAAAAAATGTTCACTCAGAAGAAATCGGCCTTTGATACATCGTGTACGCGCCAGTTGTGGCGAGGCTTCCAACAATGAGAGACGAGAAGATTAATGAGAGATGTATAATGCCGGTTGCGGAGTCGAAACGAACTCAATCGCGGTGTGTGTGTACTGCGTTGCATTGGCATAAAATAAAAATGCATTCATTTCCGAATCAAGCAGCGAGACCGGAATGAGAGAGCCGATCATGATAATTCATTAATTTCAAGATACCATATAAGCCATTATAATTTTATACGAGGCTATATATGTGCTTGAGATTTATCGCATCCTTATTATGTATATTATGTATTTATACTAGTGCATACGTTCACTTTTCCGTGGCATTTTTTTCGCTCTGAATACCGTTTTTCCAGGACACGACGCTCGGGAAAGCCTTTGCGCATGCGGCAAACTAGGGAAACGGACCTCGCGCGCCTCCAGCGACATCGAGACGTATACTACAAGAGAGAGAGAGAGAAAGAGAGATAACGCGAATGATTAACATACACCATTCCAACGATATTCGTTTCGCCGTCGACCCGCCATCGATTGTAATGTGAAATTCAGATTTGTCGTTGGTTTTGAGATGCAAATGATGGCTCCCGTCGTCGCGAAACAATCGGAGCCGTTACAGAAACCCAACACCGAGAGGAGTCCGCTCGAAGGAGAGATATCCACGCCCACCGGGATTGTCATATAGCACGCGTAACCCTTGCCTAGGTGAATCTCGACGAAAAGGGAAGCCGTTGATGTGGTATATAAATGCAAAGCACGCGCGCGAGAGGAGGGTCGAGAGGAGCGAGCGAATCCGGCGGCAGGTGCGCGCACAGGCCCAGAACCGACCGACCCTCCGTTCGAGCTGGCTGGACTCGGCCAACTTCCTGCGCTCGCGCGCCACTTCTCTCGGCTTTATTTTTCGATAGCGCGCTCTGCGCGAGAACTGCCGCGGCGGTGTTGCCGAACTGTATGCCGACTAACACCCAGTGTGTGTGATTTTTGGAAAACAAGTGTTGGCTGATGTGTTTTTTGGTTGGATCTACAAAGTCTCTCTGGCTGTTTCATGTCGGCTCTTATGATCACATTGCGAATGTGTTGATTGGTAAAGCAAAAATCGAGAGTTCGATTCGTATTCGCTTGTGCATTTTATCTTGAGCGCAAAACCAATTTCAGACTAGAAACACACATGATATTGGGCAAAATGAGTCAAAATAAAACATGATATACGTTCATCTATTTCCCCTGAATATTATTATTTATTCCTTGCGCAATCTTTCAGCGCCGCATTGAAAGGCTTCATTGACTCGAACACACGATGCTATATATCGCATGAGACGATCGTACGTCAGTATACAGACTCGATAGGGTCGCATTAACACAAGACAAAAACGGTCGTACCTGGCCACCGAGAGAAAATACTTGTTCCTATATGAGATGTAAGCGTAGCACCGAACCAGTTGGGAATCTAGCTTGTTTTATTTCGTTTGAAGTCATATATGCACGGAATAATAAGGAAAGCTATATTGGCTGATAATCGTTACTTCCCACTGAAATAATAAACGCCATCGACGAATAAACTGTTGAGCGGAAAGGTTTATATAATACACCAGCTCGTGAAAAAGGAGAAAAAAAAACCTTCGTTTGAACCTACGAAACGACGAATAAAGCTCGTATCCCGGTGAGATATATGAATTTGCCTGCCAAAAAACAGCCTTGGAGGGCTTGGAATAACATCCGTGTACGATGGACGCCACATAATTCACGGGTAAAAAGAAGAGTTCCACGGCGCACTCGAGCTTCGAGATAAATCAGAAGGCTCGGCCGAGTCCGCGCGAATTTAGCAAAAAGGAAAAAAGTCATTAGAAACTTCGAAGGATGGGACACGTTTGACGCGGCGCGTCACACGCGAAACAAACCGGGAGCGTTCGCTGGTAACGGAAATTTTCCAGCTGGCGTAAGCGTACGAGTGTCTGTGTGTGTGTATACGCACAGTCGGCGAGGAGGATCCACTTGCTCGCGGGCTGTGTGTTGCGCTGAATGGGCTCACGCATGGTTGCTCAGCCTGAACTTTCGTCGGCCGCTCTGTCTCTCCCGTGTGCCGTGCGCGCGCGCCTCTTTCTCTTGTTTCGCCTCTTCCGCGCCCGCGAGCTTTCCACCGTCCACTTTTGCTCTTGTCTATTCTATCCTCCGCGTCTCGCTTCCTCCGTGCGCACGTTTTACGCACTTGATACCGTCCGCCAACTTCTTCCACCTTGTTATCTGTTTTGCGCGCGCTACGTCGGCCTGTTATGGCCGCGTCTCGCGCTTGTTCGCAATTTGGACCGATTTGCATGCATGAATATCGGAACGCGCCGTACTAATGTGAGCGCTCCGAGCTGTTAACACCGGGATAATCAAGAGTGTGCGCGCCGACCGCGAGGTTCGACGATGCGGGTGAGGTACGTCCGCGCGCGGCTCTCTCGGTGCGTACACCACGTGATAATTAACTTGATCGAAAGATCCTCCAGAGGGATAAGCGATTCTTTTTCCGCGGCTCCTTAGCCTCGTGGAAATTTAATAACGCGCAACACACCGTCGCCGACATCCGACCGTACAGACACGTAGGTAAAACGCGTGTACAATGCCCAAAAATCAATGGCTTTCTAATTGATGTTTCGTAAAATCCTTATCGCGTCTCGGAGTTGCGCAATAGCCGAGCCGTTGCTTTGTTGCGCGCGCGACGCGCCACGTAGCCTATTCCACAATTTAATCAACGCGCGTTTTGCCCACAACCGCCGGAGCGCGCCTATTCAAATTGATTAAGCGAGGTAATAACAGCACTGCGCGCGCCCATTGATAGATTGGGAGAAGGAATAAGTCAACCCACGCGCCTACGCGTCGTAAATTTTCCTCGCGCAAAATCGCACAACGGCACTGGCCGTCCGCGCGCGCGCGCGAGTTCTCTCAGCGGGTGTCTCCCGCGGTTTTTACGGGCCCTCGGGGCTCTTGTCTCCTTTTTCCCTCGCGCGGCTATGTACGCGCGGTGTCACAACTCGCGAGCAGCCATACACACACGCGTGCATCGACGCGCGCGCCTCGACCGTTTAGTTGTCTACCGTCGCTCGGGGGCAAGTGTGCTCTTTTCGGACGAGTTTGCGTATATATGGGGATAAAAAGGCGTTCCCTCGAGCGTGTGTGGATGTATCGCGTGCCTGTACGGCCAGGAACGAGTTGCGGCCCGCGCGTATATTAATATTCATTAACGGTAATTAATGTATGGTAATTGTTGTGGGATACTCGCGTGATTTAGTCGTTGAATTTTACGAGCGGATCCTCCGGCATTCGGTGTTGCGTCAGCGTTAATTCGCGCGTGTTGGGAAAATGCATAATGTTAAACGGACGATCGCCGTTTAGCCGCGATACCCCGACAGCTATTGATATCGAGCCGTATCTCTTTCGCGTCAGCCGCGATGCTTTCAATTAATTGAGACATGAATTATTGGAAGCTTCCTGGGCGGGGGAATATTGCACCGTTACACCGATTTCGATGCTGTCGAGCGCGTGGGTCGGGTTTCAATACGCGTATCTGCTTCCAACGGGCCGAGGGGGAGAAATTGAATTTTTAAATCGTCCGCCGCGAGATGATCGGCACGTTTGCTCGAGGTCGCGGACTCGGAAGTGCGAATGAATAATTCTCAATTCTCGAAGCACGTGATAGTTGTGCGTGGATCTCAATGGCAATGAAGAGCATAATTGTTCGAACAAATTACATTGGAAAAATTATTTATAAGATTACATTCATTATGTGGGATAGATCCAAGACATATAGCTCTGCGAGCATCCAAACAGACGATATGTCGCCCGTATACCAACACCGATCCGACCGAACGCTTGCCGAACTGTTGATTACTGTACAGGCGAGAGACGAATTGGTCGAAAGTCCGGGTGCACGCATATACACACAGTCGTGTAATTACGATTGTTTTGCTGGCCGCTTTGGAAGAGAGGGAGAGCGAGCTCGGCTTCAGTTATGACTGCGCTCTTGGCCCAATTTTCGAGTTCCGTTCGCCAGCTCGGAACAAAGAAACTTTCCGCGGCGAGTTTTCCGCGAGCGAACGAGCAGCCGCACAAGCTGAAGCCTCGAGTCCGCGGCGAACGCAAATGTCGCAGCGAAATCTCGTCTTGGTCGTGACTGCGGCTAGCGAGGGACTCGTCGATCGTGTACATTCGCTGGGGCGAGGAAAAAAAATTGCGGCGTTGGTTTTCAAGTGTAGTACTTGCTTTTCGAACGGCTGTGTACATTATACGTACTGGTTCGATTGATTGGACACGGAAGAAAACAATTTTTTTGTCGAGGCGATTTCACGTTTTCTCACAAAGATGATCGTTTTCATGGGTAAACCGTATTTTTCGAATCCTTTTATTTGATTACTACGTAAAACTGAACAGCCCGAGCGATATTATTAGAAAAATTGGAGTGGACTACTGAAGTTATGGAGTTCTATAAGAACGTCTTATTGGAAAGATACCATAAATCATAAATATTCTTCTATAATAATGATATTTCCATCAGAGACAATGCTGTATACTATAAATTTTGAATTCTTCATCGAGTTTTCTATTTAAAAAACGACAGGTATAATATACATATAATTTGGGAATGCTCCTATGTTTTTTCTTCCAAGATACTTATTAAATGTGGGACCACAACTGGATAAGAGGTTCAATTTTCCACGGTACAACTCGCACATCACACGAGTTCGGCTTACTCTCAGTCGGTCAGAAGCCGACAGCCATTGTAGAGCGTGACATTACATCTGCGTCATAATGTGTGTCATCCGTTCTGCTTCTCTTGTATATATGTTACGCTTTTTTTCTCGCTCCTGATAGATCACGGAATCGAGCGCGAATTCGTGTCAACACTCGAATTCCCGATCTCCTATCGATACGTAGATCGCGCGACGACGACGACGACTTGGGAAACCGTTCGAGCGAGAATCTGCTACTGCCGCGCGCTGTACTAAATAATCGCTTGCACAATAGTTGCGAAAATTCGCGATGCCATGCATCAAGAGCTGACGAAAATATTGATGATCCTATAGCTGCTCACACCGATAGTCGTATTGCGAAAAACGCGGTTTCCACGTCCTAGAATCCCTTGTCAAATACCCCCTATTAGGGTACGGAAGTTTCAAAATCTGTCTGTTTTTCATTTCCCGGGGCCATTGTCAGATTCGCCTGTAATCAATGAGCTTGAATTTCATTAATCTGAATTTTTATCATAATTTCATCTCTGCAAACTCGCGCAAGAATTATTGTTTTATACCCTGGAGAAATATTGTTTGATTCAATTACTCGAATTCGCTTTGTGGATAAAACTCCGTTCAAAAATGAGCTGCCAATCACATCAACAATATACTTTCTTCAACCCTCTGGGCATTCATTCTTCTGTTGAACTAACTTCTCAGATTCATGTAGGTGGTTTCCTGGGTCGCTGATCACAAATCTGATTAGGGTAACAAGTTCTGTTGAAATTCATCTAATACTTCGTTCGAAAATGATTTTTTCTGAGAAGTAGAGTGATTTTTGACATTTGTTACTTACAACATTTTCTAATTTGACTCGATATGTTCGTTTTCATTTTACTTATATTCTTCGATGTTCTGAATATCATATGAATGAAACTTTATCAAAATTACTTCAGAAACTTTGATTTTAGAGAGAAAAGTTGTGAAAGATTACAATAGTTTTCAAAACACTTCTATATTTAATTATGAGTACCGACCGTTCCTTGATAAGTACATTACGCGCATTGGTAGAAAGTGTATGAATCAGATCCATTGAATCAATTTTAGATCATCAAAGAACTAGCACGCAGATGCATACATTTTTCACGGGACAATGGGCTGTGAAATTAAGTCAGGTTCGCGACTTGCGACACACCGGTTACATCAACGATTAGCCACAAGAAACCAGCGATTTTCACTATTTCATCAAAATCTCCCGGCGAATTCAGCGGACCGACACCACAGCGAGAGAGCGACACGCCGTAGGGCGGACTTTGTCGTGTATCGCGCGCGCGGTATAACAGGAGTTGGCGAGGGATTTCCTGTCTGCGCGCTCGGTATACTTGTTGCCCATGCGGTATACGCGCGCGGGCCGCCGCGCACGACGTGGGCGCTTGCGCGATAAATCAGCCAGGCGGAAAAAAGGAAGTGAGCGCACGCGCGCAACTCGCGCGACTTTAATTAACGCTCTTTACGCTGGCTCGCTCTCGCCCGCGGCCGCCACAGCCCTTGAGCGCATTTTTACGATCAAGGTCGCAGCTCGATCGTTGCGCCGATTGCCCTTTTCTTCTCGCCCAATTTTTCATCGCAGCTACGCACAAGCGATCTTTCGAGATTTTGACTTTAGGTTTTCTACAAGCGAGTAACACTAGTATAGATATGACGTACTTCTAGCACAGTGTGTACGTACGTTATCGCACAGTGAATCGGTGAGATATCTCCCCCTTCACGTGTATTTTAGTGTACGCATGTTATCGCACATTGACTCAGTATTACATTGCTGATCACCGGCCCCTCCACTACTCTTACGCACTTTTCTCGATACGCACCCTTTGCTCGAGCGGACCCCAGCGCAGCGTTATGCTACCTCCGCACCTGTCTTATTACCTCCCCTTGCGCTTTTCGGCCAGTCTATTCATCCACGTTCAATTTTCTCCCCCACGCATTTTTTCTTCACATCACCACTAACAGGGTAATACTGAATTATTCGATCGTGTATAATCAGGCGTAGGCTGATGCTGATGTTTGCAGGTATATTAATTTTGGATTTGAATTCTAAGCGAATATCTGCTGAATCACTTTGAAATGATTTCACCGTCTCGACATTTGGTACGATTCGATTCGTCATCACGCGAATCGGTTTGAATGAGCTGCGGAAATATTCGATCAAACATCCAATGTATACTGAAAATTTACACTACATTTAAAGACTTCTTCACAAATTAAGGAATTCGTTTGAGTCTGAGTGATGCAGAATATGTTTGTAACTTATCTTCGCACAATGTGTTCACAGGTTCGACGATTGGGTAGAATATATAAGAGATACTCAGAATCACGTTGCAAAACTTTATTTTCGAAGATGATGAATCGTCTTCTACACGTTTGTATATGAATAATTTCTATACAAGCTCCGTGAGAGAAATTCTCACCAGTCTGGTTTCTAGGTTCTCAAAGGTCCTCATGAAGTCCTCAACAAAACCGATCATGAATTTATATATTTAACATTCACAAATGATTGGATCTACTTTGAATATTTCAAATAAAAAAAATATGATTGCAATGCTCGATGTTCTCGCGCTATTCAACTTATAATTCACGGTCCTTGTGAAGGATGACTCGAAGAAGATAAGGGGTGGAGAGACCGGTATTATCAAGTACCACTATTAAACTATTGTACTCAAGGTGTCATCGACCCAAGCAAATCCCTATCGAACCACGTCGTTACTGGTTCGTTGCTCACGTGACGACTTTCAATTGCCCATCGCGTCGTTCCACCTCGGAGCACGAAAACTTAGCACACTTTTCGATTCACGCGACCTGTGGTTAGTCCAACCACGACCACGCGGTGAACCACTCACGACTGGTGTAAGAATTTCTCTGGAGAAAAAAATATGTAAATTAGGATCATTGATTCCGGTGTCAACTTGAATTAGCTATGCACAAACATCTTAGATTAAATTAGGAGAGCATTCACAGATTTTGTTTGTTTTAAACCGCGCAGAAGACGATCAACACATTACCTACGATTGACACGCGACGACGATATTGTCTAAAGCCAATACAATGATGTTTTCAACTAGCTGTTAAGGGTGATAAATGAGAATAGTGAAAAATACTTAAAGCTTCGTAAGTAAACATATTTTGGGATGTAAAAATTGCACTGAAAATTTAAGAAAGCTTGGTTGGCTGGTCAGTGAGATGAAGCTGTTTGATTTATATGCAAAAGGTGAGGATGTTATCCAATGACTGATGGATATCGACGGTTCTTACGAAGAAAAGCACATTTCGAATCTCCGGCGAAAAAAGCACATTTCAGTTTCTCGGACGAAATGTCCTTTGCTTAGTCCGTGAAACTGCAATATGCTTTACTTTTTCGTAGATTGTGAAATGTGCTTTTCTTCGCCAGAAGATCGAAATCAGCTTTTCTTCGTAAGGGGCGTCGATATGTACAAAAATCATTTGCCTGGGTTAGTTGAGGAACAAAATGTCAATGGTTTTCATCCTATCGGACAAGTCATAACTTGGAGGGTATAATTAAAATCAAAAGTTTAAGACTCGTTTACAGGATCGAGCTCGAATGTTATTTTACGGTGCTCGAAATCTTAGGTACATTCATGAATACGGTTATTCATATTACATACGAAAAAATCTTCTGCAGCTCAGCTCTCCATATGCATTTTATCCATCTACCCAACTTTTGGGAATGACTGTGTAGCCAGAACATCCTTAATTGATGCTGAGCGAGTGATGTCAGTAACTGTTGCTGAAAGCAAGGATCAAATCCGAGGTTCGTGATCCTGCCCTTGTCATCAGCACGTCAAATTTTAAAAACGTCTAAGGACGGAAGAGGAGTCAATAGAATCTATCGGAGAATTTTCTGATCCCATCAGACTCCAACAATCCTGATTTGACATCGCAGTGACATCGAATAATCGATAAATCTAATTTACTTTGTTAAGGTAAGAGAGAGGGTTTATCGTGGTCGTGTTGTTGATAGGTCACTGGCGAATTTACAAGTGTGCTTGATTTCTCGGGAATTCAGTGTGGGCATCCCGGATTTCGCGAAGAATCGGTCACGACCTTATGCAAATATGTAACGCTACGCAACTGTACACGCGTAGAAAGATCAATTCAGTTTCCGATAATTTCGAAGACCGTGAGAGATTTTGAACTGGTAATCAAATTACCATACAGCTTAATGTGCGTACGAGCATCATAACGTACGGTTTTAACGATGGGCTTTCCTAGTATTCAACAAAATCAGAATCGTAATTCATTTATTAATATTAAATATATATATTTCGCTCGGTGTAATAGACTACGCGCGTCCGAGGAGGGAGTCGTAACTTCTAAACGCGATAAAACAACTCAATAAAATCCAAGCCAAGTCCGAACGCGAATACACATTTCAAAATTTTCCACGTGTACGCGTATGTATGTACGTAGTTACGTGCAACAGCGCTAATGACTCTTACGTAAGCCCAGACACATTCACTCGGTCCGAATCGCGCGGAAAAATGCCCTGCAGCCGCCCTGCAGACGGCGTGTACGAAGCTCTGGAAGCACGTGAGACTGGCGGGCGGCGACGGGCGTGTGTGCACATGTAGTTTTGAACAAAGCCGCGATCGGGCCCGGAATGCAGAGGTGCGCGCGCGCGAGCTCACAATGCCGAGGAAGCAATCGGTTACGGGGGAATCCGATTCGAGGCCGGTCAGGATATGCCGTCATTACGAAACGCCCCGGCCGCGCGCTGCAGAGCTGCATCCGTTCGTTGCGTGCGCGCACTGGCCGATTGGGCATTGGAAAAATTCGACCCTGAAAAGGAGCCGCGGGAGCGGCCGCTCGTATACGCGAGCTATCTTGTGTATACAGATATATATATATTGGGTTTACCCGCGCCGAGAGACGCGGCTTCTTTGACTGACGGAAAAACTTCGCCGTGATGAGAGAAAGAGAGAAGGAGTCGAGCTATTTCTTGGATCATCATTACAAGTTTCGATCTTTACGCAATGGATCGCGAGTAGAAAAAAATCTGATAAACGTAGTGTGACAAACGACTTGCAAAAGTATGATATACTCCACTATATGATGGCTTTTCTTTATTTAACAAATGCCTGGCAATATTGAATGCCAGACTTTGTGCCAGACTATTGACAGATAATTTTTATTGAGAAAGTCTAGCAAGACCTGAGGCCAGATTTTACGTGGGGAAGAAATAGGTGGAAGCTTCGCGGGCAGCTGATGGAAGTGGCTGGGCTGATTTATGACTCGCGTCTTCGGCGTCGCGCGGTGAGACTCTTAAGAACATTACTGTATCATGCATGGTACATGATACATATAGCATATGAGGTAAGTGAAATCATTTAATAATTATTAGACTATCTATATTAATAACATTACAAGTTAATGCTAACACGAGGAGGACGCTACGTACGGGTGTCCAATCACGATGAAACTTTGTGAGATGAATCACATATATCTACAGTCGCGCCGTCCAACGTTTCGTTTTCCTGAAGATATTCACGAATAAGGTCGATAATAGTTAACGAATATCTCCAAGAAAACGAAACGTTGAATAAACTATTAGGATATCCATGAACCATCTCACAAAGTTTCATCGTGATTTGACACCCGGTGGTAGCGAACTCTCCTTGGAAGTTGATTATTCATAACCTATATGGCGAGATTCCTTGTAGAAATTTTTATTTTCATTTTCAGAGAACCTCTGCTACGTCAACGAGAGATTCACGAGGTGGGACAGCTGAAAAGCGAATCATAAGTCTGCCCAGCCACTTCCACTGCAGTATCATGACTAACAAAAAAAAAATTAACAATAGATAGATAGATAGATAGATATTCGTTTATTCAACCTTGGTGTAGAACCCCGTCTGGTCTGTTTCGATATACATGTTATAATATCGCTGAAAGAACATCAACGGGGAATTGAATCTGTAAAAATAAGTATTCACCGAATTCTATCTTGATCATCAACCGCACGAAATGTGAATGAAGCTATGAATTCCGTGGAATCCCTCAATAATATTAATCTAAAGAATTATTTCCTGGGTAAGGTAGAGGGAGACTAGTAGAGCTTCGGGACGCTGTGATATCCCGAGAAAAATTTTTCATTCGATCGTTAACTAATCGATGAAAGTCAATGAAAAAATGTTCAATTCACAAGCACTGGAGAAGTCAATCATCGACGAGAGGGAAATTGTGTATAGCAGCTTGACTCACAAATCAATGACGATCCGAAGATGCCGAGATGTTACTTTTGAAACTCACCTGAAACATAATGAAAAGACAAAGAGAATTAGATTGGCGAGTGAAACTGATGACCTTCGACGTGATGTTTTGTCCTTCCCGTAAAAATTCAGTGGGACGGTCCAACTGAATTTAGGTTAAGTACGCTTTGAGTCTTCACGCGTACTTCGTCTTTTCTTGCGAATAATCCCTTATCGGTTAGATACGCGTTAGATCTGTCGACGAAGCATCGCATTGTCGAACGGTCGTCGGCGAAACAATCAGTAGTACTCGCACGAGCTGATGACATTGTTAGTCGCGGTACATCCCGAGTGTATTAATTCATGCATGCGGCAAGAGCCATCGAGCGAGAGCCGACAAAAGAATATTGTATCAACCGTTTCGCAACACGAAAAATCCGTCGAGAGAGAAGACCGTCGACACTTCTACAGCGATCTCACGTGTATCAAAATCATCTTCGGAGCCGAGTGGCTCGCTCGCGGCTGGCGCCCGCTATCCGATACATCGCTCCGATCGTTTATAATGATCTCGCGCTTCTCTCTCTTTCCCTGTCGAGCTGTGGCGTCTGAGCGGCGCGCGAGGAAAAAGGGCGAGAGTAAAAGTCACGGAACAATGGGGCAATTCTCTTTGGAATTCATGAAATCGCCTCTTTCGTCCCACAATGAGCTGCCCTCACATATAAGGGATATATATATCGCGCGCGAGCGCGTGCAAGAGAGACAGGGAGAGAGAGAGAGAAAGAGATTCTTCACTCGGGTTTGTTGCATCGACTGATGAGCGCCGCTGAGGAGAAACATTTCGCGCTGAACTTAAAATTTTTCCCTTCCCCTCTCAGACCAGGTTTCAACTTTGGTGCATAACAGAGTATATATCTACAGCAGCGGGATTGCGCCGGCTAACGCAATGGGATCCTGCATACTCCCACCGAAACGTTCGCTCATCGGGAGAGTCAATATTCATATACGCGAATCGTACAATTATCTCGCGAGGCGCACGGAGCGAGTGTTTGCTCGGAGAGAAACAAAGAGCATATATTTAGATATATGTAAACACAGCGTGTTATAGGGTAATTTTCGTGAAAATATGACTGTACACTTTGTATTATCTCCAAAATTTTCTCTCGCTCCTCTCATTGTTCGGCTACAAGTCCCGCTCGCGCGATGAAGTCATTTCGCAGTGTCGCGTCGTGTGAATCGTGACTGAATAGCAAAGTTGCTACACATTTCGCTCATGTTGTACACACACGCGCGAGCGTATCACAATGCTCGTTGCCTTATGAATTATTCTATCGCAGTTGATATATCAAAGCCGGCCGTGTAACAGTGTACTGTTGCAATTAGTGTTGGAACTGATGTTTCGCGAAATGCATCTGGTTTCATTCTCGACAACTCTCCGAAACCGCACAATCCAATGTTCCCCCCTGTCGCGACGCGGACAAAATTGAATTTTAATTCAATGGCGCGTACACCGCGCTGCGCTACCTCTCTTCGCGCACCTCATCGACGATTAGTTTTTGCACGTTCATCTTGATAAATGGGCGCATTTCCAAAACCACTAGACAGTTAGTCAATTTATTGGAATTGCCTTCGAGTGCACTTCCAAAACGATCATGAAAACTTGTTTTGAGACAAGTAATAATCATCGAAGTTTATGAATGGGTAAATAGATTTATGGACTTGAAGCAGATATTTATAGATTTTAGTTCTCATATTTCACAAAATAATTTTTCGAATTTTCGTGTTTTTGAATATATATATATATATATATATATATATATATATATATATATATATATATATATATATATATATATATATATATATATATATATATATATATATATATATATATATATATATCCTCAAAACAACCTTTTTTAGAAAAAGTAAAAATGTTGCGTCAAGCATGTGGCAGAACTAGTTTATCTCTTATATTGCTTAAAAAAAAAATGAAATCCATAATAGACACATGAGTCAATTTATTATTCCATCAGTATTCATTCAGATTAATTCTCATATAGTTGGAGTATTACGTATTCTTATTACAGTTTACATACTATAGAAGACGTTGTCAACTTTAACTAACCAATTACGAAAAAACTTACCAGAATGTTCTTAGGTACCTCATCAATTATTTGAAGAACTAATGACGAACCAAATTGACGCCACTTGGTAGGATCGAATATCTTTGAATGCCTTATTAAACTGACATATAATATTCTTCATTACCTATTTATTTCATTACCTATTTATTTCTAGTTAAACGGTTCACAACCTCTCCTCAATCGTTTGATTCATTTCAAATATATTTTTGTATCGTAATTGCAATGCAGTTAATCCTATAATTCAGATAGACTTTATATATTCTTCTATTATCAATACTTTCATTGTCTTTCAAAGAGACAAATATTAATAATTCAAACTATTGATCATACGTCTCAGTAAATTATAAATATTTCTATAATATTTCTATGATAATTTTTACATCCAGTGATTTAGTGAAATATTATTATTCTTAAGACGTTAAAAATGCCTACCAAGTGGCGTCAATTTGGTTCGTCATTAGTTCTTCAAATAATTGCTGAGGTACCTAAGAGCATTCTGGTAAGTTTTTTCGTAATTGGTTAGTTAAAGTTGACAACGTCTTCTATAGTATGTAAACTGTAATAAGAATACGTAATACTCCAACTATATGAGAATTAATCTGAATGAATACTGATGAAATAATAGATTGACTCATGTGTCTATTAAGGATTTCATTTTTTTTTTTTAAGCAATATAAGAGATAAACTAGTTCTGCCACATGCTTGACGCAACATTTTTACTTTTTCTAAAAAAGGTTTTTTTGAGGATTTCAATTCTTTTTGCGGAGTATAATATATTATAAAAATAATAATCAATAAAATGTATATGCATTAGCGTCAGTAATAAAATTAAATAGATATTTTTCCAAAATGCAAATATTTATATGGATGAGCGATACACAAAAAAAAATATATGTAATCAGTAGAAAATAATTAATCTATTATCTGTATTTAAGACAAGGCATCAAAATTTATCACATGTTTTTTTATAACTATTTTTACATAGACAAATGGTGGTTTAGGATGACGATGTCGGCGTGTCGACTGAATATTTGAATAAGGGTATAACCTGATACCCGATAATGTCCAGGTGGCTAGGGTCGCTGATGACAGTGTCCTGAGGGTGCGCTTCTGGTATTTTTGTTTGAGGAAGCTGACTACTTTGACTACCTGGACATCATTAAGGTCCAGAGTCAGCTACTTGGAACACCGTCATCGGGTACCCTGGCTACCTGGACATCGTTCGGGTCCAGGGTTAGGCACTCCAACCAAAAATACGAGGAGCGCACCCTTGGAACACCGTCATAGGGTACCCTGACTACCTGAACCTCGTTTGAGCCCAGGGTAAGCTACTTCAATCGTAAATACCAGGAGCGCACCCTTGGAACACCGTCAACGGGTAACCTGACTATCTGGACATCGTTCGGGTCCAGAGTCAGGCACTCCAACTAAAAATACCAGGAGCGCACCCTTGGAACACCGTCATCGGGTACCCTGACTACCTGGACCTCGTTTGAGCCCAGGGTAAGCTACTTCAACCAAAAATATCAGGAGCGCACCCTTGGAACACCGTCAACGGGTACCCTGACTACCTGGACATCGTTCGGGTCCAGGGTCAGGCACTCCAACTAAAAATACCAGAAGCGCACCCTTGGAACACCGTCATCGGGTACCCTGACTACCTGGACCTTGTTTGAGCCCAGGGTAAGCTACTTCAACCAAAAATACCAGGAGCGCACCCTTGGAACACCGTCAACGGGTACCCTGACTACCTGGACATCGTTCGGGTCCAGGGTCAGGCACTCCAACTAAAAATACCAGGAGCGCACCCTTGGAACACCGTCATCGGGTACCCTGACTACCTGGACCTCGTTTGAGCCCAGGGTAAGCTACTTCAACCAAAAATACCAGGAGCGCACCCTTGGAACACCGTCAACGGGTACCCTGACTACCTGGACATCGTTCGGGTCCAGGGTCAGGCACTCCAACTAAAAATACCAGGAGCGCACCCTTGGAACACCGTCATCGGGTACCCTGACTACCTGGACATCGTTCGGGTCCAGGGTCAGCTGCTTTGAGCGAAAATTCCAGGAGCGCACCCTTGGAACACCGTCATCGGGTACCCTGGCTACCTGGACATCGTTCGGGTCCAGGGTCAGGCACTCCAACTAAAAGTACCAGGAGCGCACCCTTGGAACACCGTCATCGGGTACCCTGACTACCTGGACATCGTTCGGGTCCAGGGTCAGCTGCTTTAAGCGAAAATTCCAGGAGCGCACCCTTGGAACACCGTCATCGGGTACCCTGGCTACCTGGACATCGTTCGGGTCCAGGGTCAGGCACTCCAACTAAAAATACCAGGAGCGCACCCTTGGAACACCGTCATCGGGTACCCTGACTACCTGGACCTCGTTTGAGCCCAGGGTAAGCTACTTCAACCAAAAATACCAGGAGCGCACCCTTGGAACACCGTCAACGGGTACCCTGACTACCTGGACATCATTCGGGTCCAGGGTCAGCTGCTTCAAGCGAAAATTCCAGGAGCGCACCCATGGAACACCGTCATCGGGTACCCTGACTACCTGGACCTCGTTTGAGCCCAGGGTAAGCTACTTTAAGCGAAAATTCCAGGAGCGCACCCTTGGAACACCGTCATCGGGTACCCTGACTACCTGGACATCGTTCGGGTCCAGGGTCAGCTTTTCCAAGTCAGAATACGAGGAGCGCACCCTCGGGACGCTGCCATCGGCGACACTAGCTACCTGGACATTATCGGGTATTAGGGTGCTTATTCAAATAAAACTCAAGTCGACACGCTGACATCGGCATCCTAAACTACCATTTGCCCGTGTAAAATCAATTATAAAAAAAAACATGGAATGAATTTTGATATGTCTTGTCTTATCTTCTGTAAATTTGAAAAAATCTGCAGTAAATCTGCAAAAATCTGAAGAAAAATTTCTGGTCGAAAAAAAAGTAGTAGATCGCTTGACACGGTACTCCAAACTCATTATTGCGAACGAGTTTTTGAGTATTTCTTTTTGTCGATCGCTCAATTGGGATGGTAGATGAGCATTAAATCCTGTTTCGCACCCAAAAGAAGTTGTTTTGACAAAATTAATGCCAATGTAAAAATCGAGCGTGCGATCTCAAACATTATATAGTTGCGGTGTCTTCTGCTTGACGCATGGAACACTACCGCGTTCCGTGATATATATATATATATATATATATATATATATATATATATATATATATATATATATATATATATATATATATATATACGTTTAAAAGATTTCACATCTAACCTGGTTGAGTCCGAAGTTGGAATATTTTCAATAACTATTTTGGGATATTTGGATGAACCGAGAGCCTGGAACCGTAAACACTGATATTCACAGCATCGAAAAGTACATCTATTACGGTAGATTATTTGCACCTAAGGCGACATTAGGCGATTTCGACAAGAAAAACGTTTGCACGTGCCGAAATAGTTTGAGCGAGTGCACACGTGATCTTTCGTAATCCGTGGTAGAAGAGTGCCATTATTTTAAAACGCAAAAGTTGGACCCTTGTCCCACCGAGGCAAAAAAGAACTCTTCATCCTGATCGACAAGGTTATTTTGTGACTGCGTCGGTCATCAATTTCTCCCTCTTTCGTGTATAAAAATCCAAACTTCCTCGGGTAAAAGCTACTAAATTACGTTTCGAACGTAATTTTTCCAACAGAAGAAAGTCCAGGGAAATATTTTCCAACGCCAATCGCACGACATTTTGTCGCTCATTGGAGTCGACTTATCGGAGAACATCGATAATCCAGGAGGGAAGGAGACAATGTTCGAGTAGCACTTGCGCAACGGCTAATCCACGCGCACCGCGCTCGCTTATCAGCTGTTCCATCTCGACACACACGCCGCGCCGCCTCCGCAAAAATTGTTCACCCGAGGCACGCGCGCGCTACCTTTCTCTCTCCCTTCGGTCATCGCCGGCGCACCGCCGTCTTCGTCGCCAGGACCACGTCTCGTGTCTCTCATTGTCTTTTTCTCCGGCTCGGAGGAGCATTAAGGTTGAAGGAAAAGAGGGGAAAAAGCCCGCGCGAGCGCAAATTATGACGGCTGCGCGCGTTTCTCAACGGCCGCGGCGCCGCCGCGTTGATTGCGAATCGGATTGCAGATTCGAGAGAGCTCTTGTCTCATTGTGTGTCCCTGGGGCCGCTTGATCAATTACGACGCTAATTGAACGTTTCTGCGACGTGTCCGTCCGTCGGCTGGTTTGTTTTCCCCCCTATATACACACACCCGAAGGCCCGCTGATAGAGACGTGTTGCAAGTGCGACAAATAAGAGACAGAACGCGTCTCCACGTGTGGGTTCCCTGCACGTGTGTATGTGTGTGTGTATCGCGAACGAAGATTCATGATCGAGTATCGGCGCTGATGGGAGACGGTGCGCGCGTAGGACGGCCGCCCCCCGACACTTTTGACGGCACGCGATACCAACGGCAAGACGGATGGAGGGTTTGCGCGAGCTGTTTTAATTGGGCAAAGAACTCGACGACTTTTGAATGGGCCGAAGATCTTGGGATACACAACACACACATACACGTCTCGGCCGCTTTGGGATATTTTCAATGGAATATAATCGGTGCATTTCCTCGTGGAACCCGGGTACATAATTGCGTAATGATATCGAATTCCATAAACGGCCATTAACGTCAGCCAAGGCTAGCCGGATTCGATCCGGACGCTTATCCGGGCATTTTTTCCGTCTCCCCCCCTGACGATTCAACGCTCGCGGGGTAATTAAAGGAGCTCGGAGTACCCAGCCTAGAGTTGGCGCGTTTTTGCTTTCTAATCCGCGGGAAAGCTAATCAAGCGGGCATCGATATGTACGTACGTTCTTATCGTTATTGGCATTCAAATCGAGGCCCGCCGCGCAAATCCCGAGCTGTTATACGCATTCGAGCCATCTTCGGCGGGACGCGCGGCCCCGGCAGTGTGTATCCCAATTGGGTCTACCATATAATCGCGTGTCGCGCGGTTAATTCGGCATTTTTCCTCGCCCAATCGAGCGACTACAGTTCGCAGCGGAGTACGAAATCGCCCCGAGCTCTCACATCTGCATTCCACTATCGAGCTCTCGGGCGCGGAGCGTAACTCGAAATCCACGCCAGGGGTAGACGCGTAAAAGTGTTTCGCATCCGCGCCTCGGCGACGCGCGACGAAAGAGCAAAGCCAATCCGTAAATAACAGAAACACTCGCGGGTGGGAAGAGGCGGGGGATTCCCGAGAGAGGCGGCGCGGCAAAACGAGGATGCGAGCTTGCGTGTAGGGGGAAACGGTATTTCCTCGGAGGGGGGGTTGGGCATCTCCGCGAGCGACGCGCGTCTCCAGGACTGGGCACACACGTTTGCCGCCGATATGCCGCGGCTCGTTATTCATCCCGCGAGCCCCCGTATCCCGGCGCTTTTTCTGTCCGGGCACGCGTGTGTAGATATACAGCTAAAATCGGCCGCGGAATGCGCGCGCGCGCGCCGAGCATCGGCGGATCCATAAAATCGAGCGAGATAAATGGGAGTTTGGCGATATTGTTTTTGCCCGTATGCCTCTGCTCCGACCGGGCCGATTCGACAGCTGGCTTGAGCGATGCGCGGGCGTTTATGGATTCCGAGCTGCCGTTATGCCCGCGAGTCCCGGGCCGTAAATATGTAGATGCGCCAGGATGTACTCGAGAAAGGGAGAAAGAGAGGAGAGCCGTTCCCCCGTGATATGATATAAAGCCGGGATTCCTCGAGCGCTACTACTCGTGATTCATTGGTTACGACCTGACTCCACTGTCGTGGGCGACACTCAAGATGCGTTTCATATACATCCGAATGGGAATATTGTGGTGATTGAGGAATCGTATATATGGGCAATTCTACCAACTAGGACGATTTTATGTGATATGGTTTTTTTCAATACCCAAATGTTGGAAATGAAAAAAAAACACTAAATATGAAATTTTTTTTTTCAAAAATTGGAAAATTTAATTGTGATATTCATATGTACTGCGTGTAACTTCTTCGTTTACACTTGGAGCATCTCAGTAAGAGGTCAGATTTTTTACCTGTAATCTACCTTGGGATCAGCATAACAATACTTGATAATTTTCATTAATGTGCTCTCCATATAAAGACTACTTACATGTAAGTGAAGCTTCGTGATGAAATTTTGGTATGAAATTATGTTCAGCCTTTTTAAGCTACAGCTTTTTCAGCGATCGACTACTCTCAAATGTGATAATACAGTTCGATTAAGCACTCGAAAATGAAGAAATTAAAGTATGGAACATTCATGTGCTACCCGTAAAAAGACCATAAAATAATCGATCATGTTAAAAAGTAAGAACGTGTACAGTTTAAAATTACTGGTTTTTCTCGTGGCACACTCAGAAACAATGTTGAAATCAAACAAAAAGCCTTGTGAATCCTTGTTCAGGTTCTGATGAAGGTGCCTAGAGATTGCTGCAGTTATATTCTTTATATATGGGGCGTTTCACGTCAACTCTTTGCGGCCGGTGCGCGGAAATACTGAAACTTCCCATTTTTGTCACTTGTTTTGGACTGTATAAAATGAATATCGAAATAATGTGGAATATGTTACCGATGTATATTTCCCTCAGCTTTTCGATGGCAAAATTAGATTTTGAAAATTTTTATTTTTCATAAAAAAAACCTTAAACAGATTGTATCTTAAAAAACTGTTTCTGTCCCATTTTTTTTTTATTAGTTGCATAAGTTTGCTAGTATATATGTGTGAACAGTACATATACATATTGTTCGATGAATAATAATAGATTTTTTTCAGGCCAAAAAATATTCCTTTAGTTTTTTACGTATAGCTTTTTTAGCAACATGCGAAAGTCGTGCACACACTTGAAATACTTATTCTCGGAGTATCCTCTACCACATATGAAATTTTCAAGAACGTGCCCACAAATTTATTTTCATTTCTTTTTTCCAAGCAAAATCGTACTATTTGGTAGAATTGCCCATATATGTACATTATGCGGTACGAGGGATTTGAATCAATCGCGTTAGAGTTACGGTTACCGACTAGATTAAGGCGACGTTTTTTGTCGAATATCGAATTACAACTCGTCGGTTAAGGTTCGGGCTACTTTTTACTTTCATCAATTTCGCGAATCATTCGTATGCAACCGACTGAAGCTTGCGATAATTCGTATTATGCACCCGTCTCATTTTTCTGATATTTATGAGATCTTGGTCGTGTCACATAAACATATTCAAATTGAAAGCATATGTCAAGTAAAAATAACTACTAAGCCATCAAATAGAAGTGAGAACGCATCACATTCAACAAAATCCGTCAAATAGATCATTATCTTTAATAACCTCCCTTGACACACACAAACACACACACGAGCTTATATTTTTTAAACGAATCTATCGCAGAGCTTCCTCAAACGAGAGCCAAATAAGTTACGGTGGTTGTAAAAGAAAATTTGAATCACAAGAGAATATATTCTACGAGCATAGATGAATACTCCGTGGGTGGATCCTTTTCAAGAAAAATTACGAGCCTTTCATGAGTTTTGATTAGCTATCTGAAAGCTTGATCAATGCACATAGGGGTACGCATATAAAAAGGACTTAAAAGTGTAGACCATTTGCCAATGTAGAGAGTTTAAGAGTAAAATTTTTGTACAAAATTCAATACGTATCCGTGAATTATCCAGCACGGCAGGTTTTCCCACCCACTTTTTCTCTCTGGTCGAATGATATCTTGGAGGAGCCATAACCGAGCGAAGCAGGAAGCCGAGCGCGAGAGAACGTATATATCCGGAAGCGAGAACGCGAAGTATGGGAGGGCGAGAGAGCGAAATATCTCGCGCACATCTGTTGGCGATCGACTCGGTTGAATTCCATCAGGCGGCGCTCGCGAGCCCGGAATCAATGAGGCGCGATGAATTCGCGCGCTTTGCCGCGTAAACGTTCGCGGAAATATGCCGATTGGCCGTAGAGCGGCGGGTTTTAACATCGAATGGCCCATTCACGGGCGGACGTTTACTATATATCCCTCGCGCTCCTCCTCCTCTGCCTCTCACTCTCCCGCGGCGAGGAGCTGCGAAAAGCGGGAAAAAAACAACGAGTCGGGTTTAACGAAGAAATTCAAATTCATAATCATTTCCCGTGAAAGTGCCGGGAGATCGTATCGGACGCGGGGAAACTCACTGGTCACGGGTAGCCCGAGTGCTTTGTGGAGGTATTTCTCCTGCAGCGTTAGAACCAGATTTCCAAGTGACCGCAACGAGTCACGAGAAAATCCCGAGAAAACTATACACGCGATATATTCTTTCCGTGTCACTCCCGAGAACGATATGCGAACGCTGAACTCGACACGGTGTTCACGGCTGGACACGAGCGTGTTTTATCGCGGGGTATTTCTTCCCCCGTGTGATAACTGTATCGCGCTGTTTATCTGCAATGTGTCAATCTCTCTCGTGGAGCCACGTGTAATCATCGGAACTGGTTTAGAAACTGCTACAGGCGCAGATCACGGTGTAATTAACTTATGAATTTGATGAGTATAATCAACTCATCAATGGTGCAAGTACACAAGTCGAAGCATAATGTTTCATCAATGACAGGCTATACGAAAGCTCGAGGCCTGCTCGACTGCACGTCGAACTCCTTCGCGACTCGGCCGCTTTGAGCTTGAGTGAAACCGAGACTCGATTGGTCAATCCAAAGTGGTAAACGACTGTTGCAAGTCGTTGTTTAGGTGTCGTAGTTCGACATATTGATTCATTAATGTCGAATTCGTCGATGAGTTTGAGAGAAAACCCCGGTTCGGCAAACAAGTGCTCTATTTTTCCTGCATCACAAAAAATGTTTTCTCGTTCCTTGAGGAACTAATCGTGAATGAGACTTAGCTACTTCCCAATAGGATCTTCTTGGGAAGAGACTTTTATTTCTAATGTTGAGAGCACGTTCTTTTCCATATTCTCATGCGAGAGAGAATGGAGAAAGACATGTTCCACGTTAGAGAAAAAAAAGTCTTCTGCTTGAAATTCTGAGAATTCTCCCTGTTGGATATGAATTCCTGTGGCAACAGAAGACTATTCGTGAGTGCAGGTCCAGCTCGATATTACATTTTAAAATAAGTTGTAAACAACGCTACCAGTTGACGATCATATATTTGAACGTGTACACGTGTAGATGAATCACCGGAATCCTATACCAACAATGAAATTGCGAATCATTTTCCACCAATCCCCAACCCACCATCAGATCAAAGCTACACTCGTACACATACAGTAAGATTGATCATTACAAAATCATACACGAAAGAACAACGAGTCAACCTGACATCGCCATAATCTCCGATAGCGATTCCAACAAATCGATTAACATAATATCTCGCGTCAACGCAACGCCAACCAAGCGTTGGTTAGTATCGTTCGTGAAAAGTAACTCTCCTGTACAAATCGCTGATCATCTCATCCCAAGCCCCTCGATGCGACCCGTTGCAGTCGAAAACGGGTTAATCGACCACCTCGTCAACCTCGATACCATCGATCCATGGCAGAGACCCGCGAAGCCCAACGTTGAGGAGGGGTCGCGTAACAGCCAAAAGACAAGCGCAATAATTACACCGGGTAGCCGGAGAGAGAGAGAGAGAGAGAGAGAGAGAGAGAGAGAGAGAGAGAGAGAGAGAGAGAGAGAGAGAGAGAGAGAGAGAGAGAGAGAGAGAGGGAGAGGAATAGAGGCTGCTGGTGTCGATGCGTGGCAGCTTCGCCCCGGCACCTAAGTAAGTAGCCGCTCGCCGCGGCGAATTTATTTCGGGTGCGCGCATTCCGGGCCGCGCGGCGCGCTGGGCGGAATCCGCGAGTCCGAGCCCCTCTCTCTATTTTGCTCACGGCCCGTCGCGCCCCGGCATATCTTTCCAGCCTCCGAGACGTCTTCTTTCATGGGACGCCGCGGCTGTGCAGTCCAACACTCCCTCTGTGTGCTTGCTAATTCACTCGTTCCAGCCGCGCGGTGTATACGGGTGGCGAGCCGACTCAAACCGTCCGAGCCTCTCCGCGCAAGCTGCCTGGCGTTTCGCACCCACTCCGCCCGTCTGTTTATAGGATTTTGTGTATACGCGTTTTCGATTGGCTCGAGGCGCTATAGGGCTGCTCTTTCGGATGATATACAGTTTGCAAAGTTTGAGTTGTCAAGTGTCATGAGTTTGTCTTACGTGGTTAGATTCGAATTGATATCGCGCGGGTGGATCATGGATATTTCGACCATCCCTTATGACACAATTTGTTAATAATTTTATGCATTGCTGTTCCATTACTTTGCTAGGAGACTACGTCACCTTTTTAGCTGCCCGATTCCACTGAAACATTTCTGCTCACCTGTATGAAGAATATCTACACCACCGTTGAAATATTGAAATATTGACACTTGATAAGGCGAAAGATGGACATCTGTATATTCAAAACTCTCCGTATATTATTCCAATACACTATGTGCGTAAAGTGAGCAATGATCATTTGATATCTCAGGCCAATCAAAACGTCAGGAAAAGAAACGTGCTCGTGTAACCAAAAACATTATTATATGATTACATATATGGCCTTCAACATTTTCAATAGAAACGGAAACTTAAATGTGTGGTGGTTTCCTGATTAGATATATAGGCCTTTTTGGTATTGAAAGACGTGAATACATGAAGGAAATAAAAATGTTGGACTGTACGATTACAGACTATTTGCTTGTTTGAACATCTAAGAAAAATTTCAAAAACCTTTCAAAATGATCCCAGGACACTATTTGCGCTTTGCGTATTAGTTTTAAAGTTCCAATAATCCGAGAGAAAAATAAACTAGTCGATGGATAATATCGTGAAATCCTTACCGCGCTGAGAATATGCGCAATCACGAGAAGCTTAAGACAACAATGATAGTCCTCGTCGGGCCGAAAGCACTTTCAAGTGTAGGGAACGGCGAATCGCACGCGAGCCAATAAACCAATCCGTTTTGCTCCAGATTGATCGGCTCTGCCGCTTTGAAGCCGCTCTCTTTAAGCTTGGTCGAAAAATAAACCCGCAAAACTTGTTCAAGCCGATAGTGGGGGGAAGTCGAGCTGCATTGTGCCACTCTACCCTTTGTTCCACCGTTCCTCGCACGCGCGCGCGCGTCATTTTGTACCTTCACGTGTGATTCATCATCTTTGTCGAATTGTGTAACTCGCGAAGGGGCAAGTTGAATTTTAATCCTCGCGAAAAGTGACGAATCGATGCTGAACGAGAGTAATTTTGACAGTCTCGAATGCGTCAGCCGTGAAATATGAGAACACGCAGCGGACACACCGCCAAGGATTTAATAGCATACAGGATAACTCGTACAGGAATGCGTCCCGCTACGTGGCAATGTGTAGCAGTCCTTTTCGAGCGCAATCAATTTTCGCGGACTTGGATCGAACGGTTTTCGCGAAAGTATGACGTGGATTTAAATGCCGGCCAGGTTGCGCGAGTCGATTTACAACTGTTACGTTAGAAACGCAGGGGGGCAACACTCGAAACAATGCAACGCAGAGCCAGCCACATCTGTAACTATCATTTTGATCGAACGCGAGCCCTCGCTTCGAAAACTTGCATTTCTCGAGCAACAGGATCGTTTTCCATTCTCGTCAGTCCTCGGGCGCGGTCAACATTGAATTTCGCATTCAAACAATGGGACGAACAATGGATCCGTTGGTCGACGGAAGCGAAAAGCACAAAATCTCAAAATGCGTCGCTGGCGCGTCGTCATAAACATGCGCGAGTCCTTTGTGTATACATATATACACACATCGAGCCGAGCGGCAGAGGATATAGGCGGAATGACAAGTAGCTATAGATGTGTGAGACGGAGCTGTGCTGCAGCTACCGGCGTCTGACGTGGAACGGATTCACGATCGCACAACGAGCTGGGATCAGTCACCTGCCATCCGGGGAATGCTAATATCGAGGAAGCTCGCGAGTGTGTGTCGGTGTTCTGTACGTACTGTGCTATTTCTTTCTCTCCTGCTTCGCTGAGTTCTCGATCCTAAGCGAGCTTGCACGCGGCAAAAACAATTCTTTGATTCGAGTGTCAATTTTTACTCGATTTGAGATGCAATAAATTCATGTATGACTGAAGTAATTGAATCAAGGATTGATATTTCCTTGTTAGATCAGTTTCATTATGAGCAAGATACGAACCATAATTCTTTTACAAAACAAATGAAAAGAGTAATTTTCAATATCAATCGTTATCCGATGTAATTAGCTCTAAATTAAATAATAATGTAGATATTATAATGAAGTGAGAATACGATAGTGGAATATGATATAATGAATAATTTAAAAAAAAGTGATGACATGCAATAAAATTGTAATTATAGAATCAAGTACGCGCGTGAATTAGTACTGAAATTCGGGAAAATCAGATAGATTTATTACTTCTAATACCTCCAAAAACTAAAGAAATCATTTTTGGTATGCAGTTTATTTAATATTGATATTCAATAACAGAAACGATTTTCCCATCGTCTTTTCCATCAAGCATCTGAAAGTGACGAGAGGCGTTCTGTATACATTGGGTTTGATCGATTTAGGTCAGACCAATCTCATCCTCGATTTAACTTTTCAATCGAGACTTTCTCGCGTGCGCAGTAGTTTAGGTTATGTAAACATTTCTCCCCGGCTCCCCTGCATTCGTTCATCTGTTATCGTTAATTGTATAATGTTTGTGGAAGAACGGCGCCAACTGATATCATAGCCCAGAATTTGTTTATTTTAGATCGGCATTTCGATGACGGGTCAGACACTCGCTTCGCGTCAATCACGCGGCACACGTGTGTCGTTCACGATTGATCTCTCGGAATTTCTTTTTCTTTTGTCTAATGAGGTTTCGAAGTGTATCGCATCGAACGTTCCATTTTTCATTGACGTGAAACCACTTTTTTTTTAATGAAGTAAAACATGTTCGTATGCATCGACTGCGGAACTTGAGAAAAAGTTGACAAAACCTATACTTTCTAGGAGTGATATAATGTTAGAGGATAACTTTCGGATGAGCCCGAAATAGATACAATTAAAATTTAGTCTGTACCCAGAATGGATATGACCCGGAGTTAATTCTTCTCGTTGAATATCAACCACACATGATCATTTTCAAAAATGTATAAATGCGTGGCTCCATTTTTCAAATAAAGCCACGTACAGCCAATGGATACATCGACGTCACATCGAATCGACTGAGCAGCACTCGATCGTCGCGTTCCCCGCGAAGTTCAAGTGCGCAGTGAGATCTTCGGAAAAGCCCCAAGAAAACGCAGCTCGTTTCTCGGCTGCCGTTGGCTTTTTGCTCGGCTCGAAAACGGCAATGCACGAGAGCACGCGGCTCTGTCGGGCTTCCATGAATGAAGAGAATCCGAGGTCAGCGCGTCGCCATCGAAATAGCCCGCAGGTTTTGTCTTGGGGCGCCGCCGCCGCCACCGCCGCCGCCTCCTCCTGCTATTTGCTCTTTTTGCTGCGTGCGCACTACCATGCAAATGTCGCTTTTATGGCCCCTCGAATTACACGCGCCCGTTTCTCCTCCGGCCTTTTTGCACTTGGCGATTTACGAGGGTGGCTCGCGTATATTAATGCAGTTACGCGCTTCGCATACGAAGTTTGAAGAGTCCAATCGAGATTACCGATTTGAGCTGTTTGTGTATGGAGGAAAAAGGGATCATCTTCTTCGTTCTTTTGCTCTCTGTCAAATTTATCGATTTGAAAACCTGAGGCAGTTGGTTTTCAGAATTTAGAATACCCAGAATTTATCTCTTACTTTCTCGAAAAGGACACATCGTATTGCACGGTGAAAATGTAACTTTCGAATTGGACCAACAGTTGAATCTTGATGAAACTTTGGAGGTAAGTTCGTAGTGGCGAGGTAGGATAAACTGAAAAAACTATAAACTAAAAAGTAAAACCTATAAATTGAAAAATTTGACAATGAACAATCTTTCTCGCAGCGATCGTCGCTTATCTTACTATCAACCGTTGCTAAGACGAGGGGAATATCTATACCAGAACTTTGACGGCAAAATATACAGAATCTTCATAATTTCTCACAGCAACCGTTGCTCACATTTCCAGCAATTGGTGAGAATAAAAACGAGTGTCAGATCCACTTTCGATAATTCTAACGTCAGATGTTTGAAAATCTTTAAAATCTTTCATTTTCAATTGTAATCATTGTTTAAATCCCTTTTATAACCTATTTGAATTCATAAGCAAATAGAAGTAGAAGTTCAAAATAGGCAAAAGAATGCAATGTGAGGAGGTCTATTGACGAGAATTCTCAATTTACAAAACCTCTTTGAGGAAAAATATTGTTCAGCACTTGACAGCAGTATTTTTCTCTTGTCCAATGATGTTTATCGAATGTTCCATATTGTGGAAACTATTTTCATATCAACGATAATTCAAAAACTTTCGATAATGTAGGCCAAAATCATAGCCAAACTCATTACAAACGAGAGAAGAAAGAAAATAAATTCTGTGAGTAGAACATTTTGTTTACAATCAGCCGAATGTTTTGATGTTTCAAATTCCAGTGTTGATTTCGGACAAGCCAAAATCGCCCGAAGAATGCGGATCGATTTGTATTTACCAAAATTAGATCAAAGAAGCGTTCGAGTGAAAATTTAACCCACGAGCGATTCATATTCCACTGCCACGATTTACGTACGTGCTCCTCGTCATTTCACATTCCTCCCCGTAGGATATAATAATTCATCGAAGAGTCGGAATTGGAAATACACGTAATGAGGTCAGTTTTGTGTGGAGTCGAGCCCATTGGTACAGACTGATAAATCTCAGTTGCGCCGAACACTGGCTAAATCCTTCATCTAACGGTCTGATTGAAAGCACATTACAAATTCACCTCATTAGAGCCGATTCGCGAATTTTCCCGTGGCCCAAATTCTACTATAGCGCGCGGTAAGAGCTGTAGAGCCGCTGCAACGTTCACATCGAGCTCCGCGCGGCCACGAGGGGGTGTTGATCCACACGCTTCGCGGAATGTAAATTACGTGCGGCAATCCGGGTGGGCTTTTTTCTCCTGCTCGTCGGGTCGAATTTAAAAATGCCCAATGGGAATGGAGCGACTCGTGGCTTTCGCTATATGTACGAATAATATTGTGTGAATATCCTAAGATTCTCTCCTCAACTCGCGGCCAAGGAATTCCGAGTGCATTGTTATGTTGGATCATAATCATTCGATATCCTTTACGTTCACCGAGCCGGGCTTGCTTCGCTGCGCAGTTGCACTCGCGAGGCGGCTGCAATACTTTATCTTAATACGTACTAGAATTTAGCTGCATTGTGCTCGAGCCGGCGTGCCACTGTTTACGTTCCTTCGGGTTTTCCCCCCGGGACGTATATATATATTCGATCCCTCGCTTTACGACCACTGTACTTTCGTTCGTTCTCACTGCAATAATCGATCCAATGAATTTTTATCTCCTCGCCCCCGTGGTTATAATAATTATTTTTCGCCATTCGATCAAAGTGTTATCAATATATACGCTCGTGCTCCTTCCGGAGCGCGCGCGCGAGCACACGAGCTTTCGATTTCGTTACATACGGACATTCCCCAATAGTTGGATCGAATTCATTACCCAGTAGCAATAGAACCTGCCGGAACTAACGATAAACTTCGGATCGAAAAAAACTCGGCAAACGATCGTTTTAACTTTCTTTTACGCAGCAATTTAACACACGCGAAAACCGCCGATTTTTCCTCGGTATACACACTCGCCGGAAATTTTTCGCCTGGTGCCAAGGCAGGCGCCTCGGGAATTCTTGAACGGGGCACTAGCCGAGATCGGGAATAAGAAAAATAGAAGAAAAAAAAAACTTGGACTAGCGCGTGGAGTGACACCGGGACGAACCGATGTGTGTATACAGGTATACACCCTCGCGTCGCCTCACGAAAAAGCTCGAAACCATAACGGAAGTCGGTCCGGAAAAGCGAAGGAAAAAGAGATCGGCTCGCGCGGCTTCCGCCGGCGGCGGCAATTCCCAGAAGACGATCCCCTGCACGCCATTCACCGGCTCCTCTCACGGTTTCTCGCGGATTATTCTTTAGCTCTCTCGCTATTTCGAGACGACTCGAGCCGCGCGGCGCGCTCCTGTTTCTATGCCCGCGGATGAATTTTGTTTACGACGCGCGGCTAAAATGCATTCCGCGACGCGGCTAATGGCCCAAGAGCGTCGGCCCGTTAATCGGGACGACTCTTTCTCCGCGGATTTTCGGGGATTACGTGGCCCGCGAGGATCGAGTTGAAAAGTATTGGGGAAAAAAAGCCGAGGAGCGATTGTGGGTGTACCGAATGTTTTGTTTGAGATTCTGGGTCGAATTTAATTTTTATGTGACAACTACTCAGCTCTTGCTTTCAAATTAAATATCTCTCCAGAGTTGAACATTTATTCAAGGAAAACAGGTTGATAAAAAATTATAAATTTTCCATTATTATTTATATAATACCGGAGAATCACACAGTCATTTTAGATGATAAGTTCAGACTATGGTTTAATGACACTGCTACAGATGACACTTATATGGATGACACTGCTAGAATTAAAAAGTATCCTCTAAAACTGTTTCCCATAATTATTCATAATTCTTTATAATTTTTTATTGTGATTTTTTGAAGTATGATTTGCGAAGTTTAATGAGAATCCATGAGACATTTTCCAATTCACCAATACCTACATCTCTAACACTCGTTGTTAAAAGGGTGAAAAAAATCAGTGGAAGGTCAATCCCAGGAATTTTGATGTCAAAAGATACATGAATGGCGTAGGACACGATATCAAGAATTCAATAGAAATAGCAGGCTACAGTATATTTCCTAAAATGAACAATATTATTGGATGCAAAGATTCAATATGCTCTTTCAATAATTCAGTTTAAGTCTCCGTAAAATCATCTCGCTGAACTCCTTACAATGAATATTCACTGCATTACAGTAAAAAACGTTTTACTGAAGCTTACAGTGAGTTTATTCACAAAATGTTTCCGGTAAAGCATACTGCTAATTCAATCGGCAGCGGTGTTTACCCGCCCCGGCGCGAGTCTATGGAAACTCTCGCAAGATTCGTCGTCGTTTCGAAGCAGGAATCATCGCAGAGAAAGAATCTTCACCAATAACGAAGATAAATAATGCAAATAACTTATTGTCGCTGGGGAAAACTCGGCTGAGCGCCAGTCGTTACGGCCAGATTTCGCGAGTACTCTCGTCGCGGCTCTTCTGAAATTTGTAATTCAATAGCCAACGACTCGCGAGGATGAGTTCGCGTAGCACGTGCAAAGCGTGCGGGCGCGACACTATACTTTGATATTTTCTCGGGTGCCCGTGTCGCATCATCAGTCAGCAGCATTCCGTCGAGCTGCTCTCTCTCTCTCCTTCTCTCGGTGGTGTCCGCGCGCATACATATAGAAAGAACGAATGCAGTTGCCGGTATGTGTGTGTGTGTGCACGAGCACAATGAGATACGACAATTCAACGGCGCGGCAGAGCGACAAAGCCCCGCGAGATAGACGACAACGAGCGGCCGGTGTGGCGCGCGCACGTATATACGCGCCGCGGCTCCTTACCATACGTATAACCAATATTACACTCGCGGCGCGGCGAACAATGGTCCTTCGCGCCCTTGGCTTTAACGAGCGGCGGCCAAACGACCAAATGCAAATTACCAAGGTATATATATTGATGCCTCCTTAGGTGCCTATACAGGTATGTATATACACCCGCGTGCGTATACAGCCGCGTTGCGCGTGAACGTTTAACGGGTACCGATGAATTTGAGCGTGCGATTGGCCGACCGAATAATGGCCCAAGAGTCGACCCGTCGATCGGTTCACCAGCGAGACAGGGGAAATCGACCGGATTCGCACTTCGCCGCCACTGTTTTGCTGCGACTCTCGCGACTCGAGGACGCGCATAGTTAACGTCACGGAAACTCTACCTTTTAAAAAGAAATAAAGTTTACTCAAGTATGGAAGTTGAAAATCTGCAACGTTATGCATCGGAAGGTTAGGAAAGGATTGGATGTAAAATAGTGTACTGTCGAAAAATGTATAGAAATCTGTTAATTTTGAAATGTGAATGTGAGTCTTGAGAATATGTTAAAAAATTTCGCGAATGGGAACGAGATGTTTTTCTACACTCTGAAAATTCGCTCAGGATGATTGATTCTTCTGCCCTACACGCACTACGTTCGAATGAGCCGGTTTCATGCATACATGCTATGAAAAAATTCATTGTCAGCGATCGTGATCGACTCACACGAAGACTTCTCGTCTCGCGGATAGAATTCCACTCGAATTATGTTATCAAATCCGCTCGCGTCGAGTGAATTCTACTCCTGCGTGTACAGCGCCATGCACTTCTTCAGGGCCCTTTCTCAATCCTGACTTCAAAACAAAAAACTCTACTCACGATCCGCAACTTTATCGACGAATCGAATGAGAATTTTGGCTCACCTGAAACAGAAATGATAAATTTGATCAATAAGCATTCGAAGTAAATGAATCAAGTGCGTACAAACTATATGGATCGAACGTTGTTCATCGGCAACGAGCACCGCCGATCGATAAATATATCTATGCACTTGGCATCGAGAGTATATATTATATGTTTCTTTCAACCCGTGCACCGTCGGATCGAAGTCACTCCCGAAGGGGCTCGAAGAGAGATAAACAAACAAAATCGCACAGATGTAATATACGCTCGATTGAGTTGTCGGCTCTCCCCCTGCCTCCCGCCGCGGAAGAAAAAAAAAGCTCACGTCATCATAAATCTACTTACGGCTGATTAATGGAGTGTTAATTTCTTTCTCCGGACGCTGAATCAATCACGCGTCGGCTTTTCATTAGCGGGTGGCTGCGGCGCAACCGGTTCCGAACCCGAGACCTTTGACTCGGCTCGTCTCCTACCGGGCGGCCACGGTATAACTCTCATCTCGCGAGCGCGTAAAAAATCCCGCGAGTCAACGATTGCGCAGTTATTTTTCGCGGACGAAGGGGCGGCGGAGTATCGGCCGCGGAGAGACGCGTGATTAGCTGTGATGGGATTGGAGGCCATCGGTGCCGGGCAGCCGATCAACGGGGTCTCCGGCGTGTGTGCGCGCGAGCGCGAGTCTCGTGTGTCCTGCACGCTCCGGCGAATCCCTGCCCGCAATGTATCGAGTGTCGGATAATGCCGTTTTTCTCACACGCGACGTGGGGGGCTCGGCTTTCGACGATCGCAAGGTCGCAGCCCGCTATGATCCAGATTCTACGTCTCGCGAGGCTTTACGGTTACGGCTGTGCAAGGCTGTGCGTCGAACTTGTACTGCAGGTCTCTCTCTCTCGGTGGGAATCGACTGGGAATATACGCGTTGACGTTTCGGCTTTCTCAAAAGAAAAAAACTTTTTATTCGGCACACGATCACATTCAGGGGAATATGTCCTGATTTTCCAGGAGTTCCGCTCACAAGACAGTATTGACAAAGTGTGGACCAAGTTTAATTTTTCATAAAAACCATTGCTCATTTTCCAGGTAATCGTTATAACGGTATAGAGTAATCAACGTAAGATCCATTTTCAGAAAATTTGACGGCAATAGAATCTGAATGACAAGTGATGTTTAAATCTCTTGGAACCGATTCTAGGAACAGACAAAAAATCAGTTAAGGATGTCTCCCGTGTGAAAATAAAATCTGGGACATGTCTGATATCTCCTCTGCATGGAGTTTGGTAAAAAAGTCTGGCCTCATATTTGGTCAGACTTACTCAATACAAATTGAAAAGTCCGGCACAAAGTCTGGCACTGGTACCAGGCTTTATCATCAATGAATAAAAGTCTGCAGGCTTTGGTTCACAACACCAGACATACGTAAGACTTCTGCTAGACTTTTTTTCTCATACGCAGGATTCCACTTGCGATGAATATACCATCAACTTCTCGGATGAATATAAAGTTGTTGCGAAAGAAACTTTGAAAATCCGCTGATTTAACGAGCGTTTGTAAAATTCACTCTCTATAGAAAAGTAATTTCACGTATGCTTATTTGAGTATTCGTACCTCCGGCGATAGCTCGTGAATCATTGTAAGCTTATTACGACGACTCATTATCATTAGTACTTTTTGAATGTTTATCAATTCTACAGAAAAAATGATACGTAATCTCCCCTACATTAAGCTGCCCCGTGATTAATATATCCTGAATAGTAATCATGTCTATATCTAAATTTTGTATCTTTGATAACCAACAAAGTTTCGAAAAATGGTGGATGTAAGTTTTCCCAAAATATACTTATTATCTACTCGTGTTCCCCACACGCAGCGCAAATATTATGTAGATGATCAAATTAACCATAAGAATCACCAAATCACCGATTTTGCAGGGCTTAATTGGCTCTGAATTTGTTGGTCATCAACGATGCGAATCCTATTCGATGAGTGATGTATAAAGTGGGACAAAAATCCTTTTCCGAGTATGCAAAAAATTATAGAAAAAACTTTAATGCAAACCGAGGAGAAAAGAGTATAGTAAGCCAGCGATTGTTGCGAGACGATCTGCCTTTCACGAGAGAAAATTGGTTTGAGGAATCGTGTGCCCTTTTGAATTATATTATTCTTTGTTCCAAATAGTCTTCATAAACATTATGTTACGGATAATTTGTATAATAGTATAATTGTATGATACACGAGAGTTATGGCGAAACGGACCCATGCGATTTTTCTCAGATCAGCAAATGTTTAATTTAATGATAACAATGAGAAAGGCTTGGAAGCATTGCCACAAAGGATTTATTCCACCGGGAGATGGAAGAATAAATGGATGCTCGATAAGGTCCGCTGACTTTGGATTATTGAGGTACGGAGCGCTTGCGTAACGTTCCCCGAGTATTATTTTATTCGTTTTTTTTTCGTCTCGTTGCTAGAAAAGGTGATTCAGTGTGCGTAGAGTAATTTATGGATTTGCATAGGAATCGCTCGTCCACTGACCAGGAGACAAATAAATTTTGTTGGTTTACGATGCGGATAGATAAAATTGCGCCGACGGCTGCATTTTATCTAGATCCAACGATGCAAATCTGCGAATTCGCCATTGTCGATTCGTACCATCTATAAATAATCGATAATTTATAGGTTTCCATGATTTTATTTTTTCAACCACTGTCGAGTGTTCTATGAAGAAGGCTTATCTCGGCTCAGGAATTCTCACACGCTACTTTTCTTCGAGAACTAGTTTGATTTCGTAAAACGCCGCGAATACAAGTAGCTCCCTGCGATTGTAATAATTAATTCATAAACCTGCTGAAATTTGATTCTTCGAATTAACCTTTACTCTTTTAAAATTTTACAGTGAAAAACCAGTGTATGAATTTGGACGAGTGATTGAGTGGAACTGCACTTAATCTTTCATATTTTCAACGTCAATATTCATTTTTGTTTCATAGCAAAAATTTATAAATGCACTTTACATTGAAGGCTTCACGTAAAATACGTGAATCTAGTGTAAAAAGTTGCTTTCAAAACTCATGGAATTGGAGTGAAAATTCACTAAATGAAAAATTAACTACAGTTCCACTTATCCACTTTCATACAGGGATCTTTCAAGCTCATATACTGTGTTTTCACTGTAAAGTTTTAAGAGAGTACTTATACATAGTGCATATACATAGCAGTTTTAAATTTTTTTTATACAAAGTTCAATATCTCGTGATTCAATTAAAAATGGTGATATTTCAATCCACCTAACAACGTGTCGTATAAGACACTTGTCAGCTGCTTTCCTTCCAAACAAAAAAACTGCTAATCAATAGATCAAACAGGGACAAGCGTCAATGAACATTCAATAAAAAAATCCCATGTGCACAACAGCCGAATATCTATTCACACCTCCTCGAAGCCTTAACAATAAAAGCCTCGCTCTAGCGCGAGCGGCTTTTACTTTCCACTGGTGCGCGGACCCACGGCTGAGTCATCTTCCTTTTTTTTCGTTCGACAGGTCCTCCCGACAGCCGAACTTGAAATTCCGAACAACGGTATTACACAGTTCTCAATCGCCGCACAATCATGGAAAAATCAAACGGAGGGTTTTCATGGGGTTTCGCAAAAAATCATCCACGAGGACGTTGAAATGAAAACGATAACTGCGGCTGACCGGGCTCATTTCGATATACACATACCAAGTGAAATATATCTCTCTCGAGAAATTGTGTGCATACATATACGCGATTAGTCCAAGCGAAATATGACAGTACATATACATGCACGAGTGGATTAGAATGTCAAACAGGCGCAGCCGAGTCGAACTTTATAGAGTGGGATAATTAAAGAAGGAATTCCAGGACTAGAAGTCGAGGGAGAGAGAGAGAGAGCACGAGCACGACGGCATGAACGTTGATTTGTATATTGCAAATCGTCGCCGTAAAGTCAAAGACGTACGAGTTTTTTTGTATACGCGCGTAAGTGTGTGTGTATATATATAGCGGTGTCGCTTGGAGTACCCGGCCCCATCAACTTCATCGCTCACTCGTCCACTACTCAATCGCCGATGATGCGACGAGTGGAAAAAGAGCTCTCTTCTCTTTTGTGTATCGGTGTACGGCCGTATAACGAACTCGTGCGTCGTGTGCGCACATCTCGCGCACACACCGTGTGTACTTATGCGCGCAGTGAAAGTATTAAAAATGCGCGGGGTTACGCAAGCGCAGACTATTAATTAATAAATCTATGTCACTGTAATGACTTTGAGAGGTCGTGCACAACCGGTTCTTCAACGTGCACACATACATACACAGGCGTGGCAGTTTAAACGAGCTAATTTGTATAAATATACGAGCGCGAGAAACAGATCAGGCCCGATATTGCTCTCTTTTCTGTCTCTCTATCGAGCCGGGAGATAAGCCATTGTTTTCGAACAAACGAATTTTGTTAATGATAAAAGCTTCTCGGGGGGTTTTTTCATTCCCATGCGCGCGTGTGTGTATACAGCACTCAAGCGCCGCTCATTTACAGTACATGCAAGCCATTATATTCGCACCGGCCACGTGCGGGGCCTTCTCTGTTTCTTCATTATAAATAGCTACTGAAATTTTCTCGATCGACCCGCGAGCTATTTTGTCCCCCGCTCTCCGCGAATAAGCCCCCGTGAGAGATCGCATCACGTATTTACGCTCGAATTCCGCGGGCGGGAGCTACTCTCGCGGTTGAAGCTCGTCGGCACATGGGCGCGCGTATGTGGGTGCCCCAACAACGCTTTAGTCGCGCCTCTCGTTGTGCGGGGTAAATATAATACACGCGTTTGATTTGTTGCTTCTCCAGCTGTCGATTAGGCTTCATCCCGCCGACGATGCACGCAACGATCGCACTTCAACGTGGAGTATCGGCGAGGGGGGGGGGGACGCTGCCCGCGACTCGATAAATCATAATTACACACACGTCGGTATAACTTCTGAGGTTATACGTACCGATGTGCTGGATCGATGTTAACACGCAACAATACACGCAGATATAGCGAATTTCTCGAGTACAATAAGGCATAAATCAAAATGCCCCTGGTGTGCGTTGTATACGTGTAGGAGGAGCGATCTGTTGCACGAGCGCGCGGCGCGCGATACCCCCTTGGGAAAACTCGGCTCGCGCGCTCCAAATAGCTGGTACTAATACGAGAGTCGGCCGGAGCGCGTGAATTCCCCGGCAAAAAGTCGAGTCGCGCGCGAAACTAGACGCCATTAGGCGCTGCGGCTACACGTGGCTATATGTATATTATGTACACACGAGGCGTTGCGCAAGCTCGCGAGCTACGATATATACGCGTACATATACATATACGCTCCACACGGCAGAAGCTGCGTGGCGACCTGTCGTAGCTCTTCTCCGTGCGTATATATCGGTTCGGCGCCGGAAACATCGGTTCGCTGTACATGGCGATAGAGACGCGATTATGCTAATCGGGCCGTGAGTATTCAGCCGGCGCGCGCCACCACGTCGTTCTTTTTTTTTTTTTTTGATTTTTCTCAAGAGACGACGGCTCGGATTATCCGTCGCATCGTATGTATGTAAATATTCGAGCGACGGGGGGATGCAGATGAAGCGAGCTGCCGGCTCGCGGCGAGAATAAAAGCTCGACGAGACTCGACGACACGGCGAATCGCGCGCATCTAATTCCGTACAATATGGTTCAAAGTTCGGATATATAACGCGCGCGGGTTAATCCACGGGGGCCGTCCCTCTTGCCGCCGCGCGGTAAGCGTCCGGCCGTGTGTAGGCCGTATATACCGAAATAAACCCGTGGCGTGTACCGCTCTCTATCTCTCTCGCTCTCTCGCAATATCATAACTCGCTGCCGTGTCTTGGGTGCGTGTTCTCCCCGATTCGGTGAACAGTAGACCAGACTAATAATTCGCCCGCGGAGAGGAGGAAGAAAAAAAAGGAGAAGTGTGTCCGCGCGCGCGCATTATGCGACCATCCGAAAATACCGTATATACTTGTGTACGCTGGCTCGGTGCACCGGAACACGTTGCGCACTGACTCTATCTTATAATGGAACCCGACTCTACACGAGAGTGGGTAAATCAATGCGATCGTCGCGCGTGTACAGCGAGAAGGGAAGGTGGATAAAAATGTGTATATATAAAACGACGATTCTCTCTAGTCGCGATTTATCGACTCTCTCGCTCGCTCGTCGGTGTGGGAATATTTCTGTTTCGAAACGTATGCGCTCGCGTGCTGTGGAAATTGGTATTCGCGGAGCTTATCGCGAGAGCGAGAGAGAGAGAGAGAGATAAGGTCGCGCGCGCGTGCCTCGCGCACGCGCTTGATTATTAATCGGCGGGGGAATGGGAGTGCGGGAGATTTTTCCTTTTTTCCTTTTATCCCGCGAGTTCGCCGGCCCCGCGCGCGCGCCAGCTGATTTACGAGCGCTGTCGAACCTCCGCGAGGTGTACACGAGGCGAATTGTTTCAAATTATTTCAAATAAGACGCGCGCCGTATAATTGTTATTCAGCGCAACAGGTGCGCGCGGAGACCCCGATTACACGCGCCTTCGACAAATCATCGGCCCTTGTGTATACATACGTTGCACTCCTCTCTCTCTTATACATTTATATAGATACATTTATTTGATTTCTGCAGGTTTACTCTCGCCGCAGTTGCGCAATGCGAAATTTATCGGTCATCGAAGCGCAGTTGTATACACACACGCCGAATTCGATATGTTCGTTGCCGGGTATGGATATACCGACACATATACCGCGGCGAGTAATGATTTTTTTTGCTCGCGCGAGCGATCATTTGCTGTATATATATATGAGTAATTGTTCGAGTAAACCCGCGTGTTATTGCAGCCGAGAGAGATTTTCACCTGTCCGTCGACGATGTAACCTCTCGCGAAGCTCGTCAGTGTGAGCGAACGAGCGGGGAAACCGTCGCGAAAATTCTTACTCCAGTACTTCCAGGGAGGTACTATGAAATTTTTCTGGCGTGCTGCGGATTCTTGGGGATTAACTGACTTTTTTTGTTGGCTTCAAACACATAGAATATACCTACAAATGATATTCTATCAACCTAATAAATAGGGAATATTTAAAAAAAATACAGCCTATCTTGAGACAAATCTTTCATTTAATAAGATACAGTTTAATTATGAGCCAAATTTGCCAGAATCAATATTTTCGTGAAACCCCTGGTATCGCGATAGCTAAACTCATATGAAGTGAGAGAAACAATTTTTTATTCATTCCAGATGCTGTCTGGGTTATTTCTATAGCCTGCATGTCGTTTACCCTCTCGAAGAAAAGACGCTCTCGATTGACCAGCTGTCACAACTCCATTTTGTAATCTGAATAAAAATGAAATATATTTTTCCATGCCACAAGACACGTTCAATAAATCCTCAAAATTTTATTAAGATTCTTTCATTAGGCGCCAAGAAAAATATACTTGAAAGAATCTCATTTCTTAGCCTTCCAAAGTGAACCTTCTAATGAGTTAATGTCGATGGGATATGAAAACTCGAATGCAGTCGAATTACCATGGTGCTTAAAATGAACTTTCAAGGTAGCGCCATCAGACACCGTGAAATCCCTTTCGGTTTACCTAACGCACAATATATCCGTGGAATGCGCCGCGTATATTGTAATCGGCCCGTATTATATCTAATCCAGAACTGGTCCCCCGAGGGGTGTATCTATGCACCATCTCGATGTATAGCTCGGAGAGCTCGTTAAGAAGATCGCTTGCGCGCGTCCAGTCAAGAATCTTATCTTCGGAATAAAGCTCGGTATCGTATCAGCGCGAGAGACGTGCAAGGAAACTCGCGTCGCTCGGCTTACTTAATTACGCTATCCTGCAGCGCCGCGCTCGGAATCGGTCGGCGCGCTCGCGTACATCTTTAATTAGTACAGCCGATTCGGAGCCGCCGCTAAGGATATCTCCGCGCGAGTCGAGCGACGCCGCTCGGACGCACAATTGAAAACGCTGGCGCTGTGTGTCTCGCGTCGTCTTAAAACTGTTAATTGGTCGGCATAGAGGCGGAAAGATAAGCCGGGGATGAAGAGAGAGAGAGAGAGAGAAAGACAGCCGATCGGCGCGGCGCTTTCCTTCCTCTCTAGCTCGAGAGGTCCAATTAAGGGAAACGCTCGCGAATAACTATATTCGTTTATTTGCGCGCGCCCTCTCGTGAAAATACGAAACTACAGCTCGTGGGTGACTTTCTTTCTTTGTCATGTTTCTGTTGCACAGATACAACTGTGTACCCCGCGCGTGTCTCGCCATATATATGATATGTGTATCGGGCTATACCGAATCGGCTTGTTATTATCCGAAAAGTGTGAATTCGTGTCCACATGGCCACGACGCAGAATTCGAATAACCCGATACGATCCAAGCGCGGTGTATTTGGAATTGATGTGAAATGCGAATATTGGAATGAAAGGGAAAGCGTTGTTTCGTACGGTGTGTGCGCGCGCACGAAAAAGTCGTAAATTGAAAAATTCCACGAGAGAGTAGTTGGACGGGTGAGAGGATTAGCCATGCGACCAGAGGAATTTTATCGGGCAACATTTGAAATAACTCCCGGTGCTGAATTAATTAACAGCCGTGTGACAATGAGTAGGATGTGACGCTGACCTACAACATCAATGTAAAGCTCGGCTGTGTACGGCGCTGTAGTAATCACCCTATGGTCGACAGCCAGAGTGAATTAGAAAGCAATCCCATTGGTTAGTGTGTGTACATACGCAGACGAGCTCGCCACGCGAGCCACACTTGGCGATCCTTAATTAATAGACGCGAGAGTATAGCGGAAGTTACCACGACCCCTTTTCGCCATTCTTCGCCTGATTCCACACGTATATAGTTTCCCGCGCGAATGACCGACTCGGCTCTAAATTGAACTGCTTTATATGTATACAGAGACACCTGTGGTGGGTAGGCGCTGACACGAGACTATATCGCGACATAGATGATTTATCGAGTTCCCCGTGTCAAATTGCTCCCAGAGTGCGGCAACAGCGAGGTGGTCACTTGGGACGTTATGGAACTATGCGGAATGGTTTCTGTCTACCCTAATCACTTTTCGCATCAATTTCCCGAAGATATTCGCGAACCATTGGCTTATCGGTTCAATGCGCGTATTGTATCTGGTTGCCAATGAAACTCGGGACACCTTTTTCGAACTTTTATCAATATTGAACATTTTAATCGAGATACAAAAAGATACGTCCTAGCACAGCCAAAATACAAACGCCACGACAGCAGTTGAGGATCTATACTATCGAAACCCACTATGCATGTCGGACTATCTTCTTTGATATGAATCAATGTTCACATCGCTTCCAGACAATCACTGACGTTCGATCTCGGGATCAAAGACCATTGGACCTTCAGGATCTCCGGAAGTCTGCCTCTACAGTTTTTTTCGATTTGTGGTCTCCATTTTAAGATGATGAGTTTTGGAAGAAGTTATCAACCTTAACTAAAACGAATAGAATAAATTTGCCAAATCGAGAACGAAGGTTTTATTATGATTAGTCATCTAAAGTTCAGATCCTCTTCTAGTTCGTAACCCCAAGTTCACAACCCCTTCTAGTTAGATGAAATATTTCGACAAGTAGCGTGACGACTTTACTAGAAAATTCTGTGGATTTGCAGAAGCCCATGAGACATGTGAACAGCCTATTTATAGGTCCTATCTGTATCTCTCATCGCTACGCATAAATTAATGGTTTCAAATTAACCTCCAATTAATTGAATCCTACCGATTTGGACTGGAATAAAAACAAAGAGAGCCGCGTCACCGCGATTAAACGTGTCGAGCCTATGAGGTTTAATCTACTCAGTGCATGCGAGAGATTTGACTCAAAAGAAAAAAAGTCATAAAACGGTAAGTTCGATACAAAACCGACCTGCACGACTGCTGATTCATTAACGATCGCATGAGCATTACTCACGCGAAATCAGCATCTAAATCTGGTTTCCTTATCTATACGAAGTGAACAACAGAATTGAAGAATTTTTCATTCCCTGCCGTGTATGCAAGATTCACAATTTGATACAAATTTTTATCACTTGCCATGGAATGAAATCTGGCTTATAGTCTGGCTTAAAGTCTGGGCTCCTGTTTTGCCAGACTTTTTCAATACGCATTAAAAAGTCTGGCATGAAGTCTGGCATGAAGTCTGGCACTACTTCACAACGCCAGACACGTGCCAGACTTTTGCCAGACTTTATGGCCAGACATATCCAAGATTTGTCCCAGACTTTTTTTTTACGCGGGAAGTTGCAACTTGCCGCGTGGACGCACAATGAATGTATACATGGATAATAGACCTGCTCTAGCTGATATTACCAAAGGAAATCTACAAATTTTTTCTCATCTCGCACGAGTTGCCGATCGGTTATTTACAGGTACAGTCGTTACAGGAATCCATGCTCAACGAGTTGAATTTATTTATTAAAACAGTATTAAGGAAACACTATACGATTGACTTTAGGCCATAGGTTACAACATTCGTGAACTTTGAGAATTTGAGTTGCTCTCGTACATGGCTGATATAGTGCGCCCACGAGTCAACTTCCAACGAATAACAGCGAGCTGCGCCATAGACACCCGAGTGTTCGCTGTCCGAGTACACTGTAAGAAACTCCAGTCACTATCTATTCCAGGACAGATTCCACATCCGAATTCATACGCGCATCTTCCTCTTGTGAAAAACATCTTACCTCGACTATGCCCTAGCACGAGCCGACAAACTCGGCCGTAAAGAGAGAAGTATACTTCTATAGTGTAGCTATAAGCTCTGGACCACTGGTCCAGAACTCTCCTAGCTTTTGAGGAAATATAAATCACATACTACTACGAGTTCAGAGAGGGGAGCGCACCGTCTCACCTTACATGTGATAAGCGATCATCATAAGTGCGACTTGCTGTCGCAAATTATAATTTTTTGTAGATTCGATTTGTTTTGGGATTCGATATTTCTCGACCAGTAGATTACGGAAATGAAGGTCCGGAAGTCCGGATCGAAAGTTCGATTTTCACCCCTCTTTGAGAAAGCAAAATGAACCTCCAACTCATTATCTCCACCACATAATAACGATTGCTAAGGAGGTAAACAACGGTTGCTATGGCACATGTCGGAGCTTCGATGTTCTTACTTCTTAGTCATCAACAGTTCCAAAAATGGACCTCCAACTGACTTTTCCCACTCCCTAGTTACGGTTGCTAAGGATATAAACAGCGATTGCTAGAGACATCAACAATGGTTTCTACGGGAAATATTGCTGTGATTTTTATAGACTCCCATAAATATACGAGCCGAAATGACACCGACTTGTGTGCAAAATTTCAGGACGATAGGACCATTCCTTCGAAAGTTATCGTACGACAGAAAAAAAGTCGGTCTGAAGCTGAATTTCGTATCTCCATAGCAATGGTTGCTAGGAGAGTGAACAATGGTTGTTCCAAAATGAATGTCTTATCGATTCTCATCGATCGTCGAAAGAATTGGAGACCTAACGTGCATTGATGATGACTTTTGGAGCTTTTATCAAAAACACGTCAACAACGGTTGCCATGAAAATAAACAACCGATGGTGCTAAACACCGAATTCGGTTAACATCTTCCGAAGACCAACCTGTGTGCAAAATCTCATGATGGGACGATTCCTTCGAGAGTGATGGCATGCCGGAACAAAAAGTGGTCACACATACGTACGTACGTACATACATGCAGACATTTTTGCGAGGGGCGACTCACTGCAGTACTCCCAATTTCACTTTTTGGTATTCCCTGGTATTCCCAGGTACTCCATATTAATAATAGTACTCCCTTTGAAATTATATACATACGCGGGTCTAGAGCAGCTCCGTAGCACAAAATCTTGTCGGCAATACAGAATAATGAGAGAAAAAAACATTTTGCCCGATCGCCAACGCTCACACCAACTTGTTACAGCTCCTTTCTCCATTTTCTCCACCAATTCCGATGATTAAGCTAATTTGGCTCAAGTGAGTGCGAATTTTTTTAAATCCCTTAGACTAGGCCAACAAAATCGAGCGACATACCATTAGATTCCTTGGCATTCCATCTACATCACCTAATTTTTTTTTCGTCATACGTTGTGTTTATCAGCCGTTCCGATAGGTTTTCCTTTTTTTTCTCAAATGCGCCACCCCCCAAGTCATTTCTCTCGATTTTATGTGGCTTACTAGGAGATGCACACCCTATCGGTCACTGATCACGATGAAACTTTGTGAGATGGTTCATGGATTCTCTAATAGCTTATATCTCAAACCATAAAGTCTAACGTTTTAATTTGCAGGAGATATTCTGTCAATTCATTCGATTTTATACATTTACAGTATATCTATATTTATGGATTTTCGTATATATAGATATACTGTTTATGCTCAAAATTCAATATGTTTGACAGGATGACAGGATATCTTCGGGAAAACAAAACGTTAGACTCAATGAATCGAAATATAAGTTATTAATATACCCTAGAACCATCTCACAAAGTTTCATCGTGATTGGTTTCCCAAAGGTTGTGCCTACTCCTAGTTAGCTCATTCTGAAGGTATTAAGTCGACTTCTTTAGTTCTTACCACCTTATAGGATTTCTACCACAGAACTACAAAAAGAAACCGAATGAAAAAAAGTATGTCTCTGGGTGGCGCATATATATATATATATATATATATATATATATCCACTTGGTATTCCCTGATACTCCTTAGTATTCCTCAGTACTCCACGGTATTCCCTCGTACTCCATGGTACTCCATGGTACTCCATGGTATTCCTCCGAACTCCATGGTACTCCCCGGTATTCTTTAGTATTCCCTGACAGAAAATTTTAGTGAGTCGCCCCTCGCATTTTTGGATTTCCATGTTTTTCGACCCGTAGATCACGAAAATCGAAGTCTCGAAGTCCGATTCGATGGGTCGATTTTTACCCGATTACAAAGCTTTATCTTTGAGAAATCAAAAGGGTACACAACGCAGCAGCTTAGCAGGCCATCATGCGCTTAATATCCCGAGATCGCGCGATCGCGATCTTATTAATTCAGCCGCGGCCGCGGCGGTACACACATGCCAGCATAATATTCGCTCACGCAGTCTCGAGAAAGAGAGAGAGAGGCTGCGCTGCGCGGGAAATTTTTACGATCCGGCCCAGCTTGTTCGGAAGGGGATTCCTGTATGGGCATGTATGTGTATATATACACATGGCTCGCGGAGTGTGCGCGGTTGCAGCGTTCAGCTACATACACGGGGCGAGCGTGAGAAAACGTGCCGACCGGGCCCGCGAGCTATATCATGCCGCGCGGAGAGATAAGAAGCCCGAGCGAAGCTCGCGCGCGCGCTTCCTCGCCTCGTCATTATCGCCGCTTTATTATATCCGCGACGATGGACCGAGGCTCCGTGTAAGAGTGTGTGTACAGGTATATATAGAGTTGCTCAATCCAAGCGATTCGGCGCGCAACAAGTCGTATCGAGCGCTTGCTCTGGGAAAACTGCGCGTGTAACTGCAACATGAAAAATTTTATTGAAACGATTCTGATGCGAAGTGTAATTGAGCGATCCGATTGTAATGTGGATTGCGTCGAGAGCAAAATTTATCGCTCAGTACAGATTGGATTTTCCGCTGCACGAACAACTTTTTACACTGTACCCGGGGGTCGCTCAGAACTGCGCTACAGCAGCCTCGCAACCCATGGATCACTAAAATGACGATGGAACTTTGAGGGGTGCAGGTTTTCGGGAATAGGTCGTGTGTTTACAGCCGTGGAGTTTGGTGTTTTGAGCTTATGCATATCAATACGATACATCCATACACCTATGTTCTGAGGAATGGACGCTATATATACTCGTATACGATAAAATTTGAAAAGTTAGAATTTCATTGAATCACGTCGCGGTAAAAATGGAGGTCCTTGAAGTGTCAGGTTCGCATCGTAATGTACACTAATAGAACACGTTAATAATTAGGATGCATCGCCTGAAAAATTAAAATACCCTTGTGGTAAATATGTGCCCGAACAATATAATCCTACTTTTCACTGGTGGTCTGACATCAAAATATTATTGGTAGCTCTGGGATTTTGCACGGTGAATGTATATATATATATATAGCTTCTCAGCTGTACCAGCTGATGATGTAACTTCGACATGATTAATCGCTAATAACTGTTAATAGAGGTTATTCGGAATTGATCCTTAATTGCAACCTGTGATAAACTGTTAGATTACAGTTACCCAAAGCCGAATTTAATCGACTTGCTACTGTTCATTGTATCTCATTCGATGTTTCTGTGCATCGGCTAAGGAGCTTGATGCGCGTTCATCAACGTCACCTGTAAGAAGTGGTGACGTGTCGCTCAGACACACGTTAACCACCGGAGAGCTTCAATTTCCAAGGCAATCCACCCAATCCTCGCTGAAAGCTGCCCATCCCGAGATCACAGAGGAAACGCCGGGAAAATTTTTACGACAAATCTCCCACGATGCGTCATGTGGATATATTTTTTACGGCGAAATTCTCCAACTCGCCGATGTAGCTGGCAAGCGAGCAGGACGGTTCAGCTCCGAGACGACACAAAAATAGCGAACCGACCCGGCCGGCACTGGAAAGTTGTAAACAAACTGTATAGGCAAGTTCACGAGCAATTTGGCAAGAGAAATAGAGGGGCGCTTCTTCAAATCCACTCGTGGCGACTCCTCCTTCGGAGAGCCGGGCGCGACTAGAACAACACGCTAAAATTAGCGGGTCCACGAAGTTGGTCGGCGGTCGTCGGCGCGGTTTCGAGCACGCCCGGGACGCGGCGTATACCAGCTCCTCGAGCCGGAAGCGCCTTTGATTAATGCCCGGCTCGTTAGCGAGCCTCGCTTGCGCGTCTCCGTCCGTATTGAGGCACAAGTCGGCGCGCGGCCGATTGGAAATTCGCATGCGGATGAAGACGTCGATACCGCCGCGTCTCTCTCTCTCTCTTTCTCATGGGAGATGTGTGCCCCTAATGACGAGCGGCGGCCACGAGCGAATGAATAAATTCCGACTCGCGGATAACGGGGACGCTGCTTATTGGATTTTCCCCCCGCGCCGCCGAGCCGCCGCCGCCGGCCGACAGAGATGTAATTGGGTGATGCTTGCATAATGTCCCGTTTTTTCGTTTTCCCCCGCATTGTTGACGCGCGAGAGCCCCGTGGCGAATCTGCTGCAGCCTACGTACCCGATGGTTACGTTTCTGGAATCGAGCGGCTCTTGGGTTTATTGCGGGATATCTATTTTTTTTTTCTTTCTTACGAAACTCTATAATGTTTTTCTCTTTCGACGGATGCCGTGTTTGAAAACCTTTGGTGAATCGGGTTCGAGTTACATGATACTCTACATTCAAATCGCGACGAGTTCAACAAATGAAACTCGACGCGATCGCGACCACGACGTCGCGGCGCGGAAGTTAGACGATCAACATCGATTTTTACTATTCTTCGTGGTTCTGTATGCGTTTGAAACTTTCCGCATCCCCGTAATCTGGCATCAGACGGACGTTTCGAACGAGTCACGGGTAGGAAAGATTAATTACATCATCATAAAAGAAAATTGCATCAGTACGGTCCGATAACTCTCCCGCATTCTAGCGCGGCGAAGATTACAAGATTCTCTTGTTTTTGGTATATCCAACTAGGAGAACCAACCTGGAGTCTCCGGTAATTCACGCAAGTTATTTATTCTCTCTCTCTCTCTCTCTCTATCTGTACGGCTAATAGTGAGCTTGATTCGTCGTCGGGACCCTCACGCGAATTCGCAACAGTAAATCCCAAACAAACGTGAACGAGACTGCCGGCACGGCATAATCAAACAGATCTCTTTCCCGGCGCGTCTATCCTCGGCAACGAACTGTTATCCCACCTACTCTCTCGGCGCGCGCACTCGGGGCAAAGATCCATCCTCCGGTTCGCGCCGCGCGTTCCCATATGCGAGTCCCGCAGCGACCGCGTGAGCAAATACGCGCGCACCGCAAATTAGAGGCGGGATCGCGGCGGAACGGAAAAAAAAATACGCGCCGCCGGTGCGCAGGGAGACTAGCAACGAGCTTGCAAATGAAGAGGCGAGCGCACGGGTGTGTGTGTGTACACAACGGACAGGGCAAATTTCGTTTCTCTTTTTCCGGCACTCCACCCGGAGTTTTTCACGTAGAAATCGCTTCGGCAAAGTCGATTCTCTTCGTAACAAGATTTCTCCTCGCAACATTAATCCCTCGAGCGATCAGCTGTTAATGCTAGGTAGCTATACGTGGTTACAAACGGCAAATTGTCGTGACGATCGAGTTTTACGACCCCATGCCCGTCTCGTGTATAAGCTTGAGATGAAAAAAAATCATAACAATAAATGTCGTTGCAAATTGTGTGTACCGTGTAGTGAAAAATCAATCCGGACGTATAGTACGTGTCATACGAGCTCGAAAGTATCTAGGAGAACAAATCACAGTAACTAAAAGCGATTGAAATCCCTTGAGATATTCACGAGAAAAGCGATTTGGACTCTGAAAATACTTATTTTCCATAAAGGATTGACTTTTCCAGAGGCAATTTTGTTACGAAGAGAATCTAATTTGTAGAACGGATCGTGGTCCCGTTGCTCGGGCGCCAGTTATGCTCCTAAGAAGCTTGCACCCAAAACGCGCGGGCAGCTAGCGCGCGAGAGAAATCAAAGTTGCAACAAGTGTAGCCTCAAATTTTGTCGTCGCTCGGGCTTTCACTGCGGCTCGGCCGCTTCTTGAGAAATCACACAATGCCGCGGGGGATATGATAAAATCATCGCGAGCTTACCTCCCGCCAAAACAATTGTCGCGAGCTCCTGGGTACATACACTTTCTTCCCTAATTGCCCGAGTGTAATTTTTTCTTTCTTCTTTGACGCGCGCGCGCACACACACAGACACCAGGTGCGACGAGTCCTTTCTTTTTCTCTCGCCGGTTCGTTAGCGCCGAGAGGAGCGCGCGCGCGAAGACGTTAATGGAGACGTTGTACACAACTGTTCCTCGGACGGCCCGGTGAGATTCTTCTACGTTGAGATGAGATTCTCGGGCGATAGCTCCCTTAATTGTTCGGTTCGCTTGTTCAAAGGCGCGCGCAATTCAACGTGGCGGAGAAGCTTGAATGAAGAAAGTGCACAGTTTATCGGTGAATTTACTTTCGGTTTTCTTATATTATTAAAATTTATCGTGTGACGTGAATCGAGCCGCTGAATCGGGAAGACTTTTCTCTGTGGGAATTTTTACCCTCCCTGATATCACACGCTAGTTGCGCGTCGGCATTTTCAACGCGTACGACATTGTCTAGCATTCTGATTCGCGTGATGATTGATAATCTTGAAGTTAATCTCCACGTTCCGTCTATATATTGATACACCTTCAACTCGTGTTATACGGGACTTATAACACGCTATTGGTATACATTTTCAGCTCATTCAACCGTATTGAGAATCCACTTAGATTCGAGTAATCATTTCGTTTAATGAAGTTACATTTATTTTCCTAATCTCTAGTAACCCTCGAGTGATAAAAATGTTATACGTATCGGTGTCTCAAATATTACCTCGATTTGGAACGTTCTTGAATGAATTCATCTACTGGGGGTTGTTCCAGACATGGGACCTTGCTCAAACTGAAGCTGTAGCGGTTTTCCAACATAAGCGACTCATTAGTGCAAAAAAAATTGGGAGTTGAGAAATAACAACTTCCGCGTGTGATCATATACACACATTCTCGAGAAAAATAACCTTGTTCACCTTTTGTTTCCATTTTTTTGTATGAGAACTGGCAAGTTTTAATTAGTTCTAACAAACGCTATTTTTATTATTCCGCTTTGATTACAATCGAATATTAATTGCGCCGTAGCTCGACAAGAACAATATTTTCGAAGAGCAGACGGAAAGTATATCTGATTTACGATAATGGAAAATAGAATCGGGTGTAAGTACAATGCGAGCTCGAGACAAATGAGCACTTTGAAAATAGTTCATGTTGCACTTCCGGGCATACGCGGCTTGGGAGCGCATGCACAATGTCAAGAGTTTGTCATTCAAGATTATGAAAATCTAGAACCATAGGTAATACGTTGGCAAAAGGTATTAGTTACATTAGCTAAATTGGTCAACCATAGTTTATGAAAAGTGAATAAAAACATTCAGAACGTTTGAGAGGGTATTAGTAAAACATAATTGTTAGCATAGAGTTAAAATGCAGCTGTCTGCAGTATCAAATTTCGCATTTTATCAGGTGCATAAATTCAGGTGCATGAATAATAATAATGAATTGTGCACCACAGCGAGTGTAGTCTTTACTTCGACACAAAAACGTTTGCGTGCCGAAATTTTATGTAAGTGAATGGAACTATTTCTCGTAACGCAGCGGGAAAAAAGTGTCATTCTTTGCAAATACTGAAACTACAACAATCATCTAAATCTCTCGTTTTATTCATTGACAAACAAAAGCTGAGATTATCACTCCGATCAAATCATCAGTACGAAATGGCCGGCTCGAGCACGATGGGATACTTCCCAGATGAATCGGTGTCACTCGTGTCCAATAAAAACAAAACCGAACCATGTCGATGTTAGTTGACACACGAAGCGTCTAGTATGCTTCGTGGCATGGATAGATCTTTTGGTACATCCCGATAGAGGCACCCGTATATCAAGCAGAACCTGGCAGGGGTTAGATTTAAAGTAACTATTAGATAAGAAAAATTTATTCCTAGGAAAGTTCATTGCCAGCTTTTGCTTGCGCATGATCGGGTTCGATGCTTACTGAATCTCATGTGAAAATTTCGATTGTTTAGGAGTATTTTTCTCGAAGCGAAAATTAACTTTTCCAGGGACTAATCCTTTACGTAATTTTCGCTGTGAAATCGATCGCCACCTCAGATTGAAAAAATTAATTTTTCGTCCCAGCGGCAGTAAAGTGCCAACTTTGCGTCCTGGCGTTTGCAAAGAATGGCACTTTTCTGCCGCGGGGTACGAAAAATAGTATATGCACCTCGCTCATCTAGGCTATTTCGGCACGCGCAAACTTGCAATCCTCGCTGCGCTCGGATCGCAAACGTTTTTCGTGCCGAAATCGCCTAACCTCGCTCGGGTGCATAATATACTAATTCTTCAGAGATTCGTTTGAAAAATTATTGTTCAAACAAACATGAAAATTCCAGCTAAAGAGGCTGCATAGCACGTTAATCGCGCCCCGGACGATGAATCGGGAGAGAACGCGAGGATCCACATCAGGCAGCGGGCATTTCAATTTTTGCTGCAGCCGCAGAAAAAGCCGCATGCGCGCTCACGCATCATCATCAAGCTCGGCTTGCCGAAGAAAGTGCTCTCCCGGCGAAAGAAGGGAGTAAAACAAACGCGCGTTGAAAAAGGGAACGAAAGGACACGGTGGCAGCGAGCTAAAAACGGGACCTTCCTTGGCAAGGTCGCGCGCGAAAGAATCCCGACCGGCAGCCTCATTAACGGGGGGCCGATTTGCATACAGTCGCTCTCTCGCGCCAGCGGCTCTTTTATTTCCCGCGGCCGAATGCTCGAGCGCGCGTATGTGTGTGTTTATAAACGCAGGGGGGGGCTGAGATACCGCCCGTTCGATCCGCGCCGATTAAGTCGCCGGAACAATGAGCCCCTCTAAATTTCACGGTTGTCGTTGTTTTTTTTTCGGCTCTTCCCTCCCCACGTTACTCAGAGGCCTCGTTTCTCCCCGCGGCTCTCGCGCGCCGATGCTTGTCGGCCCCCGTATACGGCGTAAGTAAGCCCGACGCAGACGTTCGCATTGATAAGCCGCGCGCGCGAGATTTGGAGCACGCGGAAGTCGCCCCCCTCGCTCTATACCTCTGGCACTTGTTCGTGGCGAGCCAGCACCTACCGCGGCGCGTTTCCAAGGCTCCGTCGTCGGGGCGCGACCACAAACATTTCGGCCGTCTAATTGGTCTCGGGTGCACGGATTCGCACCGTTGGCAGGTTTCCACCAGAGGCTCCTCAACGCGGGTGAATAATCACGGGTGCGGGAAGGAAAAGGCGAAAAAAAGAAAAGCACGGGTCGCACGCGGAAAGTTGAGGCCGAACGGGCGTTTGTGTGGGTAAATATAGTGGGCAATGCGCGCGATTATGAATCACAGGGCCGCGGAGCAGCAGTAGCGCGCGTCGACGCGCAGCCGGTCTTTGTCACGCGAGCGAGCCCGCCGCGCGCCGCGGGGTAACCGGTCGAATTCCATATCCCGGCTCTCTCTCTCTCGCGCGCGCGCATCACCGGGGCAAAAAACTCGCAGGCGCTCGCGCGTCCGGATTGGCGTGTATCTCGAGTTTCCTCGAGACGGCGGCGGCCGAGAATGTGGGACTTATTACCGGTGCATCCGCCGTGACCTTTCCCCACACGCTCTGCACCCGCGTGTCCAGCTGGCGCGCGATCGATAAAACAATCAATCCTGTCGTCGAGCTCTCCCTTCGCTCGCCCGCGTGCCCACGTTCTTCTTGCGGCTGTATATATGTGTCGTTCGGTGTTACGCGCGCGCTATCCATGCGGTAAGATGAGTACGCGGAAGAAAACTCTGGTCTTGTTTCTACAGTGTTTTTGTTCGTAGCAAAAATCGCTTGACGGGTGAAATGAATTTGATTATTAGAAAATAAACAAAGTATTCGTTCGCTTTTTCTGGGGGGGTAAATTCTTGTTTTTGCTAATGAATAGCAATCATTATCGAATGAACATTTTTTCCTCTCAGTGTGATAGCGACTGGCTTGATACGCGAAATGAATATTTCAACTCCGGCGAATAATGAAAATATATATACTCAATAATACCCTAAATCCTGTAAAAAAAATCCTAATGTCCTAAATCCTGAAATCTACTCTGCGAAAATTCGTAGCTACTGGTATAAAGAATGGAATAACTTTTTGAATTTCTCATGGATCCAGCTGATTTCTGTATCCAGTTGGCATGCATGTCTCAAATATCTCGTGTGAATTTCCCGATCGAATGATTTTTCTGAGATTAAAAAAATTAGAAATTCTGTGGAAAAAGTCCCATCTTTGTAGCTCTTTTTTTCAATGTTGTGAGATTAAAGTAGTGAACCCCATATTGAGCGTTTGATTCAATAAACCAAAGCCAGCTGAGAACTCATCACGAGAATCAATGAACAACGTGCAAAACTAGTCGAATTCTTAATGCTACAGTAACAGCTCGAGATTAATAATCATCAGCAGGGATGCACCGCAGCCGGCGGGTGCTGGGTCGATCGAACAATGCTGCTGGCACACAGCCAACCATTAATCGTATTTTGCTAACGCAAGCAATTAATTAATTGGCATCGCGCAGACGGCTCTTATCAATATAATTAAAGTTGCCTCCGCATGGGAACACCTAGAAGCCATTGCACAATGGGTTATTCTGAACTAGTGTCCTGCTTCTCTGGTTGCTCGACACGTTTTTTTTTCCTTCGCAGTATACACGTACCTGCTTCTGTTCTCTCGCGGGCCAGACACGTTCGCGGTCTCGAGATATTGACTTTTAGATACATTGAAGAATGTCGACGCGCATGTATTAACGGGTTTCGCCGCGGCAATCAAGATGTTAACCATTAGCGGGGGCCGCGACGCGCTCGTTATTCTATTCAAACGAAGCGCGGGCTCATTACACTGGCAGCTGAGGTTTTCAAATCAAACTCAGGGTAGTGAACACGGTGGGAATTACCGGTCACCCTGTAATCGCGGCTGTTTTACGGCCCGTTCGATAATTTTGATAAAAGCAAAGCATCTCGAATATGGATCAGCTGGGTTGTCACACACGATTCCAGCAGTTGGTGTTACAGGTAACATTTTCGAGTAATTGTAGATCTGCACTATGAGTCGACTATATAGGGTTGAAGAATTTTTCACAACACTAGGTTTGATCGTGTGCATTACATTCAATATGAAGAAATAATGAGGCCACATTCTCTTTATTTTCTGCTATCAACACAATAATCAATGAAATATCGATGTTGGGGATTCCGTGACTTTGGTGCACGGAGAGAAATCATATTGTACGAAGTGAGTTTGCGTGTTTTCCCCTACAATTGTTCAGACGAAATGTTCTGCGAGAGCCGCCTGTCTCGAGTTTACAGGTCCCGCCATGGTTAATAATCGCAAACTCGGCGAAATCCACGCGGTTATTTCCAACGAAAGCTCCGAGACTGCGTGTATATTCGTATAATACATGTGATTTTTAATATACCAAGGGAGAAAGAGAGAGAGAGAGGGAGAGAGAGAGCAACAACCTATTCTGCCAGTCGGCGGAGCTCACCTGTACAATCTGATCGGTCCGATCGCGGAGCACAGGCCGCGCGCGCGCATCTTTCATCATATCATCGTCGGGGCAAGATGAAAAATCGCCGCGCGTTCCAATATCTCGGAGCAATGAAGCCCGGCCGTTATCCTTTTTCGACGTAACAGGGAGAGAGGGAGGGAGAGCGAGATATATCGAAATTTCGATCGGATCGCCGGCTGCAGATTGCATAACTCATGGGCGCGCGCGCACGTCCCGCGCGGATAATACTCTTTTTTGAAAAGCGCTTCGCGAGCGCGCGAGATAGACGAGACAGCACGCGGAAGTATCGGATTTTCTCCCCCCCCCTCCTCCCTCGTATATGGGCGCAGCATCGGGGCCGAGCCATGTATATATATATATTGGATGGATTCGCACAGTTGCGTGCGCGAGCCAGATGTATCGGGCGTAATTGAAATCTATCGCGCTTCCCCTTCAATTTTGATTGTATCGAGAATCGATTCATTAATCCGGTTATGATTTTTCGCTCGGCGCCACGCGGAATTCACAATCGACGGCGCCGTACCCCCTCTTCCCCTCTCCCAGGATCATACGCGGCCAATCGATCCGTGAGTTCACCGATCGCGGAAAATCAAGTTTCCTCGAAGCTCGTTTGGATTCGCAGCGCCGAACAACGATCTATATAGCTCCGAGCGCCGGGGAACGCGACGTACTCTCATGAAAGCTGACAGTGGAAATGTCACTGTACGATACGTGGATGAATTATTGAATAGAACTGCAGCGGAATTTTCATGCGATGAAAGTGAATTTTTACTCTAGTTGCATGAGTTTTGATGGCAACCATTCTCATATAAATTTCGCAGTAAATCAAAACTTATGGAACTAGAACGAAAATTCACTTTAGTTACATACAAAAATTCACTGTCGATCCACTGTCTAATTCATTCACCTTCTTACAGTGACTTTTTCACTTGAATACAGCGGTTTTTCACTGTGAGCTTTCAAGACAGTACGACCGCAATTCTGGCGACCGGGCCAGGTTAATATATACGCACAGCCAGCATACCGGCGGCGGGGGCTCCTCTGAATCGCGAGCTCTGCCGAGCGCACGCACGCGATATAATACGAGACGCGGGTGCGCGAGGGCCGAATCGGAATTTACCGCAGGCGTGTAAATACACGCGAGCCGATTAACCATACGAGCGGGCGAGGGGAGGAGGGGAGCAAACGTATCGGTGCCTACGGATCGGGATAAAAGCGCGTGCGACTTTTCCCTCGCCGGCCGAGAAGGGATAAACACACGGCTCGGGCCGCGGTAATACCGCGAGGAGCGAGCCGATAAGCGCGGCGGCATAAACAAAGCGGCCCGCCGTTAAATATTAATTTCCGGGCGAGGAGGAATGCGCGCCCGAGCGATTTGCATCCTCCTCGGATATCCATCTGGTGTATATCTCGCGCTTGCGCGCATTACGGAACATCGATTCCTTCCCGCGCGCGCGGGTCTCTCTCTCTCTCTCTGACCCACCCAGCTCGCCCCGATACAAAACTCGCGCGCTTCTCCTCGAATCCCGTGAGACGAGAGACATATTATATATAGCCGTCGCGAAGTGTGTATCGAGCTTTCGGACGAATTATTTGGCGCAGCTGTGTTTACATGTATGTATGCGGCTTTGTTGCCGCCGGCCGATCGAGAGCCGTCGCTCGCATATCCCGGATGGTCATTGTTGACGCTTATTCAAATGCGCGCGAGATATATGCCACCGCTGAACTACGGCTCCGTCGCTTTGTTGGACTTTCTGATTTTACTCAGTGCGCCCCCGTTACAAGTGCGTCTGTCGCTCTAGAATATATCATATAGATTCCGAGCGCGCGCGCGACGTCGGGTTGATGGTTTTTCAGTGGCCAACAGAGATACAACACGTTGTATTAGCCGTCGCGCGCGCGAGCTTTGTGAAAAACAATGGCATTTAATCAGATCCGCTCTACTAACTCTCTCTCCCTCTCTCTCTCTCTTTCTCTCGGGGATCTCGATGCGCCGGTGTGTGCGAAAAACCAGAGCAGCCGCGGGGGATTTGAATCGAGGGGGGGGAGGAGGGATCGGATTCCGATCGCGCGTAACTGGGTTAACGCGCGATCGCACGCGTAGTCCCCCACGAGATCTCAAGTTTTAGTGGCGAAAAATTCGTATGCACATTAGGAGAGCTTATAGGTTTGATGATCGGGTTGCATATCGCTCAAGACATTGAAGTTTCCCCGCGTGCGACTTTTCACAGGTGGCTGATGGGTTTTAACACGGTAGCTCCTTGGTGTTTACGATTCTTCGCGGTACACGCATGCATAGCTTATCATCTGATGCACGTAAACATCAAATGAGATGCAATGAAAAGAATCACGCCGGAGTCGATTAAATTCGACTTACAGTGATGGTGTGTACTCGGATAGATTATTTTATGGTTTGTAATGAAGTATGAAACGATGTATCATTTTCAAGTGACGTCATCAGGTGGCATCAGCTGAGAAGCTACATGCGTTTATCGTGCAGAACCACGAGGCAATACCGATAAAATGTTGATGCCAGACCACCAGGAAGAATTCGGCTTATGTCGTAGCTTAATGTTTGCACCCTAATCACCAACTCGCAGGCATCGGATGAGAACAATTGACAAAATGTTTGGCTTTTGAGGCGGCTCGAGACGAGCGAGACAGAATAGAGAGGTACGTTGAATCCCCTTATATACGTATACACATATATCTCTCCCCGGGTTTGCACTGGGATTTCACGAAGACGATTTTCTCTCACGAGCCAGGTATATATACATATATACGGAGGTGGGCTGGATTAACGCCCACGATAAATAAAGCTAACGTGACTTCATACGCGAGGCTGCCGCCGCTGTTTGCCGTTAATTTAGTGCCCGGCCACTTGCGAAACACATCCATCTGAGGAGATTCTATTCCGCGCGCACTTCTGCTTTATCATATCGGCCAAATCGTTCGGTTGATTCTCAACGGGCGAACTGAGCCGTGGAATATACATCTTCGAGAGACTGGTGGTAATTGGATTGTATATGTGTGTGCGCGAGAGAGAGAAAGAACTCAAGCGCGTCGAGCTTCACCTTCTCATTTCAAATTTAATTACGCTCGGATCGAAGCCGTTTCTCCGTCTTATGATTTCGAATAGGCTGTGTGGATGAGCGTTTCAGTTGCATCGGGAGTTGAATAGACGCGCGGTGTAAAATTGATCATCGCCGTGTTATTCTCACACGTAAATTGTAATGCCGATTAGAATCAATTTCTGCCGTATCACGAGAGAGGGAGGGAATAGCGGAGCTTTGGATGTGCCGCGGCAATCGCGTAATCGGATAATGAAATTTCCGATCGCCGTTTTCGGAAGAAATGCTTAGAAAATTACAGGGAAACTCGTATATAGTTACAAACAGTTTGATTATTATATGTTGAATCGAGACTGAACGCGTATTGAGACTGCGCTTAAGGCTGGAGAACATTTTCGAAACGAACCGATGGGTGAAAATATTTCAGAAAATTGAATGGATCTTTTGTTCCACACGTGATTAACAATTTTTACTGTGTTTTCAGAGCCCCGAGAAACCACTTCACACGACCATCGACTTTTTTCCCACTCAAGTTCATCAAATCGTCGAGAATAATCTCGATCAAGATTATTAAGCTTATTCAATACTCACTCATAATGAATGGTAACCAATTCACGATTCTCATTATTCCATGAACTCTCGATATTCTTTCTCACAGTGTGCATAATAAATCAAACCTCAGCGTTTATTATTCTCACGAATAATAGTTCGCGATCTAAAATTATCCTCTTTCGATTCGCGAGTAAATCACGAGTAACACAATTTTTTCTCTCGGCCTAAGAAGATCAATAAATGAATATCCATTCGATGGATACACATATGCTTTCTAAAATCCTTTGAACCTCTCCTCCTTTTTTTTTTTTGAAGGAAGAAAATCGAACATCGCGCTGTCGCTTCTGCTTAGGAGGGAGTCTACCGGCGATAATCAATTTGTGTGTAATTTCAATTGCCCGTCATTAAAATTAACGATCGAATCTCTAAACGACACTGATCATAGAGTTTTCCACGACGCTTCCAATTAGACAATTTTCGTCCTCGAGAAAGGCAAAAGCCACCCGATCATCCCACCGGCGCGTCAGTTCAAATAGGAAAAAAAAAACCCCAGAAAGCTATGGTACACGTCCTTGCGACGCGCATCCGATCATTCCCCCACATGTTAAATTCCGCCGTTCTCGTCGTGTACGGGAAGGCAGGTGCAGCTCATTCAATCCGCGGACGGCGCGTGTAATAAAACAACCCGAGTGCGACAATTTGAGCGTTGCGGCTCGCGTACATACATCGCAAAATGAACAGTCATCGGCTCGTCGACTTAACGATAATATAGCCTCTCTCTCGCGGCTTGCGCGGACGAGGAACTAACGTCTTCGACACGCGGCCGAGAGCAGCTATACGCGCGCGCACTTCTTCGGACTCTGCAATTTTCCGGAAATTAATGCACTGTCGCTCGGATCCGCTCGAGGGGGCAAGAGATGGCAGTCCCACCTTGTAGGTATGAGAAAGAGGGTAAAACGAGCCCACAGCCGAAGGGACTGGAGCCGCGCGTATTATGAATAGGAAGTGCGAGCGCGAGAGAGAGACCAATCGAGAGTTGCAGCGCGAGATGCATGCCACTGAAATCCGAGCGCGGCAGCGCGGTGTTATGGATCTGAAGCAACGAGCGAAAATTGTATTTCCCTTTGTGGCTGCAGTCGGGGGTCTGCCATTGTGCCGAGAGAGAGAAAAAAAACCAACAAAAACACAAGGGAAATACGGATGTTTTCGTACGGAGATGGGTTAATCGATAATCAAGTTTCACCCGAGCCGGCAAACTACTGCACTCCACGTATACATATATATGTGCCCATACGCCGATGATAACGTTCCATAAAATTTAACGCTATCGCGGGGGGCTGATTTTTGCCTGGCTCAAAACACCGCGTGGAAATTATAGTGATTCTCGTCGAGGTGGTGTTTAATTTTTCCCCTCGCGAGCCCCTCCTCCCCCCCACCGCCGAGTACTCGGATGAGAAAATATAAATAATTGTATGTGTGTATAACGCGGATCGAGGGTCGCGCGGACGCCGCCGCGGTCCTGATCAACATACACGTGTACACACAACATTCCATCAAGATTGCGCCCATAGTAATTTGTTCGCGGCGGCCGGCCGAGCTGCCGATTGAGATAAAGCGCGCGCTCGCGAGTGAGCCGCATCCCGCCTATCAATAACACAAACCGATTTGGCGATTATAAACAAACACGCGGGGCTCGCCGTCCGTCTCTCTTCCTCCCTTTCTCTCTCTCTCTCTCTCTCTCTTTCCTCGGCTGGAACTGACTGCACTTAATTATCTCCCGGGCCAGGCGTATCGCGCGCGCATCGTGTGCCCCTCCTCGATCGAATCGGATATCGCGCGGGGGTAACGGTGTGTGTGTGTGTGCCCCGGCATCGATTGCGATTAGACGAGCTGCTCCGCTCACTCCCTCGACTCAAATTCAGCGGATTTTTTCACCCCGAGATCCCGGACGGAGATAGGCCGCGACGCGCGGCGCGGCGCTCGTATACCGTTACGCGAGCGCGCCGAGCTGGGCGCGTGTGCGCTAAACGCGCAGCGCTGCTGCTGGTGCCCCCCTCCCCCCAGGGCGATTACAGCGCGTAATGCCAGACCCCCTGACCAACGGGAAATTGAAACGCCGCGACGCCGCACTGACTCTTGGTCAATCGCCCCACGTGGGCAGTGCGGATCCGAGGTTCTCGCGGGGAATTTCGCGCGAGATTTACGTGAGGAATCTCTAGCGAGAGGAAACGGACCTGCAGTGCACCGATGATGAGGTGTCTCCCGAGGGTATGCGCTCCTGAAACTTCGGGACCGTTCGTTGATTCAGGTGTATAGGTGATCCCGACCGGATGACTGACTTCTCGGTGACGTTCAACGAAAAATTCGAGGATCGCACCCTTGGAGCACTATACTATACGCAACGATATTACAAGTGTGTTCAAACTTGAAAAAACTACGTTTCACGTGAGACTGGCTTTATAGCATTGTCAATGGTGTTCCAAGCTTGCTTTTGTATGGATGATGATATTTTACCGGGGCATTTTACAATTTTATCGCGGTAGAAGGTCAATTTCAACTTGACATCATATACTTTTCCCCCATAGTGATTTGTAAAATCTAATGTACAGACTATATGCGTCGTACAATTACCACCCAGCCGGTAAATACCAGTGTTTTCTACCAAAAATATCATCGCAAACTGTCTCTTGTCTCTTTGGTCGTGTGAGTGAATTGTCTAAAAAGTATCCTCTCTAATTTCCTCACAGTGAAACGTTTTTCACTGTAACATTCAGTTCCAATATTGTCACTGTAACTCACTGTCGCTCGCTATAATACATTGAGCTGAAGTTTACAGTAAATATTCACTGTAATATACATCAGTGAGATTTCATTGCAAGAAATTTAGCGAGCACAGTGGTATTTCATCGTACATTTGGTAATTTACACTGTATACGTTTCCATAATCATTCGGATCGACGAAGGTGAAAAAGGCTTGTCAAGATTACTGGGCCTGCGATGGGCATTTTTATAGGGAAATTCTCAGAGTAAATACACGATGTGGGTGGCTGAAAATCACCTCGGAAACTTTTATCGCGACTCTTGATCCAAGTACTCTCCTCTCCGAGTCCAAGGTGTCAGGTGTACATTTGTCGGTCGTTGACAAATCGAAGCGCTTCGAAGAAAAGCACGGGGCCACCCGAGAGTCCCACTGGGGCAAGTCGCATTCCAAATAGACGCATCGGTATGTGTGTATACAGTCGCATCTACCGATCGACCTGGAGATACCATGAAGGGGTATATGCACTTCGTTATCCTGCGCGTGGATGATCAATCGATACATTTGTCAATTTCTCTCTGCTCGATTGCGCATACTAATCGCGTAGCCGTAAATGGCAGGGTATTATCATTCGCGCGGCCGTATGTTCGACAGCTTGTTTCAGTCTCGCCAACGCGCGATACGAATGTCAATTCGGCCGGAGCGGAAGTATACACGAACGACTCATATATGCATCGGAACTCGATATATAACAATACACTCGCGCGAAACCGAGGAATTTTTAAATCCGACCTCGTGAAAATCTAGCGAACGAGCACAAGCTGAATTCCGCCCTCGCGAATGCGCTCACTCGACTCTCTTAGAGCCCCATCGGGAGGAATAGCTCGGTTCCACGAACGAATCTATACAGCTCTCGCTACACTCCACAAATCGAATAGACGCGATGGGGGGAACGGGGAACGCGTATATACACCTTTCGAAAATCGCCAATTCCAGCGGCAACTCCGAAAACCCCTGCCCCGCCCTTGCCAGTTCGCGGCTGCTGGAGTGAGATGAGAGGACGATGAAGGAGAAAAAAAAGAGCGACCGTCAAGATTTACGCCGAGGTGGGCCGCGCGGCAGCTGATAATCATCGACAGGAGGGAAAGAATGCCCCCCACCAGCAGCCCTACTGAAACGCGCGCGGATATCTTCCCGGGAAAGCTTTTGCGCTGTCGCTCGCTCGCGATTCTACTCTCTCTCGCGGCGGCGGCAATTTTTTTCCACCGTCCTTCCGCTCCCTTTTTGTGCCCCGGCAGCAGCGCAGAGGCGGCCGCAGGCGCAAATGGGCGGCTTTCCGAGGGGTTTTTATAACCGCGCCGCCGCTGAGGAATTTTCGAATCGACAGAGCGCGCGCGCGGCCGCGCCGAGCGCGAGGAGCCCGAGGAATTTCGCGAAGCAAATGAACCGAGAGCGAGCGCTGCAGCTGATACCGCGCGCGCGCCGCTCCGTAGGCCGTTACACACTAAGGGCTCGCGAGGTTCACTGCCCTTCGCCGCGTTCGCCGGTGTACAAGACGGATAGTCCGACTCTTGCGTATACCTGCGACCATACTGGTGTGTGTGTGTATATGCCCAGAGTATATTTTGATGCCTCGCGCAATGGGGGGGCTATTGAGGCAAATGCTATTACCCGCAAGACGGTAGAAATGGGTGTATTCGATTAGCGAATCGCGCGGCTCGTAATTCAATACAATATCCCCGGGTTATATCTCCATTCTGGGTCGTTAAGTATATTCACATTCGATATTTCTATCACGTGTATACTTGCTCCACTTTTGTCAACCGCTCCATTCTAATCTGGTTAGTCGCCCCTTACCTCCCGTTTGTGCCGGGCAGTTCGTACTTAATCGCTCGATTAGCCAGATCGCGCGCACACTTGCGAAATGCTATTACCTCTCGCGGGCTTAATATTTTGCAATGTAATCTTCTGACATGCATAAAACTGCATGACATAATGATGTTTAACGACTTGTAGTAGTACTTTGATAAAGCCAATGGTAAATTTTGATTCGAAATTATCACACTCGACTAAATTATTTTCAGATATTTTTATATTGGTTTTCGTTTAATCCAGAAATTGTTTTTCTTCGGATAAGGAATGTAATCTTTCATAAAATATTCATTATTTCAATAAAATTGAAATCCGCAAATATGATTTATTTGGATAACTAAACACCACCGAAGCAAATTTCACCCTGATCGGAGACGCAAACGTTCGATTGCCTGTTACCGGTAAGTATACCATTAGAGTAGGCGAAATACCCACAAATCATTGCAAATCCAATCGGAACACGACTCGAATGAACATTTTTGAAATGCGCAACTGGAGAATAATTTTCCAGCGCTTGAGAGAAACTTAAGACGATAATTTTTCCATTGCGCATAACACGAATCGAACGAGCGCGAAGTTCGTGCAGCAAATTATAATATACAAGATACGACCATCCCTTTGCCGACAGCACAAAGTTTTGTAGAATTACTTCTGCAAAATTAATCGTCGGTGATTTTATGGATTTACGTCACGTGCGTTAAATCGAAACATTGTGAACCCTGCCCGTAAAATATGAATCTTATATGAATCCGCACGATGAGACCTACTGGTTGATTATTTCTTCCAATCGTACAATTTATGTAACAAACTGTTACTATTTCACTTACATTAGGCGGCGGTAGAATGTTGTAAAATATGAAATTGAAGGTGATTGGAGATTTCCTTACCTGAAACAAATGGAAAAAAAATGCGTTTTATTAATCACATTACCGGGAAGAAAGAAATTATAATTTTATAAGTTACACACTACCGTTTGAAAGCTTTCAATAACAATGTATAAGTTACAACGCTCGTACTCTCCGTATAGTAAGTGGAAGTCGCAGAGGGAAGCCTCCGTTCCACACTCGCAATTGATTTTCGAACGACGAACTTTCGTTTTTCGCAGAGAGTACGTATCGTTAATAACAAACACGAGGATGGAATGATAAAACCTCCGAGTATAATACCATACCGATTACACACATCAAGTTCGCCGATTCGATTAACAAATATTATCAGCGTATGAATCTTTTTTCGCAATTTGTATCTCGAGAGAAAAGCATCTTCCAGCCGACAATGGAGGTGGAATTTCATCAATGGGCAAATCACGACCGGCTCATGTACGTACACACTCGAGAGCTCTCTCGAGCCCGAGAATACATGTACACGGGACGCTCGCGGAGTCGGATACGCGATGGCGATCTCTCGCGCTTGATGACGGAGGAGATCAATTGCTGGCAGCCGTTAACGGCTTAATGCTCGATTCGAACGAGGAAAAAAGCCGGCTCGCGCGCGCGAGATGCTGAGCCACGCGCATATACCGTTGGACGCTCGTCGCGTTCGCGGATTATTACAGCTGTTCGATCGGTCAAACGACTCGGCGTCGAATAAGGGTATTCCCACCGCGGGCATCGAGCGCCGCGCGCGCGGCCTCTGCTGAATGGTTTAATTGTCCGGCGGAACTCGCGGCTTGTTGCGCGTCCGCCGCCACTTGTTAATGGGCGCTTTTTTAGCCCTGGGTCGAGCGAGCGCCTCGGCGTTGCGGCTTGGAGCCTCGTTGGCGATGAGTTCCAACGTATACGAGCTGCTTTACAGAGATCGAGTGAACCCGTGGGGCGGCTGCTCGAGAAAAATAATTTCACTTTTCATCCGCAACGTTGCGGGGACGTGATTATTCCCATCTCTCGGTGGAATATGTATATATCTATTCGAGAGAGTTTCTGTTTTTCGTCAATATCTCTCTAAAATATTTTGAGCCCCTCGCGCTCGTCTGCGAAGGCCATCAGAAGATGTTGCTCATTGCGATGATCTTGTAAGGTGGTTTTATCCTATGAGTAACTTCTGCTGTGATTATCAGCTGAAATATCTTCGACATTGACGAAAAAATGTTATCACACTGGAATTAGCTGGATACGTTTTTCTTTTTGACGATAGAATTCATCATTAACCCACTGTAGTAAGAAGGTAGTCTCTCAGAAGTACCATCATGCAGCAAAGACATGGTGCAAGTAAATTTCATCAATTTTTCGCAATTTATTTTGTAATCAACGGATTCCTATCGAGTCTTTTGTATTTTTGTTGATAGCTGAGATGTTACGGAACATGGAAAAAAATCTCCAACAAAAAAAAATATTTATTGTTATTACATTATAAGCGTTTCCTAAAAACTTGTATTCTGCATAAAAAAATATATGATTCAAAGGGTTAACTTTGAGTTCCGTACCCAGGCACCACCATATCTTCGGAAGGTTGTGTGTACTTATATCAACGAAATTTGGATCTTCGACTTGCATTATAGAGTCGAACGACTGCACATGCCGAACCGAGTTCAGACGTGGATAATCCCGGAACAGCGAATCGATCGCCGCTCGGAGCGAATTCATCCATTGTGCCGGTACTTTCTCCGAATCTCTCCTGGTATCCCAGACACTCGGCGTATACAGACATATCACTCTATCCCCCGAAGCCGCGGTGGAAAAGCGACGAACAAAGCCGGGCGCGCGCGCTCGTTTTCCAATATTACAAAATCACCATAAAACTTTGCCCACAATGGATATTATACAATCGGTTACCGCTCCGCCCCACCACCAGCTCTCGGCCGGGCGAACTTTTCTCTGCTCACCCGCGTACCGCAGGCCGGCGACTCTCGGGCTGTTGGCGTACATACGTATATTATACGCGATAAGGCTCGGGGCCATCGTCAGCCCGCGGCGATTATTATCCAAAGGAACATAAGCCTCGGGGCGGAACGACGTATAGAGTAAATGGCCGCGCGCGCGCCCGAGCGTGTCTCCAAGCGTAATACAGGAGGTTCAGTGCCTCGCCGTGCTTACTGCTCGCGCCCCCCACTCGAATAACTCGGCTGTCAAAGTCGCGGCTCGAGAATAGCGAAACCTACGAACTCGCGTATCTAAATTGAGCCGAGCACGCGAGTTCGCACCTAGACATTACCCCCCGACGCGCGATCCATTCCTCGTTGCTATAGTGCTCGGGCTGGTGTGAGTAACGCGGCTGTAACGCGATACAAACGCGCGATTTTTCAACTTTACTCCCGATTGCCAACGATGGCCGGCATGTAATATTAAAAAAGACTCGTTGCTGAGTGACAATATTGTTTTAACCCACAACCTATTACCTCGTATGGCGTAACAATGACGATGGGCGATTCGACTATAGTATACGTGAAAATTATCCTCTGTTTATTAGACCATTTCACCTCGTTAAGCCGTGGAAAAATTCTAATTAGTAACGCTTATGATCGACTCACGTGACCTTGACATATTCGCATTTTTTTACAACTTTATTCTTGTAGGCTTGTCGTTTCATGAGCAATTCTGTTTGGAGAGCGCGTAGTGCCATTTTTCTTCGAGAAGAGAAAAGTAACAACGAAAAGTAAGATTAGCGTTTTGGACGACGCGATGCGTATAGACCTTTACTCGGACACGTGTACGCGAAGAAAATGAATAACGACTGATGCAATTATGCTGTCGCACTCATTTCAGGTGGTCGCGATTCAGAAAATGATAAACGTGTGCAGCTTCTGCATTTTTCACGCGGGTCATTTTCAAAATGGCTTCATCCGACATTCACGATTGTCACTATTATACAACCATTAATTAGATCTTTTGATTATCAAAGAGAGTTGACGACACGTATAGGCCCTGAATACGACATTACACAGTCAATATACGAATAATTTCTATTTAAATCTCGAACTGGAAACGAGTTGGAACTTTGAGGCGTGAAATGTCTCCGACCTACTTTTTTCCCCCGCGACTGAAAATGCAATCAAACAAATTCCCCCTGCACTGCGTGGCCAAGTCCACCACAGCGACGAATTCGTCATGTGCGATTATTTATTCAATCTCCGAACGGAGTAAAGGAGGAGCGGATGAGGCAGGAGGCTATATACGCGTGCGCTCATGCGTTCACGCCACACGCGCGGTATATACTTTTTTTTTTCTTTTCATAACGTGAAATTTCCGCCGAGTCCTGCGGTGTATAAAAGCCGCGACGCGCCGTCCTGAACATCTGTTCTCCGCGATCACGCATATACGCACACGTACGACGCGGACAATTTTTATTTCCCGCTCGGCCGCCTCCCTCCCCTCTGCTTTCGACTCTTTCTCGCGTGTAAAATCGCGAGGTTACTATTTTACTTTTTGTGTAACCTTGAGAAAGCGGAATTTCGAAACTTTGATTCGCGAGCCTCCCGAGACTCGCGCAAGCGTAACAATTTGGCCTGCGCGCAGTTCCATTTCGCTCGCTTTGCGTTGGATGAACCATTGGTTACCCTCGTTTCCGCAGGACACCGACGACCAACGAAAATCACAGCGGTTTCCCGGCTTATCTTACCCAGGCGAATAATCCGAGTATGGTAGAGCCGATTGGAAACACATGTAGCCGGTGTGTCTCGTCGACGATTAGAAAAACACGACACAACCCAAATGACGTTGCGTACACACAGACACACGATCGCCGCACGCACAGCGTCGTCCCCCCTAAAACGCGATTTCACGAAACTGTGTAAAACGCGCCGGGGTAATGTATACGCGGGTACAATGGCCGCGCGCGCGCATCTCCCCGTCGGCGCGGTATTACATCTCTTCCGCGCGAGCCGCGGGAATGACTCTATATAACAAACAATTAATCATCTAATAATGGGGCGCAAGTTGCTCGGCCCTATCTCGACACGGAATCTCAATGATTCTCGAAACCCACGTAGCGGCCGATGCATCGAGGAAAGCGCGCGCCAGTGTGTTTTGTAACTGCTCGCGCCGCGCGCCGCAACCGTAAAGAACACGAGAACACATACGCGCGCGTGCGGGGCTACATTAACGAGATGCATATCGGGCGGGCTCGCGTGTGTGTGTTTGTGTGTACATACGGCGGGAAGACTAATCGCGCATTAAAAGCCCGCGAAAATGCCTATGAAATTTCAATAAACAAAGAGCCGTGTAATGGGGATCCGAAACCAGACCGAGCGCACCTCGACCAGATTTCCTGGAGCGTAAATACGCGCGTGGCCGCGCCGTCGCGTGTGGGGGCGAGAACGCAGATACATGTATGTAAGTAAGTCTGCGGCGAAAAATTAGACAATGAACGATCCGCGTCTGTTACGTGGCTCACTCTCGCGCGCACAAGAAACCTGCAGCTGTATACGCGTTGCTTTATATATATATATATACCGAACGTGGGAGATTTTAGTTTGCGCTCCTTCGTCAGGCACTGCTGGATATATCCTGTAATTATAGTTTTGGATTATTTGGGGATCGAACGAACGGCATGTGAACATCGTTTTTCGTTTCTCGGCGTCAAATACTTGGATCTTGTTCGTTTTGGGCGCCATTTGGCTAAGTTATAGAACGCTAACCGAACGAATCGTGAGAATCTACGGTGTTGGATTTTCTTTAACGAACAACAACGCAAGTTACGTGTGCTACACGAGAATTAATTACGCGAGCAGTACAAGAATATTACTAAACCACCGCAAACTTGTACCACTTGTACTACATATCAGTACTTGTAATTGTATTGGAATAACTGCCAGCTTCCTACAGAATCCAACCAATAATTACGTGTTCGTTGGAGAAACATATTATATTTTTTCATTACGCGCACCTGAAATCGTTTCGTTTCCATGTGTGTGAAGTGGACAGGGGTTTGCTCATTCCGAGCGTACTTTCAAGGCAACCGGAAAAGTCATTTCCACCGCGGGAAAAAAATCCAAAACTCTTGTTGGTTTAGAACGATCGGAATGCACCATTCCTCAATACGCCTCATCCCGAGGACATTAACTTTTCGCGTGTAAGAGGACTTGATTTTTTTTTATTGAATCCACAGCGAAACTCGTGTCTCGTGCAAAAAGAAAACTGACACGGGCCTGTGATGAATTTGTAATGACTCCACGTACAACTTTATCGTTGGATTATTCCACGCGTGCATTTGTCATGTATTTTATAGGGAAGTTGGATTTGATGAGACAGTATACGTCTATGCGAGAGCCTCACTGTATGCGTATAAAAGATAATGAAGCATAAATTGATATGCTGATTAAAATCAATGTGGATTTACAGCTACTATAAAGTTGTTTGGCGTACGACGTACGATGTGTTTTTGATTATACTGCAAGTCTTTGAGTGTCTATATTTACGAACCATCGTAACAATTCACATGTAGCCGCCGCGGAATGATGGGATTGCGTATTAGTTTACGTGCTGGTCTGTCTCACCATGAGGTTCTCACGACGCGTTAATATATAAGGAATCGTATTGTTGAGTATAAAGAGAGTATAATAATGATAATTTAAACTATTCTCTGGAATGAATGATTAGGGCATCGGACGTTCAGCCGTCTTCCAGACAACTAGAGCTATATTTTCAACCGCACACGTATTTTCAATAATTCTTTCATGTACCCTGGAGAGTCTTAGCAACTTTGGGTGTGATTCTGGAGGACACAGGCCTCGTTTTCTTATGACGAGAATCGAGCTTGAATTAAGTTTTGTTTCAACTAATTACATCAAGAGGTCTATTCACACCAGAATGACTTTGAAAAATAACGAAAAAAGTAGAAAGTAATTGAAAACAAAGTCGAGTAGTGATTCTGAAGAGATGACACGTCGCTCTAACTGTTGTTTGTTTATCTAGCGGATAAACTAATCTGCATGAATATACGCTATGGCATAAAAATCATCGTTATCGCCAACTATCGAATTCGCGAGAAAATTAAACGTTCACTTATGAGTTATTCCAAAACGAAAGTAAATTTGTAAAAGAGATGAGGCTGAGGCACGGATGCACTGCAGAGCCATGGCTATCTGGATCGCGGCTGGCATGTATAACCTGTGATGTAGCGTGTTCCGGCCGCGTATATATATCCACCTGCGACCCTCGCTCAAGCGCGCGCGCGGGGTCAACCGCGCGCAGAGCCAGTTAAATTTTACGACTCGACGCCTGTGTGTATATATATAAATATGTGTTCAACTCTCCCTTTCGGGGCGTGAGCGGCTCCTCGGCCCGTGGAGAAAAATAACCCAGATACGGGCCTTTGTGTCCGTGGATATTTTTTACCCGATGTCCCGGCCGAGATAAAGAGATAACGAGGTGAGAAATGAGCTGCGCTCGGAGAAGAAACTCGGGGGGATTTACGGCGACGAGCAAAGTGTGACGCGTGTGGGATCCCCGGGTGAGATGTGGAAAACGGATTAGTGGGCTGTTTGCTTTTGTGGGAGAGGCGCGCAAGAGCTGCGCGCGTGTTTTATCAACGGGACCAATTGCTATACGTGTTTTTATCGAGTTGGCATATATGTACACAACTCGCTCCCTCTCTCTCTCTCTCTCTCTCTCTCTCTCTCTCGCTCTCGCGAGACACAGATTATGCGATTATCGGATCACTGAATAAACCGGTGTAAGGACGAGTCGACACGAGTCTAAATGCTAAATCAACACTCGGACGATCTTGAGTGAGTTATTCGCGTTCCAGCGCGTCACTTTGGTTGGAGGTTTGACGATTTTCCAAACTCACTCGTTAATCGTTATCCTTACCACTATATGGTCCGAGTATACATCGAGACGCGATGGTCACTTGGAGTTTAAAACAACCCCAAGCCAAAATTCAAGAAGGTGAACCGTGCCACGGTCAAATTATTATAGTGAGTTTTTCGAAAATCGGATGATGCTTGATGGATACTCTGGAGTATATACCCTAAAAGTGAATATCGATTCGAGGATTTCTCTCAATTAGCTTGCGAACGCGCTGTACGACCAACGCGTTACCATTCGGAGATGTGATCATCGGACATTTTCGGTTTACGGGATGTAAACAAGCGTTCGATCGAGCGCTCGGGAGTTGGGGGAGCGTTCCCCAAGCATCTTGCAACACGCGCCCGTGCGTCAGAAGTGCTTTTTGTTTGCACGCTTTTAACGAGCTCCACTCGCAATGTAACTTCGACCAGGAACGCGCGAGCGCGTGGATTTTCGCGATCCAGTATGGCACGGGGTATATAAACACGACGACGACGGCGGCGCGGATGAAGGAGAAAAAAATCGTGCCAATTTCTCAGCGTGCTACACGGCGCGCGCTACGGGCATAAAACGAGGGAAGAGCTTACGAGCGAAATAATTATAATCGCACGCACATGCAAGCGGGAACGAGAGAGAGAGAGGAGCGTATACGTATATATATATAAATCAAAAGCGACGTAGAAATTGGAGCAAACTATAGCTGGAGAACACGCGGCTCGTCCGCACTCGTGTATATATGAATGGGCGCGAGCGTACATCACGTGAACCCCGCGCGCGCACATAAAGAAATGAGCGAAACAACGAAACCGGATGAGGCTTGAAAATAGTATGGTTGCCGCATACGCGCTGGCGAGCCGCGCCGAGTTAGAGCCGAAAACCATTGCGCTGATGCGCGGGGGGGAGCGCGCGAAAACGGTTGCAAAAACTATACGTAACTTTCCTCTCGCGGGATAAGGGAACAGCGGAGAGATTTTAGAATAAACGACGGGTCGAATACGGTGCAATTGAAATTCATCTCGATAGACTTTTACGTTGTCGGTGGATTTTTTGATTTCCGCAGACAAAGTGGCGATCGATTGGGTTACAAAAGCTCCCCTTATGGATTATGAGAGTCAAGTGATTCCTGTATGCTACGGAGCCAATTCAGTATACGCACTGCAGGCGAATACTTTTCTGCGACAACGGAAGTGAAACGTCCGAAGATGAAAATTAGCGAGAATGGATAATCGTACCGAAGCGCATGGGAATTTGAGCTGCGCGCAATAGGTAAAACGATCTGCGCTAGGTTGCGAACGCAAAGAGGTCGTAACTCGCGGAGTGAAAACGTTTTTCCGCGAACGTACAGAAAGAGAAGCAGTCGGTTAGGAGGCCGTGATTCGCTGCCGGAGAGAAAAGAAGAGAGCCTAGAATGGATCGCAAAATTGCGCCGAGTCTAAACACAGACGATCGCGCGCATCCTTTCATGTCGTATGCTTGATCCTCGAATCTACTACCCGTCGACGACACACGCAGCAACGAGAAGGTGAGTTTTTTCATCGCGTTTCACGCAGGAGCTACAGATGGCGCGCTTCGTTCGACGACGGTAGTCCTGCCCCGCACGCAAGTATAGCGGGGGGCTATACAGAGGAATTATTCTTCTTTTGCGAATTTAGAGTTTTTACGATGGTTTATCGACGAGTCGTGTAGCTTATCCAGAACCAAAAGTTTCGCGGAATTCCACAAAGTGTATATTTCATATGCGCGAACGACGCATAGGACGAACAAGTCCTTACTGACGAGCGAAATAAAGGTGAATCAGCTTTGGTCTGCACAATGACTCTCAGGAAAGAAGTCATTATGAAGAGAGCAACTGCACAGTGGCAGCTTGTGTGTATGAAGACAATGCGTCGAGAGGACGGCACTCGCGATGTATGTGGCTTGCACGGTATACGAATGAGAAGTGAACGGTGCGAGAGAGCGAGAGTGAAATAAAATGTAAAAATCACATCGTGCATTGGGTTTGTTTCAGCTACGCTACGAACTGAGAATATCAATAAAATTCATATACGGGTGATTCCGACGTAACTCATCCACTCGAGAGGCTTTCCACTCCTGCAGTTTTTTAGTACTCCACAGTACTAAATTGGGTATGATATGACATTCAAATTTTCATTTAGTTAGCGAAATTCATTGTGTTTTGATCCAGTTTGTCCTTATCTGAGGAATAGCTCGTTGGTCAATATCGCCAAGAATAAAGATTACTATATCCATCCATCAGCCCGCAGTCGCTATAAAACTCCATGGTACTCCCTCTGGGACTTGGTAAGCCCCTCGCACTCATTCGCGCAACTGACTGATCATAATAAACTAATTAATTAGCTAATTCCCAATTCGTGACATTTCTCGTTAATACAAATGAGTGAGTTTTCGCGTGTTTTCGATTTTACAAAATATTGAGCCTGGCCGGATGTCAGGTCTATATGCATTCATATACGCGAAGCATAGAGTATAAAATTTTGAAGCATACTGAAAAGGTATCCATTGTGAATGTAACAATACGGCGAAAAGTTTGTTTTCTCAGTTTACTCTCTCATACATACAAACAACGACTTCGATATCTTTCAACAATAAAAGTCGAAGAAGCCATTAATTAATCAATGGATCGATCAAGGCCAACTCACGAGTAGCCATATGCTGTTTTGTCGACTTCCAATGGAAAATACGGTATCCATAAAACGGGAGGCTAATTTTTACCAAAAATCGAGACAGAAATTAATTTTATACTTTATAGTGGTGAAACAAGCTATAACACGGAATCTTGGCGAATTACGGCAGAATAACCAGAATATAGAAAATCCACACGACGCTCTCAAGTTTAGTCTGCGACGACATCCACTTCTGATAACGTTAAAGTGGAGCCAACCGTCCTGTACATTTATATATATTTCGTTATCGGCCAAAACTAGATAGTTCCACGCGAGCAGACAAATAGCCGGCGAAAAGCCCGCATGAGAAACTCGGGGTGTGTGCGCCGAGCTGCCGAGCGACCAAATAAGTACAACCCAAGAGCAGCAGCAGCGCTCGCGCGCGCGGGCATCTTATCAGGACTTCCGGCGGTAGGTTGGTCATATGATCCAGGACCTCGGCTGTTTTTGAAAAGCGTGCGCGGCTCGACGGGGAAGGGCAAACGCGCGCTCGCGGCCGCGTAGGCCGCGCGGCTTTCGATAATAATTACACGAGGGTCCGAGGCGCACTTCCGGCGCGAGTCCACGCGAGTGGCACACCGGCTCTCTGCAGCGCGCGTGTGTTCACCCACGCGAGCTGCCGGCTGCCGCCATCGGCCCCGGCCAGTACCAGCGCACCTATGCTCTATGTACGTATGCACACCTGCACCGTCCGCACGACCATCGCGTAATAATTCTTTTTTTTCTGTTGCCGCTTGGTCCCCCCCTTGACGTACGGCAAGCGGACACTGCCCTCGCGCTTCGCGAGCATTCGTCAAAATGTCTCCGGGAAGATTCGAGTTTTCGCTCAACAGAGAGCTGGTTATAACACTTTAATTTAAATAGTCACGTGAGTGGCAAAGCCGAATAATCACGAATAATATTTCGAGTTCAAGTGTGTAGTTTAGTTCTATGGAAAGAAAAAAGAACAATGAAATGAGCGACTATTTATGACATCAGGAAGCAATTATGGCAGCGATTCTTAGAAGGTATTCTGTATGAATATGTTTCGGACAGGAATCACTGTCGGTATATGCCACGCTTGTTTCAATACAGAAGATACAAGATTGCATTCCACTTCAATTTAGTACATAAAGTTGTTTGGAGGGACTTCAACTTCAACTGACTCCTCATGGTTGACAAAGGATTATTACTTCGAAAGCTGTAGGCATTTATTGTAGTAATTTAAGTTAGCAACCTTAAGTTCGAAATACAATAACTGAAACAATAGCCTGGATAATTTTATTTCTACTCGAGTTAACATAAATTTAAAATCTTGATAGAGAAAAATATAATGATTCATTCAAGGTCGATCGATAAACCCACTCTGACATCGAAAGTAGCTTTGCCTGTTATACGAGCAATGATGAAGAATAAAATAAGTATCGAAACCATCGCTTGGAATTAATACCGTAGATAATGTCTGAAATTAGCTATATAACAGAGTGGGCTCATCAGCATAGATGCTGTCGGGAAAAATATGGTTATTAAAAGTATTTTCGCCCACGAGAGGGAGGAAGACATACCTCTTACGCATACACGGGTATATCACACATAAAACAATGAGCCGGTGTCGAGCCGCGGGAAACAACTCGCAAGACACGCGCTCGACAGAATGTATACCTCTATATCTACACGTTTAGTGGTCAGTTACCTCTCGGAATAAATAATCACGGCGCGAGAGAGAAATTTCGCGCGTGGCCCGACACAGGATGCGCGACTCACGCGTTTTACTCTTCTCGCCGGCAATGCGTATACGAGCATATACGTATATATAGTGTGAGCTTTTGAGTTATGCGTGTTCTAGGAGCGAGTCGCGCCAGTTGTCGTTTTTCGCGCGGCCGACGAAATCTTAATGCGGCGTGGCGAAAAAAAACGAGTCGACGGGAAGAGACATTTGGTTTGGCGAGGTAAAAACTCGAGTTCTTGCGGACGATATTCTCGGTAGAGACGCGCGGGGCTAATGAATCGCGGCTCCGTATCATTGCGAAACGACAAGTTTTTTATAGACATGTTGTAAGGGTTTAGATACATATTTTTCGGTTAGATGTCAAAAGTTTTTAATAATTATCAATGGAACATGATTTCGAGTTTATGTCAGTCCCAATTTGATCGTGATTATGAAAAAGTGTCACATTTAGTACACGTATACCCGATATACCCGATTTGAGTCTTTTTGGTTTTTTGACATTTTGAATGAGTTGAAATGAGTAAATGGCGGGTATAGCAATGTTTTTTGGAAGGTCTTGAACTACCCATTAACATAACCTTCCATTAACAGAACCTTTGGGAGGTGGCATATCGGGTAGTTACCTTTTTTGCATTTGAATGTTAATAATATTTTTAAATCTGAAGAAGAGTTACATATAATCGCAAGATTGTTGCAAAACGAAGTAACGTAAGAGAATTAGACATAAAAGAGTTTAACAATTGATTAAACCTGGTAAATAAGAATTACATGTTTGTTCGGATAATCATACTCATTGTCGGATGATTCCATAATCAAAAGAGGACTGCCAAACGTACATAAGTATGGTTTCTTTTTTCGTTTCTAACAAAAGAATTCAGATGTGGAACCTTTTCTCGTAACAGAATCGAGAATGTATAGTAATGTTCCCATAGTATGACTTTCAATCATAAGCTGATATTATTTTTTCTTCAAGTTATATTATTAGGATGGGAATTTTCTGGCGTATCTGTGCAAGCGCCGCGTGTTTAAATATATCTGGCGGTTTTCCCCGTGAGCCGATACCTTACCCATTCTAATCTGGCGACTGAACATTTTTGGCAAAAACTCATTAATTTGGAGTGTTTTTCCTTTTTTTTTTTAGCGATCTCCGGTGATTTTGGTTCCAATGACGTGGTGATACTAGGTCCAAGTCTGGTCATCCTGCGCGTTATGGTTGGCGCAAAGACGAGTGCGCCAACACCCAAAAGTCATAAAAATCATTTTTCGATTTTTCGTTGGGTCTCAACGATGCGAACTTTAGATACATGCGTATAGAAGAGCTTGCTGGGGCGGGTAGTTTTGCGCAACCAGACAAAACACTCGCAGTTATTTATTTTTTTGCCTCCGTGGGCCTTGGACTCGAGGGCGCAGTCAAATTTTTACGTAGCATAATTTTACGCATGACTTTAAAGCAGTAATAATGAGTCGTTAGAGGAAGACATTGCGCGCACCAAGGCTATCAAACCAGGAAAGGTAGAAAAAGAGACAGAGGATAGACAGGGGAGGGGTGCATTCCGTTGGCGGGTACACTTCTATAACTTTGCAAGAATTACATCTGCAGTTAAGATATTTGAAATCTGAGTCGCCAATTTCCCAACCCCTCGCACGTTTCGTGCCAACACGCGGCCCAATTCATAACGAGGAAACTTTTGAATTTAATAAAATTCATGACCATTGCGGACTAATTTCAAGGCCGTGAGCAGTTCTTCAAATTCCGTGTCTACAGGCCACCAATTCTACAACCGAGCGCAGCACAAATCTCTCCCTCGACTGGGTTTAGAACAAATTCGAGAATTCCAAATCGATTCGGGTTTGAATCCAACAGAAGAAGAAAGTATCGAGCCAGACATTTTCCGTATGGTCCTTGGAAATCGCGCAGAGGAGGAAGCGTGTGTCGCAATGGGGGAGGCGTTGGGTTTCCGAGAGTCGCTCGCTCGGGCTTCGGCAGAACAGCTATAGAGGATCGACATGATTATACGTGCGCGCGCGCGGCTCCCGCGAATTAACGAGCCCGAACACTAGTCATCCACGTCGCGCTCGTAACGGGCGGCACGATCGAGTGTCCGACTACTGCGCCGCGCGCGCGCCCGCGTATATAGTATCGCTTTCAGAAATAAGACACCGCGACTGATGGCCACGCGGACGTGCCGTAATCCTTTGTATTCCAGGATTCGTGTAAGATTCGCGCCAGCTGGTTAGAATGAATCCACAAGGGGCTTGTGAAAAAATAAAAAAAAAAGGTGGACGGAAGCGCTACGAGCTCTCGCTGTGCGTGTGTGTCTTTGTATGGCCAAACGCGAATCGCGCGTGGGTCCTATAATTGCCAAAGTCCGCGCTTGTGTTTGCGTTCTTGCCTTTTTTTTTCATGACGTTGCGAACCGATGAATTTGACCACGCGCACCCAGGTACTTTCGAACGCTGAAAGAAGCTCCCGGTAAAATTTGGGGTGTGGAAGATTACAAGGTTTGCCGCGCGGTAGTTTTCATCGGGAAACTCTGTCGATGCACTGAATTAAAATAAAGGGTTGACTGAAGAAGAGACTGTATCGGAGTGCGAGAGTAGCGTGATGGTCAGATCGAGCTGATCATGAGGTAGCTTCAGTGAATTCTTGTAAAATTATAGAATGAGTTGAAAATTTCACGGAAGGTACCCAACATAATTACACTGAAAAAAATTTCTGGTGCACCCTACTATATTTTCACTATATTATATGAAGGAAAAATGCTACAACCATACGTTTTTGGTGAATCCTACTATACAAAATTTACACATTTCACTGAATTTAATTATAAATGGATAGTATAATTTCCTATAATATAGTGAATTTCATGTATAAATATAGTATGGTTTACTGTATTTTACTTTACTATACGGTATAGTAGAATTCTCAAACCAAATTTTTCTCAGTGTACGTTTCAATTGCACTTAGAAAAATCAGGTGTCACCGGCTTGATCTCCATGTGACAGGTATAACAAAAATTATATTTCTTGCGTTCCTATGGCGAGAACCGATCAATACTTTTTCAACTGAATATCAATGATAAGAAAAATTAGAGAAAATTCAAAGTAATGGTTAGACACCATAATATGCTCAAAGAAATATAAGATGGGAAAACCGAAAAAAGTGGATTTTGATCAATTCGTGTTTATGTGCGCGTCTTGAATTAGTCACTGTATATTTTTCCTTTTCATAGTCTAGAATAAGATTGGTCTTTTTTAAAACGATATAACTGAGAAAATTTTTAAAAATGATCGGTTCATACCCGCATCAGTATACGGTAAAAATCGCGACGCCGAAGGTTCACAGCCCCGGTTTCAATGCCATACGCAACAAGAGCAGGAGAAAATAAGTTGGTCGGGCGAATCGGCGATCTAGTGTAAATACACTCTCGCTCTCTCGCCTACACTCCATTAAATCAATCGGTGCAGCACACGCCCCCCCCCCCCGTGCCATTATTAATTCTTCTCGTGGCTGTTGAAAAAATCGCGCGCGCGCCCATCCCTCGGCGAGATCATTATCTCTCGCTCTTGTTTCGGCATTTCGTTTTTCCCCGCTGCAGCGGGTATATAGAGGGGCGTGTGCGCGTTACTTATATCAGTGGCCAAGGGAAAAAAGTGAAGCGAGCGCGCAACCCACGCGGAGTCTCGAGGGGGCGCAACACTTGTTCTTATCACGCCACAGAGCCAATAATACCCGCGCGACGCCCCTTGAGCATTATCGGACGAGTTCAAGTTCGCGTGCAATTGTTTTGTTTCAACTTGGGGCACTGGTATATATTGCTCGAAAAAAATTCTCGTGTTTACCTTTCGCAGTTTCTCCGTCTCGTTGAGGTCTTGCGTCGACGTGTCCGAGGGACTCTGCAACAAGATACATTGAACAAACGTTATGACTCTGACTATATCGCTCGCCGCGCTTGAGACTAGGGGGAGTCACGCGAAAAACCCAGTATTCGCATATATATAAATCGAAACGAACGATCTGGAACTTTGGTGCGAATAGTTAGTAGGACTGGAGACATAGTCGGGACTGGTTATGATTATGCAATTAACATGGCATTACCAGCTTTAAATCGAACTACAAAACCTCGTTTCGGCAATACGGGAACTCTGTAGGATGGAAAATTCTCGTTAAACGGTTTCTGTTCTTCAAGCACGACTCAAACCGGATTATTTTTCTAATATCCATTCATGCGAGCCTCGCGCGATTTTCTCTCGCTGTAGATCACAAGTATCGATTTGCCATTTTATTCTTGATAATTCATTCGAAGGAAATCATGTTTGCATAAAATTAACCAAATAATTTCACAGTTACGGCTCGATCAAAATTCAAATTTTCGCCTTTTAAAGTCTCCGGCGATCACGCTTAATTTGCTTTCACGTTTTTTTTTTTCACGACAAAGGGTAATCGACGTTATGGAGATGAATTATATAGTATAGCTTCATTAACGAGTATCGTCGCTTGGGTATATGGTGTCGCTGCTAATCGACCATCTCGGGATCATCGCCACCAATATTTACATTATAATGTTCTCTAATTCGCAGCGCCGCGCCCCGTAACAAGGCCGCGCGCGCTCGCGGCAATAATGACTCGAGGCCGCTAACTCCGCCAGATTGTATTTAAATAGCCGCTTGCGAAACGCGCACCGAGGACTTTTTTTTTTCTTCTTTATACCCGGTAGGTCTCGGCGTGTTTCTGGAAAGCAGATTCTATTTTCTGACACTCGCTTCGTTTGTGTGTATACATGTATATATACATAGACGTAGCGGTTGGCCGCTTGAGGATGAGCTGGACACACGATGAACCGGCGAAAAATTTCGGAACTGTATATCATAACGCGACAAGACAAGCAAAAAGTGATGTCATTCGTGTGTACCCGAGGATAGAAGAAAGATTAGCAAATATCTCGGCGTTTTGGCTTCGGGCAAAAAATACACATCTTATCTCGGTTATTTCGGAATATATACAACCGGTGACTTTTTCGCCCGCGTATAAATGCACAATAAACGGGCATTCATTCTTTGACGGAACACAATGTAATGTGTTATTCTTCATCTTCCACTCGACTTCGAGTACTTCATTACGTGGCGATATTTTTCAAAGTCGCAATACATCCAGCTGTGTTTATACATCTTTGATAAAAAACTGTATTACATCGTGAGACGACGAAGGGCAGTATGTTTCTGCGGAAAAGCAACGCGGATTGGATTAGCTGCGCGAATTCTCAGCATATCCAGGAAGTTCGAGTCGACAGCGTCCTATACCTATTCTCGCGATATCTAATCTGCATAATTGAAATTGAGAGGCTCGGCGTAGGGATTGTAACTATCTGAATATTGATTCCAAATGCCTCGTTGCACTGTGCGTGTCTGCATCCTGTTCTAAATTCTCTCGCTACGCATTTGCATTAATTTGTTTCAGAAATTTCAAACAAGTTTTGTTGGTACGAATGTGCGCAGATGTATATACCGATAGCGAGTCGGGGAAAAATTTGAAAAACTCGTTTCGACGAGGAGACAAAGAAAAAGTATCACTCGCATAGTTCTCAGTCGGGCACACACAATGTATACCCGGGCTCGTTGCAAATATACACATACACGAGATTCTCGCTTTCACCGCCCCTGAATAATAAATTAATTTCATAAGAGTTGCGCTAAGAGGATGATTTTATACTGCGTTACGAGTGAATTTTCACACTCAACTCGCGAGATACTCGCCCACTCGAGCTTACGCATTTATTTTCGGAGCACCGCGCGACGGATCCCCGTTGTCTCGTCATTTTGATTTCCGAAAGGAAATAAATGTCTCGGTCAAGAGTGATTCTACATTTCAATCGAGACGTGTTCATCGGGTAAGGATGACTGTGTGAAAAAATTACGAGGGAGTGAGAAGTGTCGTACGCGTGTAAACTACTCGCAAGATCCTCTCGACCTCGAGAAGGAAATTACGTATTCCACTTCGAGCTAATCGTAGTTTCATTAACGAATCTCCGATTGATCAACGTTTAATTAGCAGTATCTATCGTCCTTACGCAAAAGTTTGCGTGACATATACACTCACATATATATATATATACATTTCCTTGGCACTGCAATTTGGTTGTACCGCGCGGTGAAATCGACAACTGTATAACGTGTATCATTCGAAAAACGAGTCAACGAACTGTATCTACATAGCAAAAATCGGATAAGATAGTCGAGCATAGGATTGAATGCTGTATGTGTGTGTGTGTATACATACGTATAGAAGCCGTTGACTCGGATGTAAACAACGTGAAAGCGTGAAAACATAACCGCGCGTTGATGAAAATCGGTATGAGTATAGGAGTAACGAGGCGGGTTATACCATATGCAATGCGTACGGCCAACCGCGGCAACAAACGTTCGCAACGTAAGCGAGCTGTATATATACATATACATCACCCGGTCAATGCGATGCAACCGAGTAATAAGTAAGTATATATACGGGCGAGGTAAACACGTGTTTTCTCAGGGAAAAATATAAAGGATGCGGGGTGGGGGCGACGGTGACATACCTGCTCGGTACAAGGGGCGCTCGGCCGGGGGGTTGGTTCCGGCGGCTCAGGTCCGAAATTCACGAGCGAGTAGAACTCGGTGACGTCGTGCTGCAGCGGCTCGGGCTCGAGGGACTTGGCGCTGTTTACGAACGAGCGGGCGAAGCTGCTCTTGAAAAAGTGCTGGCTCGCCGAGACTTCGCTGCCCAGGGCGAACTGCACCTTCTGCTCGGCGGCCATGTCTCTCTCTGCTCTCTCTCTCTCTCTTCCTCTGTCTGTCTCTCTTGTTCAGCACCGGTGTCCCGGGGTAGGCCTACGCGTGTACGTACGTGCATATAATACACTCGCGCGCAATCGCATGTCTTTTTGATCCGGCCAGACCGCGCGAGAGTAAGTACATATATATAATTATTTATATATATAAGTATATGTATAATTTATCGCCGACAAAACACTGCACACGCCGGCCGGGCTCGCGCGAGCGCGCCCGACACCAACTTTAAATATGTGTATATACACGCGTGGGTATACACTTGTATGTGTATCGTAACGACACACGTGCGACCTGCGGCGCGCTGCGCGTTCGACTGACTGTTCTCCGGCTGATACTCCGCCGCACGCCGGGCTGCTCCGACAGCCCATGGCTGCTCCGCTCCCCGCTCTCCAGCCGGCCCCCCATCGCACGCTGCCTGCAGTCAACGCTGCCGCGCACAGCGGCGTCTATATATACCTATATGTATAATGCAGGGTGCCTCGGACGCCCCGACTCGCGTATGTCGTGTTTTGCGTATTTTGCGCACTTTTTTCGGTATAGTTATAGAAAGAGACGATTTTGAGACATGTGTCGCAAAAGGGAACCATCTGAGCTTTGCAGCTCGGTTTCAGGATGGAATTCCTCCCGAAGCGCATATTCCGTGTGTTGTATCTACACGCTGAATAAATTTACAATTCTACGCGTTGTGTATTTAACGATGTTGTATTGCGCTCATTTGTGCATCGATCTTATGCGTCTAAGGGTTAGTCCACTTCGAAAACAGTTCTTTTTCGATTTTTTTTTTCAGCATGAAACATGTGTAATATAGCTGAAAATGATACTCCATATCACACTTACATAAGTGGGAAATATTTTTAAAACAGTTTACAACTTCCGCCAAGTGGTCCGCAATGTTTGAGTAAAGCTTTAAGCGCGATCGTCGTCTCGAGAATGCAATTTTCTAACTTGTATAACTCGATCATATTTCACCTGATAGACTTGAAATGTCAAACTCCAGCTTTGAACGCGGCACCTTTTTTTTTGCTATCAATAGACAGTTATTTTTTTTATGAATATTTTTATGAATGAATTCAGCGGCTCTATATATTAATAAGATGGTTATTGCGGGTAATATTGTCTGGCAAACAGAAGAGCCTCCCATTTTTTTAATATAGTAAATGCGATCCGCGTTTTACGTAGTGCATATTGAGACACGATAAAATACAAAAAGTCTTTCCAATCTTTACTGATTTCAAAAGCTACCTTGTTTTTCTCGAGTGCAAGAATACATTTTTCTAAGCAAATTCGAAGAGTTCTTACTCCTACATATACTTTTAAATCTATGCAATGAAACTGAATCAAATAGCATGAATTCCAAGTATTTGATGTTCTCAACTGGATTGCGATGGATTTTTTTTTCCTACCATAATTTTTCATATGTCAAAACTAGGTTAACATGTTTCTGGGTCTGTGCAGACATAAAACGGGTATTTAATATCTCACTCCATCCAATTTTTCTCAAACGGCTTGATTGACCATAGCATAATAAACCGAGTGAAATGTTGAAGTGATTTAAACATATGAAGAATCATGTTGGGATAAAAATTCAACCAAGATCTTGATTACAGTATGTCGAATACTTCAATTATTTTACAGTACACTTTCAACATTTGTTTACCGTATAATATTCCAACGCGATCATTTTTCGCTGGGTAATCAGTCATTCTCATGGTATTTTTTTATGTAACAAACATACATACAACTTTGTAACTATTATATCACCTTTTAACTCAATCTTACTCCTTATATTCTTGATCGTACTAAAAGATTGGTCGCGGTGGTCGCAGCCCACATTTTGAAAAAAAACTGAACCTTGGTGTTTGAAATGATATTTTAACTAGAGAGAGTTGTCATAGACCCGCTAATCCTTAAGAATCTTAAGAATCCCAAATTGGATCAATAATGTAAGGATGATTCTTGTGATTATTATAAAGAACCGAGTACATCAGAAACGGAGAATTTGAAAACTTAATGATTTTGTTGAAATATTACACTGCTGATGTGCTGACTCTTGCATTATAACTAAAAATATTTAACTTAAGAATATGCAGAATCAAACGATCTAAGTAGAAAATTTCAAATATGTGAGGTCTTGAGTTTCAAAAGCTACCAAGTCCTTCATATGGCTTTTTAAGAAAAATGCAAAAAGCGTATAAAAGAGATCATATGGATATAGATCGTTTGCACTATGAAGAGGATTTCTATAGGATTTCGTAAGATCACGGTTCACACTGTTGAATGGAAAAATATAACCATTTGAAAAATGGACTTGGCAGGTTTTGGTAGAAAATATGTAATTTGGCTAATTTTGATACGACATTTAAGCTGGATATGAAAATAAATTGATAAGTCAATTCGCTTTTCAATCAGAAAACAAATATTTTAATTGTAAACATAATGAAACAAAATTAATTATCATGTAAACCCGTCACATAGTATAACATCAAACAACGTTTTTCGACTCGACAAGTTCTGAAAAATAACATTTGTACTTGGCCAATTTTCGATTTGCAACGCAAATGGCACATCACTATATTGATAGGTAAACAATTTTCATTTGTCCAACGACTTGTAATATATCTAGAACGAGGTCTGTAGAATATATTTATTGGCTTATTTCGATTTGCGATCTTCTTAGACTTGGCAGGTTTTGGAACCCAACGCCTCATATTATTTTTTCATAAAGCTAAAATATATCAGAGGCTTGGAATGAAGTTATTATGTGAAAAATGTAAAACTTCATTGAGGACCGTGAAGAAAATTGAATAGAGATAGTGCTTAAACATTTTACAGTGTTAATAAAATTGTATTCATCAACATATTTATGAAAAATCTAATGACTCAGTGGACAATGATTTTTCACTGATGAATATCATATTCACAATCTATTATATTGAGAGTTTTATACTATTTTTAATTTTATGTTGTGACTAAAATAAATCATACGTATATAAAAGTCACGATCTTCCATTTGCCTTGGCACCGAAGACAATAATCGATATGAACGATCTAATACCAATTTTATTTACATAGATTTACAGAAAAACAAAAAATAACCAACTCTATCTACAACATAAATATTTAGATACGATAATCACGATGTTGATCGAACAAAAACTTATTATAAAATTGTAAAAACTATTATAAAAAATAAATAATACATGGAAAAAATAATGAAAACAATATATTAGCTCGTAATTGTTTGCAGAAGACGCCGATCAGAGGAGGCTGCGTCGTGATGCTGTAACTGGCGTAAAATCTTTTTTGACACGCTGCGAGCTATTACTTATAACGATGGGGGATAGGTCAGTCGTCGAGCCACTGTCGTAGCGAGAAAGCTTCTCTATTCGTCGCTGAATCGACGAGTTTCCCGGTGTGTAACCACTGACTGTTTGGTTCATCGGGCTCACTCCTGATGGATGACCGAATGAATGTCCGCCTGTTGGTGTCGCTTGGTTCGAGCGAGGCTGGGGTCTCTTGGCTAGTTCGTTCGTTAGGTCGTCAGAACAGCTTTTCGCGTAAGCTGTTGGGTTCTAAAAGAAACAAATGGAAAAGATTCAAATTTGAACCAAAAATATGTTCAACGATTCACAAGTGAAACCGGATAAGATTGTACCTGAATCAGTGTCCTGAGTTCACGGATTTCCTTAGCGAGATACGCAGGACGGGGGTTGCACGTGAACAGACTCTTTTCCGAGCAGTATGCGACTGGAACGGACCACGAAGTATTTCGTCGCCACTCGATATTGCTGCAGGCTACGAGAGCTCCAACGCCGAGCATCCCTTGATAGCCGAACGATGCCACTCCGTTCCAGAACAGTATCGATAGATACGCCGCGCCGGTATTGTCTGACTTTGGGTATGCCAAATTCACCATTTCAAAGTTTTTCATCCCCTTCGATATGTCAAAGATGAATTTATCAAGTATACAGATAAAGCTCAGTAAATTATCTCCTCAATGAAACATCATTACTAATTACACATGTTGACTCACATATGGAGCTGGTCCCGTAGAGACAACGATGCCAATTGTGTCGAACTCGCAGAACTTAGGATCGAAGCTTGGGAGTCCGATGTCTGGTATCAGAGTGCAGGTCCTCTCTGGGTACGGTAGCTTCAGGAGTGACTCTTTTTTAATATGTGTGATCCTATTCGCCGTCAAGTTCAATTCACCTCCCCTACAAAAAAGACTTACTTAGTTGATTGAGTTCTCGAATAGATTGTTAACCCATATCTAAATTCTCATTCATTTTTCTCCTTTCATCAATATTCTGTGTAACCAATTTTAAGAAGTCAGTTAAAAAGAGAAACGACTTGTCAATACTTTTCAACGACGTATCGTATGTCAGAACTATGAGTCTCAAACGTAATAACATTGAAGATGTTTCTCGAACCTTTAGATCCCTGCTGTTAACTATAGATTGATCAGAGAAACGTTGATAATCATAGTTATCGTCGAGCGGCCCGAGCCGAAAAATCGCTTTCTAACTGAGTCACGTTATGGAGTGAGATAAGGTGAGGCGTGAGATGCATCTTGTTCGGAGTATTCCTTTGACGAGATAAAGAGCAGCGCGCGAAAAAGAGGGATTGGAAGGAAAGCTGGAATGCACTGAGTCACGCTTTTACGACTGCAAACGTAGAGCGGTAGATACGGGACCAAAAGCACGTTCAATAAATTATCAGGCTATTATATGAGCCTCAAATAAATGCTTTCAGACTACACGACGAGGAGTAAGAAAACAAAGAAAATTTATCACGGTTCATCCTATTTTTTTTATCATGTAAAAAATCCTTTCAAAGTGAAAACATTTGCATTTACCTTGAACCGTTTGCATAGGGGTTGTAGACACTTATTGTATCTCCTTCTCTAATATCGCAACCCGAATCCTCGCTGGCTCCCCAGATAGTGAGCATGACGGTGACATTGTCGCGGAATAGTCGCACTTTCAGCACTGGTGTCACCTGCCGCGGCGGAGGCAGACCCTCTCGCACTTGCGACTCTAGCTGTTGCTTCATTTCTTCGTGCTTTCTCTCGCGCGATCTTGTATTCTGTGCCCCTGACGAGTTCTGATAAAATAAGTAATTATGCATTTCAATTGGATATACGTGCTTTAAAACAGTCTTGTACGAAAATGGATGCCAATTAGATTTGTAAATCGTAAAAATTAAAAACAACACTCAAATCTTAAATAATTACTTTACAAGATTCAAAAATATTTCAATTTCATTTAAAAACAACTCACTTGAGAATCATCCTCATCGGAACCTGACTTTTTTTTCGAGTCAAAGTTTTTTTGAGCTTCGGCGTACATCACCTCCATCTTTTTCTCAATAGCTCGCTCGTAAGCAATCACAGCTTTTTCTTCACTCCGCGCGTTTCGGTATACTAAGGTAAAAAACAACAATCATACATTAAAAAAAGACAAACTTCAAGGACAAATAATTCCTTCAATTAATTAATATGTAATTGACGACCTAGTAATAGAGTTACTAGTATTAGAGGCTATCATAGACCCAGTAAAGATCGTCAATTACATGATTAGTCGAGTTGTACACACACGAGTAAAAACATAGAAAATTCCTTCGATTGTTCAAATGATTTGAAAATTCAAGTAAGTATGGTGTAACTCACTCGACTGCCCATCTGGTGTTTTTTCTCTGTATAAAAATGGATACACTCGAGCTGCAACTGCAGTTGTTTCGCCAATCATGCCACCATTTGGTACGATGTCTCTAAGTCGTACAGGTATCGGCCGCGAATACTTTTGATAGCCTAGTTTTGTATCCCACCTGGCTCTTCGCGTACAATTTGTATGCACTTTTAAACTCACATTTGATGGTTTCTATTTTTAACAATTTATCTATTTTAATAACTCACATAATTTTTATTATTCAAAAACAAATTAATAAATACTCTGTTTTTGGATTAAAAATTGAAAAAAGTTTAGCATAGAGTAACTATAAGATTTATTAATCTCACTGTTTGAACAATAAGAATTTTAAGAACAGGATTCATTAAATGTATTGCAACTTGTACTACTAAATCATAATAGTCAGATATGTAACAGTGTGTAACTTACTTCTAGAGGATAAAAGCCTCTTTCGCACTCCAACAATTCTGCTCCATAAGTTATAATTTTCGTACCCTCTTTGATTTTCCCATTCGCAATATGACTTGTCATTGCGCTATCTATTGTGAGAGGTATATCATACCAACCATCAGTGGCTTCGATTTTCCATCGTGATAAACCTAACATAATTCTTGCTTCTTTGTCGTTTTCAGCATTACTAGTATTCTGAAATTTGATGTAGTGTGATTAATCACTTACTGAGTGACTATCAATTGGAAATATGCATTATTTGAATAAAATATATGAATACCTCGACGATAGATGAAATGCACAGTGTCATGAGGCGGGATGGGACGTCATCTTTTTCTAAAACTCTTCTCAAAACTGGCCTTTGTGCCTTATCAATTTCTCGATCATAACGATACTTCAATTCCTGCATTACACGCTCAGGAATTAACATTCTATAAAAAGAAGAATTTCAAACCATATTCATCAAAATGATTAATTAAATAAAAATATTTATAGAGATATTTACTTCTCGTATTCAATGCATCCAAAATCTATTTTGTCATAGGACGCAAGCTTCCAAACTATCCATTTGTAGTGATTTTCAATCCAGCCTGTAGGAAGAAGTTTTGGGTCGACGCCCGGCATTGCCAAAAAGGCTTGAGAAAATTCGGATATCCCTGCATGACCATTTTCATCAAAAATCAAATTCGCGCCATCTCCAACGTCCAAACTCACAACTTTCTTATTTCTAAAAATATTAAGCTCTTATGAATGTTTTGAACATAGTGAAAAAAAGAAGATGATCAAGCTGTATATGAACAAACCTGATGATATTAGAAGATGTAAATTTATATTGCACAGCAGTTGATGCTGTTATTCCTAATATATTCCTATCAGAATGGATTTCTAATATCTATAATAAACATCAAAGTTTTGAATGTAGAATAACTATTATGATAAAATACTCCAAATATGAAATGTATAAATATACATTTATAAGTAGCTGGAAAGATTAAAAATACAGTTACCAGATCATTAAATGAATTTAACTTACTTTTTCCATTGTGCGAGCTGAAGGGTTTGCACTACCTACACACTCAATCCAACTTTGTCGAGGTGCAATACGCTTCTTTGTGAGGGTTCCGGCAATAGGCTTGACTTTTTGCCTTTTCTTATTTCTGATTATTTTATCCTACAAATCAAGAGGTTTGGCGATGTATAATAAATATCAACTAAAAGTATCAATTATCAAAAGGAATTAATAACATACCTGCTGAAAAATTGCATCAAGCCTCTCATCTGTTAAATCAACATCTTCCAATTCAACGGATTTTTTAACTTCCTCTACTGGTACTATTTCTTTATTTTCAAGTTCTTTATTAGAATTATGGTCTTCATTATCCAATTCATCTGAGAATAACCTCCGGCCTTGAAGATCGCTTCCAACTCGAGGCTTTTTAAAAGTAGTTAAAGGTGTATCGCTGTCAGTACTGGAAAGTTTTTTCCTCTTTTCTGCAACCTTTACAGTATTCACCTTTAACATTATATCCTTCTTTTGTATTTGCTTATCAATTGCTGTAAATGCAGGTTTTGATTGGTGTAGAGAGTAAATTCCATTTTCATTTCTTTCGACATGCACTTGATTGTAAAAAGATATGGAAAATTCTTGCGCTGAAGTAGTTTGATTGGATAAATTGAACTTCTGATCTTTTTCAATGACTAGTTTTGTGCTAAAAATATTGGTAACATTTTGCTTCTCAAGAAATTGTTGGAACTCAAAATGTTTTCTAAACGATTTCGAGAGATCTCTGTGAGTAAATCCTAAAAACTCATCAGATTCTCTAGCTCTAAAATCACTAATTAGTGTTGAATTGGTTGATTTTTCTCCACTTTTGTCTATTTTATGCTCAGGTGATTTGATCTTGCTATTGTTCAAAAGACTAATTTCAACTTTTGACAACCAAGAATCTGAGTGTGAATCGAAGCACTGACTGACTGACATACCCTGATGCAAAGGTTGATTTACTAGTGATTCATCAACTGGATCGGATTTATTCAATTTAGAAGCTGTAACATTCTCAGAGCTGACAGGAAATCCACCGAAAGATCTGCAGCGGCCAGTTTTTGCTTTCATATCAGTCATGTCTAATTTCCTTTTTAACAAACCCACAAGATTCTTACATCGATTATCAACTTCAACTTTTGTTTTGTTTTGAAAATGTTGAGTAACATTTATACTGGTTCTCGAAACTTCATTTATTTTTCTAATTTTCTGAAAATTTTCTTCGGTATCAGGCATTTCTTGTTTAATAGAAGAATGAGAACTATTATTTACTTTTTGGAGTATACTTGGAGTGGTATCCGATTTTTTAAAAATTTTTTCTGAATTAGGCACGACAAAAAAATTGCCATCGTATTTCTTATCACCAGTAGGTGTAAGAATAGCCTCTACATCACTAATATTATGGAATACTTCATCTGTATCACTGCTTATTGACAATTTTAATCCCGTTGAGACGTTTTCAGTCTTAATCTGATTGATTGGTATTACAGTATCATCAACTATAGCTTTTGCAGTTATTTTTATGTTTGCGTCGGGAATTTCATGATCGATTGCTTCAGCTTTCACTTTCTTCAATATTGTGGTAGCTTTATCTTTTGGTTTTTTCATAAAATGTAAATGAGGTGGTTTTTTTGTATCAAGAGCACGGGTTACTTCACCGTCATCTAATTCATCATAGACTTTAGAGTAATATTGTTCTTTCTCTGAATTCACTTGGATTTCTGTGCCACGAGCTGTTGAAAAGCCATCACACGCAGAAGAAACATTTGATAATTTCGATATCAACTTTCCAGAAGCTGTTGAACATTCGTTTTTTAATGAACTTTGTTTATTATCATTGAATAGTATAACTGCTTTATCACTTGGAATTTGATGAGTAGGTCTTGACATACTAGGTTTTTGGAGCTTTAATGAACAGTTTACATCATTAACATCTAATTCATCATATACTTTTGAATAATAACTTTCTTTCTCTGTATTGATTCTTATATTTTTTCCTCCAGCTGTTGAAAAACCTTCATTCGTGGAGCTTGGACTTGGGACATATGCGTTAATTTCGGTTTTTATTATAGTATGAATTTTATTGCTCAAATTTGATTCTTTTGTATTAAAAATAATCACAGCTTTATCTGTTGGCTTTTTTTTAGGACCCAAGCACAACTGTTTATCTTTTTTCAAATTCAGTAAGCTGTCTTCATTACAATCATTCAGTTCATTGTAGATTTTTGAATAATAACTCTCTTTTTCTTTGTCTACTTCTATGTTTTTACCTTTTGCTGTTGTGAAACCATCATCTACATTTTCAACTGGTTCTAATTTTGGTTTCAAAAACTCGTCCAGGCCGTATTGTTGAAATAATTCCAAGCTCTTACTTTCTACACCACATTTTTTCTTTAATGATTGTAACAAGTTATTTTGTTGATTTTCTAAATTTTGCTGCTGTTTGGAACTACTGTCACTTTCTTTCATGTCATGTGACCTTCTCAATTGATTCTGATTTGATTTTAGTTGTAGAAGAGTATTTTCACTCAAGTTTTCATTCTCTATTTCATTGTAAATCCTTGCATATCTGAGTATTTTATCCTCACTGATTGTTATATTTTTACCACGAGCAGTTGAAAATCCATCTTCTGTCTTTCTAACAGCATGAGGTACAATACAGTCACTATTAGTTTTTATAGCAATTAAATTATCATTATTACATTTCATGTTCAAGTTTTCTTTTTCTGGTAGTTGTGAATTATTCCAATCATCCATCATTTCAATAGGCACATCTTGAGTTGAATAATCTAAACTGCTCAATTTAATAGGTGGTTTAGTATCATCAGTCATACATTCATTCTCGATTGCAGATAATGTTTGAAAAGAAGTGGATCTCAATGGTTTTTCTTGGGCACTTGGAATTTTTTTAGTTTCTTGGCTAAACTGTTTATCAGCAATTTCAAGTGCTCTGGCTGACATTAAAAACACATCTTTGGGTAACACAGTATGGTTTACATCAGTTGATCTTCTTAATGGTTTCTGACTGCGTTTAATTGAAGCTATTCTTTCAAGAACGTCATGACTCATCATTTCCGATGTGTTTTCTTCATAATTAGTTTCTTTTTTGATATTTTCAATGTTCATTTTGTTATCATCCGCATTTGATTCTTGGTTTACTATTTCTTCTTTAATGACATCGTCACACAATCGATCAATTATACTGAAAGATGCATTCGAGAAAAATTCTTGGGTAGAAGTGTTGCTATTTTTATCAAAAATAACAGCGTCCTTTAAGTAGAATATGTTTTTTTAATATTAAATCATCAGTTTATATCAATATTATAATAAAAATTCAATGTATTTACAGAAATATCAATGTATTATTGAATTTTTAAAATAAAGAAGCTGAAAAAATTATTCAATACTCACTTCTAACTTTTTGTTTTTCAATTCCTTTGATCCATGACTATTCTTAATCAGTTCTTTTTCATTTGGTTTCTTACATTCTTTTGTAGTTAGCCGGTTATGGTCTATTTCGTTGTCTATAAAAATCTCATTACTTGCAGTACTAGCTGCTTCTGAAGGCACTTTATCACTGTTACTACTGATAGTACTTTGTTGATCTTCATTATCAAAATCTAAAGCAGCACTAAGTATTCTACGTTTTACACGTTTTTTAGATTTCTTTTTTCCTCCCAGTACAGGAGATGTAATATTTATCTTCATTGTTTTCTTTCTCTCGCGATTTTGTGTGTGATTTTGATTTGGTGTTCTATTATTCTAATCAACAAAAAATAATTTGGTTTAGAAGTAAATCTCAATTTAACATGAAAAATATAAATGAATGTACATTTATAAGTTATAAATTTAAGCCACTATATACAAATATCAGTTACTCATTTATACAACCAAATAAGTTATGCACTTTTTTATAGTTATTATACAAACTTACAATATCTATAGAGTCTACAGTTCTATCACAGTTATTACACTTCTCATTTGACCTGCTACCCTCTGGTGTTTCCATGTCGCTAGTCCACATGACATCTGTCTTTTTTATAAAAGGCAGAAGATCGACTGGAGTTTTGGGTATATTTGCTCTTCCAGGAGTTCTACAATTGAAATGAAATTTCATTATGCTTATCCTCAGATAATTTTTTTTCGTATGCAAACATGACTGATCCATCACAAAGCTATTACAGAGCTTGCTTGTAGATAGGAAAAATCAGACAAAATTGTATAGCAGAATGCAGAGCAGAAGCAATGAAGTTCAAGAAGATCAGAGATTGTAAAATAAAATGTTAGTAGAATGTTCATGCTCATGATCTGGTTAATAAATTTAGAAATTTTTGAAACAGGTGCAATTGTTGTGCTTACACATTGTATACTTTTGAAAAAAGTACTGGTGTTCTTAATGAAATAATAGAAGAATTATTCAAATTGTCATTCTTCGTTGTAATTTTGGGTGAAAAATGAGTTGTGTCCTTCTGGTTGTCATCATCTATAAAACGCCAAAAATATAGATGTCAATACAAAGAGTTCTCACAATCTTTGTTTCAGCTTGACAATACGTAATAATTCGTTTGGTAAGTGAATTTTTCATACAACCAAAGAGAATGCCATCGTCTATTCAATTATTTTCTTTGATCGATTCATTATATTCATCGATTAAAAAAAAAAGCTAATAAGGGATGGACCACAAATAAATGCCAATTCGAATCCAAACTGTCGTATATTGAAGATCACAGAAAAATTGACTGATGTGCAGGTGCAAGCAAACAAATAAATATAAACAAACCAAAACAAAACTCCAGTTGAACAAGGACCAAAAGCATGCCAATCTCCTTGTACATCAGGGATCAAGTATAAGTATATATAAGTAGTGAGCGAGCCAAGTCACCTGAAAACATTTCCTGTGATCCAGAGCAGTTTTTCAAATCGGCCACTCGCCAGCGAACGTCACAACTGTTGTCGGCGACATTTTCATTGTTCTCCAGAGGCTCGACGTCCGTTTCCTCGTTGACGCCCATACTCATCGTGCCTTTACATGCCCGATCCTACGAAACAATGCCAAACAGACTCCATCAAAGGCGCGATGATGAACACAGACCGCGAGGTCCGAGAGGTGTAGCAGAAAACCAAATATTGCTTCGTCGACTCTGAAAAATTGCTCAAGCACATGCTCCAAAGAGGTCCCAACTCTGTAACTGGTGTATGGAGGATATATTGCTGAACTTTCAGTCGCGTTTTGGAACAACAACGTATTAACAGCCAATATATACCGTGGAATGGTGAAACCGCCTTTTTTGTTCGCGATAGTTCAAAAAGTACGCTGGCGTTTACATCAAATTATACATGCGCGTTTGGTGACAAAGTGGCGCTCACGTCAGTGGTAGGAGCGAAAAATCCCTAGATACTTTTGATATCTATCTATATATATAACGAAACGAAAAATTTGTGAGTTGTGTTCAGAGTGCAAAAGCGCAACGGCAAGTGTGGACGGAGCGCACGTGCGATTGTTTTGATCGCGAGCTAACCTCATTCGTTGGCAAGCGATAATATGGGAGTGCAGCGGGTGACAAGTGGTATCAGCTGGTCAGACGTGGAGCTCCGGGCGCTTCTCGAGGATGAAGATTCGTGCGTTAGTCTGGAGCACGCCCGTAAGCACCTGGGCTTGCACCCCATGCAGCTGTCCGACTTGACCACGGCCCTACGAGATATCCTCAATGCCGGTCTCAACGCTTACGACCCCGAGTACGTTTCACACTGCTTATCAGTTCAAGAGGGTTATTTTATTAATGCGCGTTATTTACAGGCTCAATGGTCTTGTTATTTCTTACAAGAACCCCAAGCTGCTCTCGTCTCTTGGAGGAGTCATGTACGATAATTTCTTTGTCCATGTGGATGTCGAGGCAGACTTTTACGTGTTCAGGCTAGAAATTGGACGCAGTTTGAAAGGTACAAAGTTCTACTTTCTGTATGATGTATACCCAACTCAATTGTTACATTATCACGTTGCAGGCTATGTGAATAAAACATCTAATAACCACATTGGTATTCTACTACATAAGACCTTCAATGTCTCAATACCAAAGCCGGACGTTAACCCTGAAGATGAAGACCAGATAGAGTGGCCAGGCTATAATGTGCGTGTTGGTCAAGAAGTAAGGTTTACCCCGGAAGAGATTGATTATAAAACTGGGCTTCCATATATTCGTGGCTCATTAAGTCCAGAGTGAGTTTTTTTTTATTTAATTTCAATTCAACAAACAACTACTTTTACACTTGCAAGTCCTTTGATGTATTAGCATTGAATGAATAAGAATAAGATCTATTACAAAGTGTTTTATTGCATACAGTAATAGAGGCAGATGGACAAAAGATGTGTGGAAATTATAGTTTTTAGCAAAATGCTAGTGGTATAAACCCTATTTGTGTCAATATAAAAGAACATAACAGTAAATAATATTTTTATATTTTTCACAACAGTTGTGAAAATTTTTTTTATTCTCTGTTTATAATCTCATAAGCAATACAAAACAAGGTGGAAATTTTAGCTTCTCTTGAACACTGTTCTTTCATTCCTATTCCTTAGTAAATGAAATACCATACTCAATAATCTCAATAATATTTATTTGTGATCCAATTTATGAAAAGTTCACTCCTGGTTTTAGCAATATATTTTTCTGCTTATATCGAAGCTGAAATTTAACTTGTTCAGTAACTAAATTATTACACATCTATTATGAGAATTTATAATGAAAATGTTCTTTTTCTATTCAGGGAGTATCTCAGAGGTTGCAAATTATTTGATGAAAAAGATGCAGCTTCTTATGACACCGAATTCCAAAAAATTACTCGGATGAGTATTAGTGAAGATGATGTGAATGGTAGAAAATCAGTTTCATTCAAAACTGAGAACAAACGAATTGTTTTCAATAGTGATTCAGAAAATGAAGTTGATCTTGGGTGCAGCACTGAGGAAAAAGCTAAGATAAAAATAAAATCGGAACCAGTAGAAGAATTGCCAACACATGTGAAAAAACGAAAAAAGAAACATCGTAGGAACAGTTCAGAAGAGGAATCACCTATTGAAAATGGCAACTCAACAAATGAACATTCTTTTGAGGAGTTGAGAAAGACCTTGATCGAAGAACATCCTGTTAAGAAACAAAAACGAAAGTTTGAACAAGATTCTAATGGTGAACATTCTACAGAAGACTATCCTGCTGGAAAGCTGAAACAAAATGTTGAAGGAGATTCAAGCAGTGAAAATTCGAAGTCCAATGTTAAAAGAAAGTCCAAAAAATTGAAAATCATTTCTGAAGAACTTGTTGCTAACAGTTCCAAAATAAATTTAGAATTGAACAATGTTAGTAATGGACTAAAAGAAAATCCAGAAGATGAACCTTCTCTTCATAAAATCAAGATTAAAACTGAACCTTCTGATGATTCATCTATTCCAAAGAGAAAAAAAAGGAAGCTTACCGAAAATAGTTCAGATAAGGAATCTTCATTAGAAAAATTGAAAATTAAGTCTGAACTTAAGGTAGATCCAGACGAGATACCTAAAAAGAAACGGAAGAAAAAAATTATGTTTGATGAATAAAATTGTAAGAATTTTGAGATCAGGGTTTCTTATTTTTGCAATAACGTAAAACCAACTGCAGGACTATTTCCATAAAACAGTAAAAAGTGAGATAGAAAACTGCTAGATAGATTTTACAGATTTTAAGAGATACATAGTAGTAAAAAATATTTTCATTGAAGTTCAAACTGATCAAAGCTAAGCATTTTTGAATCTATATATTTTTTTAAAAATTGACTAACTTGATCTTCTAAAATTTGAATAAAAATCATAAATCTATTAGTATATCAAATAATATCAAGACCTTTTTAAAAATTTCTTTCATTTGCGAGTACAATTGTCATTACTTTCATCATTTTTGAATCGGACAATATTGGAAATGAGATGATTAAAAGTAAGATTTGATATTTATTTTCTACTAGAGAATTAATAGTCACTTCGTTTTTACAAAATGTATCTTCTGGAATAGATGTAAAAGTTGACTGAACTTTTATAAATGTATGTGCATCTCTAATCCAAAGGGTTATTTTATATACTGCATTATAATATATAATCATGTTTATATAAATAATTGTATTTGATATTACATAAGTATAGTGTACATTATTATATGACGTCAGAAAATTATGAAGACATCTCTATTAAAAAACACTCAAAGAGAAATTTGTTTTGGATAATGATTCATTTTTTCCTTATAATGGTTATTCCCGTACATAACTTACATATTTAGATTTTGGAGCGCGAAAATTCGATCACGGTTGTGCGCATGCTCTGTTGAACGTCACAGGCCATGCACAGTCACATTCCCTACCCCTACTCCCTATACTCCCCAGTCGCTAGCGTGCGACGGTTGCGGATTTGAATAGACGCGGGTTGTTGCCATAGAGACTCTATATGGTTGTTGCGCCCATTGCGCCGACGCTGACTCGTTTACGACACTTGAGGTTATAGCTTCAGCTATGCAGCACGTGCATGCTATGCTATGCTTGCCTTGAGCCAGTTGAACCAAGTTGAACTTCCGCACGTGGCTTGAGCAACTTTCATTCAACAAACTTGTACCCTGGAGCTCGTCTCTAGGGTTTCCTCGCGTACTTTCAACCCTACATCGCGCTTTGCGGCCGCTAGTGCTAGAACACGCTTGTGTTTCTCATCAGGGAGCGTCGGTCGGAGGCACCCTGTCTTCGCTTCAATCGTCGTTGAATTGCTTGGGACATAGATTCGCTGCAGATGCGCGCCATCATCGCTACTGCTTACTACCAGCTCGGCAGGTAGGATGTTGTATGTGTGTGCATGAACGAGGGCCTGTTAGAATTATTTCTCGCGATGCGGTTAATGTTTTCGCGGTAGTTTTCAAATAATTTACGTAGTATGTGCTCGTACATATTCGCCATCGAGCGAACTTCGAGGAGACGCCATCCTTGTTCATGGGTAGATACCTGTCAAAATTACTCCGGCCACATCTCTTTCAAGGAGGTATAGAAGGTACCTGCTAAATTGTATCACAAGCAGTGTCAAAATTGCGAGTCTTAAATCTTGCTCTAAAGTTTCTTAGATTGTCCTAGCCCTATTTCAATGGGTTGTTATGTCTAGCCTGCAGACATCCAGTTCGTGAAACTGTATGTATATGAGAAATCGAAGTTGAAATAAGCTCCGTGAAGGTAGCAACCATATTGCTCCAAAAAACCTTAGAAAATCAAATTTGATAAATAATTCAATGCTACTTCGAAATTCAACCCTGTTTAATAAATAGGCAAAGTTGCTGATTTTGCTGTTTTTGCATTTTCAGAGGCATTTTCAACCCTAATTTACACCCTGAAAATGACCTCTGAGGCAAAAAATGAATGGGACACTTTTGTCTGCAAATTGCCTGAATTTTATAGAAAAAGTATCTCCAAGGTCATTGGAGCACATTAAGTACTCCACATTACCAATTGGAGCCTCTATTTTTGAACCCTGGGAGTTCGCTCGTCAAGCCCCACACCACATGGGTACTAAAAGTTATCCAAACTCATACCACATACAGCCTATATAGTGAAAAAATGGGCCTGGACTCTGGAAGCTCCCAAAAAATTAATATATTAACTAAAATAGGGGTAAAAATAGGTTAAAATGATTATTCAAGGGGAGCCTTGTACCGCCAACACTTCCAAATTTCGCAAACACTTGTCTGTGGTATTATTACAATTATCCACTGTAAAAACTCACATTCTGTCATACTAATACATATCCTGAGTTGTCAATATCATATTTATATAGATCAAGCATTACTATACAACTTGACGCCACCTAACTTTCAGTAGTTACATGTATTGATGGTCAATATATTGTCTCTATTGTGCTAAAATTGACAAGAAACTACTAATAAAGTACATTGTCATGAATTGCATTCACTCGATAAGAAAGATTAATCCAAAAAGTAAATTATAAGCTGTGCATTACACGTACACCTTATAACACACTAGGCAGTGCATAGATATCACATGATTTTTTTAATATCAACAAGAAAATGTTGAAGTTCACTAAACATGGGTAATATTCATGAATATTGGACTCATGAAATCCACTCATATTGTATAAACTGCATAGCTAAGGTCCAAGCAGCTATTGCCGGGTGGGCTCAAACTACAACTTCAAGTTATTTACTCATGGAATTAGCTAATGTGAATCAATCCACTTAAAAGTATGATCACTAAATGCGCAATTTGATAAGGAATTCAAATATATATAGTTTGCCTGTCCTTAGATGACTTTATAAACCACTTTGTGAACGTTATACTTGCCTATACTGGAGACTTGTACGACCCATGTATGGCACAGGTTAGGTTACCGACCATAGACTTTTAAACATTCGAAGCTACTTTAGAAGCTCCAAACTCATTTCTGGACAGGCAAACTATATATATTTGAATTCCTTATCAAATTGCGCATCTAGTGATCATACTCAAGTCGATTGATTCACATTATCAATTTTCATGAGTAAATAACTTGAAGTTGTAGTTTGAGCCCACCCGGCAATAGCTGCTTGGACCTTAGCTATGCAGTTTATACAATATGAGTGGATTTCATGAGTCTAATATTCATGAATATTATCCATGTTTAGTGAACTTCAACATTTTCTTGTTGATATTAAAAAAATCATATGATATCTATGCACTGCCTAGTGTGTTATAAGGTGTACGTGTGATGCACAGCTTATAATTTACTTTTTGGATTAATATTGGTTGCCAAATTAGTATTGCTAAAATTTATAATATGTGTGACATCTATGGTGTTGATCATTTGAACTCGATTTAATAATTGGTTGGTAATTACCATTTGTCGAAGGTAATAATAATCAACATCTACCATTGTGGATATACGAATTAACCTATTAACGTCCAAAATATTAAAATTTCTTGCACGTTTTCAAAGTGATTTTTTTCTATGTAATTGGCGTTAAAAAAATTCTTAAACCACATATTCTGATGTAAAATTTCATGCTCTTTCAGAATCCGTTGCCAGAATTATGATAAAACTCACAGGAAAAGAGATATGCTCGATTGAAACATAAAAAACACCTAAATTTTTTAAAAAAAAGATTTTTAGGATTTTTTTTCGAAGTGCTACGGTGAAGATATCACCTTGCAACCGTGATCAAAGGTGATCATGGGAGTTGAAGTTTAACAGGGAATTTTTTTGTTGACCTTGAACCATCGCTTCTTTACAAAATGGCGGAAAAACCAATTTTTTTTTTCAATCTTCATGAACTTTTTTCTCAAAATCTATGGACTTTAGAAAAAAATTCATAAAAACAAAAATGCCTTAGAATCGCTCGAGGAATATTGTCAAATTTTTTCAGAATTTTTTGAGACATTTTTGATAATCCCATTTCCCAAGTTTCCCGGAAAATCATAAAATTGTCTCAAAAAATTGTGAAAAAATTTGAGAATGTTCCTCGAGTGATTCTGAGACATTTTTGTTCCTATCAATTTTTCTCTAAAGTCCATAGATTTTGAGAAAAAAGTTCATGAAGATTGAAAAAAAAAATTGGTTTTTCCGCCATTTTGTAAAGAAGCGATGGTTCAAGGTCAACAAAAAAATTCTCTGTTAAACTTCAACTCCCATGATCACCTTTGATCACGGTTGCAAGGTGATATCTTCACCGTAACACTTCGAAAAAAAATCCTAAAAATTTTTTTTTCAAAAATTTAGGTGTTTTTTATGTTTCAATCGAGCATATCTCTTTTCCTGTGAATTTCAATCACTTTAAAAACGTGCAAGAAATTTTAACATTTTGGACGTTAATGGGAATTTATCATAAGATAATTTTAATAACTCATGCAACTCTCTATAAAGTAATAGTCTATTTTCGTTTACATAATTTAATATATAATCCTGGATTAAGTTATTAATTTGTTCAATATTTAAAGCTAATATGTCGTTTCCAACTTTAATTCTTAATAAATTTGGTAATGCTTGTGCATTAATGGAACCATTAGTATATTGGGTGATCATATTATCTTCATTGTGATATGAGTTTTTAAAAATGTCGTTTTTACTAGTATTTACACGACAATTTTCTAAAAATGAAAAATGTTTAGTACTTTTTGAACTTCTATGTATATTTATTATATAATTGCGACATTCCGGGCTGTTGATATAGCTAGTATTATCTATTTGTAAATTCTCATTAGCAAATACAATATCTTCTTCGATTCAAGATGAATAACGCGCATAATACCTCAAACAATTTAGAATACATTCTAACATAAGACATTTGATATTATCATTTATTGAAAATTGATTCAAGTTACAAATTATTTTGATTTGAGATATTGAATTAACATCTACCCAATTTGATAAAAGATTTTGTTAATAATACTATAATAATAATACTATAATAAAGTTAATAATAACTCAAAAACAAGGAAGGGAGCAGTTTTTTAGTTCATGAATCCAGAAGTAGCATTGAATTTTCTATCAAATTTGATTTTCTAAGGTTTTTTCGAGCAATATGGTTTCGATCTTCACGGAGCTGTTGAAATAGGCAGTAAAGTTAACTTGAAAATTTCGCTGAAAGTACGTTTACAAGACAATACACTTTTGACTTATAACCAATTAGCATCGAAAGTAGCAGAATTCGGTGGAAAAAATTTCTTGATTCCCTAGCTTGAATAAATGGGAGTTTAATTTCTTCAGTCCTCTTGACTGAAATGATAGAATAGATTTATTAGTTATGAAAAAGTAAAACCATGATATGTTTGTGGTAATCGTCAAATTCATTTTACCACGATGTATTTGAAGAAAGTTAATTTTAATATACCACGATGCACTCATTGTATGGATTAATTTAATAATACTACTAGGTGTACGTGGAAAGTATCAATTTACATTTTCAAATGGTTAATATTAATTTTTCAGTACTTACTAATACCACAAGAAATAAGTGATGATGTAGGAAAGCGAGTGAGCTTCTGGAGCAAGATTGTCTACGATCATCCCAGAAAAATACGTTAGGATGTTTGTTGTCGTCCCGGAAGTACCGACAGAGTGTGTCCCGCGACGCATCCCGCTTGGTGGTGTTTCGTACGCTCCTTGGATAAAATGTCTTAAGTTATTTGCGACGGCCCATGGTTTAGGAACGGTACGATGCTCAATGAACGCCGCCTTCACATTCCTGACAACTCTCAATGATGTGATCGGGAATTGATCCCAGAATTTTGATGTTATTTTGACAACATTTCTCAATGTTGCGACTGATGAACCCCTCATAGTGATGTTGTTTTTATTAAATTTTGGGGTTACATCCTTTATTGTTGGAGCTGTATGCTTATCTTGTCGTGAAGTTTGCTATTAGAACAAAAACAAGTTCAGTGATGGTTGTGTTATTGTTTTCTGTCTTAAAGTTGTTATTTTTCGTTCTTTTGTTTGTTTTGAAGTTGTTTTCCTATGCTCCTTTTTTCGGATGATCGGCTGAGGAAAAAATTACAAAATTAAATAATATATTTCCATATCTTTATATTTAATAATTATATAAATTAGACGTACTTCTAAAGTTGTCAGTATTTTATCCTTTTCAGTTGTTTTGTTTATGTCATTTTCCCATGGTGGTTTATTTACAAATTCATCACCTGAATTTTCATCATTGTTGTCGGAAATCATGTTTTCTTTTAACTCTTGAGACGTATGAGTAGTCGTTTTACTATAAAATTTTGTGACTTGCGTAACTCTTAAAACTTTTTCTTTTGATTGAATCGATTGGATACAACTAATATTTATGTCGAGATCGTGATTTATGCCCACTCGCATATTCCCTGATGATGCAAATGATCACTGCTTCCCAAAGTTCTCATACACTTTTTGAATTAAACACAAAGTGTGTTAAGCTTCTCTAGATTTATACCCACTCGCATAGTTCTGATGATGCGAATGATCACTGCTTCCCAAAGTTCTCATACACTTTTTGAATTAAACACAAAGTGTGTTAAGCTTCTCTAGATTTATACCCACTCGCATAGTTCTGATGATGCGAATGATCACTGCTTCCCAAAGTTCTCATACACTTTCTAAATTGAATATGGAGTGTGTTAAACTTCTCTAAATTTTTACTCACTCACATATTCCTGATGATGCGAATGCGAATTCTCATACACTTTCTAATAAGTTTGAAGATCACTGCTTCTTAAATACACTTTCTAAATTGTTCTCATTGTGTACACTCGCAATTCCTGATGATCCGAATGATCACTGCTTCCGAATTCTCATACACTAATCTGATTTTCACTCACTCGCATATTCCTGATGTTGCGAATGATCACTGCTTCTTAAGTTCTCATACACTTCTGAATTAAATATGGAGTGTGTCAAGCTTTTATCAATTCTATGCTCATCCACTTATTCCTGATGTTGCGAATGATCACTGCTTCTTAAAGTTCTCATACACTTTCTAATTAAATACGAAAGACGATATGTTTATTAAACTTAATGATCATCCACCTATCTCTGAAGATGCGAATGATCACTGCTTCTTGAAGTTCTCATACACTTTCTAAATTAAGTATAAAATGTGTTAAGCTTTTAAAAATTTATGCTCACTCGCAGATCAATAATGATGCAAATGATCACTGCTTCCCAAAGTTTTCATACACTCTCTAAATTGGCTATGGAATGTGTCAAGCTTTTATCAATTCTATGCTCATCCACTTATTCCTGATGATGCGAATGATCACTGCTTCTTAAAGTTCTCATACACTTTCTAATTAAAATACGAAGGACGATATGTTTATTAAACTTAATGCTCATCCATCTATCTCTGAAGATGCGAATGATCACTGCTTCTTAAAGTTCTCATACACTTTCTAAATTAAATATGGAGTGTGTCAAACTTCTGTAAATTTATGCCCACTCGCATATTCCTGATGATGCGAATGATCACTGCTTCCCAAAGTTCTCATACTCTTTCTAAATTAAGTATAAAATGTGTTAAGCTTCTATAAATTCATGCTCACTCGCATATTCCTGATGATGCGATTGACAACAACTTTGGCCCGATACTTGGAGTCGCGCCACCAGCTGCTCGGGTCTTGACCCAAACATTTTTTGAAGTCGTAAATGTCTAATTTTATTATTGTAGATCCACTCGTGTCCTCCGACGAATGCTTCAATAATCCTTCGTTCGTCTTTACACAGATAAGTGATGAGATTGAGCCAGTGTTGTCTAGAGTACTGACTTGCTGGACATCGTCGTCTATTGTATCTTCTAATTGTCTTTTGTATCGGAGGTGATTTCTCTCGTTGCCAGAACTCTCGTCGGCAGATTCTTCTGTATGCATCTTCGAAAGTTTCCTCTTTTGCTTCTTTGCTCGCTTCTTTTCCCGTTCTCGGCAAATTATTGAATGCGCCGAATGTTGACTGTCGTCGCTCTCTGCTTCCTCTTCCTCTTAAGTTCTCGTACATTTTCTAATTAAAAAACGAAGGACGATATGTTTATTAAACTTAATGCTGATCCATCTATATCTGAAGATGCGAACGATCACTGCTTCTTAAAGTTCTCATACGCTTTCTAAATTAAATATGGAGTGTGTCAATTTTCTGTAAATTCATGCCCACTCGCATATTCCTGATGATGCGAATGATCACTGCTTCCCAAAGTTCTCATACTCTTTCTAAATTAAGTATAAAATGTGTTAAGCTTCTATAAATTCATGCTCACTCGCATATTCCTGATGATGTGAATGATCACAGCTTCTTAAAGTTCTCATACACTATCTGAATTAAACATGGAGTGTGTCAAGCTTTTATTAATTCTATGCTCATCCACTTATTCCTGATGATGCGAATGATCACTGCTTCCCAAAGTTCTCATACACTTTCTAAATTAAGTATGGAATGTGTCAAGCTTTTATCAATTCTATGCTCACTCGCATATTCCTGATGTTGCGAATGATCACTGCTTCTTAAAGTTCTCATACACTTTCTGAATTAAATATGGAGTGTGTCAAGCTTTTATTAATTCTATGCTCATCCACTTATTCCTGATGATGCGAATGATCACTGCTTCCCAAAGTTCTCATACACTTTCTAAATTAAGTATAAAATGTGTTAAGCTTTTGAAAATTTATGCTCACTCGCAGATTCCTGATGATGCGAATGATCACTGCTTCCCAAAGTTTTCATACACTTTCTAAATTGAATATGGAATGTGTCAAGCTTTTATCAATTTTATGCTCATCCACTTATTCCTGATGATGCGAATGATCACTGCTTCTTAAAGTTCTCATACACTTTCTAAATTAAGTTTGAAGTGTGTTAAGCTTCTCTAAATTTATGCCCTCTCGCATATTCTTGATGATGCGAATGATCACTGCTTCCCAAAGTTCTCATACACTTTCTAAATTAAGTATAAAATGTGTTAAGCTTTTGAAAATTTATGCTCACTCGCAGATTACTGATGATGCGAATGATCACTGCTTCCCAAAGTTTTCATACACTTTCTAAAAAAATACGAAATAATGCCATCCATCGTCTCTGAAGATGCGAAATGATCACTGCTTCTTATGTTCTCATTTAGCACTTTTTGATGAAATTACTGCTTTTAATTGATGGTGTGTGTCAAAGCTTTCTGTAAATCTATGCCAAAATTTATGCGCAGATCCTGTTGATGCGAATGATCACTGCTTCCCAAAGTTCTCATACTCTTTCTAAATTGAGTATTAAATGTGTTAAGCTTCTATAAATTCATGCTCACTCGCATATTCCTGATGATGCGAATGATCACTGCTTCTTAAAGTTCTCATACTCTTTCTAAATTAAATATGGAGTGTGTTAAACTTCTAAATTTTCACTCACTCGCATATTCCTGATGTTGCGAATGATCACTGCTTTTTAAAGTTCTCATACACTTTCTGAATTAAATATGGAGTGTGTCAAGCTTTTATCAATTCTATGCTCATCCACTTATTCCTGATGATGCGAATGATCACTGCTTCCCAAAGTTCTCATACACTTTCTAAATTAAGTATGGAATGTGTCAAGCTTTTATCAATTCTATGCTCACTCGCATATTCCTGATGTTGCGAATGATCACTGCTCCTTAAAGTTCTCATACACTTTCTGAATTAAATATGGAGTGTGTTAAGTTTTCATTAATTCTATGCTCATCCACTTATACCTGATGATGCGAATGATCACTGCTTCCCAAAGTTCTCATACACTTTCTAAATTAAGTATAAAATGTGTTAAGCTTTTGAAAATTTATGCTCACTCGCAGATTCCTGATAATGCGAATGATCACTGCTTCCCAAAGTTTTAATACACTTCCTAAATTGAATATGGAGTTTGTCAAGCTTCTCTAAATTTATGCCCACTCGCATATTCCTGATGATGCGAATGATCACTGCTTCCCAAAGTTCTCATACACTTTCTAATTAAAATATGAAGGAAGATCTATTCATTAAATTGTATGTTCATCTACCTATTCCTGATGATGTGAATGATCACTGCTTCCTATAGTTCTCATACACTTTCTAGTTTGAATGTGAAGAATGCTAGGATTTTGCTGGGCCATTGATAGGACATTTTATTCAAGTAACTGTATACAACTTGATATAATACAACTTTGTTTTAAAGAAATAAATTATTAAGTAATAAAAACATTCCGTTTTAGTTTATTCTATTGCTAATCTTACCTCGTTTCAATCACGAAATAATTCACTAACATCGTCATGCACATTAAATTTATTATCCATTGAATAATTGATTGCAATAGTTACTTGTCGAGCTGGTAATGTACTACAGCAGCGGCGATGGTGAGTCAAATTTTTATTATTACAAAATAACCAATTTATATCCTAAAATTTGCATATTGTTAAAAGCGAGGACAGGGAGACCACAAGTACCAAACTTTGGATTCAAGTAAATTTTCGCAATATTCGACAGTAGAATATCCTGTACTTCTGGCCACCGTGGAAGTTCAACTTGTTAGTGAGGACGCTCGTTTCGATTTAACGATGATTCGTGTGATTCACAATTATCAATAATAATAATAATAATAATAATAATAATAATGATATGTTCGAATTGGATAATATTAGAAATTGATTTCTCATTCATGAGACATAGTATTTTTGATCAACTTCCATTAATTTCGTGAGCGTTACTCAATTTCTAAGTTCAAACCTTCTTTTTGCTATTACATTTCTATTATTTCAATTTAGTTTTTGTTTTTGGACACCTATTAAAGTAGCCTAGTGATATTTTGTTTTTAAGCATATTATTAATGTTTTTCGAGAATATTGTTCAATATCAGATAAAGCTATCGATGTAACGGTATGAATGTGTGTGTGTGTGTGGGTTGCGCGCCTCCCAAGCAGCTTCATACGGAGATGAATATTCGCATATGTAGAGAACCAGAGTCATCATAGGTGACTATTCTAGGCTATTCATCGGTGGCAGGATGGAGTGGAGGTTAAATAAAATACTAATTCGTGGCCAACGTGTATTTTTTTTCTCATTCTTCTAATTCATCAGTTTCTTTTTGTATTGGACTCAATGGGTTTGTTTATTATCAAAAACTCTTTTCAACATAGTAATGTAGTTTTATCTACTTCTGGTGCCCTCCACAATTGCCAAAATGCTCATCAAGATGGGTTCAAGACTCTTATAGCTCTATGGCCTGTAACTTCAACTTGCCATCATTTTATTGGGAAGTTGTGCCTTTTGCAAAAGATGAGAGGAAGATTGTCTCAGTGGCTGTGCTGTCAAAGCCTATCTATAGAAGCGGTAGACAGTAAACGCGTTCTAGTGTGTTCTTGTATGAATAAGATGACAGCCCACTCTTCTCAATTGATTGACTTTACGTCATTAGCTTCATTACGAGGCTGTTTTAAGACCACCGTAAAACGATTGGTTTTTGAGTGTTGATTAGAGGTGGGAATCCGTCTTCGTTGCATAATAAACGATTGGTTTCTAGCCGAACTTGATCTAAAATCTTCAAAGCGAGCCAGATATTTAGAAAGCACTGTTTTTTATTTTTGATAAGTCAACCTCCAGAAATTCGGACGAGAACTCAGATGTATATGTATAAATATTAGTAACCTTCTGTAATCTTATCAGTTTCATAGTTTTATAAAAGTGACTCGGCCAGTTTATCTGAAAGTCACTTGAGAAACCAAATTTTGAAAAAAACGAAAGGAACTAGACCTCCATGTCTTTTTATGTACGGTATGGTTCAAACTATCATAGAAGAGCTCAATATACCCCAACTTTTAATTCTCGCCCAGTACTAAGAGGTCTGTCTAGTATCCAAGTATCACTGAGTACGTTCTTCCTTCTTGAAACCACCATCAGATTTTCTAAATCTAAACCTAAAAGCGTCAACGCCGACGCTGGTTCTCTACTAGTTCTGTCTGAAAGAAACAGCACTTGAGGGAAGAGAGATTGTAGCATTTCCTCAGTCATAAATGGCTTTTCTATATTCGGGAATCCTTTCACCCTTCATATTAACCAAAATTTCGATTCTAATAAATTTTCAGTATCCAATCAGTACCGACTATGCCGGCGTTCCTGGTTAAAGGTTTGGCTTTTGAACACGTATTTGGGCGAGACTGCTCACCTTTTAATTCTGCATTGGAGTTGTATTCTCCCATTTGTCTCCGAGATTTTTTGAGCTCAACTGAATTACTCTCTGGATTACACCCCCCCTTCCCCTAAACATCTTGAACCCTCTTGGCTTTAGGCTAGGTTGCTTTGGCTGTTTGTTAGCATTATTTTGTCTTCCTCATCAGCAAGTATTCAGCTACAGCAAATATATCAGCAAATATTCAGATGAGGCCTCCTGTCTTCACTCCGGTCGTCGTTGGGTGGCCAGAAACGTCACATCGCTACAGAAACCACATATCATCACTGCAGCTATTCACTTGGCAATGCGCGCGCGCGCGCGTGTGTGTGTGTGTGTGTGTGTGTGTGTGTGTGTGTGTGTGTGTGTGCGTGTACGCATAGCTCGTGTTTCGGGCCTCGTTGCGCTGCGTCCTCGCGGTTGTCTGTATTTCCTTCCTGGGGAAAAAAATATGTACCTCTCACGCGGAGAGCATTTTTTCAGTGCGCATCTTGAAGCTGCCAATTGTAGAGTTATTGTAATAAAGTATCAAATCAAGTTATCAAATAATAACCAACGTAGTTTTTCTTTCTATTGATATATCCTGTTTCCCGCAAAATTTCATGAGACGAATCCGAGTTTTCGAAACATTCTGCACGAATTCATGATACATATCGCTACGAATTTATCAACAATAAATGTATTATATAGCAGCTATCATAAGGGTCCTTCTTTTAGAAATGCAAAGTGGGAATCACATATAAACATAGAACTTTCAAAATTATTATGATATAGCCTTGGAAAAATTTCCACACATTTAAGGCACGTTTACTCATTATTTTTAACTAATTCTCTGTACTCTTGACAAAACTAGGAAATAAGTTATTCAAATTTATATTTGTTTGCCTTTTCAAAAAGAATTAATGTACGATCCGAAACAAAATACACTTTTGTATAGTTTTGTGCGTTCCTGAAAACTTTTCTACATTTCCATCCATTTTTGTGACTTTTCGTTCGTTAATTATTTTTATTGGAGTAGTCAACGCCATCGATAGTTTCATGTACGTACCCCTGATAAGTAATAATAACTAGGGAAAATTCTGAAAAATATATTTCTGAAAATCAAGAACAAAAAATTTCGCCGCGTGTCATCGGGTATTGCAAAAAATAATAATGATAGTAAAATCATTGAGGTCTTAGAAACTAACTGTTAAATTGAAACTTCTGTTTTATTTTAAATTTGTGAGCAATATAAAACTAAATCAGCATTTGTTGGAAGAAAATCAAATCAATAAAAATATGATTACTTGGTCAGGATCCTCATATTTTGAAATAAAACAACAAAGACAACATCATTTGTAGCGAGATTTATGGCAACATACATTTTGGTAGCGCAATAATTGTTAATCCTTTCCCGAAAGCAACGCTCACATAATATGAAACTTATTTACATACGTGTTGTTTTACATTGATATATTTACTCAAGAAAACATTGATTGATTTATTAACATATTTCTTCCAGAATAAACTCAAAAGTATCATTCAACATACATTTCACTCTAACTGGATTATTATCTATTGTGATTTCTGGATTGATTATCAATATTACAGTTATAAGAAATTTAAAGAATTATATATTATTTATATATACAATTATGTTACACCACACGAGTAAATACAAAATTACAAGACTTAAACATATTTCTCCTACAAATTTTCATGTATGTACATGTTGCGACAAAAAACTATATCAAATTGTTTATATCAAAATTTTCAGAATTCTTCAGATTTTGCTAAGCTTCAAAAATTTCCCTTTCAGAAAACCAACAATGGTCATAAGATTAGTAGTTTGAAAGAAGATTCAAGAGCGAAAATTCAACAGTTTAATGTTGACAAGAAGGTTGTAGCTTTATCAATTTTATCTGTACAGTATAATAATGGTTTTCAAATGCACTGAGTCCTCAAAATTCTTAGAACTAATGTGTAATGAGTAAATTATTTACAAACCATCAAAACAGTACATTTTGATCTTAAATGAAGAACTATTACCGTACAGCAGAATAAAACATTCTTAGTCTATGGCCATTCCGTACAACGTTTATAGGAGTAAATAAAATATCTATTCGATTCACTCTACCTAACTTCGTACACGTATACACTTACATTTCGTCGAGATCTCAAAATTCGATGCATACCTTTTTTTTTGAATGACTAGCTACATTCATGCGTGCTTTACGCGATCTCAATAGTTAATTTGGTATTTTATATTTTTACATATTATTCATGATTATCTTTCCAAAATAAATTATAAATAAAACAATTGATTGAATAATCACTTCTATCTTTCCAAGCGTTCCATATTTGTTACTGTCCAAAAATTCATATGAACTTTCAATTGAAAAAAATATTATTCTAGGAACATTAAAATCTCGTGTCTAAATTTAAAACTGCCAATCTATAATAAGGGTTCATCAATTAACCAATTAACGTCTATTTTTTCTTCACGTCACTTTTTGAAGAGAAGATACATAGGAACCATTATTTGACAAACTCACAGATACACTTTCCACATGCTCATTTGGAGCTTTTGTTGATTATGATACATAAGTAACAATTTGCGGCTATACGCATCGATACATATTCGAATCTATGTCGCTCTTCTCAATTCAACCTGTTCGCAGTCCAGCAGTCCCTAGTTGTTTTCTCAAAAATTATCAGTTCACGTACAATTACGCGATTGCATTAGTCCTGAAAGCTTCGTTTTGTTATTCGAATAGTTAGGGTAGAGGCCAGGGCAGTCCGGAGAAGTCGACGGGGCCCCCGAGTCCAGCGTCCGCCTCGAGCAGGCTCATTATCACGGCCATGGCCGCCTCGTCGTTCGTGTCTGACGTGACTGGATTTGGGGACTCGTTTATCGTCCTGCCGCCCATCATGTCCATTATTTCTTCCTCTCCTGCTGTCCCTGTCAATCGAGATTAAATTCATCACAAGTCAATTTGGATAGTGAAAATTTTTTAAAATATTTATAAATTTAGTGCCAGCCAGTTAGCGATATGTTAACTGGCTGATACTTATGTAGGCTCCATACAAGAAGACAAATGAAAATGTCGGGTTTTATATAAACTAGCTACATTCAGACGCGCTGCGCGCGATTTACACTTTATTTCAATATACGCAATTATAAAACCTGTATTTACATTTTATTCAACATCTGACAAGAAGATTTGGTTGTTTCAACCTCAAAACTTTTATTTTCTTTTTAAAACTACAGTATACGTCCCTAAACCTCAAAATTTATTCTTCTATTGTTTTTCGCTTCCCTGCATTCACTACCTACATCTATATCTATATTTTACTCGACTCGTCACGTGGTTAGGTCTACACCAATCAAAACACGAGTTAACTGGCTTCACTTTGACCCCCATCACTTTTTTATATAAGGAAATCACGTTGGAATTTATGAAAACCTTTTTAGTAGGAAAGAAACTGAATCCTTAGGGTAAATCTTTAATTTCCATTGAAGGATCCTCGATATTACATTCGAATTTATTTATATGACTTTACCAAAATAATTGATAGACCATACCGATTTTACGTGCTCAACTTCGACTTACCCTGATCGTTCGCGATGATATTATTGAGATGTACATTATTGTTGATGTGATTATAGGTAGGGACGGCATTGGTGCTGCTAATGTCGTTGGTCGTCGCATGTCGAACCTCCGATGCTCGTTCCGGGGAGGAACGCGTCGTCGTTATCTGAGACTTGAAATCGAAAAATTCATTGTTAGAAATTCAGTATTTTCGTACATTTATGCGAGATATCATGTCACAAACGAGAGTCCGAAGGTATCGTACTTCCATCGACTTCATGCGTTTCTATACTCAACAGTGAAATATTTTGTCTCCAGAAACTGAATGAATAAAGATCGCATGTTTTTATATAAGGGCAACTAGTACAATAAGAAATTCCTTCCGATTTGACTCATTTGCTCATTTAAATACTTCAATATTCTGTGTCAACAAATGTAACTTTTCTCAACATTATTTCGAAAATATTTCACCATTTTTTTAAATAATCAATCTTAATGAGACACAGCGATCGACTATGAACACTAAATTTACTTACATTCGGACCCGTTACTTTGTATTCAATTTTATCTCCTGCTAGCTGTATATGATATTTTATGAATCGCATGATTTCAAGACCTCGAAAATTTAATGGCTTAATATAAAATTCTTACAAGAAAATCAATTTTTTTAATATATTCTCGAAAATAAATTGTCAAAGCGTTATTAGTTTGAATAAAATTTCAAGAATAACTTGAATAGTATCATTTTCTTGGGATGTAATGGAATATTTCCCATTTGGCATCTTTACACATTAGAAAATAACTAAATATAACATCATATCATCAGTCGTTCATTATAATACCCGATAGATGTATGAAATATTCTTGATCAAATCAATATTTACGTAGACTTTTTTCCCTGTTAGCTAAATATTTTAATATAAACTGAGACACAGATTGACGTTACTAGAAGACTAATGTTTACTTTAATAAAAATTGGGAAGAAAGCCAAGTGAGCTGATTCGTTTTTGCTAGAAAATAATAATTACCTCAGGGTTGAGCAGAGAAGGTTCTGGTACAGGCGTGGGACTACTACCCGATGAGGAATCTTGATCACTGCGCCTTTGAAGATCCAGAACCTCTTCCGCTATTTGGCGACCAATTTTACTTACCTCCACGTGGCTGGATATCAGTCTCTCGAGTCCTCCGTTACCTGCATTTTTTGTTTCTTTTAGATTAAATATTCCTATAAAATAATGTATGAGACAATAACTCGTTTATGCTCAGTTAGTGGCGATATTATCGTAAGCATCGGACTATAGAATACTTACACAGTAAAAACGATTACTCAAAAGTGTTGCAGTACTGAAAATCTATTTTACTTAAAACGAATTTTACATAATACGAATCTTGATTTAAGTACTTTTTTTGTACTTAAATTCATTCCGTCCCATTTTAAAAAAGATTTTTTACTTAAATCAAGGAATCGTTTTTGCTTTGTACACAGTAAAAACGATTACTGAAAAGTGTTGCAGTATTTATATAAATTTTACTTGAAATAAGTTCTAAAAATCTGAATTTTCTTAGTTTCAGTAATTATTACTCAAATAAATATTTTTTCTGAATTCAGTATATAAATTTATTGAAATTAAGTTTTGTGATTCCTAAAATCGATTCTGAACTGAATTGACAGGTTATTGTATGAAGGTCAATGTTTGACTAGTATTTTTGTGAGCATTCGGATCAAAACTAGACTTCACGAGTTGCTCCGAATTCTGAGAACCTGATTAAAACAATAGAGAAAATAAAATAAAAAAAATAAACAAAAAATGAAAAAAAATAAACAATAGATTTGAAAAATGCATTTTTATTTATCTTGTACAAGGGTTATCGCCCGCATATTTTTGAGATTGAAACACTAATAAAAGAATAATCTAAATACAGAAATGAAAATTAATAATTCAAATACTTCGTCGTACCGGAATTCAGTACCAAAAGTACTTAATTTAAGTACAAAATAAGAATTTTGATTCGAGTACTTTTTTATACTGAAATTCGTTCCGTCTAATTTTAAGAAAGATTTTTTACTTAAATTAAGAAATTGTGTTTGCTGTGTAGGTAAATCATCATTGATACGTTGAAAATATATAAGAACAATAGACAAAATAAAATTTTGAAATGCGATAATAGATCGGGGATCGTGGGTAAATGATAGATTAAATGAGTTAAATATTGTTATATTATTTTAAGGTAAGCTGGCAAGAAATAATTTGAAAACATAATCACGTGAAAGTGGCTAACCACTGATTTACAGTTATGTAATAAAAAAAAATGGAGGATTTCATATCTATCAAGGTGATTTACAAAGATATGTATTATTAATTTCAAAAATTAATCGATTAATCAATTAAAATATTTCATTAAAAAAATCGTATGTGCTTAGTAATCTTTCGATCCGGGATTTTTTTCAAAGATTGTGCTACAAACTCACTTTGCGCGAAGTAGTCGTAGTTTTCTTGTACACTTCCACCTTCTGATCGGTTCGCGCTACTCTCCACTTGTCGTGTATCAGAGCTGAAAGAAAAATTGACCAAGTTAAATTTCTCTGGGCCACTAGTACCGTTCCGCATCTGCTATAATGATTTTTGCCTTTGAATTTAATTCTACATTTCATAAGAATAGCCATCGAAAACTTACAAAACAACGGAATTCTTAGCAATGAGGTATTCAATATCCTTGGTCCAGGGATTCTTAAAGGATTTCCACTCGGAGCATAACCTAACGAAGCTCGCGCCTTTACTACGAAACCTGTACACCTGCAATATTTGATATTTTAATATTTCTGGTTTATTCAAGCGAGCCCGCTTATGAAATAAATGAAAAAACGAATGATTGTCGCAGTACCTGAGTAGTGATGCGTTGAGAAGTCTGGAGAGCAGCCTTGTGCGATTCCGCCAAATGAGTAATGTCATCATGGTGATAATACTCGTACATACTAGTGCCCAATAGCTCCTGTGGCAAAAACCCCAACACCAGTGTCGCCCTGTTGAAAAAGCGTTACATATTTTTTAGCGTCAGAGCTACTTAAAAAGTCGTTCATTTAAAATGAATGTATTTAAATTTTCCGGATTTTAAAAACTGTCAGTTGATTTTCAAAACTGTCGAGTGGCTCGCGACTCAAAATGCGCCACACTATATCCACCCTACATACGGAAAATTAGAATCGATTCATGCATTCGTTAAAAATATTGTAAAAATAAAAGTATTCTTTCGATCATCTTGAATTGAAAGGAATTGAAAAAAATATTCTGTATTTATGTATTACAATTTTGGTATACCTAAGCCGAGTTTTTTTCAAAGAAAAACTAGTTTCTTCGTAACTTATACGCTAGAGACATGCCCAATTCAACGGTCTCCAATGCTCTCTCAAACTACCTCGAATAGTACACTGCAATTTCAATCAAAAAGTATTTGATACGTCCGAATCCGACGTCTCGGGTTTTCTATAGATGCCCGAAATTTTGAGCAACCGCATCTACTCCTAGAGGTAACAAGGATGAGACATCCAATGGTCTGCATGCACGGGAAGATATTATCGCAGCCAACAGATATGAATCTTTGTTAAATTTTTCTTCCCCGGAAAAAAAAATGAAAATAAAATCCACGCGAGCATATACGCATTTGAAAGTTCGTATACCTTTGGTCGACGAAGAGGAACTTGCCGTCAATGGCGTGGCGCGAGACAAATTCGACGGTGCGCAGCCTGAGCCTGCGTAGGGTGGACGCGGGGGCGACGAGGGGCGCCTGCACCCTGCCCACCGCCACCAGACACGACAAATTGCACGCCTCCCCGTCTACCTCGGACTCCTGCTCCTCCAGGCCTATCTTCGCCGGCGCCCACGACTTCAGGTAGCCCGTGCACTGTATCACGCAGTACTTCCAGTCTGCGAAAAATCAAGCGACGATTTTATTTAGATAATCGTATCATATTCAGTTTGCTCGCCCGCCCAAGCTGTTTGGGCCTCATTTGGACGGCTATACGAGCTTGATGTATCTCGAAGGATACTCGCCTTGCATATATGGTTAACGAGAAGTCTTAAGACTACAATCCCAATAGTTCGTTCGATTTTCTTGTTTTTTTTTGTTTTTTTTTTTCATCGCAACGATTGTTCCTATAACAATGTTGCGCAGTTGAAGAGCTTCGATATTCATTCTCCATTCGGAGTTTATGGAAGCTACGTCAGATAAGTATAGATATTACGTTGTGTTGTGTCTTTGACGTATGCGGGAAAAGCGATTGTGCAGCGCGGCGATTCTCTTTTAGAAACTGGTACATTATTTTCCAAAGATAACTTCTACTGCGGCATTCGAGCAATGATTGATAAAAGGCAATAATTTTATTGACATATGCCGATACGAAAGAGAATGAACTGCAATGATGCATAGGAGCTATTGCGGATTACAAAAGAACGAATTCGTATCAGACATATGTGTATGTAGTTGTTTGATTTATTTCTACATTGTAGGTATTATAGCCGCTGACTATTCGATTATATTTCTGACGGGGGAAAGGAGAGAACGTCGAAGTTCTGCTGATATTATATCACTATGTCTACGATAATCAGATAGTGATTGTTTAATTATTATACAATTGATTAGATTGGGTACAATCCAGATCTAAGATCTCTCGAAATAGTCGGGTAGAAAATGAATCTTAACAAAACCTTGTTACTCTCTAAAACACCCAAAGTATTTTATGAGATTTTAATGAAATATACGTTATTTGCACTTTTCATTCACTTTGCCGTTTCCTCCGGATTCCAGCTGCATCAATTTTCCTCGAAAACCAGCCATTTCATACAGCCATTTATCCTGATCGGAAAATTATTTTCCTTGTTGATAATCGCCGATGATTTTGATAATAATCCCAATCCCCGCGCAGCAGCTCGTTCTATTCCCAACAGTCTGCGTTAGTAAATTATAAAATTAATTGAAGCACTAATTTTAAATTTGGCCGATCGAGCTGCCGGTAGGTATGTTATTAAAATAGATATCATCACGGGCAATTACGCGAAAAAATAAAAATGGCATCGAGAAAAGCGGTGCTGCCAGAGCCGCGCGCACATGGTTGGCCGATGATTTTGTTCGTGAGAGTTAGCGAAACTCCAGCCGCGGCAATTGCCGCGTAGAGATTTTTATGCTCTCGGTTATTGGTCGTTGCGCAATCTCAATGCATCGCTGTGTACTTATTCATTGATCGTTTCAATGGATTCGCGTCGTCGTATATGACGCAAAAAAAGCTCGAGCTCGCTCGAGTATCAGCTCCTACACGCGAGTATTGCTTTGCGGTGAAATATTCGACGCTTCATAAACATTGAGAAATTTCTAATACATTGTACGCTTTTACTTTGGATTTCGCTTGCGTGAAATCGTCATTCCTTACGATGACTAGAACATGCTATGTGATTGATTTAAACTAGCATATTCAATTTCCCGATGGAAACTGCCACAGTTCAAATTCTGCGCCAAAGGCTACATCACATTTTATAATTATCCAAAATTCTACGCAAAAACTATTAATTTCACTATTGCACAGCGCCATCTATTCAACTAGAAAAAGAGCCAAAAAAAAACCATGAAATACATGATGTACTATTTTTTGATAATATTCGCGAATGTTCTAGACAGTTTAAGATAATTTACTCGAAATGTGCTAATTTGCATGTCAGGTGACGAATGTACTTATTTAAAAGTCCCTATTCGCTGGTTCGATACTAGATTTTTGTCAATAGCTCCTCCGTGTTGTTGTATTAGTGTGTACAAAGCCATTCTCCCTTGAATACTTTGTCCCGAATCCCTTTATTCGTTTCATTGAACGTTACGATTCTCAAACAGAACCAATGAAAAGCATCCCTGCCTTTAATCCTGCTTTTAACGATTACCACCTGAGATTCCTTAGTTTGTATTATGTCTGTATACACAGATGTGACATAACAATTGTTGCAAATTTCAAGCAATTACCTCAGAGAACTTCGAATTACGGCTTTCTTGGATTATGACATAATCAAGCTAAAGTAATTCGAATGTCTATATTCACATTGCCAGTAGAAGTAAAAAGTGATTTTTTGTTATTTCTTCACATTAGTTGAAGAAAAAAATTCTATTTCTTTACAAAAATCCATTTAATTACATCGGGGCCGTGTATAACTCTATCATCGGGAATTTGTCGTGTGATAGAGAGTAGTGGAAGTTGTGTTTATTTAGCGTGTTTATATAATCAATACTGTTATTAGTTATTCCCAGCTCCGAAAGTATCAATTTAATTATACCATACAATCGTCACATTGAATGAAAAAAGAAAATCTAACATAAGGCTCACCATGATGATTCGGTTGCTTCTTACGGCGATAGCAGCCAGTGGTGGTGTCAGCTTCCTCCTTTATCTGCATCTCAGTACATCGCGCGTCTACTTTGCGCTTCATCCTGCAGAAAAAAGAGCGACGCGCCCCAGGGCACAGCCTCGATACGCCTTGTGGCACGTCCGCCTTCACTGGCAGCATTGCTGGTTTTGAAACAAAAACTCAATTAAAGTATCGAATACCGAATTAGGCCTCATATATAAATACGCTACGTTGTTGAGTGGAGAAGAAAAGTCTTCTCTCAACAAGATTCGATTTGAAAGTAGCAGAAATTCTTAAAGAGGCCTGATTTCTCTGGGAACAAGGAGATATATACTTTTGTGAAATTACCAACTAATCTTGATGGATACTTTGTTTTCAATAGTTTTCACGGTTGACTCTTCAGTAGTTCAATTACTATTTGAATACTCGATTTCAAAACTTTTCGTCTGTTTATCTTTGTCATCAGTTAGCAATAGATAGGAGCATGGATAAATAATCGATTGGAATGAAAAAAAGTACCGATCGATTGAGCGGTTAGTCACGAGTCATTCACGAAAGAAATTATACGTATGTTTGTGATAATATGTCCTCGTTAATGAGATAAGGTTGAATGCAGATTTTGACTATCATAAATATCATCTCTCATTAGGAGTTAGTAATCGTTTTTGCAGAGTTATTTTCAAATAAAAAAAAATGTCATTAGAGATACGATTTTTGATACCGCAGTAAAAAATGCTTGCGCAACATTGCGAGAATGAAGATATTTAGTTCACAATTTATTGTTCTCCATGTTCCACTGGGTTATCCCTCGGAGATCTTGTCTCTCGCGATTTTTCAATACTGGAGGGGTGTTCGAATCACTATATTTTTTCAAATTAGTCCGATACATGTTTCCTCTCGTTCTAATTGTAAACAATCGTCCCAATAAACGGACGGAAGTTATTTTTCTGAAGAGCGGTCGATGCGTGCGTATTGATCAAGTGTCCGGTAATAAGCACAAACGAGCGAGGCATCAGGCGTTCGCGAAAAGTAAGATCAAAGTCAAGTTCGTTATTTAAACTTGAGCGCGGCGACATTTCAATCATCGGCTCATTAGCAAATGCGCACTCGACGACGCAGCTCTAGCTCGCCCCTCAATGATAATCGATTCAAATCGGCCGTGCGTATATAATGATCGCCGAGCTCTCGCGCGCGGCTCCGCGCCGGACTCTGCAATTTTTCTCGACCTTTTTTTTTTCTTATACCTTCGTCTTAATTGGCAACGTCGGGTTAGCCTGTTTTTATTCGGCCTTCTTCCGGCGACTGCTTGATGTCAGACGGCTTATATGGCTCTCGATGCAAGTTACATCTATATGCACGCGACTGGCTTGTTCTTATCAAGCCAAACGAACAATTTAACAAACAAGAGTATGAATGTAATCCTTGAAAAACCATCAATATCGCGGTGTTCAAACGTCGAACGTGCTCCACTTTGATTAATCATGAAGTAATTTCACGATAACCCTTCGTCACGTATACGAGTTTACACGTGAACGTTTCTGTTGAGTACAGTGAAATGCAATCCTCTCTTTATCAATCTCGACTCGTGCACAACTAAGTTGTACTTAATACGGGCGATTCTCGAATAAGATTCTTATGTTCACATATATCGCGGGGTCATTATTACCAAGTTCAATGAGTTTCGATAGCAAACATTTTTACATAAAATTTGCAGTAAATTTTTGGCATGAGAACTCATGGAACAAAAGTGAAAATCCCCTTTGATTATACATGAAAAATTAATTGCATTCATCCACCTTCACACAGTGATTTTTCACGCTGATACATTGGTTTTTCGCTTTAAGGTTTTAAGAGAGTATGCAATGACATGTTGAAAGAACTATTACCTCCATTACTCTCCCAGAGTAATAATCACTGCAACCTAGGAGAGTATATTATGATGTAATGTTCACATAGGCCAGATTCTCGATACTTCTCAACTATCGTATATCATACATAAATGTATACTAACTATTACTCACTACGCTCATCCGATTTTTGATAAGGAATTAAGTTTTCGGTGTCTTAGTGAGTCATACGATATACTTTGTAAGTAACTCCAGCCAATGTGCCAACTTCTAATATAGGTTTTCGCAAATTTGACTAAGGTCAAATTAGAATTTCATAATTTTGCGGACGGGACATGAAAGGGTAGTTTTGGTTCTATCGGAAACCACCGGTATAACTTTTATGCATTTCAACCCATTGAAAATGTAAATCAACCAGAGTCACTCAAACCGGCATTGTAAAGTGTGTGTGTGACAATGTGCTTTTCCTAAATTCGACCCTTTCAACATGTCCCAGCATCGCTCAATCGCATCAATTTATATATTTTCACCATCTGACATGTGGAAAATCGACTTACACTTCAGTGAGCTATGAATATAGTTTGGGAAAAATTGATGTACGCATAGTAATTTATATAGTTAGCAGAGTGGGAAAAGGAGGAAAAAGGCAATTGATTGTAAAACAGTGGTTTTAAGAGGTTTTAATGAGCGAGTATGATAAATAGTATGACTCAGTATAAAACCGCAAATCTAATAGTTTATTATAAATGTACACTATCACGAAATTTGCAAAACTGCAGGGCAAGTTTCACTCAATTTGAATAAATGAATCATGTACACATAATTTCATTATGCAGGTAAAAACTAGTTCAAGCTATTTCGGTGATTTAGCAGTAGGGCGCAAATATTTCAGTACACATCGTACCGTCCGTATGTACCCATACACATAGTTTTCGAGTAATTAATCACACGCGTACGCGATGTTCTACGACTGGTCTCAGAAGGATCCTCTCCAGAACAGAAACGCCGATACTCGCTCATGAGTGAATCTCACTCCTCGATCGAGTAAATAAAAGCCGCGAGTAGTGGAGAGAACGATTGAGGAGCTGTTTGATATAATATTATTCTATCGGCGCACATCTCGTCGCTCTGCTCGCGCGGCCAACACTTCCGCGAGGCCGAGAAGGAGAAAAATGCGGGCGAATAATTGATTTCGCTTCTCTCCCTCTCTCTCTCTCTCTCTCTCGCTCTGGCCGACTCTCAACTGCAGTTCGTAGCTCCCTGGCGCTGCAGCAGCGGCGCTTTAGTTACGTAAGCGCTCGCAACAACTCGGATCGCGTGATGTAACTGGCTCCTTTCGCGCGCGCGGCCACAACGAAAATGAGTAAGATGCGGATATAGCCGCAACAATCGGCGATGAGCTCGTGTGCTTATTCGACTCGTCTATATAGTTCGACGCAGAGTTTTGCGTGTCTCACATACGGCGGACTGAACTTCAAGTTCACGGACTCGCGTCGTTTGTGCATTTTAATTTTAATGATGCAGCCTCGGAAAAGACGGACAAGGATTCATTAAAAAAATCGATTCCACGTGGGAAAAATTTATTTCACCATTCCGGTGGGCTTTAGTGCCTAAATATCGTTCCACAGATAATATTTATAATTCAAATGCGCAGCTCTCGATGAGCCGGATCAGTTGAGGTGTCGTTTCCCCGCGATGTCGCAGTACTAATTGGGATACTCACTTTTGGCATCGATCAGTCTCTCTCGAGGACTCAGATCCGACGACGACAGCTGCTCCTTGACCTTGGACACGTCCTTGGGGTGAAGGATGTCAAACCAGCTTTGGCCCAGCAAATCGCCCTGTTCAGATGCATAATACGAAACAGAAAAAAAGGGAAGGAAAGACAAGAAGTACTTGTGCCTAGAGCATATCGTATTAGAACAATTGGATCGACCGTCCCGAGACTCGTATGTTACCTCGTTAAAAAAAATAAAAATCGAAGGTGAAATATTTTCCAAGCCGTGGTAAGAACGAAGAGTTCGATTGTCAATGTACCGGTCGAGAATACAATATAAGATCGTAGGCTCGAGTCCTATATCTGAGCGAAATTTCTCTGATTCAAAAATTTTTCCCGAAAGAAAAAATATCTTTCTCAGGAAATAATATTTCTGGGTAAAAAGTTTCCCTCAGAAATTATTCGAGCTCGGTGAGATCTCGTACCCGTGTACTCGATTATCTCCTGTACAGCTGGACGTGATCGATAGGATCAAAATTCTAATAAACTCCGGCTTTATCGGTCGATAGAGCCATTTAAATAATGTTCCAACCAAATTTAGCCTTACTCTCGAGAAGTAAAATTTCCCCGGCGAAAATCGCTCGCACGCTATCGGTTTCGCGCTGCACCTTCCAATCGACACGTAACTTACCTTCATCGCGATAAATGAACGTTTCCGACCCCATAGGCAGTTAACGAATATGGATTAGAGGCGCGGCGAATTATAAAGTGCATTTCCAAACTCTCGATTTGAAAACCGACGCGATTCGTATTAAAATAAATATCGCGCATTGTTTCCGAGCATGCACGCGGAGAGATGAGAGATACGGTTCTTTCCCCACACACTCTCGCACACACACTCGCGCGCGCGCACAAATACACACATATAATGCGGTTTCAGCTACGATTTCGGGGATATTTCAAAAAGAAAAAAAGAAAAAAAAACGAAGAAAGGGGAATTTAGGTCACAGCAGGGATGGCCGAGGTCAAGGCCACGCACAGGCCTTATCGCGCGTCCGTGTTTGGTTTCGTAACGGCACGCAAGAACCGCGACGCGAAACATGTGCTGATTGTTATATATATACGCGCACACACACGAGAAAGTGCGAATGCGCGACTCCCAAATGGCTTTCCTAACGCTGAAATAGCCCGCGGAGCCGAGTCGTTCATTTAAATGCATGTTCTCAAAGCTATCGTTGATTTTTCCAGCCGCGTATACGTGATTAAGTGCTGAGCCCGGCGAACGAGCATTACTCTTTTGGTCGGTGAAAAAGTCAACCGCGGTACATGCAATATTCATTATAATCCAGATCCAGGGTATATAACACACATGCACGCGGGGCTAATAAATCGACGGCAACGTCGAGACGGCGGCGGCTCTCGGTGTTTCGACTAATTTTTACCCGCGATCCCCTTTGTTTCGGAAAAACATTGGAGAACATAGCCTATCGGAAAAGTCACGCTATGCGGTTGAAAACGAGCGCCGGATGGGGAAAAAAAAAAGTTTTCGGCCCGAACGACTTTTGAGTCTCCACGCGAATGGGAACGAGAAATGGACCGGCCGGCTTGTCAGATCGTATAGAACAAAGAGGCCCGATATGCCCGGTAATGCTAATGAATAGATTTCCCTCGGTCCTGTATACACACACACACACACACACTCGCTCTCATACAACGTGACGTACAACATGAAAAACGCTGTCTGGAGGGAATATAATGCAAAGCAACGTTCCAAATTGGTCAGGGAAACGATTCCCGTTGTTAACATATTGCCCTGGCGCGATCGCGTATTATATCCGGCCTATTTTTTTTTGTTCCGTGTCTCCGTATAGCTCGCGAGTATCGTGTACCGCAGGTATCGCGCGCGAGCAAATTTTCCAAGGCAATTAGCTCGGCCGCTCAAAGACAAACGTTGCCTGTCATAAAGCGCGTATACATACAGAGCGAACTCCCGATGATGTAACGAGTCTCGAGACTATCGATTGTCCCGCTCGTTCGCGCGCGCGCGGAATGTAAGGCGGGATTTGTTCGTTAATTCGTCGATGCTGGATCGCGTTGCACGTTTCCGCGGACGCGTTTTACAAAGGCAAACACTAAACTTCGGCGGAGCGACTTCACTCGGCCGCGGGATGAATTAATCGTAAAATATGCATACCGGTGATTCCGGGAGGTTTTGCTGAATCGAACGTGTGTGTACGCACACATTCAAATCTGAACGAGAGCCGTTGCGTATATCCGTCGGATCAACCGTCTCCCGACACCGCTTGCGCGCGAATATTGCTATTTCACACCAGCTAAAGCACAAGGAATGGCCCCGAGTCATTATCTGATTGGCGTTTAGTACTTGTAATCAAAAGGCGAGGGGGGAGGACAAAAAAGCGCGGTACATTCACTTTACAACGAAAAACGCGCGAACCTATATATATATATATATATACGAATGGGAAACACTCGCAATTGAATTCTTCGAAAAAGTTGCGGCGCGATGCAAAAAGTGTTCGTTTTAGATCCTTACCTGAGAATAATTAAGAGTCTGCGAGACGGACTTGGAAACGTAGAGAATCCTGCCCCGGTCGCACCCGACGACGAAGACGAAACCTTCGGCTGCCTGAAACATTATAAAATGAAATAATATGTGAATCGTGGTGCGCTCACGTTCTAATGGTACTTTTTTTCGCCTCATTCATTTCTCGTATATATATGTACACGTGCATGCATTCGTACGTGTTGCGACGGTTTTAAGGCTGCTCCATACACGTATACGCGCGTTTAAATAAGAGAACGGGGAAGGAGAAGCGGCAACGTTTCTTCTTTATTATTTTATTCGTGATTTCGATCGAGCCCGCGAGGCAAACGAGAAACTTATTCTGTCCTGGAGTTTTACGGTTTCGTCTCTCACTCTTGCTCGATCGTACATTGTTCATGTGCGGACTGAGAAGATCTGCTTGGAATTGAATATGAAGTGAAATGACTGTCTCACGCCGTTCAGGATTCGTTCGCACTTTCTGCTTGGTGGTGTCTATATTACGTGATAAAATCATAGCAGTGCGTGCGCGCATTGTTCAAACAAGACTGCGAGGCAAATTGACAGATTGTGAATATGCAACTCACTACAACTTATCCCGTGTGGATATTGAATATTTTTATCGTTGTTAGAATCAGGATAGAAAGACATATGTAAATTTATATAAGGACTGACTTGTCGGTAACTGTTTTTATGATAAAAAAAAAATCGAATATGAACGTTTAGAAAGTGTGAATGCAACCCATAGCTGAGATCCAACAATACAGCTGTTATAATACACTCGACTCACGAAACAAACCTATATAACAGATCAATCTTTCAGGGAAGTTTCGAGCGAAATTTACAACGAGTGAGTACGTGAATTGCATTTATCGCCGATTTTTCCAGACTCTCACTCGATACTCGAGGTATGTGTACAATGGTATACATATATATGTATAGGCTGCTTTGCAGGAGAGCGTGAGAATGTGTTGATCGGGTTCGACTGGGTCAGTTAGTTCCGGCGATCCGTATTGTCATTTCAAACGAACCAAATTTTTCAGAATGTAATTTGGACTGGTGATTTGGACTCGGGTGTTCTTCAGCGTAACGACATAACCAGCGACATTGACTAGTATTTACGTGACTGTATATGAGCATCAGAGACGACTTTCTTACCTTACAGTAATAAAAACCAATGTATGAGAAAGAAAATTCACTATATGATGGTGGTGTTGAAATGTGGTTAATTTGTCATATGATCAGAGCGAATTTTCACTTTTTTTCCATGAGATTTGATAACAAATACTTTTACATAAAATTCGCAGTAAATTTTTGGTATCAAGACTCATGGAACAAGGGGGAAAATTCACTTTAAACATAAGAGAAATGAACTGTAGTTCCACTCAATCATTTGTCCACCTTCGTACAGTGCTTTTTCACTTTCATACACTGGTTTTTCACTGTAAGGTTTTTAGAGAGCATAGGAAAATCATTGCACCTTTTTTTTCTAGTCGATGTTCCAAACGGGAAATCCACAGGGATCCGTCAATTCGTCGAGCAGCCAAATTCCCGAAAAAAAAGCCACGACGACAGAACCGGCCGAGTCGTTGTATCGGATTGCGCAAATCCCGCTTAATTCAGTCCTCTTTCTCTAAAAAAAAAAAAAAACAAGTCGTACAATTAGTGCACCAGTCCACATTAGAACTCGGATCTCTCGATCGACAAACGGCAGCGGTAACCCGAGAGCACAACGACTCGCGTACATATATATCCGTATATATACACAACACACACACACACACACACACACACACACACACACACACACACACACACACACACACACACATGGAACTTAATCCTTTGTTATCTCGATTGCTAGACTATCACCCCTCCCACCAAGTCGCAGCTGCGAAAATATACGCACACCTAATCGGCCCGTAAACTGCATCGCTCCATTATATGTATGTTTGTGTACCAACGTAACACACACACACACACACACACACACACACACACACACACACACACACACACACACACACACACACACACACACTCGAATCGCTCTACTCGCGCGGGTCACGACAATGAAAAAGCGAGCCAGCGGAATTTCGAGTAAATTAATCTTCGGCTCTCTCTCTGTCTTTCTCTCTCTCTAGAGCTGCAGTTGGATTTTCGCGCGGTGCACCGAGCGTGTATAACGATAATGATAGCCGCCGCCGCGAGATAAGGGCGCAGCGCACATACACACACGTGCTAGGTGCACAGCACACTCGGCTCTAGCTGTCTTATCTGCTCGAGCATACAAAATGGATCTCGCTGCAGTTTTCTCCGTGCGCTTATGGAGCAGGTACAATTATTGTTGACCGATTGTGAAAGGTCTTGCGAGCTGGTCCGTGAATTTATTTGTCGGACGTGATTGGAGCTGCTACTTTGTTTCAAATTGGTGGAGGGAGAAATTCGACGTGGCCTGGATTCTCGGAGGAGTGACCCTTATTGTATCGTAACTATTATGGATGTCGGTGTACACGAATAAATTGGATTATTTCAGAGTCCCAACTAATCGATGCGAGTGAAGGACCGTTCACAGTTTAATAAATTTCAAGTTTATTCGATGAATTCTTTCTAATAGGCTATTTTAGCTGTATATATTTGTTCATTTCATTCCACGAGTACACACTCATCCACATCCTTGATCTAAGCTTCAGTTAATTCGTGATCTTCATATAGCTGTGATGCATCCAGTTTGGACGTAAAGTTTGAACTACAAACGGCGCATATTTTGACTTTCCGATTAGTTTATGCACGTTCTATATTGAAAATGAATCGGTTCAAGTATAAAGTCGTGGATAAACAGTCCCGGCCAAACAACGCAATTATACTGTTATCCCGGGGACTCGAGTTTGACTCACCTGCAGGATGAGGGTCTTGAGCTCCTGGTCAGTGAGAAAGGCGGTCTTGTAGTGGCCCTCGGTGTACGAGGTGACGGCACCGAGGATCGTTTTCAAATGCTGCACCGCCATCCTGAGGACGGTGAGCTTGTCGAGCTTGCGGGACATCGCGTGGCACATAGGCACCATAGCCGAAAGCTCCGTTATGTACGTGTTCATCTTGTCCCTCCGCCGCTTCTCGATCTCGCTGTGGTTCTGTCTGTTTTGCGGGAGAAAAGAAAAACGTAACTTCTTTCGAGTATCCAGGATCGCGTGGTTGCTTCGAATTCTCGACGGACGATAATCAACGCACACTCGTAATCCGGATTGACGAGAAGTAAATTTGACAAACTATGGGACCGCGATGCCAGGGTTATTCGGCTTTCATTATTAATCATTGGGATTAAACGATTAACGCACACCTATAGAACAGTAAAACCAAATCTTGTTACAGAGGATAATAGGATTGGGCGAGTTAAAAATAGCCCCGTCGACCGGAAGCCTGCGCGTGAATCCAATTTTAGGCACAACGATACTCAATGAAACTTGACAATGTCAAATCGAGCTTTGGGCGAATAAAAATACTCCAATTCGTGTCCATAGTATTCAAACGAGAAGATATTATACGAGTACTACCGAAGTAAGCGAGGTGATATGGTACACCCCCCCCCCCTGCAAATACGTTCGACAAACGCGCACATCATCGATTTTACAAAACTTCTATCGACGAAATACAGGTTTTTCATTTCTACACTTGAGTTTGAATTTTCTTCATCTCGCGAAACCACGAAGGAAGATTATTTCAAGATCACTCAGCGATTTATCGAAGTACAATTTTTTTTGTTCGAGCCGAAATACCGCCAATAAGAATTAATCACATCGGTTTTTTCAATCTCGTCTACCTGGAAAAGGAAAACTCTTCGCGTACAAAATTTCCCGACAGGCGGTTAGCAGAGAATATATACTGTTCTTTTTTTTCGCGGCGGCATGTAAGCGATATCAGTTGCGATTGTAACGAGAAAAATCGTCCCGGCCGATCAATCTATATACCATTCACGATCATCCGAATCAAAGGAAAACCACCCGGTTTATTTTCGGTACGGAACATACAGCTCGATATAAATGACTCACTAACTTTTTACTGTCGTCGTTCGAGCGAACGGACTTGGCGTCATCCTCTTGGTCATCCATCAGTTCATTCCTATCCCTGGAAAAGAAAAGGCAAAGAGCAGCAGTGATTATCGAAAAGAATCCTTTTATCCGGCTGGCCGCGCGGCTGGCTCCAATCAGCATAAGCCCGGTCTCGCACTACTCGGGCCGCGTCCGTAAGCTTTTCCGCGCTAGCGCGGATCGATCGGTTATCGGTCGCGATTTAACGAGTGGCAAAGCTCGGAAGGCGCTTCTGAAGCTTATGAATTATGCAGGGAGAAAGAGCGAGAGAGTTTGGCGCGATTACATCGCTCGCGATACGGCCGATCAACGAGAACCTGTTGCGCAACGGCCCGCTCGTATGGAAAGTCGCGCGCGCCAGTTGTGCACCGGTCTATCTCCGCCGCTGTGGTCAATAAATTTTTGATTTTTCCGCCCAATCAGCCCCGGCGCGCAGTATATAATCGATTCCTTCCTGTTTCGCAAAGTGTTTCGCACGCATTGTTTGTATATATGTATATATACATATATGTCATATAGGGGAACCGAGCTTTTTCGGCAGCAGTCGCGCGCGCGACAGTCGAACGGCAAAATGTGCAATTGTTGTACGATTTTCGATATCTGTATATGCGTTCAATTCAATCGGAGCTACAAGGGAAGATATATATAGATTGGCAGTCGCGCAACTACTTTGGGTCAAATGACCGCAATCTAAATCAAAGGTCTGTCGTGGACCGTCGTTGAGAAGTATTTCGAAACAGACGTTAACTTGACGTTAACTATTCTAAGAATATTATTCTTTTTCATTCGCTGATTAGACGTATATATAGGAGCTGATTGGAGGAAATGCCATGGAATAGTGATCTGTGCATAAGATTCATCACCTGTAGCGTGTATAGACTTGTGTCATATATTATGAGACTCACAAGAACGAACAACACTGCTGTTCTTCATTGTTTCATCTTGCCACTCGCGTATATAAGAACTTCTATTGTGAATTCTTGATGTATATCGTACGTACTGTTCTTTTACTCTGTACACTTACTACGAATTGACGGACTATCGTAGGTAGTTTTTGGCCTATTTAAGGCCATTAGTAATTACGAATACTTATTTATAGGTATACCGAGAAGCCACCTCCATGAGTCTCGCAATTATATATCGGGTAGCTGGTGATACGACACACTCCCGAGCTGAAAGGGCAAAACAACCATCCAAAACAGTCATTCTTCCCTTTCGCCCGATCCCAAGAATCGGCCGTTGAAAAGCTGCAGAAAAATCGCCCCCAACAAACCCGAATGGTAAACTACTTTGAAAAGTATGGCGCATTAACGATCAAGTTGGCAGTTGTCAAAACGAGTACTTGCTGTGTGTAGAGGCGGGTGCGGTAGTGGGAAGAGGGAGGAGAGAGAATAAACGCAGTGTGTATAGCTCGCAAGAAGGTGTCGCGAGCTGAAGACTTGGAAGGTCGCAATTGCTCGAGCCGCAGCTTTGAACTTGGGAGGCTCGGCTCTCGCGGCCGGATCAAAGGGTTGACGCACACGACTCGCTCGAGCTCGCCAAGGCTTCGCGCGCCTCGAAAGCGCCGCGGACCATTGCGGGGTTTCAGTTCGCGCCAAGTGAATTTGCCGAGAGGCGCGAGTTTGGCGATCTTCTTCCGCGGCTGCGGCCCCGGTGCGGTTTCTCTTCTCTCGAATTATACGAAAATTTACATATGGATATAGCCCGGCTAACATTTCGTCGAGAGCGAGATGGAAATCGATCCTGCGCGCGTTCGCCGATGATAAAACTAATCTCGTGGTTTTTGAATTTTTCGCGATCGATTTATCGGATATTTGTATATATTGGCTGTACTGGGCGGATTCTAGCGATGTCCGTCTTGTGTTTGGAGTAAGCTTTTTAAGGTAGACAACATTTGGATCCCGTTGAACTGGAGAAACGATTGATTGTCGCCGGCAGAAGAGTCAAAGCTGTATTATGAAATGCTGCATCGATTTTGAGAATTGTAAGTGTCTATGGAGACACGAATGTTTTCAAGGAAAAAAATATGATTTTTTCTATTCAATTCTTTTATACTGACAGTCTCTGATGGAGGAGTCCGCTAATGATTCAGAAAGCTGTTCATGGGTCGGGCATACAAATACTGAGTAGATAGATATCAAAAGACGACTGTCTTATGGTTTATTTGTATAGTGGGCCGAAACTGTATATATATACTGCAAGACATTTTGGGCCTTCAGGTGGAACTTCCTGAAGTGTTATTTAATCTACCTACGTACAGATTATATATTTTGATACGGTTTCAATCAGACAGTGACGAATTTTTAAACCACAGTGAATGATCACATGAAAATGATTGAAATATTAACATATTCTGATTAGTAACTGTTTTTCCTACTAATAAATAAATGAATTCTCGTGGTTTATTAGTTGTGCCGAACCTAGTGAATATTCACTCTAATTCTTTCGAACTATCCAAAGATATGAATAGTGAAATACAGTGGGTGCTCCAACTGTATTTCACTACGAAATGTGAGAAAAGCAGATGTTGATACACTCGGAGAATGTTATCCGATGCACTTCGATTTTTCGTATCTTAGTGCGCAAAGTATGTCTTTTTTTCACGGACTAGGGTGCGCAAAGTACCCTATTCTTTCACTGTGCCAGAAAGTAGTGCGAGAAAGTACTTTCCCGCGCCAGTGCGAGAAAATAATGCGAGAAATTAATAATATATGAATGCACTGCGAGAAAGATATAAAATTTACGGTCATCGTATTACGAAGCTACGTATACAGATTCTTGGGGATTCTGCCTAGCAGAGAGACCAATGCATTTCTGTGTACGCGTATCAATGATCCATTATCATAGTCAAACTTTTCGCACTTCGATACGAAAAATAGTATACGCAACTCGTGCGCACGTAGGTGAATCCAGAACTCGTGTTGTCACCCTCGCTACGCTCGGGCGTCAATCTCCACTCGTGCTGGATTCACCTACTTTGCGCACTAGTCACGTAAGCCACCAAAGGGAAAAAGTTAACCCTACTAAATTCGCCCCCTAGTCACACGTCAGAAAGGACGTGAAATTGATCGATACATCCTCGAATGTACTCCATTGCATAACACCGTTTCCCCGCGCTATATACATGGCGAATGGAAAACGGCGCGAGAATTCACGCGTCTTTGTCCCAGTGTCAAAGACGCGAAACTCACTCTACACGAAACGAAACGAGGTGCCGAAACATGGGCAAACGATATCGGAGCCGCGAGCCGCGAGCCGGGGGGATGACAAGTTAACTCACTGCGAGAAGGACTTTCTCTTCCTTGAGTGGGCGTGCTTGTCGTGGTCCTGCTGGCTCGAGTTCCTGACGTCGTGGTGGTGGTGGTGGTGGTGGTGGTGGTAGTGCCTGCCCGAGCCGGAGCGCTGCTGCTGCTGCTGCTCGGGCATGGCGGCCGCGGGCCCGTCCATCCGCTGCTGGGCCTGCTGGAACGGCTCGAGCTCGGCCGTGCTCGAGCCCAGCAGCTCGCTGGGCGTCGCCGCGGCGCTGGGGGGAGCCTTGCTCGCGACCACCAGGCCCGCCGACGGGGCCGGCTCCCCCCCGCCTGGCTCGTCCCCCCGCGCCAGCCCCGCCTTGAGCTCGCCGAAGTACACTGTCGAGCAGGGACTTCTGCTGGCCAAATTCAATTTTTATTATTTGCATTCACAAACACACACACACAGGCGCTCACACACACACACACACACACACACACACACACACACACACACACACACACACACACACACACACACACACACACACACACACACACACACACACACACACACACACACACACACATAGCTTATGGCTATATATTCTCGCGATTTCTTTGTATTATGCAACTATGTCTCCTCTCTGTTTTTATAAATGTGTGCGTGTGCCTCTGAGGGGCTTTTCGCACAAGAATCACCGATGGTCTTGTTGTTTCTCCGGCATGATTCTAAAATAATCCCTTACTTTTTTCAGCTATGGATAAAACTTGCAGCTTGATTATTCGATCGAGACGAGGGATTGTACTCATTCAAGAATCATACCAATGGATGGAACGAAAAAAACTGACAGTGATTCTGGAGTGAACAGCCTCTTGGAATATACTCGTTGCTGACAAGTGTGTCCAAGTCAAGATTTTTCGTACCGACTGATCCAACGGATGGAGTACCCCAAGCAGTTACACCGACACTAATTGAGGAAACATATAACCTTTGGTTCGTCGTGATTGTGATGAAAATTTGTGAAATGGTTTTTGGGTATATTGAAATACAGAAAACTGTAAATGTTGTTATATTGCAAACGTATATAAAACCGATAATGATTGGCAGAGAGTCAAAACGTTAGATTGAATAGATCATTTGGTACAACCCATTTTTAATAGGATATTTAATTCCGTAGTTCTTCTTGTTAGTGCGTTCGGGTGTTGCGATAGTTTAGTCGGGCTCTTGACACTATCACATACGTGGTTGATTCATTAATTAACCTTTAGAGTGCCGGAAAATCAATATTTTAACGCATCATAAAAACTTGTTTAATGTTTATTTTTAGACTAAAATATATATTAATTTATTATTATTTTCACTTATTAAAGTCATTTAAGATAAATTTACCCCTTCACACCCCTTTTTACCTACCCCAAATCCATTAAATTTGTATTTTCTACATTGTGCAAGTGGTCATAAATTTTGACTATCAACCCTTCAAAATGCTTTAAATATTTAATTTAATCTACAAACTTAACTTATATAATGTTCTCATAAAGAAAGAAGCGTTTTCTACTATTAAAAATACATTTTTTAAAAAATTTGAAATTTTTAACATTAGCCGTTCCGTTCCCGGCCGGAGAATCAATATATTGACGCACCTCATGATCTACACTTTGTGTATGATCAATCATTGACATGAGGTACCTTAAATACCAGTTTTCTGAGGGCGATATGCTCTTCCAAATCCCGGCCATTAATGACATTATCTGATATTTCTATACTGATAGATATCGAAGATACTGTTTCTAATGATTGAATGTTAGGACCCAAAAGTCGCTTGAACGTAATTATCGGATGCATTTATCCAATGTTACAAATTGTTTGTCACGTATATTTCAATAATATCTTGGATAACAATAGTAATAATAACGCAAAGTCTAAACACGGAATTGTCCCTTTGTAAGATTCGTTTTGGGTGGCTTTGCGTCATTTGAAAGTACAATAGAATCTAGTAACCCTAACGAATAGTTCTCAAACAATTTCAAATTCTATGAATATTTTTAGGCGATGGTACTCATTCTAAAATGGACGTGATAGGCTCATCAGATGTACCCGACTCAGATATTCCTATTAGAAAAAGAAGTGTATTGGACTGTAATAATTTGCCATTATAATGCTCGATTGATTGCAGGAAAAACTCTTATCATTATGAGAAATGCTACAAGCTCGGCCATAGGATTTTTTGAAGAAGTCTAGCTGGTAATAACTTTTTGATTTTCCTTTTGTCTGATATTTGAAAAATTCTAGTGTTGAAGCTATAGCTTCAAGTTAATCAGTCGGTTTCGCTGTAACAACAAGAGAACCTTATGGGATCTTTTTCAAAATGAAGAAAATCATCTACATGATCAGCGATTTCAAGAAAACTACATAAGCGTCATCGTGGTGATAACATTGTTAGATAAGTGAAAATGTCCGAATACTTATTATTAGGTGAAAATCAAGACTGGAAGCTACACGTTTGCTTTGCGAAAATTTTCCTTTCCCATAGTTCTAAACTTTATGACTTTTTAAACTATTTGTCCCGTCAGATAAGTCGTACCCAGATTATGAAATCAAAATTGAAACTCAAATTTGGTCACGTGCCGGATTCTACCAGACGTGGGCCAGACGTTTTTTATCGGGTCCTCCGGAGCATAAGACACGGGCGCCGAGGGTAGCCAAGAAGCGAATCATCGGTCCTGCAACGGATTGTCGGCGAATGGAGTTTCGGGACGAAGCTCGCGATCGACGCAACGAGGCAGTTGGTCGTGAAACACGCATAGACGAGGGAACGTCGCGAGCGCCGCTCGGTGCACGCAGGAAAATATGAAAAGTCAGATGCGCCAAGGTCGACCGCTTATCTGCCCGACGACGTCACGAGCCGCGAGCGCGCGCGGCCGCAGCGATTCTTTTTTTCCGCGAGTTACAAGCGCGATGATGTAACCCGGCCAGCAGCGATTAGCGTAATTCCATTTGGCCGGCCGTCGCGCCGCGCCACCTTTTACTATGTCGATTCTGCAAGCTCGAGCCGCAAGTCGCCGCGCCGCGGGAGAATCAGCTTTTCGCGCTGATTTTCTTCTTTCGCCGGCGTTAGGCGTGCGCGCGTGGGTGAATAGATTCCTACGGAGAATCTCTTCCCGGCGTTCACTCACAACGAATAATTTTGTTTCTACACGTCGCGGAAATCACGATCTCGGGGAGGGCGTACAACGATTTGGCGCATCGGTATTCTTCAGGGGTTGACGCTCGCTCCGATCGCACGTGATGGGTTCGAATCACCATAAGCTTCCTGAGCTTTTGGGACAGCCAAGGTGATGAGCACGTTCCACTCCACACAGATTCAATTGACTAGCGGACTTGGATTGGCTGGTAGCGTTAACTCGTTGGAAGTATGCGAATGGCATTTTGGGCAGGACGTGAAAGAGGATGAACGGATAGTCAGCAGAGATATTGGGTGCGCTTACTCCTGGACGGGTGCGAGGTCGTAGTAGGTCTGCTGGTGTCTCAGCTGCTGCTGCTGCTGCTGCTGCTGTTGCTGTTGCTGGGGTTGCTGGTGATGGTGGTGGTGGTGGTGGTGGTAGACGCGGGTGGACGACAAGTCGTCGAGGGGCACCAGATCGTCAAGCTGTGGCTGCTGCTGCTGCTGCAGCATCAGCTCGTCGTAGCCGTGCGGCTGGCTCTCCTGGGCCACCATCTCCTGCCCGTACCCGACTAGAGCCGGCCGCGGCTGCTCCTCGCCGGACTCGCTCTTGACCGCCGCGACCTCCAAGCAGTCGACGCTGCCGTCCAGCGAGATGCCACCCTCGTCTACACGCATATTCAACTTTACTCCTTCAGCGCCCCTCGATTTCACGATTGCGCGTATAGTGTGCGGGCGAGATCAACCGCTGCCCGTTCGGTTCGGGCGTCAAATAAATAATTAGCTCGCCGGGCGATATACGCTCGAAACGTCAATCCCGATTCTACACTGACAGACTTTCAACACACTCTTCCCTTGGGATGTGAGATTGTTCGATCGTTAAAAAATGCATCGGATTTATCAAGGATCGATATTTTTCTTTCTTTCATTTAGGATCTTCAAATTTTTCTCACGAGATTCGAATAATTTTTCAATCATCCCCGAATGATTTATCAGGCAACTTGGATGATATTTCATCCTAAAAGTTTCTCGGAGATTATTTGCGTTTTATATCGTCCAATGTTTTATTCGCGATTATCTTATCTGCCAATGTTTGCGAAATTCGAGCTTCAAATGAAAAACTATAATCTGGTCTTTATGTGAAAAGTCTCAATTATCAAGTCACGATTTTAGAAACTTCGATACTGCGAATACATGAATCGCTCCGAGTGGAGAGTAAACTCATGTGATCTCTCCGTAAATGAAGAAAACCGACGATAACTTTTCAATTATCTGGCAGACAGTTCTTCGTTATTTCAAATTGTTGATAAGAAATCATTTTTCCTACGCCCTTCTTTTAAACTCGAACGTTCGAGATATATATCTAGATGTTTTGATATTTCACAAATTCGACAATCTTTTCATCAGCATAATAATTAGACCAAACTAGTTTAAGGATGAAAGCTCATGAAGTAACTGCAACATTCATCAAACGTTCACGATTCTTATTAGTAATAAATAATTTTCTTGATGAAGTTTCATTATATCGATGTTTTTTATACTGTTCCAATAAGAGTGTTCGAATAAGAAAGAATCACGACATATTAGCTTGACTCAAGTGTAATCCAATAAATTCGTGGAATAATTGCGAGCTGGAAATAAAAACCGCCGAGTGAGGTTCAATGAAATTCGCAAAAGTTTTGAATTCAACGACACGGAGAGGAATGAAGTATATTGCGATGGTCAGCAAAACAACTCCATCAATCGCGCGATCGAGCATCGTTCAATTTCCATCGTTCCTTGCTATTGGCGTTTTTGAATATGGTCCGAGTGAATCTTGATCGAAGACTATCTTAATATTGACGGATCATATGTATAAATGCTACACGAACGAGCGTAAAGTCTGTCAGTTAGAAATACGCCTGGACCCTTACTAAAATGAATAAATTGAAATGATTAGAAACGAGCCCTTGTTTCAAGTCTGACCGGACCCGGTCCATTCCACTTGACGCGCGCGTGCCTCGAAAATTCGCCATGTGAAATTTCGCGTCTCTCGCCTCGGCACACACGGATCAAAATCGACAGAGCGCGAAATGTGCGCAAGAGCCAGCCGATCCGCGTGCTATCGGTGGCGTTTCCACGGCACGTTTGCGCTTACCGAAGAGCCTGTACATCCAGGTAGAGGTGGATGTGGCGGCATCCTCGATGGCCTCGGAAGGCCTCGAGCCTTCTTTATTCTTCCTCGCCGTCGAGCTCTGCCCTCGCCCACCTGACCCGCTCTCGAATCAAGAGATTCCTCGCCTCTCTGGCCGCACACTCGAGTCAAACCGCGCGCAGAGTCTTCACCTCACTTTGCGTCACCTCTTTTCTCCTCTGTTGCCCCGCGACCTCCGATCGGCCGCCACTGAATCGATGACCCGAGCACTCGACGAGAAACAGCCTCACGGGTGTCGACGATCCGTACCGTTTTGCGTCCGATGTTACCACAGACCACGTACGAGCACTGAGACGAAGCCGATCGCACCCCCGAGATGTAGTTGCCCGTCCGAAAAACGCGTATACTCCCGAAAGCTCCGCACCCGATGAGCGTATATAGGAGAGAGTCGGTTGGCCGGAGATTATCGCGCGAGCGCGTCCGAGTCGCGTGTACGTGGAGTGAGAGGCGCGCGCACGCGAGCGTGTCACGAGAGCGACTGGTCGCGCGACCGGGAAGCGGCGCGCACGTGCTTGCGGCTTGGCGCGCGCGCACGCAGGTGGGAGTGACCAAGTCGGCAACAGGCTGCGGGCAAAGGAAGGAGGAGGGGACCGCGGGCAACCCCCTCCCGGGGGGCTGGACCAACTAGACACCCCGCTGTTCCGCTCCCACACCCCCCCCCCCCCCCCCCATCGCCCACCCCACGAGATATCCCGCGTTGGGCGCCGTGGAAGAAGCGCTTTGGAAATTCTACTATGATGGAATAGGTATTGATAAACAACGTCACGTTGCGATATATTTCATTCGCAGACTTACCATATGTATTATAGCGAATTCGATTATATTCGCGGAGTAAAAGCAAGTAACTTATATCGCTGTATGATTGATATAGTCTCCGTCTATGGATTTGGCAGATTTCATTAGTCAGGAGACCATCTCACATTTGGGTTGCTGATTCCATAGAAATTTTTGGACATCCATACAAATTATCTTTGCATTCGTCTGTCAGCTAATGTTTTGAGTTCTCTGAGATGTTAACCAATCATTGTCGATTTTATGCATGTAATGTACCTTCTAAGATTGAAGTAGTGGAAATTGCAAATCAATAAAAAAACTAAATAATTCAACTAGGGTAACTGCAGGCAGTTTGTCAGATTTCGTATTTTCGGTGCTCTCTGTGCATCAGTTGCCTTTGGGTTATGTTGGAGGTATTAAAAGAAAATTTTCGGTACCTTCTCCACTCATTTAGTCCTTAAAACTACTCTCCTACAACACTTTGAAGTTTCGCTTACTGATTTTTTCTCCCTTTTCTTATTTCACCATTCACACTCAACCTAAAAAATCAGGTGTAAATAATTTTTATCTCTCAAAGTGTCATTACTTTTTTTATGTAAAAACGCTCATCTTTCGATTAGTTACATCAGTTTCCCCAAAACTGTATTTTATCCTACTCAAATTGTTATTTTTCGCATAAAAAATAAGTAAAGCCAATTTAGCACGATTTTTGATTTTTCCTATTTTGAGTGTTTTAACCGCTCTAGAGACGCATAGAGGTGCTTGAGTCACCTTTTAGTATTAACACAAGATGATTGGTCCCAGGCGTTAGTACCGGTTATTTTTCACTCCTTTTTTATTCAAATCTGGCTACTGAAATTCATGCAGAGAAAGGTTATCTTATTTCGATTGGTCATATTAGTTTTCCTTGAACTATTTTTCCACACTGTCAATACGCCTACAGTGGAATTTCACTTTCATGCAATGATTTTTCAATCAAGAGCGTATTGATTGTTCAGTGTATTCTCGGATAGTCTTACTATCGAAAAGAATAATTAATATACTAACGTATCAGAGAACCACCGCAGAGGGTAGAAGATGTCACGAATATGAATATTTTCCTCACCAAACTATCACGATGAAATCTGATCTCAGAGATTTGTGTGATCAGATTTCAACTTGATGAACTAGGAAGCACGTGGCCTAACTTGAATCAGTTCTTGCGCAAACAGTTGAAAAAACGCTGAACGATGTTAATCTGTAGTGCTTGAAATTTGCTAGTCTTCGCGAAAGGCTTCTTCACATTACGGGTATAGTGTTGTCAGTATTCTCTAATATAACTTTTTCAATGTCCAAGGAACAGAATATCAATAAAAACATTGTGTCTTGGCATTTTTTCATATTTGCTTTGGTGTGTTGGAGAAATTAACTTTGACGTCTAATATTTTGACTTTGCAACATTTGAGCTATCTCAAACTCTAAGTATGTATACGTCATAACTCTTAAAGTTGAAATTTCAAGAGATTAATAAGATTTGATCTAAAATCAAATCTTTGCCTAACATACTAAAACTGAAACCTAAAAATGGGTGTGTATGTTTCATTCATCGAAGAATAAACTGTTCAAATTGATCCGTCGTTTGCTACGTATAAATATACCTCGACGTGTCAACTCTCGTGTACTTCAATTACTTATTTTCTCTGTAACTGTTTTTCACGTAGAAATTACAGCGTAGAGACCGAATGCTTTTTGTTACCAACCGACATTTTCGAAACAAATCATGAATGTTTCAACAACTTGCTAAATTTCCTGTTGGACTCATGAATTGATAGATCTCGTATAAAGATTATTCTCTTTAAAGCAACCACAACAACATCAACGACAATGCTTGCAACGCATGTTGAGGTAACATCATACGCTCTTACCATATTCTAATACAAGCACCTATCGCATACTTGGACAATGTACGATGATTCCATGAATAGAGCGCACTACTTAACAGTATGCCGAGTAATCCGTTATCCCACGCGGGCCTCGATCGAGTGCATCCCCTACATCAAGATCATATCGTTACACGTTCCCGAGGTCATCTACAAACGAACTTTTCAACTTTTCCCTCCTGCGCCATTTCATCGCTCGTAAGTATATTCCTTCGAAAAACTTAATATTCGCAAGACGTATATATTCATCGGATCACTCGGGGGCCACTCGAGCGTGACACAATACAAACGTGGTAAGCGAGCCATATGAGAAAAGTTTCATCTCGATTCGTCCCTCCTACCCTCTCTCCCCCCCCCCCGTATGCCGCGCACAGGCGACTTCACCCCCCGGGCCCCCGTCCCGCCCCCCGCCCCTCCACGCAGCTCCGCGCCCGTGCAAACAAATACACTGCGTAACACATGTCATTCGCGAATCGCTCGCATCAAAGTCTTCGAAAATGATAAGCTCCGGACGGTCAAACGCGCGGCTTACGCGTTTGCGTACGCCACATACCGCCGGGCCGGCTCTAATTGACTTTCCCAGGGTCTCCGGCAACGAATTTCCCCCCGCCCCCCCCCCGAACAATGCAAGCGCACGCGGATTTGTCATCGAGCAGCGTCGGCATTGAATAATAGTACGTCGCGATGATCATTAAGTCGGGCTTATCGCGTCCTTCGCTTCGCCGTCGAACCCTCCCTCCTCCTCCCACTTTCTCTCTCTCTCTCTCTCTCTCTCTCTCTCTCTCTCTCTCACTCGTTAATTACCACCGATACCACGCGCTGCGCTGATCCGTTTGAAGTGACCGGTGCACCGGTGCGCCCCTCATTATAATTAGAGCGATATCGTGACGATCGCCTCTTTTTTCATCCCTCATCTCGCTACGTTCGAGCGTTTTTGGAACTTTGATGATGGAGCCGCTCTCAGTCCCGTCATTGCCGAATCAAATCCGGAGCTCTCTCTCGTTTTGGTGATTTGCGCGAATTTTTCGCCGAGGTTTTTACCAGTGCGTGCGTATGTGCGAGGCATGGGTATATGTCCAAAGCTCGTCGTTTACCCCACTACAAAGGGGGAATGTCGGGATTTGGGTGCAGTCGAGAATTCACTTGTATTTCCGTTTGCGTCGCAGGATAGATTTGTGTGAGATCACGCAGTATACAGCATCGCGATCAACTGGCGTTAGATACGGAGAGATAGAGAGAGAAAGAAGAAAAAAAAGAACTGCAGTCCTGCGTGGATTGAGTTTTCAAGGGCTGAGCTTCCTCGTGTTTCACCCCTCGACCGAGGGAAAGCTGATAAGCTCGATTATTTGTCCAGGTCTCGACCCACATAAGGTCGCATTCGGGTGTCCGATTGATTGGTAAAACGATACCGCGCGGCGGCTCCTGTCGGTCAGTTCTGTAATTTTCTCGTCCGACGTGTCTCGCCGACGTGATTCGTTCCCCGAAAATTCATCCACATTCACGGTTAACAACGAAGAAAAAGAACACCGCTAGGAAGACGCGCGCGTCTCACGGTGTCTCCGTCGATTTTAATCCGGACAATACGTCGAACGATCTCACCCGAAGGGATGAAGTATTATTTCGCAAGCTCGTTCTTAAACCGTTTGCGTTGTTGGTTTTTTAGGGGAATATGTGTAATTTCAACGTGATGCACGATTGCTCTTAAACACGGAAACTCCATCACTAGTCTATTGTATACGCGTGGATATCGTATTCCGTACGTGTAAGTCGCATCTGGAAGATCGATCGATTTCGTACAAATTATGGGTGGGCCCTTTGTTGTGCGCGGAAGATTCGATATTTGGATTAGCAAAGTGTCAACTTCCAGCGAAGCAGATTTAATTAAGACTGGGTGTAAGGGTCAGAGCAAGAACCAATAGCCATTCTAGACATTTTTCACTAATCATATCGAAGATTGTCTATACTATCAATGTGCAGAGGTCCAATTCGAACCAAGCAAAGAACTAAAGATACTTTCGAAATCAAAATTCTTGTTTGTTACGATCTTGGTGGGTCAATCCGTAATATGGAGTTCAATAAATGAAAAACTCTATGTATAAATGTATTCTGTGTGTTTTTTCGCCAGCATGATGGCAGTAGAAGTCAGTTCCCCTAATTTTAATAATGTAATAATTCCTGATTTTACTGCCTGATAAGGTCAGCGAACCATGCTAGCGAAACGTCGCAAAGTATAAATTTATATATGAAGTTTTTCATTCATTGAATTCTGTATTACAAACTCCATATTAATCAAGAATTTTGAACAATGGAGGAGGGTGTGAAAACAAGCATACTTTCAAAATCAATCTTGCATTTGAAGAAATATATAAAAAATGACGTACGCACCTGCGAATCTTGATCCGAATGTCGAAGCTCGCACATCATTGGACTGCAGCCACCAAAGCCGTCTGTATCTGGAACGTCGAGGAGCTTCGATTATCACACGCGTTGTAAATAAACAGGCGTTACAAGTTGAAGGGGGAATAATGCGGCCGAGTAATTGTTTTGGTATGCGGCACGCGCGGCGCGCTCGCGCCAACGGGGACATTCAGTTCTTCTCTTGCTTGCGACTGTTTTCGCTGCAGCAGCACTTCAGTCGCGCTATATTTTTCAACGATGTCTCGTATTTATCTGGCGGTCGACGAGGAAAACGGAAAAGAGTGTTGGATTCGCCGCGAATTCAGCGCGCACGAGGTACCGCCGCGTGAGCTGCGAATATTATTTGACCGTTTTTTTTTTCTTTCTGTCGAGACAGCGAGTACAATGACTTCGATGCCGTAGCTGTGTGTAGCGATAGAAGCAACGGTGGTATCGTCACACGATGACGATTCCGAAGCGAAACGTTATTTCATCGAGGCCTCGTGGCTTTTAATTTTGATCGCAGCGCTGGATAAACAGCAGAGCAGTCGATTGTCACGAGAAAGAAAAAATAAACGCCGATATACAAATATATCAGTATGCTGTATTTCTCAAACGCCCATCCCCGTCGAGATAATTGGCGAGGACAGACAACGGCCCTCTTCGCTTCACTTCGCTAATATTTTCTTCCCCATCTTACAATTTAGCCCGCGATTCGCACGACAAGTTAACGAGCTTCTAATTATTGGTCAACGACTTAATTTTATTCGTTACGCGAATTCAATTTGACATGATTCAATTCACCGTTACTAGATAATTAATGAATTCATTACTGCATAATTCGAATTTCCGTTGAAAGATGAACGATAAAACAGTAGAATGTTGAATTCGTGTGGACAGAAACGCGTTTCAGGTATATCGATATATCACTCGAGTATCAAATCATATAATGATTTCCTGTCAATGGCTCGGTTTAACCCGATTTCCATTCGATGAGTTACGTAAATACTAGTGTGCCAAGTTACCAGAATCCAGGTGCTGTTTACTCAAAATAATACATCCGTCATCTATTCAAACTTTGGCAGAAAGATTATTATCCAACTGCCCGTTATAAGGATTCAAATTTAAATAGAATTCGTACCGAACAAAATCCTAATCATTGTATATATATATTCTCCAGAAACCGGTATTTTCCAAGTGCTCGACATTATGAGAATTAAAAATAAAGCTGGAGTTAGCTATGTTCTTGAAGATTGAACAGTAAAAAGTTACAAAAGTTGTTATTTCAGATGTTAAAGAGGATTAAAACAGACCAAAAACCTCAAAGACAAACCCTCCCCGAACATTTCACTGTCCTACTATTTGTAAATACTATTATTTACTTTCCAAAAATTATAAAAAAAAATTATTTTATTTGTCTTCAATTTAGATAAATATATTATGCACCCGAGCAAGGTTAGGCGACTTCGGCACGAAAAACGTTTGCGACCCGAGCGTAGCGAGGAACAGCCTAGATGAGCGAGGTGCATATGCTATTTTTCGTACCCCGCGGGAGCAAAGGGCCATTCTTTGAAAACGCCAGGATGCAAAGCTGGCAATTAGCTACCGCGAAAATGCATTTTCAAGTTTTTCATTTTCAAATATATAGTACATACTAGTAGACATTCTCCAAATTTGCTTCTTGGGTTTGCAATGAATAATTTTGTTCGAATCGCCATAGCTAAACGCGTGTTCTAGGCAAACCCTATGTTTTCGTTCATAGTTTTTTTGAGTATAAAATCATACAAAAAATTACGTTATCTTCACCTTAAAATGTTATTAATACCACTGAAACGGCACAAACAAAAAAGTATATAAACCAAACTTACGTATTTTCTTCCGCTGATCTGATAAATTTATCAGGTCTAGAAAAACATGTACTTATTTTGAACTTGATCTCAAATGAAGCTATATCCATAAAACGAGTCATTACCGTAATAACTATAAGAACAGGAAATGGTTGGAAATGAGAAATTATGGCGATTTGGAAGGGCTATGGCCCTTGTGCACAAGTGGTTTTAGCAAATAATGGAAAAAAAATCAAAGATGATGAATTCTATATTTCAATTTTCGCCCTCAAAAAATATTGTTTTCATGAGAACGACCCATATCCGCTTATTGTACGTTCGTTGGCGTATATGAGAATATCACGAAAACACACTTCGCCTATAAAAATGTATCCTCGTTTCGACTTAATCAAGGACTCGAGCCCTTCCGTTACGCAACCGTTCGGACGATAATTGTACGAAGGATGTGACTACGTAATGGGTTCAATCGTTTACGTAAGCTTTATAGGGCCTGTGGTCAACAGATCACAGCTTGTTTCTGACATATCCTGCCCGACTCGCATACAAACTCGCTCGACGAGTACGATGAGTCGATATTACATACAGGATAACAAGCTGCTCTGGATGTGCTACGTGCCACCCTGCACCCCCTTCATATTTTTCGCTCTGTCGAGATTTAATTTTGCACCCCTTGCCTGAGTTTTCTCTTGCTCATTGTGCTCGACCCAATTGAGCCGATGTGGATATATGGGTCAGGGTGGCGCTTGAATGGCTGGAATACGTGTACCGATTCAGATATTTGATCTATATAATGTATAAAGGTTTGATATTCGGAACTGGCTTTCTCGGAGATCTATTCTAGAGCTAGATCAGTTAATAAAGATTGACTTTTGAAGCTCGATAAATAGTATTTGACGTGAAGAAGGGATCTCAAGGATAATTTGATATTTCATAGTTGATCCTTAATCAATTTTAAAAGATATGATTGTTAGAATTTGATTATAACTTTTTGCTCCTTGTCCAAAACTATTGAGTCAGATTAAAAAAATGTCCTTTTGGAGGTTTCACTTTTAACAAGTATTATGAGAAGTATAAGTACTTTTTTTTCAACTCTAAATATCTTCCCCTTGATGCAAATGATGTTTTCCACTTGAATCCAGATAGTTTCTTCTTGGTTCTATTGCGATCAAAATATATATTATCGTATGTTTTTTCTCAATGTATTTTCTGAGTTACGACACGGAGTAGAGCGATTCGGAGCAACTCAATTCATATATACACGTATGCAGGAGACGCAGACGATTCGTCGAGATACGTTGGCTGCTTCGGTGTTGCAGTGTAGAATTCCACGATAAAAGTCAGCGTGACCCAGATCGGCAAATCCCCAAGTGAATGTTGATTGAAAACGGATGTATAGGCCCATATGCAAAATCAAATTTGGCCTAGACGCGTTTGGAGAATCGGAGGTGGAATAAAAGCGCAAGATCTCGTTAGCGGATTGCCATTGAATCTGATCGAAGTCGGATGTACTCTCTTAAATCCTTACAGTGAAAACCCACTGCATTGCAGTGAAAAATCACTGTAAGAAAGTGGGTGACATTTTCACTAGAATCGCAGTAAATTTTTCATGCAACTTAAGTGAATTTCCACTTTACTTCCATGAGTTTTGATAGAAAAATTTTTCACATAAATTTTACATTTTTACATCAAGATTTGCAGTAAGTATGGTGTGAACTGAATTTTTACTCTACTTACTGTGAACTTTATGTGAAAATGTTTCCCATAAAAACTCATGGAAGTAAAGTGAAAATTCACTTTAGTAACGTAAGAAATTTACTGTAATCCAGTGAAAATGTCACCCACCTTCTTACAATGATTTTTCACTGCAATGCAGTGGTTTTTCACTGTAAGGATTTAAGAGAGTATACTCGCGATAAGCAACGAAAATGAATAGGACAGATATATAACTGACGCAAGGCGAAATGCGTCAATGGCAGGCCCTGTGCTTACGTCACGTAATTTTCGATATAGGGTCAATTGTATCTGTACGTGTTGTTGCGCAACGCAACGATCCTTATTTTGTAAATTAGTTCTATCGCTCCAGGTGCATTGGCGTATGTGATACGTACTGTAGCCCGCGTACGCTGTCGGTCCGAAGAGATTGAAAATCTCTCCCAAATTCTTATGCGCAATTCGAAAAGAGAAATAATAGCGTGAAAACATTCCATAAAAATCGTAAAAAGTTTCAATGAGATTTGACTGACGCAGAGGGCCAATATCCCGGAGCACGAGAGTCTCCGTACATGTATGATTGCCCATCTAATCTTTCACCCCCCCACCAGCGTGGTCCGCCTTTTTACTCGACTCCTCCCCCTGTTCCATGGGTGGAACGTATTTTTTTTCACAGAAAGAATGTTTGAGTTTAAAAATCGATAAAAGCCAAAGAATAAATATTGAAATTGGGTAATCATTGCTGTAAATACCTACATATGGTTTTGAAACTGTATACGTATCTGGGGGTAGATCTACCCTTCACACCCCCCGACTCTCCTGCCGCGGACCAGGCTACGTCGTTTACGGAAGCTCCCCTATCGAAATATGAATGGTACTACGAACAATGTGAGACTTCGACACGGGAATAGTCCTTTATAAGATCCGCATCGGAAACTTACGAAATAATCCCCGAGAAATGCGCGCGACGCTATGGGTTCGAGAACGAATCAATCCGGCCGAAGCGATTCGCTCGACGCCGCGGCCGACGCTGCCATGGCAACAGGTGTACAGGGAAATTTTCGAAACGTCCCTTTGTTTTTCGATATTCCAAGTGGATTCGGTTTTGACGAAGCCGCTTGTGCGTGTATGAGCGCGCGACGAGCAGCGCGGCGAGAGCCCGCGGACAAAAGCAGCCCGAGAGAGCAATTGCGGGCTATACTATGGCAGAGATGGCCTCAGCCAGACAAGCTGCATGACTGGCCGCTGCATAATCGCGGCCGATTCGCGGCTCCCGAGTCCGCGTCACACAATCGCTCGTTTCGCTCGTTATGTAATTGATTCTGCGAGCGACGCGCGCGCGCACGAGCCTATATGTACATACAACGTGCGGAGAGACGGACGCGGAGCAGCTTTGTGCAGCCGCCCCGCAGCCCCCCCTTGACAACCAAACGCCGCGGCTTCTCTCGCGGGCTCTGCACGCGTCACGTTCAGCGACTCGAGTCACGAGACAGAAAGAGCTTCGAGCTTTTCTCCTGTAGGTCACGCTGGATCCAGTGTTCCGAGTTTGGACGTTGGATTTTTAGATTCTGATTGGTGCTACACCCGTCGGCCGACTGTTTTGGAAAAGTTGGGATCACCATTGTTGGTTTCGGACTCGCGCTCATAGGCATATGATGAAAAGTTTAGCGAAAATCACCAGGATGCTCGTTGATTTTTGTCCCTGATTCCGACGGATGGGGTTTTCTTGATGATTCTACCGGGAAATCCTTGGAACCCTACGTTTTTTTCTTGAGAAAACTTGTATAGAGCTCGTATGTTAATTATACAATGGTTTCTTTCCTTGTACTCGGTTGGATCCAAACTAACACTCGCCATGCCAGCCGGGAGTCAAATCGACCCAACGGAACTTCTCTTATTTTGGATTCTTCTATGGCTCACAATACCTGTGTGAATTATGAGAAGCACATTGTAACAAGTACAAAACTATATCGTTTGCCAGTCTCAATAAATCATTGGAATTTCGATAGAATCTTTTATAGCTACACAAATTCATGACTGTCAAATTTATTAAGAGTATTGTAATTTCGCATAAAATTTTAAAATTTTAATGAACCAAAGCTCGTTTCATACTGAGGTGATTTGTTCTTAAATGTTAGGAATTTTCCTAAAACGAATTTCATTCGACGTGCCTCACATCAAACAGATTTTCTTTTTCTTCCAAGGGTTATCCTCGCTAGGAGATGTACCCACATCAAGCAGATTTATATATTATCATTTCTGACAACGCTCGACCGAGAATCCAAATCATGAATGTTAATTTTACAAAACATATTCTGGATATATATACATGTTTTCGAAAAATTGGAATAAGAAAATTGAAAAATTTAAAGACATACGTGATGGAAGATAATTTTTATGTAATCGATTTACTCAAGAAAAATAGTCGAACTAAGTACTGTACATGGATGAAAGTAGTGACGAATAGTTAGAAAAAATATTGAGGAAATTGAGATGAATTCTCATAACGATTGAATAAACATATACAAGCGATGATGTGGCATGATGAGGTGAAAAAATATCAGAGGTTCGTGAAAAAATGTTCGATTACTTAACTTACTTGACGGTGTAGTAAACAGTGGAATTTCACGGAAATGATTCATTATAGAATCTTTTAGTGCCAATTCAAATCAATATTTCTTCGTACCCTTGAATAAATCTTTATACGACTTTATTCTAAAATACTCAAAATATCTTCTCTGAAAAATTATGAACGTACATATGTTTTCAGTAAATTCACTCGAAGATTCACCAAGATTCCCTCCAGAATCACGCCAAAAAAATAAAAAATGCCATGAATGATTTAAAAGTAAATAGCCTCTCAACCTCAATATTTAGAAAATATTTTTCTTCAAAAGTATCTTCATTGTCTATGTTAGTGGACTGCTCCATTTTTATTAGTTGACAGCTATTTCAAAGTACGTTTTCATTTTTGATTCTTAATCGGTTAGTACCGTTTCATGATAGCACCGCTAATTTTTATTTGAAAGCCAATATTTTAAAATCAAATAGATATCCTATCAACATTTACCTCGTAATGTATGCAAAACAACATTTTTGCTGCATTTCCTCGTTGCATCATCGAATCATTCGGAGCAAAATTTTGATTGAATCGATCATGCACTCTGTTGGGGGTGCTAAAAATTCATTTACAATTTTTCCTCATCTAGAAGAAACTATCAACCAAATAATCATTTATGGCGAAACTTTTGGAGGTACTTTTTGGGCTGGTCTTTGCAGGGTATCTCGATGAGCCATATAGTATACAGCCAATTAATATATTGTTTGATTTTATGGAGACTTAATATTATATCCAATTCCATGGATTTACAGTATTATTATTATAATGAAAAACCAGTGTATGAGAGTGAAAAGAAATTATTGAATGAAGGTGCATAAATGATTGAGTGGAATGCAGTTAATTTTTGTTATATCAATGGTGAAAATTCACTTTTATTATATGAGAAATAAATTGCAGTTCCACTCATCTATCTATCCTTCATACGCTGGTTTTTCACTGTGAGGTTTCACGAGAGTATTCACAAAAATTCACAGGTACATACACAATAGGATAACTATTGACCTCATATCCCCGGGAAATCAAATCGCTAGACTGAATGGCTTCATGTACATGGCCCATCAGGGAACAAAAAAATCATCTTGGTAAGTTTAACATTTTTGAGTGAACGATTTAGGTTATACATTTGATATATACGTGTAATTACGTTTATTATTTTCTTCGTTCTGAAAATATAGTCACGGGGAAAACGACAAAATGTTATTTTTCCATTTGGCCAGATTTATCGACTTGTTTCACGAGTCTCATTTTTTATAACGAGCTTGTTTTTATGCGTCTGACGACTGCTGTAAGTTTTCTATGTGTTCGATAAATACCTTTATGAGGAACTAAAAGTTGATATCACTCTTTTGCAGTAACATCAATGCAACCATTCCAATTAACAATATTTATCAGTGATGGGGTTGATTCTCCAGTACGAATAACATTCAAGTATTGCTTCTATTAGCAATCCCGGAGAGAGATCATCCTGTATTGTTTTGTGTAATAAAAGCAGTCTAATGCCCAGTGACAGCTGTGCTGGCGAAATGTCGCAAAAACTGAAATATTGAGTTCAAAATTCATTGTTCTCCATACTCTATTGGATTAGCCCTCGAAGATCGAATTTCTCATGAATTTTGTAACAATGGGAAGTACTCAAGGAAATATGAACCTTTACATATTTTACACACACATTCGCACAAACACAGAGACATATGCATATAGAGAATGACATACAACGTCAAAACTTATCGTTCTTATGTTTCTTGCTTGCCTGCATTCACTATCTATATCTATATTTTACGCGACTCGTCACGTGGTTAGGTCTACACCAATCAAATCACGAGTTAAGACGCTTCACTTTGACCCCCATTACTTTTTTTATATAAGGATCAGGTATATAGGGGGGAGAGGGCCAGGTTGTCAGATGTAGGTACATTGGCAAACTCTGAATATCTCTCGATTCACGTGACCCGCACAGATGACGATTATTGCAATTTATGTACATCAACACGATACATATCTGTCCTGAGTATACCATATGTCCAGCTCTGGTTATAGAGGAAAAAGGAATTTTTACATTCTATAGAAATATCTACCTGGCCTACTCGAAAGCTATTAAAGTGTACATTGGTACAAACGGGATGGAATTCAAAGTGAGAATTCACCACGTAGTGCGATGTGCCTTATCCTTTACCATCTCTATATACCTTCTATAATTATTTATTTTATTCATATTTCAGCCGGCATTCATCATAGATTTCTTTAATTTTGCAAAACTCCCAAGTATACGCTTGTGTGACGATTATTGCTTATATTGTTACTGCAAGTGACTCAGCGTCACTTTCCAACATGAGCTAGCGAATATACTATCGGGCGTTTATGAAGAATACAAAAACTCCAAGCTGTCTAGCAATTATATCCCCCGGTGAAAAAAAAAATGTTAACAGCTCCCCGAGATAAGCCCGAGTGTCACTTGCGCAACGCACGTGAATATTACAAATGCAGCAGCGGCGCCGCTGATGTACCCCATTTCAATTTCGTTTCACCGCCGGAGCGAGAAAAAAAAATCGGCTCACCGTATCGGCATCTCGTAGCGACCGACATTTTTTCACCCATTTTCGCAGCTCAAACCACTCTCGATGATTCCCATTATCTACTATGCGCGCTCCACTTTTCATCCGAGCAATGCGCTCGCGTCAACGTCGCTCGCTTTTCCAGTTTCTCGCGCGCGCGTTAACATATTCCTGGCTATTCTGAACCACGGACAGCCGAGACGTTTGTCTGTTCTTCTTTGTAAAAGTTCAATATGCGGTTCTGCAATTTATCTTCGAAACCGTACGTATTCCGTCCAAGCTTTCGAGTCTTCGTTTACGGTTCGCGTTGCTCACGCTTTCGCGACATTATTACATCGAAACAATGTCGCGTGAATGATAAGCCAGTTATCGCAGGCCTGCAGGGTACTTTCATCAAGTCATTGTATACATATATGCAGATTCTTCCTCCCGAGGAACCGATTAGCTCACAGTTATGTCATTATCGTTTGATTTTTTCGATTCCTACGTGTATAGGTACTCGGCCTATTCGTCATGCGACTGTATCCAACTTGTCCATACGCCGATTGATTGCGTAATAATCCAAGTAATTTATGTTAATCATTATTTTTAATCACACTCTGAACTGACTGTCGAGTCGTTATGTCTACTAACGTATACATTTGAAGGAATACATTTTTACTAATAGCGTTTTTCTGTAACACGAATTGTTTTTTTTTTTGAGTACATTCATTTATTTATAATTGCTGAATAAACAATGTGATATCGCCTTTGGAATAGTACACAAATGGACGAATTCTAGGCACGCGCGAGGTTTGCCGCCTGAGCGAAGCGAGGCTGGTAATCACGAGTGCCTAAAAACCATTTTTTGCCCCTAGTATCAAACAGTATTTTTCATCAGGAGTGTAGAGAACTAAGCTTAATTAAATGATCTACTTTCCGATACAAGTGATGAAAAGTGTATTTTCTCGCATTTCAGTTTGCGTAAAATAATGAATCACTTGTTATACTTTAAAATGCTTGAATCTATGAAAATTCTACTGCGCAATCCATTATGTATTCACGACAAGTAGTTTTTTTCGTTGAGAACTTTACTGTTTTCCAACTCAAGAATACTGAGCTTTCATTCTTATCCATAGTATATGTATACACGTGAAAATAGTCTCGAGAGTCAGCAAATTTCAAAACTAGTATGAACTTGAGTTGGATAAGCTTGATTTTAAACGCAGAAATAAAACCTCCCTGATTGTCCCTAATTTTCCATTTGATTTCCCCTCCAAACTCGCGTGACTAATCACGACTGAAAAGTTCATTCCTACGTATCGTCAACTAGGCTCGCTCGAAATCACTCAAACCGATTATTCCGCAAACCGAACGAAATCGCATGAAAAAAATCAATCAAATCTTTCTTCTCGTACGGAGCATTAGATTACGCGTTAGAGCAACGCACGAGTTCGCAAGGTGAAGTACCCTCGCAATAACAATGCGCGACGTATGCGCCGAGTGACGCAACGATCGTACTATGAGCGGCGGAATCGCCTCGGCGTGTCAACGAGCAAAATAGAGACGTCCAAGTAGAAGTGTCGCGCGATGCACTGGAGCCAAGGTCGGATTCCTCGCTGATTTATCTTTCGCTGTTCCACGCTCATCTAACGCGGAAAACCCGATCGAGCTTCTCCGATCGGCGTCCTTCCGACCGGCTGATCGAAGAATATCGTTTACATGTATACCAATGGTTGGATAGTCGACGAAGAAGATACGGAATCGACCGGTGCGACTGGTAATCCAACTGAACCCCCGATAGAGTTCAGATAGAGTACAGGATATTCATCGTATGGCTGTGACGATGTCACATCCGCCCCAAGATCCGTTGGGAAAAGTAACGGACTCGACCTCGCCGACTTTCCTATCTTTGTAACTTGTTTTCCACGAAGATCTCGAGAATAGAACGGGGAAAAATATTGCACTGCGTTCTATACAGCCTTGCTTCAGTACCGCTCAAATAGTTTCAAATTGAATTCAGATCAGATATGAAGCTGCGCTGATTGAAAAACAATAGCGTTACCTCAGTCCATTTCCTTTCGATTGTAACGTATATCGATAAGACTCGGCGTTCGGCTCGTGAAAAATGCTTCTCTTATCCGAAGTTTTTCTATTAATTATCAGGCAACTAACGCGGTGTAGCCGCAGTGACACCAATCCTGATGAATCGGAAGATTGGGCGATAATTTCAACAAAATCAATTTCTACGATTACCGGAATGGCATAATATTCAACGCGCATACGTTGAGGAATTGTTCATGAATGATGAACGAGCTCACAGCGAGAGTTATTTAAGCTATTCCACAAGATTTCAATGTCCGAGAGTATTTTTGTTACTGCAGTCGATGGAAAACAATTCAGTAAGATGCATTCATCATCATTGATTCGAAATAGAAGCGAAGGCCGCGAAAAATTGGGATAAGAATGAATGTCTTAGATTGATGTAATTTAGTTTGTCCATAATTTTACAGAGACAAGTCCTCTATCTCCAGAACCAATTTCTTCTATCTAATTTTATTCTAACGACGTTTTATTGACTTGTGATAATAATTTTCACTCTTTCATTCTGGTATGTAAAAAATTTCAGGTGCGGGACGGAACGCGTTTCTGTCAGAACTCATTGCGTAGTTGAGAAAAATCTTGATGTAAATTTTTGTCAATGTCGATGAAAACTCAATTTTCGTACCCAAATAAGGTGACAAATAACCAAATCGCTGTGCGAATAGAGACCTGACACCGGCAAGCACCAGATAATCGACTCGTATCTATTTCGCGCATAGTACAGTATCTCGAACAACGGGATATTTCCGAAAAGAACTTTTTCATCCAACCAAGTAACTCCAGTTATCATTCCACTCCCGATAGTTCCTATCGAAGATCCATGGAATTAATTCTTAATCAGCGCGTGGTGCGTTCTCTCGATCCAACGAGATCGGGATCGAATCGCGTGCAGTCGCGACTATGGACGCATCGACGATTCCGCGCGCACACATCAGGCCTCGGCATTGATACGCGACTTTTACATACTTGGAAAAAATAGCCGACGAAGACGAAAGCCTCGAAACGGCGCGGAACTTGAAAAATCGATCAAGCTCACCCCGAAACGTAAAAAAAAAAAAGAAACGTCCACAGTCGCGATCGTATACACGGAGAGCGAGAAAACACGAACGCGCAGATCATTGGTTTGTTGTGCAGAGGCGATAACCCTAATCTCGGTGCACGGCTCTGTTGCACTGGTACGTGCATGCGCATATATACATGCGCGTATTATCATCTGCCAGCGCGAGACTGCAGCTCGAACCGATATATCTCTCGTGCGCGTTTCGGCCTATGTATGTATATACAGGCATAGGCGCTTATGTACATATGAGAATGAGACGCATCCAATAAGACTCGCGTGCACGCGCGGCCGGTATATATATACATACATAATGACCGACGATGATGAATACCGCGTGGAGAGGTATAGAGCCTACTATAGATATGTCGTTCGTACAACCGATGCACTGACCGATAACGTATATAATACATCCCACACACGCTGCCTATTTGTCAAGAAGCGAGTTTTCGACAAATTTTATTGCCCAATTGTTTATAATATTGGATTTTAATTTTGTTTTATTGTAGGCGGGGAAAAATATTGGCGTTTGTTCGATGATTTGTGTGATTCACCGATGGTTATAGACCCTTTAATTTGGTTAATTTTCCCGGCTGGCTGGGTAGTACCATGTATATATACCCGATAAAGAATTTGATGGCATTGAAACGAAGCACGCGAGCGATAAAACATATTTCAACTCGGACGATGCGACACGCGGATTGTATATGTGCAGAGATGGGCGAAAAATGAAACGAGAAGAATAAAATGCAATCATCGGATGTGCGAGTAAGGGAGATTCAGACAAAGACGCACAATAGATATACGCACGACTTCCACTACTTCGAACTTATTTTCAGAATCTCAAAATGAAAAACTTCATATATACTGAAGAAACAATACTTTTCGGGGACGGATTTAAAATGTTTTTTTCCCCCATCGTCGATGATTTCCATGGAACGTAACGAATGAGGAATTGGATAAACGGATAATAATATTCCCGAGTACGACATGTATTCCAAACTGTGTATATAATTCAATTGGACGCATATAATTGATCGTACGATCGAACGAACGAACGAACGAACGAACGAGTGTCAGCCGCGGAAAACCGCAAGAAGAGAGTAATCGCGCTATATGTTTGCAAACGGCGAGTATATATACATAAAAAGAGCCAGCTGCGTGCAACTGATGTGATGAACCTTCCTGCGTGTAGTTGCCCGAGTGTACACAATAGCATTCGCGCGTCTCCGAGCCCCGGCACATACATTGTCGATGTATAGCACGAGTGCGTCAATTGCGGCGTTACATAACTCGCGGCGAGACTCGCGCCGTTGACGATTCGAAGATCCTTCCTTGTTCATCGTACGGGAAAGCCGACCAGAAGATCGTGGCCGAATCAACGAGGAATACTCGGAGGTGGGGGTGGGGTGGCGCGACGTTGTGAATGCACTGACACGATTTACCGCGGCGAGCTTAAAGCGTTAGATTCGTTCGATTTTTCCGTCGTACGGATTCCCCGATGACCTTGCGCGGCGTTGCTGACTTGCGCGAACGACCGACTCGGGTTTTTCACTCTCTCTGGCACCGATACAAGCGCATACGAGCCGGGGAAAAAACGCGCGCGCGCGAGCGATTTCGCCGGGGGGGAAGACGCGCGGGTGTCGATATTATATAGACACCCTCGCCACGAGACGTGCCGCACGGCCGATGGATTTCCGCGCGGTAATCATTTTAGCAGGAAACTCTTCGACTCGTCGCCGAGGTGCTTTTTTCCCCTATCGGCGCGACGCTCGTGGAAAAACAAGCGGTTATCGACGGAGCAGAATAATAATCTGTCGATTAGAGTTTTTCCATTTCCACAATGTCGCTCGCGAGATCCTCGCGACAACTCGGCCCACGAGTGTTTCATTCGAGAACAGTGTGCACAGGACCAAAAAATCTTGTTCACGCGCGCAACGCTTCGCAGCAGCTGCTGCTTGTGCGTACGAGACTCCCAGCCAACCGCGACACCCGCACCACAAATGATTTCACGCACCGCGCGAGGGCGAATGGAACAATCACAAGGGTCTGACGTACCGCGATAGGAAAAACGCCGCTTCCAGCGGATCCCATGGCTCTATCGGGGCGGTTCGATTTGAAAATCAGCCCTGCGTCTCTGGGCGATCGGCACAAGGGAAGAGCACAACCAGGTCAACGCGAGCCGGACATTCCGTCGCTCGAGATTGGGCCTCACGACCGCAAGGGCCGAGCTCGCGTCGAGCGGAGGATGCGCGCAACAGGTCGGACCTCGCTCGGAGAGCCTGAGCACGAGGCGTCGCGCGAAACAAGACTAGCGAGCCGTACTCCGCGACTCGCCGAGCCCAGCTTACGCGGCAGCACCTGCCGAGCTTGCGGCGACAGGTCGCTGCTTTACCCCGCGCGGATGCGATTGCATCCGTGCATACACACGTGCTCGAGTCAATACGACCGTTCGTTTTCTGCTTTCACGTGATGTCGTGTGCATCGGGTAAAGATCGATCGAATCTCCGGTTCACACATCTCACGTGCGATCTATTTGGATCTTCTCGGTTTGCCACCCCCGCAACAGAATATAATGTCAATGAGAGATGTCTTCCGAGATAGGCAGATTAATCTGAAATCAATCGACTTGTTGCTCATTAGCTGTACTCGGTTGCTAGAGATATAAACAACTATTGCTATGAGAAAATAAATATTGTCTGCCCTTTGCCTCGAAAAGTACTGAAAATGAACTTCTACTCGATATTTCATTCTCTTAGCAACAGTTAGTAGAGAAGTAAAAGTGGTTGCTATGAAATATTTCTTCATAATATCAAATATTTTGAAGATTCTAAAACATTTGACGTTACAATTATCGAAATTGGACCCTTTAGTGATTTTTCCCATCTCCATGTAACGGTTAATCGCTCAATGAATTTCAAATATTGTGTCTTTTGCTTCGAAAGTTTTGGAAATGTACCTTAGCTTTATTTTTTTTCTTCTCTATAGCAATGTTTGTTGTTATTATTCTCATGCTTGAGGTATTGAGAAATGTGATGAGCCTAAAATAAAAAAAAAACTCATTTTCAACAAACTATAAATCAAAACCTGTTTGTTAAAAATAATTTACTGTCACTGATATAGTAATCGAAATAATTTGAGTCTATAATAGCTTCTTTTCAAAAAGACAAAGCCAGCATTATAGTACAGTATATTTGTTCCAGGATTCATTTGCAAATGACAATAAAGAATGAATTGAAGGGTGAAATTAATTTTTTTTAAAAAAAATTGTACATTGTGTAATAAGCGCGGAAACTTGCCAATTTCACTCGGGGGTGCGTTGGCGCACGAGCGCAGCGAGTATTTTTCATCGCGGGCATAACAAATGATGTATCGTGTGGTAGTTTTGTGAATGGAATACGTTATTTTTTGTGCACCCGTGATAAAAATATGAATACAGCACCTAACGCCTGGACTGCTCAATAAAAATTGAGGTTCGATCTTAGTCAAAAAGATGTCTTCACATCAGTCATTACTCGAATGGTTGAAATAGTACCTTTTTTATGGATTTCAGATACCACTTGGCGTTGAGTAATGATTAGCAATTCTTAATTTTCCGCTCTAATAAACTATTTTATTTATCAGGATCACAAGGAACAGCGGTTTTTTCTGAGTAAGCTTTATTGCCCCCCCCCCGCCACCCCAATTGTAGTTCTAAAAAAGTATGAAATGTATTCCTGATGATAGAATCATTTTTAATTATTTATAAAGAATGATATGTCACAAAATTGTTTGAATACATTTGAACTCATCAGTTTCACTTCAATCAGAGTTCTCTCATTCGCAACTCTTACAACCTTAGTTGAAAATACACGCAACCTAGTTATCCCACAGATATTATTTTCATCTTATAATCACCCTAAATAAAGTAGTTCCCATATTTTCTATTGATTTTTCTTTAACATTTAATCAATAATACATTGTTGTCAAATTTTGTATTCTACTGAATTGATGAAATCTGATCTCTGTTATAATAAGGTGTGCATCTAGAGCTAGTCCTGGCAGGTAGAGTCCTAATGTATCGACTTTGTTTTTTTTTTATCGGATCAACATCACCGAATATAGAAAAAAAGGAATAAATAGAAGTTTGAAGTGCATCGGTAGCACAGAGATCCAGAAGGTCATCTGGGATCCGACAAATCGAGGTTCGATATCCAATCTGCGCGGAAACACTATACACGTGTTTTTGAGAGACCATAGTCAGAATGCCATTATCCTGTCTGCTATTTAATCTGATATTGTTAATTGTGGTGTACTCTTTTAAATCCTTACAGTGAAAAACCACCAATGAATGTAAAATATTACTGTCATGCAGTGGATTAACTATGTTTCATCCACGGACTTGAGAGAGAAAGTTTATATCGCACGCGTGCTTGTATTTCCCGGACGAAAAAGAAACACAAAATGGCTGAGGTATAGGACGGATCCGCCGGACCGCCCGTAAAAATTGAGCGGAAGTTCTCAATGTCTGTGGCGCCACCTGTTAAAAAATGCACAGGACCAGTAGCGGCTCACCACTCTCACGCGGGTCTCCGATAAAAAAAATTCGTTATTTTCGTGTGAGCCTAAGTTAACCTCCATTTTTAAGGTTTTTTTCCCATATAAACTTCTAAAAAATGAAGAATCAGACCGAATTGATAATTCTACTACTAGTAGCAATATTCTTCGCTAATGTGAGAAAATAAAACAAACGCAAACCATATAACATTGTAACAAAAGTTCTCAAATTATATACGAATTTAATGTACTTATTTCTCGATTTGTGATTTCGTTTAGATTGCAAGTCAACGACCAACTTGTGTAAATCCTGCTTATTATTGCAAGAGTTTAGAAAGAGCAAACCGATGTAAGGTAAGGACCATTGAATAATTACTAACACTGTTGGATTTATACAGTCTAAGTAGATGCATATACATATGGTGTCGATTTTTCAAATAAGGTAGGTGTACCCAATATGCGCCAGGACCCAATATGCGCCACCCTTCGTATTTCATATATACGCGCGTCTAGAGCATCGCCGCGGCATAGAATCTTGTCGGCAATGCTAAATAATGAGGAAAGAAAACATTTTCACCGATCGGGAACCCTTACACCTACTTGTTAGAGCTCGTTTTATCCATTTTTTCGCCAATTTTCATTCTCGATCTAATTTCGCTCAGGCAAGTGCGAATTTTTTTAATACCCCTAAACTGGGCCAAAAAAAGTCGAGCGACATATCATTCGATTCCTTGACATCCCATCTACATCATCCAATTTTTTTTCTTTGTATGACCTTTTTATCAATCGTTTCAATAGCTCTTCGTTATTTTTATCAAATGTACCCAATATGCGCCACCCCTATTTTCTTGCTCTAGAAGCTACAATCAACCCATTGATGGTAAATATCCGCCAAACATGGTGGAAAGAGAATTTAGTTCAAGCTCTGAAGCAGGTCAAAAAAGGTGAGATATCGCAGAGGATGGCTTCGACTATATATAAGATACCTCTTCGAACATTTCAACAATATGTCAAACAAAACATATCCGGAAAAGGAAAATGAGTCGACCATATGCGTTAACGACAGTACAGAACGAAGAATTATGTAGTCGAATTAAACGCTTAGCAGATATTGGCTATCCTATAACGAGAAAATTCTTGAGGTTATGCGTTTATAAGTACTGTCTAAGAAAAAACATCAGACAGAATTTTTCTGCCATCATGACAATAGCTAGTCCCAAATAGGCTCGGACATTTTTTAAATTGAACTCTTCCATTTCAGTGAGAACATCTCAATTATATTTAAAATTACACTAAAAAGAATGTTCATCAATTTGAGAGATTAATATTGTAATTAGATGTTGCATAAGTTAATTTTGTTGATTCAAAAACAACGGTTTTTCATGAATTTTAACTGAAAACTTGATTTGATTTAGGTTGTTAGAAGTTCATATAATCTATGTACTATGGTTTAATCAAAGACAAAATGTATTTTTCAATAAAATTATATCAGAAATATACTTTTTTGTTTGTATTTTATTCGTTTCAGACATGCTTCATGCTTCAAATTCGATGAAAAGAAGTATTTTCAGGGTGGCGCCATATTGGGTACACTAAAAATTTTTTCAGGAAAAAATTTTTTTTTTTAAAACCGCGGTATCTTAGCGTAGAACTGTTCAAATTGAAAAAGACTTGGCTCATTTTGTAGGTATTGAGTAGACCTTCCATTTGACACCAATTATGTTAGAAAATATTTATTTGACGCTGTGTAGTGACCTTTCTCGCTTAGGTGGCGCATATTGGGTACAGGTACCTTACCAATTGAAATACCATAAACCGGAACAAGTCATTTCAAATGTATCTGATTCGAATAATTAACAGGCAACTTATTTTTTTGAAGTCTTATGTCTTAACTACTTCTAAATTAACGAAAAAAATATATCGGGGCTGAAATTGAAGCATTCAATGTGATCTGCAAAATATAGGTTGTTATTTGTCCTAACAATTTTTCGTGTTAAAACTAGGTTGATATGTTTTGAGGACTATACACGTGGAACGGTAATTTATCATCTTACTCCGTACAATTTTACTTAAGGATGTTCTGGCTACAAATGAAAATAGTGAAAAATACTTGAAATTTCGTACATAAGCATATCTTATGATATAAAAGTTGTACCCAAAATTTGAGAAAGTCCGGTTGGCTGGTTAGAAAGATATGTGAACTTCGATTTACATGCACTCTTATGGAGTTTCGTGAAATTCGAGTATTTTCATGCTTTAAACTAAGTGAAAAGTATGGAAAGAATAATGAGAATCTCAGGAAACTCTTGAAAACGAGAGAAGAATATCCGATGACTAGATATATGCTAGATCATCTGCCTGGGTTGGTTGTGGAACAAGTTATCAATGGTTTTCTATCCTCCCAGTAAGGGACAAGTCATAACTTGAAGGATAATCAAATTCAAAAGTTAAAGACGCACTTATAAAAACGAGCTCAAACATGATTTTAGACTGCTGAAAATCCTTCATACAACTATGAATACGGTTATTCATGTCACATACGAATACATCTGTTGCAGCTCAACTCTCTAAGTACGTTCTATTGATTTTCCAAACTTTTGGTAATGACTGTGTAGCCAGAACACCCTTAAACTGATAACGCTCTACCAGGATGATCCGGGTAAATGTTAACGTCATTTTACAACAAGAGAGAATTGTACATTTTGATACTAGAAAAAAAGACGAATTCTAAGCGCGCGTCCGGTTTGCCGCGAAGCGATGCTGGTAATCTCACAAGCCTAGAATCATTCTTTGCTCTAGTATTGAACAGTATTGTTCATTACGAGTGTAGAAAACTAAAGTTGCATGATCCAATGCAGGGATGAAAAATCATAATCCTTATTGGTAGCCGAGTGGCCCACACCTTAATAATTGAGTAACTCTTATAATGTAATATCTAATCTGCTTTTATTCAAAGCATACCTTTAGCAACTATACAGGAAAAAAAAATTCATAATATTTAAAAATAATGGAGACGAGAAAAAAATGTTAAAAATTAGTCACTATTTAGCCTTCTTAACGGTACCAATACCTTAAGGGGTAATATACCTTTGTGACTTTTTTTTCCAATTTTTTTTTTATTGGCTTGAACACTCCATAAACTATCTAAGAATGATATGAAAAGTCGATCAAGCGGGGGAAGAAGTTCTAAGTGCCTCAAAAAATCGATTCTCTGAACAAAGTCGTATAGTATTAGTATTGTACTCAAAACTTTGAACGCGTTTATCTCGGAACCGTCTTTTTTGACATTAGTGTACCAATAGCGCCGTCAATTTTCAACCGATTCACTTCAAATTTAAACTGTAGCTCGGAAACATGATTTTTAAGTGAACTTCGTACGATTTTTTTGATATTTTGATTTTTACCGATTTTATGGCCGATTTTTGATTGATTTTTTTGCGAAAAAAAAGAAAAAAATTCAAATTGACGCCATTTGGCCCCAAATTCGAATTTCGAAAAAATCGCCTGACGTTCACTGAGTTTTTTATTTTACTTCAAAACCCTGTTCGATTTTTTCTTCTAGGGTCAAAATTGTGATCTGTAAGGGTACGCTAGTGGAGAAAAAGTAAAGAAATTTTTTCTTCTCTGACAAGCTGGTACGCCATCATTTTGTATTTTTTAGAAAAAAGAAAGTATTTTTTTTGTAGTTGGAAAGTAGTACTTTCATATGCAACAAACCCCATATTCCTAGGATTTTTCCTGCGCTTATGATAAGTGTTTGAAAATGACCTCGAAATCGGAGGTCACAAAGGTACTATATTACCCCTTAAGCCAATAAAAAGAAAAATGGATTTTTGAAATTACAAAGTGTCTACAAATTTCATTTTTTCTTACTCATAAGTGCCTTGTTCTTGATTTGCAATCGAGATTTTTTCTCGAGGGGCTTATCACTCCGGTACTCTTCCATATTTCGACGGCGTTTTTTAGGATTCCTTGGTACTAAATTTGAAAGTATTCGTTGTTTTTATCTCATCAGCATAAACTTATTGTGTTTTGATCTAGCTTGTCCTAATTTCAGGAATAGGTAAATATTGGCAAGAATAAAGAGAATATTCATACATAAACTCGCAGTACTCTATAAGAACTCCGTTGTACTCCCTCCGGGAGTACTGGCGTGAGAAGCCCCTCGTTTTTCTCATGTTCTTGAATTATATGTATATATAGTTTACGGACATCGGAATGTGTGATTCAATACGTTAACTAGCTCGTGAACCTATCAAGTATTCAGTATTCAATATCAATTGGATCAGAAAAAAATGTTTAACCTCTACTTCACTTTCAGGCAGAAAATGAATGCTTCCCGACAACACCTATATATTCTACTGATCCTCCGACAACTCCTATATATTCTACTGATCTCCCGACAACATTTATATATTCTAGTGATCCCCCGACTTCGACGACTTCACAACAAGTTGGCAAGTGATATTTCAGAAGTATCTCTAATATTTTGAATGCATATGCATGTATCACATATTTCTAAAATTACTAGGGGGGTACCCCCCTGCTCGCTTCACTCGCCAATCCCCCCGTGTGTTCTTTGGAAATCAATAATTTCAATAATAAGTGTAGTAATAATTACGAGAAAATTACATTTAAAACAATAAAACTTTAAACTTCAAACTTTGATTCTGTTCGATTGAAAAGAATACTGAACGAACGATTCGAATCAAAATAAAAGCTTAATGTCAGCTTTATTCATGTTAAACGTTTGTTTATTTAGATTAATAGTGGGTTTAATTTTGGGTTAAGGGGTAATATACCTTTGTGACTTTTTTTTTCCTATTTTTTTTTTTATTGGCTTAAACATTCCATAAACTACCTAAGAATGATATAAAAAGTCGATCAAGTGGGGGAAGAAGTTCTAAGTACCTCAAAAAATCGATATTAGTATATAAAATTAGTATATAAAATTTTTTTATTCAAATCTGGCTACTGAATTTCATGCAAAAATAGCTCATCTTTCGATTGGTCACATCAGTTTTCTTCAAACTATTTTTTCACACCGTCAAAGATTATTCTAGTAGTAGGAACTGGCTATTTTCTATAAAATAATTGTATAATACTAGGAAAACCGTCTTCAATCCATCTCAATGGGTGATTATGAACTGAGTTAAATGTATCAATATTTAAGAAATGAACGTTACGTTTTATAGACATGTCACGATGAGGTAGTAAAATTTACATCGCTAAAAACCGATTTTCTTATTGGCACGATATTATCGATATTGTTGAAACAATCTGCGTTCATTGGAGGTTGATGAAAATCCGCTAAATACAATTACTATCTGCTTCAATCGCATCGTCTCTTAGTGTACGTGAGTTTGTGACAATATTTTATACACATGATACCTTCCAAAAGAATAGTTCGATCTTCCTGAAATTTTGCACCCAAAATCAGTTGTTAACCGAATTTAATTTTTCATAAGATCCATTGTTAACGTGCCTCTGGGAAATTATGAATCCTTGTAACTGTTTATTGGGACTTAAACTATGACTTACGAGGGTTAATGAGAATAAATGAGGAGTATTGACAAATTCCAGCGCAACGTAATTACTAGAAAAAGTTAATGCATACGTATACATTCGCGGAAACATGGTTTTAATCTCGGCACATAAAATTAATTTATCCATCGTGGATCCAGATATGTTATAAGTAAATTTTCTTGCTTTCAAGGGTAAGGACGATTGAACTATAAATTGTCCGGAACGCGTATATTTTTTATTTATTCTATGACACGTCATTTTAAGACATATTTCTAAAATATATATGAATCCTTCATTTTTTGATAAGACCTTGTTAATAACTTACTTTTATCTAAAACTATAAGTCACCGAGAAAACTATATATTTCAATATGAAGAATCATTTATATTTCATAGGTTTGGAGCGACTGAGAAACTTTATAAGTTTACGGAATGTACCACACATCGGCTAAGGGGTAAACATGCTCACTCGAATGAGAGCAGTTCTGTGATGTTCTTCAAGAGTATGCCGTTATCAATATATACATATGTAAAATATATACGACATAATTAAAGAACTGTGTAACAAATTTGAGTATTGATAAAAAGTGTATCATTGATTAATTTCATTTTCCCAGAGCAAGCTTTGTTGTCATGTAAAAGAAAGATCAACGTGCACAGAAAGATTCTAATTCAGAATCGTGCAAAGAAAAAATCAAAAATCATCTCTAAAGATTATGAAAAAATTTTAGTGTACTCTTCGACCAATTTTGAGATATTTTTGTTCTTAGATAGTTTGTGCTCAATTCGATAGTTTCCGAGAAAAAAATTAGCTTAGGTTTTCGTAAAATATTTACGTTCTTGTCGCCATATTGTAAAGAGAAGTGGTTTAATGATTACAAAAAAATTCTCCAATAAACTTCAACTATCGTGATCACCTCTGATCGCAATTGTAGCATGGATCTATAGCGGTGATATTGCGAAAAAAAATCTCAATATTGACTTGTTTTCAAAATTCAGACCGTTACTTAGAAAGTTATTGATTGACAAAAACTGCGTTACTTACGTATACGTACACACGTGCGTACGCACAGGCAGTTATTTTTAAGATTCGACGAAAAAGAGGTCAAGTGGTCCGATTCAAAAAAAGTTTCAAATCTTACAAAATCAACAATCGCGGACGTTATAACTATCCACTCAGGCTAAAACTCTACTACTCCGCGCTCATTCTTATTCAGTATTGACCTTTAAATATATATATATGATTTGTAGTAATATATAATAGTAGATTACGATAGGTTCTCGGCTTCGCCTTCGCCATCATACCCCGCATGCCACTTAATCGAACTTTCTGGACAAGTGTCCAATACTACTTTTTTTATCCTCGAAAGTATGTACGTCTAACAATTGATAATTATTCAAATAGCTGAGCAGGCTGTTAACTGTCACCTGGGTCATTTCACACCAACTCAGGAACTCCATTTTTTTCAATTCATCAGCGAATTTGTTGTAAATGGTCATCTAAACAGTCTTCAATTCCTTCATACTTTTTACATAACCTCAAAATAGACTCATTCGCCACCTTGGATTTGGACCGAACAATCTTTGTTTCGATGCTTGGTTCAAAACAATCAAAATGAGCTGTGTCTCAATCTGGTTATGAGTTGCAATCATCATATTTCGTATTTTCGGTGCTCTCTGATCATCTGTCGCCCTCTGGTTATCTTGGGAGTGTTGAAAGAAAATTTTCGGTCCCTTTCCTGCTCATTTAGTCCTTAAAACCACTCTTTTACAACAGTTTCAACTGAAATCAGTACGACTGAAATACACTCTATATTCTGTAAGAAACTCGTATACCAAGGATAGTTCACTCCCTAAAAATTTGGTGAAAAGTCGGAGTGATCACAAATTTTGCTTATTTTCGCTCTAAACCCATTATTGAGCGAGATGATCGCATTCAAAGTTTACGAGGTGCCCCGAAGAAAAACCGGGCTTGATATCGGTTTCTCCGTCGATCCTACTACTCCAATAAACTCTATATTCTATAAGAAACTCGTATACAAAGGATAGATCGTTCTCGAGAATATACTGCACTCACTCGTTTTCCGTGTGCCAAGCACGAGGGCGTGTCTCTAATTGAAAATCTAAAATCCGAGATTTTAGCAATATCGAACTTTTGGCAATACATTCAAAAGCTAGAGGCTGTTAATACAATATATTGTTAATAACGATCTTCTTTAAACAATAACATATTATTCTTGGGAAATGAGAAGTTTGAAATAAAATTTATATCCTCTGAAAGATCAGAGAATCCTAGGCAAATTGCCGCATTGCAAAAAGGTGAAAATTAATAATTATTATTGATTAAGGGCATATCATCCTTTTTTCAGGGTGACGCGCAGGTAAAATTGTATCCCGGAATGTGTGCCTCCTGGGTTCCGGGGCACGCGCGGGAGGGGCAAGGTGCATTTAGCAGGTCGTGATAGGCGCTCGGATTTCTAGGCAGGCTTGACGAATTGACTTCCCGGCTTAGCACAGTACATCAATTGCGATTTGACAGGCGGCCATCGATGTCGCACGGAAAAGCCTATATGGTCTAGACGTCCGCGTGCATTATCTTAGGCATCTCGAGCGGCGGCTAAGTTACGACGCGGGGGTTTCGGTCAGCGCGGCCGAACCAACGCAGCTGCGTGCAGCTGGTGACGTAGCAAGGCCTGTTTTTTCTTTCTCGTTCTTCGCATCGGTACGCTAGATGCGCGTTTCAAAGTTTTGATCGTGATCGCGTGAATTTAAATGTAATTTCAATTATTCAAAAGCAAAACATTTTTATTTAATTTATCAATTAATTTGATACCAAACATGGTATGCAATTTGACAAAGCAGTGGATTCTTCCTCACGGTTTTTCCACCAGTTCGAAAATGCATCACTAATCCCAATGCGATGTCACCAATTTTCAGTCATGAATGAAAAATAAAAATTTTGCCCTGTCGACTTGACGTGAAACAGTTGATATATATTTAACTTATGGAACGCTATATTTCCTCGTGTGCATTGTTAATCATAATTAACTTTCTTTACATACATTTCATTAGAATTTTAAATTGATTGTTTGACGTAAATTAATTCCTTTTGCTCATAGAATAAATGTTTTGTAATTTGTTTTCATTAAATTTTAAATCCATCGACCACAACTTGTTGGTTACTGACAAGATTGAAGTACAGCTTGAGAGTTCACTTAATTTTCTGAACAGTTATGAAAGTTTTATTTAGAATGTGATTTGCATGCATATTCATGAAAACGACCTACAAAAACCTTTCCATTTCGTCAGTGATTCAAAACTATTTTCTAACCGTTCACATTTTGTCATCAATCAGCTTACCAGCAACTCAGTTTCGCTGGAAAAAAAAAAATATATATATATATATCTAAATACGTAAGAATGAACGAAGAACAGCAGAGTGTTCAGTAATCAGTACTTCAACATGAATAAATCTCTACTGCGTTTCTGCGGATTGTGGCAATATGCACCGAAATTAGATATATTAATACTACAAATCTTCGTTAATGGATTAACACTAATTCTCATGATCCCTCAAGTACTCGATTCAGCTTGTTTTTGCATCATCTTTCATTTTTAATAGTTTATGAACATCCTTAATTGCTTACACTCTGTAGAGTAAAGTTGCATTTGATTCAAAGCTATATTGACACGTTTCTGTTACATCATGTTTATACGTCTTCTTCAAAGCAGATAATATATGGGTCTAAAATTTTCCCTGACTCAAGTTGTGTTTTACTGAGTGTATTCAATTTCAAAGTTCAACTCAATTTCAATTTCAATTTAGTTCAAATTTCACATTATCGCATTAGAGTAGTATTGAAAGTAGTATAGCTAAGCGGATACCAATGCAGGGGGGTTCTAATGCAAGCGGATTCTAATGCAGTGCATTAGAACCCCCTGGGGGTTCTAATGGGGGTTCTAATGCACTGCCTTAGAATCGCTTGCATTAGAACCCCCCTGCATTGGTACCCGCTTAGCAAGTTTGACTGTGCACGGAAACCACATCCACGGTGAATTCTGGTGGATTTGAATGCATTATTGTCTACTTAGTTCTACATCTGCATTAGAATCCGCAGTGTGTTTTAATGCACTGCATTAGAATCCTCATGCATTAGAACCCTCCGCATTGGTAACTGCTTAGCAAGTTTTGACTGTGTATTGAAACAGCATCCATGATGAATTCTTTCCCACTCCGACTGCCTTGCTCGGTTTTGAAGCGTCTACTGATGATATATGTCAATAGTGCGTAGAGATAACACCATGGGGGGGTTGAGTCGTCACGTGCGAGAAAGCGTGAGAGCAACTGATCGCTGGTGACCAAAACTCTCGGGTATCGATACCGACTGTCCGCACGTGTTGGTAGCCGTTACACTTTTACCTCGTGAAGACTCCTTAGAAGAGGTGTCATAGTTCAAGAGCGGTGCGTAAGCGAGTGGTCAACACGTGCGCGGTAGCCGTTGGGGTCGATGCCGACTTTTACCACCTCCGCATGCAACCGTTTTTTGTTTGCTCTTGTCTCGCAGCCGACGGGGAAGCGGCGCCGTGTACCGACCCCCCACGCAAGAGGTGTCGCAGTTCAAGAGCGGCGCGTAAGCGAGTGGTCAACACGTGCGCGGTAGCGATTAGGGATCGATGCCGACTTTCACTTCCTTCCTATGCATCCGTTTTTTTTTTGTTTGCTCTTGTGTCGCAGCGGACGGGGAAGCGGCACCGTGTACCCCCACGCAAGAGGTGTCGCAGTTCAAGAGCGGCGCGTAAGCGAGTGGTCAACACGTGCGCGGTAGCGATTAGGGATCGATGCCGACTTTCACTTCCTTCCTATGCATCCGTTTTTTTTTGTTTGCTCTTGTGTCGCAGCGGACGGAGAAGCGGCACCGTGTACCCCCACGCAAGAGGTGTCGCAGTTCAAGAGCGGTGCGTAAGCGAGTGGTCAACACGTGCGCGGTAGCCGTTGGAGGGTCGATGCCGGCTTTCCCCTCTTCCTATGCATCCTTTTTTTTGTGTCGCAGCCGACGGAGAAGCGGCGTCGTGTACTAATGCTACGCTTCCCACGTGCACGTAGATGCGTGTATGTGTGTTTGGCGGGAAAACTCGCTACACGCGTGATTTGATAATAACGGCAGGTGTGTGATATTACAATCATTATCATCGTTGCATACATGATCGTCCGATATGTTTCATCCAACATAATCGTAATTATCATCAGTTTTTCTATCAAAACTGCTGATTTTGAAAAAGAGAAAGTTTTCTCGGAAAACCCTACCCTTTCCAGTGAAACGTCGGGAGATGATACTCAAAGTGGAGGGTTGCTGGGTGCAAGTTATCAGTCTGAAGCAAGGAGCTGAAGGAAACAGAACCTTTACTAGCTACACACGCAGATTTGTCTACTACATCTCTATCACTTCATTTCTAGGAGTTCGATTCTTATTCAGTAAGTTAGTTTTACATATTGTGATACAGTTTTTATGAATGAGTGAAAAGTGAAATGTTATTAAATTCAGTGAGTTTGTACTGTGTATATATATTATATATTTATCATTGTATATTTCAGACAATGTGCACTTTAGTTGTTATTCAGCTAAACAACTTGACTGTTCTGTATATATATAACTAATATATATATATATATATATATATATATATATATAACTAATATATATATATAATATGGCAAGTAGAGTGAGCTCCGTAAAATTTAGTTTTTAGTCAATCAAAATTTGGTTTTTTACATTATAATAAAATGACTTAGTTATTCATATTAGAAATTTCAAGACCTTTCAGAAAAGACCTCACAATAAGTAGGTTCGTTGTTTTAGCGAGGTCTGGCAAGTTGTTTTTGATACAAAATACATGTTTTTGAGTAAAGCCCATAAGTTTTCAAGTAATATTAAGTAAGTTTAAGCATAATGAGCCTGTTTCAAAGTCGAATAACGGCTTGAAAAAGCATATTTTCATAGAATAAGACTATTGAATAAGCGCAACGCGTATTTTTGTGCGGATCAGTGTAGTGAATTGCGCGCGGACCTGAAACCGCGCGAGTCAACTCGCATATCTGCCAATTCAACGTGTGAATTCGCGATATAACATACACATATAGATGCAATACGCATATAGTTATAAGTTCAACAGTAAGTTTCCACCACTATGTTTAGAGTATGTAAGGGTGAACTGGAAGGAGGAAAAAGCGTTTCCCGGGTAGTTTCCCCCAAAATAGAGTCAACCAATAGGAGACGGGGCCCGGCCGCCGATAACGGTCTATTGGAGGGTCGCTGCGCGGGGAAGGGGAGGAGGTGGGAGGAAAACTCATGCGCTCTCTCTCGCTCCACTGCGCAAGATGCGCCCTTGGCGGTGGCGGGGACTGACCCTCCCGTCCTCCCTCTCTGACTCTCTTGCTCTCTCTCTCTCGCGCCAACGTACGGGATCTATGCTTGCCACGGGAGTGAGTGAGAGATCCGATATTGCGCTCTCGCTTCCTCCAATGGGTCCTTATGGGCCAAAATCAGTATAAGAAGGGCCTACGCAGTGCATCGCCAGCACAGTGACGCCTGTTCTTGGAGTAAGTGGCACTGCAAAGGAAGACTTGGTCTCCTAGCTCACCTCGGCCTACGTTCTCACCGAGACGGGTTTTTCCTGGCTCGTGGGCTTCGTTCCCGATTTGACTAGTGGACCACGTCGTCCCGGTCGTTTTTTTTTGCCCCAGCTCTCTCGGCCGGCGCTACTACTAGACAGATTCGTCAAGGCTTCTAGTAGCGTTGACGAGCAATCTGGTGAGTGTATAGTATACCCGGCCAACGTCGCCGTTGGTCTTTCCGTTGTGGCTTAAGTCGCCAATTTCGTGTATTCGGCCCAAGTCGCCGCCGGACTCCGTCTCCATATTCCTGGCCACGTCGCCGCTGATCGCAGAGGACGCCTTTTCGCCTCCCAGGTCACCTACCCAGAGGAAGTGTACCAGAGTATCGCCCAATAAAGAAGAAAAAGAGAGAGAAGACAGTAAGTTTCGTGGGATTTTTGAAAACCCAACCCCTTCATTTTCATTTCTTCCTTTTTAAATACTATCTTTGTTCTTTTCTGACACTCGACGTTTCGCTTTTGCGCGGTAACGAGAACGAGACGGCTTTTTGCTGGCTCGGGAAGAGTGCAACTACTATTAGATCGGTAACGGACGAAAGCTTTCGAGCGATTGGCCGCGATCACTTATTTTTACGCCTGTCTGAAGCCACTCGACCCCCGGTCGCGACTCGAGGCTCGGCAGCCCTTTCGGAGTGGCCCTCGTAATGGACTAAGTCCAAGGAGACGCTCCCTCGTGCATCGAAGCGCACAACCAGGCCCGTAACAACGCTTAGTCGAGGCCGCGCAATAACTGAGCTATATACCTGAGCTATATTAGCACATTTTTTTGTTCTGTTTGAATTTTCGATTAAACCGTGAAAAGTAAAATCACCGCGCAATTTAATCGCAATTCTATCTTCGTCTTTTTTTTCGGGCGATTGGTTTGCATCTTTACCGCGAGAACGCACAGACGGACAGAGCTTTGCCAGCTCAATACACACGTGACGTGACATACGTACTTTCTTTGGGAGGCCCCGGAGGGATTCGTTTTGTGGGGTTATATCGTGGTTAAAATAAAATCATTCACCACCATATTCAAATCTTCTATTTTCGTTTCTTTTCCCTTCTAGTGTTGCCACCAATAGTGTTACCCGAGACTTATTTTGAGAATCTCAATTGGATCCCTAAGCGAGCCCCACCGTCAAAAAGGCGACGCTCGCAGCTGAAGAGTTGATTGATTGATAATTGGTTTATTAATGCCAAGGCCAATTGGCCGGATGGCAATATACAGAGTTTATACAAATATTAATAATAAAAGAAAAATAATACTTAATCTATAACTTAATCTATAAAGCGATAATAGCAAATAGTATAAAAAAAAAAATTTTTTTTTTTATTAGCAATTTTTTAAAAGAAAATATACGCATTCAGGGAGCGGTGGGCAAGCAGTGAGTCGTGTACGGTGTTCATTATAAGTTTCTATCAGGAAACTGACTGCTCGCGCGTTAGTAAATAAGTAAATAGTGCAATTTTGAATAGTTCAGTCGATTCTTTAATCTTAACCTGTACCGGCAGCGCATCCCAGAGACGCATGGCCTTTATGAAAAAGGCATTCTCGTACGTTGTTGTACGTAATCTGGGATAGACAAAGCTGGACGGGTTTGGGGTACGCTTAGATCTACGGTGGCTGTCATCGACGTGGTTAAACCGTTCATATAAATATGTAGGTCTCATCAGTGTGAGAGTTTTGAACATTTGTAAACCAGTAAAATAAGCACGACGATTTTCGAGTGACAACCACCGTAATTGATCATATTTGGGGCGTAGCTCGGAATCACGCCTTAAATTGAAAATATAGCGAATAGCTACGTTACAGAGTCTTTGTAGCTTGGTAGCCAAGTATCCAGACATACTGTCGTACACAGGACACGCATAATCGAAATGCGGCAGGACGAGTGCGCTCACCAATTTTGACTTTAGGTCGACAGACAAATTTCTGCCTCTGTATCGTAGACGGTAAAGAGTTCCGTGAACCTTTGAGCAGATACTGGAGACGTGATCGTTCCAGGTAAGGTCGTCCGAGAAAATGACTCCAAGATTTTTTACCTTTTTAGACAAAGGAATGATTGTTGAGCCAACCATGATAGGATCAAGTGAACTCTTATCGATGAGAATGTGGTTCTGTCCCGAGGCAAACAGGATGGCCTGCGTCTTCTTTATATTCAAAGATAATCCGAAATTAGTTGCCCATTCCACTATTCGCATGATATCGACATTTAATTTACTAATTGCCTCATTAATATACTCTCGATGACAATGAAGAAAAATTTGATAATCGTCCGCAAAAAGATGACCTCTGCAAAATAACAGGATGGAAATAATTAAATTTATGAAGATCAAAAAAATCTTGGGGCCCTCCTTCGAACCTTGCGGCACACCTGACGTATTCGGAAGGAAGTCTGTTGTTGAGTTGTCCGACTTAACAACGGCCTGTGAGCGTCCCGTTAGATAGGAATGCATCAGCTTAATGGCCTCATCCGAAAAACCCATCTCTCTCATCCGAGTGAGAGCCAATCGATGATCAATCGTGTCGAATGCTTTTTGAAAATCGAATAGGACCAGCAAGGTTACCATTCCATCCTCCACGCCCTCACGAATGGAATCAGCCAAATCAAGGAGAGTACATTGAGTACTGTAGTTACTCCTGAATCCCGATTGGTAGACTGATAGAAGTTGGTTCTTCTCAAGAAAATCAGTCATTTGTTGTGTCAAAATATGATCAAATACTTTAGCTAGATGACAAAGGTTTGCTATTGGGCGCGTTTGGGCAGGGGATTCCGGTGAGGCTACCTTACTCAATGGGACCAAGACTGATTTCTTCCATTCTGCTGGATAAGTGCTTGACCTTATACATAGATTGAAAAACTTGGTGAGAAAAGGGATGATAGTCGGCAGAATGTCTTTGAAGTAAGATAATGATAGACGATCGCAACTTCGCCCTTTTGCTTTCGACAAGCAGACTTGTATTGCTTTCAGGACCATATCATCATTAACCTCTTGGAACGAGAAGGAACTATCCTCTGAGATAGGAATATTTAGAATTGAATGAAGTTGTTCGTCTGAGCATGGTGGGTGGCTACATGTAACCGAAGAATAATAATTAACAAGGTTATCCGCCGTGAAAAACCGGAGTGGAGATTGGAAGCGTGGTCTGGAAATACCATGTTTAGATAGTATACTCCAGATTTTTGCTTTGTCCGTAATACCGTCCAGAGTCATCAATAAATAATTCTCCTTCGCTAAAGTCAATTCAATCTTCAACCGAGCACGCAGTACTCTATATTCGAGAAGCAGTGTAATACTTTTGGTGCGTTTGGCTCGTTTATATAACTTATCGCGTTGTTTGCATTTTGATTTCAATTCTAGTGTTATCCATGGTGTCGGTGTTTTAGTTACACGTCTCGTTATTAAGGGGGCAAGAATGTCAAGTAGATGAATAGTCGATGCTTGGAAATCCTCGAATATAGAGTCAATTTGGGCATTGTTGTCGATTTGAGTGACTAATCTAGCTAAGTGAGGTGATAATTGACTTGAAAATTTATCAGCTGAAAAATTTCTGAAGCTGCGATAAGTGATCGTGGTTTCTTTTTGTACATTGGAGTCGACTTCGTAATCAATAATTATGTAATCATGACCACCAATGAAGGGTGATGCCGATTTCTCATATGATAAAACCTTGTTTGCTGAGTCTGTTAAAAATACATCAAGCCATGTGTCCGAATGGTCTGTATGGTATGTTGCCTGGTGTGGAACTAACCATAGTGCATTTTCGAATATAAGGTTCTGGAGATGTTTTCCATAAAAATTTGACTTGAGAGTAGAGATTAGATCAGAGTTTAGATCACCAGTAATAATGACGCTTGAGTATAAGTGCATGTAATTATGGAGTGTAGAGAAAAATTCATTAAGAACATGACCATTTGGACGGCGATATACTACTGCAAGGAGAATACCATGGCTGTTCTCAGGGCGGATTTCAATGAGTAAGAATTCGGTTTCATCGATGTCGGAAATTTGAGAGCGTACGAGTACTCTGTGCGACAGCCCGTTGCGAATATAACAGGCCACGCCCCCTCCCTGGATGAACTCACGTTTGCCTGTTGTAGATAATAGACCACGGTCATTTCGAATCAAACTATATCCCGGTATGTTAAAGGTGAAATCATCGACGTTAGGGGTGAACCATGATTCAGTCACAGCAAGGATATCGATATTTTTGGTGACGAGAAGAAATTCTATTTCTGCGAGATGAGCATTAATCGAATTAGCATTAATTTCAGCAAATCGGAGGGAGTGATGAGACTTATTTACAACGTTTTGAGCAGTCCGCCTCCGTGGTAGTCATTCAAGCTTATCTAAATCACACTCGGTTATGATATTAATTTTTTCAGAATCATCGTCTTTACGGATGTAGATATTACCTTCACGTGCCCATACATACTTATAATTTAATTCTTTCGCTTTGGATTTAGCAAGCATGAGGAGGTTATGGCGTAACGGTGGTAGCATTTCAAAAATTCGCAAGTTTCTGTCCTCCGCTCCTTGAATCAATTTCGAAAGTTGAATACCTTTTGACTCTTTAAATTTTCTCATAACATAATTACGTATATCTACCGATTTGAATTTTACTATTATTGTAAGTGTATTAGTGATCGCTCTTTGACTTGGTGTTATGTCAGTTTGGTCTTTAGATCTAGGTTCCATTTTACGAACATCTAGTACATCATCTTTAAGTGAATCGAGATTGAGTAAAGCTAAAAATTTATAAACAATGTTGAGTAACTGTACTGAAGATGAAAGTGGTAAACCTATGATTTTTAATTCTGACGTTTGAGTATCGCCGCAATACATTTCTTTCATACTACCAATCTCGTTGCGTAGTGAGGCATTTTCGTGTTCAAGTGATTGTATACGCTCGTCTTGATTGTCGAGTCTCTCAGTGAATGTTGTAATTTGCTGAGACAGATCATTGAACTTTTTGTCAATCTTATCGATAGTGCTTTTACTGTTATCTCTCATACTTGCAAATATAAAAGCCATCTGTTCTGATTGAGAGATTGAGTCCCAATTTTTCGGCAATTCGCTCATAGTATTGGAATTTTGTGGATCAAGGTTACTCAATGTACAATTTCCTGAATTTTCGATACCTCGCAGTTGATCGACAGTCGTTTTACGTGCGTTATCTTTTTCGCGTAGAGGTAGACCCTTTTTATTCAACTGACGAGATATATCGACAAACGAACGAGCGCAGCAACAATCAGACGGTTGGTTCAAGAGATATTTCTGTATGCATTCACGATGAAAGATTTTTTGGCAACCGTTACAAGTTTTTTTAAAGTATACTATCTTTTTCTTGCAATGCTTACAACTACTCATGTGTGTGAATTTATGTACAAAGTATTGAAGGAGTTAGCGAATATGCGTTAATGATCTGCATACACAATTCAGAACCGAAGACTTAATTCGATATTTGTATTAACAATGTAGTCAATATTAAAAAAAATTTTATCAATATCAATATGTAATATAAAATAGGACGATACAGAGAATAATATAGAACAGAGTAGAATCGAATACTGCTATTTGTGTACCTTATCGCGTTTGTGGCTTGCTTATGTTTGGGCTAACATAAACAGAGCGCGTCAGACCAAGCATACAAGTATATAACATGTGACACTAGGATGTACATACGGTTTCGATTTTTGAGGTAAATGGAAGTGGACCGGTGAACTCTCATTCAATGTAAGTGCAGCCTGTGTGTTATGCAGCTAATGAGTCGTGGTAGATCGTTGGAATAAGCAACACAGGTCACCACTCGACTTATCTTCACGTCCACGGGAACACATGTGACACACACTAGCCCAATTTTATTTGGCGATATTTTTGGCGATATATTCACTCGATGATCGATGTGGTTGGTGTGAAGCACTCAATTTTTGCTAGTGTTGTGCAGAGAGGTAGTTCACTCGTTGCGTTGTTTGACAGCTATCCCAAAGTATGAGTCGATCGACGTAGTTGACCAATATGGCGAAGCGCTGAGTCACTGATTCAACGGTCTTAACAGACAAATCGGATACCCTGGCCCATAAATTAGCGAGCCGTGCCGTTTTTTTGCTCGCATGCACAAGAGCCAGCGGGTCCGGTTTGCCTGTAACAATTTCTCCACGCGGTGGAGCAAATTTGTGGGTTAAAAGTTGGAAATAGCAGGAGCGATCCGAAGAGCGTCCGATCTGCTCACTTACCAGAGAGAGAGAGTTGGGCAGAGTAGCCCGGATTGAGACCCGAAGTGCGTTATGCAAGAACAAAATTTTGCGTCAAACGCGGTAGTATCGTTGTAATACGGCAAAAATTAAAAGAGATTGGTGAGAATCAGTTCTCAGACTGGTTCGAAAACGGTATTAAGTCAGACTTATTATTAAAATTTTACAATCAATTGTATAGGTTCAGTTTAGAGGATTTAAGTGACGTAAAATTAGAAAAGAATCAGAACCGATCCGAGGCTCAACGAGGATTATTTAGAAAAGACTGTATTTAGTGAAAAAGTTAGTAATTTTAAATTCATCGGTCGTGCGCCCGAAACTCCCACTTTTGTAATTTGATTTAAAGCAGAAGAAGAACCGCTGAAGCCAGTAGATAAAGTGAAAAGCTATTTGACAAAGCAATTAAAACCTGCCCAAAGGGCTTTATTTGACACTCCGGCGATTCAACCGCCAGTTAAACGCGTACTATTCAGTAGAGATTTAGAAAATAAAATTTGTATAACTGAACAAAAAATATTAAAGAAAAAGCGTGAAGTAGATGTAATCAAAAGAAAAATAGTAGAATCAAAAAAGCGGAGAGCAGAAGTCTCCGACCTTTGTAAAACGATAGCCCCCCTAATCAAGATTCCTAGAATTGTATCCCCTTTAAAATCGATTTGTAATCTTCCAAAACTAAGGCCGTTGCCACCGATGTTTTCTCCGATCAAGGGAGTTCTAGTGGATTATAGCGATAGTGAATAAGGATCTTGTATTTAGTACATAAGATTTTTTTCAATAAAACTAACATAATTTGAAATGTAATATTGAAATTTTCAATAAAATTCCCATCTTATGAGAATTAGTCCAGAGAGCTTAAAAACTTTGGCCGAACGGGTTGCATATCGGCAACATTTTATTAACACGTTTGAATTAGTAAAAGTTGTTAGAAAATTTCCTAACACGTTCCGCGGTTGTAGAGTCTACTTTTGTTTAGAACTTGGAATAATATCTTTAAATTAAAAACAATATTCAATGAGAACAAAGCGATAAAATATTTAGAATTATCCGGTGGACACATTTGTACAGCCACATTTTTTGAATATCCTCTCGAATTACAGTACAATTTAACTCATGCCGCGCAAATTATAAAACTGCCATACTGCCTGTTAGCCGGTGATTAAAATCAGACGTTATTTCTTTTCTTCAATGTCTCTTTTTTTTTTAAATGTCGCTACAGGAAATAGCGAGTATAATAGCTTTTGATAACTTTTATGACACCGTCCTGGAGTTATATTCACTTTTCAATTTAGTCGGTAAAAACGTAAGAATCTTTTATTATCATTTTGATGGGTTACAAAACGGAAGTTTGAGAACGATTATTGATAAAGTCACGGGTAAAGTTATAGAATATATTCAGTTGAGTAACGAAGAAATTCTCCCGGCTTGTTATTTCAAATATCCGAAGTACTTTGAGGAGTGGTTGAAAGATTCGGCGGAGAATATTTTCACAGGAGATTATACGTGCAATTATTTAGATTACGATCCGAAATTAGGATATTATTTTCCAGAAGACAACTTTGACGCGGTAGATTTTTGGGAAAGTCAGACGGTTGGTTTTAACCCAGTGTGACGTTATGCGTCGTATAGATAATACGATGACTATTTTTTTTTTTTCGGATGAATGTAAGGTGCAAAGGGCAAGAATAGGAGCGCTACGCGCACTTAAGCAAATGCGCAATTAAGCAGCAAGTGCGCGGCCAAACATGTGGCGCGCTACCGGTCTAGACGCCGCGTGAGGTCCCTTAACCGACCTTCGACGGGGTCGTAAAATCGGCGCTCGCCTCTCGCTCACGCGCCACTATATCTATGTGTATCTCAGGGAAAGTCGAAACGAATATTTCATTTTTGTTTCGTAGTTTAACGATTGAATTTCCATTTCACGAGGCCGCGACCTTATGATTATTTATTGCAAATTTTCTGCTCTTTCAATAGAGACCGCACAAGACATGGTTTCAGATCAGTTTTTAACTTATAACACTGAATTTTCATCTCAAATCGAGATATAAATTGGCAGGAGTGAATATGAATAAGTTAAATAGATGTAATAGCGAGTTTGCGTTTGAATAATTAGTGATTATAATGATTTATATTTTGGAATTAACCCTTATTTTGAGCAGAAATTTAAGTTTAAGATACGCTGTAATCATGCGATAATTATAAATATATTTATGTTTAACCAACAAAAGATTGATTTTAACGTTAAGAAAGCGAGAAAATTTTGAATCACAAGCGCGGTACGTTGCAACGCGACGCATGTGCGGCCTGCCGCGCGGCATAGTGCCGTGGCGCGGAATGGCCTGCTATCTCGCAGAAAAGCCATAAAACCGGCAACTCTCGCTTTCCCACCCTCGAAGTGCGCTTTTCCAGACTCTTTACTGATACACAGGCATAAGTAAAACGCGCGTAATATTTCGGTTTTTCGGTCACTAAAATTCGAATTTTTATTTTAGCGCAATTTCACTCGATAATTTTTTGCTGGAAATTTCAATACGGTTCGAGACCGCACACGCCTGGTTTTTGGGTCGATATTTCGTAAAATCACTCAATTTATTGTTACTTTTATGGAAAATCTGAGTCGATATCTTCGACTTGCAGACTTTCAACGTCTCGGTTCCGAAGTTAAATTTCGAATTATCGAAAAATCATGGATTTTAGTTTTCACAATGAGAAGCGCGCACCCCGCACTTATCGCGCGACCGGTGAAGCGAGGGAAAGCGAGTGCTGCGAGATGGTTTCTAGCTTGTTAAAATTTGGTTTTTTGAGTTAGGACAAAGTATTACATATTACAATTACAAAAACAGTATAACATATTACAAAAAATATATGAAGAAAGGCAAAGGTTAGGTTGACTTATCTGAATTTCCTTGCGTTTAGATGAAATTCATCTCCATCAGCTGCACATGATGAAGCTCCAAACCTGCTGGAGAACACTGTGACGGAAATTTATCTATAAATTTTCTCTACCATTACTCAAACTGTTGTGAGTAAGCAATGTGTACCTGATGAGTACACATCACATGTCTAACTAAACATGGTGTTTACAAACGACGCTTATGGTAACCTGTAGCGCAGTACCTATGTTACCGATTCCGCCCTGCAGGTTACCATAGGCGTCGTTTGTAAACACAGTCAGTTAGACATGTAATGTGTACTCAGGTAGACATGCACTATTTTTACTCACAACAGTTTGAGTAATTATGAGAAAAGTTTCCAGATCAATTCACAGTACCGTCACAGTATTCTCCAGCAAGTTTGAAGCTTCATCGAGTGCAGCAGCTGATGGAGATGAATTTAATCTAAACGCAAGGAAATTCAGATAAGTCAACTTAACCTAGCTTTGCCTTTCTTCATATATTTTTTGTAATATGTTGCTTTGTGATAATTTCTGTGTTCCAGGTAAGCTGAACAGAGCCAGAAATTCTATTGGAGCGAGGAGAAAACTGTGAGTAGTTGATTTTTGATATAATTGGTTATAGTATGATATTGGTCGACACATGCTCAGAATTGAAGTTTTCATGAGTGAAAATCAATTCTGCTACTGAATTGTCGTCCAATGATACTACATTTGTTGTCTTTGTGCTTGGGTACATGTTGTTATTGCTTCAGTATCCAAACACAGAGTGAAAAGTCGATTATCGTTGATTTTTCCATATATTTGATGTTTTACTCTATGTGAGTAAGACATGAAAATAAGATTCGTTGAGTATATACGTAATTTACTCCTTCTGTATATATTTTAGAATAAAATGTGATGTGGTGTTTAGTGAGAACAGAGAAAGTACAGAGCAGTGAAAGAAATACGTCTCAATGACATATTGTCATTTTTTTGGTTATTTTAATCACTTTTGGGGACTTTTAATAAATCATAGTGGTGTGGATCAATCTTAATCACATGGATTATGTTGTTTCCAGTGTTTTCAGGGTATATGAAGTGATGCGTGAAGATAGATATGCTGTGGAAGGAGTGGAAAACCAAAATAGCTTTTTCGTGCCAATAATGGTGAAAATAGTGTTCTAGCCAGGCTCGCATAGAGCCATAAGTCAAGTTATCGGGAGCGTTAGACTGAATGGCTGCACCGGGTATCTCATAATATACCCAGGAACAAGTTCTGGCAGTTCGGTCAAGATTGGGCACCCGAAGATGACAACCTCTCCTAGTTAGTCTAAGGATGATAACATGTGCGGGTGGTTTGGGGAGCGGAAAAGGCGTTTCCTTCGGGCTTCCCCCAAATTTTAGAAGCCAATGGAGACTGAGTCCTGCAGTTGATAACCGATCATTGGAGAATCGGTATGGTAGGTTAGAGGTCATTGGAGTATCGCGACTGGAGGGCGGAGGAATAAGACGAGAGTGAGGGAGGAAAACCCTCTTGCGCTCTCTCTCGCACCAATGCTCGGGGTATATGGACTACGTATGAGTGAGAGAGATAAGATACAGGTTCTCTCTCTCGCACCAATGCAAGGGATGTATGCTTTGCATAGGAGTAAGTAAGAGATCCGATAGTGTCGTCTCGCTTACTCTCATGGGTCCTTATGGCCCAAAAACCATATAAAAAGGGCAACGTGGCTGAGCAAGGCAGCACAGTCACGCGCCTCTCGAAGGTAGTGGGATTGAGAAGGACGACTAGGTCTCCTCTGCTCGCTTGGCCTACGTGCCGCTGTTTTCAGGCCTTGGTCGCCTTTTCCTCTACTCGGGCCGTCGTCGCCAACTTGTCAACCCCAGGGCCTTAGTCGCCGTTGTCTAGGACTCAGTCTTCATCAGGATCTTCAAGCCACCCAATTCAAGTTGTATCGGCCTGCGTCGCCGAGTTCAAGGAGAAGGGTTAAATAAAGAAGTACAAAAAAAGTAAGTTGTTTCCCCATTCTCACTATCTCCTCCACTTTCATTTTCCGTAAAATCTATCTTTTCGTTATTGCTTTACTTAACAACTCTTAATCCTTAACTCAATACAATAATTCCGGTGTCGCGCTTTCGAGAGCCAAATAGTTCTATTCTACTGTGTCGGAAGCAAATCTTCCTCATCCGCTTTCTCCGCGGGCCTATTTTTCGAAACCATAGTTCACGTTGTTTGATGCCTCTTCGGCTGAGCCGCCGGCCAACGTAAACTATAGCGGGAAATTCCCTCATCCACGCCAATGCGTGGGACTCAGAACGGTGTCTCACAACAGACACTCGTCTCGGGGCAAGCCCTCATCCACATTTTGTGGGTCTCTTGCGAGCAAATCGGGCTAATCTCTCATCTACATACTGTAGGTCTGTTACGTGACGCGTTTTGAAAATTTTGAAGCAGCGCATAGTGTGAAGCTGCTGCGTACTAAGCGGGCATGGCTTGCCTGTGTATCTTTCTGCCCGAGAGAGACAGAACTCTCAAGGCCAGAAAGATCTCAGGTAGCAACCCCCAGACGCTGAGTCAGCAGGCGCCGCGCCGAGCGGCGCGTGCAGCTGCATGTACTCTCCCGCGAAGCCGTTGCAAGCGTCGTGGGAGGGCATGGTCACTGGCAATTGGCTAATTGCCGGTGACGCGACAAAGAGGGATCGGGAAACAATGAGAGCGAGTGAGAGAGCATCTCATCTCCTCCCCACCCTGCCTAACGGGACTCACGCCCCGACGCGACCCCGACGCGACGCGACGCGACGCGCAAAAATTCAGTGCTTTACCGACTAGCCGAGAGTGCAGTCGAGTTTTTCTTTTATTCTTTTGTTTTTGATTGACTAATTGTCCATTATTGAAGTTTTGGTATTAGTGACTAGCCGGAGGTGCAGTCAACTTGTGTTATTTTACCTGGTTCCGAGCAGAGATTCATATTTTTTTGAACAAACAAATCAGCAGCATTGCATTTGGAATACAGATACATATTTTGAGGAAATCTGGAAATTTAGAGGTACCGAGAAGGACCTAGCCTTGTACGCTGAGTGCTGAACAACCTGCGAGAACCAACAAAAGTAGGTGAAACACCGGAGGGATTCCCTATTTTTCTTTTTCTTTACAAAGTTTGTCATTCCCCTTTTGCAAGTGTTCAGGCCCCTTTTACATCCGTTTTCGTTAAGTTACTGCAGAGTTTTTGAAAGCTTTTGAATATTGAAGTCGAGTTGAATATTAAAGTTGAATTGAATATTGAAGTTGAATTGAATTGAATATCAAATCATTGAAAGAATCAATTATTGTTTCTACGGTTACTGTGCCGAATCAATAAAAATATTACACATTGAATAGTGGATTGTAGAAATTATTTAATTATTGAAAGCAAGGCATCGAATACTAAGCGAGTACCCATAAGTGTATACATTGTGTTCCAATATTTTCAGTTTGAAATAGAATAAATAAATTAAACAGAAACAGATACCAGTGCATTGAGAGAGAGAGAGAGAGAGAGAGAGAGAGAGAGAGAGAGAGAGAGAGAGAGAGAGGGAAATTTGGTGCGTATAGCGGCTCGCGGTCTCTGCTACGCGAGAGGTCCGCACACCTGCCGGTACCGAGCCACAGGGACACCTAGTGCCCCAACAGGAGTGCATAGCACTCCACTAAACGCGAGTACCCAGGTACTCGTCTGTAGGACTAAACCCCCCCCAGTCCATAACAAGGTCTTCCAAACGGAGCAAGATGAAATTATGTATACATTTTTTTTTTTCTTAATCAAACCAAAATACAATTTTCTAAATACGATTAGTGATCTATTGGGCTCTCGTTACATTCTTTTACCTAATCAATTAGTCTAGTATGAACTTATATAATCTTTATCAATTACGTTTGTAACAATCCTCCCCCCTCCGTACAAATTCTCATGAATTTCGTACATCTTTTGCGGTAAGCAATCTAATGATTTTCCGCGCGGGTCTCTGAAAATCGCCCATCGGCGTGTGCACATCCACTTTTCTCACTTCTGTGTCTGCCGAAGTATATACGCGCGTAATATATCCTTTGCGCCATTGATTTCGCTCTGTTTGCAAATCTACAATTAATACAAAATCCCCAACTTCTAATGGAGCTTCTTTCTCTGTCCATTTTTTCCTAGTAATTAATGTAGGTAGATATTCTCGTATCCATCTTCCCCAAAATTCGTCTATCATGCACTGTGCTATTTCCCATTGGTTACGCAAATTGATATTTTTAAGGTCGTACTTTCCTAATCGTATCCCCCCTGACGAAGTGCCAATCAAAAAATGATTAGGAGTCAGTGCTTCTTTATCACGCGGATCGAGTGATACGGGAATTAGGGGTCTTGAATTCACCGAATGCTCAATTTACAGTATTACTGTATTCAAAACTTCTTCTGTCGGCACATGCTTTCCTAAGGTATCGTTCAAAGCTATTTTCACGGAACGGATCAAGCGCTCCCACGCGCCCCCCATATGCGGCGCATCAGGCGGGTTAAAACGCCATTCCAATGGTTTGTTCGCGTAGAATTTGGCAATAGTTTCTTTGTCTAGTTCCGCGATGGCCTCGTGTAGTTCTCTATTTGCTCCGTGGAAATTGGTTCCGTTATCACTGTATATTACTAACGGAGTGCCTCGTCTCGCTGCTAACCTTTCTAACGCCATGATTGCTGAACTTGCGCTCAAGCTATGAGCAAGTTCTAAATGTACGGCTCTTGTTGTAAGGCATGTAAATAAAACCCCCCATCTCTTTTCTCGGCGCCGCCCGATCTTTACCAGTAAAGGCCCAAAGTAATCTATTCCACAATGGCTAAAAGCTCGCTGCGCAACAGCTGTACGGCCCCCAGGTAATGCTCCCATTGACGGATTCATTGGCTTGCCTTTCCGGAGGCGACACACTATGCATCTACTCATGAGAGAGCGTAAAGCGGCTCGCAATCCTACGATATGATATTTCTGCCGTAATTCATTAATGACTGTGTTATTGCTTCCATGATAGAATCGCCGATGGTATTCGGCTATCAACAGCTTGGTGGAGAAATGATTTTTTGATAAGATTATTGGTTGATTTTCGAAGTGTTCGGAAACGATATTTGTGGCTCGACCATTCGCCCTTAGTACGTTTTCATCGTCTAAAAATGGATTCAATGCAATGATTTTACTGTTTTTGTTTATTTTTCTTCCGTGTCTCAAAGCTTTTATTTCCGCGTCAAAACATTCGATTTGGATGGTTCGAAACCAGAACTGTTCATCCGCGCACGCGTTCTTCTCCGTCGTCTGGATTTTACAGCGGTCTTTCCAATGGTTAAAGGCAGTGCGTACGCGTCTCGCAACTATACGTAGGCCCATCCACCCGGCCAATCTTAAAGGGAGGGAAAAACTGATTTGCGGTACAACTGTCGCGACAAAAATTTTCCTTGAAATCAACGCGTCGTTTCGTAACATTTCTGCTTCGGTAGTACATTTTTCTATTGGCCATTCCTTTTCATGCCTATAAAGAAATTCTGGGCCCTTGTACCATTGTGTATTAATTCGTAGTAAATCCGTTGTAAATCGCGTCGCGTTGTCGGCGGGGTTTTGATTACTTGGTACCCATCTCCATTCCGTGGCTTTAGAAATCTCGGAGATTTCATTCAACCGATTCGCAAAAAATACCTGTCGCGCTCTCGGTTCCGATTTTATCCAATGTAACACGATTGTATTGTCCGACCATAAAAAACATCGCGTTACTTTGATTTCAATTTCCTTCTCTACAAATTTTCGTAACCTGGCTCCCAGTAAAGCTGCTTGTAATTCTAATTTGGGTATATCTAAGGCCGGTTTCAAAGGCGCTACTCTACTTTTGGCCATGACCAGTGAAATATGGATGTCCTCTTTTCCGCTTTCAAATCTTAGGTACGCGGCTGCTGCGTATGCCGTTAAACTGGCGTCGCAAAATATGTGCAATTGTGCCGGAGCGTCTTGGTTAGCTTTAGGTGTTAAACATCGAGGGATTCTGCACTCTTTTATTTCGCGCAATATTGCAAACCAGGACAGCCATCCTTGATATTCTTCATCTCTTATTTGCTGTTATGAACTGACTAAAGTCAGCACAGTTTCCTCCGTATTTCTGGCGCAACTTTTGAGTTGCAGCGTTGCTCCGTTCGGCGATGAGCTCGTTGTCGAGCTAAGCGCTAAGCGCAAATTCAATGACTAATGGTGATGTGTAGGATGATAGAAATTATTGTTCAACACTCTCTTATATGCACAATATCAATTTATAAGTTTATTAACATTTAGATACAACTAAACGTATACAGTAGGTCGTATGAACAAATTACAAGTTCAGTACAATGCAAGTAGTTCGCTAAGATGTGCTCTCGATCACGATCGCGAATAATCTGCCCTTCCTTTTCGCCTATCCTGCTATATCGACTCCCCCAGGGATACGCCTCCGTAACCCTTTCCATTGCCGATTCTTTCCCCTCTTCTGACGATTCAGTCCTCCTATTCGTTCCCTGGTCTGACCAATTGAAATCTGGCTTATTATCAGTCGATGATATCATAGTGATATCATCTCCTGAGAAAGCTGATCCCTGCTTCCCGACGGGTAACCGAACCTTCCCTTATCGATTCCCGAGTAAATCGATCTTTCCTTATCATACCTCGAGTAACTCGACCTGCATGATCTCATCGATTTATCCCGTGTTTCCTTATCGCCTCTCTGACGCAACCGATACGTGCGTTATCTTGCGTGTATGATTCCTAATTCTCGAGTAACCCTATATGCTCTTGTTCGATTCTCGAGTAACCTGATACTTATTACTTGATTCCTAAGTCACACAGTATCCCTTTTGTTCTCGAGACTCGGGCTAATCAATCTGGCTTATCGTAATATCGATCGGCGTGACCTCACACGTGTGATTCAGGCCTTATCAATTCCTATTTTTAGCTGATGCGAAACCCTATCCTGTGTCTAACACCGATATTTCTTATTTCCCGGATTTCCCAAAATTCCTTTATCCATCCGTCGGTAATTTATCTTACGCGTTATGCGCAATTTGGCGCTCGAATCGCGGGCCCGAAATATATTCCTAACAGCCTCCCCCTTTTCAAAAATGCAACTCTGGTTGCACTTTTTTCAGGCGCTTCTGCTGCATTAATATATTTCCTGCATCAGGGTACATAAAAAATCCTAGTGTCCTCGCGGTATTCATTTACCCAGTCCCCAGCATCTGATGCGGTTTTAAATCCCGCGCTAGTGGTTTTCCCAGCGACCCAACGCGTTAAGTCCCTATTAGCGGCCAATTTCCCTATGTATTTTTCCGGCGGCGGAGGCCCGGCGCGAGAGGGCCAGTTGACGTTAGTGCGCGCGCGACTCTGCCTGTCAGAGCCGGCATTGTTTTGGACACCCTCGTTCCGACATCACCTCCCTTCTTTGGATTTGTTTTTGGCTGTGCTGATAGCTGATTAATTTTTCCTTTGGACTCACGATTCAGTTCACTGGTAAGTACTGTATTCTAATTCTTTTATTCACGCGCCCCCCCCCCCCGCTTCGCAATTTTCGTCTTGTTATCGGTGGTTTCCGTCGCGTGAGTGATTTGTTCGAAAATCCTCTTTTTAAGAAAATAAGTCCGCGTGAATCCCGTTTCCTTTCGTGTTATGATAAGCTCTCTCTTTTTCTTTGGCAGTGATTTTAATCCGTTTTGTGATTTAGCTTCGGTTTTCTCGGTCTTTGTTGAATCCTTTTCCCTTTGTACGCGATCGATTCCCTAGTTATCGCACGGTATTTCTTTTTGATTTGTACTTTCCGCTTCCTAAAGTTGCATCGCGGCGTCGTCGAATCGAAACTCGGAACGTCCGTTATTTATACTATGCCACGTTAATCCCTGCAAGAATCGGTTTCGTCTTTATTACCTCAGTACCGTTGTTACGCGCATATGCTCGCGTATTTCCCAGAACCCGTGGCTGCGCGCTAGTCCCTTTCCTCTCCTCCGCACGTGCGCGACCGATGTTTGCATGTCGGGTCCCGCGGTCATTTTTCCGGCCATAAAGTTTTTTTCTCATCCCTAATTTTTTTCAGTCGTCATGGACAATTTTACGATGCGTGAAGGAGTTGCGGGCGGCTCAGGCCCACGTGATTTTCCAGTTGCAGGCCCGTCCAACGGTAAGCTAAAAACTCCTTTTTTTTTCCGTTATTGCCGACCCCTCATGCGTATATTCGTATAACCGAAAAATTTTTTTTTCCCCAGCTCTGGATTTGCTGGCTTCCGCGGCGGAGCAAGCCTCCTTGCTCCAGGCGAGAGCAACCTCCGAGGAAGTTTGTATCATCGATCCAGAGTGCTTAGCGTCGGTCCTACCAATAAAAAAGAGAAAAGTGCCGCCCGGTCTATACTACGTGGACGTAGTAGAATCACGTGATGCAGCGGTGCAAACCGACATGCCGCCGACTCTAAACAGCATCGGCGTCCAAGTTTCCCCCGAGTTCGCTGCCGATTACGTTCAGCCGAGGCCCCTGCCTCGCGCAGAGATGCTGATTCCGCCGCCTCTCCTGCCCCGACCTCGCTGCAAAATCTCAATCCTGGCGAATTTTTCCGTTTCGCCGCGGGCGAGAGGAAACACCTCGGCCTTGGCTACAATATTCTGCGTGTGGGCCACGTCTAAGGCGGCTTTTTTCGCTCGCACGACGAACAGCGAATATGCGAGCGATGTTACCGTGAAAATCGGGCGGAATATTCCGGCTGGTTTGCCGCCTTGTTTCACCGCATGGGATTAAGGCACCTGCTGGAACACCAGCGTTGCTCGCGGTGCCGAATGACTTTTACACGTATAACAAGTTTAAATTCGTGCGCTAAATGTACCTTGATGGGAAACGAATTTATTTCACATGTAAACGCAGGACGTACGTTCGATATGGAGAAACCTATGTCTTATTATACCTCTGGTAATGCGTATCAATTATCCCTACTGTAATACCCTAGTATTCACTGTTTATTCATACCTACAGATTTATATGCTTTCGTTTTTTACTTGTGTGTCAGCCAATTCTAATATTTATTTTTTTGTATTCTCTTAAATGTGTGTTCTAGATGTAATTTAACTAATAATTTTAATACTCGATGTTCCTGCGTGTATACAATTTATATTTTTATACTTGTGTTTTATGTGTAACCTTCCTATCCTTTAGTATGATTTAATAATAAATTAGTTCTTGAAATATTCCTTCTCATCTTTTTTTTCTTTGCTTAGTTTCCTTATTTCCTTTTCCCTAAGTTATACTATTTCAAGAGAAATTTTTTTGAACTTGAATTTCACTTAATTAACTTTTTTTGTCTCTATCTAGAGTTATTTGAATTTTCAATCTAACCTTCTTATTCGCACATAAGGTTCTTTATTCGCACATGAGGCTATCCCCAGCGATCAGTTATCTTGACGCGAGCTCACCGCCGAGCCTTGGCCGACTCGCCATCTTGGCGCAAGCCCGCTACCGAGTCCCGAGCCGACCCTCCGGCCATCTTGGCGCAAGCCTATTGCCGAGTCCCGAGCCGACCCACCAGCCATCTTGGCGCCCTCGGCGCGAGCCGGCGCGACTCGCCATCTTGGCGCACGCTCGCCGCCGAGTCCCGAACCGACCCAGAGCTGCCATTTTCCGTGGCGACGCGACGGAACCTATATGCGTGTATTCCATGAAACGCGCCTTTCGTCGTAGGCCGACTCGAAATTTCTTGATTTTGGTACACTGTGTTGAAACGCGATCTAGCGCATCAGCGGAAAAACTCGATCCCGCGCACCAGCGCAAAGCAAAAAAACGTCCGCGATCGGTTCAGTCGAATTTGACCCTAGCGTGCCTCCGCGCTTCTTCGGCCAGTCGAGCGGCGGAGTCGCGCTAGGGTATTTTCTTGATTTGTCACTTGGAAATGAGTTATTCTCAATCAGAAAATGCGATTCCGCGCACCTTCTCTAGTCTTTTATCTATGATACCCCCCACCTTCCCTTAATTAAAAATTCCTTGAATTTTTCACATTGTTCCTAACAGCTACCGTCCTGTGAATGACTACATCATTTTTCCTTTTTCCAAAAAACTGCGATTTACTGTATACATATATGTTTGTTTTTGGCTGTGTGGAGGGAGATGGGCCCCTGTCCAACGCCCATCTCAGTGAAGTACAACCTCACTTACGTATTTACTTCTCCATATCCTCCACACATTCCTTAGTTATAATATTTTATTTTAACCACTGATTACATTTTATGTATACATAGTTATTTCCTTAATCTATTACATAGTTTTCTCAAAAAAAAAACTTACTCTATATGATTGGGGTTTAATAATCTCTCCCTTTTTCTTTTTAAAAAAATAAAAAAGAATTATTAAACGTATTATTTTCACGCCTCGTGTGCGCATACTTATGCATGGATACTAGAGATTATACCGCCCCAGCCATTTTTGTTACGTAACTAGTACTAATATTATTCTTATGAATTTTTAATCGCTTGCCAATGGCTTTTCGATTAATCTATACGTAAATATGCGTGTTTTAACTTATCTACGTGTACTATTTTTGTGCGGTTTCCACCCAAATCTAATTTTGCATTACGATCTCCCACAAGCTCAAGAACTCGGTACTTTCCCGCATAAGCCTCGTCAAACTTGGATAGCTTAGGTTCTTTTAACAAAAATACTTCGTCTCCGACCTGAAAATCCCTGACGTTTAATTTCGAGTCGTAATATCGCTTAGATATTTCCTTTGCTCGGATTAATCTTTCGCGAGCTTGAGCTTGCGTATTACAGAGCTTACTAATCAGGTTATCGATATACATATGGTAGGTTCTTTCCACTTTTTCCCTAGCAAATTCGGATGGAATTCTCGCTTTGTTCCCAAAAATTAATTCGTGAGGTGTAAATGAATGGGATACATGTTCCGTCGTGTTATATGAAAACATCGCGAACTTAAGCCAATAATCCCAGTCTGTCTTATTGGTAAACATTTCCAGATACTCTACTAACGCGTGATGACTTCTTTCTAAAGAACCCATCGATTGAGGGTGAAAGGCTGTAGATCGAATCTGCTTTATTCCAAAAATCGATGCAATCTTTTTGAACAACGCGCTTACGAAATTTGAACCCAGATCATTTTTCCAATAGACGGGACATCCAAATCGGGTAATAAATTGGGAAATTAAAGCTTCTGCTACTACGTCCGACGTTATTCGCTCGCGAATAGGTGTGTCGCGCGAGAGGGGGAAACAGGAAAGTCGGGCGACGCTGCCCATGTTCTTACGGGTCTGCTACAACGACCCCCCCAGCGATGGTGTCCCGTGGTAAATCATTGCTAACTTATGTAGCAGACATTTGGACTTTTGCATGGTCGTGCAGCGGACAATCACGCCGGTCTCGCTGAAATCCGCGTCGGATTGAATAAAGCGGCACAATCCTTCGCAATTTTCGCGAACGCGGCGAATCTACTCCCAGCACATTAGAGACGGGGTCCGAAATCGGCAATACCGAGACTCCGAATCGTATAAGAAAGCACGGTTTTTTTTCTTTTATAATAACTGCCCGTCAATTGACTTAAGTCAAGGAAGGAAAATCAATTTCGAACTCGATTTATATTACGGATTATATTTTCTTTTGATTCGGATCAAGACTTGAATGTTTGTTTTAATACTGAATTTTAGAGGTTTTGGATTGATTTGGATCTTGAATTTTTGAATTTATTTTCGAACTGCATCGTGACCTATTTTTGGGTTGAATCTTGAATATTTGGGATCTAAACGCCTTTTTACTTTGAATTGAAATTTTGAATTAATTTGAATTTTGAATTTTTGGGTATTCCAAATTATGTTTCGAAGTAATTTTGAATAGATTTGAAAGTTGATTTCGAAGAGGAAATTTTGAAGTCATTGGTTTTGAGTTTTTTGAACTTTCTGCATTTTGAATTGTATTTTGAAGCGATTGTTTTGAATCTCGTACTTCAGCATTTTGCGAACCGAACCGAATATTGAATTTGACCGTGAATTTGTATCGAAGTTTGTCAGGTATTTGGGTAAATTCCACATAGAATTTCAAGGTTTTGAGTCGAATCAAATTACGAGTCTATTTCGAATCAAAGTTTAATCTTGAATAAAAATATCAAAATCGAGTTTTACTTTTTTTCGGTATAAAAAGAAACGAGATTACGCGAACGAACAGAGTTTCGCCAGCTCACACCTGACGTCACAGACGTACTAACGATTTGGAGGCCCCCCGGAGGGATCGATTCGCGCAATCAAATGTTTTTTTTTGAGACCGAAAATAATTTATTTTCTTTTTCCCTAAAGTGAACTTGCCACTTATCCTGAGGGAGGAACATTTCGAGGACCTGACGTGGATGGTTTACCGATCCAAACCAAATAAGGCAAAAATTAAAGAAGATCGGAGTTCTTCAACAATTCAACGGTGGCTCACGGATCGCGTATAAGAACGCACGAAAGGTCGCCGTATCGAGAAAGGAAGCGGTCAACCGAATATGCGAGCATTTTTTTAACTATTAACGAAAAACAATTATGTATTATTGATAGCGAAGAGGGCTTTCGTTTATTTTTGCAATTATATAGGTTTTCGTTTAACAGAAAACCGGATTTTATTAAGCAAAGATTAGAAAGACTGAGGTACGATCCTCGTCTAGATAGAGAATATTTAAGAAAGTTGCAAAAAAGAATAGATTTAAAGTTAATTGGAAAAGCTCCCGAACATCCGGAAGTGATAGAGAGATTTAACGATTACGAGTATGCGTTGAAATCACAGGAGAATTTGCAACCACAGAAAGTAGTAAAACAGGTTAAAGAGTGGGTTGAGTCGGAACAAACCCCGGCCCAACGGGCATTATTTGATACGCCCGAAATTAAGCCAAAAATTAAGAGTATTGTTACGATGACGCATAACGTCACACCAGTATTACAGTTCAGGCCGTTGTTTAAAAATTTTCAACTCGCGTTGGAAAAAGAACGTCGTGAATTTGAAGAAAAATTGGATATCATTCCGGATTGGCTTTTCGGTTTTTAGAATATATATATTAATGTATATTTTATGTTCAAACGTAATCCATTCCGTTTGCAAACTCTAGCGGAACGGATAGCATACAGAGAACATTTAATACAGCGCGTTTGACGCAAATTTCTAAGTAAATTTTGACGTATTGGAAAATAACCTCTTTTGTATATCAACCGGTTTAAGGTGGGGTATACGAGAGAGTTTTTCGATGATTTAATGTCAGGGGAGAGAATTACGCGACAACAAGCCGCGGCGAGTACCACATTAAAAAACGAAGTTGAAGCCTTTAACCCATTTCAGAAAAACCTTAATATCAGTGAAAGTGACGAGGAAGATTCTGAACTTTCGGAGATTAGAAACGATTCAGACGCTTTTAAAACGTTCAAGGTGTTACCGAGGAGTCCCATTAATTCTCCCCGCGATATTGTAACTAATATAAATAAAAGCATAAAGTTAGCGACTTCAACTCCCGTTAAAAAGACTGTCCAACCGGTAATTAAAAACCTTATGCAAAATAACGAAGGGCGAATTAATAATAACCGAGATAACGAGTTAGTAGATCAAAACATCAGAGATCCGCCTAATCAACCGCAAGCCAATATGACGCAAGGAGTGACGTTGAAGGACGCGTTACGCGTAGTACCAGAGTTTGACGGTTCAAATATTCCTTTAGGAGTATTTTTCGAGGGTTGTGATGAGGCCCTAAAAATGGTTGATGCGGGAAACGAGGCAAATTTGGCCAAACTGATTAGATCAAAGCTGAAAGACGAGGTTAAAACCACGATCCAAGGGCAATCATTCCGAACGATCGAATTACTCAAAGATTATTTAAAGCAGTTGTATGCACCTGCCAAATCGGTTAATCAGTTGTTAGGTGAAATGGGAAATGAGTTCCAAAAAGATGAGGAGTCCGTATTAACATTTGCAAACAGAATTAGAAGCTTGGCACAAAGAATCTTAGAAGCACATAGAGTTGGCGGAGGGAATGTTAATGCTGAATACCACGCCACAGTTGAGACAAATACTGTAGATTGTTTTAAGAAAGGATTGAAACCTGAAATTGAATCTAAATTGGAAAACGCTAATGACATTAATAATATAGTGAAAAATGCGATCAGGGCTGAACGATTACTCGAGGCTCAAAAAGCATTACGTAGACGGGAATCATAGAATAACAACAATTTTAAATCAAAAAGGCGCACGTTCGTCTGTAACATTTGTAGTCAAGAAGGTCATGAAGCATCAGATTGCAATAAGGCAGTTTGTCAAATATGTAAACAAACGGGTCATACTGCTGATAAATGCTTTGAGATTCGAGAGACATCGCGTCGAACTTGTCAAATTTGTAATAAAATTGGGCATAACGCAGATCAGTGTTACGCGAGAAATAGAATACATGAGAGCCATGATTTTTACATTAGAAGGTTTGATCGGAAAAGGGGTATATGTATACATGGACGATATTATCATATGCGCCGACACCTTAGAGGAGCATGATAGATTATTTAAAGAAGTAATGAATAGACTTCGTAAGTGTAATTGGAAGTTAGAACCCGATAAGTGCGAGATGTTAAAAAGAGAGGTAGTATATTTAGGACACGTAATTAGTAAAGATGGATTAAAAACTGATCCTCGTAAGACAGTAGCTGTTAAGAATTTCCCTAGACCTAAAACTTTAAGAAACGTAAGAGAATTCGTAGGATTAACAAGTTATTATCGTAAGTTTGTACCGAATTTTGCGAAAATTGCAAAAAATCAGTTGACGGAAAAAGATAACCCATTTGAATGGACAGAAAATCAAGAAAAAGCGTTTGAAGAGTTAAAGGAAAAATTATGTAAAGCTCCCGTATTACAATGCCCCGATGATTCGAAGCCGTATATAATTACGTGCGATGCATCCGGATATGCAGTTGAATGGATTTTGTCTCAAGGGAAACTCGGTTCCGATCTCCCCATAGCTTACGCCTCAAAAGCACTTACTGGTTCGCAACTTAATTGGAAAGTATATGAAAAAGAAGCATATGCATTGGTATATAGCGTGAAACAATTTCGACCGTATGTATATTTGAAAAAGATCATATTTGTAACCGATCATCAACCGTTACTGTGGTTTAAAGGAGCCGACTTGAACACACGGGTTCAAAAGTGGCGTTTCCAATTATCTGAATATGACTATGAAATAGTATATAGACCCGGTAAAACTAATGTCAATGCCGATGCATTGTCACGTAACCCTGTAGAAATAAATGGGGTGAATGTAATTACTCGCAGACAAAGGAAATTATAAGAATTGAAGGACAAAGAAGGGTCTCCAAATGAAATGACTGACAGAAACAATGGACAGATAAATTATGAAACGTTGAACACCGAGATGACTATCAAAGAAGAAAGTCAAAGTACTACGTTTCCGAATGAAAATGAAACTGAAAAACCAAGTTCGACGCGGAATACTACTCCGGGATCAAAAACTAAAAAGGTTTCGAAATCGAGACCAGGCCTGAAAGTTATAGCAAAACGAACTAAAAAACCTAGTAAACCGAGAAATAACGGACGATCTAATCGGAAAAATATGGAAGAACCAGAAATCGATGAAAGTCAGTCCGAAAGTGAATCAGATGATCCGTCAGATCAAGAGGAAGATAATGAATCTAAATCACGCGAGATATCGGGAATTAATATTATCGAAACCGTCCGATGATGGTGCTAGACAGTTGATTGACACGAATAAGGTTTTTCCTAATCAAACGTCAGGAATAAAGGAAGTTTTTATGCAAAAAGGCTCGTCCAACAAGTATTTATTTGCTTTATGCATAAAAGGAACGAAGTCCGAATCGCAATCGATTATCAAAGAAAATATCAATGAGTGTTTGGTCAAATTAAGAGATATATTGTTGGATAAAGACTTGAAAGAAATAAGCATAGCGAAAAGTAAAGAGATTGAATTATTATCGTGGAATGAAGTACTTGCTTTGGATTTAAAAATTTTCATTGATACTCAAATAAAAGTAATTATTTGTAACGGAACCTTGAAATACGTCCCCGAAGACAAAAGGGATGAAATCTTTTATGAGCTTCATAGCTCTGCGATCGGAGGACATAGAGGAGTGGCAAAAACATTTCATAGAATCAGACGCGATTATTATTGGGAAAATCTTAAACAAGATATACAGAGAAGGATTCAACAGTGTCTTGATTGTCAGTTGAAAAAGTTGGTGCGCTTGAAAACTCGCCAACCGATGGTAATTACGGATACTGTTGGGACAGTTTTTGAAAAAATTGCGATGAACATTGTTGGACCTCCTCCAATTACTAGGTCTGGAAATGAGTATATCCTGAAGATGCAGGATCAATTGTCAAAATTTTGTTTGGCCATACCCTTGCCAAATGCAACTGCTGAAACTATAGCCGATGCATTCGTCAAGCGGTTTATTTGCATTTACGGTGCGCCTAAAATCGTTTTAACGGATCAACGAAGAAATTTTCTGAGTAAATTAATGAATAGAGTTGCGAAAAGATTTAGAATTAAACAAGTCAGAACTACTACGTTACATCCGCAATCAAACGGTTCTTTGGAACGATCGCATCACGCTTTAAGTGAATTTTTGAAACAATATACTGATAGAGATTGCGAGTGGGACCAGTGGGTTGATATAGCTATGTTAAACTATAACACGTGTGTACAAGAGAGTACTAAACATACTCCTTATGAAGTGGTCTTTGGGCGGCTGGCTAGATTGCCGTCCAGTGATCCATCCTCGTAGAAAGTAAATATAATTCTAAAAAATATTACGACCGAAATGTTAATGAAAAGAATTTTAAGTTAGGAGACTTTGTATTTCTTTGTGTGGGTCCAAAACCCAATAAATTCGGTGACCACTGTAGCGGTCCCCATAAAATATTAGAGATAATTGATAAAAATAAAATAAAAATTCAAATAAATAAAGGTAGTAAAGTTGTACACGCTAATAGACTTAGAATTTCACATATTGATAACGAGTAAAAATATTAAAGTTTTGCTTTGTTTGATTATTTGCAGAAAATCATGATCATTTCGGTGATACAGTTGTGCACACTGCTCGCGGTGGCGCAAGCCTTCATCGGATACGACTGCCGGCCCAAGACACTCAACGTCACCACCCTTTTGTTGCTCGACGTAGGACCATGTGATATTCCTGAGAAAAGAGTTACCGAAACTGACCAGTATATTCAGTTGTTGAAAGTGAACGATTATCAAGAGACTAATGTAATGCACTGCAAAATAGAAATCAAACGGAATGTATATTATTGTGGTATGCATTCACATATTTCCGCTGTAACGGCAGGATATGCCGAATACATACACGAGATTGATCGAGAAGCATGCAGTACAATTTATTATACTGGCAATTTTAAGTTGAAAGCAATTATAAGAATAGTATATTATGCAACTAGTGCGTGAAATGCGATTCGACGCACTCGTGTGACCGCCTAACACTCGTTCGCCGGCTTCGCCGGCGACTCGGGCAGGCTTGTCACACTGAAATCGCATTTCACGCACTAGTTGCATAATATACTATTCTTATATTACTTAGGACATAAAAAATTGTGTATACAAAGTAGAGAAATATATATTAATTCTAGAAATTTATATCAATTTTAGATTAGAATCAATACATATCTCTCCACTGTGTATACCAAATTTGTTATGTCCTAAGTAATATTGGGAAATAGATTCATTTTAATGTTAAATAATTTCAAAACAGTAATAAACGATTGTTCGTCAACTGATTCAAGGGCTTGAAAGTTCATTCAGTAATGCGTGCGATCAAATATCATTATTTGTAATGTTGAGAAGTGTGTCCTGATGAAACATATCAATTGAAAATACTGTACAATGAGTGAGACATGTTGATGATGAGTTTTAGACAGCTGTAGCTGAATAATCTATTTATCATATACTATTGAATTTCAGATAAAATGTGAACTAGTAACAAATTAGATGATGATAAAGAGTGAAAATGCTATCGATAGTAGGGGAGTATGTAGAACTCATGATTCTAGTGTGGACAATGTGTATAGAAGCTTAGACAAGCTCACTTGATGAGTCAGCCAGCAATGTCATAAATGTGGAAAAACCTAGAGATATCAGTTTTTCCTGAAACTTGATGTATCTAGAACTCCAACAGGAGGCCCCATTAGGAAAAATCCCTGGAATGGGTCTATACGTATGTGGTATAGAGCACATTAAAACAGGTTTGGTAAAAATACAGGACCCGGAGACTGTGGTGTCCCCTTGTAAGTCCAAGGAGACGCTCCGTCGTGCATCGAAGCGCACAACCAGGCCCGTAACGACGCTTAGTCGAGGCCGCGCAATAACTGAGCTATATACCTGAGCTATATTAGCACATTTTTTTTGTTCTGTTTGAATTTTCGATTAAATCGTGAAAAGTAAAATCACCGCGCAATTTAATCGCAATTCTATCTTTGTCTTTTTTTTCGGGCGATTGGTTTGCATTTTTACCGCGAGAACGCACAGACGGACAGAGCTTTGCCAGCTCAATACACACGTGACGTGACAATTGATTTGTTCGCTCCCAATTGACCAAGCATAAAAAAAAATGTATTTTAATTTTATTCGTGATTTATAACTTTCAGTTATTCGAATAGAATCAAACGCCAATCTCTGTTTTCAAACGCTGTTCAGTGCTCGAATTTCATTTTCGCGGATTTAGGTTCAAGCAATTATTAACATTTATTTTAATGTGACGCTAGATCCTTGTCCTCGTAGATATTAAACTCTTGATCATTACTTTTGATCCATCAGGTATTGTATATCTCTACATACATGTGGAATCAGTGATTCAAATCAAAGCGCGTTTCACAATGAAAATTGTCATATGATTGAATTTGATTGAACATACGGATAATATTTCAAACGCACGGAAATTTTTTACTCTCTATGCGCCTGTCGCTAAAATCCCTGTGATAATATCCGGAGATTTGAACGTTAATTTTTCAACAAATGAACGACAAAAACTTGTTAAATTTATGGAGCAAATACTTCATTCAGACATTCGTATTTATGTTTCTGAGCCAACAACTAAACCAGGAACAATCATTGATGCTGCGTATACATAAACTGTGCATGTTGTAAACATATTTCGTATAAATAAATAGATACTATGAATGTTTAAATATTATTCAAATAATGTTATTATTCACTTATAATTTTTAAATACCTATCACAAAATAATTCACCAAATAATAGTATGGATTTAACATTTTTTTAAAATGTTAACTACATTAATTGTTGCCGATAACGTGGGTAATATGCTACATTGAAGTTACACTTGTGTGTAACCGAGACCCACATCCATTCTTTGAATATAATACAAAGAAACGCGACCTATTCACATTTTCACAACTGGAATCATTTTTAGAACAATCAAATATTCGACCTAACAAATCTAGCTTGGCTGCAGATAAAATCTGACGGCGAATGTGACTGTAGCAATAGTAGATATCGTTTCGTGTTGGAAGGTGCTCGTTAAGAATTCAACCGTGAGTTGAGTTTTCATGTTTACTCAGTTTGATTCATCGTCGCAGTCGATATAATAAGTTCTACGTGAATATTGTGTGTAGAGTTTCACCGGGTAGTCTTATCTTACCGAACATAGTTTCTCTACTCTATTTTGAATAATACTCTCTCAATCGGAAATTTAAATATTTTTTTTATCGATTTTTTTAGTTTTCTCATTCAAAATACACTAGCTACAGTTTCGTATCATTTATATAATATTTGCAATGAGCAAAATACTCAAGACTGCTCATGAATTAGTTATTGGATTTTCCAAAGCCGCTGCTCGTGAGTTCGAATCTTCATTTTCATCGCGCAATAGTTAGCTGGCCTCCTCGGGGTACACTGATTTATTTTAAATTCAGACAGTAACGTACAAACATGGTTGTTCACGATAATAAACTCGGTAGAATTCTGCGTGGATAATTCCTGAGTGTAGTTTATAGAAGAGATGAACTCGACGATTTCGATGAAATCTACCTCGTTAATTGTGCATTTAACAAGTGTATTCACGTTCACAGGGAAAACGTCGAGCCAAACACGAGACTGATTTCACCAAGATCGCGAGGACCTTCCCGCCGGTTATTCAAAGTCATAACCAATGGCCTGATAGAACGTGCAAGTGAAAACCACGCGAATACGCCCGTTCCGACTCGACAGCTGGCTTAGCCAAGATTCGAAATACCTGCAGCGACTCGATTGGGCACCGCGATGATACCCATGCAGCACCTGATGGTCGCATCGGCTCTCGTGACTTTTGTGTCGGGCTGCACGAATTTATTATGGGGTAAGCACCAGATCAACGACGATTTGCTCTGCTTCGAGGATGTGGTTAATCCGGGTCGACTGTTTGCAGTCGGCTAGTCGATAGTATCGTGCGCAGTTCCCGCTACCCACCTGGTCAACAAAATAAAAGTGACTTTGTATGGGCCTCATTGCCCTCGTGTTGTAGTCAATGCTGATGGCACCGTTAGTAGATTAGTGAATGTAACGATCACTGGAAACTCTTTCTTTTTTCAGTCTTTCAAAGCCTTAGTCGAGATCTGGGCTATAAACAAATCGCTTCTTGTCGAGAACGAATAGTGCGACGAGTATCGCTAACCTCTTAATACTATCCTGCAAATGAGGCAGCTTGAGCCACAAAAAATATTACTATCGACTTCCATTGGTTGTTTTTCGGATCGGATGTTTTTAGTATATTTATCCATTCAATAAAATTCAATTCAATTCAATACTACCTATATACATTTGAGTTTATTATCTTTTTAACAGCTCACGAGCCCTCAATCGACAAGATTTCGAAAAATATCTGCATGCATATAGAAGTTTTTCTACAAAAGGTTGTAGTATAAACTACTATGTCGCACATGGTGAAATATAGTAGTTTCAACAGTTCATCATTTTAACTTGTTACAAACAATATACCCATTGTACGTGAGGGAATGATTTTATCTTCCAGTGCTTTTGATGACACGGGAACGGAACAGCATCTCAACGGTTTCTTGTAGCAATCGCTGTTGAACTTTTACTTTTACCAATACTTTTTGATTCCTCAAGTAAAAAAATGATCGGTCAATAATATTTTGAGTTATAACTGAGATTATAATTTAATAACCAATGCATGTATTCTTTCTGAAACAATACTCGAAATAATGTCGATGACCAATAATAAATGAGATAAATTATTATTAGCCACAATAAAAATCATCATTTACCGATTAAGAATGCACATTTTCAGAAGTCATTTTTCACGTACATAGAATACAGGTGAGAACTCGATTGGAAGTTGATCAATTATGAAAAAAATGAATAAAAAAAGTGTATATGAAAACTTTTTGACGGAAAGCGAGTAGTAGAAAGCAATTAATTATTCTGAATTATTTCAAACAACTAACTCAATTCAAAATGAAGCTCAACATAAATTATATATATGTACAATTCTTAAGCTGACTAAAAAAATCGCGTTCACATGCATAAAACTCATGAACTATTCAATCAAAAGTTCAATCAAATTATGGGTTATTGAATAGAAATCATTGAAATGTTCCGTAATATGAAGTTATTTCCTGTACGCATAAATTGCATAAAACAAACACTGAGACTGACAGTAAGTGAAAGATAAGCACTCAAATTGAAAAATGTACTCGCAAAAATAATCACCATTTTGAAGAAACTATACTTGGATGTTTGGGCCAAGCCATACTTCACGACCACAATACTATGAGTCAACCAACGTAGATGGGATGTCTATCCAGCTCCATTGACTTGTTGATGGCACTAGACTCGATGTATAAGTAGTATCGATGCTCTGGTACTTTCACCATGACTGCTCTCGACCACAGCTCGAGCAAAAATGTAACAGTTACCTAGACGGAGTTGGGCTGGCCAAGTATTTACCTGCGCCACTTGACCAGAGTTGACCGTCTCACCTATGTATAATTCCCACTCGACCCTCTCCTAATTCCCTTAATTTTATTTGGATGCATCTTAGGAGTTTCGCAATTTCCAGGTAAAAGTATCAGAGCCTATATGCCTGATCCTACATACGACGACCCTTTGCAGCTTTGGTAGGTGGAGCGGACCTTCATAATTATGCCATGACAATTGAAGCATCCCCCAAATGTCTGTAATAGTTTATTCAACCTCTAATCCTTAAATGTGTTTTAACGAGCGGATATGAATTGATTTTTCATATGCACATGAGTCATCCTTTGCTTTGGCAATCTTTTCAACAGTCGTAGGCATAATCCATGCATGAACATCGACAAAAACTTGGTAAGTAAATTGTATCCTTTGAAAAATGAGAAATGCTACAAATGCATCTTCTTGAATCAATTGCAATACACAAGTTTAATTTCGATCAATCATTTATTCTTTTTCCCCATTCCTAATCCAATGGAACCGATTTATAGAGTTTCATTAGTGAGACTATTTATTGAATTTATTCTTTTCCTCTCGATTTCATATGTCTACTGATGGAGAAGACAGTTTTTTTGAAAGATCATAGGCTCCAATTTAAAGCACAATGAGAGTCATGATATATTTGTCAATTCAACAGTAAATCAGCTATGAATTTAATTTAATTTTGCTCCAGATATCTATAAAAACAGAGTCAATAGAAAAGTATTGCAATTTTGAACATGAAAAATAGTAGTTCCATACAAAATAAATTATATGGATCACTTCTCTTTTATTTGCTAATTAATTTTTTTATGCGAGAAGCTATAAATTTGAATCTTCTGAAAGCAACCTAGCAGAGCTTCAATATAGGCCAAAAAATGAAAAGTTCTACTCAAATAAATCAATTTATCAAATCACAGCATGGCAATGATATATTCTTTTTTAATTTTGATCGATCAAAACAAGGCAAAGATTTTTTCATGTTAAAATTTTCAATCGGTAATGTAGTAGTTGTCCGAGCTCAGATAGGCGTTATTGAGTACCCGTAATTCGATTTCTCGTACTGGTTCTGTTCCTGTAAAATTCTGGAATTTCCCCACGGTGGGTACAGATCGAGTATTATTACTTCTATTGTGGATGCCCGAAAAATTTCAGATTGCGTGCGGCTGCTTCGGTGGCGCTAAATATGTGATTGTACACGCCTGTTGCGATAGTGCCATTTCTCAACAGCGTGAATCACCCCATGTTCAGCCCACGAGACTACCGTGCGATACATAATTTTTTATGCCCACGATGAGACATTATTTGAGTAATTTGCGCGGTGCAGTTGCCAATGGTACTAGTGGGGTGACATGGCAATTGGCGCTCGTTACACAAAGTACTATTTCACCCAGAGCACACGCAAAATAAGTGCAAAAAACCAATATTCACTCGCTGACTGATAAGACATTATCCGCGATTCAAACTTACACAAAGAGTACATTAGCAGACTGGCTTCTCAATCTCTAAAAATCATAGCTCGAAGAGGAAATTGTGGTATTTTACAGAATTACTATTCCACCACAATTAGAAATAGTATTGTGAAAGAAGACGAGTGTTCTTATAAGTCTAAGAAATATCCTAGCTGAAAAATCGTCGGGAAAAAGAGGATTTTGGCATTTATGCGTACCAGGAACAATCTTCACATCAAATTTAACCGAAATTATTCAAAATAATAAGAAAATATACTTAATTCTTGCATCATTCCACAAAAACTTACTATTCAAACTCGTTAGATTGGTAAAATCAAAGAAATAATTTTTTTCGACCCGGTGGATTTTGGTAGTCGGTCAAGTGACGCTAGATCCTTGTCCTCGTAGATATTAAACTCTTGATCATTACTTTTGATCCATCAGGTATTGTATATCTCTACATACATGTGGAATCAGTGATTCAAATCAAAGCGCGTTTCACAATGAAAATTGTCATATGATTGAATTTGATTGAACATACGGATAATATTTCAAACGCACGGAAATTTTTTACTCTCCATGCGCCTGTCGCTAAAATCCCTGTGATAATATCCGGAGATTTGAACGTTAATTTTTCAACAAATGAACAACAACAACTTGTTAAATTTATGGAGCAAATACTTCATTCAGACATTCGTATTTATGTTTCTGAGCCAACAACTAAACCAGGAACAATCATTGATGCTGCGTATACACAAACTGTGCATGTTGTAAACATATTTCGTATAAATAAATTGATACTATCAATGTTTAAATATTATTCAAATAATGTTATTATTCACTTATAATTTTTAAATACCTATCACAAAATAATTCACCAAATAATAGTATGGATTTAACATTTTTTTAAAATGTTAACTGCATTAATTGTTGCCGATAACAAGGGTAATATGCTACCGTGACGTCATGCGTACTACGCCTTGTTTAGTATCAAATGACTCGTTGAATTGAATAATTTTTTCTGCCTTTTACTAATCTAGATTACATGTAAATTCACGCGAATTTTATTTATGCGGATGGCGCGAAATGTGCGTTCCATCGCTGATATCGATACCCGCTCAAATATAACTTTAGTCTAAGCAATTAACCTTATTTTAATAAACTTAATTCTGATTGGTTCGAGGGAGGAGTTAGAGGGTCTGTCCTCTAATCCCCGCACTTGAGTCTCTTTCTGTATCCTTGATATATACAGTAGTTCTACAACTATCTTTTTTTGTATTATAAAATCATTCCTTATTCGCGAACGTGTCACCCGCACGTAATTATTTTCCTTTTTGGTAACCCAAAAGCTATAAGCGAGAGCTTGGCTCAGAATTTCGCGATTCACTAAGCACGCGCGCCGCGTCAAATATCCCGACGTCATACTACGTTGGAGTTACACTTGTGTGTAACCGAAACCCACATCCGCTCTTTGTGTTTGATCACAAGAGGAAATAAAAAAAAATTACGAATATGACTCTAATACAGAGAAACGCGACCTATTTACTTTTTCACAACTAGAATCAATTTTTGAACAATATTCGACCTAACAAGTCTAGCTTGGCTGCAAATAAAATTTGACTGCGAACGTGACTGTAGCAATAGCAGATATCATTTCGTGTTAGAAAGGTGCTCCTTGAGAATTTAACCGTGAGTTGAGTTTTCATGTTTACGCAGTTTAATTCATCGTCGCAGTCGATATAATAAGTTCTACGTGAATATTGTGTGTAGAGTTTCACCGGGTAGTCTTATCTTACCGAACACAGTTTTTCTTCTCTATTTTGAATAATACTCTCTCAATCTGAAATTTAAATATTTTTTCTATTTTAGTTTCCTCATTCAAAACATACCAGCTACAGTTTCGTATTATTTATGTAATATTTGCAATGAGCAAAATACTCAATGCTCATGAATTAGTTATTGGACTCTCAAAGCCGGTGCTCGAGTATTCAAATCTTCATTTTCATCGCGCAACAGTGAGCTGGCCTCCTTGGGGTACACTGATTTAATTTAAATTCAGAGAGTAACGTACAGACATGGTTTTTCACGATAATAAACTCGGTAGAATTCTGCGTGGATCATTCCTAAGTGTAGTTTATAGAAGAGATCTCGAATATCGATTTCGATGAAATCCACCTCGTTAATTGTGCATCTAACAAGTGTATTCACGTTCACAGGGAAAACGTCGAGCCAAACACGAGACTGATTTCACCAAGATCGCGAGGACCTTCCCGCCGGTTATTCAAAGTCAACCAATGGCCTGATAGAACGTGCAAGTGAAAATCACGCGAATACGCCCATTCCGACTCGATAGCTGGCTTAGCCAAGATTCGAAATACCTGCAGCGACTCGATTGGGCACGATGATACCCATGCAGCACCTGATGGTCGCATCGGCTCTCGTGACTTTTGTGTCGGGCTGCACAAATTTATTATGGGGTAAGCACCAGATTAACGACGATTTGCTCTGCTTCGAGGATGTGTATAATTCGGGTCGACTGTTTACTGCCGCCGAGTCGATAGTATCGTGCAAAGTTCCCGATACCCACCTGGTCAACAGAATGAAAGTGACTTTGTATGGGCCTCATTGCCCTCTTGTTGTCATCAATGCAGATGCCAACGTTAGTAATTTAGTGAATGTAACGATCACTGCAGGCTTTTTCTTTCAGTCTATCAAAGCCTTAGTCGAGATCTGGGCCATAGACAAATCGCTTCTTGTCAATAACTAATTCATTAGTGCGACGAGTATCACTAAGCTTCTAATACTATCCAGCAAAGGAGGCAGCTCGAGCTACAAAACAAATTACTATCGACCAATGATGTTTTGGGTATATTTATCCACTCAATAAAGTTCAATTCAATACTACTTACATACATTAGAGTTTATTTTCTTTTCAACAGCTCACAAGCCCTCAATCGACAAGATCTCGAAAAATATCTGCATGCATTTAGAAGTTCCTTTTTTAGAAAAGATTGATAAAAATCGTGTGAGTAACATCTACTATGTCGCACATGGTGAAAGATAGTAGTATCAATAGTTCATCAATTCAACTTGTCAAACACCTCTTTGAAAAAGCATACTGCCGATGCAGCTGGCAAAGGTGTTTCACTTGAACGTGAATGTTTGTGAATTTTTACTGTGACGTGTTTCTAGCAAGAAGGCCATGGTCGAAGCCCGACGACGTGAGTGCGATTAATAATAAGGTAGGCATACCCAATATGCGCCACCCTTTGTACTTCATATATATACATACGCCTAGAGCAGCGCCGTGGAACATAATTTTGTCGGCAATACAAAGGAATGAGGAGAGAAAACATTTTGACCGGTCGCAAATGAATATACCAACTTGTTACAGCTCATTTTCTCCATTTTTTCACCAGTTCTGATTATTGATTTAATTTCGCTCAAGCGAGTGCGAGTTTTTTTTTTATTATTTTTAGACTAGGCCAAAAAATCAAGCGTCATACCATTCGATTCCTTGGCATTCCATCTACATCATCCAATTTTTATTTTCAGCATATTTTTATTTTCGAGTCCTTTTTATCAACAGTATCGATAGGTATTCATTACTTCTGTCATGTCGAACATCGACATTTTATGATAGATCATTCTTTATTTTAAAAAAAATTATGAGTACGCTGAATCTTAAAAAAAATCATATTATCTAGAATCTTAAAAAAAACTATTCTTTATGTAAGTTTAACTGATTTAAGGATGATAGATCAAGGACATAGATCAGAAAAGCTGAAAAAAATTCGTGTCGATTTTGCTGAATTTCTCGACGAACTATTATCGATACTTTCGACAGGTCATTTCGTTAATCTTGTTAATATATATGAGAACGTGTGATATGAAGAGCGTGAGACCCAGTGAGAGTGAAAGAGGAGTCTCCCCATAGAGAGACGGAACTTCCCGAAAATGGGAATACTTTTAACCCCGCGAGCGACCGGGGAGACCTGGATACGGGATGTCGTACCCATATCTCTGAGATCGAGTGACTGGTTCATAATAAAATCACATTTTATTAAACATTGACATACAAGCCTTTTGTACCTCTCCTATCTTTTATTGAAGCCGAATAGCCTTGTATCCGCGCATTAAAGAATTTGCTTAACTACTTCGCCCCCCCCCCTTGAACTTCTGGCTGCAAACGGGAGTTTTCGGGTCTAATTTTTCTCCAGTTTGCACTTTTCTTATGATGTCACTCTTACCCAACAATCCAGGATTCGATATTTTTTAAGAATTAAATCTAATGCTGAGTAAAAAATATTTATATATCCAATCTAATATGAATTTTCGAACTTATTATATTAGTGATTTCTATATTCTTTTACGATATTTCTGACAAATCTTTAGGACACCAAATACACTCATCATGGCAGATCATATGAGTGTGTTGAAAATTGGGATTGTTAGGAAATCATATATCATCACAACTTTGATCACGTGCAAAACTATATATACATTTCTTTGTTTAAGTATTTGCTGGAGAGACCATTTCACTTGAAAAAGTCTCCGACTATTATTACAAGAAGCGACCGTGCTCGGGTTTTCTTACATGATCCTGTTAAGGGGTAATATACCTTTGTGACCTTCGATTTCGAGGTCATTTTCAAACACTTACCATAAGCGCAGGAAAAATCCAAGGATTATGGGGTTTGTTGCATATGAAAGTACTACTTTCTAACTACAAAAAACACACTTTATATTTTCCAAAAAATACAAAATGGCGGCGTACCAGCTCGTCAGAGGAGAAAAAATTTTTTTATTTCTTCTTCACTAGCCTACCGCTACAGGTCACAATTTTGACCCTAGAAGAAAAAATCGAATGGGGTTTGAAGTAAAATAAAAAACTCAGGGAAGTACGTAGGATATTTTGAAATTCGAATTTGGGGCCAAATGGCGTCAATTTGAATTTTTTTTCTTTTTTTTCGCAAAAAATCGATCGAAAATCGGCCATAAAATCGGTAAAAATCAAAATATCAAAAAAATCGTACGACGTTCACTTAAAAATCATGTTTCCAAGCTACAGTTAAAATTTGAAGTGAATCAGTTGAAAATTGACGGCGCTATCGGTAGGCTAATGTCAAAAAAGACGGTTCCGAGATAAACGCGTTCAAAGTTTTGAGTACAATGCTAATACTATACGACTTTGTTCAAAGAATCAATTTTCTGAGGCACTTAGAACTTCTTCCCCCACTTGATCGACTTTTCATATCATTCTTAGATAGTTTATGGAGTGTTTAAGCCAATAAAAAAGATTGGAAAAAAGTCACAAAGGTATATTACCCCTTAAACAAAATGTTCATACAGATATCTACATCTGCATTATAATAAGATGGATCCGTATATTTTTCTGGTCAACCTTTCTTGCTCTCGGAAACAATGATATAACAGATTTGAGGTATCTTTGGTATAACGGATCGAAAAGAGAGATCAAGGACTACATTTCCATAGGAAAAAATTTTCGAAAAATTCGATTTGTGGTGGCGTATGGAGGATTTAAAAAATTTATTCCCGATGTCCGGGTGGATTTTTTTTTTTTTTTTTTATTATTTTAAAGCTTTTGAAATCTCTCCAGAGATTATTTCTTGGTCCGGGTGGAATCTCCTTTAAAAACGTACAAAGGGTTGAGTTCTCGAAATTTTGTTCGAGCAGATCGTTAGAGGAGCTTGAGCGCTTTCATAATTAATGTTGAAAAATTTGAAAACATTGATGCGTGGGTGTATTCTCTGTTAACAAAAATGATGTGGTGATAAAAAAAATTTCGTTTTTATTCAAATCATTTACCAACAATTCAATTAAAAATTCCAATGTTCATCCATTTTATAATAGAGCCAATGAAAGACACGAGCGATCGAGCGATAGCGAGTGAGTGATTCTTGCTAGTATAATATATAATATTTTCATCTGAATTATAATAAATTCTCCAGTCATATTGCATTTTTGTATATGATCTGACAAAAATTAAAAATTTCACAAGATTCGATCTTCTTTCTACCAGACACCTCTTCCGAAAACGTTGTTTCCGAGTGCTTCAGAGAAAAAAACCGCTGCCAAGTGTCTTAGCAGTATGCTTTCTCAAAGAGGCTTTAACATCACCCACAAACACGTCCCAAACCCTATATTTTCACCATTCCACTAACGTAAATACTATTATTTATTTTTTCAATTTATCGATCAAATTAACGTATCAGCAAAACCATACTAAAGGGGTCTATTTAAGAAAATACAAAATCACGAATCCCTTTTTCAAGTATGAGGAATCATATATATTTTAATCCCAGCTTATTCGGCCACCGAAAGAGTGTGGCCTCTCATTTTATTTGTTCGATTTGGTGTCAAAATTTGAAGTTGGTATACGAGATTTAGGCCATTACTTCTGTTTTATTTTCGAATGGTATGTACTATGTATATATACATAGTATATATATCTAAAAATGATATGAAAGGTCGATCAAGTGGGGGAAAAAGTTCTAAGTGCCTTAAAAAATCGATTCTCTGAACAAAGTCGTATAATATTAGTATTGTACTCAAAACTTTGAACGCGTTTATCTCGGAACCGTCTTTTTTGACATTAGCGCACCGATAGCGCCGTCAATTTCCAACCGATTCACTTCAAATTTTAAATTTAGCTTGGAAACATGATTTCGTCGCCTCCGTAAAGAAAGGAGCGAACTCGGAAGCCGGCTAGAGAAGGTGCGAACTCGGAAGCCGGCTAGAAAAGGTGCGAACTCGGAAGCCGGCTAGAGAAGGTGCAAACTCGGAAGCCGGCTAGAAAAGGTGCGAACTCAGAAGCCGGCTAGAGAAGGTGCGAACTCGGAAGGCATTTTACTTTTCTGAAATTTGAGTTGGCAAACCTGATAATCTGATATTTGCTTTTATATGAAAATATGAAATGTGATGGCCTGTACAGTGAAGCCATGTAATTTGTGATTTTATTGATTATTATAAACCGATGAAAAAGTAAATGTTTTTTCAATAAAATTTCATTAGAAATATACTATTCTGTTTGTATTTCATTCATTTTGGCCATGATTTAAACTCTAGACTGTATAAAAAGTAGTATTCTCTGAGGTGCCAATATTGGGTACACAAAGTTTTGTCTCCCTAAACGACGATTCAGTCAGGGTGTCTCAATTTAGGCGGAAAGTAGCTTCTCAATGGGCAGTGTTATCATCGGAGATACACGTGACAGCATTTTAAAAACATTGATAAGTGTTACGCGTAATGCGTTCTGCCTAAAGGAGCGCTAGTGTCCCACACGCGATGGATCATTGTTTACAGAGTGAGGGTCAGCGAGAAGGTTTTTAGAGACTCACTTATAGTGCAGAGTTTTGTGAGTCAGTCTTGGAGAACACGTGAGAAAGTGATAAGCGCTTATATTGAAGAATATTTATTTGTAAAAGTTTTTACTTTGCAGTAGACTGTACGATTTCTAATAATAATGGAGTGTGAGTATGATATTCTGTATTTATTCATTATGATAAATAAAATATCACATAAAAGAAATGTTGTGCTGAACTAGATTTCAAGTGGCTGAATGATGATGTTAATCAACCGGTGCCAGTGAATATCGAATTTGACCAGCCGAATTCCGGTAATAACAAAAAACCTTTATTATAAACTCTACTTCATAGAAATATTTCTTTGAGCTACTGTAATGAGAGTTGAACTGATTGAAATGACAGAAATTCGAACAAGTGTCGGAGTATGCGCTACTGTTGTTGTTTTGGTTATTTTCTTGGATGCGGAATTGTGTGAGAGTGCAAGAAGTATAATATCTCGAGTCTAAGCCGAACACATCGAAATTCGAATATAATTATTTAATATAATAGAACATAGTAGTGCACAAATTTGACTTAACTAATAATCCGAAATTCCATAAAAGGATCAAAATCTCCATTGTCAAGTTTTGACTTCTAAATATTGATTCTATTAAAAAATATTTTCGTTTCAAGCTCAGATTGTGCAAGTAAAACAAGAATCATGTATATAAATATTTTAAACTAGAAATGTTAATAATATTTCATTTTTCACGCGATACGTAAATCTAACATTCATATTTTATTCAAATAGTCTGTTTCATTGTTCTTCTTCCATCAACTAAAAATATAGAGTGGAGGCGTAATTTTGAAATCGATATGGATTCTCGGAGTTCTTTTGGTATTGAAACGACGGATTCTCGTCAGTCAACACTTGACGAAGAAAGCCCTGAATTAACTCAAGCCTCTTTTACCAGCCATCTTTTTCCCAAGCCATTGCAAGAGAATGAATGTAAGTAATGTTGCACTGATTAAAAATGTTATAACTCATATCCATAGTATATTATCGATTTTTTTTATATATGTGTACACCCACCCACCCACCCACACACACACACACACACACACACACACACACACACACACACACACACACACACACATACACACGCACACACACACGCACACACGCACGCACGCACGCACGCACGCAAATGTATGGAAATGTTTGTGCAATAGATAATAATTTTTTCATCGATAGATCTTAACCATCATCGATTTTTTTCGACAAGAAACATCATTATGTGACATTGACGTTCACACTGGATTAAGTACATCTTACCGATCTATTGAACCACCTAACTACTTCTCTAACAACGAGCCAAATTCTTCCAGTGCGGGTATTGATAGACATTTTGAAATTCCGGAGTGCGATAAGGTTTTTATGCAAAATATTCATGTGACTGATTCATTTCAACAATAGATCCATCAACAGCAATAGAAATTCCAGGAACCTTACCAAGCCGAAGAATCTTTGAGCAGTATTCAACCACAGGATGAAAACTTTAGTGATTCAACAGACTCCGTGAGTTCGTCACAAAATGATCAGGGTTGTCGTACCGTAGAAGATCAAGATCGTGGTAATATAGAATTATATGTCAATCATAGTATCATCCTCCATTAGAGATAGAATACTGTGCTAATCGAACTATTTCTACTAATTAATCATCTCACGGTCATGTGAATGGAAATGGCCATTCTACTAAGAAATTTATTTAAGAAATAATTATAAGAAAAAAGTTTACATTCAATTCATCAGATTGTGGTCATAATTATTTGCTAATGTTCATCCATGATCTATCATAAAATGTGTTTTCATATTATTTTTACGATTTTACATTTCGACAGTTCTAATAGTACTATTTTTTATTTTCAGAAACTGCTCAAAGTGATAAGGCAGTAGGAAAAATTTTGACTAGAAAGCGTAAGAGATATCCAAATAAATGGGCCGACAATTCTGTAAAAAAGGCGAGAAACCATGGATTGAACTACAAATCCTCAAGTCGTACAGCATATCAGAAAACAATGCGCTCTGCATGTGTCGATTGCCGTTTCCACTGTTCTCAAAAAGTTTCTTCTGATGAACGACATAAACTTTTCGATGATTTCTGGGGATTAGGTGATCACACCCGTCAATGGGACTATCTTGACAAGTGTGTGATAACCAAGAACGACAAAGTCGAGCAAGAAAATCGATCACGTATGAATGGTTATCGCCAGGTCATGTTTCTTCTTCCGTCCAAAACAATAAAAGTCTGCATGACTATGTTTTTGAATACCTTGGGTAATTAATCAGATAAATCTTTTTTAATTTCGTTCAACTCAGAATAACAACATTTCAAGCCTGTAAAGGACGTAATCAATTCTGTTTGTAATCAATTTACCACTATTTTGTTTTCAATTTTCAAACTTAAAATCTTATTTTTGATAACTTTCTCATATACTTACATTTCATATAGTTCATTTTCAATTTTTACAAAGGAATTTCCAAGAAATGGTTTGAAACTATTCAAAAGAAGAAAAATTCTTCATCTTCATGCACTATTGGAGTGGATGAAAGAGGGAAGCACAAGAATCGAACGAAAAAAATTAAGCCCAGTATTAAGGATTCGGTAAAGGAGCACATAAACTCTTTCGAAAGAGTAGAATCGCATTATAACAGGGCTTCTTCTTCGAAAGAATACATCTCTTCCAGCCTTAACATTAGCTCTATGTATAGGAGTTATTCAGCCGAGATGAAAGAAAAAGGTCAGACAGAGTTAGCATCTCAGCATTATTATCGCGACATTTTTTGTGAAGATTTCAACATTGGATTCCATAAACCAAAAAAAGATTTATGCGACGACTGTATGATTTTTGAAAATCTATCAGAAGGAGAAAAACTGGGCCCTGCACGCTTAAACTATGACTTACATATAGCTAACAAGGAAATGGCACGGACATTCATGCAAGATGATAAATCTGCAGCTGATAATGACCCATTTGTTTGCTGCGCTTCATTTGATCTACAAAAAGTTTTATCCGTACCACGATGCGAGTCCCAGTCATTTTACTACACAAGGAATGTAGCTATTTACAATTTCACTGTATATGACTTATCGTCAAAACAAGGTGATTATTTTATATCTTTATATCAGCGTGCTGTTATGATGTTATTAGACATTTTCGAAATGTAAAATTTCCCTGTCAATCTCTCAATCAAAAATTTAACTTTGGTAAATTATTAATTCACAGGAAACTGTTATCTATGGAACGAAACGATAGGAAAGCGTGGAGCAAACGAAATTGCAAGCTGCGTGTGGCTATATACATATAGAGTCTAGGGTTGCAGCAGGAGTGAAAACATTTCATTTCTATAGCGACAATTGTGGAGGGCAAAATCGCAATTCGATTTTGTATACAATGTACCTGAGAGCTGCGTATCAATTTAACATATCTATAAAACACAGGTAAATGTTAAATATGACGTGAATTACTTTTATCAATTACAGCGATTTTTATAAATTATTTTTGCATTAAATGAGTCTTTTGATGAAAAAAAATAATTTTTTAGGTACCTTGTCAAAGGCCACACCCAAACTGATGGTGATTGTATGCATTCAACTATTGAAGTTGCTGCTAAAAATAAAATCATATTCACGCAAAATCAATGGCGTGCAATCATAGAATCAGCAAAAGTCGAAGATCCAAAATACATTATTCACGAGCTCAATCAACCGGAGATTCTTGATTTTGCTGGGCTAGTCAACAAAAAATGTTGGAAAAAAGTTCCCATATCTCGAATTTGCATAATTGGAATCAGTCGTGATAAGGTTGAATTTGGTGATTCATATGATGAAAATAGTGTACTTAAAACCGTAACAATAATGAGCAATAACGAACTACTAGAAAGAGCCTACAAAGGAAAATTGAGCATCGATGGAGCAAAACGGGCTGACCTAGAGAAACTCATGAAAAAAAATTTAATACCCGTTGCGTACCATGAATTTTATAAAAATTTGTGGTAGCTAGTCGTGAGAGAGCTCCTGCTCATAAATCCTCAATTTAATTTTTGATTATTTTTTCAGCTCTGAAGTTCAACAAAATTTTTGAATTTCGAATACCTATTAACTAGGTACAAAATACATAGTATATTTGAGCTCGTTATTGGATAATATTATTATGTTCTACTCTATTTAGTCCAATGAAATCGTAGCAACGTCATCTTTCGTGCATACATTTCGAATACGTCAAGTGATTTATTTTGTGATAATATTGATAAGATTATATAGAAATATCAAAAATTTAAGATCTCATCCGTGTCTTTATTTATTTAACCTAATATCTCATTTAAAAATATCTCCATACATATTTATCAAATTCCACAGACAGACTTATTTCGTATGATTTTATTATATTATTTAATATATTCTTAATCCAGGGCATATTCTTGATCATGAACACTCTATGGGTCTTGATCATTAGTTGAAAATATTTTAATGATTACAGTAAATTAACATAACAAGAAGTATCAGGTCTGCCAACTCAAATTTCAGAAAAATAAAATGCCTTCCGAGTTCACACCTTCTCTAGCCGGCTTCCGAGTTCGCACCTTTTCTAGCCGGCTTCCGAGTTCGCACCTTTTCCAGCCGGCTTCCGAATTCGCACCTTCTCTAGCCAGCTTCCGAGTTCGCACCTTCTCTAGCCGGCTTCCGAGTTCGCACCTTTTTTTACGGAGGCGACGATTTTTAAGTGAACGTCGTACGATTTTTTTGATATTTTGATTTTTACCGATTTTATGGCCGATTTTCGATCGATTTTTTGCGAAAAAAAAGAAAAAAAATTCAAATTGACGCCATCTGGCTCCAAATTTGAATTTCAAAATATCCTACGTACTTCCCTGAGTTTTCTATTTTACTTCAATACCTCATTCGATTTTTTTTGTTTTAGGGTCAAAATTGTGACCTGTAGCGGTACGCTAGTGGAGAAAAAGTAAAAAAATTTTTTTTTTTTGACGAGCTGGTACGCCGCTATTTTGTATTTTTTAGAAAAAAGAAAGTGTGTTTTCTGTAGTTGGAGAGTAGTACTTTCATATGCAACTAACCCCATATTCCTAGGATTTTTCCTGCGCCTATGGTAAGTGTTTGAAAGTAATCTCGAAATCGGAGGTCACAAAGGTATATATTACCCCTTGATGAGCGAATATCTTATGTTAATCTAATCTGATATTAACTATGTTAATATTAGCTCATTAAAACTTAAAAAATCAATTCGCGGAAACATCGTTGTCTAGTCTATTTGCATAATTCAATGTAGTTTACAAAGAAAATATGTTATCGGAGTCACAGTACGCGCTGAATAAATTATCCAAAGATAAATGTAGAATGGAAAAGACTGTTCGTCAACAAGAGTTATTTCATTTGGAATCAATCTTGCTTCAAGTCAGAGGTCCAACTTCTTTTGGTGATTTGAAAATATATATAATGATCTCGCATATAATAGTTTTATAGCAGCTGTAGCTATTGGACTCGGATCAGATCCGATGGAGCCATGCTGACGAAACGTCGAAAAGGACAAATTTACATGGAGTTTTCTATTTATTGAACTCCGAATTACAGATGAGCTTTCAAATATCGTAAAAAGCAAGAATTTTGAACAATGGAGGGTGTGAAATCAAACATAAATACGAAGTAACGTTGGTAAAGCAGAAATTCTGTTAACTGTTAACAAAGTATGTTAACTGATCGACACAACGCGAAAGTATAATTGCCCATTGTATATAGGAAAAATATCAGTTTGAATTACACAGCGAGTCAGAATGTATAACATATAAGGTGGAAGTCGGTGAAATAAAAAATGTACAGGGAGGAAGTGATATTTTAGCTTGCGGCTTGTTCTGGACCATGACAGGATGATAATATGCGGATAGGTTTAGGGTGAAATTACATGGAGAGCGGAATAGCGGAAGCGTAACTACTTTCAATTGACGATCAATTGATTCATTGATTAATCGATTCTCCCGATTATATAAGACCTGTAAATGCGATCTTGGTCAGTAATTATTAAGAAAATTCAAATAATCATTGATAGAAAATAGTTACGCTTCTGCTTTTGCGCTCCATATGTACGACTATAGGGTTAGCGCAATCGCGGAGAAGCGCAATCGCGCAAAGTCAAAAACTTGTCCAGAATTCATTTACGCGTTGGCGCCTTTCCGCTATTCCGCTCTCCATGTAATCTCACCCTAGTAACTCGGCCTAGCGAATCGGAAGGGCTAACTGAAGCGCGATCAGCGCGAGCGATAATTAATCGTTCAAACTAATCAGCGTACAAGGCAAAACCAGACGTACAGTTCAGTCGGTGTCTTGACAGACTGAAATTAGAATCTTTGAGATTGTATGTACATTCAGCGTAACGTTAAGACACTTAGAGTATTCGGAGTTAAGATAAAAGTTACTTGTGCATACTTATCGCTGGTAAAACAATTTATTTACAATAAATACACCTTATAATCACAGTGAGTTAATGTGAATTAATATATCACAATCGTGATTGAGATATCCTCGACGTACTCTTCTTCGGACTTGTGCGCAGTGCACTTCATCCAACACCGAATCCAGCTAGAGCAGTGTAAATCGAGAACGGCGATTCGAACCCTGCGCTACTGGACTTGCGTGCTTGCATATATATATGTGGCCTGAAGATTTCGGTATCTGTTGAGCTTTGGCGCCGCCTTCGATTAAATTCTAAGTGAATTCCCCTCTCCAGCTCCGGTCCATTTTCATATGGATTGATATAATTAAATAATGAAAAATACGAGATTAATGGTAATTATTGGTTATTCCTCTTCATATTAATTCTTGATTAATTATTCAAGTCTTGCTATAATAAAATACAAAGTTCGATCTTTATAAGAAACAGAGTTCCTCTCCTTGCTCGCCCATTTCATTCTTAGATTGTATACCGTCTCCATGTATGCACTTTCAACAAACTCCAAAGCAATCCAATCTCTCGGCGTCACATACTTGACGAATTCAAATCTATAGCGTTTCAATAACCGATGCTATTTTGCGAAATATTTTCGTTCATCACACACTGCAGCTCATAATAACTTTTGTGATGTGCTGCCAGCAGGCTGATGCTTGGCAAATTCCGCAAATAAAACATAATAATTTCTAGCACATTGAATAATGCATTTTATCGGAAACCAATTGCATAGTCTAATCTGACAATTTTGGTGCAAACGATTAGTATCAAAATCCCATTTCTCCCAACAGTGAATATCCGTGAACAAAAATATAATTAACTGGTTTTTCGCAGAGATATCGGTTTACATTTTTTTAATAAACAAACGCGATGAATGACAATTTTTCTAATTGTTGGTGCAAACGGTGCAAACGATCCGACATTTATTGCAATTTTTTTTTTCCAATTCGACAACCTTTTTCGCCCACTTCACCCATCTCTCTCTCTCTCTGCCATGCCATTGGTGCTGAAGTCATCATGCTGTGACCGTCAGTGACTGGTCGGTAGTGCCGTCACCAGTCGGCAGTCTCGCGCGGCGCGCGCGTGGGTGTGCGAGACGATTTGACGTGAGTCGCGGACACTGCAGTGTCTGTGTGTCAGACAGTGGTTATTATCCGTCAGCAACTTCGTTCGGAGCCGCTCCCCATCAGACACTGCAGCGCAGTCTAGACACTCCCGACACCGTCCCCCGACTGTCCCGCGAGGTGTCAAAGTCAACTTGTACGGAAGGACCTGGTATACCTATACATGCGAGTGCGCGTGTACTGAGCGTGGGGTGTGTACTGTGTGTGCCGCGGCCCCCCCGCGACCTGCAGCGTGTGTGTTGACCGACGACGTCGACGACGACCAGTGCCAAGTGCCAACCGAGAGTCGCGAGTCGCGCGATAGTCCAAGCTGATCATCGCCCGGCGACATCATGCTCGCGCTCATCAACCGCATCCTCGACTGGTTCAAGTCGCTCTTCTGGAAGGAGGAGATGGAGCTGACGCTCGTCGGCCTCCAGTACAGCGGCAAGACCACCTTCGTCAACGTCATCGCGGTGAGCACATTTTAGGTTACAGCCCCCATCCTCCCCCCCCCCTCCGTACCCCTTCCCTCCCGCCTACCTCGTCTCCCCATAGATGCAACTCGCCTATATTTTCTCCCCTTCACGGATACCCCAAGTATACGACCGCGTGACTCATCGCCTCTGTAATACTCACTTAATTGCTGCTCTGATGCAGCTTTGTCTGCTTTCATGGGTTTACCGATGGCCTCTTTGTCTCCGAGTGTCTGTGTGCTGCAGGCTTGACCAGCGCACACTCGATTATTCTTTGACACTACATATTGCCAATGTTGATCGCTGAATGACTGGCAATGCTTCTTTCACTGTCCATCCTTCTCCCCTTCAGCGAGTTCACTATTCAGTATACAGTCTGTGTATATCTTTAAATGGAATGATGAGTTGGTCAAATTTTGAATCATTAGTCATCTCAAGTATATACAGTTCATGTTGGACGGTCCAAGATTGTTTCCAGTATTCAAAGATTGGTTAATAATTGGCACATCGCCAGGAGAATCTACCATAACGCGAACATTGTTATAAATAATTTTAGAGTATTCTGTGTACTACGCAAATTTACCTTGTTCAATTGATTCAATGTCTTCTGTTATTTCAAGATGAATGATTGATATCCCAATTTGCTTATGTTTTTAATGTGAATGAATTTCTGAGAAGCAAAGAATCAAAAATTTATTCTCACATTGACAGGAAAAATAAAAAATTCATTAAAGGTTTATTTCAAGTGAATTTCAAAAAATTGACTCAAATATGCACCAATTCCAAATTCTGATTAATGCAATTGAAATACTATAGAAAGTAAAAAATCAAGTGAGCATTAACAATCCAATTTGAGCTCTCATTTCTTACAATCAAGGTAATATTTGTTATATAAACAGATTGCTGTTTTTCCAACATTAGAATCTCAAATGGTTGGAATTCAATTGATTATTGAGAAAAAAAATTCATTCTAATGTTCTATAAATTTTTTCAGTCTGGGCAATTCAGTGAAGATATGATTCCAACAGTTGGCTTCAACATGCGCAAGATCACAAAAGGCAATGTGACAATTAAAGTTTGGGACATTGGTGGCCAACCAAGATTCAGGTCGATGTGGGAGCGTTATTGCAGAGGAGTTAATGCAATTGTATATATGGTAGATGCAGCTGATCCAGAAAAAATTGAAGCAAGTCGTAACGAACTGCATAACTTGTTGGATAAACCTCAACTGGCTGGAATTCCAGTTTTAGTTTTAGGAAACAAAAGGGATTTGCCCCATGCTTATGATGAAAATGGTCTTATTGAAAGAATGTAAGTTAAAATTCAGTTGATCATTGAATCTATTGTATTTGTTAAAACCTATAAATTGAAATGGTATCATTTTTCTTCAACAGGAATCTTTCAGCAATTCAAGACCGAGAAATATGTTGTTATAGTATTTCCTGCAAAGAAAAAGACAATATTGACATAACATTGCAGTGGCTTATAGCACATTCAAAAGGAGGCGTTCGCTAATAATTGGCAACTCTTTCGCAACATCAGAAAATTTTTTTCTGAGGTAAAAAAGATTTACATTACAGAATCGTTATCAATGATCATAAGAGAGGGAACATTCTTTTTGGCTTCATATAGAAGTCAAACATTAATTAGAGATTCCTATTACCCAAAAGCTTGGCCAACTGGATTGAATTGGTGTGGTGGTAAAGACATGAGAATAACAGTTTGAACAAAAAACTATATTATCATCATCATCTAAGCTTACGCATGAAGATTCTCATGCGATCTATGAGTTTAAGGCACATTACATGCGAGCACATAGCATTGAGAAGGCAAAACTTAATACTTTTGTTTATATTCAGATCTAGTGCATTGGTGATAACTTGATTTTTTTTAAACTAAAATATGTACTGAACAAAAAATAATGTAGACAAAATGGTGGCTACTTGTGATTTCTAAATTTAATTTTTAATGAAAATAATCTGTCGCGTGCATTTGCTATTATGCTTGCAAATGTCAATATCCTCATGTGACCCCTCTAAGTTATACAAATTGATTGAATGATTAGTTTTCCTTAACAAATCGATGATTGTTCACCACTGGTTCTTGGAATTAAAATTAAATGAAATAGTATGCCATATCATTTCCACAAAAAATGAAATTTGGATATTTATTTTAAGATTTCTATTTTCATTATTAGTGTACATTATTATTTTCAATGAATTATTAGTGGATTCAAGTATTTTACAGAATTTTTGGGGTAGCGATATGTAGAGAAACTTGTTATTTGCCTTTGAGAGCCTCTTGATATTTAATTATTGTATAGCAGCTAGGTGACGTGTTCGCGTAACTTAGGAAACTAATTGCTGTAATGTAAACTCTATGATCTGCAAATTGTCTTGAGACCGTTGTGTTGTGTATATACATATATATATATATATCTATAAAAATAAGGAAGAATTCATTTTTGTCAAAGGTTTTTTTTTCAAATGGAATAATGTAAAATTATTGCGTGACTGTTTTATTATTAAATGCATTTTTTCATTTGTAAACACAGTTCCATCGATAATTATTATTATAAGTTATGAATTTTGATTTTAATTAAATTATTAAGAATTTTTGATACAGTTGTTTTTATTTAATCGATGTTACACTCAAACCTATCATATACCTGTGCCATGAAGCATTTTCGTTATATCTTTGATATGTATATTTTTGTATTCATAGATTTTAATTTATCAATATTTCTCATTATAAACTAGCATTTTGAGCAGACATCCAAATGTGCAATTTTATTTAATGAATAAAATTTGATAAAAATCAATTTATTTGTGTTTCATATTGCAATCGAGTCGCTTGTTCTAAACTGACTTTCATTTTTCATTTCATTAAGTATTCTCGTGACAGTTCTAAAATTCTAGTAGAAAGTCGATAGCGAATTACTGTTTTTCGGAAATAAAAAAATTTTAAGTAATCCAAGTTAACTAGTAAAAGAAGTGCGAAACTTGAAATGAGCTCCAAAATTCGGGCACTCGTACCAACGTATTCTGACGAGAATTTTTTACTCGCCGCAAGCATTGCCAACAGCAGTCCTGATAAAAATTGCCAAGTGTATAGCCAGCTTGCCGCGTCCGGACTGAGTTGTTTTTATCACATGTTGACTATTTCCATTGTTAACAATGGTGAAGTTGACCCCAGAATTAATCCAACAATCTATGCAATTCATAAATCCAGTGAGGGATCGTGAATTGGATCTCAGAGGTGAGTGATTCATTGAGGAAAAAGTTTAGACGACGGTTATGCCGCATAACCTAATTGTATTTTGTAGTTTGCTTATCACAATATCGTATGAAAAACTTATTTTCATTACATTCCTTCGATTCAGGATACAAAATACCTACAATAGAGAACCTGGGAGCCACACTGGTGAGTTGATGAATTGACTTATTAACATACTTTCACAAGATACATTGAAAATCTGAGCCAAGTTGCGAGCATGGCTCAGGTCAGATATGTACTACATGCCAACTTTTTATGCTTCCGATCGTCTTTTCTGATTTAATTCTTCCAATCTATCAATTCATCATCTCTCATTTTACAGGATCAATTTGACACAATTGATTTTTCTGACAATGACATCAGGAAAATTGATGGGTTCCCACTTCTCAAACGCATCAAGACGCTCTTTTTCAACAACAATCGTATTGTCAGGATTAGTGAAGGCTTGGAAAATTGCATACCCAATTTAGAGACTTTGATGCTAACAGGGAACACACTCCAGGACCTCAGTGACATTGAACCACTTGTGCCACTGCAGAAACTCTCCTGTCTGTGCCTTCTACAGAATCCAATCACAACAAAACCACACTATAGGACATATCTTGTGTACAAGATGCCTAGCTTACGATTGCTGGATTTCAAAAAGATCAAACAGAAAGAGAAAGATGAAGCGACAGCATTCTTCAGAAGTCCAAGAGGCAAGGAAATAGCTCGGGAAATATCAAAGAAGGCTAAGGCACAAGCTCAAGGATCCAATGGAATGGATAAGCCTGCCATGAGTGCAAATGAGAGAGCCAAGATTAGAGAAGCCATCTCCAATGCGACATCGCTTGAAGAAGTTCAGAGACTTAGCAAATTACTCCAGTCAGGGCACATACCAGGGAATAATAGGCATCAAAATGGTATTGAAAATATTTAATAGTATAAAAAATTGTTTTCTGATATTATAATTCTTGAGATTAGATGATTTTCCAACTTTCGTTACATAAAATGACAAACATTGATATTGTACCATCAGGAAAATGATTTGATCATACTTTTAACTACTTTACATTTAAATCTGAAAAATGATGGGATTAATGACATTTTTATCATTCTTTCCATATTCATACAGCAGCCAGTGACTGTTCTTGGAACTACAATTTTCAATCTGCTTTCGTACTATTTGTCAGGGCTGGAATTATTAATTTATGAAAATTCAAGTATCAATTTATGTATGTTTTAACCAATTTTGTAACGTAACAATAGAGAATTCCTTTGGATAGTTTCTGTGGCTACAATTTGAGTGCCCAATCGTACTAACAAAGATTTCAATTTACTTTCTATTCAACTTCTTATTGAGCTATTGTTTGAATAAAATTTTTTATTGAATGCTACATTCAACCAAGTATATTCTTTGTCTAAGTTGAGTAAAATCAATGAATAATTATGAAAAATTATAAACATATCCAGCCCTGATCATGTTTTATATTCATGTAAACATGCTAATTAATTTTGATTTTGAATGTCTAGGGAACGCAGGCATGGGTGCAATGGAAGAAGATGATGACTGAGATCCATTCAGATTTACTCTAAGCATATCTATTAAGGCATTACTATTAGTATTTACAATTGAATGAATTGAAGTTGACTCAAATATCAAGCTTATAATGATCAAATTACTACACAATTGATCAACATACTTATATTTGCTGAGTCAAATTATTATATTTTGTATTTAACTCAAGAGTCTATACTGTAAATAAAAAAAAGTACAAGAGAATCAAATGTCAGGGTCTGGAAGCAAAAACTCAAGAAAATATTGCAAAATCAATTGGAATTCACAGGTGCACAATAAATACATTTTCAACGGATTTCTAATTCGTTGGTTTTTCTTATTTCAGCTGATGCTCAATAAATTTTTGATATCAAGAAGATAACGTGTCATTTATTTATCCAATTCAAAACCCAAGCAGAATACAAAAATTATTTTCTATAAGTCAATTTTGTTTTTTGCATAAATGGAATTTGTCTTAGCTAGCTTTCAATATTCTTGATCAAGTGAAATCGATGAAATTCTCGCGACCCTAAGATTTTTTGGAAATCAAAACCTTTTACGTAAGAATTTATTAAAACGTTGATAATTTAGGATCGCGCGAAATGTGAGCATTTGCGCATGCGCCGTTCGCTAGAAATCAAGCAGCTTGTCTGCTCCTCTGTCTGCAAGGGATTCGTGATATAGAATCCTTCGCAGGGGTGAAAAAAGTAAATAATTAACCCTCCAAAATGGGGAACCTGGTGGTACGTACGTGGGATCAGTTCTGGCACCCCGAGTTGCAACCGGTTCCCTATGGAGAGCCAACTTTCGACCCATTTCTAGGCATCGGCCCACGAGTGAAACGAGGTAAAGCACCGAAACTAACCTACAATACTTACTGTTTTGTGGATCGTTTATCCACAATTTCATTTGCAATTCTTTGCTATTCATGTGACACTTACATTCTCTGTAGCGAGTCGACTCTTGATTTATTGCAACCGACACTTTTCGACTCACCATTTACTTTCTTATTATTCTAGCAAGTATCAGAGTGTTATGACATAATCATTATCAGCTGTGATATCTGTTTTAACATCAAACAACACTTTTTTTGTAAATAAATTAATACACGCCTCCATCATGGGATTTGGTTACGCACAGGTTTTATGTACTTGTTCGCTTGATCCTTAACTCAAAATTTGTTTGTATTGAGTTTTTTTTTATTATTCATTATCAATGAATGTTACCAATGTTCCTTGAATAAGCTCCAATGTACATCTAATTATATTGCTCTTATTCTCACATGTGAATCTTGAAAATTCATTCATGCAATCTATTTTTGATTTCAGAGATGAAAACAACTGAAGCAGAACTAAGAGCTTGCAAGATTCCAAAGGAGAAGTGGGACTATTGTGCACATACTTTAATAGAAATTGAAAGATGCAGAAAAGATAACTTCCCATTCATGTGGAGGTGCAAAGAGCAAATTCATGCAGCTAACAGTTGCCAATTGGAAGAGTAAGTTTGGTTATTCCCATATTTAATAAGGATTTGCTTTCAATTTTTCTATTATTGAAAATTTGGGTAGTTTGATTGTGTTTGAGACATTTCTCTACAAAAATTGTTTCGTATAATCAAGCTGTTTGTCAATCTATTTGAATCCCAAACAAATGTTATTATTTGATAATGAAAAGAACAAATATGATGGTAACTAAATCGAGCCTTAAAATTTATTTTCAGTTATAAGCTGAGGTTGAAAGAGTATGAACGAGAGCGTAGATTGCTTCATAGACAGAAGCGCTTGCAAGAAGCTGCCGCAGCTTAAAGTTCTCAAGAATAGCTTTTTGGAATGATCATTGTTTATGAATTTTGAAGATTTAGAAGGAATAAAGAGCAGGGATCAATTTTGATCTGCCTCTGTATATAAATCAATGTTACTTGGGAATAAATCCTTCCACATACACTGAAGGGAGTTATAAATATACTTGAGCGAATTGGAAGCAAGAGGTAGCATGAATTTATAAATAATCTCAATGAATTATTTCTTAATAAATCATGTTATGAAGTGACAGCTTGTATCCTTTCATTGTACCAAAGGTTGCTCATGTATCATGGATTTTTCTGTATTAAAAAAAAATCAAGCATGAGAAAAAACCAATTGCTTCATTATTCAACTTCTGTAGAATGAGGATTTTTGTCATCAATTAGTTTTATAGACATTTATTTTGGTAAATTCGTCGCTTTCATTATTCTGTATAGAAAACATAATAGTAGATCGATTTTTTTGTACCTTCAAAATTTTCAACAATAACATTACAGTAAGTTTCCAATGATCAAATTGAACAGATCATTGAAGTGGAGTATTGAAAATCAATAAATATAATTATTTTTTAACATAATCATTTTTCAAATACTTTCACTTTCATGTTTTTGTAATTATTTTTCTAGTTGTCATTTCAAGGACTTATCTGAACCCAAGTTTTTATCGATAATAATCTACTCTAAATCATCATCTTTGCAAATGATTTTCTAGCTTTTCTCGAAATCATCCACGACTCTAAACAGGGATATGCATAATTTTCTTTTTATTCAATAAAACTTCAAATCACTCATCCAAGCTATCCATGAATCTTCAATAAATTAGCAAAACACAGTCCAATCCTTGAAACATATCCAAGAGTGAATGTATCTATATATTCTTACACCCGTGTACTACATTATGAAAGCAACAATTAATTGGCAATCTTTAATGAGCCATTTGAATTTAGCAAATTAGAATCTCCACAATAACAATGACTCATTCATTGTTATTTTCAAAAGTCAATGCAGTATAGAAAAAAAGCTTGAATTCCATCTGAGGACTGCAGGCAATAATGGCAAAATGAATCGTGACGTGCAGATACAGTGAATTGGGATTATAGTGAGCAAAATGAGCGTCACTGCAGATTTGCGGAAGAAAGACTGCATAGCATCGAGAGGAGGATCGATAAAGAGCTTGTGGCCGCCGCCGGCGCTATACATATATATATATATATATATATATATATATATATATATATATATATATATCAACCGGTGTATGCAAGCCGCGTCGTCTGCCCCCCATGCAGAGAGAGGAAAACATCCCCCGCCGGTGCACCTGACGCATATCAGCTGTCATGTTGTGTGGGCGCAGGTATATTATACACGGCACAGGTGCTCCGAGCTCTCGAGCGCGCGATACTCACTCTCTGCGGTGGACTTTTTTCATTTCCCTTTGATGGGCTTTTTCACTCACCTCCGCCAAGTGTAACCTACCGACTGCAGGAGCCGTGCAGCGGAAGTCACGTTGGTCCGCAACTCGTCCAACACCCGAAAGAGCTGTCTCCGAGGTAAATATTTTGATATGCACACTAACAACGGACGTAGATACAGAAAATATACAGAGGAAAGGCACCAGGGAAGGATTAATGGTGATCTTTTTCTTCTTTTTCTTTCCTTATACCTGTATAACTCTCCTGTATACAGCTGATTCGAGTGCGAGGCGGGTGTGAGGATGACAGTCTCGAGTATCCGACGAGGGACTAAATTATTATCGAATCGGTATTTTCATTGATGGGCGAGATCCCATGGATAAGTTCGAAGACGACAAATCGTTTTACGTAAGAAAAATGCTGCGACTGCATACGCACCGGTCATCAGCTGCATCCCCAATTCTGTAGCTCTATACGTATACAATGCAGTGAACTATATCATATATATATATATGAATTAAAATTGAAAAATTACCGAATGGATATGTGTTCATGTTGTCCAATATATTTTCATCGTTATCTGAATGAAAATAGACGAATTCGATTCGAGACTGAATAGGAAATGTATGATTTGTGTATATACGATCGAGTTTTCCCCAGACTTGTGTAACGAAGTTCGCGATAGCGATTTTCGGGAAGCGTTCGTTAGATCGAGTGCAGATCATATCACGTGAGATGAAGTATTCGTTTGAGCACAGGCGAAGCTTCATGCTATTGTCCGTTTTTGATTTTTGAACACTTTATACCGACGCAGACAGACGGATAAAGGTGAGGTGTGGACGAAAAATTATATCAAGTTTGTGGATTTATGATATGCCGGTAATTACACGTATATGATTGTTTACTATATATTAGTATAATCTACTATGTACTAGTGAAATCTTAAGAAAATATAGTTACAGGCACTATATTTTGTATAGTAATATATTGTCTACTAGATTTTGCTATGAATTTGCGGTATAGCAGAATTTCCGAACTAAATTTCTCTCAGTGGAAAAATGTGTTTAAAAACGTTTCCCTAACATATCTCAGACTAATAGAAAACACATAAACGTTGTGAAAATGTCCATTTTAAGTTTTCTTATTAATAATTCATTTTAATGAATTTCTTTGATTGCGGCCATACTAACGTAAAAAATCATTATTTGTAACTTTTCCAGAACACTTGTGTAAAGCTTTTGTTAGGTTCTAAAGATAAGTCCGGATAACATTTATTATAATACGTTTCAATATACTCATGTTCAAGCAATTTTCCGTCGGTGTAATGGGGACATTTCACACGTAATACATCAGATGTTTTAAATTGATTTTCATACTCTTCCTCAAAACGCTTGCACGTTTTTTAGAAAACGATTTTGAAACGTTTTCAAAATGTTACTTGCTGTCCGGGTTCTGACTTGGCAATATTCGGTTGCAACCGATCGAAAGCTGAAGAAATTTCTCATCGAAGTGAACTTACAAGTGGAAGGTGGCATTTCAAAAAACGTACAAAACCACTTTTTGCCAATACTTGATTGATACGATTCCAATCGCATTTGAACCAATAAAAATCACTGTATCGCCGTTTTCAAAAGTGCTGTCGAATCGGTCACACGATTGACGCTGAAAAAATCTTATAAATTGAGTTTCCTGTATAAAAAAATAGACAACGTGAATTTTCTACTTGATAATCATTCGAATGCGATTTTCAGGAATGAATTTAGTCGGAACTCATTGAATTGTCTTGATTTTCGGCGAATGCATCGATAAATATAGTTTGAATCGCATTTTCGTATGAGAAATATATGTATATTTATGACGTGGCTACCCCAGATGATTTGAATCAATATGTTATCGAATTTTCATGGAATTTTTGAGACGTTCCAAAGGACATCTTTGCGATATTTCTTTTGCTATTATCTATGAAAATTATTAATTTACATTGATACAACATGACCCACTTTTATATTGATATAACAAGTAATATATTCTCAGGTTAAGGAAGGAAGTTGTAATAAGTTCTAGGGTTAGATGGTTAATTTAAACTTTTTTTTTAATTACAAGCTTTAAAAATACACATAAAAAAATCAATAAAAATGGTCGGATACATCGAAAATATACGCATAATATGTCATGGTATTTGAACACAACTATCTGCACAAGAAGAACACAATCTGTCACGTAACTGTCAAGTTAGATTATCTTTTCAGATGTAGAGAGAAAAGTGTGCGTGTGTCTATATATATTTATGTATTTACAATACAAAATTTTCTTAAAGTGCCATTCGCGAGAAAATACACATCAAGTTTACTTTGCTTTACAATGGATATTTAAAAAAGTTATAATAATCTTGATTTATATACACTATACATATATATCCGCCACTTCATAACTTAGTTTGGTTTCCACAACATAAACATTCCCTTTTGATTTTTGACGAATGAGATGGGGGATACCGCACTCTTAAAAAATCTCTGTTCGATCTCCATGACGCGCACACGGAGTCTCGCGTGAAGTGAATCTTATTACTAAGAATATACAAAATCACAGATATTATTCTGTAATTGTGGCAAGATTTTTCTTTCATTGCAATATGTATATATTTATAAAATATAACCCGAGTAACTTGTGTATATTATAATTTTATCATATGATTCATTTGAGGAGAAAAATGATGAGAGTTTCAATCCTACGTATATGTATATATGTATAAAGTACAAAAGGTACAATTGTATAAAGTACACCCAACTAATCATCATTAATGTCATTTTTTTTCCCGCGATATATATGAATTAATATCACGGGTTACATCGTTTAAGTACGTATATTTACTGGCTATGTGAGCTGTAATCGATAACAAACGAGTGAGCCACACAGAGAATTATGGAATCTCGAAGTTTCCCCGAGATTTTGTTAGGTACTAATATTTTGATTCGGAGGACATGAATCACCGCAGACTTACTCGGAGCTAATTGTTGTCGACATTGGAGTGACCGCAATCGCACGACGGAACTTCCCGAAATACTTTTTGGGTAACTGAATAACTGTCACAGGTCCACGGTAGCTTGTAATCATTTTCCTCGCAGATATTCTGAGACTTTTCTTTTTTTTTTGCATTAGAATTTGTCATTCTCTGTTCATTTACAGTATACCTTCGCGTAAAGTTACAAATGGATGAAATCATGCACGCCACATTGAGCCTGACGGGGAAATGACTACAAGTTGTAGACTGAATGGCAATTATTGCGGGGTAGCCAAAAATCACTTTGGAAAGTTTCACAACGGCTCTCAGCTAGTTAGTATATAGTCTTAGATTCCGATCGCGATAAAATTTAACGTGCATATACGGAGCGAATTTCTCAATAAAACCTATACATCCACTCGAGAAATCGTATAAGTTCTGAAATGCGGTGAAATAATAACGTTACAATGTTACATTCGAGAAGAATAAATTTACCCTGATCGGATTGTTCGCAGTTCGGCCAGATGATACTCGGTGACGTTTTCGAAAGTGCGCAAAAAGAAAGTATGAAAAATAACCTCTCCGATCCGCGCGGCGGCGGCCGTAATGAGACCCCGTTTCGTTCAGCCGGCACTGGAATAAAATTCTCGCGGGATGCCGATTATATTCGACTCTTGATATAGCTCAACGTACACAAAAGTATCCCGTGTGATACCGGACAAAAAAATTAATTTTGATCGCCATTGAAATCGTGCAAACATGCATTACCCGTATAAACAAAACGCATTAGATCGAAAAACGTTACGTACCAACGCGACTTTACTCGCTCAATTTCTCACAATGAAATCTTTCACTGTACTGCAGTAAATATTTACTGTAAGCTTCCATCAAATGTCGCTCACTGTATTGCAGTGAAAAGTCACCGTGAGTTACAGCTAAAATCGATAATTTAATATTTATAGTTTAAAATTCACTGTAGTTACAGTGAAATGTCTCTGTGATTACAGTGAATAATCCACTGTTAATACAGTGAAAAACGTTTCATTGGAGCTTGCAGTGAGATTTTCGCGTGGATTATCGTGACTCCCGAGTCGATCAATCAAGATCCATCCCCGCGAAACAATTGGCCAATCCAATTTTCTTCCCGCAATGCCGGTTCTACCATAGACCGGTTCTACCTCGGCAAGTACCGAAGAAAGATACGACATATACATATATAATCTCTAAATTCCTTACAGTGAAACGTTTTGCACTGTGCCAACAGTGGATTGGTAACTGTACTACAGTGAAATTTCACTGTAACTACAATGAATCTTGAACTATGAATATAAAATTACCGTTTTTCACTGTAACTCACGTTGACTTTTCACTGTAATGCATCAAGTGACATTTTATTCAAGCTCACAGTGCATATTCACTGTAGCACAGTGAGAGATTTCACTGTAAGGAATTTACAGAGTATGCGCGTGCGTGTGTGTGTATGGCGAACTTGTTCTGAAACAGTTGGTCTCTCATCGGATCTCTTGGAAGGGATAAATTTAAGAGAAGGAAAGGAGAACGAGAGCGAGAGAGAGAGAGTTTGCACACTTATACACACACCCCACGTACTCCACCCTCCCGATTGGAAAAATCGACGACTAGACTGCACGCGAAAGAAGGATATACAAGGTTGGAGAGATGGTTGGGCAGCTCACTCGGACTTGGCCTGCTTGACGGCCTTAGTCTGGGCCTTCTCCTTCCTGTAGGCCGCCAGGTAGAAGTTGTAGAACAGCACGAAGAAGATGGTCGAGTGGAGGAGCAGCAGCGCGGCGACGAGCTTCGGGTAGCCGCAGTCGAACACCAGCGCCTGCGCGCTGTGCACGAACACCAGGAAGAACTGCACCTGTTTGGCCGTACCCCGCCGTGAAACACACAAAGCACATGTTAGTGTATTAGCTAGTCGATCGATCGATCGTGATAAACTCGTGTTTACGGGCTCAACGACGCGTTATTCGTTCTTGATTCGATTTCCAACAGATAGCTGCTTGCAGCTCGGATCCGGACCCACGCGGATGATTGAACGAAAATTTACGAAAATTTATGTGAAAACGTGGAAGGATGTGTACAGAAACATACGGGAACGTTTTAGACTCCGATTGGACAAGTCTTGCTATACATTTGCGTACGTTTTCGTACAGTAAATCGAGTACTGAGTTTCCATAGTTAATGTAGAAAAAAAAAACAATAAACTATAAGAAGGGTACTTTATAGGAGAATCTTTGGGGAAATCGTTTAGTACAATGGAGTGCTGACAAACGACGGGAGTACCTTTCAAGTACTCTCTCGCGCGAGTCCCACGATTCTCTGTCGACGCTTCTGTTACAGATCGCTTAGCTCGACTGAGTCAAGTACGAGTTGTCGAAATAATCACTTTTTATAAATGCTCAAATTCACTCGAACAAGGAGCTGAGTTATAGATTCGAGCGTAACGTTCGATCCGTCTAAAACTGTCGAAATTTGATTCTTATTTCGAAAGAAAAGCAGTTTTAATTCGACGTTCGATTGGTAATTTCACAGTATAGAGTAATAAAAACGCGTTGCCGTACAATTAACAAAGAATATATATATATATATATAGCGGAGCGAGCGCGACCCAGATTGAATGACCGGATTGTAGAAGGATAATAGTCTTTCCTTTGTGCGCAACAGTTTTCACCGTGTCGAAAATCGTTTGCATATACCCGTATGATTGTTTTTTTCTCAATTTTACGCGTGATCATTTGAGGGTGTTACGTATATCTCATTTTCAACGTATGGTCAACGAAAAAGTCGCATGGGATTGGAAATTTTGTTTCTTAACTTTTTTCTTTTCACGTCAGATTCGATGGCGTCCATTGAGAGGCATTTTTTTCTAATTGAATAATAATTTTCGGCTCTATGTGTATGGTTATCGATCCCCATTAAAATCCAAGCCAAATGTAGAGCATGAGTTATATTTGAAGAATTCGTTGTGAAATTTATTATTTGGGAAAATTGATTACACCTATGAAAAGTTATTTAGTATTATATTGATAATTGTGCGCATGAGTTTTGTGATCGGCTGTCCAGGAGCGAAAAAAAATTCTGATACTTATTGATGTCCGATACGTCATTGAAATTGGCGTAAAAAAAATAAGTTACGGGAAAAAATTCCAGTCCTGTACGATTTTTTCATTGAAAATTTTTAAAACAGAATAAACAACTTCTTCTATGTGTTATTTAGCATGGAGCGTCAACAAGTTGTGGTACCGAGTTATTTTATTATTTCAATGCGACGAACAATCGGGAGGGGAAAAATATTTGTCACCTGCCGTAAGCTGCCGTAACTACTATTTACGATGGTTTTGACGAGCAAAAGATTTGCACAAAAAATTAACAATCTTCTTTGCAACATTATATGGGTAAACTAACAACAACCGAGTCGTTGTTTCACTATATACATGCGCGCAGCTGGTGACCAATCTTTCTCGCGTATGTATACGCATTTAAAAAAAAGTGATGATCCTTTCACAAACAGAGACGGGCATCGTCAGTAGCATTATGAAAGGCCACTTCAGGAAATATACATACAAATAATCGAGTATAACGTGCGTACAACTGATTTATTTGAGAGAAATTGAAATGTAGATTATTTGTTGGAAAGATTTCATCGAATGTTTATTGGGTAGAGTGTGACATCGCCCCGCTCATTCATTAATCTCCCGTAAGTTTATTCATCACACAACATATACGCTAAAGCCGGAGACAAAATCGATTTTTCATTTGAAACGTAACAGAAACATTCTATCAATTATTTATTGTCCATCCTAGGCACGACACAATTTCATCACTTTGATTTCCTTTCATTCCCGACGACAATATGGGATGCAAAAATCCATTTCTATCATGTTCCAGGACACGTATCAAAAGTATATTTCAATTTGATTTCCGCTCCTGAGAACCAAATCAAAATCAATGTCTAATTGCATTCCGGAATCGGAGAACATAAAGAAACAAAATAAAAATGTAGGTTTCGCATCGATTCGTATCGGTCTCTGGCTGAATCGCTGTTCAAATAGGGTATAATATCGGACGAATAAACGAGGCTCAATTTTGCAAGGCGAACATGTAGAAACGCGAACGTTATCAAGTTCATCTTGTGCGAGCTTTGCTAATGAAAACAGGCCGCGCACGAACGAGCTCATCTTGTGTACCGTTGGCTTCACTGGAGCTGGTGAAACGTGATTAGTCGCGCGCATGTAACGAAAATGTGCGCGTGGCGCGCGTCGATTCACTCGCGCGACTCGGCGCTAATTTGTTCATTGTTTTCGACAAACTACAAATAGATTTGGACAAATGCCTAATGTGGATTGGTATATTGTTCTCACACTTCAACCGAGTTGTCATCCCCATTTGAGTTTTCACAACATGAAGGGAAATTGCTATTTTTGATCTTCTCAATCCGAACATTACCAAGAATAATGATGATATTACACAATTTATACAGACCTTCAAAAATGTTCACATTCATGCAAGTATAGGCGTTATAAATCGACCTGCCAACATCCGATTGGTTCGGTTTTTAATAGGAACCCCCAATCACCGGTCGATAGAAACAATGAGCTTTCAAAACTGTTCAAACCCCGTTCGTCTAAGGGTCAATTACTCTATTGCCAATGCATACATAACAAAATATCCGTATATCCCCAAGTTTTTATTTGAAAAGTGTACAGGACCGTGTCTCTCGTTCGATCGCGCTTGGAAGCAGCCGATAAAGGGACAAAGCCACCAATCGCGCCAGCGTAGTGGAAAAGGTGACGGAATTAAAAGGATGGATATTCGAGGCTCCGCAAAGCAGATGAAAGCTGCGGAGGCACGTGGCTGGCACGCAAGCGCGCTAGGAATGCCGGAATAGTTGCGCCACGTGCGCGCAGTGTGCAACGGCCGGTCTGGTCCAGAGAGCGTTGCCCAAGCCCGCGACTCTCTAGAACACTTTTCTCTTTTCATTTTCGGCCCGCGGGTCCCCTTCGACGTATACTGTATAGTCACCTCGCGCTCGCTATATTGGCTCTACGGTTCGACTGCTGCTCTATTGTTTTCGACTCGATCAGCCCAAGTTACAGCGATTGTCGCGGTTGATTTGGATCGCGATCTGATTTGCTCGACGCGTATCCAACGATCGCGTGTCTGCTGTAATTTTTTTTTATGATCGTGCGAAAACGCGACGGCAGCTGGAGTATGATGAGCCATCGACTCGTGATTTAATCGGTCTATACTCTATTGAAAGCTTTCAGGGAAAAATTAAGGTACGAGAGTGGAAAATCACTGTGAACGAGGGATCGAGTTGGAATGCAGTTGATTTTTCATGTAATCCAAGTGAATTTTCACATTTGATCCATGAGTTTCCATACAGCGAAAATGTTCACATGAAACTTGCTGCAAGTCGCGGTGAAACGTCACTTTACATTCAGGGAATGTTGGCTTCGTGTAAACTGCGTGGGAATTTTCATGTGAAAATTTTCGCTTTAAAAACTCACAAGAGTCCGGTGAAAATTCACTTAGATTGCACGAAAAATTAACTACAGTTCCACTAAATAACTCGTTCGACCTTTGTACAGTGATTATTCATTCAATACACCGATTTTTCACTGTAGCTATCAAATCTGAATTTTCGTATGAAATTGAAAAATCCGTAAACCAAATTTAATGTATAAGGGTAGCGCTATCCCCAGCTGCCTTTACTCGGCAGGAGGAGGCTAGCGCGCCCCTGGATAAGAGTGTATAAATTGCATGACCGATGAAGATAGTTAAAATTCAACTAAAAATCGGTATCATTCACCAAAAAAATTAGAACATTATTTCAACTTTTACTGAAAATTAGTGAAATTTTACTAATTCATAAGTTGAATATTGAATATTTCCATCTGTTTTGCAATTTATACCGATAATTAGTAGTTTTTTTACTATTATGGATTCAGAGTGCGGCCACACTGTTTTTCCGCGCGCACCTGTAGATACACTGATGCTCTTGGTGGCCGGTCACGATATAAGTACGTGTACGCAAGTCTACCGACAGATATTTACGCGTCTATCGTACGCTCATCTGACTTGGGCGTATTCAAATGACGCGCGCGCGCGAGTCGACTCGCCACGACGAGGCTTCAAAAGTTTTCACTTACACAGTTGGTTTACGAAATTTCAATTGGCCGAGCCAGCCTCGCGCAAGCAAACAGGAGGAAAAAGAAGCGGATAAATTAGGCTCGCGGAGCATTAGCCGTTCGATTGGCCAACGGTCAGCTGCTAATGGACGACCTTTCCTCGTTAAACATATACACACAGTCCGCGTATCGAGAGAGAGAGAGACACTGGCGCTTATGGATATAGCGTCGCGTGGAAGGAGAGCGATAATACGTGTAAAAACACAACGTCCCGGCCCTCTTTTCGCAACGACAAAGCGAGCGGCCGCGAGCGATATATATACATAGACTGCGCACACACTCGCGAGAAATACATATACATGTATAATGGGAAATTCGGCGTTGCAAAATTGTGCGCGCGTTTGGAAAACCGCTCGTATCGGAAAATCGTTTGTGTGCCTACACGGTATTACACTTTGCCACTCGCCACCCTTCACTTTTCGCGCCGCGGCCACTTTGAATTATACTTCCCGCGCGCGGAGAGTTTGCGCAATTTCGCGCGCGCGCCGTTCGACATCCCCGCGCCGAGCGTATTGTGTGTATACGAGTGGATATATACGGTGGATATATATGCGGTGGATATGTCGGACGCCGAAAACGAATCCGAAGTCCACCTCCCTCCCCCCTTGCCTCCTCCGTCGTTCTGTTCCCTAATCCAATTAGCGAAAATTGAACACCCCGCGAGAACTCGTTTAGCCCCGGCTTATGTGTCGAGTCGTGACAGAGCTATTGTACACTGAGAAAAATTCGATTATCACAGTTTACTGTTTCAACGTAGTATATGGAAAAACGTGGATAGTTGTTAGTGCATTTTATAAGTGAAACTATACTCTATTCCCGGTAAAGCTTTAAATTATCCGTCAGTAAAATTTGACCTCGTCGCGTCGTGCAAAAACCGCGTATGTATATTTCGAGAACCCAACCGAAACAGGGCAATATTGTGAACTTAACTATTATTTTATCAACTTTCCCACCGTATTAATATATTGATTGTACCGTGATTGCACGTGGAACGTTATTTGGTTAATCGTGGAACATTATTACGGAATCAATATATTTTTTCCCTTTTTTCTATACCGTTGAATCCGATTATACCATCTAGGGCATAAAATATTTTTCCCTGGAATCGTACAAGCATCTGTCGAGCATCTACGCATCAATTTACTTGAACCGATAGTTGACTTCAAAATACTCTCAAATTCTTCATGCAACTAATTTTGTAAATTAGAACAATAATTGGTCTAACTTCAATTTGGACTTTCACTAGGATACCGTGGAAATGTAATAATGTCTTCAGTTCACCAATCACCTAACCGTGAACTCATTTTACTGAAAATAAAGTGCGGTCAACTCCTACCGGGTCACACTTCGGTATTCATCCTCAGCTTCTTTAAAAATAATGAAATCCCGCGACGCTAAAAATCCAAGGAATAAAAATTATCCTGCAGGTATCGTCGAGGAGCTCAGAAAAAGCCTTCTCGAACATTGTCAACCGAAATCTATCGATCAAACGTTGTAAAACATCGGCAAAGTTCGGGTTGAAAATGAGTCGACTTTACGAGGAGTTTGAGAAATCTCTGATGTGAAATTTACCCGTACAGTGTGACCCAATGTTGGGTTGCAAAAAAGTGGCACCAGCCTAATGTTATAGGATTGCCGACAATCCGTTTGAATATTCCGCCTCCTCGTCATACACGTGTTGAGTTGGATATAGCTATACATGATGCGAGTCGCTATAACTTTGTTATTGCGCGCGCACGCCAAACTCATATTGCAACTGTTGCAAACGACAGTCGTTGGGTGTCGCGGTCAAGTGCAGTAGCGTTTTACACCCACCCCTCCGTCTGTTTGCTGAGGTCGGGAGATAAAACCAGTCGCTCCCGCGTTTGCATATACCTCTAGACGATAATGTATACGCAACCGACCAAACGAGTGTATACTGACCAGTTGGACGGTGGTGAGGTGCTTCTTCCACCAGAGGTACTTCTGGTACTCGGGCCCGGCTGCGGCGAGCATGTAGTAGAAGTACATCACCACGTGGACGGCGTTGTTGATGAGGTTGCCCAGGGTGCCGTGGCCGCCCGCTATGAACTTTACGCAGATCCACGTCTCAAGGGGAGTCAGCGAGTGGTGGTAGAGGTGGAGAAACGTTATCTGGCTGTCCTTCTTCCTCAGCGTGAAGAATATCTGGATGAACGAGGAAAAATGTTCGATTATAGTCGTGAGACTCGTTACGCATTTTCTAACGATTACAGACTCCACTGTTCAAAGATCAACAGAGCCAGAGATGGGCAAATTCAGTGCTTAATTCATTGACTGCAAAGTACAAGATAATATTCGAGTTTAATTGGGAATTTTTTTTCATTGAGCTTCGTGTTGCTTTCTCAAAGAGAAAGCTTTGTAACGGGGTAAAAATCGACCCACCGAATCGGACTTCGGGACCTCGATTTTCGTAATCTACGGGTCGAAAAACATGGAAATCCGAAAATGTCTGTATGTATGTACGTACGTGCACTTTTTTGTCGTACGATAACTCTCGAACGAATTGTCCGATCGTTCTGAAATTTTGCATACAGGTTAGTCGCCGCAAAATCTCGGTCGAGTTCAATTTTCAGCCAATTCCGTTGTTTATTTCTCTAGCAACCGTTGCTAACGTGTTTTTGATAAAAGCTCCGAAAATCATCATCAATGTACGATGGGTCTCCAATTCTTTCAACGATCGATGAGAATCGATAAGACATTCATTTTGGAACAACCATTGTTTATTCTCCTAGCAACCGTTGCTATGGAGATACAAAATTCAGCTTCAGACTGATTTTTTTTGTCGTACGTTAATTTTCGAAGGAATGGTCCGATCGTCCTGAAATTTTGCACACAGGTCGGTCTTCGGCAGATGTGAACCGAGTTCGGTGTTCAGCAACATCTGTTGTTTGATTCCATGGCAACCGTTGCTAGCGTGTTTTCGATAAGTTCCCATATAATTCATGATAAATGATCATTTGGGTTTGTATATTTATGGGATCCTATAACAATCAAAGAGACCTTTCCCGTATAAACCATTGTTGATGTCTCTAGCAACCGGTGTTTATATCGCTTGCAACCGTAACTAGGGAATGGGAAAAGTCAGTTGGAGGTTCATTTTTGGAACTGTTGATGACTAAGAAGTAAGAACATCGAAGCTCCGACATTTACCATAGCAACCGTTGTTTACGTCCTTAGCAACCGTTACTATGGAGTGTGAAAAGTCAGTTGGAGGTCCATTTTCGGAACTGTTGATGACTAAGAAGTAATAACGTCGAAGCTCCGACATTTACCATAGCAACCGTTGTTTACGTCCTTAGCAACCGTTACTATGGAGTGTGAAAAGTCAGTTTGAAGTCCATTTTTGGAACTGTTGGTGACTAAGAAGTAAGAACACCGAAGCTCGGATATTTACCATAGCAACCGTTACTATGGAGTGGAGGAAATGAGTTAGAGGTACATTTTGCTTTCTCAAAGAGTGGTGATTAATGCAAGTTGAGGTTCCATTGCAATACTTTGAGAAAGCATACTGCTGAGGCACTTGGCAGCGGTTTTTTATAGATCTTCTCATCGAAGCATTTGGAAAATCGTGTTTAATCACAGTATTCGAGTACATATGTTTTTTTCGGGTACTGCCCGTTACTGATTAAAGAAACGGTTCTTGAGGGCTGCGATCTATAAAAATAGTTCGTTCAGTCGAAAAATTTCGTTTCTCACTCTCAGATACGTGAATTACAATCAATGGGTGCTCCACCGTGCCGGCGGTGACCCCAAGTGGATGTCTTGCAATAATTCGAACATATCTCGCACTACAATCGTCGCGGGTACCGAAGATCCGAGATTAAAGTGAGTCTGAAGCTTCTCTTATATATGGAGAGACACGCACTTGAGTCGCGGTGATCGATGGCTTACATTCAACACAGATAGCTTACTGCCGTCGCCTCGACGTGCCACTGTACTCGAGAATATACGAATGAAGAAATGCCTTTTCTTGCTTTATGAATCGACGACAATCTCCGTAAAACTCGACAAATGAGTTGTTTTTCGTAATTGAATTCTTTTCTTGCGTGTGAAACTCGCAACGCTTTGCCTCCGCTCCGCGAAATTCCCTTCCACATTGATTGAGCACACAGCGCCAGAGAAAAAATCGCATAAGCGATAGATGATGACGATGATGACGATGGCGAGTCTCGCTCGATTCACCATAAAATCGAGGTCGGACAAAGGGAAGCTGCGTTTGTTACCTCATTCGAGTTGCCGCGTGTTAGCCGAGGCAACGATGAACAGTGATTAGATATACGGATTTTTCAAACATTCGCATTTAAAATAAAAGTATTTGGAAATAAGAATATTTTATTGCGCACGTATTTGTGATAGAGTAATTATTTCATATAAATGTAGTTAAGTACTTTGTTAAAATTATGTATTTGAAATACATTTAATTAGATACACGCACAAGAAGCGATTTTTTAGATTAAATTATCATGTTGCACTTGAATCAAGAAGCGACAAACTTAAGTGTACGTACGTTTAAATATTTTAATTAAGAATTACTATTTATTCATTAGATTATCTTTCGTTTTATTTTGTTTTGAGAAATATACGGGAGGTATAACAAAAATAATCTGAGTAATTTTCGTAATGATTAGCTTCAATTTGATTAATAATATAGATAATAATTATGTGAGAATACAATATGAGAATACAATATAATACAATTTATCGGATTGTTGCATAGAGAAGTAGAGAATGTTGAGTCACTTGCAATATCTATCCATCCACTAATCATGCAAGAACTTGAATTAATTCTTGGAGTGATTAATGAGATGCAATAAAATCGCCGTACTTTTATTTCGTGTGAATTTCTACCGGTATCTCAGGAAAATTGGGTAAATTACTTTTGAATAATTTTCGCTAGAATGAAGTAAAAAACACACTGAAACTGGAAATTTTTTTTCTGTACGTTTTTGGCGTGCTCATGCATTTAATTACCTTTGGTGATTTTCCAAAATACTTCAATCAAATGCAAAAATTTTGTATTTTGTATTATATATTCGAATACGCAATTTGTCCATCTCTTATAGCCGAGACTTGGCGAGGGAAAATGTCGAAAGACGCCTGCTCAAAGTAATGTCACTTTTGAATTGACACATGTGATTTTAACGATTCCAACGTCACATTACCCATCCGGAGGGAAGGATGAATATATCCACATACTCGTACATATTCGCACGCACGAAAGGAATAAGTAAAGGCTCGGACATGATTTGAAACGATAATTTGCAATAGTTTTTTTCTCGTCGTGAAATTCAATGCGAACGAACGTAAGACTAAGCGGGTTAGTTGCGGTTGGCAAAGTACTCGTACACAAGCGCGCGCGCGTCCTACGCTCGGCTCATTCACTTAGAGCAAATGTTTTCGCGATTCATCAGTGGCGAGTTTGAAACACGGGCTTGCGCGTTGACTCTCTCGAGAGCCGCGCGTTACGCGTTGCCCAAGTGAGCCGCAACTGATTGACTCGGCTTGTCGCAACACACACACACACACACACAAACACCTGCAATCTCGATTGTATCCGCGATATATCACAACGATATAAGGCATACTCGACTCGCGCACACACTTTTGCGAGCTATCGTCAGTTTGTAAACTGTTGCAATAGCTTCTTCGTCATCTCGATATATCCTTTATCCGATCGGACTTTGTAAATACACGTATGAGCTTTGAGGAATTGGACGGAGAGCGTAAATTTTCACGTTCCATTTCTATATTGTACATTCGCTTGAATCCTTATCGGCGAATTGATTGATCGTACGAGAGTCAAGTATTTTCCTGTTAAGGTTACACGGTGAAATTCACACATTGGCATACCGGTGAATATTACCAATTGAGTTCCATCCGACTTTACGGTTTTTGCGAAATCGCGTACTTTGATATTTGGGTACCGCTCGGATATCCCGGGCTGAAACATTTAATCATCGGCTAACGTTTCGATGGCCCGCTAAGATATTTGGTCATCTTTTCATACAAAGAATATATTATATCCATATATTGTAAATAAAAGTAGATTAAAGAACATGGTCAGAAAGTTTGATTTCCCTTGATCGCGAACTATCTGGCCAAGTGTGGCCTTTACTATTTTTTCTTATCCCCGGCCGAAAGTACGTCCAACAATCGATAATAATTGAAGTAGCGTAGCCAACTTTTAAATAGTGCTTGGCTCAAATACTCGTATATATCTTCTTTTTGTGGACAGTGTCGGCAAGCCAATCAAGCCGGTCAACTCACGCAACGCGAGACGAGCGTTGCACGCAGTGCTTAGCTTCTGTTACTTGTGTCAGCTGAGTGTATGCAAACGCACTGCATCGTTGCATGTGTTCTCGATTCCCGCCCGACTTTCGCAAAACCAAAGCGAATCCGTGAGGTTATACTTGTCGGGGGCAGGCATCAATAGCGAAACACACAAGCTGGACGGGACGAAAAAAATTTGGGTGGACAGTGGCTTTACAGGTTTTTACAAGCAAATATATAGGTTATATCTCTAAAATAATAACACAGGTGAATTTTTCGGACGGGGGATCAAGATGAAGTAATTAAATACATATTGTATATTGTTTAATGTATACCATGAAAATCAAAACGTTATATCTGACAAACGACCGCAAACGTCATGTCACCTGTTTGGGTGTATGGAAGTAGTATATTGTATAATCTGCTGCAAGTTTCATCGAAAATAGAGAATCAAATGGATCTACTGGTCAATTCACGTTAGGATCTCGAAGAGGCGGGGGGAGGGGATAAGATGAACTATAAAAATTAGATACATTGTCCGAATCAACCGAATTAAAATTGCACAACCGATTTAATTTAATACCGTTAATTTAACCGATTTGATTTAATTAAAATTTAATTCAATTTAATTTAATTTAATTTAATTTAATTTAATTTAAAACCGATTTATTTAATAGTAATTTTAACTATTTCAAATAGTTCATTTTTTACTTCCAATACGTCAATAGTCAAGAACTCTATGAACGAAATAGTAATTTTGATTAATTTTTCAGTGAAATTTTATTATATATTAATCAAAGAAAAATGTACTGTCCAAAATAGCGAATACTTTACTCATTTTCGTATGAATAATCACTGTTATTCATCAATCATATGCAATTTACACTTACATATGATGGTTTTCAATTATTTCAATTAGTGATTTTATACTGTTAGTACAAAAACACGACGGGAGAAATGAAAAAGTTAACTGATTAACGTTACCGATCAGCAACAAACCAAAAAAAAATCAGCTCGAGATCCGAACGATCCCAATAGCCCAAGTGGTTTCCTACATCAGTGAGATAAATTGATGGGTGCAGATGTATGCTCAACCAGATTAGAGTCGATACAATTATCCGGACAATCAATCAATTACTTGTTACCGCTTTGCAAAAAGTATATGTATATACACACTGTATGCGCTAGAGAGTAAACGTATGTATTGATATGCAGATATATCATGACCAACCAGTCGATCGATTAATTAGCTGTGTATACGGAGTTCCTCCATATGAACGCTTGTATGATACGACGACGGGGAAAAGTGATAATTCGACAATGGTCGATCAGTCGGAATTACGCTATATATAGACAGTTTATCATATTATTTAATTTCTCCGATTTGTAATAGATTGCGCCAATATAGTTTATGTAATTGAACAATTGCCCACACGAACGTTACGATCTGGGCGATGGTCGATTTCGTTATTTGATTCGTCAAATATACACAAAATAACAAAAATGGTGTATTCGTCAATTGGCGCATTTGAAAGGTTCGTTCTTGATTATCTCATTATATATGAAATGGAATATTCAAATACTTGAAAAATTCGTATTTACTGTATTCGATTGCTGCCCATTATTGATTATATGTAAACAAAGAGTCTCTCACCGTATCGGCAAACTCGGTGAACTTGCTGATGAAGTACCACCAGCAGAGATTGGCCATCCGCAGGGCCGACGGGTTGTGCGAGTAGTCGACCGGCTGGCACTTGTAGCTGTAGTCAAGCAGCCATCCGGACATGAGGTGCTGCAACAAAGGCAAAATTCATCAGTCTGATGTGTACATGGATACGTGACAAACGATTCGTAATTGTTTTGTCGAAATGTATATCGTGAAAGCTCGACAACATCCCAGCGAAGAAAAAGCACATTTCGTGACAAATCATGATTCCGTTTAACAATTCATAACACTGGTAATTTCGAAATCTCAAAGATTAGCATAAAAAAGTTTTTCTTCAAAATTCATTCGAATTTCGGGAAAATAATTATCTCAGGGTAAAAAACGTTGTATCTGTTTTGCTTTCTCAAAGAGAAAGCTTTGTAACGGGGTAAAAATCGACCCACCGAATCGGACTTCGGGACCTCGATTTTCGTAATCTACGGGTCGAAAAACATGGAAATCCGAAAATGTCTGTATGTATGTACGTACGTATGTACGTACGTACGTACGTACGTACGTACGTGCACTTTTTTTTGTCGTACGATAACTCTCGAAGGAATTGTCCGATCGTCCTGAAATTTTGCACACAGGTTAGTCGCCGCAAAATCTCGGTCGAGTTCAATTTTCAGCCAATTCCGTTGTTTATTTCTCTAGCAACCGTTGCTAACGTGTTTTTGATAAAAGCTCCAAAAATCATCATCAATGCACGATGGGTCTCCAATTTTTTCGATGATCGATGAGAATCGATAAGACATTCATTTTGGAACAACCATTGTTTATTCTCTTAGCAACCGTTGCTATGGAGATACAAAATTCAGCTTCAGACTGACTTTTTTTTGTCGTACGTTAATTTTCGAAGGAATGGTCCGATCGTCCTGAAATTTTGCACACAGGTCGGTCACCGGCAGATGTGAACCGAGTTCGGCCTTCAGCAACATCCGTTGTTTGATTCCATGGCAACCGTTGCTAGCGTGTTTTCGATAAGTTCCCATATAATTCATGATAAATGATCATTTGGGTTTGTATATTTATGGGATTCTATAACAATCAAAGAGACCTTTCCCGTATAAACCATTGTTGATGTCTCTAGCAACCGGTGTTTATATCGGTTGCAACCGTAACTAGGGAATGGGAAAAGTCAGTTGGAGGTTCATTTTTGGAACTGTTGATGACTAAGAAGTAAGAACATCGAAGCTCCGACATTTACCATAGCAACCGTTGTTTACGTCCTTAGCAACCGTTACTATGGAGTGTGAAAAGTCAGTTGGAGGTCCATTTTCGGAACTATTGATGACTAAGAAGTAATAACGTCGAAGCTCCGACATTTACCATAGCAGCCGTTGTTTACGTCCTTAGCAACCGTTACTATGGAGTGGGAAAAGTCAGTTTGAAGTCCATTTTTGGAACTATTGGTGACTAAGAAGTAAGAACATCGAAGCTCCGACATTTACCATAGCAACCATTGTTTACGTCCTTAGCAACCGTTACTATGGAGTGGGAAAAGTCAGTTAGAGGTCTATTTTCGGAACTGTTGACGACTAAGAAGTAAGAACACCGAAGCTCGGATATTTACCATAGCAACCGTTACTATAGAGTGGAGGAAATGAGTTAGAGGTTCATTTTGCTTTCTCAAAGAGTGGTGATTAATGCAAGTTGAGGTTCAATTGCAATACTTTGAGAAAGCATACTGCTGAGGCACTTGGCAGCGGTTTTTTTCAAATGATTTCCTCTACTTTTTCCAAATTGTACGAAGACCTGAAAATAACTAAAAGACTAAAGTTTTTTTTCCCTTGTCCAAAATTGGGGAAAAAATTGTTATTATTGTTCGAAAATCTACGAAAATTTCTCATGCAACACGTTTTTTCAGAGTGGCTGCTCTGGCAAACACTCGAGAAGTCGACGAGTAATATGAAAATATCAATAAATTGGATAAATAAAGCATCAATCAGATTCGCGAAAATTAAAAATTACAAAAAATATTCTCGCACACCTCGGTAAACAAAGAATGAAGTCGCTACACCTCACTTCCAGACTCGTTGCTCAGTGATCGAGAATGAAAAATTCCCATCAGAGCAAGCTCCATTTCGTCTGGATATAGTACAACCCCCGAATGCGTTTATCGAAAATCATAACTGCGCGACGCGCCTTGTTTACTCGAGATATTTATTTCGGGTTTGAGGAGGGAGTCAGTGGTCGCAGGTGGGACGGCCTTCCCTCTGGCGCACTTGAGCAACTTGGCGCAGTCGCACGGGGGCCAACGACTGCTATACGTAGCAGATAGATATCGTCCCGCGAGACCTTGGCAGGCATGGAAAGTTACAACTCGAGCCGGGGCAAATTCCTCCGCTGTATACATATATACGTATATATATTACGAATTTACTTACGCTTTTTACACGGTTTATCGCTCGCTCGGTCGTGCGCGTAAACCGCCAAATGGGCTGCAGCTCGCATTGTCTTTTTACCGCTTGTTCGAGTTTCAAGCTGCGATCTTTTTCAAGCTTCCCGCTTGTCCGGCTATCTTGCGCTTGCGCGAATCGCCGAGAGCGATCAACTTTTATTTGTATCGTCCGTATATTCGCCCAGCGTCTCTTTTCTTACCCGCGCTATGACCAAACGAATGAACAACACTGCAAACGCGATCCTCTGATTCCAGTATGAAATCTTTATTCGAGATGAAACAAATTTAACTGACGTTCGAAATAATTAAATTGAGACTCGTCATTTTGCCGCATAAAATCAAGTATTTATCGCGAGTACTTAAATTAAGAATTGCGGCGTTTCCTTATGAGATTATTCTTCATCTTATTTGATTTTTATAGAAATATATACGGGCGATCTTCTACCAGGATAAATGGAATGGATCTCCCCGAATATCAACCATCCGATGTAATCAGCTCTATTTTCTGGCGCCTTTTATCCCAAATTACATTAAATACATGGACTTACAAATGAATAAAGACTTGCGTCTGAGAATATCGTGAATCCTAGGATTCAGAGCTCTGAAAGACATTACTTCCAAGACCCCAGAACCATTTTTAATTCATCTTCTGCGTGTGTTTTCAATACCCATATGACTCTCGCAAAGCCAAAATATAAAATACGAAATGCAAAATAACAAATAAGTAATAATCAGTGATTTATTTGTATTTATATAGTTGAAATGAATCGCTCGAAGTTTTTTTTCTATGGGTGTATAAGCCTTATGTATAGTAATGGGTATTCCGTAAACGCAATAGGTGTATAATACCAAGAATAGGAAAAGTAGCATCTTCGACCCTTTGATAATCTGGCCAAGATATACCTATAAAAAAAGTTTGAAAAAGTTCGAGAGACTCGATACTCGTACGGATAAATTACGGGTAATTTTTATTTTCACTCACTCTCTCTCTCTCTCTCTCTCTCTCGCTGTCGCTTGACACGCAGTATCTCCGTATCACACCACACGTAACGGGTGTAAACATACGCGTAAAATTTTTTCATCACGGTTGCAGCACCAAAGCCCATCCCGATCCACCACCGGCGATTCCGCGGGGTATTCCATTCTCCTCAATGAGACATGCGCCTCGAAAATTCACGCTTCGTACGATATCCCCACCGATTCACGCCTCTTTACTCTCGAAAATTGCACCTTTCACTCGCGGAGCATCGATCTGCGAAACACGCCATAAATCGCCAGCCATATTGTTCTAGGAAAAAAACGAAGGAAAGTACGCTCGAGCTACGGGGATAAAAAGTTCAATGAACCTTGTCGCGCGACAGAGTTTAGATGCCGGGTGGAAGATGCGATCGAAAACGAAAAGGAAAAAAAAACCAATCGGAGCGCTGAGGATCATACGCGAGGGAAAGTACGGCGAATCGAAGCTCACGTGATGGAGAGACCGGTGCATCTGACCTCGAACTACTTTTGGAAGGAAGAAAAGAGAAAAAAAGTGCGCCTCTCCGATTGCCGTAATTTTCCGCTGAAATAATCGGATCACACGATCGTCGCGAAAGCCCCGGAGAACTACATGGTGCGGTCAATTCATCCGACTCTGGTGCCGCGGGTGTCGGGGACAGACTCAACTTGGAGGTATAGGTTTTGTTTTTGTCTTCAAAGCCAAGCTGGGGCAGGTGCTATTTAATTTTCATTCGTGGAACGTGCAATATGCGTTCAGCGAGATACGTCTTACACGAATATCTCGCGGCCAGATTTGAGTTGAATGCCTCTAGTCGCCGAATCGCGCACATTCGAAAAAATGTATTGCTAGTTGTGTCTGATGAATATCACAATTTATATTTTGATGATCATACCTCGTTGATGAGAGTAAATTATACTCGTTCAATACCGCCAAACTTATAATCAAACATATAGAAAGCAACGTCAAAAAGTTGTTCATTAGCCATATTTTCCAGTATATCATTAATAGCTGATGTAGCTGATCTTTTATCAGCGTTCCAGAGAATTGTAATTTTCAGTTTATTCCTATTAATCAAAGTAATGAGCTCAAATGTAAAACTATATACAAAAAGTTATTGTCTAGATTTGAAAAAAAAAACTTTTCTCCCCCCTTATAAGAGTACGTGTAGAATGAATAGTCTGGTGAATTTGTAATTGGTTGTGAATGTGTATATGTGTACCCTCTAAAATTAGAACAGTGCATCGAAACTGGAAATTGCAACTTTTTGGCAATGATAATTATACAATCAGCTATGCGAATTAGTAACCTTGGTCAATGTTGAAAAAGGAAAATCAATTTGACGCTATATAGCGAGAAGATTTTTTCCAGGACCAAGACAAATATCCGTCCAACAGCAAAACTTCGCAGCTTTTTAAACTGTCATTTCCTTCTTGATTGCCAAGATTCGGTACATTCGTGGCTGTGTGTATACATAGGAACATGAGATTTGGCGCGCTCGCGTATCAACTTCACCGTATACGTCATACTTTCTTGCGCGAGCAATTTTCCACTCTGCGAGATCAGCTAAAGAGCTGCGGCCGGGAAACCGAGGAAAATCCAGCTGCAGCAGCATCGAGCAACCGTTGCTCAAACGCGCAGCTCTTACTCATATATATATACCTATGGGGCACACGCCATATTACGCAGCGATCTGCCTGACCTCATCGGATTTGTTTGAGAAATTTATTTACGCTGCTTCTGGTCCAGTTTGTAGCCTGAATTTCCTTGGGATTTTCGGCTCTCTTTTCAACTTCCGAAGCTGCACTTCTTTATCAATCATTTCATAGAAAACTTTCGATCCATCTTCAATTTGTGAATGTTTTTGTTTTGTTGGTTTAGGGACTGAAACAACGTATATTCGCCAAAAATTATCATTGACAGGAAATGCTCTTTACTTTCATTCTATTTAATACCGAAAATTCCAAAGTTTGACTAATTGAAGGAACAACCTTTTCTGTTCAATTATTTTATGAAAAAAAAAAGAAAAAAAGAAATTGTCTTAGTAAAATTTGATTTTGTCGAAGATTTTGAGTGTAGAACGTGAAAAATGCCTATTTTGAATTGAATATCATGAACGTTTTTTCGGTTCTGCAATCAAAGTATATACAAAAAAAATCTTATTTTACCCAGAACATGTTTTATGTTTCTACCAAAAAAAAAAAACAACGAATCCGAAGGGGACCGTCTGATTTGACTCAGGTTATGCCCCATGTGTACACAGAAGCCTCATAGTCACTCGTCAGCCAATGTTCCAGGCTGTTATTAGTGAAGTTGTTAGCTTGTTTGATTTATTCATTTGAAATAAGATGATCGCGCGAATACACAAGTCAGCTACTCTATCTAGCCAAATTCAATAATTGAGTTCTAGTCGATCAAGAGGAATATCCAATCATGACAAGGGGAGTTTGTAAGCTTGATTGAAATGTGTGTGGTCGTGTAGTTCTCGCTTGAATAAATGTATATGTATCCGAAGACGAGAGCGAATTCAGTATTTAAGACATCAAATACAGAATAGCAAATAATTGTATTCGATTGAATTATATCTCATATTAATACAGCAATTAGACAAATCTATTCAATCACGTAGACATTTGGAATACGTGCATACTATTACTTCATCACACAAATACAATATGAAATTGAATATGCGTATTTTCAAATACTCGTATTTGAAGTATACAAGTATATTTCGGAAATTCGTATTCGCCAACTGCATGTAATTAATTACTGCCCATCGCCGCGTGTATCTCGGCTGCTGTTTAGCCGTACACCGAACCGATGCGAGCGCGCGCAATTGAGCGTCGCGCTATAGAGTGAGAAAGTTGCGCCACCCGTTGTGTTTAGTTTGCGCTCGAGTGCGCGCAGTGCAACAGCTCACACTGTACACGTGATTAATCTGCTCACGCATGCCTTCTCTCTTTTTTCTCTCTCTCTCTCCCGCGGGCCGAACGTTTATAGAAGTAATATATCAATATTCTCGTGCGTCACGCGCCTATACCCTTTAGTATTGTTAGAAAATCTCAGCCGACTCTCGGGCTGACGGGTGATTTTCTTCGGAACAACTCACTCATTTCACGCGTCGTTTGGAAACGTTTGTAAGGTTTCCTTTCTGCGTACGCTATATATGTACATGCATATATGTATCCCGTTCTTATCCCGCGTGTTCATCGGACTCGTCCGCTGTAACGACTTGTCTTTTCCCGAGTCGGCCGCGCGCGTTTATAGCTCGTTTAATTGTAACTAGCAATTCACTGCGCGCGCGAGCGCGCGCATTGAGTCTATTGGTTGGCTGAACACGTGGATGATAAATACTTATTGTTCATCAACAATATTCCAAGAAAACACTTGGAATATTGTTGATTTAAAATGCTTTTGTAACCTTAGCACATCGAAATACTGACAGCATAGTAAACATTAAGGATAACCCCTGTGGATGAAGAAAAAAAGAAAAAAAATTTAAACTCCCATCTCACTTCACTCACTCGTGTTTCCATTCACTCCGGCTCCCGACCAATCCAAATTGAGCCCGTTAGGAATCGACCAATCCGAAAAAGTTCCTCAAGATGGCCACCGCCATCGGAACTTCCTTCAATTTATGAATTGATAACGGCTGTAAAAAAGGCGCGACTCCCGACAAACTGCGCGCGAGTGCTTTATCACAAGTAATGAAAGTAAAGTCCGAGTCGCCCACCCGATGGGATTAACCAAGTTTGTGCTGAAGTGGCAACACCTGTGGTACGTGGTGGATTCAAAAAATCGATTTTTCTCTTTCTATTTTTAAATCAACGGTAGAGGATCGGCAACGATAAGCGCTCGTCAACATTTTTCCTCGTTCGGGAGATTCGAACTTGTTTTTCTTCAGAACCATATGCTTTTCAAACTGCCTCGCAGCGACTGAACTGCCTTGAAACCTGTATACTCCACCCGGAGACCACAGCGCGCATTTGGGTCTCCGATTCGACTGAAACTTTTTGGGGTAGTTTTTTTTCGACATCGAAGCAGGTCGCGTGTCTGCAGCCATTCGACCAAATGACGTTTTTATTTGTCCGAGATATTAACCGGTCATTGCAGGCTTTGTCGCGCGTGCAATGTATATCGATACACGTGAGATGTCATTCACGTATATATATATATCAATTCGCGTTCTCCGTTTGTAAAGTTGACCAGAAATCAAAACGTCATGAGGAATGACTGCGGATATTCCAATTCCAACTATTTGAGAGGTTGACTGCAAACCACCTCAAAAAGTTTCGTCAGAGTCGTTGGATCCAAATCCCAAGTCGTAGTTCCTGGTTAGCACTGGAAGCTTGAAGCTGTCTGAGTGTGTGTATGCGTGCGAGCGCGTGTCAGTCGGGACCGAGATGAGGAATATCGAGCTGTCGGGCAATCGCTGCGCGCGGCCTACTTTCGGCCGCGCGGCAAGTGAACGCGCGCGACCCGTCTGACCGGCTGCTTAGGGACAATTCCATCTCTTCCGCGGTGTGCCTGATATATACGTCGCTACTCGTTGCTTATTTCCCAACGCCCAATTATCCCATACGGGAGCAGCTCACACGATCTGTTCAGATGCGCGCGCTCGAGCCGATATCGCCGACGTGTTGACGAACTTTAATACTTTAGGACACTTTGAGTGATCTCATTGATGCTAATTCGATTGCAGTTGGCGGGTTTGTAAGATACCGAGTGTAGACAGAGACTGTTCTAATCGTATCGATAGTCAAGTCCATTTTCAATCGTGCGAATTTCACTTGCTCCTAGGTGGTATTCCGATTCGCGTTGTGATAATCCCAAATAGCCCAAATGTTATAAATTAACTTTTGAAACTTCGAAGTAAAACTTTTAATGCGATAGGAAGTTCAACTGGCTGCTAGTGTAAATCCGACTGAATCAAGCCGATTCGCCGGAAGTTGACTTCCCACTACCAGCGAGAGGAGATCCGATCGGCACCAATACATTTTACCCTGGTGAGACCATAAGTGCACTCACAAAAGTATCTTGTTGTTCCTAGAGGAATTATGCTTCATACGGAATCCTACTACTTTCAATCATAATGTATGGTTGATTGGAGAAGAAAAGTCTCCTCTCAAGAAGATTCTGTTTGGAAGTAGCAGAAATTCTGACTGGGACCTACGTCCTCTGGGAACAACAAGAATCTTTTGCGAGTGTGTAGTCAGGCTGATCAGATTTGGCGATTTTTAATATTTCGATCTGTCTGTTTGATCAAAATATTGGCCAGTAGTCAAGCAAGTGAATTCACACGGTCGAACTTGGAGGGTATGTACTGGTGTGAATCTGTATTCAAGTCTATGCGGGTAAAGAAACGTGACTGCACTCACCTCGTACAGCATGCCCAGCGAGAAAATGACCTGGAACGCGTTGTATGCCACGAGGACGTTGCGCAACTGGAATGGCTTTTTGTTCTCCATGAGCTTCGGCCCGAGGAGCGTGACGAAGTAGAGGTAGAGCAGGACGATGAGTAGGCTGGGCACGGGCGAGTCCATGAGGGGCCAGTCGCCGACCCTCGGGTCCGAGGCCGTCGCCAGGATCTCCGAGTACTGGTCGAGGGCCATGCGCACCAGGCCCTCCGCCCCGACCAGCGTCCGGTTCGCTCCCCCGTCCTGGACCAGCATCTCCGTGCTCTCCCGCTCCAGGACCAACTCCGCCGCCGCCGCCGACGCCATTCTTCTTCCGCGTCGCGCCCAGCTGTGTCTGCAACGAAAGTCGAAGGGGACCTTTCAATTCAATGGCTCTCGGTGTGTCGGGTCGGTTTCTTTTTGCGAGACTTCGTGAGTCTCCTTCGTTTGGCACTACGCATATACGGAACTCCAATGCGAATTGAACTTTTGGCGACAGTTCCTTGATACCCGAATGGGCCATGTTTGCATTTGTTCGACCTGTCGTTTTTATGATTCGAAAATGATAACCGATCATTGTTGATCTTATGAATTAAATGCCATAGATATAGGCAAAAAAATATAAGCCTAAAGTTTAATATAGGCCTTAAATATAGGCCTAAATTTTAATATGTTGGCATATGACTGGATAGATTCAATTTATTTGGGTAACCACAAACCGTATCCAAAAGTTTCAGCGAAATCTGAGCAACTCAAATCCCAAGTGCTCAAATAGTTTATTGAAGTTCGTAGACAAAGATCGATACCTAACAATCACTATCAGCATTCATGAACGGTGCATTGTTTTGTCATTCGCATTTCCTCAATTACACCCGGCAGTAACACCCAGTGATTCCGCTCTATTACAGGAGCACACGCGCCTCGAAAGCGATATCAACACGACCCAGTTGCGCGGGAAAATTGAAACGAAGGCTAAAATTAGCAGCGGCGGACTCGAAATAGAACGATCCTCGTTAACATATCGGATCAATTCTCGCTCGATTATAGACACACACGCACACTCCGTACGTAACTAGTCCCCTGCGCGGATAATCCAATTCCACACACGAAGATCATCCCATTGGAAGTTCGAGAAAGTACGCGCTCGCGCGAGCAATTTGCATCTCTTCCCTGCGCGCGCGAACGCGCCTCTGCGTCTGTGCACTGTGTATCCGCACATTTCCATATTACTGTCGAAAAAATCAAAAGAGCCCGAGCGCGCGTCATATTATATCCGATTTCGATTGACCCGAATATGCGGGGACTTTCGTATATAGCTCGAGACACGCTCGTTATTTACTATTATATGGATACACACATATATATACGTATATATATATATATATATATATATATATATATGTGTGCCGAAAACGTAAGGCGACTCACGATTGCAGGTCGCGAGTGGGATACGTCGGTCCCGCGGAGCCCAACTTTCATTAAATCCGACTCATCCTCTCCAGCCAGTCTCTTTCTCTCTTCCACGAATTGACCCACACGAGCGAAGGCGTTCGTTATTTCTCTCTCTCTCTCTCTCCCTCACTCACTCTCTTGAGAACCGACCGGTGCGACCTCGTTTTATATCCCCCCTGGTGGATTTTTTGATTTTTCCCGATTGTCAGAGCGCGCGTCAATCGCGTGGCCGCCGCATGCAGTAGACGCACACCGCGCGTTTCACTTTTCGCCCGCCCGGCCGAATCGCCCTGCGGCCTGTACATATATAAACATCGATTCGAACGTCGGGGAACGGGAAAAAGTTGCCATATAGTCCTTTGCCAAGGTGAATTCGAAAGAGGTTGTGATTTTTTGGCTTTCTTGTGTCTGTAAATCGATCCGAAAACATCAATTGTAAACAGAAGAGTTTGAACAATTTACGATATGATTTGAATGAAGCATAAAAAGATTCAAGCATAGAGGAAACATGAATAGTTATAATAACAATTCAACAGTGAGCAGACATTTGAATCGTATCAAATAAATAATAATAAGTACTTAAATCATATCTCATTTCAATGAAAGTAAAATCATCTATTATAATATCCACAATATTCATTGTAGATATAATACAGTTACATACATATGATTATTGGTAATTAAAAAATAATTGTTACAAACCGAACAATAATTGGATAGTAGTCAAAAATCATTGAAACGACTATGATACAAAAGTTTTACTTATACATTAAAATTGTTGATTTAACGATATTCATAGTAGATTTTACTATTAGATAGAGTATACACTCAAGGGGATTTATCTCAGTGGAGTTCGTGTGTTCGCCGATTTTTAAAAGCAGCAACAAAAAGTTACTAATCTAGAAATTAGAAACCAGCGCAGTGCGTGCCGCAGGCCTTTAATATGCGAATAAATGAGCAACGAGTCGAGAAGTTGAAGAGAGGGAGAGGTCGGGTGCTACCCATTATGCGCAAGGTCGCGATGGTCTGTCAAATTCGCGTGAGAGATCCGGACTGACCTTAGCCTCGAGATAAAAATGCCGAAATAGTGGATTTATGCGCTTTGCAGCGGGGCGACGAGCTGCAGGGGACCTTTCGCTCGTGTGCCGACGTGTTTGCGCTCGTGCTCCTGATTTATCGCTCGTCTCGTGCGGCTCCTTTTCTCCCCACGTCTGTCACAACTTTTGGCCTTCAATTTTTGCATTTTATTTTTTGTCCGTATTTAATTCATACAATAATCGGGGTTTCATTAAATTTTCGCTCGCTCCAATGATCGCGAGGTTGTCCTCATTGATCCTTTGTGACACTAAGCTAGCATCGAGACACACTGCAAACTGGCGATTTGCATATTTTATATGGAAATATGATTTCGTTCCCAAATCATATTTTAATTATTCCTTTCATACTTCTTGCGACGATAATGTTTCTCGCGTACTTATCGATCAATTTCGTCTTGCAAATTCCCAAAAGCTAAAATTAGTAACAAAACCGTACATTCATATGATTCTATGCGAAAAAGATATCGCAGTGTTAGATGAAAATATCGGGCACTGCGATAACTTGTTCTATTTAAATAATCCTGAATTATCGCGACTGACTCGATCTTTCAACATCATTTCATATTCTCAAAACTGTCAACATGAAACCACACACAGAACTCGCCAATATTAAAGTAACAGAGTCACGCTGCTCACTGCGGCAATTCGAAATTAAAAAGCAGCCAAAAAACTTTCATGTAGCATCAATCAAATTCGCATAGCTTGTAATTATATAGTATCTTTGAGAATAAAAAAGAGATTGATCGCATTGTCGAAACTATTATGACAGATTCGTAAACAAAACTAACTGTAACCCATAATTTCATACCATGTCTATATATATATGTCTCGTTCTATATCTATACATACGACGCGTATCCTACATCACAGGGTTAGCTGTCTTGATCAATCAAATCACGTGTTAAAGACTTCATTTTACGGTTCCATTATTTTTCATGTGAGAACCATTTCCGTGAAGATGTCTGCCAAAAGGTGATAGAAGAATTTCTCGCAACACACTTATTCTTTTTTTCACGTGCATCACATATAGAGTATATAAGTAGAACAAAATTAAGTCTGGTATAACTACAATGGATGTGATACGTCACATCCTTACTTCCTCCAGGTGGCGTTACACTGATTTCATCTACAATAATTTTTAGCTCGAAATTTGATTGGGTAGAAAAAAAAATCACTACCCAAATCGAGGGGCTTCTGACTTCAGTACTCCTGCATACTTCTAAGTTGCGCCAGTCATTCTTTTAGTGCTCCGTGTTACTGAAGTTAACGGCTCCCAAGTTTTTACCATCACATCAACATAAACTTATATTGTGCTTTGATGAAGCGTCCTAATCCGAGCTAAGTATTATCCGTCAATAAATCCACAGTACCTACTCCATAAAAGAACTTCATGGTAGTGTGAACCCCCTCGACCTAATTCTTTTCACGCGTGCTATTTATTTGTAAGATAAGAAAATTAGCGGATTCTAACCCATTGAAGAGCCTTATTAGTTGGCAGAGACACATTTGGATATATTTTTTCATGGCTCTATATAGCTGTCGGGATGGTTTTACGTGCTTTGCCGACTTGTTCACGCGCCCGCTGATGTATCTATGCCAATATGTCCACATGACGCGTGGTTGACATAGTGCGTCTGCAATGACGAGAGCTCGAGAGCTATTTTTTCTTCTCAAACAGGCGTTATGTTTACTCGACCAGATAAACATTTGTCCTAGCCGCGGCGCGAGACACATTGTATATAGTGCCGGTATTGGGATGTATCGAAATATTGACCGGTAGGCGTCGCCACTGTCAACAAGTCTACTCACACAATCAGAATTGACGTTAGTGTGTACGTCCGTGAGCATAAATGATTGTCATAACATATGACCATTGGTCAGTGATGTAAATTTTTATTCATTCGTAAAGTATTTTTCTACATTTACATATTATTTAGGAATGGAAGAAGAGATGAGAGATCTATGTCAGTAAATGATTTTAAAAATGGATTGAAATAAGGGGAAATGCTAGAATCATTGAGAATAAAAATTGCAATCGATAGGTTAGGCTATTTACATATAATTTTAATTTCATCCCTGATTTAGAATTCAAAGATCATATGATGTTCATGACAGATCATTATCACAAAAAATAATAATTTTGGAAAGCCTGCAAATGTTGAAAATCACTCTGAGAAGATTCAGTTGATAAAAAGTCGACCGAAAAATCTTTGTAAAGATATAAATACATCTAGTTCATTTTCTAGTTCAAGCAATGAACATGTTACTGAGTACTTAAAAAGATTTGATGAATACTGAATACAATATCAGTATTGAATAAAAACAAAGTTGCTGCACGTTGTTTCCTATTTGTATACGTTTGCATACAATATGATCACATAAACATTCATACCGGTACACAAACTCTCCGAGTTCGATTGTGTGAGTTCATCAGTTGACAGTGGCGACGCCTACCGGCCAATATTTCGATAAATCCTTATTGCGAGTCTCATTTATTCACAAAGTACTTGTCAAGGTTCTTCGTTCGATGACACACATGATCAGCCACCCTCTCGTCCCAGTGCTCGTTTGCCATGATTTTCACTGAATCGGCAAATGAAAAACAGCACGCACGCTTGTGTGTGTCAGCTCGATCTGTGGATAAGCGCACGTTTAATTTTGCCAGTGTAGATGCCGAATGATAGACAATATCTTGCGCGCTGGATTGGGCAACGCCGATATAGATCCTATCTGCGGCAGCCATAAGAACTCGAGCCATTGCCCCGCAATATGACTTGATCATTTCCCAATAGTTTTATATATATATATATATATATATATATCGGTAAAAACACACACGGTCACGCAGCAGTGAGATTTCGAAAGTGCGCAGCTGTTCCGATCCCTATAAACCATACGTATCAAGCCGATACGTATGGTTGTTTACCAAACAATGTACGAAAAATTGCTCCATCTCTTTGTCAGCTGTGGATTGATTATAGCCGAAATATTATTGATCAAACTTTGGGAAATTTTGAGAATATTCGTCTCGATTGGTTTTCTGGTCAAGACTAAAATATCACGGCATGTGACTGTTGTTCCGCACAGCACGTAACGTTTTTGATTTATTTAAAAAAGTTTCCTTGAGAGGAAAAATGTTCTGCGAAATGTCCGCAACAGGTTAACAATATATCGCTTGAAAACGGGTAATGAAATGTATTTGGAAAGAATTGAAAATTGTTTGTAAACGTTACAAAAATATTCTCTTTACGTTGTACAGAATGCTACAATTATGAAAACGTGTGAGAAATGTTTCTCTTACGTGACAGTTTCTTAATCTAACGGCCCATTCTATTGCTAAAATGTTTTCTCGCAAATGTTTGAAAATCAATATTTTTTTTTATGAAATATTTCACGCAAAACCTCTTTGAGAAAGCAAACTGTTAATGCGGTTAACAGCGATTTGACAATTCATTATAATGAATTTTTTTATTGGAAAAAATATTCTACCGACGTTTGGAGAACGTATGTGCAAAAGTTATTAAAACTGTATGTCTACAATATAGATCGATGCAAGATAGATGACTCAGAATGCCCCATATACATCCTGTTGGGCAGTGTCGTTTACGACGAGCGTCGCTCTCGTATACGTCTGTAACGTTGTTTCATTTCTACTCTACTTGCGCACGCTCCTACAGCCGTAAAACCAATAAAGCCCGGCATAGAGAAGAGAAAAAGTTTGGATAGCACGCAGTCTTACATCGTTGGACGCCTGGCAACAAAGTTATACGCCCAAGTGCACCTGTAGCATACTCCGTTTTCTTTCCCCATTATCAAACCACTCACTCGTATGTGCAGATTGTTGTTGACCGACTCTTCAAGAACTACTATTCGATCGAGTGAATATACTTACTATTCGTTGGTAAGCAATTGCACAACTGATGAGCAGTGCACTAGTGATTCAATGCATTGAATCACTGGTGCACTAAATTTACTCAAACTCATAAAGCTATATACATGTATTTGTAGCTGATTTCCATGCAAGCAATATATGCATATGCCGTAACGCGTATAAACTAGTTCCCATGGAATTTGGCAATGGAGACTGGTATATTCTCGTGACTTTTTGCATTGGACGCAAGTTCGACTCCTTAGCAATAACTAGAACGCGGATTTTTGACGAGGATTATGATATAGCAATCCGCCTAGTAACATTGACCATGGGCGTCTCGATTTATGAAAGCCTATACTACCCGTACAGTTTTCCCGATAATTACATTGAGTATGCATTCCTCTGAAGTAATTAATTCAAGGTTACGTATGAGAACATCGTTTTATCTTTTCATCTTCTACAACCTTTTTAAGTGATGAAAATTTCGCATACTTACTGCACTCTAAATCTGAAATAGTGAAAAATTACTATTTATTAGTAGAAATTGCATAAACGATAAAAATAGTAAACATTCAACTAGAAACCTACTGAAATTTTACTAATTTTTAGTTTGATTTTTAGTTTAATTTGTGGAAATTTACTCATTTTTAGTAAAATTTCACCAATTTTAAGTTGAATGTTTATTGTTTTATATGTTATGCAGTTTCTAATATTTCAATCTTAGAGGGTGCTGGCTAAATAGGTACACATTTTTACTACATACACATTATTTTCAGGGAATTAGTATCTCGAACGTTCCAGAAACATTTATTGGCCATTTAAGTACCATCTATAGAAATTCGCTTTCGAAAACATCCAATTTACTTTTTTAAATGTAATAAACGCGTTACTTTATTATTCTTGTGACGTTTACAGGACGTTTTTCACAGACGCTAAGAAAAACATCGAGTTTTAGATGTCCCGAAATTTTGGAGAAACCAGTCCTACAAATGTTTCTTAAACGTTCCTTAAATGTTCCTAAAAAATTCCAGTGCTACCAGGGCATGCGACAACCCAATGCCTAGGAAACTCGCCGATTCAGTTCGGCTAATGATTTTCATGTCACTCGGTTAAAAGTACATTACTCGTTCTACTACCGAGTTCCAGTATTTCGTTCAAGTTTGCTATTATAAACCACTTCAAATAACAGGTTTCCGTGAGGTATGCCGTACGCACATTCCTGGGAAGGTAAGAGAGCTGAGTGTCGAAATTTTGAGCGGTTTCATCGAACGATCGGTACAGTACTGTTATCCCGGCGCTGATCCACGTGTACCATTCTAGTGCAACATTTATTCGAATCAAATGACGATACGATTTATACGATACGTATCCCTTTGGTCCATGGTTATACTCGTCTTTTTCGTCACCCCATGTTCGAAGTACACGGAAGATTCGATGAGAGAATGCTGGAGAAATTTAATCGAAAAAAATTGGAAGTCAGGAAGCCGTCGTTTACCGCGTTTTTGTAAAATCCTATTTTGGGAAACCGCCAACGTTATAACCGTAACTCTTCAGCTCGGAATACGATTGAATTGTAAATTTTTTCCCCTAACGACTCTATGAAATACTGAGATTTCTCAAATACGACGATTTTACCAGGTGGTCCATTATGCCTAATGGTGGTTTCTTAACATAACGAACAATTTTATTTTTTTTTTTGCAAATGTTCAGGATTCAATATTTAATTTTCCAATACAGTACCATTAGCTCGCAAAGAAAATATTTTTGGGACGTGCCATTAACTTGTTATGAAATATTGATCTTGTCACATTAAAACTTTATTTAATTCTTTTAAACCATGATCAATCGCTCATCTAGTATGAAATTTGAAGCTCCGTTAACTATTTCAATTTCACGTGAAAAATATTAACCCCCAAAAAAAGTCTCACGTTGAGAATCAAGATTTATAATGAACGTACAGACCCAGAGAAAATTCTCATGTGATTTAAGTGATGACTGTATACAGTAATAAATCCTCTATTGTACGCGTGGAGATTAACGGTGGTTACATTCTCGGTGTTTTTTCATCAGGGTAGATTTTTACATATTTTCAAGTATCTTATCGTGGGCTATATTATCAAAAAGTGTGAAAATATCTGCAGGAATTTTTCGTTATATTTTATACCAGTGAAACATTTCCATATTACTTATCAAAGAACGTGGCCGACCAATATTCAGAGAAAACACCATATAGGCCTATATACATGCCTTCTCACATTTTCTCAAATTGAGTTCAAAGAATAATAATTCGCACATTTGCTGTCCACGCCATACGAATCAGTGATAATTCTACTTGCAACGAGTTTTTTTTCTTTTCTTCGATCCGATGAGTATGCATGTAGCGATATACATGATGTGGCTTTCACGCGAGTGTGTATACGCCAATTAGTATTAGGAAATGCATTAGCATGGGCTATTCGTCTTTCTTCGACTGTTTTATCTCACACGTTTGACTATATCCTCATCAATTTATTGGGTATGCTAACGATGTGATTCGCTATATTTTTGTTTCGATATACCGCACAATGATTTCGCCGAGTTCATTTTCTTCTCAACAAAAAAATATCGCCACGACACACCAGATGGATTAATAATAATATGGACGAAAGCTGATTCCTCTCAATCTCAAGCGACCGCGTGAAAGTAGTAATCAAGATTATAATTGTAGTCAAAATTAATGACAAGTTTTGTGTTTTTGCGCATTATTGACGTGGCAAATTATGCAATCGAGCGTTAGTTTTTTCTTCAGTTTTTCAAGTTTTTGCATCAATTAAAACACTCCAGCGTAATACCACCCTCGGTGGAATAAAAAGTATAACGATCGTAACAGTCCGATGCATACTTTTTGCTCGGATCACAGCAATTCCGAGTGGACGACTCTTTGACGAATAGCCCACGAGTCAAAAGTATATCGTTCAGAATGATTCAAATAGCTATACCGAGGCTCGATTATCCGTTTGCTTTGCCCACGTCGAATTGGGGCAGTTTCGAATGCCGCGGCTCCAAACTCGCAGGAGCAGCAGTCCCAGAGCGTTGACGAGTGCCGTTAGCTACTAAACATTATATCGAAAGATTCTCACAGGCTCGAGGACGCGACTTATTTTCCGGGATGGTCATGTCGCGCGTCTCGTGTTCGCCTCGCATATTGATCAAGTGTGTAACGAGGTGAGCTGGCTGATAACATCGCCCCGGAGACGCGACTCGCGCCGGCGTTTTCATTCCTTTTTTTTCCGCCGCGGCTATACGAGCTCGTATGGTGCGAGAGAAAATTCTTTGATTCGCTTTGATTCCACGCATTGTTGAAATGCGATCGCTCGCACGCGAATCAACACAAATTAAGAGTTTCTAATTTATGAGTTGATCCGTAGCCGAATCGTGCCACTTGAGCATCTCGCGCGCCTGACTGGGGCAACTTCCTATTGCTCCTTTCTCCCGGTCTCTCTATTTATCTCTCGCTTATCCCTCCTTCGAACGATTCCTCTTTTGATCCCCGTTTGATACGCTCGGGCCAGATATGTACTATTTTCACGCGCTCAATTGGACGAGGGTCGTTCTCTTATACAGTTGCTTATACAGGGAATTACTGAACTGCAATACAGTGACCGACATTTTAATGATGCTTTTCAGTCAATATCCAATGCGAAAACCCCGGCATTGTGTATTGCAATTACTTTGAGTAATTTTCAACGAAATGGATTACGAAACGTACTGAAATCGAATTAATTCAACTATTTTGTACTTCATACAAGTATGATAGATTTCAAGTACTGAAAAATATTTGAGAAATCGTTTTTACTGTGTGAGTGGAGAGACTTCTACATTCCTCACGCGTAAAACCGTAACCGATATTTCAATGTATTGCATTGAATTAATCCACTGTAAGAAATTTATAGAGTACCAAACGGTTAACATGAACTATGAAAAATGTGTAATATTTCTGACGTAACATCATCAATATCGATTCAATATGCGAAAACAAAAGTAAATTCTTAAGATCATCGACCGAATCACCTTGAGACATCGACGATTTAACGTATATACATCAAGACAACAGCAATCTTTCACGCCGCTCCCCCTCAAGCCCGACTTTTTTGCGACAGCACCGAAATTTGCAGCTCTTCGCCAATCGCGACGCGATTGATTTATCCCGAATGTAACCTGAAGCTCGAGTGAAATCGTTGGATAACAGTTGGGGATTATTAATAAACATCGAGCGCTCGTAATGGCCAGGATGAATATTCAGATTTGCAGGATCGGCGCATTTGCAGCTGAAATATACGCGCGTGTACACATCTGTCTCGATCGACTCGATTCCTCCCGTTTTACTTTCTCCACTGGCGCTTCGCCGCGCACGTGTGAATCCTCGAGTCGTCGTCGTCGTCGTCGCGAGAGCCAAGTGGCATTTTACAATTTCTCTCGCGGCGTCGTCTGCCCATTCGGCCTTTCAACTCTGTCCGCACAATGTGGTAGACCAATTTATCATGACGCCTGGTTTTTTTCATGAACACGTCATATACGTCGAGAAAAAAATATTGTAACGGTTACTACAGTTTTACTATGGGTTTTAATACAATATCATAACGGCTAGGTGATATTAGTCAACTACACTATCAAAATTATACTAATCATTGGAACAAATATACTATAATATTCATAGAATATTCTGCACGTAAGATAGAAGTATATTAAAGCACAATGCAATAGGTTCGAGTAAAGTACTGATAATTTAAGATGGGTCAATTTTGAATTGAGCTTCAATAAGTCTCTAACGAGACTTCCATAGCTTAATAAAGAAAAAAAAATTTGAATTTATTTGAAGTGCGGATATTATATGGTACAGACAACTTTAGAATACACAAATAGATGTCAATCATAGTTCTTTTTCATTTATGAATTTATTAATAATTGATAAATAAAGACTTCATAAATGAGATAATAATTTTGATGACATTGTCATTTATTAGAATAAATCAAACTAAAAAGAATTTCATTTTTTGTACTCGTCTTGATAGTAAACAAATGGTTCAAGTCAAGTGAAATGATGTCGCTGCTCCACAAATACTTGAACGATTTTGAAGGGAAGGAAATATATAAATTTGTAATAACGTTCCATAAATAACTTAGTAACGTTTCACATGCGATAAATGTACAATTAACTAGAATTACAGTTAAAGCTGATAAAATAGTTATGCATACAATAATCCACACATAGTAAACGGTGTTATAACATTTTACTATGCAATAATTGTAAGCTAAACTGTAGAAATATACTGGTTTGACTCATAAATATATAGCAACAGCTAGTATGTTTTTCTCCACGATATTGGAATATGAACTTTCATAATCAGATTTTTCTCACCGTAGAGTATAGGAAAGTAATTTTATTATATTTTTGTTATTTTATTTCAAATTCATTTTTCCAGAAGATTCAGCCTTCTCGATGCATAAAGATGTGCTTCAAATGTGAACGACAAGTCCCGTATGTCACGGTATTGAAGCCTTCGTGCTTGAATTTCGATTGGTTCGATAGAAAAAAAAAAATTACTATTGATTTCAAATATCCAAAATATAAACCTAACTCTGCCCACTTCTCTCCTCCCTCAACTCACAACTACCCAATTCACACGTCACTCAAATTGCATAACTCGCGAGTCTCATCTCGTCTTCTCGCTCACGCGCGAATACATAACCGTTACCGCATTGTTGTAACGATTATATGCGACTAGGGAGAGAGAGGGAGAGAGGCGCTTTGATTTTTTCCCGATGCACCCAGCACACGAGGCCATTTTTTCTTCTTTCTGTATTGTACACATACACACACATCGCGATATTCAACCCGCGGATTCGGTTAGGTAAGCCACCCGAGGCGCCAAGTACTCGTCGATTGAGGCGCAGCTTTGGGTCCAAAGTACTTCCTTGTTTCGCGCTTATAAGCAGACAATCGTCAGATTTCGCCGAGCGATAATTTTCTTTTTTTTTTCTCTCCATGATGGACAGGCTCGCGCAATTTGCGCGAGCTTCGCATGGCCGTCTATGGTATTTGGGAATTTCGTAATAAGTGATTCGCAAAGTTCATCCTCTGTGTTTTATGTAATTTATATAATATTATTAGATAATTTCGTAATGTTTTTATCATTACTGATTCGATGACTGGCACAAGCAAGATTCCTCCTTGTCACTTTAGAGACATTTTTTACAGGAATTATATACGAAGATTTCGAGAAATAAATGGTATCTACTTTTTCTTTAACGAATTCGCAAATTTCCCACGGAAACATTTCAATTTCAGAATACTGAGATATTTGAATTCGAGCCGTCTATCCCAGAAACAATTTTTAAACCCACTTATAGTTCAACACTCAAAATATCGACGTATTTCCCAAGGTTTTCTTCATTTACTTTGTTATATGGTCCATGGCTGGGGAAAATATAGAAAAATACTTTCCAGCCAAATACGTAATCTCCAAGGCGAATCACTTGCAGTTCTTAGATTGGGATTATACACCATAAACCATAAATAATTTTCAAAGGTTAAAAATAATCGCCTCCGTAAACATAAAGATACTAATAGCACGGGTATTTAACGGTATTCAAATCCTTCATTCGAGCAAAACTGAAGGCTCGTGATAAGTACTTAGCATATTGAACAAATAACAAAAATAACTTTGAAGAATCAATATTCCAAAAGGGCATTGAGATGTCTCTATAGGGCCTACGCAACGATTTTTTTTTGGAAAATCAGGCAATTTCCTGGATAAATGTATCTACTAGTGTGTTCTCAGGAATATTCTCTCGAATTCATCAATTAAGCTGTGAATACAGGTAAAAAATCGACTCCAAAATGCATAAGAATGACAAAGTACGACCCTGGTAGAAAACTTAACCATACCCAAGCTATAGAACCCCTTTACTTAACACCGTTAGCGATACGTAAGCTATGGAGCAATAGCTTGGAATATCGCTAATGAAAGTATGGGGTTTTCGTCCCAGCGGCAGTAAAGTGCCTACTTTGCGTCCTGGCGTTTGCAAAGAATGGTACTTTTCTGCCGCGGGGTACGAAAAATAGTATATGCACCTCGCTCATCTAGACTATTTCGGCACGCGCAAACTTGCAATCCTCGCTGCGCTCGGATCGCAAACGTTTTTCGTGCCGAAATCGCCTAACCTCGCTCGGGTGCATAATATACTATTTCAGCTTACGTATCGTTAACCATCAAAACTCCCTTGGAAGAAATTTTATTCATAATATACACGGAGAGAAGTCATGCACATCAGACGTGCGGTAAAGCAGAGAGCTATCGTGCATTCATTCTGCGCTATATACGCGCAGAAACGACACCTCAGACGCGCATCACTGCACATTCGTCGTGCATGGAGCGTGGACGTCTTTCGCCGGTCATTTCTGCGTATCCTACGCGCACAGTTCTAGAGCGACCTGCTTGGGTTTGTCACGAGGGTGCGCTCCACGTATTTTCTCTTGGACGGGTTGACCCTGGACCCAAACGGTGTCCAGGTAGTCAGGGTACCCGATGACGGTCTTCCAAGGGTGCGCTCCTGGAATTTTCGCTTGAAGCAGCTGACCCTGGACCCGAACATTGTCCAGGTAGTCAGGGTACCCGATGACGGTCTTCCAAGGGTGCGCTCCTGGAATTTTTGCTTGAAGCAGCTGACCCTGGACCCGAATGATGTCCAGGTAGTCAGAGTGCCCAATGACGGTGTTCCAAGGGTGCGCTCCTGGAATTTTCGCTTGAAGCAGCTGACCCTGGACCCAAACGGTGTCCAGGTAGTCAGGGTACCCGATGACGGTCTTCCAAGGGTGCGCTCCTGGAATTTTCGCTTGAAGCAGCTGACCCTGGACCCGAACGATGTCCAGGTAGTCAGGGTAACCGATGACGGTCTTCCAAGTGTGCGCTCCTGAAGTTTTTCAGGTACTCGGACTACCTGGACATCGTTCGGGTCCAGAGTCAGGTACTCCAACGAAAAATACCAGGAGCGCACCCTTGGAACGGCGTCGTCGGGTACCCTGACTACCTGGACATCGTTTGGGTCTAGAGTCAGGTACTCCAACGAAAAATACCAGGAGCGCATCCTTGGAACACCGTCATCGGGTACCATGACCACCTGGACATCGTCCGGGTCCATAGTGAGCTTCCTCAAGCAAAAACTCCAGGAGCGCACCCTTGGAACACCGTCATCGGGTACCCTGACTACCTGGACATCGTTTGGATCCAGGGTCAGGTAGTCCAACGAAAAATACCAGGAGCGCGCCCTTGGAACACCGTCATCGGGTACCCTGACCACTTGGACATCGTCCGGGTCTAGGGTGAGCTTCCTCAAGCAAAAACTCCAGGAGCGCACCCTTGGAACACCGTCATCGGGTACCCTGACTACCTGGACATCGTTTGGATCCAGGGTCAGGTACTCCAACGAAAAATACCAGGAGCGCACCCTTGGAACACCGTCATCGGGTACCATGACCACCTGGACATCGTCCGGGTCCATAGTGAGCTTCCTCAAGCAAAAACTCCAGGAGCGCACCCTTGGAACACCGTCATCGGGTACCCTGACTACCTGGACATCGTTTGGATCCAGGGTCAGGTACTCCAACGAAAAATACCAGGAGCACACCCTTGGAACACACATACAAACAAGCGTACCAGACTAGAATATGAACGTCACGTGACACGCATCTCCCCACCGCGCGTGGTAACGACCATAACGGTATCCAAGCTATAAGTAAATATGCATTCTGTTCAAGATTTTAACTAACGACACTATCTGGTCTATAGTTTACGGGGCTGGACTTAACTATGAGATACCGTTTATTTTCTACCAGGGGAGGAATCATTCACTCCTGAGTCCATTAGTGATTTATTTTTTTTAATTTTTTTCTATTTTCAGAGTGGTAGAGAAGCGAATAGGATGCAAACATATCAAGAGACTATTTAATGCGGGACGACACCGAAAATCCACACGGAAATAATAAACTCGGAGGGAAAAATCAAACCTATGATCGTTAATAGTCCTTCGCGAGTGGCATAACTGGTTCTTCGGTACCGTACGTTAAAAGGACCCGTAGACTTTCCAGTTTCATCAATTTCGGCATTCGACAGAAAATCACACATTTTGTTGAAGGGATTGGAATACGAGTAATTCACGAGGAACAGTTTATAGTCCATCCAACTCATGGATGAAAACGGATTATATGAAAAGTGATGGCCTGTAAAGTGGCGCCACTTAACTCGTAATTCGATTTTCTTAGACAGGATCACGAGAAGCGAGTGAGATAGATATAGACAGAGAAACGAGAGACAGTTTGAAAGGCTTTTAATTGATGATGCAGCTGGTAATTTTCAATTACTGGAATGTCAAGCATCAATTATTTATTGCTACTAGCTACATGAAGACGCGCTCATACGCGCGGTCTACATTTTTGTCACATTTTTGTTTGTTGAAAGTCACACTTTAATTACCGGTTTTCATCCCATTGACGATTTTCTTTGACACATACTTCATTAAGCGAATTGACATTTTCATTTCATTCAGTTTTCGAAAATGAGTTTCACAACCTCGGAGCTTGTTCTACTTGGCTTCCTCTATCGTTGATTGAAACTAACTACCCTAACCGAAGAAAATCGATCTTCTTTGTCCTAACTTATTTTTCATCCGAAGGCTATCACCATCAGGTGACTCACACAATAAATGATCCTTCGATTAGAGTATGGAATTATACTCAATTTGAGACGGATAAATTAAACGTTCGGCTGTAGTACTTCAATTGAGATTCGCCATTTTGTTACTAACTAATTATCTACGTGGATTCATTTTTGAAGTAATTTGAAAAATAAAGAATAGTGATGAGATGAAATAAAATGACAATACGAGAATTCAGTACGTGTGAAATTATACAAAATCTCAGGAGAATTAGAGAAATCTATTGCTCTAAGTAGTTTTTACTAAAAATGCTTACGAAACGTACTGAGACTAGATAAATTTCGCTTCTTTTTACTCATACCAAGTACAATAGATTTTTAGTACTGCAAAATTTTTTAGAACTCGTTATAATATGCCCAAATATAATAAACTCTCTACGAAAATTGCCGCCTGCTTCTCTCTCTTCTGCACTCTTTCCCTACACCTGTTCATGTTACGTGGTTGAATCCAAGATTTAATCACCGAACCAATAAAATCACGAGTCAACCGACTTCACTCAACAGCCACCGTTACTTTTCGCACGAGACAAATGATTCGCCAAGTACGCCAAAGCGACATTTTCACATCGCATTATTTACACATCCAACAGAGCACGCGCAAAGAGGTGAATCACGAGTGTTGGCCTATAGGTGCGAGCAGGTGCAAAAATCTGTCGTCGTTGCGCAAAATTCGCAAACTCCGGCGTGGCGTTTTCGCGAGAGCCGGACTGAAAACGAGTCGAATTGTCGCTTATGCGGCTAACGTCTCGTCGTGTCGCGGCGCATCGCCGAGCGATCTCGGGAAAATCATCGAAGAAAAGAGCGGAGAAGTAGGCCTGCGAACTAAGGCCGGAGTATAGCGCGTATAAATAATCCCCGACTATACGCGAGTAGTGTGCAGTAGCCTACTTTTGTCGGCGCGGAAAAGCGCCGAATCGATTATCGGCATGCACACACACACACGTATTGCCAGCCGGAAGGCTATGGGCCCCACGTGCGCGACTCGAAAAATCAGCGCCGCGGCCGCGGCTGCATGATGCCACAGACGAAACGGTACTCGTTACGGAGAAAGTCCGCCTCTCTTATCGGTCTCGTTTTCGCGCGGGCTTTCGCCTTCGCCTCTCCAGCTTCGCGTTTGCACATCGGGTCACCGAGACCATTCCAATAACCTCCCGCGTCGCCGATACTTTGCGAGCTTACCATGCTCCATTCGATCGGTATACGCACGCGTCGTTGAGTCTCACGTCCTAACGCGAATTAACATGTGGAAACGATTTCTTGAAAACTTTGCACTACTCAGAGTATGTTGTACTCGGATGGGCCAATTGAATTCGGAGGAGCCAAATTTCTACCAGTTTCACTAAGTTTTGTAACAAATTTCAGTGTTGCAATTTTTCACGTATTGCATTATATTCTCATATTGCATTTTCACTTCATTATGATTTGTATCATTATTTAAAATGAATCGAAAATCACTCTTTCCATTAATTTTGTATATCCCCTTTATATTTTTCGAAACAAAATGAAATTAAAAATAATCCAATCAGGAAATGACAAATCTCAATCCACGCATTCCAGTCGTGGTGAAATTCAGTACGGTACATACTCAATTTAATGACAAAATGACAAGTCTGTATTTGAGTGCTTCGGTCGTACTCGAATTTTTCGCATTTAGGAATTAAGTACGATTTCATACTTGAATCGCGCGATCGTTTTTGCAGTGAATGATTTTGCCGTTGCCATCTTGGAGTCCGCAGTAGCTTTCACGTAATGTGATCATAGCTGACCTGCGCGACTCGTCAAGCTCTTTTCCTCTGATGCGCTTTTGGTTCGTTTAAAAAGAAAAAAGAAAATCCACTCGACTCTTTATCTGTTTTGATAAAGTAAATTATTTCTCTCCAACTTTCTTTCCGGAGAATTTTCGCAATTATCATTTAATCCATTTAATTGCAATCGCTACGCGCGTTGTGCTGCTACACCCAGAAAGATATGTTGCAAATACCACTATAAATTTCATTCCAGTTTGTCCCCATATATATATCGTTTATAGTAGATTCGATTATGAAAAGATTGTTATTTTGAATATAAAAAATAATAATTCTGCTATATTATAAGTGAGAGAGGGGCAACGTTACGTAGCTTTTGTTATTGACTAATCCGATACTTTCTGAATTTGTCAAATTTTCATCATTATCTTCGATGGAATCCAATCGATAACTCAGATTGAAATTTTTGTATACATATAGTAAAACACAATAAACATTTGAGAATCGAGTAAGAGCATTGTAAATATATTGAATTTCATTATAACTGCAATGACATAATCGGCGATTATAGTTGATTCCAGCCCTACAACAGGATACGTTGATGTTGCAATAAAATCATTCTTTCGTAACGAGCAAAATGATATGGCGCTACACCACACTATTATACAGTATGATGAATTTTGCCAAGGCGATTTTTCCCCGGTGCAGGCAGTACACGAGAGCTTCGTTTTTCCCTGCGGACGTTTTATCATCCGAAAGTTCACCGTTAAACCGATCGAACGATGATAGATGGGGAACGTCTCGCCCGCTCCTATCGTGGATAAAATGCCGCGTCTAATATACTCGCCGATTAGAAATCACTCGTACGGTACATACACACACACACACACACACACACACACACTTATATCCGAGAGCTTTGAAAGGCTCGATGAAATGTGAAGAATTTTGAGGAAGGCGAGAGAAAGAGAGAGAGAAACAGGCATTGCGCTCGCCGTATGGGTTTGTGTCAGCTCGTGCTCGCCAAGGAGGTGGAGGAGGTGGAGGAGGGGTATATAGAAACCGGCTGCGAGAGAAGCTGCTTATGCCGGTGCGGGAGAGCCGTTAGTGGGTAAGTGGGCCGCTCGGGCTTAATTATCAATCGGATGCGCCGATGCTGCGCTACCGGTACCATTGACTCTCGCTGCTATACATACACGCGTACGCGCCGCTTTTTCCTTTCCTTCTCGCGCTCGCGCGCTCGCGGCGCTTCTCTTTTCACCTCTGCGCACGGCCTCTCCTCTTTACTTTCCAATTCGGTCCCCGACACACACGCGCGCGCACACACGCGCACCCGCACACGAGCTCGACGCGCCACGTCGTTCCCGTGTCCCCCTACACACGCACTGTTTCCTTCGGGTGTAACCTTCTTCTTTGCTCGTCGTCAAATTGTCGAATAAACATTGAGAGGCACCATTCTCACGGCGATTGGTGATGCCCATCCCCTCAAAACTTCTCGCGGATAGGTAAATGAGAATAGTGACCCAAACTTGAAACTTCGCGAGTAAGCATATCTCGCGATATAAAAGTTGTAGCCACAATTTGAGAAAGCTCGGTTGGCTGAAAGTATGGAATAAATAGTAAGAATTTCAGGAAACTCTTAAAACGAGAGAATAATATCCGATGACTGGATATATATACAAAGATCATATACGCCTGGGTTGGTTGTGGAACAAAATATCAATGGTTTTTTATCCTCCCAGTGAGGGACTTTGATTATCCTTCAAATAATAACTTGAAGGATAATCAAAGTGAAAAGTTTAGGAGAAAAATGAGCTTAAATGTGATTCTGAACTATTCACATACGAAAACATCTTCTGCAGTTCGGCTCTCAAAATACGTTTTACTCATTCACCTAACTTTTGGGAATGGCTGTGTAGCCAGGACATCCTTGAAAATAATCGAGATCTCGGCAAAGATCATTACGAGGACGTCTCGATAATGACCTCTTCCGAGACGAGATTGAGACGTTTTCAAGAGGCTGCACATAGCGCGGCGCTCCCGAGATCTCGCGAGGAGAGTGGATCAGCTGCCTCTGGTTGTCTCCGTCGTGTCTTGCCGGAAATTTGCGCAACATGTTTTTTTGGGCAGGTAAACGGGTAATGCGTTTACAGACATAAAGTTCCTCGGGATATTCGCGAATCATTCTTGGTTCTACACATATGCACATTATAATATGGGTCTCTGTGAATACCGATTTATTGCTTACACGCAGTTACTAATATTTCACGAGTATCTCGAGGGAAACGAAACGTTGGGCCCAATGGCTTGTACGCATGTTCTATTTGCCCCCCCCCTCCCCAAAAACCATCTCAGAAAGTTTCAATAAAATTAAAGTACCTAAATTATCTTCAAATTTCAGATTTTGTCGAGTAAAACTTTTTCAAACAGTTGTCTCAAAAGCCATACATTTTTTCTTATAGTATACCAAGATCTTAGAAGCAATGTGCTCTCAATCGCGAAAAGATCTTATTGAGATCTTATTTTTCCCATTAGTTTTTCGTACACCACGGTAAATAAAAGTTAATAGCATTTAATTCGAGGTGCTAGTATAATAGCTTTTGATTAATATTGACAAGAATAAAGTGATCGTACCACAAATGATAGAAAACATCACTTCTGGAAATTTTATCCATGTAAATGGATGGCATCATCGATTTAGTTCAGATTTCCTTACAAGTCTTGATGCTAATATTCATATGACAAATACACACGCACACACGACGTCGACGAATAACAGGTACTACTCTACCTGGCGGTTTTACAGCAGGCTCAAATTCGCGAGAGACCGATCAGGCTTGTTTTACAACGTCGATTTCCTCTACCGCTTCTCGTCCCGCTCAGGGTCTGTTCGTGATTGTCATTTTTGTTCCTCAGCCGGAATCTAATTGAGCTGGTGTTAATATACGATCGAGTGGATCCCGCGGCAGTCGTTGAGAGAGGCAATTTAGTTGAGCCAACAAGCGAATGATTAGATCGTACACAGAACGACTTAATACTGCTTTTCCGATTTATTCATACGGCCATACGAGTTTTCTACTAATCGTGTCTCGTATGCATATGTGTCGTCGAATGTTTGTCGAGCGCCCGACAAGCAGTCGTATATTTCGATCTCCAACTAAACTAAAAAAATCGACGTGCTTCGCGGCTGTCCGAACCTATTATATATACACTCGATAATAAATCGCTAATATGCACTTCGGCAAATTCCAGCTCAGAAATAAATATACTATTCGCGTTCGAATAGGTAATAAAATTAATTTTTACGCGCCCCGAGAGACTACATTCTCATCTCGATACCGACACTCGACTTACGAGGAGCATCCTTATTGAATATTTTTACCGAGAACGGCATCCTTAATTAGCTTTCTTCTCGCGATTTCGCTCGATTCAGCGATTAAAATACTCTTCGGATTTATTAAAACATTCGTATTTCCCAATTTTGGACTTACGTAACTAACATTTCTGTAAACCTCTTTTTTTTTCACGTGAGCCTAAACTTTCGTTTGAAAATTCTTTCAATAACATAATATTACATTCATCAGTATCTTCTCACCGCTTTTCCTACCCTTTTGAAATTTTATTTTTATATTTTATTAATTCAATGGTGACTTCTCGATCAGAGAAATACATATTTTTTCAATACGCTACATATTTTCTAAGGAAGGAGGAAAGCATTTTCTAGAAGATATCAGCCCTTTCAAATGATATCTCAGAATTTGAATATTTCATTAGATTTTGATACCAGTTTGAGTACTGTGAAGGAATTCAACTGACTTTTTTCTGTACGCGTATACCTTTCTGAAGGTATCGTATGAGATTCAAACATGAATGAACCATCATGAGGGTCAGAAGTAGGGAACTTTTTGGAGAATACTTGATTGGTGAGGCAAGTGTCTCGCGTAACATCGATTGAAATCGATATTTGCAAGATAAGAGTAATTTACATAGTCCTCAAAGTGGAAAAGAGAAGAAATTCTTCTGAAACTTTATGTAAGATACTTTCAAAGTGACGCGAAAATAAATTAATTACGTGCTCTCCAAATTGAAAATAGTTAAAAACTACGATGCATTAGTAAAACCGCTGCCAAGTGCCTTAGCAGTATGCTTTCTCAAAGAGGCTTCAACATCACCCACAAACGCGTCCCAAACCTGTATTTTCACCTTTCCACTAGCGTAGATACTATCATCTATTTTTCAAAAATTACAAAAAAATTATTTAATCAATTCCATTCGTATCTTTGTGACTGTGTAAAGTGTCGTTCTTTTTCAATTGACCAAACTATGTTGCGAGTGTTGATGTCTGACCGGGCTCTCTTATTATTTGATCAAATGCAACAAAGCAAACAGTTCTAGGTTCTACTCGATGCGAGACATTTTGACCTGCATAATTTTTCGATTAATTCATCTTGTGACTGTCATACGGTTTAATAGCGGTCAAAATCGATCCAGTCCGTATTTAGCACACTTGAAGACTCATTTTGATCATTTTCGACGGCTGAGGTTGGAAATGATCAATTCAAAATCTATTTTGATCATTTCGACGGCAAAAGACACCAAAATTTCCCAATTTTCTCTATAGCACGTTGAAAATACTGGAAACGAAACTTACATCAATTTTTCTTCCCTTTAGCAACGGTTGCTAGGGCGGTAAACAACGGTTGATGAGGAGCTAATTGGGAAGATTTTGTGTCCTTTGCCGTCGAAAATGACGGAAATAGGTCATAAATTAATAATTTCCAACATTCGTAACGGTTGCTAGGGAGGTAAACAACGGTTGCTATGGAGAAAATGGGACAATTCAGTGTCCTTGGCCATCGAGTGTGACTTAAAACTGATTTTCCGGCTTGCCCCAATGAGCACTCATAAGGATTTGTGAGAAAACACGTTAGAAACGGTTGCTAAGGAAATAACCAATGGATTTTGCTGAAAATTGAACTCGTGATAAATCTTGCCACAAATAACCGGTGTGCGAAATTTCAGCAAGATCGGACGATTCCTTCGAAAGTTATCCTAGACAAGAGAAACGAAAAATTTTACACCTTAGCAACGGTTGCTAGAGAAATAAACAACGGATTTTGCTGAAAATTGAACTCGGTCGAGATTTTGCCGCGACTAACCTGTGTTCAAAATTTCAAGAAGATCGGACCATTTCTTCGAGAGTTATCGTGGACGAAAAAAAACGTTACACACATACATACACACACACACACACACACACACACACACACACACACACACACACACACACACACACACACACACACACACACACACACACACACACACACACACACACACACACACACACACACATACATATAGACACTTTTGGATTTCCATGTTTTTCGACCCGTAGATTACGAAAATCGAGGTCCCGAGGTCCGATTCGGTGGGTCGACTTTTGCCCCATTACAAAGCTTTCTCTTTGAGAAAGCAAAAATTGAACAACTGATCAATAAAGTTGAAAATTCACTCAAATATGACTGAAATATTTATTATTTTGGGCAGTAACGAATAGTAAAATGATGAAACTGATGAATAGTAAAATTTCACTGAAAAGTTGATCTAAGCTACTTATTCCCATACCAACAATTTTTACTAACGAATAGTGAATATGCACTATTAACTAAGTTCTTATTATTTTGGAGAGTATGCGCGTACATTATCAAGCAGTGTGAAATTATTCTTGATGAAAATTAAGGTATTGGAAAAATTTTCGAATTTCTTATTTTAGGCTCTATTAAAATCAAACCCTTCACTGTTCAAATTGAAGTAAAATTGTAGTTGCAGTAGTCTCGAAATTGAAAATCTCCTCATACATCCCAAGAGGAAAATCAAATCGAAGTCGCAGCATCATCAGAGCGTTTGAATGAAGATATTTTTAGAACGACGGAGGATCAAAATATCTGTTTCTCAAACGTAACATCAAATCACAAATAGGAGTTAAAGTTTTTCATTGAACACCTGTATGTGATTATCCATAAGTTGGGATGTTAAATTGTTAAGTGCTGGTTTTTGCGCTAACTTTCCCCACTTCGGAGCTGACCAATTTACGTGCCAAGTAGGTTGACAATTACTTTCATGAGTTATCTAAATCACTAATAACAACATGGCACTCATATCTTCTTTAACGTGCATGACTTTATAAAACCATACGTGATTTATTGTTAGTCAAGGCTGAGAAAATTATTAACGAAAATTACTATCTATATCTGCAATGTAGGTTAGATTCCCGATTAACATTCAATCGTGATTATTAACTGATTCTCCCTCCCCCCGGCCATGTGTAAGATTCCGACTGCGACATTACATTTGTGATCTGTTTGATATTAAATATTTTATAAAACGGAGAAAATCCACAAATTGGAGACATTTATTGATCATGTTGAGCCTCTCTGAAATGAAAATAATTAAAAGTTATTATTTAGTTAATACTTACTACTCTTCAGTGAAAATTATAAATTTGATTAGCAGTGATTATTCATTGTTGAATAGTAATTCTCAACTTTTCCAAATAGCAAATTTTTTTCCTTAATACAAATAGTAAGTAATTCGACACACGAACAAGTGGCTTTGATTAACTTTTCAGTGAAATTTTACTGAAATTTAACATATCACTCTTCAGTTGTGCAATTTTAACTAATGAGAAGTATTTTTCAACTATTTAAAATGTAGTGAGATTATAGAAACGATCAATAATTGGAATATTTAATGTACTCCGATTTCGATTACTCCCAAACAACGTAATCCTTCTTGGTCGATTAACAAATCGATTCATATGTCTTATCCAATTAATGTCTATTAATTAAAATCCTTATTAGCGATTCGTGACATTCTTGTCTTATTTCTCCGGGAAATGTTTATTATTATATTGAGAGAAACATTATTAGCGGAACAGATTCATTTAATATTAGTGATAACTCTGAGTTGTTCTCATTAGTGAGAATTTACGATTTCGATTGGCTCATATATAAATGTTTGCTTCAATTAGTCCAGTCCATTAGTTTTTACCAACCACATGTCCCATAATACAGTATCTTCGATTTCAGAATCGAGGATATTTCGGCCTACATACTGACGTTGCATTTTCAAACACTGCAAAACCAGAATCTCGATATGATCAAGCGTTGAGCAGGAATCGCCTCGAAAAATGTGTGAAATAGAAATATCAGTCCCGAGCTAAAGTCGTCTCGAAACAGGTAACGAGAGTTTGTTAAATACTGCGAGCAAGGGAGAGATGACAGGTAGGAGAAGAGGGCGCAGGGGAATCAGAAAACGAAAGTCAGCGTTTCATACGCGAGTAGGAAAATGGGACTTGCAGAACGAGTCGAAAAATATGAACGTGAGAGCGATCGATTCGAATAACGGCAGATACAAGATGGATTCGAAAGATATGAGAGCCGAGGAAGAATGCGAGAAGGGAGTCGAAGAACGAGAATGGCTAACTGTATAATTGGCGAACAAAAAGTGTCCACATATATGGTGGAAGAGTGTGGAGAAATAGTAGAATCGAATTGAGGATAAACGGAAGTCTCAAAGTTCTAACAAGACGGAGAAACCAGCTGATCATGCACTGGACGGCGGGGGGAGGTACTTCCATAGAAGAGAAACATAAATTTACTCTCTTGAATCCCAACAGCAAAGAATAACAGTATGAAAGGGAAAAACTACTGCTAACTGCATTGACAGTATAAGCTTTTGTGTGAAAAAGAAAAAAATAATAGCAGCGAGAGATGTCTTCAGTCATCGGCAGATGAACCTCTAACTAATTGACCGTTGCTCCGTGATAATTATTACTAGGTATGTAAACAACGGCTGCTATGAAAAATATCTCGTCGATCCTCGTGAATTCATCTTGTCATGACTAACTTCAGGAAGATCGGACGATTCTCCAACGAAAATCGTGTGTCTCGCAAATACAGAGTCCACCTATTGTTGTTCGCGTGAGAATCAAGGAACACTGGTAGCTCGTGTCAATTGGTACTGTCGAATTTATCAGCCACATCGATACGCAATCACCCACGTCGCGTCTGTTAAAATAATCAGTCGGCTGCAACTCGGACGGACAGTGAAAGTTGGCGGATATCGCGGCACCTGCTCTCCGGCCGCTCCGATAGATGATAGCAAGACATTCTTGACCCACTTATACAAGAGTCAGAGGGTAGGTGTGCTGTTGACCGCGTATGTATATACACATATACATACACGCACTGGCGGCGTTTTTGTTTTCCGTCTCGTAGCTCGCTCGCGAGAGATCCTTGCGAGGAACAAACGTAATCTCGCGCCCGCGCTTTCCAATTGGCCTCTGCCTCTTTTGAATGTATCGAGTACCGTTTGCGCGTGCGACGTGTATTTACCGATGACGTATATACGTGGGAGAATAGAATTGCCGGTTGTGATACGCTGCGAGGTTGAGGTGAAGGTATATAGGTGAAGTTCGAGCACGGTTATATGTCACAGCTAATTTATCAGGCAGTATCAATGTTACGGCCATTTAATTCTGTAACGCGGATAATTCACTGTGCTCTTTGCATTGGGAATTGTTAGAAGTTACACTATTCAATAATGAATATTCATTGTTCGTTACTGAAAATTGCATGACCAATTAGCGGTGAATAATCACTACTAGACAGTCATTTTAAATTATATCGACTATTTAAAGAATACGAAAGTAAAAATCACTGTGAGATTGTGGATGCACTGGAAAGAATCGCTTAAGTAACCATAACGTACAGTATTCCATGGTAAAATACCGTAATACCAACGATTTTGTAGTTGTTAGAATCAGGTATATAATTCTCGATCTGCACGCGATTATAGTTATTTCATTTGTAGTTAGTTATACTGTAATTGTAGTTTATAAATATTTATAATAGTTCATACTCTCACTGAATTCTCCAATATTTTTTTTGCATTTCTCTCAATGTATTGAAACGTTTTGATTCGACTTATCGATTGGTTTGAATTGTGAAATAATTATTCATTTGCACAACACCGCCTTGAACTACTAGCTACAAGTTTCGATATTCAAAAAATATCGGTATAGTCAATATTAAAAGCTGTTTGACCTTGTCTTCAGACATATTTATAAATACTATTATCCAAGATTACAATAATTTTCTAATTGAATCTACTTTAACGGATGCATCTGTGAAACTGAAAATTTGTAGTTCATTTATAAAAGTCAGAAATAGGCGAATATTTGTATTTGTTGAAAGAATTCGGCCAAATATCATTGAAGTATATACAGTAATTTATGTATGTATCTGAGATTACATGTATACAGTATTTACCACCCTTTGAATTTCATATTGAAAACCCGGTTCTGAAGCAGTTCAGTGGCACGGAATATTGTTGGTAGTAAAGAGTAATGGGGGCGAAAAATATTTTGATGGTCAGCAGCGCTTGCACCAGGTTGTTAGCACTCATTTTCTGCATTTTTTTCTCACCGACTTCGACTATTCATCTAATTGCGCTCGGGTGAGTGAAAATTTCTTTGGTGCACGACTTGGGCAAAAAATCGAACGACATACCATTCTGACTTCTTGGTCCATTTCACCCGAGTAAATCACTCTACTTTTATTTTTATCATACATCCCTTTTTAGACCTTCGTTTTTTGTTTGTACCATATACGCGTCAGTTCCTGGGACATCGATTTTTCCCTCGATTTTACGAGTGTAACGTCAGAAAACAAATACTATTTTGTTGAAAATTCCATTACTCAGCATAGAAGAGATCAGGTCCAAAATTTTCTGATCTTAAAGCCATCGGATAGAACTAGCATTTCTCACCGGAATCGTCCATAAGTTCCCATTCAACGCGATGTACCAGCTGTTCGCGCTTGGGTAGCCACTTCTCGCGTCAGATAAAACACGCGCACCTGAGATACAAGAGATCGGAGAAAAATGTGTATATCCACTAATCGCTCGCATTTAATTACCCCCCGCCATTGTGTTTGGGGAATCGAAGGAAAAGAAAAAAAATTAGAAGCAACGATTGGCCCGGGTGAAATCGATCGATCGATGGATCTCGGGAGTCGTCGGAGCTAAGCTCGCGCACGAGAGAAGAAGAGGAAAGGAAGGCTTTGCTGCAGGCTCGCGAGCGGCGAATGTGCTGGTCGGACGAAATTTCTCTCGCAGCCGCCGCCGCGGCGTTTACTTTCAAAGTGCTGACGGCTCGCGCGGCGCAAAACGGGACACGCTTCTCGGCCTCGTTCAGCGTTTTCTATATATGTATATATATATATACACACACACACACCCGTATCCACCGCGTCTTGACCTTTATATTCGCTTTTCTCCCGGGTGACTGCGGCGATTCGTCAGCCGCGAGAGATTTCCGACCCGCATAATATATATAAGCGCACCGCCGCGACTCGCTCGAAGCATCCCGTGCCCATAGCGAATATCCGGCTGATAGACATAAATCAGTGCGGCGAGGTGTAGTTGGTTTACCCTCGAAGATTGAAATAGTAAAAATTACACAACTTAAAGATGTTCAACTGAAAATTAGTAGATTTTTACAGATTTTACTAAGAGCTTTACAGTTGAATGAGTTATGCCATTTCTACTAATGAATAGTAATTTTTACCATTTTAAATTTTCAGTGTAGCAGATGTCGAAAATTTTTTTTTATGGGTCTTCCGCGGGGCGAGACAAGACACGTGTTTCAGCCGATCATGCCTTGTGGTTTGCCTCGTACCGGTCTTGGTCTTGGTCCCGTCTGGAACCGACACTCTTGATCGCGAAAAATCTATCACCTTTATATATTAGTGTTTCTTGGGTACGGATATCTACGAAGATATTCTTGGGTTCGTTATTTCGATTGAGCAGCCAAGCTCAACACAGGATTACTTTAATATGAATAATTGATAATTAAATAAAATGGAAAAAAAACGAAAATGAAAATTAAAACAATGAAGGATTAAACTCATGAGTAATCGTGGCACTAGCTACGGGACAATAACGAGATTCAAAAATTTCAATGTCAAGTTTGATTTTCTAAACTTCATTCGTTTGGCGCAACGAAAAATTAGGGAAGAGACTAAACGGTTACGAAAACTAACGAGTATTCATCATACTTCAATAAAACTCACAGCTTGTCAACGCCGACTTTCTCCTCTTAATCACTAAGATTCGATACTTTTGCGAGTGCAGCTGAACAATTGAAACACCATAGACTAACTCACTGTAATTTCACCTTCGATCATTCGATCATCAGTTTTTATCAAAGTTAGGTCAACCAGTTAATATTCATCATCATTTATTAGTTATGCAATTTATACTGATTAAATAATAGTTACCAATTGTTCCAACTTCAGAGAGTGAGGATAGATTTTTCGTAGACTTCCCCGAAAAAGTCTCACGTTACCATATCATTTTGAAGAATCTACTTTTCTTCGTTCACGCAAATTAGTTGGTGAGTTATTATGGATATTAGATCATGCCATTAAGCACCACCAGCATCCGTTCGTCGCATATACATACACGCGCACTTTCTCATTTTAAATATGCTATTCTCCCGATCAATCGTCTCGACCAGCACGTTGCTGAAATCCGAAAGTTGCGACGAGACGCTTATACGGTACTCGTGAACACTCGACCTCGCGAAAAGCATTGGAGAAAAAACCTTTTCAATTTTCGAAAAGCTCCCGCAGCGAAAAATTTGTGTAGCGTGTGAGAATATGAGGTTATGTGTGTCGGGTGATGAATACATTATTCGATTTGAAAATTAAATCCCAAATCCGTCTGTAGTGAGAAAAGGATATATAGTTACTGATACTCTGTACACATATTTCGATAAATTATTCCTAATTTATCGAATAATATTCTTCCGTAGTAATTGGATTGAATAACTTATATACTGACATGGAATCTCCATAAAATAATACTTAATATGCGATAGTTGAGCGAAGCGCCTGCGTAGCCGTATAGCGCGAGTAAATTAGTTGGTGGCGCATATACACCAACAATAGTAATAAAGTTGTATTTTTACTAATACTAATGCGTTGCCCTAAAAAATGATAGTTCTCACTGTAAACGTGTAGCCAAGCAACTCGACCCCCATCCCAATGCGACCGATGTCACATTGAACCGTTTTCACGGTATATTCAATACGATTCGCGTATTTACCTACTACTGTACGTGTGATCAATTAGAAATGAAGCATACGTAGAGTAAACAGTTAGCACAGCAAGTTCATATAAAATATAACTCGGTTCTGCAGTGCGCAGCCCAATACACTTGTTGCGCACCGACGCGTCTTTATAGCCGCGGGAAAGCCGGTTGTATCTAAAGACGGCTGTTATTTGTACATGGGCAGTACTTGCCAATGAAATTCGCGGATAAATCAACAGCTCAACTGATGCGGTGGCTGTGGCACGTCCATTCCAATTGTCTCCAGCACCGCCCTATTGTTTTAATTTAAAACTCGTAAAATTTCTCTTCCTCGCCGCAGAGTAAACGTCACAGCGAACTTCCGTTCAGAAGCACAAGGGGCCACGTGACGCAATGACGAATCTCTCATGGAAGCCTCGCCATCGCTTGTATGGGGGTCGGTTGAATTTGACCAAACCAACCCTACCGTCGATCGGCCGTCATTCGGAAAAAAAATCTTGGTAATCGAGGGAAGAGTCTGTTTAAGGATACTGTAGCTAGGAAGTTTATGCGCAGCCGCTGAACGGATTCCTCTAAAGGATCGATGTAGAAACAATTTTTTTCTCTTCGATTCTTTTTTCGTTGGCTTAGACATGTTTAATGAACCTAATAATAGTATGAAATTTTTGACAGCTCATTTTTCGAAAATCCTCTAAGCGATCTTGAATGTGAAAATAAAAACGCGACTATCTCGAAGCAGCCTTTTTCAAACTGGTGCGCAGCATAGGTTCATCGGTCATTTTTCATCCGATTCACTTGAAATTCCGGATATACCCTCATAGATACACATAACGGGTGTTGGGCCGGAATGTATCGACAGTACTCGGGCGATCGGAAATTTCAAAAGGAAAAACGAAAAGATCGGTTGGCTGGACGTTACATATTTCAGTATATTTCAGTGGTGTGCCGGAGGTAATAGCCGAAGGTCGTGTGATCCTCTGCTGGCGCTTTCGCGACACACAGACACACGCAAACGTATACGAGCGCGCACTAATGAGATAACAGGAGCAGGCAAAGGAGCCTTTCAATCCGGTGTATTTCGATGGAGGCCTTGACAGATCCCCGCGCGGGTCGCTCGCAATAGCTTATTATTGCGCGCGGCATTCCGAGCGCGCGCGGCTTTGCGAAAAAGCCAGATTTCTCCGGAGATATTCGAGCTGAGCTCGCACCGCCCGGGTGCAATTATCGGGGGATACACGCACGTATATACACACTCACACGAGCGAGGCAACGAAGAGGCCCGCGGCTGAATCGGTCGTTTCGAGCGAGCGCAACGAATAAGCGATTCGTATAAAAATATATTGGCCGCTTTTGACGAAAGTTCATACGCGGCGGCCTTCATTTATTTGCATACGCGCGCCGATTCATCATTACCCAAATCGTCCATCGTATGTGAAGACTCGAGTCAAATACAGGCATTTCGTTACATGTGTTGTAATGTATTTGTAATGAATTGTTTGGATATGCGTGTATCCAATTTCTGTATTTAAATACGATTTGCCCAAATGCTCTAATCAAACATAGAAATATTTGGTATTTGGCATTGATGGATCAGATACTCAATTTTTTCATCTCCGCGGCTCTGCAGTAATAGTCACCCGTGTAAAAAAAAAAGTCTGGCAGAAGTCTGGCAGAAGTCTAGCAGAAGTCTGGCATTAGAAGTCTGGCCATAGTCTTGCAATAGTCTGGCGTAGTCCACTACGCCAGACTTATTTTGTTTCCCGAAAGTTCGCCAAATAATATGCCAGACATTATGCCAGACTTTACGCCAGACTTTATTCCAGATTCATAGGGATAAGATGATGGGAACTTCGTGGAAGAGGCTATAGGTAGCTTGATGATTTTTTAATATTCACCGATCCATCCAATCTGAAGCCTGTTCCATCGTTGGCGAAGCAGAGGATCTGGAAATGAAAATGAAATACACAAAGTATCGCTTCAGAGGTTATAATATTGTTAATGAGGAAAATTTTATAATAATAAAATAATTTCACTTATCTGATGTATTGGCGTTTCTCCGAGTGTCACTGCGACGATCATATATTTATTGTTCTTGAGTGACGATGTCCTTACTGCACATTTTTCAATTAGAAAAATTAAGCGAGGCTCGTTGCTCTATTGATAATGTTAAATCAAATGAATGTAACTGATGAGCTAGCTTCACATTGAATAGTTGGTCGCTTAGTACCAATAACAACGAGCCTTATTAAATTTTTTTAAGTATAAAGAAATCGTCATCTAGGAATATCCAGGAATAGTGACTATATTATCGTCCCAGTGACACTCGGAGAAACGCCAATACATCAGATAAGTGAAATTATTTTATTATTATAAAATTTTCCTCATTAACAATATCATAACCTCTGAAGCGATACTTTGTGTATTTCATTTTCATTTCCAGATCCTCTGCTTCACCAACGATGGAACAGGCTTCAGATTGGATGGATCGGTGAATATTAAAAAATCATCAAGCTACCTATAGCCTCTTCCACGAAGTTCCCATCATCTTATCCCTATGAATCTGGAATAAAGTCTGGCGTAAAGTCTGGCATAATGTCTGGCATATTATTTGGCGAACTTTCGTGAAACAAAATAAGTCTGGCATAGTGGACTATGCCAGACTATTGCAAGACTATGGCCAGACTTCTAATGCCAGACTTCTGCTAAACTTCTGCCAGACTTCTGCCAGACTTTTTTTTTTACACGGGCAGTATTTGAACTCAAGTACACTGAGAAAAATTCCCTTATCGGAACCTACTATATGTCATCCATCAGTAATTATTGTTTAATGAACCACAATTATAGTCAACTGTGTCCACTCAATCATATCTACTATAAATAAAAGTACTATATATAGAGTAAAATCTACTTTAAATATAGTATAAATAATACCATTTACATGGTATACATCAGTGAAATTTGTATAGTGGAATTCACAATATCTCATAGCTGGGTCAAAATAGAACTATATTTATAGTAGATTTATAGTTCACCCAACTATAAACTGCTCTCAGTGTATTTAGAATTAACTGGCGCATCTCTGCAGGCGACAATAAATTTGAAAAAAGCTAAAGTCAAACTGCCTAATGATGAATTACGAGCGAGTTTGACTTGCCGCGAGCGATGATCGGGGGGCTGGGGCGTGAGCTCTTTGACACCTGTCGGATCATCAAACGGTATAGGTGCAAACACGACGCGCGCGACCGAGTGTCTCTTCGATATTCCTCGTGACAGTTGACCGCATTCCTCGAGCGACGCGTCGAAGGCATTTTCCTCCATATTTTCTCTGACCCTCCCAACGCGCGCCATCCTCCTTCGTCCGTCCAACTCTCGCTGAAATCCCAATCGCGAAGAGTACGCTCGAGAGAATCGAAATTCGATTGGACGTGAAAATTCAGTTGTACAAGCTATGCATAGCAAGAAGATTTATCCTCCTGCCTAATCGACTCCTCTCGGATTCTCTACATTCGTTACAGTGAAAATCTGACTGCAAGATTCGGTGAAACGTATTGAAAGAAGATTGTTCACTGTAAATACAAACTATAAATATAAAATTACCGATTTTCACTGTAACTTATAGTTACAGCTATCAGAGGAAATCTTCTCGCTGTAGCTTGTAAAACTGATTTTTCTTCATGAGCCAAGACCTCATTTGATTTGATCTCCCATGCACACCATCGAGTATACTCTCTTAAGTCCTTACAGTGAAAAACTACTGCATTGTAGTGAGAAATCACTGTAAGATGGTGGACGACAAATTCACTGAATTAGAGTGAATTTCTTCTGTAACTAAAGTTCATTTTCACGTTAGTTCCATGAGTTTTTATGGAAAGCATTTTTACATAAAATTCACAGTAAGTAGAGTGAAAATTCACTTCACACCATACTTACTGCAAATCGTGATGTGAAAATGTGAATTTTATGTAAAAATGTTTTCTATCAAAACTCATGGAAGTAAAGTGAAAATTCACTGTAATCCAGTGAATTTATCATCTACCTTTTTACAGTGATTTTTCACACTGCAATATACATTGGTTTTTCACTGTAAGGATTTGAGAGAGTATACCAACCGAGATACGGGCGGCAAACTAGTTGAAAAACGTAGCCGCGTAGCGTCTACCGGTAACCGGCTTCCAAAACTGCGTAATTGTGTGCGCCGTCGCGTCAGTCGCGCAATCGATCTTTGCCGACACCGACACTCGCGAGTGAAACTGTCCGGCACCGGTTAACCCGTATTTTTAGTTGGAGCGCAAATTTGCCCCCCCCTCCCTCTCCCCTGCCGCGAACATTCTGAACCAGTTCTCCCAGTGCAGCAGCCGATTTTTTTCAGATGCCCCAGACTCGGAGGCAAAACAAGAGAAAGAGATGGAAGGGCGAGCGAACGACGCAATTCTTTGTTTTGGTTGTAGAATACGAAAGAATACGCTATTTTATTCCACGTTAGAGATCAATACACCGAGTGGGAAATCTTGGGATGGTCATCGTATTTTCACTATTTTTGTTCAGCGCAACACGGGTGATATTCGCGAACTTTACTATTTAAATCATAGCGATCGTTCCTAGAAACGAATAACAAGCATTAATGTATTTATACGATATTCTACGCGTATCGTAGTACAATTTACTACATATCTAGTGAAATTTATGGTTTAGTTGTTGCATCAAAGATCGACCCATTAGAATTTGATTTTATTCGAAATGTGATTAATATATTGCACAGACAATTTATCAATATAAAAACAAATTGAAAATTCAAGGCGAAAATTATGATTAATTGATGAAAATTGATTTGTAATAATGTTCCAAAAATAATTTATTGACGTTTCACATGTGCAGTTATTGTACAATCAATTGAAACTGTAGTAAAGAGCTGATAGAACAGTAAACTTCACAATAATTCAACAGTGTAATACATGCGAAAAAAGTCAGGTCATAATCTTTTCTCTCGATCCAATCGTAATTTGAGCTAAGACGAGAGAACGAAACCCTTGCGATCCATTCGAAGTATATATATTTGTACATCAATCGAGAACGCCAAATTCTTTCGACTTTCGTACATCTCATTGGAAAACGAATTTTAACAAAAATAACGAGAATACGACCCGATTATTTTCCCGTATTTATATGCGTGAAAAAATTAAGCGTGTCGCGAAAAATCGTTCTACCCCGTTTTGCGTGGGTCAGCTGTTGTCAGATCAGCTGACGATCGCTCGCGAGCCACGTGTTACGCTGCGGCTACGGCTCGATAGATATATGTAGGTAATTCAGCTCGAGTAGTTGACCGATATACTGCCAGTAGCTCCCCCCTCGTTTCGATCGGACGAGAGTAAACGCTCGAAACGCGATTCATCTACTTTCGAATTTTTTTTTCTTCCCTCCTCCCATGTGGCTCTGTTCACATGCGTCTCGGCGCATTGTTCGATTCGCACACGCATAAACACTGCCCAAAGGCCAGTGCAACGCCATCGTTGATTGCCACGACACATTCGTTTTTTCCCTCCAACGGCCAAATGACGAGTACCCGATCCGGTTTCGCGTCGATATACTCCGCGATCGGACGAAAAGAGAAACAGAATGAGAGTATGCACATCCGGCCGACACGTGTGTGTATGCGAGCGTGTATACGTGCGATATGGAAAGGCGCGAGATGGGCGGCGTGGCTCGTTGGGAAACTTCACCTCGAAAAAGTGCCCAGACGCGTCCTTGTGCCGAATATTAGTTGTACTGGTTTGCCCAGACGATCTCATGAGCCTAACCCCTTCCCCGAACGCACCGCGACTCTCGAAATTTCCCATGTATCAGCGACAGGCGTTGCCACAACCGGACGATCACAAACTGATGCAGATCGGCATGTACGGTATTCGATTCGTCAAATGCAAAATACAAAATAATTCTGTTTGATCAAAGTAATTGGACGAACCTTGAGTGGATGCATTGATTTGGAAACTTGTAATTTGATTGCACCATTACGAAATAGCATTACATTCGAAACACAAACATTTGAAAAGTAGGCCAAAGATGGGCAAATTCAGTATTCAATTTATTGGTTACAAAATACCATATATATTTGTATTCGAAAGTATTTAGAAAATCACTTAATTACTCATCACTGATTACCCTGATTATTATCTTGATTACCTCTGCACAATGAAAATTATTAACTTATTTCTGGTTGAGTAAATAAATTGATTAGTTGATAAATAAAAGCCCGATAAAATAAAATACCTGTATTTTTAGATGCGATTGTTTGAAAGATTAGTATTCACTTAATACACGCATGCTTGCAACTATACCGACGAGTTTCTTTTCCTTTTTTTCTAACTGACCGCGCACCGAACGGACGGGGATTTGAATTGATTCGAGCTATATTACGTCAGTGATTGAACTCAAAGTAATCGCCTGTTCCACGGAGTATGAACAAAAAGAGGAGAAACGGTAATGTGGCTTTGTTCTTTGCCAACCGCTCGAACGTCGAGCATTTCATAATTGATTCGTTTACTAGCTGAAGCGCGCAAGTCGTATGGTATATATGCTCGCGTTTCAACCGCGGCTCGGCCGAATTATCGCGAAGACGTCTCGCCAAGCAAATTTTTTTGTCTCTCCCGTCAATAAACAATTTTCGCGTTCGATCGAATTCAACGATGCGTTGAACGCGTCTGCGTTTCTCGACTCTCAAACCGTAGCTCAGACGATCCGTACAACCGATTTTTGACGAAACTTTTGAATTTTCACTTTCGCTCGAGGGACGGGGGTGGGGCAACGATTTGAGTCGAGCGACCTTCGAACGAGTCGCTTGGAAGAAAAGGAGCCAGGGTGCAGGAAAAACAACGCGATTAGCTGACGGGGCAAAAGCTGGCGGGCGCGTTTCAAAACGAACGATCGGTATTGGGTGTATGGCGCGCAGTATTCGGGGCATTCATGAGTCAGCCGCGAACTCGCGGCGATCCGGGCAACCGATTCGCGGCGAAATATATTGTTTACAATCGTCATTCAGTCCGCGGCTTGGGTTTCGCAAAGCGATTCAGCCCGCCGTCGACGATTTTTATCCACCTGCGATAATGTATATGAGCGCGTGTTTGTATATGCTTATGGTCGGCGATTTCAGCACCGCATCGCTCGAGACATACTAGCGGCGCGATTTATTGCGGCTCTCCCCGATCTGCGCCGGATTTCGGCATCTGCAGCTATAACTTTGTTATAGTCGCGCATACCGCGCGGCTGACCCGCGGGCGACTCGCGTCTAATGAGAAATCGCGGACGCATATGAGCCAAGTGCGACGGCGAACGGAAAAGGATGTAATTGATCAGAGCATCAATCCGGGGATCTGTTGTTCGAAAAAATTCTATATGCCGAGTGAAAAGTCATGGTTGGCTCGGGTGACGTTACAGCCGAATTTCTTGGCTCGCTCTGAATTTTAGAAAGACTGAAGTACCCTAATTAAGAATCGTCAAATCCGTGTTGAACTATTTTTTTTTTTCAGAAATATACCGGCGATTTGCCATTTGCATAATGGATAAAAAGTGTTCCAATATTTCAACTATCGTTCTTTCATTTTTATAAGCTTTAAAATACTATCGCTTGGGAATAATAGCAGTCACTAATGAGTCAATGCAGTTTGACAGTGCGGGGCAAAAAATATGTCGTCCATTCGGTATGCAACAAACAAAAAAGTTGACGAATGCACAGCGTTTCCGGGATAAATTGGATCGCCATCGATATCAAATAGTGATGAAATGCAATGGAATTGCAATACTCGGATTTAGTACGCGTGAGTTCATATTGTGTCTCATGAGAATTAGATAAATTTATTACTTTGAGTAATTTTTACTAAAGTTGAGTTGGAAATATTCTGAGACAGGCAGAAATTTGAAATTTTTGTCCCTAAGTACAGTATACTTCGACAACTACAAACTCTTCAAGGAATTATTTATAGAGTGTCAGTAAGAGCACAATATCGAGTATACGCAATAACCCATGGGCCCGTCCAACCTGGGGTAATAGAGCGCGGCTTTTAGCTTGAGACGAGAGGCTTCTCATAGTCCGGTACTCTTCAAAAGTACTCCCACGATTTTCAGTTCTCCACGATACTAAAGTTAACGGCATTCAAGTTTTCATCCGAACAACATAAATTTATTGAGTTTTGACAATGCTTGTCCTAATCTGAGCTGATAATTTTTTATTGATGTTGCCAGAATAAAAAGTACTATTCATCTGTACGTCTGCATTCAGAATTTAAAATAGAAAAAATCTACTAATTCATAGTCGAAATTACACAACTAATAAAAATAGTAGTTATTGACTAAAAACTAGTGAAATTTTAATCAAAAATACTAAACTTCTACTAAATTACTAGAATATTAATAAAATTTCTCAATTTTTTTTCAAGTACCTACTATTTTCAAAAGTCCAGCGATTTTCACTATTAAATAGTAGTTTTTCACTATTTCAGATTCAGAACTGTATGGTACTACCTCCGGATTCCGGAGTCCGGAAGTACTGGAGTCAAAAGTATCCCCGGGCTCGATACCAGCGTAGTGATTCAGCGGGGGGAGGCTTGTTTCGATCGGCTCACCTGGGCTAGTCGTGCAAAGTGCACCAGGTGGGGCTGTGGTACCGCCGCGCGCACGTGGATGCAGGGCCGGACTCCGTCGACGGTTCGCACTGGTTCACTCTCGGCGGTTGTCTCGGCTGGATGGGCGCGCACACTCAGCGGAAGCACTGCTCCTCGTCTCCGCGCGCGACAGAGAGAGCGAGAGAGAAAAAGAGAAAGAGAGAAAGAGAGAGAGAGAGACGGCCTCTGATCCGAAAGGGCCGGTTGCGCGCGCGAGAGACCCGTCCGACGTCGTCGTCGGTCCCGGGCTCCGTGTGTACACGCGTGTGTATGTATATATATTGTACTTTTCACTCGGACGCGATGCTGCGCGCGAGAACAAGTATAGGTAGCGAGTGGCGGGGCCGCGCGGGAGACGCGAGGCTTTAAGCGCTCGCCGAGCCATCCGGCCCCCGCCGCGCTCCCGACGGACCCACTGTTACCTCCGCGCGCCGCGCCGACTACACTGCACCCGCGAACGCCGCGAGTGGGGCGACCTACCCTCCCGCGCGCGACTCCTGCACCCCACTCACACATTCCAACAGTTTTTCACGAATTTTACCGATCTTCCGGTTGGATAATTACCATTTTTAAGATTAATCATTTTCACGTTCACAAGTTTTCACGACGAGTGAAAAATTTTGTATTTTCATCAGTTACGCAATTTCCATTAATGAATCTAGTGGTTTGTTTACTATCTTAAATTTAGTGCGTTCGGTTCGAGGAGGAGAGGACGGTGAGGGTCGCGTTTCAGAGGTGCAGTGTAGTGCCGAGTAACATCGATGATATCGGTAATTGTGTTCCGATTACATTCATCGATCGGAGCGCATTGAAGTTGTTCAATATGATAACAGTTCAATCAAATATAGAAAGCAATATCAAAAATTTGTCGACCAGCTGTTCACCAATATGATTATTACCAATTTGTATGGCTGATCCTATCAGCGTTTCCAGAGAGTTGCCATTTTTGATCGATACCCAATAATCAATCCAGCTTGATCGAGAGTCTCACGCTACACTAGTAATCATGTTGCAACCCTAATGTCGAGATTTTCAACCAATTTTTTTCCTCATCAGTATATAATGACATGTTGAACTTCTAATCGTTGGGGAACGCGCGCGTGTGGGTTCACGTGGCTGCCGACAGTGGGGGTATAGGATCATGTTATAATACTTTATACTCACTCACTTCACAGGAATTTTCAATACCCCCAACAGGCCGTATTCACAGTCGTTCGTCAGATAACGTGATTCGATTTTCTGGAGCTATTAAACCGATCTTTGCTGATTTTGTGAATTTAATGTATATCTGTATTCACAGGAAATGACTTTCACGGATACAGATATACATTGTGTTGTATTTAAAAAGATAAGTTAATATCTCCGGGAAATCGAATCATGATAGGGTAAGCGACTGTGTGTATTATGCATTTGGGCAACCACAAATCACCTGCAATAGTTTCAGCATGGTCGGAGACCCAAATGCCAAGTGGCAGCTCCTGGTTAGTAATATTTTATGAAAATGTTAGTAGATAAGAAGTAATCCATACGTTCCGTCCTAGATCCATTTGATAGCCAACTCATCAGTGAGACTTTTTTCAGGTGGATAACCGGTTTTAAGTATACACCCTCGACGCAGATCTCGATTGGATTTCGAATGTTACACACTCGTTTGACCTTCATCTCGTGGTAAGTTTTTCGATCCTTATGTATAAAAGAAAGGAGATCGTTCTGCTCGTATATTTATCGTATATATTCTGCTCATATAGTGCAGTTGATTATTACAGCGAAGTGAACGGATTGTTAGCCAGTGAAAAATTGATAATAAAATATTCATTGTTTGTCAAAATATAAAAACACCATTATGTTTTTCCGTAGCATGCGTATCGCTTTGAATCCCTTATAGTTTTTATATATTAAATGTTTTCTTAAAACTGACCGTTTACATTATTTTAATATTATTGATACCGATATTTGTGCCTCAGGGTGAATCCACTAGAAAAAAACCTTACTGTTGAGTTCTATAAGTTGGGTCTAATAGGAAACCTCGCGCGTAAACTCCTATTCAATAACATTATTTTAAAATATTACTAAATACATATTGACCATACCATTTATACATTTACAAATACAGGGGGGGGGATAAACTGAAGGCTAGAATCATAATCTATAAAAAATGATGCAGTACTGCCCAAATATCATCAATGATATCAGTTCAATTTCGCTATCGACATATTGACACTTCTTTATATTGCTCGTTTCATGAGACCCTCCCTCAAGAGAGTATCGCGATAGATATTCAACTAGTACAATCAATTTGAATATCTTGTGTTTTTCGTCAGTGGGAATGGTCCGAAGGGCTCTCAAAATATCAGAACGATCAGTTTCCTGCCACTCCTCAGTTCTATACGGGCATTATCTCGACTACTGGTTGTTTTTCATTGACCCATCGACTATTCGATTATCTCAATTTTCATCCTGGTTTGATTTAAATATTCACAGTCTTCCGACTGGTGCTTATAACTGCAGAGCTAGACGAAATTGCGATTCACATAGATATATTATTGCGATACCATTGCAACTGATTAAAACGGACAAGAGTCCATCATTTGAATTGTATAGTCTGTCACATCGATCGAGATTAATAAATTATCTGTTGCAGCCACATACTGGCGTTGAATCATATAGTATAGGTAGAATACACACTGTGGTTGTTTATCTAATTCAGATAACCGAGTTTACCTATCGAATAACACCAAAAAATTCGAGAATCATAATTACCAGACAATCATGCAAATACTCGCCGTTTGAAGATGTCCCGAGTACTCTGATTTTTCCTCAAACTTCAAAATGACATATTTTTTATATGCAAATATCAATTTTCTACTGATCGTGTGGGATGCACCACCGGGAGAAGGAAAAATGTGTTACCCTATAATATTTGTATCATGCAACACTAAAGCCAGTCACTAAATGATCGAGGAAAGATGTCACTCCTCTTCCAAGATTTCCGTCTATAATTTGTGCTGCGCTGTTATACATATTTATTTACACAAAAATATCGCGCGGGAGTACAGCTGCCCGAGTCTCGCGCAGTTTTTCCGTAGCTCAGTAGATAAAGGCCACGTTGAGTCGGACGGCCATATCGAGGCGTCCCGCAGCCAGCGAATGCTTTGTTCTCTCGAATACGTCGTGCGCTTCCCGACTTTCTCGTGATTCTCAAACTCCCCAACGATCTTTTCGGAATCGATCTGTTATCTTTCGAGCTTGCCAAAAACAAACAATCATTTTTCTCAAATAACGTACACTGAAGAAAAATGCTATAACATACGATATGGTGAAAAATAGTTGTTTCAATATTCTTTTATTTTGTTAGACTTCATTGTATTTGCTTTGTTTTGATCATTCAAATTTGCACTGAAATTGTATTTAATTTATAGTAAGTTAGACATTTCTCCCAGTCGATACAGTGGATAATTATCGTTCGTAATTTGAGTTCGTTAGGCGCCAATAATAGTCGCTCGAGTGACATAATAGAATATTCATGTTGTCAAATTCGAGCTGATGATGAGCAAGCATTAGGAGGAAAAAAAGTGTTAGATACTGCTATTTACGTGTATTTCTTTGTCGCTTTCATGGATCACAACTTACGTCTTTGGAGTTCTTAACATTTTTTCCCCTACAACAAAGTGCAATTAAGAGCTGTCTAATAGTCTCCTTGGTGATTTGATTTAAAGAGTAGTATCAGCGTTATGAATGGTTTCTATTAACAAATCTAAATTATTCAGAAGGATATTTGACTAGGGACAAATATAATACACGAGTTATCTTTTAATTGAATTAATAATTTTCAGTTAACCGAGTTCAGATTAAAAAAAAGTAATAATTATTTTTTTTTGCCCTCGAGCACAGGAAGTGCAAACCTACCATCCTCGCTTCGCTCGGGTCGCAAACGTTTTGCGTGCCGAAATTGCTTAACCTCGCTCAGCTGCATAATATACTATTCTGGGGCACTAGCTGCTTTCTTGGTTCTGATTTGTTTGCAAAACCAACCCAGTCAACACAAAATTACAGGAGGTTTGTTGACTTCTGAAAATTGTTTTCTCCCGAATTCTTTTTTATTGGCTTGAAACGTGTAAAATATACCTAAAAATGATATTCCACCAAGAGAGAAATAGTGAGTCGACAACTGTGAACACGAATTCGTATTCTTAAATGAATCGTCTATAGACAGTCAATCGATAATCGAATTCAAAATATCGTTAAGAATAAGCCTGGATTTTTTTCACATCGGAATAGGTGTACTTGTGATGCGTAAAAAGGAAGTTTCCGCAATGCTCCGTGGATAATTCTTGGACTATCATTCATATTCAATTTGTATGAGATCCATGCGAGATAAAAAAAAGACTATACAAATACTTGTTACGATAAACCTTGAAAATTAGCTGAGGTTAGAAGAGATCAACACCGGCATTTGAATTAGAGATGGTTGAACGACAGTTGCAAACCTGTATCAGAAGGACAATCATTCGGGATTACCCAAGGATTATTTGCATTCGTCGTTGGATCAAAAGTTATCTCTGACATTGTATCTAAGGCTCTATGGATAATTAATCCGAAAACATTGTAATAAAAGGTATTCACAGTGTGTGGCAACAACAATCGTGAAAAAACTTATTCATCCGTAAAAGAGGACATATGACATTATGTTTGTTTCTTCTCTAGGAAGACACTTTTAATATTTTCATAGGCGTTTTTCTCATGTCGCTAATTGGGTAGTATACTGTCGGATATTTATTAATATGAAACTGTATAAGACATATACAAGGATGAAACATTTGTATGTATCATCGACGCACGTGCGAGAGGTGAACTTCAAGACTGAATCCTCTGTAATTCTAAAACTTTTCGATCTTCTCGATCAAACACAAGGCAGTAAAAATCATGCGTCGATATGAAGTAAAGTGATTAAATATTACACTCACGTTCATCATAATCTCAAAGGTTCATCGCGATGACAAATATCAGGATCAATTAAAATTGTGTCTGGCTTTGATGAGATTTGATTATATACTGGACAAACGAGAGAGCAAGAGGTATAGAAGAAAACATTTGAAAATAAAGTGTGATTGTTTTAAAAAAGCTGTGCGTTGCATGTACGAGAAAAAGGATAAGAAGAACTAAGTGTTGACGAGCGTCGCTAGTGGAATTAATTAAATTATGCTAGTCGGATGGTACATTATTTGAAAGCAACTTTGAAACTGCTATTGTGAGTAATTTTTCTTCGGTGTATACTTTCTTTATCGATACAAGATATGAAATGGTTTATTACAATTACGGTTGGATGTACGAGAACGGTATGATGTTTCTTGAAAGTGTCAAAACACTTTTATTTTGCATAAGACATTGAGAAATCGAGTGATAGAATAAAAAATCGCCGTGAATAGAACAAACTGATCTTATGGAAATAGAATAGTTTCTAATTTATTACTTAAGTAATAAATTGCTCGTACCCATACATATACCGGGAAGGTCAACAAGTGACCCTGAATAAATTCGTGATTCGCAAATCTTCCATTCTATACACGGAAGGATTTAAAAATCTGGCTATGGTTACTATCTTTTCTACTGTAATAAATGGAGAGTATAATAAGTATTACGAAGAAACACACAAAAAAATTATGATCGCACACTAAAATACCTATAAAAACAATGCTTGTCGGCTCATGATAATTGAGTCGACGAGACAATTGTATGGAACTAATACCGGAAATCATGACAGAACGTGCGATTATACGCAGAATTTCTTTCTCTCAGAAACTGAGATTCTCGAGTCTTCAGGATTTTTTCTCTCTTTCAAGCTAACTGTTGCTTGCAAAGCTCGAAATGCTGATTATAAATGAAATATTGGTCTTTTAATCATTACAATTACAGGATGTTTGAGTGATTTAAAGTTCCGCAGTCTTCATTATAATGGTTAACTAATCGTTAACGAAAATTTCCACAAGATAAGATATAGCAGCTGTAAACTGAATTGCCAGTTAACGACCGTGATTTGATTGGTTTAGACACCTGTTTAGACACCATTGTTATTTAGAAATGAGAATTCTGCACCACAAAAGTACTATAAATGAACTTTAAATCGATATTTCATTCCCTTAGTAACTGTTACTAGGGATGTAAACAATGGTTGTTAAGAGTGTAAACAAAGGATTTCGCTGGAAACTGAGTTAGGGTTACATCTTCCCACGACTTACCTGTATGCGAAATTTCAGACATTTTTGCGACTCCGTGTTTTTCGAACTGTACACAACGAAGATCGAGGTCCCGAAGTCTGATTGAAAGTTCGGTTTTTGCCCTGTTACAAGTCTATCTCTCTAAGAAAGCAAAAAGAATGGAAAACATTTCGAAAATGTATTTTTAGAAACGTATAAACGTTTTGAAAAAAAAATGAAAACGTTTATGTTACGTGTAAAATGTCCGTACAAGGCTGACAGAAAAATTGCTTGACCACGGGTAATAAAACTTATCAGAAACGCCTTTCAAACATATCTAAAACATGGAGAAAACTGTTTTTTATCCAATTTATAGTACATTATGCACCTGAGCGAGGTCAGGCGATTTTGACACGCAAAACATTTGCGACCCGAGCGAAGCGAGGATGGTATGTTTGCGCGTGCGGAAATAGCCTAGATGAGCGAGGTGCATATGCTATTTTTCGTCTCCAGTGGGAGAAAAGTGCCATTCTTTGCGAACGCCAGGGAGCAAAATTGACACTTCACTCCCGCTGGGACGAAAAAAACTTTTCAATGTTTTAAAAACGTTCACACGTTTCAGAGAAAATATTTTTGAAACGTTTTTAGAACGTTGCGTGCTGTCCATGCGGCTAACCTAAAAATGTACGTGAGTTAGATACGTATAAAGAGAACTTTTTATTCTTATCCTACTACTCGAGAGCGCAATGAAAATTGATCGACAATCGAAAAAGAGTTTGCTCGTGATAATTTTTCATTATGTATGAAATACAATGTAATAGTCTACGAAAGTGTGGCGATCATTTCGTTTACCCCGCTACTCGAATGACACGATGATTGGTAAATTTTTCCTATTACCTCATATTTTTTTGTTCTTCATTAAGGATTGCATGCTGCATTGTGGTACTGTTGTAAGTATATAGAGCTTTTTCTCATCTATTTTACTTCTTGTGTCTCGTCGGAAAAAAGCATACGTATTGCTACTGTTTTCACCTAACAATGAAGATGTAATACTTGGATCTGTTATCTAACTTGTGTTTGTATTGCATCTCTAGTGGTAATCATCATGTGGAACTACGGGCTGAGACTAACTAACGATTGGACATCAGTATGGTATTGACGTCTATCGATTTTTATGATCGCCTGTTCTGGGGCATTAATTTTTCAATTTAATGATAGATATTTGTTTGTATTGACAAAAGTACAATATTCTGGATTTGCGTCATCCAACTGATCTTACGTATGTTGTTGGTATCACCTGTTACGTGGATTTCTATTGCATGAATCGATACAATTCAGATTTCGGCAACTTTCAATCGAACTCGAGCCTTGAGGAAAATTTCAAAATTGATTCTAGATCGCTTACACCCATTGTCGTATTTCGACGCATATGCTCCTTGAATTTCTTTAAAGGAGTACGAAAAAAAATGATCGACTTCTCTCAAGAAAATCGCAACAGCTCGTTGATCATGACTCGTGGGTGTGAAAACGAAATTCACGAATTTTCCGCCACACCAGCGTGTCGTGTTTTTTTACGACTGTACGTGTTTCCCAAGTTCAGCCTAGGCGTGAGAACGGACCCATAGTAATGCGGATCTCGTTGGAGAACAAAAGATTTGGAGCAAAGTTGTTTCGGCTCTGTGATAGACGGGGCCAATAAACACATATAGTGGATCGTAAGGTACTGGTACATTAGGCAACGAGTGCGTAAAGTTCGCTTGGACGCGCTTCATTCATGAGTGGAGAACAAATTTATTCGAGAGAGAGAGAGAGAGAGAGAGAGAGAGAGAGAGAGAGAGAGAGAGAGAGAGAGATTCCAAATGTATTCGGAAATTTCATTTTGGGATATTCGAAATTTTCTTTAGCCGTAACGTTGAAACTTCTTTGAACAGCCAGATGAAGTTCCAAAAAGTCTTCAAAATTTATCCATTAGTTGACTACTACTTACTATTAAATGAATAGAATTTCATTTTTCGTCCCAGCAGGGGCAAAGTGTCAATTTTGCTCCCTGGAGTTCGCAAAGAATGGCACCGTCTCCCGCGGGGTACGAAAAATAGTATATGCACCTCGCTCATCTAGGCTATTTCGCCACGCGAAAGCTTGCAATCTGAACCTCGCTCGCGGGTGAATGATATATACTATTGCTTATTCAACAAAAAAGGTTTTCCATTGCAACAATTAAAGTTTGCGATAAAACGTGAATTCGAATCGCCGAATAGTGATGAACTGCTCTCATTTTTATTATGTTTCTCGACAAAATTCGTATAGACACTTATCGAAATCAGCTTTGGAGAATCGTTGAGAACCCGCTAAAAAGATGGAACACGTGTTTTTCCGTAGTTGTGAAAAAACCACATTACGTTAAGTTTACTGCGTCATAATATTACGGGAACGGCCCATCATTCAATCGAACTGGACTAATCTACGCTGTGACGAGAATCTGCCGACTCACTTGGCTTGATCACATCATTCCAGTTCATTAGCTTGGCTTTTCCCATCGAGTTACGAGACTTTCGTTCATTGCATTCCTCATCCCCGCTCGTTACTTCGATTTGCAATATTTCTTTTTTTGTTGCAACGAGTGCGCCGATTGATAGAACTCATGAATGGCGTTTTTGCGAAAATTCAACCGACACATAATAGAAGCGCGCAAAGATCGGAGAAAGCATATACCCAAACAGACCGAATCTCTCGCCGAATCTTTTCTTTCTGTTTAGTCGAAACTCGCTAAGTGATTTTTCTTTTACTCGATGCTAAATGTTTCTCGAAGAGTTCGCGGAAACAAACTGTCGACTGTTCCACGTGTTCTGCGGCAGCTGAATTACAATGTGTATTGAACAAAGAAATCCGGACTTGCGAGTCGCTTTTAGCAAATTTTGATACTAGATCTTGGAAAAAGTTGGATCAAATTGTATTATGAAATATGAATTTATTCTTATCTATGTTATTGCCCACGCGTAACGCATTGCAAGTTGTAATTTTGGATATTGTCCGCCGAATGAGAATGAAAATTATCTTTCGTACCTATTTAGGGGTTATTTGGAAAGCAGAATATTCGTTGCATTGAATTTTTAGAGAGGTAGAAGTACTTACTCGACTCCTATGTAATGAAAATATTATGAAAGAGAACAAATTCCAGCCATTTCTGGTAATTTCATGGGACCCGCTGTTCCGCTTTTGAGTCATAATTTCATGCTGAATTTTTATGCCGAGCATGTAACACTGCCACGAAATGGGTGATGTTTTTTTAAACGCCCGCAAATAGAATCTTTAGATATTTCTATAGACGCAAATCTCTTGTTTGTTCAATTGATAAAAATCAAATCAACCAATAAGGTCGAGCGAATAACGCGAATATTCACAAAAATAGTGCATCTCAACAGGGAGAGAATCTTTGCTGTCGAATGAAACTGTACGGAATTAACTAATATACAAGGAAGAATCCGAAGTCGGTGCTAAATCGTCTCACCCAAGTGGGAATACTTTGTGAGGAGAAAGTTACAAAATTCTGATTTTTGAGGGGAAATGTGAGAATCTATCAGAAACAACCCCGATTTCGCGCTCCAAGCTAGATGATTTTAACACGAATAGCTACAAATTTTCCAAAATTTTTCCAAATCACAGCTCCCTGTAACATCGACTCATTCCGGCAAATTATCAAATACATCGAATAATAGGAGAAGCTTTGTGAAAACTCGTGAAACTTTGTCAATATTCGGGAACAATTTTGATCATTCCTCCACGAAAAAAAAAATTGTTTCAACATTTTCCAACAGAATACTATCGGTATCGAACTTTTTCTCACAATTCCTTGCAGCAAATTTAAAAAGGAAGGTCGAGTTTCCGTTGGGAAGTTGAATGCGCCATAATCTCCGAAGGAACTGGACAAAGAAGTGCCGGTCTTCATAGAACATAAGACGATGTGAATGTCAACAAAAATACGCTTGAATTTCTTAGTGAGGCAAGCACGAGTTAGTATTCATCGCGATTCCCATTTAATCAAGCGGCGTATCCTGCATCTAGCCATTCGTCGTGAAGGTCCTTGGAGTAGTACAGCAGATCTGACGGGCGAGACAAATAATACTTGGGCGCAGGAGACGCGAAATTGAGGCGGGTCCACGGGAAGAGACAAGGCCACGTGGAGACAAGAAAGTGCGACCCTGGCTCTTGCGACGCGTGCAGTTTTTCACGAATCCGCAATTTCTGCGTCGGCTCGTTCCTGCACGATTCTGCATCGAGAGAAAAATATTGTAATGGTTACTTTATTTTTATCATACCAATCATTTCTGGAAAAAAGTCGTACTTTATTATTTTCATAGAATATTATAATATTATTATTATTTTATTATTATTGTATCCAATGTGCCACCCATAAGTGTTTTTCGCGAATTCGACTATGATAGAATTGAAATTTCTAAATTCTGTGAACCGTACCGTAAAGGCTAGCTCGAGACGAGTATATCAGAAATCATAACCACAACTACCATTTGCCTATTTAAGCATTTCAAAAAGTCGATAAACCAAATTAATTCAAAAGGTACACGTGTACCCAATGTGCCCCTTTTTCATAATCACTTATTACAGTCAATATGCGCCTACAGGGACGATAAAAATGGAATTTAAATAAACTCGAAATTATATTTCCGTATATAATTATTGATAACTTTTGACATCTAACCAAAATAGTATATTATGCAACTAGTGCGTGGAATCGCATTTCACGAGTTGCATACGATATTTTATGTTATAAGTGATCAAACGCGAATTTCACGCACTAGTACTCGTGCAGGCTTGTCACACTGGTGCGTGAAATCGCATTTCACGCACTAGTTGCATAATATACTATTGAGTGAGATAGAAAATAGCTTAGGAAAAACTGATGTGACCAATCGAAAGATGAGATGTTTTAACATCAGATCGAGTATCCACATGTAAATAAATGAGAATGACTGCACTTGATTATATCGAAATTGAGTTAGCAGAGTGAAATAAAAAAAAATAGGAAAAAGTCAGGTAGTAAAAGTTTAAACTGTTGTATGGAAGGTTTAAAAAGCTAAATGAGCAACAATGCGGGAGGAAATTTTATTTTAATATTGCCAATTTAATGGCCGATTGCGCCTGGTGTCCAAAAAGCACCTGAAATACGAAATCTGAGAAAAGTGCCACATTGGGTATGTATATTGCCAAATTGGGTCCAGTCACCTTAGTACACTTTATATTCCTTCTAGTGAAACTGACGAAGATGGATTAATTAGAGTTTGAATTTATTCATAATGTGGATATTGTATGGTACACACAAATATGAATACAGGGATGTGACCGGATATTACTTTGCGGGTATATTACCTGTTTGGTGATCGAAAAACTATTACAAGAAGTTTCATTAAAATTGCAGTTAGCAAAATGTAACATCTGCACTCTCGGCTGGTAAAAGAATCGCCTGACGTGCGGCAACCAGAGATGGCTACGTGCATTCTCTACAGTATGCATCTAAAAAAGTTCCGCAAGCCTTAGAGTCTCCTTCCAAGACTTTCATCACAGTAATCACTTTTATTTATTCCTTGAGAGTTTTTTATTCTTTGAAAAAAATAGCATCGCTATATAATGGTATAACAATGGAATATTTGGCATATCTGACGATAATTGACAAGACATTTTATTTACTCTAGCTAACTTGATATGTGCTTCCAAATATTCTCAATCATCATTTTCACGTTTATTGTTGTAACGATGATCTTTCTCTCGTGCTTTTCAATCAATTTAATTATGCAAATTTGCAAAAGCTCAATGAATAACCGCACCCCTACATTCGACTATGATCCCATGCGTAAAAACTATATCAGTATTGGAAAAAAATATCGAGCACTGCCACAACTTGTTCTATTCGAATGATCCTGAATTTTCACGACTCCCATTTTTAAAACTTCAAACCACACATAACGCTCCCAAGTATTAAAGTAACAGAGTCGCGCTGGCCACTGCGATCGAATGAAGTTAAAGGTAGCCAAAATCTTTCATGTAGCATCGATCAAATTTGCATAGCTTGTAATTGTAGTAGCTTTGAGAATCAAAATGAGATTGATCGTAGTGTCGAAACTATTATGACAGCTTCGTCAACAAAACTAACTAACCCATAATTTCATACCATGTCTATATACATGTCTCACTCTATATCTATACAAGTCGCGTACTGTACCGTACCTGGGTAGCTGTCTAGATCAATCAAGTCATAAGTTAATCGCTTCACTCTACAGGCCATCACTTTTTATCTACGAATTTCTTGTTTAAACTATCAAAATTGAATAAATATTCATTTTAATGTAGATTCTAATATTAAGTTAATGTTGACGTCACGTAAAATCACTCACAAAATGTAACATTTATTCGAATACATTTTCTCACGTAAATTTGAACTTCACGATATTTTCTTTTTAAGAAATCAAAAGAAAATGAAATGTCAAAGCTGAATTTTACAGTTTGGGTCTTTTATCCAAGAGAAGCTTAAATTCACGTTCGAAAATGTTTTCTTTTATTTCAAAAAGAAATTTCACATCTTCATTTCATAATACTTGCGTTTGGGGCTAGCTCAACCCCGATTTATCATAAAAATCCACACTAGAATGAATATTGGTTAAATTTTTATAGTGTATAGCCTCTTTAATCGTGGCGGCTCCGCTGAATTTAGAGTTGATAGCTCAGGTGTATACTCCCGAGTGCAGAGCAATGCACCTGGCGTGTGGCAACTACAAATGATCCCGTGCATTTGCCACGGAAAAAAATTAACGCGTCCGAATGAAATCCCGCCGATAAATTGCAGAGGTGTGAAATAAGACGGATCTCGGTAATTATTGTGAAATATTCCCCATTCGAAACTTTTTTTCCTTTCGCCACTTTTAATTCTTAAAAGAAAAGCAAGTTAATCACCTGTGCGATCAGCAGCCTCGCGCGCTTTGTCAATTCGATTGAGATAGAGATATTTTTTTTCTCCCCCTGCAAAAGTAGCCGGATCATTATTCCCCTCGTCATACTTTATTCGCCGATTTTATGATTACGTTCACACCGACGTGATCAACATGGGCGATGATGCTCATCGATTCGGAAAAAGTTCTAGAAGAAAGACCGTCCAACAAGAACGATAACCCCGAGTCAAGATTTACGAGTAATAATATTGGCGAGTGTTGTCAATCATCGAGATCGGATCCAAAAACCGGAAAGTTTGCCCGTTGTTCGAAGTGTATTGGAGAAACCTTCGCAAGTGATTATCTTATTCTTTACTGGTATTTTTTATTTGAAAATTTATTAGATTCCCGAAGAAAATGCTTAGCATTGGGAATTTTAAAATGACTATGCATACCCATAGGATAGAAGGGATTATTTTCAATAAATAAACCATGACATTCTTTTTCAATATTCAATTTTTGTTAAACTTTTTGCATCTATTCGATCATAAACTTTGTCATACTTTTAAATCACCCTATGCGGTTATATTTTCCGAGTACAAAAAAATTTCTCGACCGAGATGGCTGAATTTTAAAATTGATCAGAGGTTCTCAATATCTGTAAAGCCTCCGAGGGTCCACGTTTACAGAGAGTCCCTCTAATTTTTTCTGGACATAACCTTAAGTTTTAATGGACTTCCTTCTCCGTGTATTCCTTTTCGGGAGGGGCAGGTATTGCAGCTGTAATATATTATTTTTTACTTTTTCATGCAATAATCTGATCACTTCTAAAGCTTCTATTTTGAAGCCTACAAAAATATTGAAGAAATAGGATCATTAGCGGTAGAGGAGCGATTTGTTTCCAATCTCAAGCACACATTATATGATGAGAGTTATATTATATTCTTATTTCATTACAATCTACATTATCACTTGAATCAAATCTAATCACATAGGACAACGATTGATATAAAAAATTACAATTTATATTCATTCTTTATTAGGGATATCGCCCGTGTGTTTTTCAAAATAGAATAAAATACAAAATAACTAAAAATTCTGTTGAGGAAATGACAATTTGTTAATTTGAGTACTTCGGACTTCCCTGAAACCCAATACGATAAATGCTCGATACAACGACAAAATGATGAATCTGTATATGAGTACTTGAGTCGTACGTTTAATTTGTTGCATGTAAAATCAAGTAAAATTGTATGCTCGAATCAAAGAATCGTTTTTAGTAAGTACTTATTACTCATAAAAAAAAATTTGGTAGTCAACACCAGTTTAACCTCGTACAGGATAATAAATCAAACTCACTTCAGAGTCACGAGTCACACAAGAGGTATACAAATTTTCGTTGGATCATCCATTAAATGTTACGATCAGTCGGTACGTGCCGGCTAACGTGGACGTATTTATTACACCGAGTGCATGTAATAAAGTGAACCAGTTATTCATTACGGCTATCTCTGATCTAACTGCGTGGGTCAAATCCAGTTATCTGTGTCACCTGCCCGGACTAATATTCAGGGAGGCACGGCGACAATTTTGATGTTATTGTTTGTACAAACCCGATTATTTCTCATTTTGTTGTTTTGACATTGTATAAGTATGCGGATCGTCAGTCCATCCACCAAAATTAATAACAATTTTCGAAACTTGTAAATAAAAATTGTAAGAATGTCTTATACGTACGAGGCAGAAATTCTTCAAAAATAACGGGTATGTAGACTCTTGACAGTGACTCTTCCGACTCGGTAGACTATGATTATGATTCATTTTCAGGGATCCCTTATCACTTTAAAACATTATATTTTTGTACATATGTACGAACGTTTACACAATATTTATTTACACACTTCAAAAATCGTTGCTAATATTTGCAATGCCAATAGCTCAGTGACCTGTACTTTTCGTTGATTCAAGTAAATTAAACAAAAATTAGCTTCGTACAAAGGGGTGAAAAAAAAATTTGTAGCTACCTCCTTGCATATGAAGAGGCTCAACAATGTGCGTCAGACTGCACTTGCCAAGAGAAACAAAGGATTGGGCTAATTCATATCAGCTAATACCTGCGGCTCTAATGTTTTACAACATTTTGTAGTTTTACTCCCTGCCTTTTTCCTTCTAGTCTTATTTCACTCTGCTAAATAAATCACGAACGATTCATGGATATCTCGAAAGAAACGAAATATTAGACTGAATGGCTTCACGTATGGCTTATTGGAGTAACCAAAGTCTTTCAAAATTTCACCGTGATTAGTAACCCAAATAGTGAGTGGATTGAGATGATCAGATCTGAATTATCGATCGGTTTGAGAGAGAAAATTGCTTACACCAAGGTCACTGCCTCGGGTACTGATTACATTCGAAACCAAGAAATTGGAAAAATGATAATTTTCGGTCAGATTAATATTTTGTATCATTATAAAACTTTTCGTAATCATCAGAATTTAGGGATTCTTGGGTAACTCTGAAGTTATACAAAGTAGTTGGTCTGAATGGATACTTGCAAGTATTTAAAGTAAAAGAAAATAATAGAAAATGACTGTATAATCAAAAACAAAATACGTAATGTACAAGTATTACACTGAAAAAATCTTATTTCATTCTCCTAGTAACTACATTTACACCTGATCAATCGAAAAAAAAATGCCTTGACTGTGTTTTGATCAATCAAACAAGTAAAAGAATACACGATTTGTATACGAGATAATTAAAAGATATCAGTTTTTACTTTGTAATTTGCAAGTTTAATTTATTAGAGAAGCATTCGTTATTTTTTTTTTCGAACAGTCGATAATAAAAGCTATGCGCGATGTAGCTTTCAGAAAGTCCAAATTTATGACGCACTAAAAAGTATATTGACACGAACGAAAAATCTAGCGAGCCATATACGAAATATATTGTATTTCATGTTCAAAGTTACGATATTTTTCTATTCAAATCGGTCGTAATAACCATGCGGTACCGAAAGAAAATAGATTTATACTCGATTCATAGTAGGATCGACAATCAACGTCTCTCGGTGTATATCAAGTTTGATATTGACGCTCGGTTGAAAAGTGCGTGCTTGACATTCGAGCCATGGCGTGCTAGAAGCTCTCGCGAGTATGTGTATACATATACGAATCAATCGATTGCGGGCAGTGCGTCGTCCAGTGCGTTTTTGAGAGTTGCAACACGCAGCATCGCCGGGCAGCGAGCGAGAGAGAGAGAGAAGAGCGGCGCGGTGCAGTTGCTAAACGGCTCTCTAGCACATTCTTCGTTGCGCGCGCGCGAGTGATTACACACTCGTCATTTCTTTTTTTTTTCTTCACTCCCAGCCGTGAGTTTTTTCCCCCCGGTTGAACCGAAGCTCCGCTCACGTTTTGCAACGTCTTGTCGCGCGCGCGCAGACGCACACACGCACACACGCACATCAAAGCCGCGCTTGTTATTTTTCGAGTCCGATCTCCTAGGCCGGCTTTTATGCGTTTTCTCTAGCATTTACGTTGCGGCTAGGCGTCTATCCATCTTCGCGAAACGCGATTCAGTGGCTGATTTAATTTTCACGAGGATTACATTGGCACGAAGAGTAGGTTTTGCGAGGAAAACATAGATGGAAAAGTCTTCTATCGATTATATAGCTCGACATTCAATCTCCGGAGACTCTGCCATCTGATTGGAGGTGAAACAAAAACGATTTGTCATCTGACTATTAGTCCAGCTATTTTTGTCGTATCCGGATCCTCTTATGAATTACTACCCGTGAGTTGGGCTACCGATTGGAGAAGGAAGACGTCCTGGTGGTGATAACTTCAGGAAGAAGAAAAAAAAATTGGTCAGGGTAGTCAGTTTTATATCCGCGAGGAAAATGAGTTTTGGGGTTCGAAGGGTCGAATCTTATTTTCACAATCCGAAAGAAATGTAAATGATTGGTAGCTTGCAAATGTGCAAATGACGAGATGAATCGATGAGGACATGAAGAAGATAATCGCTATTCGATTGGCTGCTGGTATATTTAGCCGTGAAATTCAAATGTATCTAGGTTAATGCTTCTTTTTTTCATTATTGAAATCTATTAATGTGATTGGCAGACAGTATTATGTGATTCAAATCCCTGAATGCAAGTGATTGTTTGGCTTATTTATACTCTAGAATGATAACCACGAATGAAATGTGAGAAAGTAAAACGCTAAATTAATTATTGAATTTGTCCGAATGTGTTACAGAGACCGAAGCCACATGACACACTATTTTTTTTCAGTTTGTCGTTCACGACTTGAGTATTTCACAAAAAATTACTCAAATGTTTTTTCGTTCGATCTTAGATACTTATGATTTATATTATCGTAAGTCTAAAAATCCGAGAATTTGTTTATATAATTAGTAATGAACACTTTCAAATAAAAATCTTTGTATTTTAGAGAAAGTTATTCAGCCACCGAGTAACTTATGAACTAATGCAGCTGGAATCGGATTTACGCGAGTTTTTGGTACCGCTGATTACGAAACTGGCATATCAGTTTTTTGGGAATTCAATATGTCGAATTCAAGACGGTGGATACAATTTTCAAATAATCTAAATTTTTCGAAAACTAAGGCCAGAATCGTAGCGACCCCCAAAACTTGCAGAACTTTTGTTGTTAGTCCTCTAGAAAAATGACGTGCTCATAAAAGGGTCAGCATAGCTATTACACTATAAACCATAAATAGAAATGCAAACGACGTTATTTAAATTTTTCTGAAATTCTTTTTACGCGTGTGTCGAATTCATTGGGTCAAGTGTTAATTATCACAGCGAAGTGAATGAATCGTGAGCCAGTGAAAATTGGAGACAAAATATTCATTGTTTGGTAAAATATGTTCATCGGTGGATTGTATTGCTCTAGATTCCCTGTATTATTTATTCTAATCCGATAAAACTAAGGTAGGATCCACCTAAAACATAAATAAGCAACAGTCAGGTTTACATAAACACACATTCAGGAACATTTACAAATTTACTAGGTCATTATTTGCATACACTAAGAGGGTGAGAAACAATTTTCTGTTGAAAATCTTGGCATACTATCGATTCTAAGTGGAGTGAGATGCTTGATCATGTTGGATTGATTATAAAGAACAAATTCAAAATTGCAACTCTCTGGAGATGTTGATAGAATATCAGCTATCTCATATGCAAAGTGATGTCCTATGCAGTGGAACTATTAACTAGTGATTTGATTGGTTCAAACAACTAACCACGTGGTGCACTGTCCGAGTTATATTATAGATGCAGAGTGAGATGTATATAGACACAGGCAAATACCTCGGTGGCGATAGCCTTAGGGGAAAAATGAAAATGTGCCAGAGAGCATATATATATAAATGATATTATGGGTTAGTTGGTATAGTCAGTTTCGTTGACGAAGCTGTCGTAATAAGTCTCAGCAATGCGATCAATCTCGTTTTCATTTTCAAACTTATAATTACACGTTATGTAAATTTGATCGATGGTATATGGATGTTTTTTGGCTACTTTTTAATTTTAAATATTTGCCGCGAATAGCATGACTCTGTTAAGGTAGAATTCGTGAGTTTTATGCGTGGTTTGATGTTGACAGTTTGAAAAATGTGAAATGATGTTGAGAGATCCAATCAATCGCGATAACTCAGGATTATTTGAATAGAACAAGTTGTCGCAGCGCTCAATACTTTTACGCATGGGATCATGAGCGAATGCAGGGTACAGTAATTCATTTAGTTCTCGCTAATTTGCACATTTTTAATGAATCATCAAGTTGGCGAAAAGGATTATAGTTTTCATGAACGCGAAAACAACAATGAAAATACGATTTGGAAACGCGTATGCCCATGTAGACCAGCGAGTCCGATGTAGCCAGTATGAATAATAAATAATCTTTGGAGCGCGCCGTGTGTCGGATCTACAATATATACGAGCCGGCCGGTGCGGGCTTTGCACAAGAGCAGCCAGTGCGGCGGCTGTCGCAAGTCCCACACACGCCAAGACTTGCCCGCTTGACCTGCCTGTGGAAATTCGCTCGGCTGGATTTTCTCGAGCGCCCGCCGAGCTGTGCGGGGAGTTTCGTGAAAGGTGCCGGAAATGATTGTGCGACCGCGGTGCCACGGTTGCCCGAGGCCGCGTTTCTTGCGCGCAGCTACCAGTAAACATATTGGCGATCGATTAGCCTACAATTTAATCGCTTTTATAATCCCCCGTTCCCGGGGATTTTCGAGCCACGCGCCGAGGCTACGCGCAACTACGACTTTTAAACGACTACTGTATTTCTCGGATTGCCGGGGCAGTTTTACAAACCGCACCAAATCACTGGGGTGGCGGCCGCGAGAGACAACGACAGCGACACTTCGAGGAGGCTTTGCAACCTCAAATTAGGTTGACACGACACGTGCCGCTGCTCTGCGGCCGTCTCTCTCTCTCTCTCTCTCTCTCTTTTGCTCGGGGAGACCTCGAGCCAGTGTAAATATATAGCACACACCTCGGTACACACAGTGCAAGAGCCAGATCTTGCAATCCCAATTTGTGGAACTTGGGCATGAGCTGTGGAGTACTCGAAGAAATTATCACGCGTGCAACAATCGGCCCCCTCCCAGACTCCAATCTATGTTCCATTTCGAAAATCCCATGATTAATTCATATACAAGCCGTCTTCATTTGTCGAGTTGATTACCGAGAATCAATCTAACTTGATCAAGTGCCTCACTACGCTTGTTGTCGAGATAAATTCAAGATTATCCCGAAGAAACTTGGCTAACTCAGAGTATAATGAAAAATTGAAGCTATAATGAAAATGAGATACTCGATTCATACGCTGCTCGTAGGAACTACTACGCACTCTGGCATACCTTTTTTTGCTGATAATTTTAGAGGAACGGGAACTTTTGATTTATCGTATGATTCACCTCAGAATTCGTAATCTAACGAATGCATCAACATATAAATATATGATTGAAAATTCATATGTATCTGATATTTATAAACATTTCCAAAGAGGTGCATTCTCAGTTGATTCATATAATAAAACTAATGAGCACTAGTGTATCAATATACTTGTTATCAGGTCAAAGTCAAGATTTTGAAAAAAACATGTACCCCCCTTCAGCGTATGTGTAGAATAGGGAAACTCTGTAATTGCCAATGAATACATGTGTATATGATAATTTTCATCTTGTGTATATATGAGTGTACATACGGTACCATCAATTTGTATCTAGTAATATTTCAGAATAATGTTAGTGGTTAGGAAATTACCCTAAACGTTTCGTATTAGATCCAGTGGATAGAACTAGACAATGATGCGTGTATATTAATATCAAATGTCATTTTATACGATAATCCAAATAAGTTTATTGAAATCAGTCAATAAATATTCATTATCAAGTTATTGCGCAACTTTTATATTATTAACCAAAGCTTACGGTGAAAAACTGCTGTATACAAGAGAATGAAAAATCACTGTATTGAGGTGGATGAATTATCGAATAGAACAGCAGTGAAATTTACATGTAATAAGAGTGAATTCTCACTTTAGGTTCATAAGTTTGCAAAGCAAACATTTTTACATAAAATTTGCAGTAAATTTTTGGTATCAAAACTCATGGAACTAGAGTAAGAATTTACTTTTACTGAATAAAAAATTTACTGCGGCTCGGTTCAATAAATTATCCTCCTTCATACAGTGATTTTTCACTCTACTGCAGAATTTTTTCCACTGTAAGCTTGTAAGAAGAAGCAGAAGAAGAGAGGAAACATATATCCATATTTGTGTTTTGTATCTGACTCCGGCACGTCAAACACGTATGTAAAATACAGGCTGCGAGGTTAGTTCGTATATTACCGAGAAAACGATTCCGATCAATTATTTATCAAACTTTCAATGCAGCACTTAACCTCGTTTTATCTCAATCTGATGATGGAAAACTACTTGCAATGATTTTTTTTCCTAGAAGTCGAAGTTTTGTGACTGGGTTGATATTTAACTTTCAATCGGAATTCCTCATGTCAGAAAACAGGTTTGCTTGCCAATGAATGATCAGATTTCCATTAAATTTGATAGACAAGTTTGTAATTGGTCAATTGCGATGCCTACCGATTTCGGCGATGATCAGATCCAATTTGAGCCTAGTAGGACCAGACTTTCCAGATAATCCAACTTGAAACCAAACCAAAGCACACACTAAAAACGATTCTTTCATTCAAGTCCATGTTGTGATTCAAGTGAATTTTACTAAATTTCCCGGAAAACGTTAGTGCTTGAAGCAATCGGAATGATCCGATACTTGAAGTAAATCCAATTGCAGTTACTAGGAGACGTTGTCTACAAACTCTCCGAAGTGCTTTTTGGGTAGCCAAGAGGCTATCAACTCCGAAATCACTTGTATTGTTTTTATTCTTCATGGCTTTCCCCGAATTTTTTAATATTCTGGTGACTCCCTTGATTTTTTGTAGATTTTTTTATTTTATGGGATTTGTTTACTTTTCAGGGGGATTTCGGAGTGAATAGCTGCTGGCGGGTACGTCAAACAGCCATTCAGTCTAACGTTTCGATTTCCTGGAGATGTACTGCCGAATAGTTTATATCTCATGCATTTACAGTATATCTATATGCACCTATATAGGTGCAGCAAATTATCGCTATAGATATACTGTGCATGAAAGGAATATTATTGATCAAATGTCTCAGGAAAATCGAAAACATTTCGGAAAATTGAGAATATTCCACTTGCTCCCAGTGGACTTCTGATTTACGTCGGAAAAATTCAAATAGTATGAATATTATAGGATCATTATTGAAAATGTTGGTATTACACAATTATATCACTCATTTTAGTTATAAAATTAATCATACGCACTAGCCTTCATCCCAAATTTTACATCACAAGCTATTACATGATAAACTACTATTACATAAAATGGCTATAAATATTACATAAGTTTCGTGCAAAGTTATTAAAATGAAATAAATAGCTTTTTAGTATTCAACGTATATAATTTGATTAACGAATAAAATTTGTTGAAAGTTATCTCAAATTGATTTTGGTTAAACAATAAGGATTCAACTTCAATACTCCTGTAGTTTCTTATCAATAGGATGATGCTGATGCTGCCAATAATACTTGATTTGGGAGAAAACTTATTCAATGATTGCTGCGAGTCGTAGAGGTCTGGTATTATTTTGTCTGGTTCATACACTATTTCAGCAATTCGCAAACGATAGAAAACTTGCGTAGTATCAGCTCATTGTGTAGTAGACACGCACGCAAATACTCGCTAGGTCGTTTGTGAATTATGAATTGTAGTTTTTGATATCCCTCACTCTTTGAATATTCAACGAAAGAAAAAATTCGAATCGACTAGGATCGAGAATGATAAATTGGAAAATTTCATCCAGTCGATTTTGATCCGCGACTTCTGATGTTACGAGCCACTCGTATAGGGAAAAATTGGTATCCTCAGTGATATGTATCGGAAATACATTCGATTCTGACAGTTTGATGTAAGTAAGAAAAAACCGCTGAAAATGAATGACAAATTGATACTGTATAGTTTGTTGAATTGCTAGGTAACTTTACTTGAAAAATTAACTCGTATTCACTAACTTTATTCTTGTATCATTTTCAGTTGTTATTCAACCTCAGAGATTATGTGATTAAAACTTTTATTTTCCCTCTTTGGTGTGATGAAGAGGGAAATATAATAAAATATTATCTATCTCAATGAATCAAATTCAAGAAGCTGAATTTTGGGGCATAATGTTCGATGAATCTGCAGACGTTTCCCTGCACATGTCACAGATGTCTTTTCCAATAAGATATTTGCATGAAAATAAAGTTGAAGATTTTATCAAATATTTTGTGACCATCATGAAATACAATCTCAAACTGTAGACATTCGAGCAGCAGGTAAAAATTTGGACCAAATTGCAGTCCCTTCTATTCAGTAAGGTAACTGCATCCAATGTGCTACCCTCTCGGAGTTTTTCAAAAATTTGGCTATGATTTTAGCTATGTTAAAATTGAAATTTCATCATTTTGCAAATGGCGTTGTAACCTTTTGAAAATGTCAATGAACCAACACGTCACAGAATGGCTCACTGTCATCAATTCATATATTTCCATCATCTGACATGTGTGCAAAATCGACTTACATTCATACTTCCATGTATAGCTAGTAATCATTCATTGCAAGTGAATATTTGACATTGGCTTCACTTTTATTGTATGCGAAAAACAGCGTTTTCAGTAAGATAGAAAATAGTGTGACAAAAGTGATGTGACCAAACGAAAGATAAGAGGTTTTTACATGAGATAGAGAAGTCACATGCAAAGAATTACGAATGATCACACTTGATTATTGTAATCTACTTAGCACAGTGAAATAAGGAAAGGAGGAATAAGGCAGAAAGAGACAGTTGAAAGTTTTGTAAGACAGTGAGTGCTAATAGAATAGAAATAGTTATTTTCGTATTGAAGACAACTTCAGACCCACGGGTGATGGCATAGGGCCGATAGAGGGTTACGTACGATCACCTATGAGACTGAGTTTTGTACCCTAAGAGCGTGGTGCGAACATAATTTTCTGTCATACTAAGCGTACACTCCAAATCTGGAATAGTAAAAAACTACTATTTAATGGTAAAAATTGCAGCACTGATAAAATCAGTATACTTATTGAATAAAGAATAGTACAATTTCACTAAAGAAAAGTAAAATTTTAATTAAAAAATAGTAAAATTTCACTAAATTACTAAAATATTAGCAAAATTTTACTCCTTTTTTCAGTAAATATATACGATTTTTAGCAGTTGTGCAATTCGTACTATTAAACAGTTGTTTTTTACTATTTCAGTCGAGTCGAGTGTACGCTTTTAGTGGCTTGTTTTTGGGTGTAAAGAATTTTAAACCCAACGGCAGTTGCTAAGTTAACAACGCAAAACAAGACCACATCGCTAAAAAGCTAGACAAAATTACATACTGCTACTGTTGGTTACCATAGGAACGGCCTACGACGTAAAAATAACTTTTACGCCCACAGAACTTGACCAAGAACGGGTGCTTTACGCAACTACTACGACGAAATTTTCTTTCAATACTTTCAATATAAGTCAACCTTCACCGGTGCCAAGAGAGCAATGAAAATATGAAATATGAGAAAACTGCCACATTGGCTGCACTCATCTTATTTCAATTTGAAAGCTGATTTTTGCGTAAGTGTAATATTAACTCATGGATATGACACCCAAGTCAGGTGGCGCTGCAATGATTGTTAAAAATGAAATGAATATGCAATGCTGCAAAACCAAGTTGAATTTATCAATGAGTAAATCTTCAAGTGCCCAGTCTCTGTCAGAAATGTGATCGGAGTATATTGACAGAATCGATAGGTTCATTTCAAAATTTCATCTAACAAAAACCATGCATTAAGTCAATATGGACCATCAGCTTCGGGGCTGTGTGTAACTAGATGAGTCAAGCGCGATGGAACGATATTCGAACGACAGCATAAAACCAAGATCTCAGCTATCTGAAGGAAGAGTTTATTCTCTATTATATATTCCCCGTATAATTTGCATATAAATTGAAGATGATTATATTCTTATAGTATATTATGCAACTAGTGCGTGCAATTTTGAAGATGCTTGTGGAGGTGTTAACGAGTGGCCGGCAAAGCCTGCAGCGTCGAGTGTTACACGTTCACACGAGTGTAACACTCGTCGCTCAAAATTGAGCGCACCAGACGGGTACGACATTATATGTTATGAGCGCTCGTTTGAGAGACATTTACAAAATGCACTAGTGCGGGAAATGTCATTTTACGTACCGAACAACATAACAACATTCATACTTTTTCATAATTAAAATTTTAAAGACAATCATTAATTTTCAAAATTATAGCTTGATTTTCTCCGATATTTTTTGATCAATGAATTAAAACGTTTCAGTCTGATTTATCGATTGATTTGAAGGAGGTAATTGTGTACATTTGGACCGCTGCCTTGGGTTAATAGTTAGTTATAGTTAATAGTTAGTTAGGGTTAAAAGTTGAAAAATTCATAGAATATCGGAGTGGTTAATGTTAAATGATCTGTGACGTTAATGCTCGCTCACTAAAATTAAAGAAATATAAACTATAAACATAATAAGCAACACTGAACATATTGTGTCAGCTATTATTTCTCATACTCTACCTCAAATTAAAATATTCTTCTAATCAAATCTACTATAACATATATACTTGGGATAGATTGCAACAAAACTCACAGTTGATTCATAGTAAAACCCACTATATATTTCTCTGTGCAAAGTTGGGGTCCTGTCGTTTCGTGGCCAAGTGGATCATCCAAGAAACGAAGCTACCCACAAGGTTGTGGCGGCACCACCAAACATCGGGGTCACGATCGTACGTTCGCTCTCGTTAGTCTTCACTTCTAAAATTAATTGCGTCGGCTCTAAAGTGTAAGTCGTAATGTCCACGGCATATAGTCATATGCAAATTCGATTGCACCGAGTATAGCTCCAGTCATCGTTGTAAAAGCCGTTGGCCCGCGCAGCTGTCGTTGACTCGTGCCCGCTTTTCTACGTCTAATGCGGGTAAAAGTGAAAAACCTATGGGCCAGTATGAACAATCGGGACGAACAATTATATCATGCATGTATTTTATTTTGAGGGAAGATTCTGGCTCGACTATACATATGTGAAAAAAAATTCTTGCTAAATCCTATAGTTAACGATCGCAGAGGCGAATAATCCCGACACGTGGTGCTCGGCCGTCAATTAAAAGCGGTCACTCGATGAGCCGCTCATCAATATTCAACGAAGAGAAGTGGGGAAATCCGTCTGTACACTCCCAGAACTCGTATCGTCACATTATCAAAACTTTGACAGTTGATAAATTTCCAGAATCATGGCGATTGCGAGAGGCCGCGCCCGTGGCTCGACACAAGAATATACGTTATACTTATATATCGATGGCTAGCTTCGCTCCTGCGAACGAAGAGACATTAAAATTTTGGGGCGAGAATTTTAATAGTAGTATGATGACTTTTTTTCAATCCCAAATTTCAAAGTAAAATAACGTTTGCTTTTTTTTTTATTGAAAATCGCGATTTACTGAAAACACTGGTGAATTTAGCTGAATTTAAGTTTTATTGCTTGTGTAGCGCGCTCAGGAAACATCCCCGTGAAATGTGCTTTTCTTTGCTCCGAAATTGTGATCCGCTCTCCGCTTTGTTGGGAGATTTTGAAATTCCCTTCCTAAGAGCCATCGGATCGAGAGTATAACTGCAACAGGTCGGCTGTCTGATGGTGTCGCCCGCGATTTCTCTCTCTGCTATGTGTATCTTGCACCTTTCTCATGATCGAGAGCCAAGCGTGAGCTCGATCCTCGAGCGTTGCCCAAAAGCTTGACCTATTATTTCGGGTATTTCCATGATTTTTGCATAAATTCTCACGTTTACTTTATCCCAATATGGAGATTTGGCTTGAAAATAACGTGTATTTTTTTCAACGGATTTCATACTTAATTCAAGATTTTTTAGCGTACTTTAAATCTGATGTAACGCGAGTGTGCCCTTGAAAATTAGTCGCAAATTAAACTATTAAAAAACGAAAATAAAATCCAAAAATTTACGAACAATTATTTGTGTTTCATAGGACTAGAAAAAGCAAGGATAACCATCATTGATCCGATCTCAAATAATCAATTAGCCTATTAAAAACCCCAATTTGAGTAATTTTGGCTGGCCCAGCATGCAATGTATACCTATGTGAATGAAAAGTCAATTATATAGATTGGTATTCTTTGTATGAAAAAATTGATAATATCTCCGGGTGATTGAAATGTTAGCTGATGGATGACTACAGATATTGTTTTTTGGCAAAATGATCTCGTGGTCGGTTTAAAAAGACAAGGAGATTTTTTCCAGGAGCGAGACTGTCGCATCCATTACATTAGAGTGTACTCTTTGAAAATCGATTGTGAAACAAGCTCTACATCGTCGAATGGTATAGTTTAGCGTACCACATTATTCAATAGCGTAAACGGATTTAGGCACAAAGAATTTAGGTGCAAATTACCCATATTCATCGTCATCATCATCATCATATCAATGTATTGTCACATTATATGCCTGTGTGGGTATATCTAAAATCTTGGGGTCACTGCCCCCTATATGTCCTCTATATGAAGGAGCAGAGAGGTTAAAGTTTATGTGCGATATTTCAATCATTTTATAAGTGGAGGAAAAAAGAAACCAGTTCATGGAGATATATAAACTTTGCACGCAGCAATAGAAACCTAGATTTCATAGACCAAAAATATCTTCTCGTTCAGCTGATTCTATTGTCAAATCTTGAGTTATCATAAGTCATACCCTCCCAACACAAAACATAAATGAGCGCGACATAATGGCATAATGGCGCGAGCGCCGTGAGCTGGATTCCCTTGGTTATTACAAACCCCAGCTGGACTGAGATGGGTTCGCTGATTGTTTATTTGATCAAATCGTTCCGGGGCAGAACAACACGGCTCGATTTTTCTCATCAAAATTTGTCAGATACGTAGAATTGAAGACGCAAAGTAAAGTTGAGTCAGATCAAGGGCGAGGGGCTATTCACTTCGAAATCACCCTAAAAAATCACAAAGAATAAAAAAAAAATCACACAAATCACAAAAAATAAAAAAAATCACAAAAATCACAAAAAATCAATGAAATCAGAAAAAATTACAAAAAGTCAAAGAAATCCCAAAAAAACACGGTAAATCAAAAAAATCACGGAAAATCATATAATATCAACCACAAGATTAAGCACTGAGCAGTGCAATCAAATATAAGAAATCGTGCGAAATTGGCTATACTTATATTGCATGGTAAAGAAAGCACTTTGATGTGGATAGAGAATAGTTTGTGGAAAAGTGATGTGACCAATCGAAAGATGAGATGTTTTTACATGAGATAGAGTAGTCACACATAGAGAAATGAGAATGATTTATACTTATTGGTGTGATTGAATTAAATAGTAAAATAAGAAAAAAACGAAAAAGTCAGAAAGTGAAACTTCAAACTATTGTAAAAGGTTTTGAGGGCTAAATGAATGAGGAAGTGGCCAAAAATTTTCTTAACATAATTCTCTCAACATAATCCGAGGATGACTGGGGCTCGGGGAGCACCGGAAATACGGAATCTGACAAACGTGCTAAATTGGCTATAGTGTTAAAACCACTGTTTTACAACTGTTTAAAGTTTTACTTCCTAATTTTTTGTGCTTGTCTCATTATACTCTGCAAACTAAATTGCAATGAATAAATGTAATCATTTTCATGTCTTGACACTTGACAACTCTATATAATGTAAAAACATCTCATCTGTCGATTGGTCAGGTCAGTTTCTCTCAAATTATTTATGTATAGCTCTGGTAACAGACAGCACTGGTATTTGGGTTTTCAGACATTCTTCTATCATTGACTTTTACCTCAAAATCCAGTTAGTAGCTATTTGTGACAAACATGAACAGCACTTGTAATAAGTTTAAGATACTCGTTAATGATAAGTTGGTGATTCATTCTAAAACTACTCTGCACATGATTTTCATAACATAATGTATCTGTAAGATAATGTATAAGAATCCCATTGAGAGAGTGTAAATGCTACATTGTAGTTACTCAGTTTATTCATAAATTATGACTATCAATTACATGAAAACATTATTTTATGGTTCGAATGCAAGACAGCGATTTTTAATCATATAGAATCAAATAATAACTCATAACTGCAATCACAAGTGAGTATTTTAAACATATTACAAGTCTTGTCGTAAAGGGTTAACTGGCTTTTCAGATAAAGATGGATATTTCTATGGCTGAAGTGATGGTTCAAATACATAGGATACAGTTCATTTGAAAGCTATATACTTAAAAAATTAAATAAGTTTCGTTTGGTCCATACGTATCCATTTTCGACTTGTACGCCATATCATGGCATACAAGTTGAAATTTATGGATACGTATTGGATATTGTACGGAATAGTTGAAAGGGTTAATTTTTGAAGTTAGAAAGTGATTTTCTATAAAATGTAAATAATTTGAAACAACTTGTAGCTTAGAAGTTTTTTGAATTTGTGACTATTCCCAAAATAAATCAGACCACAAAGTTGATGAGAACATGAAAATACATGTATCTCAAAAATTAAGAGCTCTGTAAATATTTCTGTGAGTAGCCAATGAAAATCGAAATAAATTCAAGTATGCTATGGTGGCCATTATCAACAAACCGATTGAAAAAAAAATTGGAAAGAAATATTAACCTGTTGAGTTGACGTGAAAAAGTCCGTATACATATTGATCATCTCACACCAACTCAATTTCTTTTTAAATTTTTCTGGAGCGAATTTGTTGTAAGAAGTCAGCTTAGCACTCTTGAATGTTGTCGGATTTTTTGCTCATATATAATAAAATTTATTAATTTAATTTTCAGACTTCAATTTTTCCATATTTTTATCAACTTTGTGGCCTGATTCATTCACGGAATAGACATTAAATCAAAAAATTCACAAAAGTAAGAGTTGTTATAAATTAACTATATTTGACAAAATTTATTTCAATTCTTGGTTAAAAATCATTAAAATAAGCTATGTTTTAGAGTGGTGAAAACCACTGAAAGCATAGCAAAGCTCCAACCCTAAGAATTAAATTTACTCGTAAAACAGTCATTAAATCAAAAACCGCTGCTAACCGAATCAACAATATGCTTTCTCAAAGAGGATTTGCGTAAAGAATGGTTAATATGTAAAAACTAGAATTCGGTGTCTTTTGTCACCTACAAACGGTCTTAGAACTGATTTACTGGTTTCGCCAGTAAGGTTCACTGGCCTCATCAGGCTAAAAATTTTATTACACAAAAGAAACACGTAGTAAATGATACACTCTAAGCAAAAACAATCGACAAAGTAAAAATAAAATATTCTTTTTCACCAGTTTTGAATAAAATCAGAATATAAATTCCGGCAGTGGAAGCGGCTGCTACGAAAAATATCGTCGATCTTCGTGTGTATTCGGACTCCAATGTACAATTAAGGAAAGTTGAAGAGAACTTTCCGAAAACACGTTAGCAACGATTTCAAGGGAAATAAACAAAGAATTTTGTTGAACAACGAACTCTGGCAACAACTTTCCACGACTGACTGTGAAAAATTTCAGATAAATCGAACAATTTTTTCGCAAGTTATCGCGAGCCAAAAAAAATCGGTACATGTACATTCAGACATTTTTGGGATTCCATGGTTTTGACCCGTAGATTACGAAAATCGAGAACTTTTGCCCCATCATGAAGCCTTCTCTTTGAAAAATGATAAGAGTAGACGTTTGCTAGTCCATTTCACGGTGACAAAACTCATAGGATTCTCATTTCTACATAGCGACTGTTTTTCAGGCAAAGCCTCATTGAGAAAGCATATTGTTAATGCAGTTAGCAGTGGTTTTATTTTGTTACATACCAATTTGTTTATCTACTGAACTTTACTGAAAACTGAAAACTTTACTTACTGAATTGGAAGTATTCCCGAAGCCTTTACGAATCATGATAATACCTGTATTGAAACATGATTTCGAGTTTATTTTAATGCCAATTTGAACGCCCTGCAGGCGTATAGATGCTGTAACAAGTCATTAAGCACGTACAGTCCAATCGTACCAAATTGAATGCACGTATAACCATTTTAGCCCTTTTGAGTTTTTATTTAAATTTACATTTTCAATAGATTAAAATTGTTGGGATATAACTATAGAGATGGTTTCTGCTAGCCTTTAAGACGTCGTTCGCAGAATTCCAAGTTTATCATAGTCAAATTCGTGAAAAACCCTTAGGGGTGGCACAGTGGCTGCATTTACCTCATTTTCAATCCTACGTGGTAAATCTCACTATAATCATTAATTTATAAATTTTCAAGAACAAAAATAAAGATTTTGTAATTTTTTTCACCCACCAAAAATAATAAATTGATCATTACAGTACAAATACGTCTAGAAATTTAGTTGCAAAAATTAACATGATCAACAAAAATCGTGTTTTTGACTAAATTTTACTCAAGAAGGCCCAAATCATCCGATCAATCCTAGATTCAGTAGGGCAAGTAATATGCTAATGACGTGAATAAAAATTACATCAAAATCAAATCGTTTATTAGTGCAAAATCGCTTTTGAAGAAAAATATCATAAGGTAAGTGTACCCAATTTGGCATTGTACCCAATTTGGCACAATCGTCAGATTTCGTATTTCGGTGCTCTCTGAGCATCAGTCGCTCTTGGGTTATGTTGGGGAAATTAAAAGAAAACTTTCGGTATCTTCCCCGCCCATTTAGCCCTTAAAACCACTCTCCTACAACACTTTGAAGTTTCACTTACTGATTTTTTCACCATTTTCTTATTTCACTTTTCACACTCAACCTCAAAAATCAGGTGTCAATAATTTTTATCTCTCAAAGTGTCATTACTCTTTTTTGTGTAAAAACATCTCAGCTTTCGATTGGTCTCATCAGTTTTTCTAAAATTATTTTTTATCCTACTCAAATTGCTGTTTTTCGCATCAAAAAAAAGTGAGCCCAATGTGCCCCTCTACGCGTTTTTAAATGGGAAGACTGCGTGAAATCATTAAATATTTGTATAGACATATTACGATGATTTAGACGCGTATTTTTGAGTTGTATGTTAAAAATTTTGTATAAATATCACTGGGAACATAATTGAGAGTTTATTTCAATGCCAATTGGATCGTCCCTGTAGGCCTATATAGGCTGTAGCTAATGATTAAAAAATTGTGCCAAATTGAGTACAGGTGTAGCCAATTTGGCTCATTTACGTTTTTTTTTAAATTGCAATTTTCAATGGGTTAAAGTATTCGAATGATGATTATGAAGATGGTTTCTAATAGGTATTGAGCTAAGCTTTGAGATGCCGTTCACAGAATTTTAAAAATCGAAGTCTATCATAGTCAAATTCGCGAAAAACCCTTAGGGGGGGGGGGCACATTGGGTACAGTTACCTTATATCGATACTCCTTATTCATAACGATATACCTCAAGAGTCTGCATGATAAGGAAATATTTCTGGGAACACCGGGGCGCAGCTTGATAAGGACGTATTTTGAAAGGCTCAAATTTGGAGAGCCGTAAAATAATATCGTAGCTTGGAGGGTTGTGAATGATATCGTAGTTTAGCGATTGGAAATACCCAATTATATACATATATTAGTACGTGTATCAGCTTTGTTTGTTGGCCAAACTCACGTAGTATTGAAAAAGCCCCCAAAAACTCATATGTAGATAACTCGTAAGAAATATGTACGGGTTCACAACCCGTATAATTGGCTGAACTGGTCAATCATTGGTGTAGAATTCTAGATTACATTGATCATAGTCGTAATCGTTTTCAAGCTGCAGGTTACAGCTCCACATAAAGCTTCTCTTATAGAAAAACCAAAATTCAAATCGCTAATTTTCAACCTCTAAGATACGATATTATTTCACGAATAGAAAGTATCGATATCAGAAGAAAACTCAGAAAAAATCAAAAGAATCACAAAAATAAAAAAAAGTCACGAGAAATCAAAAAAAATCCGAGTGATTTCGGAGTGAATAGCCCCTCGATCAAGGGTAACGTGGTGAGGTGGTCAAAATATTGTACGCATCGACGACAAATGAATGGAAAAGAATACGCTGATTTCTTTTATCTTAAAATTTATTGGCACATGCGGAAATAACAGATAGTTTGACGCGAAGTTCAGGTGATCGGTACAGTCTTGACGTCACATCCATTGCAGGTATATGGAAACTTTGAATATGAATAATTCATACTGATCATTTGGTTGGAAACAAAATGAAAGAAATACGATCGAATTGATTCCCAATATCTCATTAATAAAAAAGAAAAAAAAATTATGTGTGAGAAATTCTTTCACCCTATTGGCGCGTCGCGAGTGAGAGGATGCTGCGCGCGACTCGCGCGCCAGTCTCGGAAGGGAAAGCAACGCTGCAGTGGGGGATCCCCGGCTCCGCGACTCGTTTGTCTCCGGTGCTTGTGTGTGTGTACGAGAACTCACACATGATAGCGCCAGTTGTTGCCCCGTAGAAGCTCGCTCGGCCAACGGCGCGAATCGCTCTGGTGAATTATTGGGTTAACACTCGGGAGCCACTGTCGGCGTTTCATTAAATCTCCTTGGATTTTTCGCGACCGTTACAACTGCACCATCTCCCAGGCGCGTCGACTAACCCGAGCGTGAAAGTATGCTCGATTCTTCACGGGCAAATTTTTCCATCTCAGCTCGTTGGGCATCGCAAAAAATGCTGGTTATTACATTTTTTTCGCAGTTCACTTACCGATGAGTTACCGATCACTTCCAAGAGCACCGGGGAAAAAAATCAGCGTACGCGTCAGACACTGTCTATGCATACAAAAACGTCTATGTCTTCTTTTTTCTTCTTAAGCGACTGAAACTCTATGACACAAACAACATATTTACACGTCGGGTGGTGCAGAGTGGGAAGAATTATTTCACCTGGACTTTTGACCCTGAGTTTTATACTACACGGACATTGAATTTGAAGTCAGTGTAGTACCTCATAGTCCGGCAGATTCTGGAACGTATACGCGAAATAATTCTTCTGCCTCATATCCTCTGCTTCGTACTCACAGTATCTTCTTCAATCTGGGTAGAAAATCGGCTGAATCGCTCGTTTGGCGATTCCCGGTCTTGCGTAAATCGAGACTGCACCAAAGCTCGTCACCGGCATATTGATGAGGCATTTAAGTATTGACGCGATTCGATATTTAATCGTACCCATACTCATATCTATTAACCATATCTTCTCTTATGTGATCCAAAAAAGCCCCACCACTTCCTAGTTGCAATTGCTTACTCGGAATATGAAACTGTTGTTTGCTTTGGGCTTGCATAATTTTATTTATTTTTTCTCCAAACATATCACAGGATTTAATTTGTCCATGCGATTATCAAGAAAGACGTCAATTCCCATCATGAATAAACGTTTTTGCGCCAGCGCGACATCGTCAATCATTTAAAAATTGATGAAAACACGTTCACGATTGTGCAATCATCTCTCCAAGAACGTGCAATTTGCTTAAAATATCCCAAAGGCTTCATTAACCATCTGTAACTCTAGCCAATAAAGGTTCATCGTCATTTTGGATAAAGTGATAGTCTTGTTCGATGTGTCACGCTTGGCTATACCGACTGAATGGAACACGAGTAGAACGATGTACACACTTACGTATGCACGAATCCCTTTATTTTCATGTATAACTTTGCATCCACGAGCAAACAAAGAATTTTGTTATTCATAAGGAAAATCATTGAATCGTGACAGCTTTGCTTTGAAAGATTCGCACTTTATCTTCGGCATCGTCGGATTTTTCTAATTATCGCTTATTCCTAGATAAAGACGTTTCAGCCAAGATCGCCAAGTCGCAGCGCCCGAAAGCAGGTGAACGAACGGGCTACGAGCTATCGTGCGGTAACCGATCGCGCGGTGAAAACAAAGATCGGTACGTGCGCGTGTGATTATACAATGTTTCCCAGGCTTTCTTTCGCTGCGGCGCGTTCGCCATGACATATGCCTCTCATTAACCCAACATCTCTGGCTCTCGCTCTCGATCATCCGCCTATGAAAATTTGCATCGAAACGTAATCATACTTGATGCTTGTAGTCGTTGATGGGCAGTGATTAAATAGTAAATAGTTAATACGAATTTTTCAAATAATTGAAATACATGAAAATATTTTTTGCGAGGGAGTAATTGAATAAATGTATTTAAAATTCATGTATTTAATTACGATTTTCCAATTAATTCAATACAAAAATTTGGTCTCCGAGGCTTCGTGTACTGCGCTCTGCGAATACTGGGCTAAATATTACCTCGCATAATTTTTCCATGCGAGTTTATGAGAGTCGTGAGTAAACACTTGGTGGATTATTCCTCCGATAGCATCTGTTGCGTAACCGATATACTAACGGTGTCGTGCGAATAGATTTTTTTGTCTAATGGCGCGCGATGCATTAGGAACCATTATATAAGATGCTCTAAGGAACAGCTCTTTCCACTCATTTCACGCAGTATTAGAAGAAAAGGAAGAAGTCCACTCCAGAAGAAAAGGAAGTTCAATTTCAAATGCACGTGGAGACACGTGCATTTGAACGTGCAGACCGTTCTACAAAATGGGTATATATAACCCAATTGAATATTTAAAACGGATTATTTTTCTGAAATTAGCTCTAAAAAGTTTCCACGAGATATTTGGAACGGCTGATAATGTGCAGTTGTGTTGGAGAGAATTGACCATAATATTTTGTTAAAATTGTGTAAAAACAAGCTGGAGTATGAATCAACATATACGTGATCTCGATTGTTCCGTTAAGTTTCATTAAATCCTCAAAAACTTATTATGCCAATCATCGAATAATACGTTTTTCATGATCAAGTAGCCTCGAGCCGGATATATTTACATCCTTTGATTTTCCCGAAATTACAGGAACAACTTGATCGATAGTCGAATATCAGAAAAAAAATACGAGAAAATGATCGGAAATTCGCTTCTAATAGTATGCACGAGTTGTGTAAGGGCGAAAGATATAAGCATAAGAGCCGATTGGACAATGCGCGCATCGATTGTAAATTGGGACGAGCTGTTTGCCGGTTTGTAATGGTGTTGCCAACGCGGTTTAACGCATCCGTTTATGATTCTCAATCGGTGTTTCCACTAGTCACCGAAGAATCCACAGGTGCGAATCGCTCGCCGCGAGATTCATTGGCTTGTTCAACGAAACGGTACGCTATTCACTGTGGTATCTTGTCTGCTTTACCCGATGTAAGTGGATGCATCTATAAATAAATCGCAGTAGAAAGGCTCGGCTATATTCAGCCGTAACACTTTGCCTCCCTCATAATAACGGGCCTATTGTTCTCCGAGTTTCGTTTTATTTTTCAACCCTCGTCTCCCCTCGTTATAGAGCGCGCCAATTTGTGAAAACCCGGACGTGGTCCAGCTGATTGGGGCCGCCGATGATGGTTTTTTTTTGTACTGGCATATGTGTTACTTGAATTTTCGTATGAACCTTTGAGCCACATCGGGATTCCCAAAATTTTCAGTTCAGATGTTTCTCGAGCTTCCTCTCGGAGAATCAATGCCCCTTATCTTGATAATTATTTCACATAGACATAGTTTTTTTTCGATATTTTCAAAAGAAAAACATTCGCCACACACGCGCATTCACCGAAATCAATCGTCCGGCTTTATTTGCTAGACTCGATAATGCATTCGTCGAGAAATGTTGACACTCTCGGCTGGAAAATGAATAGTGAAACGTGCAGCCCAATTACTTCTTTCATTCTCGAGCCGCTAGTGCACGCTCGAGAAAAAACTTCCCCGCAACGAATAATGCTTCTCTTCGGAAACTCGTGTGGTATCCGTCGAATTCGCGGATTATGAGCGAAAAAAAGCAGTGTGCAAAGCAGTGGAAAGTAAAGGGGGTGGGGGGGACTGGGCCCCACTTCTCTGGGCTTCCCGAGCGGCCGGTGTGTGTCGCGGGCGGGGGGGAAAAGGAGCACGAGCTGTTGTACAGCCGTGGAGGCTCGCGCTCGCCCCTCGGGGCCCCAGTTATCGAGGGAACGCCGCGCGGCCAGCATATACCCATTCCATAAATACACGCACACACACCCAAGACGGCTCTCGTCTGCGCTGTTCTGTGGCCTCTAGTCGCCGAGCCCACATCCTCCTCTTCACCTGCCGGTGTGTGCTTGTGTGTTTGAGTATACTTCCCACCTACTCACCTACTCTTTTTCTCTCTCTCACTGTATTTTTATCTTTCGTACCCTTTTTTTTCGCTGGTGATGTTCAGTGCCGATTCAGTGAAGCGCATCTGTTGATTGTCTGCTAGTTTACACGGATGACATTCGTGCGGGGTTAAAGTGAGAGCAACTTAATTAGTCTCTGAATATGACTGTTTATGTAACTGGGAAAGTTACATGAACAATTGTATCATATGATTCTTGGCGAGCTTTCGAAAATGTAACTACCCCCCCCCCCCGCGTTTTATTTGACTGTGTATTTTGTACTTTTCGTCAAATTAAATGAGAATCCGCTTCAGGCTCTATGTAAAAAACAAAGTCTGGCACTGTTTGCACACTTTATACATGATTCTGGCATTTTGAATTAAAGCCGGACTTTTATTCATTCATGATACAGCCTGCTGATATGGACGTGTAACAGTTTTATGCATTATTTTAGAATCCATTGATTTATCTGGGTGAAGTTCTGGCACAGTACTGTACCCTATATCTATTGCCAGACTTGAAAGAAAATAGCATCGAACTTCATGCGCCAGAAACGTGTCATATTTGTGCCAGACTTCAAATTTTTCCCCGTGGACAAGTGAAACCACACATCCAATATAGCCCTGATCTACCCTTGTCAGAGAGTGCGAAAATAAGAGAGCTGGTGTTGACTTGTGTTGCAGGACGGCCGGCCGACAGAGTCCGAGGTGAGGGGCGGTTGACAGGGACACACTCGGAGCTGCGTAAAACTTAAAAAATCGAGGGCGGAGGAGGTGGTGGCGGTGGTATAATTCACGAGCTGCTGCTGTGACGTGATGAATCTGTGAATCCCTCCGTGTGCGACGAAGTTTTTTTTTGTGTGCGCGAAACGACGATAAATAACTGCTTCGTGCTGTCAACAGAGACGTAAAGTAAGTAAATCAAATATATTTACATACGTCGCATATAATATACAGTTGAAGGAGAAACTGATTTTTTTTTCTGAGCTCGGCAACAGTGCCGATTCTCCCCTTAGACTCATCTCATTCACGTTTGAACTGATCCATATGCGCGCGCTTAACTTCCTTCCGCTGTTTCTCTAGCACATTCTCCGCATCTAACCCGGAAATAATCTCAAGTTGGATTGAAAAGTGTAATTGGCTTCTTCTCTCGCTCTGAATTACTCCTGGAAATTCGCAACGAAAATTGCCTCTCGCGGCGATATTAATGTATTAAAACTTATGTAATCGATCGCACGCGCGCTTCTGGTGTCGCGATATATCAGAATCCCAAAATCGGAAAATGGCTACGCGATTTTTCGAACAATGAGAGCGAGATTCGTGAAACTCGTTCGATTCGTCCGAAGCATATATATATATATCTGATAATTCACGCGGCTTTCACATTTCTCGAAAAATTAAACCTCACGTTATTAAGCGGCTCGAGTCTCATGTTCGAACGGCGCTTGATTAGCATAATTCATAAAATTTATACCGATTGGTAACTGGTACACTGTAAGAAAAACAGATAATAAATTCGTCCAAATGTATATAGCTACTAAAATTTTGTTCGCGAAAATTCCTTTCTACTCAATTACAAGAATAAAGATTTGAAGCTTCTTCACATTTGGATTTGGAGCAAAACGTGAGAAATCGTCGAAACGTAATATTTTTTGACCAATGTCTTTCAAATCTAGGTCTTTTCAATGGCTTGTCTATTTCTAATGAAGATCCTTCATAAAAATTATTTTACGAGTGAGCACGAAGTTTAGGAAGCCAATTGCACGATGAAACTTTGTGAAATAGTTCTTGGACACTCCAATAGATTATACATCGAGCCATACACTCTAACGTTTTATTTTCCAGACGATATCCTGACAAACATGTTGAACTCCAAGCATCAACAGTATATCTGTACGCACAAAAAGCCATTGATATAGATATACTGTAGATGCGCATAACATTGATTAAATTGACGGCTGTGATTTCCTTGAATTCGAAACGTTTGACTTTATGTTTGTAGCTATTAGGGATATTATGGATGAATGATGATGGGTCATATCCATGATTCGTCTCGCAAAGTTTCATCATGATTGGTGACCTAAAGATTGGGCCGACTCCCCTAGTTAGTATAATAGAAATACATAATCCCACATGAATGCTTGAATGTTCATTATGAAAACCGAGAGGAAAATATTATAGACGTTGCTATATTTCTATCATATTTTTCTATTAATATGGTCATGGCTAGTTAGAAACCAAAGCATAGTGATCATTACAGCAAAAACTGAAGTACATTATTATATTTAAAGGGTACTATGTATGTGCATATAGTACAATTTTACAAACGCATAGTATATAGAATGTCTACATTAGAAATAATATAGCCGTGTGTAATTCATCGAAGTCGATCAAACCTGAGCATTTCGTTTTTTACATTTGTGATTTTTGTACACATTTTGACTGCAGACACGTGGATTTTTGTGAAATTCTCTGAATACTTGTTATTCAGTCAATAACACATGAAGGACTTTTAATCAACAAATGGTTCGACCCCAGTCAAATGACGTTGCTACACAAAAGCTAGGAAGATTTTCAAGGAAACGAGATATATCGATTCGTGATAATGTTGCATGAATAATTTAGCAACGTTTCATACGCAGTTACTGTACGATTAATTAGAATGGATAGTAAAAAGCCGATAGAATCGTAAAGTTTACAATAATTCACCGCGGCATTATGAAATTTCAGTATGCGATGATCGAAATCTATGCCGTAAATAAAGAACTTTGACTTATAAAACACGCTAACGACTACTATACGTTGAACGAGTTGATTGTGACCATCAGATTTTCCTCAGTGTTGGGTCTCGCGGCCTCAAGTCGTACGCGAATTCGGTCCAACCATCAGGGGGAAAAAAGGAGAAAGATCGAGTGCCGGACTTGATATAGTTTCTAAAGGAGCCGTTGCTCGCGCGCGCGATCGTTCGGTGAAAAATGAAAGTACAATATAACGCTCGCGGGGCCGCCGGTGTAATACGCGCGGGGAAGGGCTGCACCGGCGAAAGTGACCGGCACTGGCTCGCGCGCGCGTTTATTATATATGTATATCGAATCATATCTCGGCACATACATATATGCGTGCTAGTTGCATCGACGAATTCCCCACCAGCGACAGACCGACTTCTCGGTGTGGCCCAGGGGGATTATTTTTTTATTCCTCCTCGAGGGTTTAACGATGTTCGTGGGATGGAATCGAGTTTGTTTATTGCGCGCGAGAACGGATTCGCGGCTCGAGAAAGTTAAATGAAAGTGTCTTAAATCGATTCTTGATGTTGTTAACGTTGAACGGTTGCGAGAGCTCGGATAAACGAGTATAATAATGAAAACGATTCATCTCGATATGACTGTATTACGAGCAGACTCCATATTGAGTTTCAAATAAGTAGAACTCTCTGAATATTGGATATTTACGAGTGTATTAAGGTGAACAAAAATATTATTTTATTCACGCATAAGGTACGATAGTATATTATGCAACTAGAGCGGAAAATTTCAAAGACGCGTGTCCATACGAGTGGCCAGTGAAGCCGGCAACGACTATAGCGGTCTTCGTACACCATCTACAGAGATTCCCTCTAGGAGTACACGAATTTTCTGAAAAGTCAAAAATTGACAAGGATTATAATTTTTTCTTGATTTTTTTTTTTGTAAAAACGACGTCATACGGCATGTTGCAAATTCAATCATCTATAGATCCGAAATATCGGGTACACTTCAGTAGATAATCTGTCTAACGAGCTGCAGTTGAGATTTCATGTCAATCAGATGAAAATTGAGCGAGCTAGGCTATCCACTAATTTGGGAAATGCAGTATCGTGAACAACGCGTTTGATTGAAGTTTCATCTGATCGTTTGTAATCATTAACAGGATCCTCGGAAAATAAGCTATGAAAATTGCTTATCAACCTGCTCCCGGACACCTCACGCAAAATAATTTTGGATATCATTTTTCGATAGTTCATGCACCAGTTAAACCAATAAAAACAAAACATTGCGCTTGTTTCTCTCAATGATTTCAAATAGTTCACTAAGCCCGATAAATCAATATTTTTCGTTAAAACTCGTGAACGTGACAGAAATGATTCAAAAATGAAAAAAAAAAGTTGCGACACGCGCTTGAATCAAAAACTCGTTGCAGCGTAGATCGAGCGAAATGAAGCTATCGTATGCGTAACGGATTCCATGTGTGAGAGTATGCACGAGTGTGTGTCGAGTGAAAATACTGATAGAATTTTTCCGGAAGCAGTTCTCGTGGGGGTTGGCGCGATATGATGGCCGAAAAGGACAGTCCAATTTGCCGCTTGTCCCGCTGCTCATTTCGCGCGGTTGATACATTACGCGCGAGAGTCTCGCAGCCGCAGAAGCTATATTAACACACGGCGCGCGCGTGCCGATCTCTTCCGCGTGCACTGCTCACATACGCTCGTACACACGTGGCCAATCTCATAATTTTCACGATCACGTAATTTTGTTCCTCTCGCCTCGGGCTCGCGTCTAATGATACATTGGTTTGCCCAAAAGGACGAAACGCGCGCCCGACCTGCATGGAGTGCATACACTCGCTCATTCATTATATCGTACCGACTTTCTTTGGCTCTCTCGCGCCCGGCAATGGAACCTAATACGAGTAATTCTGTGATAAAAATAGTATCCCATCGTTCCATGGCATAGTTGGTTTCTGTACTGTGCTCTACTCGCAGTTGTCATTGATTGATTTTTTGCAAACATCCAAACACAGAAAATGTTATTTTTTTTCAATGAAAACCAACACAAAAATTCTGTTGCTCTAACTGGAAGAATCGCAGGAAATATAAAAGTACAAACAAAATTAGAATTTTGTTACATGTGAATCAACTATCGCAATATTATCAAATAATAGTTTCAGTTTATACCAGCTATCAGTTACAGTAGATTCAACTAGACAAATATTGAAATGTTGAGTACCAAAATATCGTTATTTTTATAATTTGTTCAATATTGTTTCTAATACTTTACATCTCTATTGTTTAAGTACAACCAGTTATCTACCACTCAATATTGAATGTGAAAACTCTGGAAAGATTAGTCACATCATTAATATTATTTTTTTAAGAAAATATTTTTGACATCGATGATGTGGAAAATTTTGAAAATAAAATTAGATGGTTTTAGTCTCAACATACGTAGAATCTACATTTGTCATGTAAAATAGTGAATACAGTGTAAATATTGTATTGTGAATAATTGCAAGTGTCCATTCATGATTAACCGTTTCGTAAAGCTTTGTTACTAAAGAAAAATCTTCTATATTTTTTGTTAGTAACGGGGAGCTTATAGGATTTCTTATATTTCTAATATATTGGAAAATATATTATTGAGTGGAAGTATGATACAAACTTAGTCAAATCTACAAAGAAATTGTCAATTTTATTAACAATATGATGAATATATAGTTGGTTGAGAAGTATAGTTGATGTCACTATGATGTTACTATTGATTTCACAATGGATTCATGATTTTTAACAAGAAATTATGTTGAAGCTGCTATTTTTCATCGTACTATTTCCTCGGGCGATTTTTCTCATCGTACTTACTTCAGTCGAATTCGAGTGAAAAAGCATCCTATCAGAATCCGAATTGGGAGTGCGCTGGCAATGATGGACGTTCACATCTTCGAATCACATCTGCAGGGATTACCGCATGGTCTTCGTTACTGCGGGGGCCCCGTGGAACTTTCCCTATCCACGCGACTTGCCGCCCCCTGGCCAAATGAGTACTCGTGGTTTTCAGGTTTGCGTGTATTCCGCGGCTGTTTACACGTGGGAGCCGACATCTAAGTGGACTTATGTAAACGACAATCACACGGGACCAGGAAGTTTTTATCGGGAGTCATTATTGGCGTTGATGCTTTTCGGCAAAATGCCGGTAAAGTGAAAGCGGAATTCGCGGATCGTTGCTTTTTCTATCGCATTATCGTACCCTAAAACCTACTGGCCATTATTCATAATGCACACACGGGAGTATACGGTGATCAATACACTCATGGAAAATTGAATTCTAGTAGAAGATGAAAAATCTAGATTTATTTTTTTTGTCAAATTTACTCATCTTAATTCTCCGGAAATCTACTGGAATAAACATTGAAATTGAGTTTATTCGTGGATGATTGAATGAATTGCCGTTAGTATGACGACTAGTACATCGTTTGCTAAAAAATCATCGGCACAATATTCACGCTTTCCATCGGTCTCCCAAACAAAGGCGTTTAGCCCAATAGAATCAATCGATCAGAGACTAACTCAAAATTCCAAACAACTATATTTATGTATGATGAAATCATGTCTTGAAACGACATTGCCATTGTATCCGACGATAATTTGTCTTTGCACTCGCAAAAAATTGATTTCTGGCCACGACAAGAAGATTCATTCTCCCGCCAAAACAACTCCTTTGCTGTAGTGCAATAGTACGTTTCACGTAGAATCGTCTTTTGATCTAGTATCGAAATGTACTATTTCATCGCGAGTGTAGAAAACTGAGGTTTAATGATCAACTTTTCGATACAAGAGATGAAAACTGATTTTTCATCTTGAACCAAGACTCCATTTTCGTGAGTGTGAAAAATCCGGTCGAGTCGCGGCGGCAGATCTGACAGACGCGCGCGAAAGGACAGCAAAACTTGTATATCTCCTTAAAATCCCATAACATTTTAGTTCCGTGCAACTGGGGAGGGGGGGGGGTATGTTTTGAGAAGAATGTCGAAACCCCTTGTTCGACCGGTGGAATGTGTTATATGCGGGAGGGGGAGAAATAATTGATCACCGCACTCGGCTCCCCGCTCCGTGTGTCGCAACAGAGTCATAAAGCGCAACACACGCCGCTCGAGTCGTACCGATGATCCGAAACTAGTAGCTCGCACGCGGATCGATTGAATTTCGAGTTTCGAAGTGTGTAGGTATAGGTGGCTCGACGGGCGCGCGTGTATGAATGAGCCTTTGCGCCGCGCTCGCGGATAAAAGGCGGTCGCGTTGGCCAAGGAAAGTCGGCGCGCACACGCGTGGTTGCCGTAAGATTTAGCGGCTTGCGCAATGTCTCGGCCGCGCGGCGGACACACACACTCGCTGGACCGGGCGGCGGCGCACCTGTTGCTCTCTCTCGCGCCCCATATAAACAACCGCACGCGGCCAGCTACATACTCTCGATTGCCAACCGGCCGCGCGCAAAATCCGATCGCCGCCGATCCATTTACGTATATACATGTGCGCCTCGCGACCCAGCAGCCGCGTACGTTCACTCTGTAGCCGAAAATTCGTCGTCGTCGTCGTCCCCCGATCACTCGAACCAACCTGTGTCGGGTGTCGACGTTGGCGATCCACGTTTCACGATTTATACGAGTCAATCTTGACCACTCGAGTTCCGTGAGATTTCACAGCGAGATCGTTGCCTTGAATTCGGGTGAAAAATCGTTTTACGCTCGCCGGGAGACCGGGGACATGGGTCGGGCCACTTCAAATGGGTGATGTTTACGTTCGCTCATTCCAACGTATTGTTTTCCCGCAGATATTAACCGATCATTGCTGATTTTATGCGCATGTAATGTATAAATTTTGATCATTTTTGACATGTCATACGTGCAGATACATTAATTTTATAAAAACTTGACGATATCTTCGGGAAATCAAAACACGTTAGCTAAAATTCAGAATGAGACTCATTACCATTTGCAATCGTTCATTTCTGAATAACGGTCAAAGAAAAAATAAATTGTCTATGAATTAATCAGTATAGGAATCAGACAAATGTTCCTCGAGACTTACTGTATATTTATGGGTTTATGTATATAGATATAGGTTTATATATTTATGGTTTTATATGTATATACAAAACCAGTCGGCCAAGCTCATCGAATTTCTCTGAAAAACAGAGTCCAGATATACTTGCATCTCGACTGCGGCGAGTGAAAGTCGATATAATTGGCAAAGTACCGATTTTACTTTCTGCTCTGGCATTTTCATTCCAGCCTGGTGATCTTTAGCCACATGTACTAATTCCAGGTTGAACGTTGATTAATTTAATCCTCGATTCATTCAGTATTTATGAGAACAACCTGATATAATGACAATACCTACGTACAACCGTCGTAAACACGATTTTTAAACTTTAAGAATGTTTCAAAAAACCGTATTGTAGTGGAGATATTGAAAACCTTTTATAGTTCTTCAAGCATTCATAATACTAAACTACATTCATTGTTCATAGATAGTTAGTTGCAGGTGAACATCAAATTGGTCTCATAAATGATAGAAAAAGGTTTTTATAACGTGCGTTTACCCGATTAACGTTAATCGGGTACGTATGGCTTGTTCCTCAAAATCGAATGTTTGGAAAACGTTAGAACATAGGGTAAAAAACATTTTGAAAAAGTTATTCATCTAGTAACTATGTCATTTACGTCAGCGAAAATTGGACGTTTATCACGGTATTCAAATGTTTTCTAAACGCTTCTCAAACTTTTATCATAAAAGTTCTAATGTTGTGAGAGAGACGTTTTAAAACATTTTTGAAACGTTTCATGACATCTGTAATTGCTCGATTGAAATTTTCTCATTCTCTCTCGCTCGAATCTTGTAAATCAAACGCAAGAGTATGCATACTTGAGTTAGGCTCAGTCATAGTGATATAACAATTTTGTAATTGGTATGAGTTTGTCGATTGGCGATTCGTAGGCCAAGTATTTTATGACAGCGTGGTCTAGTAAGTAGTCAGATCGGGATTCCAAGTTTTTGAGAACAGGTTTATTTAATGAAGGACCTGCGGACCAACTGCTCACGGCAAAAATTCACTGTCTGAGATCTACTCTTGGCCAATATTAGAAAGTATCCTCGTGCCCACTATGCACGACACACGAGGTAAACATTAACTATATATTGCACCTGATGGAAAATCGGGAAATTCGAGCAGTTTCGCCAGCTGCATCGTTAATTTACATTCTGTAGTTGCATTGGAAAATCGTGTCACGCGAGTATTTTTTTTTTTTTTTTCAACTCGAGCTATCCACAACGCGTGAGGAAAATTCATTGAAAACCCTCCATGACCCCCTTGTGAAAATCTCTCGAAGCATCGTCGCTAGTCTGAAAGGAGTCGGTCGATCGTAGGGTAGGAAAAAGTCCTTAGATTATGCAGATTTGAATCGATTGGGTGAAAAAAAGCGACAAAGAAAAGTGGAAAAACCGAGTTTATCATTGACGATGAAGGAAAATACTCCGCCTCGTCGAGTCGCAAAAAAAAAGCCTCGAGCTTCATCGGTATAATAATTTAAAAACGTGCGAAGCAACGTGTGTTGAAAGAAATCGAGAATCCGCGAAGTTTTTCCTTCGATCCTTACGAAACAGCCCAAAATAAACCAGCGCAAAGTCAGCCGAGTTTCTCGCGTCGGTGTACATACGGAAAATCGGCAAGAGCGGCCGGCGCAGTGCACGGCAGGCTGTTCCAATGACTGGAGAAATGACAGTAAAGAAAGCGTGGAGAGCAGCCTTGCCTACGTTTTTTTTCCCGAGTAGTAATCAAGAGCGAGCCGCCGCCGCCGTGCCGACGACTTCGGGCTCGCCGTTCTCGCAGTGTACACATTATGTGCCCGGGAAAATGTAACATTACAAACCGATCTTTCAGCAAATACGCCCGACCGTGACAATCACTGATTCCCCGCATTACAAAGATTGTTCCATCTATATCCGTATTATCCTTGTATCGTTGTCGGGTGGGTACACTGAGAAAAATCGATCGAGTAACTACAACATGTAACGTGGTGAAATGTAATTGTATCAACATTTCTTTTTTTGCTAGAGATTATATTGTAAAATCAAGATTTTGTCGCGGTCAAATCAACTACACTGCTCAGCTACTGTTAGAGTCTAAGAAATTCTAAAAGTTATGATTTTTCGTGAGATCTCTAATTTGTACCGTTATGAAGCTGTTCGTAATCATCTAGAAATAGAAGATTTTCGTGTAATTCTGAAGTTATGCGAAACAGTTGGTCTAAATGGACACTTGCAATTATTTGAATTGAGAGAGACGGACAATATTACGTTAAAAGAAATCTTATTTCATTTTTCCAGTTATTACATTTTACAACTGAACAATCGAAAATTTCAACATAAAAAAGCTTTAGCCTTATTTGATCAATCAGAATTAAAAGAAAATATATGATTGTATGAATTAAGATGAAAAAGATATGGGATTGGTTTCTATGCTGTAATTTGCATTGTTCATTTAATAGAGTAGCACTTGTTGTTTTTTTTCACAGACAATATTAAAAGCTCCATGACGTTGCTTTTAAAGAATTGAAATTCATAGTGTCACTGGAAAAAAGTATAGTAATTAAAATGGACTAATAATAAAGTAAGCCACATACTAAATGTTTTGCAGGCATTAAAATTTTTTAATGTTCAAAATTACAATATTTCTCTATTTCAATCTATTACAATAAATACCTTGAACCGAATAAAAATAAATTAATAGTTGATTTATAATAGATACAATAATTGTAGTATTCATAATAGTAGGATTGACAATATGTTTTTCTCAGTGTACATGATTTTCCACCGATCAAGTAAAGGACGAGCAGTCGAGTCGAAAAAGATTACGCTTCGATCAAAATTCAACCTGGTTTGATAAATTCGATTCCCAACGTGTCTGTCGTCCGAGATTCGAGGTCACTCACCTCGATTAACTGGAGCTGCTGCTTCAAAATATAAAATGGTTCATTCGACAGTGGATATTCCTTTGAGTCTTGCGACTGTTACATCGCGGCATATGATGGAGTACTATGTGGCGATGGCAATGAATGAAATTCGCATTTGAATTTCATATCGACTTTTGATGTAACCGCTGCTGGCCAGACGTATTTTCATCTCGTGCCAGACGTATTCTCTCTCATGCCACATACTTATCGGGCAAATAATGCATGAAATCATCATCTTTGCGTGAAATTTATTTTTTCACCGAATACGAATCGTTTGATTATGATTCCATACACATTCATATGTACATATATAGCATGGAAGATGGAAGAATTTAATTATGATTTGCTTATAAGAATTCAATTCAACATTGTGGTGCTGTAATTTTGATGGCATTCATTCGAATATTTTAAGATGTGGAAAATGTGACGCCGAATGAAAAATATTCGATTGCGACTCGTTTGACTTATCACTAGAAGATCGACAATTTCAAATATCGATCGACCGCAGGACGGGATCATTTGAAGTGGGAAAAACTTTGTATTATTTCATGCACATGTGTGTCAATTAATGTAATATCTCGCGAAGAGTCATTCCGATAATGAGAGTATAAAAATATGAGATTCGAGATGGAAACGTAAATCTGAAATATCAAAGTTTCGCCGATATCATATACGAAGGCATTGAATGGTTCAGAAAATCGACAGCCATGAAAATTCCTTCCTCTGATCCAGGGTTACAATTGAACAAAATGTAATACAACTTCTGCAGGACGCATATATGTATCCATGTCACCGATCGCACAGCCAGCAATTTGTTTATTACTCGTGTCACGGGTGATCTGTGCCGATCTCCAGGCGTTGCTGCATCAAACGATGCTGGTTATTTCGAGAAATAATTTTTATCAAGATACTCCGCTCGTACATCTCTCGCGCTTTTTCTCTGTCCGGCAATCTTGACAGAGTTTATTTAGTTTCCCAACCACGTGATTATAACTAATTCTAACGTTTACGTTTCGAGCTTATGGTTAGAGACATTCAACAGCGGGAATTATCTTGTTTCGTATTTAGTGCACGCACCAAGGGTCAACAGTTTACTTTTTTTTCCATAAATCCCTCATCTTTCGCAAGGATCCTTCGTTTCGATTATCCTCGACTTTTACAACTCGGTTTACTTCTCTTCTACAATTATTGGCTTGCGTAATTTTTGGCACATTCAGAGCTGATGCATTTCCATCACGCACAACTGTTTTGATAAGTGCCTATTAAACTCTCTCGCCCTCTCTCTCTCTCTCTCTCTCTCTCTCTCTCTCTCTCTCTCTCTCTCTCTCTCTCTCTCTCTCTCTCTCTCTCTCTCTCTCTCTCTCTCTCTCTGAAATTGATTGTTTTATCGTCGGAATAGATTGAGAATTGTATGCTCACATTGATTAGGTCAGACATATTCGGTATACGTGATTGTATTTGCAATATTTTACTATCTGTTCTAGTCGAATTTTCGCGACCTGTCAAATTACTACTGGTACATTATTCTATTGATTATTACAATACATATTATTATTAATATTATCATTATTATTATCATTATTTCACATACTTCCACAGCAGATGCATTTTGAAAAGCATATAATCATGAAATCACCTGATTCTGGTGTACTAAGAGCAAAATATTTCAATATATGTCAAATGAGTACTCTTATTCACATTCAAATGGTAAACGTTATTTTTTTAATTGAATCTTCTTTTTCAATGATGTACGTCTTATCAAATATGAACAACAATACCGAAAACTTATTTCAGAACTTGTTTCTTGATGACCGGTTTCAGAGACAGTCGCATTTTCATCTTTTGTTTTTTATCATCAGACAAAGTCAAGTTGTCAAAAAATAATTTTTTTCGTTCACTAAGTGTGAGCGAAACGATAAAGAGAAAATACGGATAGGCAAAAATGGTAGTGACGAAGAAGCAAACATTCACCCGCATTTCGTTCTAGATTGATCTAGAATCACGTAGGACGAAAACGAAAGCACTTACTTTATATTATACAATGGGATATTATTCACCTAACAAACCATGCAGTACTCTATAAGAACTGAGGGGCCTCTCATTCCAGTACTCCCAGAGGAAGTACCACGGAGTTCTGTCGGAGTACTGCGGCTTTATAGATGAATAGTACTCAATGATTAATACAATACTCTCATTCTTGTTAATATTAACCGAGAACATTAAGCTTATGCTGACAAGATAAAAACTTTAATGCCATCAAATTCAGTACCATGGAGTACTAAGAAAAAAATGAGAGTACCGTCAAAATTTTATGGGAATACCGGAGTGAGAAGCCCCTCGATAAGAGCTTTATGTTACTCCCTCTGGGAGGTCTGAAGTATCAAACTTCTCGTACGCGTCGTTTTTCAAGTTTTTTTTGTTACTAAAACGGTTGAAGTTCAATTTACTCAAAGTTTTGATCGATTGATTGAACGATTGAACGTGTGATTGATTGATTGATCATTGATTATGCGTTGAAGGAGGATAATGTCATCTAGGATTATAGTGTAATCAATCATGTATTTGTATTCTCAAAATAATCAAATTATTCTCATTTAATACTGATGATGTTGAAAATAAAATGAAAAATTCAGGTTGATGTAATCGTAGTAATCTATCCGCCGTAATTTGAAAAGAGCTATCAAGATATCGAATTAGAGGTGTATGAAAGCATCTGACCGCCGCTTTGCTCGCTTGTTTTCACTCGCGTGCAATTTCATTGTCTCGACGCTTATACTTCAATACTCACGTTGCGCGATTTTTTCGCGAAATCAAAATGATCTGTCTGATTACGAAGAGGCCAACATGCAGGTAATCCCTCTCGAACGGTGTCGTGGCTGGATATTTTTATCTTAATGCAACTCAAAGGCTGTGATTACTCCTCTGAGAATAGCTGATGAATTGTGAAAAATCGTACACTGCGAATCTCCGACGGAGCGATTATACTTCCTGGTGCAACCGGTTTACATATATGTAATTCATTCGACAATAGACACATGAACTTTAGTGAAATTCTTTGAATACTCGTCTCGAACACATGAAAGACCTTTGAGTCAACAAATGGTTCAATCCAAGTCAAATGACATTGCTCTGCTAATGCAAGGTTTACAAGCTAGTAACAATGTTAACGGGTGTTTCAAATTTTTTACTATGCGATAATAATGTAAGCTTTACTGGGATTAGAGTAGTCTGACTTTTAATCATAGTAAGGCGACTTCGATTTTTTCCTCTACTATGCTGGAGTAGTAAACTCTCATCGTGAGATTTCTCTCATGCAGTGACTACAGAAAAACCAATCGGTGACTTGCACATTTTTCTCAGTTTGCGCAGTTCAGTGTGAGTCGAAATAAGATAAATCGACATCTTACACACTGCAGTCATGACGACTCGGTTCCTGAAGAAAATCGGAGATCTAAATATACCAATGTATGTAATGAAAACCTCTTCGTGAAAAGATGGTATCTTTTCGCGAATAGGTTTACATTGATCCAATGATATTTCGAGTTCAACGTCAGTTGCGTATGAGTATAAATAACACGTGTAAGCTATAGCCTAGAAGCGGATTTTTTGCCATACTGGTATAATATAATGAAAGAAATATGCAAAGGTAATATTAGCAGCGACAAGTTACGCGTTGTGTGTGAGTATGAGTGACGCAAATGTTGAACTTTTTATCTTCGGATAATACAAATCACATGGTTTGATCTGTGATTGACCTGTGATTGACCAATCGTATGGTTTGTTCGCCAGTATCGACTAAATAGTAAATATATCACAATACGATAGGAGTATCGAGATTTCAAGAACGGAAACGAATACGGATTTGATTAATGAACTTCCTATTTTTTCATCGCGTTTGTAATTATTCCAGTAAGGACGTGGGATCTTTTTTCTTCCCCTCGCCAGTAGGAAAGTACAGCAAATTTACGCGACGAGGAGAGTTGCCAACAATTTTTCTCGTCGAGCAAAAAATTCCTGTATTTATATATAAGTATACCATTCACTATTCAGCTCCTTGTTAGAATCGGCAAATATATGATAGAACAGACTTTTTCAATAATCTTAGACTTGGCATAATTGTACAAATCGTCGTGCTTCGATTGAAGTATTTCCACTGCTTCTTCATTCAAGGGCTGATCCATTCGATTTTCAACGAGAAAATGACGATGATTCGGGTGGGGTGTTTCAAGGAATCATTCACTCGTAATCTCTTCTAATTCTCTTGAGAATTTGTATCCACATAATACTTGCATTCAGTTACTGCCCATCACTGGCACACATCACATAAAATAATAAAATACAATAAAATAAAATATAATCATAAAATAATAAAATCACCAAAGATCGGTTGATATCCACGGGAATAGTTGACGTACGACTTCAAATATCACCTTATTGTTTTGGGTACACCAATAAAACTACTCCAAAAAGTTTCGGTCGACTTGGAAAGCCAGATGTGAAGTCTGTGATCTCAAATCAGAGGCATAAAACGGCGTGATTTGAAAAAGTTTCGAATCTCGCAATAGTGCGGGTAATTAGATTTATAGCGATGTGTAATAAGATGCGCGTGCAATGAAAAAGTGCGAGAAGCGCGTGTGGTGAAAAAATATTTGCGAAACCAGACTGCTTCGAAATCGTTTCGAAAAAAAATACCTATGTACATACACACAGGTGCGTATAGCCGCGCTCTCGCGATACGCGCAATAACGTTGGATTTGGAATCATAGCTTAATTGTCGATTCGCGCCCTCAATACTTTCCCTTTCGTTCGGCGCGCCTATATACCGCCGAGCCCAATTAATCAGCCTATCTGCCATCTATATACCGGGCTACGATGCTTTCGGTTGTTTCGTGATCCCCCATTAACCGGCCCGAGATTCGCTTGGGTGGGATTTGATTTCTTTAACACTCCGTCCGCGTAGTAATCACGTCACACTCGGATTGTGGCGATTCATTACCGTCAATTATAATGCTTCCCAGCCAATGCGCATCATTTCGCCAACGTGCGTGGTGGAATTTTTTATATTTGAATGACGAAAATCGCCATCGACACTCGGCCGATTTGACTTGCATCATTATTCATGTTTCGTTCCTCTTTCGCAAAGGAGAATCGGTAAATCAGATTCGAAAACTCAATCAGCAGATACATAGATCAATATATCCAAATGTATTACAAAGTAGCTCAGGCACGTTCGTCGGATTGCTCGATCGATGAGCGTCGCATTTACACCGCGAAAACGATTCTCTGATGCGAGTATAAAGTGTTACTTGATTTAAGATGCAACGGATTGACGTGCCCTCCTCTTTTTGCTCGCTATGATAATATTAATAGATATGATCAGTGTAGAAAAAAAAGTTATGTCCCCGATTTTTCAACAACCGACACGGCCTTTATCCTCTGTGCCGAACGCCGACGACACTATGTTCTATAATACAATGAACAAACGATATAAATTTCAAAACAATGCAGACTTGTACTTGCCTACACGATAAGCAATCTGCAACGAAAGATTTTACATTGTTTTTTCAATATTTCCTCGTTCTAACGTTCATTCGCCGAGTCAGTTGATTGGTCAGTAAATTTTGAACTGCAATAGCACGCATGACAAAGCATTTGGATATTTTCGGTACAGATAAATGCACGGGTGAACCGTTGTTTTGAAATACTAGCAATTCACAGCACGCGCGTGCATTAATTTTGTCGGTTGATGTGTGCTTTGTAGGTGGTACATCTTCTTCTGTTCCGGTACGAATATAGACGATCACTTATCTGTTTCGCAATAATCTTCATTGTGTATATTTACACTTTACGAAATGTAATACCAAATATTTCATGAATAGGACTGATATCGGTATTTTCTGCTTCTTTTTCCCTCGCGTTCCAGTTCGGTTATGGAGACATAATCCAGTTGTATTCACGACATTATTTTATTAATAGAAATAAGAGCCTTTGTATCAATAAAATTAAACTTAGCATTATTGTCAGGTTATTATAAATCAATAAATATAATTCGGAATCCCGCTTACTCCACTCATTTGTATTTCTCCTTTCTACCTGCACCCAATTCTATAAGAACTTGGAAACGACCAGTCCGAAAAAATTTCCTTCAAATGGCCACCGGAGCTTTCTTTAATTTGCGTATATGGAATTTATAGGATGCACGAATGTACACTCTAAATCTAAAATAGTAAAAAACTACTATTTATCGGTAGAAATTGAATGATTGATAAAAGTGAATATTCAACTGAAGGATTATTAAAATTTCACAAACCACTTTATCGAAAGTAGTCGTTCGAACGAATACTAAAGTCGCGCGATTCGCGAAACCTCGAAAATTAATTTTCCAAGTTCTACATGTGCTGCCAGTAGATGGGTTACCTTCGACGGCCATAAGCATCACGAGAAATGATAAATTGTGCGTTGCCGAGCGCGGTTAGGCGGTCTCGGCACGAGTAAGTTCGGCGACCCAAGTGCATCAGCGGGAGTCGTGCGCCATAGGCGCGAGCGAGGTGCGCATTATTAGTGTATTACATACCACGCGGCCGAGCAAGGCTAGACGGTTTCGGCACGAGAGAAACGTTGCGCCCGCGCCAAAATTGCCGAGACAAGCCGCACACATACACACGTTTTTCGTGAGCCCCTGTGGGGAGGAAAGTGCCATTCTCTGCAAATGCCAATGCGCGGAGTCTGCACTTTTCTCCCGTCCGGATTAAATGGTACGTTAGATGCGCCTGAACGCGTTTTTCGGCACAAGGATGGGTCATGAGTCCGCAGTGTTTTTTTTTATGAGGGATAAAATGGCGTACTGTTTGAAGCAGAAGCAAGAAGATTTTGGATTCCCAAAAGGAGTGGAAGTTATATAATTTTGCTGAAAACACGAATTCATGGACTTGTGCTCTCTGAACCATTGATTTGGAAGGTCCCCAAATGAAACTTGGTTTCTCCCACATACTTTGACACCTCTTGAACCAGATTGTATCAAGTACAGTTCGCCAAAACAAATTATTACAAATTAAAATTAATGTTTATACGTTCCTACACACGAAATTTACGCTTGTTAAATGACCAAAACCTGTTATATTGACTGATGGGAATGGTCGTTGAATTTACCTCCATAACTATGTTGTCTGAGGTTAGTTTCAGGCCCAAAACCCGTTCTAAAATATTGTAAAGGATTATCAACGTCGAGGTCTGAAAATTGCAAGGATAACAATTTTTCTAAATCCAAAAATTTCGTGAGACAATTTTGTGGATGAGTCAATCTACAGAAGTAAAATTCACACGGAAAGAGTCGGAGCTCATATGTTCGATTGGTTTGCCACCTATGAGGATTTACAGTAGGAACGATAGGGAGGAAAATGTGGAGTAGAGGTAATAAATCGGAATGATCCGTGAGAAAATCCGTCTTTCCGCGGGTTGTCCGACTGTGTTGACCTGTTGCTCGGCCATTCCATCCGGAGGCCCGTTTATCAGGTGATAAATACAGCGGCGCTCGAGCGCTTCTTCATTGTGGAATGCGCGCGATGTAAGTGCAGCGGCTTACTTGCGAACATCAGGTACCCACAAATGTGTATATATACATAGACATATACAGCGTGTATGTATACAGCGACGAGCGAGAGGCGCAGCTGGTTTAGTATATATCTATAGCGCGAGCGAGTCTCTTTCTCTCCGTGGCTCAGCTGCGTGACACACATTGAACCTAACGTGTCCGATTCTCCGATACGGAAACGAGGCTATGGTCCCCGCGGCACGTCCCGTTTTCTTTCCTTCCGTGTGCGCGCGCGAGATATCCGCGAGCGCTGTACAGCTCCTGTATAGCGGCTGTTAGAGCTGACCAGCACTGACCAGCGTCTCGGCTCGCCGTCGCGCTCATCAGACAGCTGCGTGTTTAATTCATCAAATTAAATAATTCTTTATCGGGAAATAGAATCGATTCAAATGGATCTCAAATATTTGGTATTATCAAATACTTTCAACCTAAATCTACATTGAAATACATGTATTTGAGATTTAAATATTTGAAAAATTTGTATTTTGCTAAATTTTTATCTGCGATTACTACCCATCACTGCAGTCAGAGATGTGCGAATTCAGTATTTGATTCATCAAAGACAAAATAAAATATTAATAAAATATTCGTATTTGATCATATAGTATTAGGAAACTCGTATTTGAAATAGAAATATTCAAAAAAATTGTATTTACCAAATACTTGTATCTAATTTCTGTCCATTACTGCATAATTTTATCACGATAATCTGTATGGATTCAATTCGAAAACGAAGGGAATGTTAGCTCCAACTTTCAAAAATACAAAACTACAAAAGCTACAAAACTACTATTTATTAGTATCATTTGCATGACCGTTGAATAATACTGAATATTCACTTGAAAATCAAAATCACTATTCTGGACAGTACTTTTTCTTCGACCAACGCGAAGTCATGTTCTGCTTGGGAAATAAATATTTGGGATGTTGAATTATTCACCACGAGACAACAAAAATTGTTACTTTCCAATTGAATGAATATTTACTGCCTATTAACTGCGCGATTTTCACAAGCGTGAAAAGTGAATATTCGATGTATCGAGTAGTAATTTATAACTATTTCAAATTTATAGAATACGGATTCTATTTAGCTAATTTTCAACTCAACACTCTGCGAGTCTCACAGGTTTCATCTGTCATTGGCGTTGCGGCATTGCTTCGAGCGGATAATGTGAATTTATGCAGCGCAAGTCGAGAATTATGCAGTCTGGCGCGTAATAATAGCACAGCGAAGTTTGAAAGACGTCTATCGCTAGAAATTAGTCGGATCAAGATTGAAAGTTGAAGAGTCGAATGAAACATTTTTTGCTGACCTCTGAATCTTCTTGACACCTTTGTGAATATCGCGAAACAGGAAATTGCGATTATCAAGTCTCGAGCCACATTCAGCCACTGAATGACCAATCAAATAGTCGAGTAGAATCTAGAAAAGCTTCCTTCATTTGTTTGTTTGTCGTATATGAAGTAGCAGCATTGCGCATATATTCATCCCGGAAGATTGAGACATGAATTTCTTTATTGAGCCGGTTTCCACTTTTATTTCAAATTAGCCAGTCGCTAGCTCGTGTCTTCCATAAATCCTATTTTAACTACAATGAAATATCGCGTCTTTTCTTTACATCACATGCAAAGTAATTTCAGCTCAGAGAATTGAAAAATGTACTATTGAATCATTAAATATTAGATATTACTCGTTATTAAATATATATGAAATAGTTGAGACAATAATTCATTTAATATAATATTTCATAAACATATATTTCTAATGAACGTTATAATTTGGCTAAGTAACCTCCATTCGTGAATATTAACAGATAAATTTGGCTGAATAAGATTGTTGCCTTACGTAGAATGTATATTAACGGAACCATAGATTTCCTGCTTGGATAAAAATCAAGCTAGTCGAACAAAACATGATTAATACGGAGAATGTCTTACTTAAAATTCTTCATCCGCATACACTCTTACTTTATCTCATCCTACATTCGACGACACATTTTAACGCTAAACGTTACAAACATAAAAGAAAACGAACGGTACAGGCGTATCAATAAATCTCTCCTTTCAAGTAGAAATCGCAATAAACTCGAGTCATCAAGTCTCGTGTGTAGCTTCAATGTGCACCGCAGCAGGATGAGAAGACAAAAGAATTTATTATGGCTGTACCCGATGTTTCTTATGCTAATTGAAAACGACAATCTTTCGCGCGATTGAAGTGTGAGTATAACCCACACTGCAATTTGCAATGCTCATCGCGCGAATTAGGTAATTTTTTGTCGAGCGCATCAGCGTGAAAATTTTCCCTTTCACACTCGATATACGTGTATTGTTTGCTTTCCCATATTACGATATCAATTTACGAAAGCACATGTATCCGAAAGTGAAGTCAAACGAGCGTGAGATTCGATTTAGAAACGGCGTAACAAGAAATAGGGGAGAGCGGGACAGATAGGCAGAGTTTCAAAATATCTTTCAAAATATATTCTCTACAAGAAAAATGTAATATAGTAAGTATCAAAGTTTACTTTGCGAAATTACTCGTTCTCATCAGTACATTGCGTTTCTTATATCTACGAAACATGAATTCATTTTCGTTCAATAAATGATCATATTGAGCTAGAAAATTGCTGACAATGTGCCCCCAGGTGAGTTGACAATGGCAGGGGGCAAGTTGACAAGGAAAATTTATTGAATGGATATTGTTTATTTTTTGGAGGGACTTCTTCTGTTTTGCAGCCAGCTGGTTTCGGACACAATAATATGTCAAAATAGCTAAGCTCTTTTTTCTACAAACTCGCTTATTATCTCTTCTTTTTGACGCTTCCGACAGTGACTGTATTGTTTCAAATTTGTTAGGTGTGGAGCGTAAAGCGTGGCAATGGAGCATCATCTTTTTAATTACTTTCAGATGCATACGGCCTATCTGTTGTGAAACCTGCTAGTGGATCTAACCGTTGTTATTTTTCGATGTCTGACCATTTTTGAAAAAAAAATCATATCACGCAGTATGCCAACATGCCCCTGGAAATCTCTGCCAACTTACCTCCCAATGAATAACATGACAACAAATAATATAAAACAAAAACTACTTGACTTTTCAAAAAAAAATTTTTACAGAATTATAGAGGTGGCAAAACTCTATATATGACACGTTATTAACAATCATTGATTACGATCTAATTTTGAAGAAAAACGAAAATATTTAAAATTTTTTTTTCCTCCGATCAGCAAATTTTTTTAAAATTCTTCTACAAACAGCGCTGGACATCTGGTACTCAGAAAAAATATGTGTAGTGGTAATGCACACAAATTACATTCTGATTTTTTTCTCCATATCATGAATGAGGAGATATTCATAGTTTGCCCACTTACCTACACTGACAACCTGCCCCTCTCTCCCCTATATAGCGATTCCTACTATAAAACAACTATAAATATAATTTTAGTATGTATCAGATATATATATATATCTTATAGTAGATTCAACCAGAAGAATATTGACTGTTCGAAAACATGTTCTGAGCAATTCTCAAATGTGACCAATTCAATCTTTCAAACCAACCGATAGATCCGACCGAGATAGCTAAGCTCATTACAAAAATAGCTAATTTCAATAAAAACATTGTCGAAATAACTGTAATCACTAAGAACATAATCTGAATACAGATGAAGATTGCATAAAAAGACATACATAATTACACTGTCGAGAAGTATAGTTGTTTTCACTATAACAAGATGCTGATGTTAGAATGAAATTATACTTTATAACAAAAACAACTGTTGAAACTAACATCAGTTTTACCATATAGTAAAATATTTTACTATATTTTACCTACACTGGGAAAACAATCCTCTTGCCGCAAATGGAATCCTTTCGCCGCAAGAGGATTTTCCATTGAATTTTGCTACTTAGAGGATTGCCTTTTGGGGCAAGAGGATATTCCCCTCCTCGCAAAATTGCATTGCTGCAAGAGGAATCAATTGGCCGTGAGAGGATTTTCCTTTCAGTGGAAGGGAGCACGAAAATTCACGCGTTCACAGCAACAAAAGGAATTCCTCTTGCCGCGAGAGAAATCCCTCTTGCTGTGAGAGGATTTTCATTTTTCGGTGAGCGGAATGCAGCTTGCCCCTACCTACGGTGCTCCATAACAATACATGATCTTCTAAGAAATAAAATACTAAATTGAACAAAATAATAGTTTTAATCTCCGTTATAAAATACAATTTTCATAATAATTCTATCATAATAGTAACAAAAACTTACAGTGAGACTACTTGGGATGCGGGTCACCTATCTTGACCAAGAATAGAGTGTATCCAGTTTCCGGGTCCAGCGCTCCCAAACTTCTAAAATATTAATTAATGTATCCTGGATGGAGCCGTTGGTCTTGTCCCATATGACAGTTGTCATCTGAGACGCATTTCCACTCACTACACTGCACTTTAAATTTCAATCACTGGATACAGCAGCTTAATTAATCCTGAAACAAATGCACGTAGAGTAAATACATGTGTAATTGTCAATATTTACTTGAATCACATAGAGTAAAACATGAAAAAAATGAAAATAAGGCACGGTTTGTGACTTTTCATTGTGGGCTTAGATACTGAAGCAATGACAACATGTATCCAAGCACAAGAGATACACAATCTACACTAAAATTGTATGATAATTGAGTATCAGAATTAAATTTTAACTACAAGAAATTTAATTTTGAGTTTGTCCAAAATGAGGCTATAAAAGAATAATAATAAAATTCTCTACTTACAGTTATTCGCTATTTCCAATGAAATTTCTGTCCCTGTGCAGCTTACCTAAAATACAAATTAACAACAAAGAATTAAATTTTTTTTGGATATACACAGTAAAAACGATTACTTAAAAGTGTTGCAGTACTGAAAATCTATTTTACTTAAAATAAGTTCGAAAAATCCGAATTTTCTTAGTTCCAGTAATTATTACTCAAATTAATATTTTTCTAAATTTAGTATAAATTTACTGAAATTAAGTTTCGTGATTCCTAAAATCCATTCTGAACTAAATTGACAGGTTATTGTATAAAGGTCAGTGTGTGACTAGTATTTTTGTGAGCATTCGGATCAAAACTAGACAACTTTACGAGTTGTTCCACATTCTGAGAACCTGATTAAAACAATAGAGAAAATAAAATGATATAAATAAACATACGATAAAAAAAAATAAACAGTAGATTTGAAAATTACATTTTTATTTATCTTAAACAAAGGTTATCGCCCGCAAATTTTTGAGATTGTGACACTAATAAAAGAATAATCTAAATACAGAAATGAGAATTATTAATTCAAGTACTTCGTCGTACCGAAATTCAGTACAAAAAGTATTTAATCTAAGTACAAAATAAGAATTTTGATTCAAGTCCTTTTTTTATACTGAAATTCGTTCCGTTCCATTTTAAGAAAGATTTTTTACTTTAAGAAATCGTGTTTGCTGTGTATATATTCAAAAAGATAGGCTGGAGAAGTACTTATCTGGAATTGGTTGTCTCCCCATCACAATGTGAATTCAGCAACTGACCATGATGAAGCTGCGTATCTATTCCTATTCTGGAGAATACTGGCGAGATTGATACAAAAATAGAGGAAAAAATATTGATTGATACAAAAATATTTGAGTACCCTTTAATTTAATTGAGCTTATGCGTAAATAACATTTAAACGTTTTTGAATTTAAACCTTTCTTTCGTAGTAAAAGAAGCAGCACATCAAAACAAACATCATTGGCAAAGAATCATTTCCTTCCAATGAAAAATTACTGTCGAGAGTTGTACAGAAAAATTCTTCTTGTCCCAAAAGGAATTTTCTCTTGAGTCAAGAGGAACTCCCTGAGCAGGAATAGTTGTTGCAGGTTTGAAAACGTTTCCACGATACGCTATGTTACCAAGAGGCCTTAATGATCGTTATTTGCAATATAAAATTCGTTAGAAATTAGATAATTAACGTGACTGTATGTACTGTGCAGCAGCTACACATAACCTATATCAATTCATGTGATTTCATCACATGATTCTTACTTTTGGTACCAATTGGGTCTGAAATAATTATAAATCATGACTCTGTGCTCTTCTAGAGATCGAAAATAAACACCGACTCACCTGATAAGTCTCTAAATTCAGCTACTATTTAGATTATCACGGAGCACGAACTCGCTGCTACTGATGCCGGCGGTGAACTGACGCGCGACGCCTGTCTCAGCAGGCTTGGTTGATTTCTCTTTTTAACATTTCACATCAAATAATCACATATCGACTGCTATCAATGAACCTCAGAGGGATACGATGCAGCTAGACGAGTCACGGATGCACAGGCATTGACTCTACACAAGTCTACTTACTTGTCGATACAAGTTGTACATGGAAGTGAAAAATCCTTTTGCCTCGAAACGAAATCCTCTTGCAGCAAGAGGATTGTTCAAACGGAAAATCCTCTTACACCGAATAACACGGGGTTTAAGGCAATATTATTTCCCTCTTGACTCAAGAGGAATTACTCTCGCCGCAAAAGGATTGACCCAAAACTACAATCCTCTTGGGGCAATGCAAATCGTTTTTCCCAGTGTATATTTTACAGTATAGTATATACAATACGATTTAGTAAATTTTAACGAGGCAATTTTTCTCAGTCTTATGCTCAGTCTTATCCTATCAACAATAATGTGTGATGGTTCAGATCATTTTACGTAGCTTCGATAAAAAGAATACTCGTTCCGCTATGGTAACTTGTATATCACGTGCCTATCGGTTAGCAACGAATGTAGGAACAACGGGTATATATACGAGCGATTCCCCGTACAATCGAGCCTGAGCTACGAGGATTTTTATATTTTCTTCGAGCACTCTAACCCTGGTTTATGAACGGCCAATGTCGCTGCTCTTGCTATTTTTGCAATTTCAGATCATTAATCACGACCTAAACCTTTGAAATGGCCTCGAAAAATGAACGGGATATTTTTTTCAAGGTCATAGAAACATACACACGTACATCTATAGAACTGAATAAAGTGATTTTTGAAAGATCCGAGCATTGCTCTGTATTTCCGAAACATCATTTGACCGTGAACAAATCATTGATATAATGTCCACCCGATATAATGTTTCCGATATAATGTTCACCCAACGATATCAAAGTTCCCAATTCTTCGAGCACTAGCTCATTTTTCTGTAGCTTTTGCCTGGCGCTTGAAGAATCTCCAATTAGATATGTGTATGTGTGTGGGGCGCGCTCCGCAATTGCACGGCGCGTAAGTTGCGATACCTCAATTAAACACACGTATCCCATGCATCGACACACACACACGCCATATATACATATATATTTATCACGGGCAATTTTGACGAGTACGCGTAATCCGCTGCGCGCAGCGGCTATATATAGCAGACGCGCGCCGAGCGATTGACAGCGGTGGTGGGGAAAAAGATAGCGGTAGGTAATTCATTGACCTATACGCCGCGATCCGCGCAGCTATATGCATACTCGCGTGTCTGTGTACACCTGTATACACACATGCACCAGCGCACCTTCCTGCTTTTCCCCGTGCACGCGCACTTTTTTTTCGCAAAACTACATACAGACGGGATAATCCGTGTACCGTTGACCCCGCGAGACTTGGCCGCTACACGTGCTTTTGAAATTTCGCCGAACAGTTACAATTGATCGCGATACGTTGGGACATTCACTTTATGAGCTTGACAGTGAAATATCGGTTGTTGTGTGTCGCGTGTTGGGAATATAGGATGAGCTCTTTAGATCAGCAATAACATCTGTACGGTACGGTTTATTGATGCTTCGCAGTGGATATCCACAGTGAGCTTACCAAATATAGTTTTTCACTGTATTGCTATGGGAATGAGTTCAGTTTTGAATATCTTTTTGAATTTCTGACACACAATGCAACAACCGATGTTTCACTGGTAAGCTCACAGTGGATTATTTACTTCATGAAGCGTCAGTCACGTCAATCGACCACTGCAGTGAATTGATTAAATCATCCGGCACCATAAATTTATAGAGTAGCAGTGACAATTATTTGTGTAATACATCAGAAGCATTAGTTAAATCAGTCCAAGTTAAACATAAATTATCGTATTGGATGTCGAAAATGTAGAGTAAAATCTTCGGATACACATCTACACTGTATACTGCACTCGATCTCGTAGCGCAATGCCCAGAATTTTCACTGATGCTTTACAGTGAATATTCAGTGTACTTTCTGAAAAGCTTACCGTGAAGGACCACTTCCATTGCATAAAAAATTCACTGTAATCCAATAAATAATTCATCCACCATACAGTGATCTTTCACTTTTATACAGCGATTTTTCACTGCAACCTTTTAAGAGAGTAAGAAGTAAGCTTCAGTTAAAAAAGACGATTGATGAGTTCGCTCGTCTTCTCACTGTAATACACTAAACGGCATTCGATTGAGGCTTTGCAGTGAATAATTACTGTCAACTTGTCAGTCAAATATTGTTTTCCACCGATGATAGTAAATATTCACCATGCGAATCAGTGAAAATTTCGGGTACCGCAATTTACTGTATTGCGCGCAGCGCAGAAATATGTACCTGAAGAGCTTTCTGCTAGCGTATACACAAATTTCAATTGGCGCCATCGAAGCGCGTTTCGTGAATTAGGAGATCATTGTCAGCCTACTACCACCTCCCCTTGACACGGTAAATTTTCACTGCGAGAAATCTCGAGAATGGATGAAATTCAAGCCGATCTTTTTTTATTCCTCGTGAAAAACTCGCGAATGCACGGGGGGAAATGCGCATCGAGGCATTTGCCGGCCGGTCGTCGCGAGTCGTTGTCGCGGATACTCGGCTAATGAAGCATGCCTAGAGCTGCGAGGAACAGCGCTTGGACCTTAAACTTGGCCGACAATTCGCCAGTCGTGCGCTCGGCTGATTCTGGTAATGGCCGACGTCCGCGCAATAGGTCCTCCAACATGCGGCACGACACTTGCGAGCTCCAGCAGTCTGCACTCCGCGTTCGCCAGGACTCATCGTCCAACGTACCGTTTTTTTTCCTCCCTGTGTAGTCGCTTTCAATCTCCCTCGCGCGCATGAGTTTGATCTACCGCGGATTAATGCATTTCGCCGGCTATTTTGTCAGATTTCGCTGGTATACATATCATTGAGATAATGACGCGACAAATGCGCGCACGTGTGCTAATCAATTGCTTTTTTGTTCCAGCCGATTCAACCATGAACACCACTGCTCAGCTCACCAGTGCTGGAACCAGCAACAAACTGATCCAGTTCTACAATTTGGTTTTCTGGGAATGGTCTGGTGAGTATCATGTGTATACCGTAAGGAGACTTTTAAGATGGGCTCATTCGCCAAAGAGGTAACAGGAACAATTGTCGAGACGCCCCCACCCCCACGTCAGTCAGCTGTTGTCTTAATCTACGTTGAATCGTCAATGCGTCGAAAATTCATTTGGTTTATAATAAATCATGTCAGGACTCGTCGTGGAAACTTTTATTCACTTTTAATAGCTTATATTGTTATGATCTCCCCTTAAAGAAAAAAAAAAGCAGACTGACCAGGTGATTCATTCTTAAGGTGGGGTCGTACCAGAGGAGAAACAAACAATTTTCAAAATTCGAGTAATTCCCACCGGCTATTGCTTCAATCGTTATACATTCGTCAATGCATCGTACGTTGATTCGGTTGATAATAAATTACAGAAGGAATAGCCGGGAATATTTCTCTTTCTCGTAGATTAAATGTAGATTAACTATCGGCGTTTTCCGTACAATGTTGCTCATTTTTCATAGCTCAGTCGAACGTATCGTTATCCGACGTATCAGTCGCACTCGGCCTTTCAAAGAATCAATGTATGGTTGGCTCACTCCGGTCAAGTTGTATTGAGGAACAGGCAAAAGTAGGCTGTGTGCGGTAGCTTTACTCTCGGGTGGCGAGATCACTAACGGCTACATTTTCTCCTTTCGCGAGACGACCGCGGCACGAGCGAGGGATGGATCTTGTGAAAAGCTTTGATTTGCAGACCCGAGGACGAGGGACTGGTTCCTGATCTCGTCGCCGCTGCCGGGGATGGGTATCCTGGCCGCGTACCTGTACTTTGTGACGTCGTGGGGTCCGAAACAGATGGAGCACCGCAAGCCATTTCAGCTGAAGAATACTCTAGTCATTTACAACTTCTTCCAAGTGCTGCTGAGCGTGTGGCTGTTCGCCGAGGGCCTCGACGGCGCCTGGCTCCACCACTACAGTTGGAAATGCGAGCCCGTCGACTTTTCCACGTCGCCGCAAGCTATGAGGGTCAGACGCGACGTTCTATCGTTCAGCCCTCCTGTTGACAATCGCAATATTGAATAAACATTGGTTTTAAATGTCGAATCAATGTTGACTCCATGTAAAAGTCCAAGATCATCGTATTGATTCGATATCGGAAAATTAAAACGAAAAATTGTCGTTTTGGATAGATATTAACGCCCAAACTGTGGGATCGAGATTCGATATAAAATTTGGAGATGGATATTCAAAAATAAGAAAACTAAATACCAAAACTCAATTCCACAGTGGTCGCGGCAAAAGTAGGATAGGGTGTACAGGAAGTTAAACAAAATTATTCAAAAGCTATGTACTTATATCATCAAGCACTCCGTCCAAACACTGGAGATGGACCCATCAGTGATGCCTCCAGTGTCATTATTATACGCTTAGTCAACACCTTGTTCGGGTGGCCGCTATAGACAAACGTAATTGCAATGTACTGTCAATTGGATTCCAACGCGACTTGAAAGTGATTATTATCTTATTTTTTTAGTTGTAATCAGTGCTATGCTTCTCTTGGGGCTAATAATCGGAGTGCTAGGAGTCTATAGGACCCTTTTGTGCCTATCGCGTCTGAAAACTGAAGTGTGCGGCTTGAGGCTTGAAAACAAAAACTAGCGTAGATCAATAAATACGGGATGAATATTGATTCAATATTGTGATTTTCAACAGGTTTGCTTTCAGCCTACACTCTAGATTTGAAATAGTCAAAAAACTACAAATTAATAGTATAAATTACAATACTGATAAAAATAGTAGGTGTTGCCTCAAAAATAGTGAAATTTTTCTAAAAAAAAAGGTAAATTTTAATTGAAAAAGTAATAAACTAAAATATGAGTAAGTTTTGACTATTTTTCTAGTGAATATCCACTATTTTGCATTTTGTACTATTAAATAGTAGTTTTTCAGTATTTTTGATTTACAGTGTATCGTTTATGATGCAAAACTGCTCGTAATACTTTTACCCGCTGGGTAGAGGAAATATTAACGTTGTTTTCCGTGTGTTACGTCGACAGGTGGCTAGAGGAGTGTACGTGTACTTCTTGGCTAAGCTCACCGAACTGCTTGATACTGTATTTTTTGTTCTGCGCAAAAAAGACAGGCAAATAACGTTCCTGCACATGTACCACCACACCGTCATGCCAATGATCTCGTGGGGTGCCACGAAATATTACCCAGGTGGCCATGGTACATTCATAGGTGAGCTGATCAAGATTATTAAACTCTGACCGCGAGATTACGTGCCGCGTTTATGTGAATTTACACTTCTCTTTGGAATATTCATCGATGCGTAAAACAGCATTTCAAGAAAAATACAGTTTCGAGATAACTACGTTTGAACTTTTATTTTCACATTCGAGACAGTTAAAAAAATTCACTACGACATTCCACGATATACAACATTCGCGTGTTACGGCAATATATCGACAAGCATCGATTCATGGGCTATTTCCTATATTTACAGTCGCTCGGCGAGTCCGAGGCGAGTCGAAAGTGCCCGACGTACAGCTCAAATCATGACGCGAGAGTAATTTTGATTGTTACGCAACACCATTTAGCCATTTACTGTTTACCGAAGCCTTTCGAACCCGCCAAAACTGTAATAGCTCGCGAGCCAATAATCATCACGTGTTTTTGTCCGCAGGTGTTATCAACAGCTTCGTCCATATCATAATGTACTCGTACTACATGCTCGCTGCGATTGGGCCTCAGTTGCACAAGTACCTCTGGTGGAAGAAGTACATCACGACGCTGCAAATGGTAATTGCACTGACTTTTATCGAAGGGACATTACAACTGTTGTTTCGGCTCGCCTGCACGCCAGCTTTCTTAAACCTATACGGAGAGCAGGGCTCTGCTGGAAATGACAATTGTCGATAGTAACGACGTAATGACAGACTGACAATACTGAAAATTTCCCCTGGAACTTCTAGGAAAAGACACTAGAAGTACTATGAAAAATTACTGTGGGGGATAGTGAAAATTGGCAGATGGTGAAAGTTCGAATGATCTGCTTATTTTCACGAAATTCTATGCTGATTAGGCGTAACCTCTACTGTCCTCTCCATTTTTAGCGGTTTTAGCATACCCATTGATTTGTTCACTATGCTGACAGTTGATTGAATAATATGTTTGGAAAGAATGAAACATTAAATCAAGTTAATTTCACCCAAGTTATGCAAATTATACCATTTACTTTTAATTTATTCAAAATTGTAATAAGTGGTTTAAAAATCGGACCGTGCCTGCGACACAGAATAGAGAATAAATTTTTCAAATATCACTCTGAAAAAACTATAGTGGAAATAACTCGAGTGTGCCAGTCTGTGGCTAAAACTGCAGATGTTCTAGTGAAAATTACCACATCTTCTCGTGAATTTCACTAGAGCATATCCGTGTGCACTGATAATGATTAGATTTTTGAAAAAATAAATGCTCGGTGTTGTTTAACGCTTTGCTATTCATCCATCGTTGAAGTTACGTGTTTGATTGAGTCGAGCCATTATCCCAGACAAATTCCGGATCGTTTCATCATGTGTGAACGGGTTTTCAATCGTATTCATTAATTTTCGCGAGTGCCGCGCTTGGTAAATTGAAAAATTAGAGTATAATATCCGATGAAGATAATCTTGAAAATTGAAAGTCCGAACACTCGTCCGTGCGAGGGTATACGTTATCGAAACTGCACCAACCCGAATTCGCCAATCCCGGTAAAAATATCTTCAACGTTTCAACACAATGAATTTATTTGTTTTTACGTAATCAGTTGCTCGCAGCACAAGCTCAGTTGCTTTCGTCACTTTCAATCCATTCATTGTTGAGTAATGGCCCGGTCAAGTTGCCGTATAATCCGCTAAAACGTTTTCAAGCGTACGCCGTTTCAAGCGTACGTCGGTTATGTGCGTATAACACATTGTCAATAATAAGATTCGCATATATGTGAAATAATTCTAATGGGGAACTGCGCATTGTGGCGCTTTGCTCGTTGCCTAACCCAAAAGCTAACTTGGATAGGCCGGATAAATTGTTGAGAACATCGTCACGTAACAGCATATTTGTATATATTGCCAAATCGTCGAATAAAAAATTGAGATTTATGGTCGGTTCGTTTAGTGTAAAGAAAGCAAATATGGTAATGTAATCAGTCTCTTTGAAATGGGCTATTTTCTAAAATAAATTGAATTGTTTTGTCGAGCGGCCAAAGTATAATGAATCGTGCAATGAATATTAGCATAGGATTGGAGAATGTAAAATAGGTTTGACAAACGAGCTTCGAGGGCTTTCTAATACTTAGGAAGTGGAAATTGAATGAATTTTAACTTCATATTCTCCAATTTGCAATGTTTTTTTAAAGAAGACATTTTTTTATCTTAATGGGCATATAACGACGTAACAAAAAGTGGTTGATTCTATTCTCTAGTATAAAGAAATTCATTTAGCTGATTTTATCATTTTTTCCAGATAGTTTCATTTTTAGTTGATTCTTTTATAAATACTCATATATAATTGTACAACAATACATCAAGCACACGTTTTTGTTGGAAATAATTTTAACGTGAATCGAATTCAAAATAAGCTTCGGTTTTATAGGAAATAGAGTCATTCAAATTGAAATCAGCTGAATGAATTTTGAAGAATGTATTATGATGCATCTAAATATTATAGCAGGTATAGGCGCAGCCACTGCTAATAAGTCAACTCATTCTAATATATCATGATTGCGCCATAACATATTACCGTTGATGAGTAATGTAAGTCTATATTTTTGTGAAGTTTTCTTGAATGTTACACGTTAGTTGAATTGGAAGAAAAGTCTAGATCTATGACAGTGAACGATTCATGACAGATCATTGTATCATAACAGAAATGATAATTCTGGAACGACTGCGAATATTGAAAATCACTACGAGGAGATTTAATTGATAAGTACTAGATAGGAAGATCTTTTCAACATACCCTGCAACTATAATAAAGTGCTGACTTTTTCCCCCCGACCGCAGGTTAATAAAGATGTATGTGGACGCCCTGCTCTCACGTGGCCTCCATATAACCACTTTCCTCCCTTGTGTTTGGGGAGATAACTCAGTAATTTATTCCGAGTGGAAATTATGATGTTAAAGATGAAACAATGTTGCATTTTGACGCAGGTTATTCGTGATTAGTTTGATTGTGTGAGTTCACTGATCGACAGTGGCGATGCCTAGATACATTCCGATACATCCTGAAATTCGCCGACACCTAATAATGTGTGTGAAATCGTATTACAGGGTCAATTCTGCCTGGCTTTCGTGCATAGCCTGCAGCTGCTGTGGCAGGACTGCGACTACCCAAAGTTTTCCCTCTTCTTCATCCTGCCAAACGCCATGTTCTTCTACTTCCTCTTCGCCGAGTTCTACAACACGGCGTACAATGTTGAAGCGAGCGGCAATGGCAAGAAGAACGACGACGAAAACAACGGCGACGGCAAGAGCCAACCCCTCAACGGCAAACTCCCAAATGGCAGACTCCCAAATGGCAAATTATCAAATGGACACTGCCCCCAGCCCACCGCTGCAAACGGCCTGCCCAAGACCAAGTCCGCCTAGATTTTCGACCAACCAACAACACACGTGTATATATATGTAAAACTTGCGGTGTGTGAGCGTGTATGTCGGTGCATTAGCGCAGATGCGGTGTGTAACACGCAACGAATCCGTCTGCACTGAGAGAAGAATACGGTGATTGGTAATCTCCTAGTGGAAATAATGATGCATGTAGATTACATATACCTAGAAATGAACTGACTGGTTTTTTTTTACGCGTGATATTAATGCGGTTGATCATGTTGTCCAATTCGGAGATACGGTAAAAATGATTCTTATAATGGTAATTTTATTATAGTTATTCATGTCAGTCCGTTTCTAGGCATAATTTTTTGGGTTCAAATTGATACATAATTTGTTTACTTGGGTATGTACACATTTTGGGATTAATTATTCCGAATATATTGTAATAGTTAGTGTGCAAGAGTTGAGTGAAGCAACTGTATAGCTGTATATAGCGCAGTAAAGTTGGCGGCGCATACACCAACAATACGCGAAAAGTTGATTTTTTTTTTATATTACCTACTACTCTACGCATGGTTCATTGAAAATCGAGTATGCGTACAGTAACAGTTAGTATATCAAGTTTACACAACTATTCTTTTCTCAGTGTGCGATATTCATAATTTGCGTATTCAACTTCGAATTCTCGTAATTCACCCGTTTAGAGAAATGGGCCAAAAGTCAAGGTTAGGGTATGGCGAAAATTGCCGGGTCTACTGCAATTGTGGGACCCGGCATCACTATGTATGAATACATACCAGGCGTCTCGTAAAAATTTTCCAAATTTGCCGCAACTGGATTGTTTCTTTTGTCGCCGGAGCTATGAATAATCTTGAAAAATCTGTTTTTACCGGTTAATCAAATGCTATAAATACAAAAATCTCATCATCTGTGAACAAGCGAAATTCCATAAACTCACCGGACGTGAATATATGCTAAAACAGCTGATATTTTACCAGGCACCTGGTAAAATTTGAGCAGGAACGGGTAACGTTCGGTGGTGCCACCTGCTCTGTGTGATGTCGGGTCTACGATTACAGTATGGCTGGTAATTTTTACAAAACCCTAACCTCAATTCATAAAGTAATTTTCTCTGTCTGTGTGGCTCAGTTACAAAATTGCACAGATTGTGGAATGCGATGGTAACCGGCCCTGGCGCGCGCACACACACACACACACACACACACACACACACACACACACACACCACACACAGTCGAATTTTTCTTACTTTCGTACAATTTCTCCAGCCAAACTGTTGCTATTTTCACTTTGTACATTTTTCACCGTACCGATTCGTGTGAGAGGAGAAATTTGAGGAAACAAGTATAACGACAGATATTGAATGTAGAAGAGTTGTTTTAACAACGATCTATAAGAATATGCTTCCATTATATGATATATATATATACATACAATAACGGTTCAAGTTACCGTATCAATTAGCGTGTAATATCAAACATCGCGATGTTTATATTATACTTATACATATATACGTTGTAAGCATAGTTTTATTTAACGCACGAACAGAGTTTGTCAAAATCAAACATTATTCCAAATGTATAGAGCTAGAATTTCGTAAATTCTGACCGTAGATTTACATAAAAGGGTCGATTGAATAACAACACAATATTTAATGTTGCGACGCTCGCGCATTGTGAGTGAGATTGAAAATACGAATTGCAAGTGGTCTCAGAGACTTGCGTGGATGTAACCCAAAAATTTCCGGAACACTTAGTCTAGTTTGAAACGGAAATCGTTTTGAAAGTAAGTATTTTCTATCTCTTTGATAATTTAGTTCTATAGAAACCATGTATTGTTGACCAGTATAGAGGAACATGGATGTCTAGAAGATTTTATAAAAAAAAAAATTATAAAGTTTTTCAAAGAATTTCTATGAGAGTTGTTGATACTATGCAGAATTTCTAATACTTAATAGATGAATTTCACTCAAATACAAATGTTGAATTGATAATGTTGAGTTGATTGTATAATCGATACTTTTTCAATCTTTTTTATTCCAGGCTGATTTTGTAAGAAATAAATAGCTAATTAAAAAACGCGTTGGATTTTTCTCCTTCTCTATTCGCTCATATGAATGGATAGTTTCATCAAATATTCGACTAATTTTTCATTTGCAGCACCATATGTTTCAAATAATACCATTTGTGACGGTAGAATAATTACGTTAGTGATAGATTGTATTAAGGTTTGAATGGAAGTTTGGAAGAAGAATAGCATTGATATTCATCATGTATTGATACCTCCTCCGAAGAAAAGCGCATTACAAATCTTGGAGCGAAGAAGAGCACATTTTAAAATTACCCGACAGCGTAAATCTTGGGCAAAGAAAAGCACGTTCATATCTCAGCGGGAAAAAAGCACATTTCAAATCTCGAGGCAACAAAAAGCACATTGTAGCACGAAAATTTTATTCAATTGTTCTGGTTAAGCTTTTAATAATTCTGTTACAACTGCTCACTAATCTTCACGATCTAGACAATATTTCAACTCGCTGCATCTCTTTGAATTTTGATCAAATAGAGAAACAAAAAACGGGGTCTCGTCATCGTAGAATCCGAATGTTCTTCTACGAAATTCTGAATAATTTTGGATGAAAAAAGTCTGCTTACTAATATTCAAATTCTAGGCTCTCTCAATGTTATACAGTTTTTAGCATTACAAAATTACAATTTTCCATAAAATGTGCTTTCCTTCGTAGGAGGCGACTCGATCTAAGATCAAATATGGTCGATCACCGCCGACACACTCAAATTCCTCGGGTCGAAAAGTGGGCCTTATCAGGAACGTCATATTTGTATGTTTTTACGCGATGACAAGATGTTGACACTGGTTATTCAGTTTCGTTTAGTCATTTTTCAAAAGACAAAACTTCGATAGATTTGCTGTTTTGAATATTGATATGTAGATAATGTCGAATATTGTATATTTCAAATGTAAATTGCGAATCTAAGTATATACAAATATAATAAACCCTTCCTCCTCTATGAATCGACTTAGGTTTCCGTAAAATCAGATATTAAGAAACAAACAAAATAATTGTTTTAATGTTAACCAATAAAAAAACCATAAAAACTTGTTCCATTTTTTGAGATAGAAGCATGGCATACTAATGTATGTTGTATCCTATACAAAAACATTATATATAATTCATATTTTTACCCTACACCAAATAACTGTCCAAATACTCGTGAATCGAGTTAGACTTTTCTCTATTGTAACACAAAAAGAAAGACTTGTCGTTTCGGGAAATTTCAAAACCCACAGAAAGACACGGTTGTATGACAATAGTTTTTTTTATTCCATATTTATATAAATTTTCATGAAAGAGGCCAAGTATCTTACATTCTTCCGCCATTCGACTATCAATAACACTTACGAAAAAAACTTCCAGTACCATAAAAATGACGAAGATTCACATAAACTATTTACAAAGTTTGGCCACGCGATACATTTAAATTGTCCCAAAATAAATAACGACATTTATACAATTAACGATCAATTTCCATGATGGGACTGGCCATGAAAATAGTTTGAACAATATTCAGCGCTCAGTTTGAGAAGGTGGCTTCGAACGCTGCAATTCATCAAGACAATATTGCTCTTACGTCTTCTTTGGCTTGGCATAAGCTTTCCTGTAGAAATCGCCGAACAAATACATGAAGATGACGACGTTCGTGAGGAAGAAATAGGTGAGGGCTTTCGGCATGCGGCAATCCATGGTGAGGGTGAACATGAGGTATGCGAACATTATTCCAAATTGTATCTGTGAAATTGGTGAGAAACGTTCGATTATCTGTTTACGTTCGTTATTTTATAAATTCAGCTGCGTGAACAGGCAAGAAGCACCAGGACAAACAAGGATGTTGAGTATTTCAAGTGGTAACGACACTGGATAATTTGAATAGATTCATTTTTTTCATTCATGTTCGAGACATGCATGGTATAATTAAAAATTTTATTCCATCACCCTTATGAGTAGGATATACATTTCAGAATTTTTATAGCTCATTTTCCGTGGACCTCCCGAACGGTCATGAACGTTAAAACAAAACTTTCAACGCGATCGTCTAGAAACTGCATTTTTCATAAACACGGCTTCTAGCATAACTAGGTAATTTTCCATTCTTTTGGGTTGGAATTATAATGGTAGCCTATCAATCAGAATCCAAACAAGAATACATGAGGATTTTGCAAAATATTAAAATCGTAAAAGTTATTAAGTAATTTCAGACGGCTTATTTTTCACAAAAATTTACTGTTTTCAGGATTTTTGAATTTTTTAAATTCCGTACGTATTCTTATAGCTGTTCTGACGACTGATCCGGATGTTTTTATTAGAGAACCAAATTTACTAAAAATATGCTGCAAGGCATTTTTGAAAATTAGCGCTGCCCAGTGCCGCCACGTTATAACATGTTTTCGTAAAAAAATACATATATTTGTACCAAGACAAGTTTTTTCAATCAAAAAAATTGCCCGAAATGTAGTTTATTTTGAGGCCTCTGCAGCCATAGCTTCTTAAATTCAAGAGTGTTTCACATGCTTGTTATGAATATTTCCAAGATAATATATCTCAATGATTTCCAACCTCACGGTCGTCTTTTGAATAGAAATATGGAAAAAAAATCAAAATTTTAATTAGCGGTATATCAAAATCACGAGTACGTAATAGGTAAGAATACGCTAATATTTTTATCTTAGAAATAAATATTTCTTTTTGCGATCCAATCAAAATTCGAGTTAATACGAGATGAAATTGTATCAATCAAAACCGCTGAATTTTTCAATGCTCATGAATCTGAACAAAAATAAAAATACAATCTAGGTATTTTTCTATATCCTATGTAATGCACATGGAAAAAAGTAGTTGTTGCGAGAAATACTTCCACCCTATTGTATTGACCCTATATAAAGACGAATCATTCACGGATAGAATTATTCAAGTTGCTTATAGCTACTCACCAGTTGGATCCAGGTCATATACTTCTTCCACCACAGGTATTTCTTGTACTCGGGCCCGAGTGCGGCGATCAGGTAGTAAGTGTACATGATTATGTGGACGAAGGAGTTGAGGAAACCGAGGAAAACGCCCTGCTCCCCTGGTAGATACTTCAGGTAGCACCACGAGAAAAACGTGACAATCGTGTGGTGATATACGTGGAGGAACGATACTTGGTTGAACTTTTTACGCAACACAAAGAATACCTGCAAGCGAATATATCGTTTTGAATGACGAATATAAAAGTAGTGGCGACAGAACGAGTCCGCCACAAGAAAAGTTACTCGAACGAAACGTCTGAATTCCGGTACTATTCGGCAAACTGAAGGTCGACCAGCAAATGACCTTGAAAATAACGCGATGGGGTTGAACCAACGAAAACAATGTGCGCAGTGAAGCTTTCTGTACGTAAAGATGTAGTTCGAACGTTTGAAACCCACAACGGAAAGTAAGAATTTTCAGGGGAATCGATGCATTTAATGAAACTTTTGTACAGAACATTTTATGTTATCGTAAAATAAGCGTGCTTGTTTCATTCCATCAAGATCCATCTCATGTTCGGGTTGTCGAAATTATCAATAGAATAATTCTCCAAAATATGTACGAGTGCTATACTTACTGTATCCAGGAGTTCATCTCATGTTCGGGTTGTCGAAATTATCAATAGAATAATTCTCCAAAATATGTACGAGTGCTATACTTACTGTATCCAGGAGTTCGATGACTTTTGAAAAAAAATACCACCAGCCTCCTGACGAGAGCTGAAACATTAATTTAGTTCGGTCATATTTGATGTCTATCATAGATTGTCATGGAGAGGCAATATTTTGTGTAACCAATCGTAATAATAGTTTCTGAGATGATTCTTGGGTACCCAAATAAGTAATATTTACAGCCAACCGATACATACATATCTAACCCAAAGTTTTGATTTCCAAAATATTTACATAATTGATTTGACGAATGCATCGAATAGGGGAGAGCGAAGCAAGCTGACGATTTTTTTGTACGAGAGAACTACAATTAAGCCAATATATTTAAATATACTATATGAAAGAGATCGGTATGATTAGTACACAGCCATTTTTATTTACAAAACATTTCTTTATATTTGTTATATTAATTGATTGTATCGGGACAAGAAATGTCTACCAATGTGCCCCCGGTGGAGGTAAGTTGGCAAACTATGGATATCTCGTAAGTCACGCGACGTGCAAAGATGGCGTCAATTATAATTGAAGTATATTACCAAGATTACTCACACATTTTCAAGGTGTCAGTCGCGTCTTCTGAATGTGATTGAAACATTTTTCAGTATTCTATTGTTCAACATCGATAAGATATAGTATTCTCATTAAAAATCAATTATATTCGAATTAGTCGAGAGTCAACTTTCTCTCTGTTCTAACATTACCCTACCCGAGTAATAAACGGAGTTCACTCCGACTCAAACCACACCTGTTATCTTGAACTTTTTCTGGTTTTTCTAATGATCAAAACTTTCATTTTCCTGTGAAATATCTTTGAATGTAAGTACGATTGCATTGCCACACACACACACGCTTGCCATCCAACATCTATCCACGTGCAGTGCGTATAGTCACAAATCATTAAGAGAATGATCGGCACAAATTCATGAATTAACACTTTCAATTATGTACATGATACACATGATGATCTTGATATACACATCTGAAAAAGTTTCTGCACGATTCGTAACCCAGGTGCACTAGCTTCATCATGACAGGTGAATTCATCTATAGCAAAGCTAACTAGGTTTAGTTTCACGATTATTAAAACCTTGAGGATCCTTGAATAATGAAAGTCTATGTACAAATTTACCTGTGACTATGGTAACTTTTTGATTTGAGATTGTTTATTTCACTCTTGAATCAGTTAGTAAAAATTGTTCGAAATGAATCCAGAGAAATTGGTTTCAGGAGGTCAAGAGACTTTGGAAAAAACGCGTTTCATTTGGGGACTTTACAAATACGAAAAGGCACCTGGCGTCAAGAGTGAGTATGGTTCCACACGTGTAGACAATCCGAACCTACGCCCATAGGTATGCATGAATAAAATCTTGGAACATCAAACTGAACTTACCGCAACCTGGAGTTTGCTGTTGATGAGGGAGGGTGCTCCATCGCAGTTGTGGTTGGCGAACACGAGTTTGGGCAGGTCGACTCTGAACGTCTAACAAGAGAAATAAGGCACGATTTAATTACTCAATATTCAACATCGTAAGAAAGGAAGAGAAGGTTACCGTGAGATATTTTGGAAACTAAGCGAATTGAATTGAATAAAACAAAATAGATCGTTCGAGGGTCGATGCGCTCGGATATTGGATTCTCAGATTATTTTTGTTTTTAAAACTATGAGGCCATTCCTCGCACGGCTTCGCCATATCACACAGTCCTCGTCGCATAGAATTATTTTGAACAGATGAAATGATGAGTAAATAAATTACCGAAGAAGTGACTTTCAATCATCGACTGGTTTTATTGAAGCTTCTCACTGAAAATCTCAGCTACTGTATTGTGCTATAGAAATTAGTGCAACATTGTAGGCGTGTGTATTGAAAGAGCTTTCTAAATGTCTCACATGCGATGCAGTGACCGATATATTACTGATTCGAGCTTACGATGAGAATTAACTGTTATACAGTGAGCAATATTCGAGTGAATTTTCACTTCAATTCCATGAGTAAATTTTTGCTATCAACACTAATTGAACAAAAGTGAAATTTCACTTTTATTGCGTGAAAAATTCGCTGCATTTCATTCAATTATTCATCCAGCTTCATTCGGTGGCTTTTCATTTTTATACACTGGTTTATCAGTAACGTTTTCAGAAAGTATGTAAAACAAATACCTTCAGAAGTTTCAAAAGGATTGCCCCAAATTTCAAGTAGTCTTCTGGTCAGTATAGCATAAATTAAATCAGTCGGTCACTGTATTGATTAACTATTAGCCATTTAGATAGCACAAGATGCACTAATTTCATTTTTCAATTGTATATTTCAAGTGTATATTTAGAGAAATTATTTTTCTCTAAATATACACTTGAATTGAAAAAAGCCCAAAGCTTCGAGACAGGATTTCAACGAATGGCGCGAGAGTTTTTACCGCGATTCGCGTGTGCACGATGCATGAAAACTCTCCAAAGTGATCTATTCACATTGCGGCTAGACTGTGTGACACGAACAATCGAATCCTAATTTCGACAGGCTGGCCCGCTCGACTCGTGTCCCGTGGAAACTCCCATTAAAATTGACCCGATCAAAGAGCGTAGCGCGAGACATTTATTTCGAAAGGAAGTAAAAAAAAAAAAGAAAAGAGTTTATAAGCAGTAGCGCGCGCGCAGCAAAGAATGCGAGCCGACGACCGGGCGCGTTTAGGAAAGTGGGTGATTGCGCGTTCCGGGGCTCGCTCGTCCGCTCGCTCACCAACATCGTCAGCCAAATACTGAAGAGCACTTGGAAAGCGTTGTATAATATTATAACGGTCTTCAGCTCGAACGCTGGCCTCTTTTCCATCATCTTCGGGCCGATTTTGAGGACGAAGGACAGGTAGGCGACCAGGATCATTATCACCGGCTTGGGCGAGCTCATCAGCAGCCACGAGTCCACCATCGGATCTGGAAATCAAATAAAATCACGTTTTATCGTCGTCCCGCGATTATCCACGCGTATAAGGTGGTTTCCCGATACGTCGGTCGATTTGACTATTTACGATTATTTTTTATTGCAAGTGTTTAGAAATTAATATTCCTTTTGTAGATTTCATTTCGAGCGTATGGGACCTGTTCAGTGGAATTCAAACTTTTGAACTCTTCATAAATAATGCATCGAGTTTAACGGAGGTTACTACACATTAACGGTGTTTACAGGACTATAAAAAAAAAAAAATAATACATTCCGTATAAGACATTGAAACATACTAGAAATTCGAATAGTATTTTATCATACTTGTGCACGGGATTACACTAGAAATAAATGCTGAAAATTGAAAAATTATGAATATAGGTTGCAAAATAAATAGTAATTATTTTTTCAAATGGTTTCGTGGATTGAAAATTTGTTTGCCGATTGCAGTTAAACATAGTTTACGCGTTAAGTTAAAATATTTTCCGGTTCGAATAAAATTGTCATTCTCGACTATTTTTATTTCACGCGATAATTATTTACCGACCAATGAAAAAAAACTGACGTTGAGAATCGAGGCTTACAGCGAGCGTACTTCATAACCGGCCCTAGACAAACTCTCCAGAGCCGAAGAGGAAATTCCCGTGTCGATCTAGCGACGACTGTACACAGTAATACATTTCCCATTGTATACGCGTGAAAACTAACGGAGATTGAATTTTCGGTGTTTCCCAATTTTTCCCGGCCACATCCACACCCGCTTCCAAGTATCTGACCGTGAAATACGTCGCCCGAAAAGAGTCGAGTGTATCCTCCGTGGATTTTCGTTATCAATCGACGCAGAGCCAAACATTTCGATAATTCGTATCGAGGAACGACCGGTGGATTCGTGCGCGCAAGGAGAATCCAATTGCCGGCCCCCGACACAGCTCGTTTGATTCGGATGCAAATGAGCCAACGTTACACTTTCGATCCTGCGAACAAGCACATTCCGGCTATTCCGTTACGTTCGACGTATATATAGCCCACTTACGCCGGCAAAAATGCGACGCGCTCGTCGCGCAAAAGCTTGCGCGACACTTTTTCTCTTCTCTCCTTCCCTTTCGTTATGACATCGATCACAGCTGATTCGGATCGGACGCGAGCGCGACACAAAGCTAACATCGCAAACGGGATCGCGAGCGAATTGATGAAATTTCCTTCTCGTCCCCGCCCCCGCCCGCCCGTCTGCCCGCACGCTGAGAGAAAAATATATTAGATTCCAATAAGTATATCCATTAATGTGTGGATTATTCGAATGAAGGAAATATTTATTTGAAATTAATAAGTTTTTGTATTTTGAACGAATGTTTATTTAAAAAGCATTTCTAAATTTGATTAAAATAATATTTAAGTGAAATAATTAATAGTATTCAAATTAAATGAATAATTAATTGAATGAATGAAATATAATTTTTTATGATCAATTATCAGAAATATAATGATTGAACGAATATTTATTCACTTTGATAGTATTCAATTGTTCACAGTAAATAAATATGTATTAGGGACTAATCGAACTTCGAATCGAACAAATTTTGTTTGATTATACCATATTTTTCCCCCAGTGCAATTCAAAAAACGGATGTTGCTCGTAACGTAGTCGGCATTAGCATATTTCCCAACGGATGCCTCGTGAATTTAGAGTCGCGGCGATCGGTTTAGTCGATTAAATTTCAATATGCTTAGACGTGGCCGAGAAAAAACTGCCCGGCCGGTGCGCGCTTTGCTCTCTGCTAATTGACCCGCCACGGCGATAAAGCGCGCGCACGTGTCGTTCGCGCGGCAAATCAAAGGGCTCCTCGGGCCTGCCTGTTTGCCGCGGGTAAATAGCTCTCGCGCGCGCACTTGTCTTCCTCGATACGCGTCCTTTTTTCTCTCTCTTTTTCCACCTCCTCTTTCTTTCCACAAAATTAATGAGCACACCCGGGGACACTTGTGTGGCACTGACTAATGTCGGTCGTTTCGGCCGATCCTATGTAGGATCCGTGCGGGCCGCTCGTACATTTTTCGGAAACGCGCGCGTGAATAATCTCCACAGTTGGGATTCCTCGTTTGAGGTGGACAGAAACTGGATTCCTACCTTTGTTCGTCTCCAACAGCTCGTGATAGTTGCTGACGACTTGTCCGATTAAGCTCGACATTCTGATATGCGGATGCGCGCAGACTGCGCCGGACAACGACCCTGAAACTGAAACGACAATTTGAGCTTATGATCGTCTCGGATCGGGTGATTTTCCCGGGGCGACTCCTCGGAGTTTGGGTAACTTCATTCCTCGAGTTGTAAACCGGAAACGCAAGCTCTCTCTCGTCCGTTCGATGATACTCATATGTGATAAGCGGTCTGCGGACTCGCGTCACGTTTCGGTATCACCTGGACAAATTATTTCTAACTACACCGGTGGGACAAACCGAATGACTTCGATCCGTTTGCGTATCGATGGGAGTTAATTAACCGCTGATTGTTGATTTTTCTTGTCCCCCCATAGGCTTGGGAAAATACAACAGCAACCGTGTGGGATCTCGACTGATTTCATGGGTTGGAGGATTACCGATCGAAGCCCCGAATCGATTTCTCGTAGGACCGAGAGATCCGGATGATTCTTGTCTCGAGCGCGCTCGACATTGAGATAACTGTAATCGTTCGTTATAGGACTGAGCGCGAGTAATTTATATTTATACACATAATATGAAACTTTTGTTTGATGTTATTCTTATTCCCTTCGGCTGACGGCAAAATTTATCGTTTAATTGTCACGATAACACCAATCTTCCTCGGTGACGAAGGTCGCCACGAAGCGAGCATTTCCTCAAGTCGCACAGTCGAAACACATTCTAGAACGATGAAAACTACTCGTCGGCCGTGAGCTATATCGTAACGATTCGTGGGATAGGTACGGGGATGAAGAACAAGGGGACCTTAGTCCAGCAAACCCCACTGGAATCGCTCGGCTTTCAAGTTTTCGCGACACCAAACTGCCGCACTTAACGTACGGGGTAAAATCGCGCGCGCACTGCCAAACCTCGGGGGTTTGGGGATGTGGATCGGGACACGAGAGTATTGCAGGGTTCACCTGTGGAGGCCCGCGCGAGTCGGGAGGGGCCTTGATGAGCTCGTTCACGTCGGCGCGATCGCGATGGGCCCGGAAGCGCTCGTACGGAAAACTGAGAGTGCCCGACTCGGAGCTTCGGCTCGAATGGTCGGCCCCGGCCCGCCTGCAATCGACGAATGGCTCTCGCCGCCTGTCGCCGTCACCGCCCCCCTCCTATGTCCTCATCGAAGCGCGCGCGCCCACCTTTTCGAACTTAGCGGAACAGGTGGCAAACGCCGCCGACGACGACGACGACGACGAAGACACGTGACGAGTGAACCGTTTGTCAGTCCCTCCTCGTGATGGACCGGCTCGGGTCGACCGATTTCGGCAAGAGGATAATTTGTGTGTGTGTGTGTGTGTGTGTGTCTAATGAGTATGACGATTCGTAATTTAAAGATCTAACGTCATTAGACGGAACGAATTGTACTCGTTGAATGATTTTTAGTTGATTCCTAATGATCCAGCTGTCTTGATGAGGTGTCTCTTGTATTGTACACGAAGTGATGAAGACCAATTCGAAATTTTCAAAGAATAAAATGTTTCTCATTAGTGTAATGACATGGCGATGAACACGTAGACTATTTCCTATCTACTAAAAATCTTTTAGATAGTTACTGAATATAAATTATTATACCATACGCCGAGAAAATAAAGATAATCGTACGCGTAACTATAAATTATGCACACATTTATACTTCAAAATTCTTATTTGTTGCAATCTTTGAGGGCCAATCGGTGTGATAGGGATGGGCGATTCCACAAAAAAAAACTCGATCCCAAGAAATCGATATTTTAAAAGCATCGATACTAAAGAATCATGATTCATGTAAAAGAATCGGAGTATCGGTTGGGAATCAAAAATATTTTCAATAACTATTAATAATACGACAAATAATACAAATACAAGACTTTAAATCTGATTATTCATTAATATTTGATGATTTTATAGAAAATAATACTATGAACAAACATTTTTGATTAAAAGTTGCCAAATTTACTTCAAATCAATTTTAAAATCTTAATTCATTCGAGTTTTTTCATGTTCAATGAATATTTGAACAATGAACAATGAATTTTGAGATATTCTTACCATTTCCACCGTTATGCGGTGTTTTAATTCATTATGAACTTACGTTCATTGTCATACTAATTTTCGTGAGATTGAAGACTTTAAAACTGTTCAAAACTGACACGATGAATATTCCCTGACTAGATTCGGTACATAATACTTTGCCTACTAAATTATGGAAGCAGAATAGCTCCTTATATACGTATTACGTGAATCATCTTCGTGTTATTCAACTGTTCATGTCAGAGAGAAAAATTTGTTGTTAATATTAGATCATTGATCGATTCCTCATAAAAATGGAGTTGAATCGCTACTAATCGATTATTTTTTTGAGAATTGCTGAAATAATAGACTCTTCAAATAAAGTATCGATCCCCATCGATAGAATCGGGCAGTATCGCCCATCCCTAATCCGTGATATAGAGTTTAAATGAAAACTCCATATAAATTTATATTTAGCGACGTGTCGCCAGCTTGGTTCGCTGGCCTCATCAGGCTATTTATTATCACAAAACAAAATAACAATAAACATTACAAACACCATTTACATATATTCAATGAAGAGCAAACAAGTTTTCTCACTAGTGTAAAATAAATGGTGTCAATTCTACAGAATGATATACATAATTATTCCAACTACGCTTGGACTGATTAAGAATTGGATAAGTTTTATAAACGTTGTCAGGAAAGCTGTGTTGTTTTTTCAAAATTATTAACAATTTATTTTAAAAGTGAATACGAATATTACACTATTATCATAGCGAGGCAAGATTATTGTTCTATTCTGAGCGTATAGTTGAACCGTTACACCACTACTAGTTGGGATATGACTATACATTTTTCTCAGTGTTTATACACTCATGAATGCAGCACACACGATCTACCATACACACATGTTCACAAACAATTAAAAATTTACCATGGCAAAACACTGTGGAAGAAAATGTTTTAATAACAATGCGTGAATTTCTGAGATCAAAGCACCTGATCACTGTATTTCGCGAGATGTTAGTCACATCTTCATTCATACTGTATATAAGGATCGATGACGAATGGGTTATGTATTATCGATGCAATCTGTTACGAATGTCAAACGACTTTGTAAAGGTATTTTACCGGAAGATTATGACGAAAACGCATCATATATGTGGTACGAATAGAATTTATTGAAGCTTATCTCAAGTTGATTTGATTTTCATTCAAACAATATTTTTTTGTTTTTTGTCCGAATTTAAACTTTTGATGGAATAGAAAATCTGATAGGCATCGAATCAACAGGAACAGAGATTGTACCCAAGCATCGAGGTTTTTAGGTGCATTTACGATCAAAATTTTCAGAAGAAATTGTTTTCTTCCACATTAGCTCATGTGAAGAATGACATTGTAAATGCGTATGTTTTTGATAAATGTTTAATTATTTAAAGACGCCTTTGAGCTAACGAGTGTTATCCGGCATCTACAGAAGAGTTTCCGCCGTGATACGCTGATATTTGCAGTTTACGACTCGTAGAAATTCCAGCATAATTTCACAAGCTTTAATGTCAGGTCCTAGTACGATGAGATCAACGATTGCTGGGTCCTCTACACTGAAGATCCGTAGATATTCGGGAAATTTAGTTCTATGGTTCCAGTATAAAGGACAGTTCCAAAGAATATGGAACTTCATGATAAATCGTATATTATGTATTCATGAGTGTGCAGTGTCTAGGAAATGACTCGTCCTAGATATCCACCTGATAGCATTCACCAGTAAGGTTCTTTTCAACTTACCAAACTATTCAATAAGTATTTATATCAAGTTAGTAGATAAATTATCGCAGTAAGAAAACGTGGAATGTACGGACGATGTGCGGACTAACTGCGTCGCGATGTTCAAAAATGCGAGAAATCCCCCGGTTTGCTTCGATTGGGGGCGAGCGCGAATTCCACTTTTCATTTCTATATCGCCGACGGAGCAGCCACGATTAATAACGAACGCGCCCCCCTGCGAGGGTCCAACGCTTTTGGTGCGCGTGCACCTGTAAAACTATTTTCGAAAGTGAAAGGATTCTCAAATTCCTCCGGCTATCGCAGCTTTCTTTGGTAAATTCTCGATGTGACGTGGCGGAAAAAAAGAGGAAGAAGTAGGAAGAAATCCTCGTACAATTACGTAAGAACATTTGAATATATATATATAGTCCATGAGCTACTAGTTAAGCTGATTTGCAAATTAGCGGCCAGTTTAGAAAGTTTCATTTTGGGGACATCTTGATTTTCGTTGAGTAAACGTTTCACTAGCCAAACTATCTCAACTCTTTTGTCTCTTGAGCTTTTATATCAAAGTGAACTTGTACGCTTACTATCCGCGCGCCAATGTAATTGAGACCACAGTGGGATTTTTTCAAGAACGTATCGGGAATGTCCATTTTTGAGACGCGATTGAGAATTTTGAGCTGCAGTGCTTCGAAGATGTTGCTACTATAGAAAACTCCATCGTATTCAAAAATTGAAATGCATGTGAGATCGAAGAGATATCTCAGAAACCAAGTATCTTGCTCTTCAAGTTTTAGATCTTGCTGAGTAACATTTTTTTAAACGATTCACTTAGAAGTCATTTATATATATTTCCAAAATATAAGGCTAAAAAACCATGCCTTCAGATATACTACGTATTGTATTTTTTGAAATTTTCTTTAGAACAATTAAACAGAGAAAAAAATAGAATAGGTTGGTTTGACGAAATTTTGCTGATTCTCGCTAAAACTCTTGTTTTTTGTACCAGTTCATGATTGACAAGTCATTAAAAGTCATTAGTTGACATTATGAGTAGAACTGAATTAACACTGAGCTGTGGTTGCATTTCTCAGGAGTAACTCCCCTGTTCGATTCGCTCGTCAACCTCATCCCGTCTTTGCTTGCAACGAATGAAATGTATTAGTAATTGTATAGCAATAAAAGCTGTTCGAAAGTGTTCGAAAACCTAGAAAAAAGTGGATGAAAATGTCGACCCCTTGGATTTGACTTTCTTTATATTTTGATTTGTCTAACCTTCAAAATTGAGGAGTAAAGTTGAGGAGTAAAACTTCGACGGCGGCGGCGGTGGTTTGGCTTTTAATATAAAGAGATATGGCCATGGCTAGGGGATAGTAGTTATTCTATAAAGTTCAATGATTTTCCCATGTATAGTTATCATCATTACAACTAAAAAATAAAAATGTTTTTTTCGCAAATTTTATATTATTTATGTATTTCAAACTTTCAAACCCATCGCCTTTTGAATGGAGTATTTTGAAATCAACAAATAATTCAAGTCTAGTCAAATGATGTCGCTGCTTCACAAATGATCGGTAGACTTTGAAGGAAAAAATATATTGATTCGAAATAATGTCGCATACTCATAGTTTAGCTTTATTTCGTCAGCAATTATTGTACAATTAAATAGAATTATAATAAACAGCCGATAAACTAGTATACTTGATAATAATTTCTATAGTAAAGGGTATCACCAAATGTTGATATGAGCTAATTGAAACTTTCACTGTGAATAGAGTACTCCTACTCATAAAATATAGTAACGCGATTACTACGTTAAAATATCAAAGTCTAACAATCCAATTTTTCTCACTAGGAGAGTGGCTGCACAACTTTTCGGTTACTGATCACGAAGAAACTTTGTGTGATGGTTATTGAGTGGACTACCATCTAGCTTATATCAACAACAGCTAACAGCTATGAAGTCCAAAGTTTTGATTTGCAGTAGATGTTCTGTCAATTTATTCGAATTTATACGTTTCCAGTACACCTATGTTTATTTATTGATTTGTATATACAGATATACGGTTGATGCTTGAAATGTCCAACACGTTTGTCAGCTGATATCTCAGGGAAAACAAAACGCTAGTTACTGCATGAAGTTGTATAGCTGGTCCGTGACTCAACAACCAACATCTCACAAAGTTTAATCGGGCGCAATTGGTGATTCCCGAAGCTTGTGCGAACAGCCGGTCCTTATGGTCAGTGTGAGATCTCTAGAAGCCTCGGGCTCGCCGTAACTCATTGAAAATTGCCCGAAAGGGCACATTTTCGAGTCATTCACAAACAAACCGCTAACCGATCTTTTAAGCGGGTGGTGAGCGGGCCCGACACAGCTGGTTCGACAAGTGCGCGTCCCTCTAATTGCTTGCCTGCTACGCTCACACACTCGCACATACACAGACTCGAAAGCGGGCTCGAAGTCGGTATACAAATATATATGTATTTAATTATGTACACAGTGGGGCTTTCGGGGAATTTGGTGACCAGACGCATCGGGGCAGACGCGCGGGCGAAGGGAGAAAAAGGTACATGCACGAGGAGACGCGACCGATGCGCCTTCCTCTCTCGGATTAGCGCGAAGAATTCGGAGGCGCCGGCACCGCGACGCTAACGGCACCAGCTGTTTGAGGTGGAGCGAACGGGATTCATCAAAGACACACAGAAACACATACACACGCATATATATATATATGTATACAATGGGCGGCGCGCAGCAGAGGTCGGAAAAAGCGTCGGGCGACCGATCGCCCGAAATAAGTAGGACGTGGTCCGAGCCGAACTTTCTTGATGCCGCACAAGCACGCGCGCACACCGATGTATATATCACTCTCGCGTGCGCGAGTGTTGGTGTTTGGTTGACCGTTTGACGACGTTGAGCATTTGATATATACACTCTCTAATCGACTCGAGCTGCGGCCGCGCCGGATTGAAATTCATATGCGTGCGTGTGAATATATATATACAGCTGAGATTTCATCAGCGTTTCCAGACGGGATTTTCAGACTGATTATTCATTATAATCGAATTTACGAGCACGAGTTTATCGATGTACACTTGTCACCAACAAGGAGTCGAGATTTTCGAGAGAAAATGTTCTCGCCCCGCGTGGAGTGAGGTGAAAAATTATGCAGCCAACAAAAATCACTCTTTCACGCTTATACATTCGCTCACATGTTCGAAGTAACAATGCGTGTACGATGTTCAACGAGCCATTGGTAGTGTTGACTTTAGACCGGCAACGTTCAGGTGCGGCTAGATACTCCCACCCTTTTCAAGTTTGTCAAATTTTTGAATAAAAATCGATAAAAGTCACGAAGCCCATGAAATTTTACGATTTTCATAATTCTCGTGAAAAAACTACAACCTTCGTAGCAAGTTAAACTCTGATGGGTGTTATTTTTTACAGATAAGATTATTGTAATATCCCATTAGCTTAACGACCCTCATCATGTGACGATTAGTTTTTACCTAGGTAATGCTGTAATCGCTATTATTATTCACAAAGTATTTAAAGTGTCGAATCGACCGAATCGAAAAAGTTTTCAGATAATTTTACAAATTTGAAACGGATGTCTAGCCACCGGAACGCTGCCTGTCTAAAGCCAACCCTGCGCTGAAGATTGTCAATTAACGGTTACTTTGAAAATTACTCGTAACTGGAGAGAGGGAAGTCGTACCAAAGGGGTAACATATAAACTATACAAACAACGCTATATTGCCCAAATATAACACATGGCTTTTGTTGGAATTAGGTGATTTATATATATGGAAACGGATAATATGTAGTCACTTCGATTGATGTTTTAATGACGGACTATACACTTGAAATAATGGACTCTTTTTCGTTCCAGTCTGTTGCAATACCATCTAGACAATATAGGTACCTTGCGAATCGAAATTTTGACGAGCTCTGCAGTTATGAGTATCCGTTGAAAGATTATGAAAATTTAAATCAAACCCTGAATGAAAATTGAGATAATCGAATAGTCGATCGGTATGGGTGAATGTATTGCGACTAGTAGCCGGAATACATGCACTTACGGAATCGAGGAGAGGGAAGGAAAACTGATGATTATTCGGATGTTTCTCGGATTATTCACATCGACAAAGAGCACAAGAGCTTTAAATTGATTGCACTTCTTCAGCCGATAATTTGATATTATATTATATTATATTATTATTATATTATTATTATTATTATTATTATATTTTATTATATTATATTATTCTATTCTCGTTTACAATATTGTAAACGAGAATAGAGACAAATAGTTAAAAATTGGCAAGAAGCATATTTTGTGATATAAAAGTTGTACCCGAAATTTGAAAAAACCTAGTTGGCTGGTTAGTAAGATATGAGCATTTGCACTCCCATGGAGTTTCGTAAAATTTGAATATTTTTATGTAAAAATACAAATCATACTGTACTCTTCAGTATGATTTTTTATGTATCATATTGCTAATATTCTATCCAGAAAGTTGCATTTTTATCTAATTCTTAATGATCAAACTGACTCGATCAAGTGTCTAACTACACTTGTAATCAAGACAAAGTAAATATTTTGAAATAATTTTCTGTAAATATCTGTGTACGTATATGATAAATTGTGTATGTTGTATTCATAATGTGAATTTACATGGTATGATCAATATGCATATAGTAATATTTCAGAAATGTTTGTTCTTGATATCCAACTGACAGTCGACTCACCAGTAAGCTTTCTTCAGCTGGTATCAACGTCAAAAATTAAAAATAGTTTCACTTCCACACCGACTCAATCCAATATTCGTGGGGTAGTTTTACTCCTGCGCGAATCCATCCATGCAGTTTTCTGCGAAATTTCCAAACTTGAAAAGAGCAAGTCAAAATCATGTACACGCTGATCGGCGCGAAACTGACTAATCGGACAAGGAGAAATTATCGATTTCCCCTCATGCGTATCCTAAATTTTTGTTTACCAGTGTGTGTCTGTGTTTGCGTGCGCGCGCATGTGTGTTTGTGTGTGTATGTTGATCGATACGACGGCTCCCGATCGATTAATATGTTTGAGTGTATACACTGAGAGAGTAACGGGTATTTGTTGCTTCACTAATTCATCGTGCGCTACCGTTAGATTGAGAATATTTCCCAGATGGGAATACTAGAGTTCCGCCACGAGTTCGCCTATTCTCTCATCTCTACCTCTCCCTGTCTCGTCAGTTCTCGTCGTTGAAATTAGATATATTCCGAATGGCCTTGAAAATCATCATTCGATCTCGTGCTCAAATATACTTATCCCACGTAGGATTTGAAAGTGAGCGCAGTTTTCGGAAAAACGAGCAGGTGAACGTATTCGGAAATAATTCAGTGAATAGGAATCTGATGAAAAATCCACGCTCCGCAAAGTACGAATCTTTCGTGACTCGTCAACTACGATTATATTTTATAATATTCCCGAACTCTCGATTCCTAATCCCAAAACGTTATAAATCTGTCAAAGACTGTGAGTTATTTCAGTTTCTTCTTCACGACCATACATTAATTACCTCTCGAAGTTTTTCAGAAGAAACCGTAATTAGTATATAGCTGCATCACTTTTCCGCATACTGCAGTAGCTTTGCTGTGTCGGAGTAATTGACGTTCGGCTAGTCAATTGATTTTGCTTTTTCTTACAGTTTGCTTTGCAATAGTGCGGAAAGTGACTTTTTGAATTTTCGAATGAATGAACCGATTATGATCCATGTGAGCGCTGATTCCATCCGATTTTTAACGAGGAAAAATACCTCGTATTTTATCTTGGTTTATTTTATCGGTTTTTCTCTATTGCCAGGGTGATTTCGTTCTTTTACATCAGATGTCAAATGAATATCACACTCCATACTCCAACAGTCCACTATTGATTCCAGTAGATTATATTCAGTCGAGGTTCAATCGAGGTTTAGAATAATAACTGGTATAGATTTAATGTTATTTCATTAATCGTAAACTTTTAATCGATAACTCATAATCGTATTGATACGTAAAGAGTCAACTTGAATCATATAATTGTTGTTTATAAGTATATTAAGCTGTTGATGAAAAATTTAAAATCAAAGTTGATGCATTGGTAGCGCTTTTTTATCAAACAAACTGGTATTTATCCTTCAAAAGCTTGAATAATTTCACGTTAAAAGGAAGAAGATTGATTCGCAACTCTCAGATTTGGTCTTGCTTTTCCAAATAATTATGCAATTAATGGAATCCGCGCGAATAAGGTAGTACAATATAGCGCAAGCGAGAGAAACTGACCAAACATAATTTTCAGAAGCTGAATAGAATATGAATGTAGCTTTGAAGAATTCACGTATTGTAATTGATCGTGAAAATAAATGAAAAATAAAGGCATATATCATAGGATAGCCTTATTATTATTGTACTAGTACGTAAACTCGGATTGTATGCTGACGATGGCTTCGCCAGCGTTGGTTTCGATTGTGCGATGTCAGAGAAACGGGGCTCATTTGAGACATTGACATCGCTCCGGCGAACCACCGAGCGAGCGCAAGTGGACGCGAAGCATAATCCCGAATGACACCGTATGGTCACGCGTCAGACGGGTGATCGACGACCAGGGGTTTCTTACCCCCAACGCAATTGGAATGAAATACGGGTGCCTGGATCACTGCCAACCAGGAGTTGAGGTTTTAGAAATCCACTCAACACTTCTTATTGCAAAAATCATTAGCAAGTAGATCACAGTTGCCATTTGCAATCATGGTTCATCAATTAACTGCACATTTCATTTCCATTTGTGGAAGTATCAGCGCGTTGATTGCGGGCCTACAGGGCACTCAGGCTTTTAGATTTTCATTTTTCTTATCAATCACATTGAAAAGTATGAGTACCTGGATCGCCCGTTCCCAGGGCATTTATGGTTTCAAAATCTTCTTGACACACAATTTTCAGTTGTTAGTAATATCGGCACGTGGACAGTCGGTACCCAGGGCATTTATAGTTTAGAAATTCATTCCATACACAATTTTCAATTGTTAAAATTTTCAGCAAGTAAAATCCGGACCAGCAGGGCACTCAGGGTTTTATTTACTTTCTTCTCAATTACAACTGAACTATTGAACCTTTGGTTCAAGAGTGCGTGAAAGGTCGGGAGATGAGAGCCAGAGTAACAACTTGACTTAGCATCATGAAGAGCAACAACTGATAAGCTTAGTATATATAAAATCGATCCGTTCATCGAGAGGGAAGCAAGTTGTTGCATCCTTGATCTCACCTGACGATGTGATATGATTTCATCTGTGAACTATTCTTCGAAAGACCTCCACGGAGATTCCAGAGGTCGCTGCAGATTACAAATCCATCATCAGATTCCCCGTCGAAATTCAAGATAGAGAAATTCGAAATTGGATGAAAATCTGTATACTGATTAGCATCAGCATACAAATTAAAAAGTAGAGATAAGTATGGCGTTTATTAAGTAAGGTGAACGGTTTTATCCTAAATTTGAGCTATTTTGTGCACCAATGGTTGATCGTTCAGATGATTTCAAGTGCATTTTCAACCTTAAAAGAAAACACAAATTTAAAAATTTTCTGGCGTTTTTTATTTTAAATCGGTCATATTGGAAATCCAGCGCCATCTAAATGAAATTTTGAACACACCAATCAAAAGAGCGACTTTGAAAATAGTAAGTATGGTATTTTTTGTTCGGTTTAATTCTTAAAGGTTTCGGTTTAATTTAATTAATTTTTGTTTTAAAATTCTGCATTCTTCTGTGTTAATCAGTAAAAAGAACTTAGATGAACAATATAATTTTTCTCTGCTATGTTTTTCCAAATAGTTCCTTATCATACGCTATAAAAATATTTGTTGTAAAATATCGTTCAACTATAATTTTATCGGCTATGACTATCAACTACATCTATCAATTCCACCTCTATTTTGAGGTGAAAAAGGAACGCGATTCATCGATTTCAAGAATATCTATAGGTATGAAATCAAGAAACAACTTCGATTTATTATGTCATAATGAATAAAATTGAGTAGGAAGTGATAATTATGTCTTCGTAAACATGTCAAATATCATATTGTAAAAAAGTTAACATTCAAGATAATGAAACTTGAAAAAAAGTATAATTGAGTAAAATTGTGACACTAAATTTCATAAACTGCTTCCGAGCACTGAATTGGATTGATAGTGATTAAATATATAACACAAAATACTTTTACTTAAGTTTTCAATTCTAATTGCCAGTGTTGTTCCAAACAATTTTTATATGAAATTGTCAAACATTCTGAAACGAACAGATTGAAGTTTTAGTAATAAGTTTAAACATCATACGTGCGTGATCGGTACGTGTCCTTATTATTAATTAAGATTCTATCCTTAATGATGGTCATTTTTTTTACATGAACATACGATGACACGGTGAGTTATAAAATACAGGATGAATACATAATCTGGCAAAAATAAAAATCCACGAGTCATAACAACATTAAAGAATTTTACGTTCAAAAAGCTCTAATTCAATGGACCTGTTGCATATGATTGAATCAATTCGACAAAATTCTGGATAAAATTCGATTCGTGACGTGGATGAGGATACCCCTAAAAATGCAACGGACATCATTCATCTTATGTTTCATCAGACTCGAAAAGTTTTACTCAAACATGAACGTGATAGATCAGATAATACTAGACAGATTTTTAATTGAGCGGGGATTGTGTGTTTGCAAAAATTAATCAATCAACGTTACATTTCGTTATCCCTATCATTTCATTCATTGATTTTTTTTCCTCAGGATTAGCTTGAATGCTTTGCCGAGTAGTGTGGCATGTATTCATGTATGAAAACTCATTGAACATTCTCAACCACACTTTGATTACATATAATTTTACCCTAATTGCGCTATCTCTATCTTCTCGTGTATAGGTATTTCTTAGTTCATAGAGATTCTGAGTCTCCATACGTAGAAAAATATTCATTAATATTCATAGAAACTCTCGACAAAATGATTTTTCATAGCAAATATGCAAAAATTATTCAGTCCCATTGACAGAATTTACTGTACACAAGTATTCATGTTATAATTCGAATCAACAACTTCTTCATTCTTCTATACATTATCAAATTGCCACAAAATTCAACAAAATTCGTACAACAAATTTTGTACAGATTTCGCTGGCACACAATGATTCACATACACATTAACGGTATTGTTAACCTAACGTCATTAAACTATTTACATTATTGATTCTTTTTTTTCTTTGAATGAATGAACAGCATCCAAAAATATTCCCCTGGGCGAAAAAGAGAAGCTATAACCTCGATTCGTTCCTAGGGGGAATTTTTCCATCGCTATTCGGATGATCAATGCAATGTTTTTGCTTCTGCTCTGCGCGACTTGAACAATTGTAGGAAACAGTCAAAAGCCAATTGAAGAATTACACAATATATAGAAGAATTTTCAATGAAAGAACGAATATGTGAATAATCATTAGGTATCGCGAATTCAAATTGTGAAGGTCTAAATTCTCGAGTTGAGATGGCTTTTCCATTCGATTGCTCGAGAAATTTTTATTTTCATGCATCAACTGCACGATTGAATTGAGATTTATGCATGTACTCAAATACATTGGGCGCGCTATCAAGAATACGCATCACTCGTTAATCACTCCAAGACCTTTGTGATCCTCCTCGAGTTGACAATTTTCAATCATTTCCATTGAATTACGTCCCTCAAAGGCCTTTGGTTTTTTCCGTTCGACAAAAACAATTGGATTCGTCGTTTCAATGAAGCCGCAGTGAATTATACTACTCAGAGCTTCTTGGCCGCGATGAAATGGTACCACGCGAGACGTATAGCCAAGCAAAAGAGAAAGAAAATTATTCGGCCTTAGGCTTGCCGTTCGACACTGCTGAGGAGGCTTGGCCATTTTGTCCAGTAGCGACCCTTTTGTTCGGCTTCTTGATGTAAGTCTTGTAGTAAAAGTCGCCGAACAACACGATCATGAAGAAATTCTGGGGAAGAAAGGCCAGGGCTATCCACGCCGGGTAGCCGCAGCTCTCCCTGAATAGCAGCTGACCGAAGTGGATCCCGATGACGATGAACTGGATCAGTTGCAGTTGCGTGATGTACTTTTTCCACCATGGCTTCCAGATTTTGAACGACATTATCAGGTAGTGGGTGTACATAATCACATGTACGAATGAATTGACTAGACCTGCAAAAAAAATATGATTTTAGTAATCTTTCTCTCTATCGAAACGAAACGAAACGAAACGAAAAAATATTCTTTGGGGAGCGAGAGATCAAGTTTATCTCTAAATTTATAATAGTGAACTGAGGATCGAGTATATCGTATATGTTCTCCTGTTTTCATTGTTTTCAGAAAGTGTTACTTTTGACACTTACCAACTTCCAAAATCTGCTGCAAACATTGCGTCTGTTCAAAATTGAAGTTATGACCGAAACTAAATAATGGTACAAATTACCCAGGTTATAATTTTTTCCGAGGTGATGGTTCACGTTTCACAATAAAATGTCCTTTTCCAAAGATCCCCTATATAGAGGTAGCTTTGAACAAGGTCAATTATTAATATGCATTATTTTCTTGTTTTCCGCAATATTCAATGAAATTATCGGATTTCCAATGAAAACAGTTATTTTTGTGATTTTATCAATTCAATCTTATCGCTAAGACCTTAACCCTCATTATAGGTTCCATTTGAGTAGACTTGCGTAATGGTTACATGGGGGTGGAAGAGAAGTAAAATTGGGGAGAAAATTGAGAAGTATAATTCCTAAATTTAGTCATGTATAAGAAAGTGATAATTATTGATGAACAGTGACTGATCCCAAAATTCTGAATAATTTGCCCATTTTTCAACCAAATTAGGGAAGTTTTTAAATTTGTTCGTAATCTGCATATTCAAAACCTCTTGCATTGATATCTTAAGTTTTTTTCTATAGAAAAAAATAACAATACCCTTAGTTTTAAAGTTAGTTTTAGTTTAAAAAAAAATATTTTCGAAGATTCAAAATTGTAACTTTTTTTATGTGATCTAAACCTTGGCCCGTACCCTCTTCTTAGACAAGTACCAGCGAATCAAGTGTATAAATTTCAGCTAGAACCATATGAATATTGATTAGGGATCAAAGGTAGTAAATATTTTAAATTTTCAATTAGTTACTGATGTGCGCACGGGTACGCAATTTCTTCCGAATTATTTAATTGACTAACATAAATTAAAACGTCATTGATTGATAGGAAAGAATGAGATTCATTGTCAACTCAACTTCTTTGCAAGAAAGTTTGCATTAAGTGTGCTTGTGAATAATTCAATTGGTTCCAACGTTGCGTATTGAATGTGAGGTGGAATCGTAATCGGCTCATGGAATTTCTGAATTCTAATCAAATTCACTTATTTTTTCTCTGAGGAGCTTTGATCCAACAAAAGTTTGATGATTTAAATTGTTCAAACTACAATGTGAAAATTTTCTGAATTGATTGTAAAGTGATAATCATTTTTTTCAAGTGTTCAAACAGCTTTGTTACGCTTTGAACTAAAACAGCCTGCAGAAGTTGAGCAAAATTTTTACGTTATCCCAACGTTTCACTGACTAAAAAAAATATTATTACAGAAAAATGATTCATATGAAATTCTATACTTCGAACTATAAAATATATTCCATCCTTGAATACTAATTTTTATATTCAAGACAATATTCCCTGAAAAGAGAATAGGACCCATAAGTAAGTTATTACAACCTTATAAATTTTGAAGTTAAGTTGAAATTTGAGAAATCGATATGGAAGTTTTACATTCTGTGTAGCTGGAATAGCTACCTTATCAAGAATGTTGAAACGACTTCAGTTTTTTAAGGTATATACATAATTAATGTCGATTCAGCCTCAAGATTTTTTCATCGCACTGATATTTCGTGAACGTTCCGACTTGAACCTCAAGTTTCTATGATGTGCCTCGAAAACACTGCGAAACGTATTCAATCAAGATCGTTAATGAGGTTACGATCGAACAATCGAATTTAAAATGTAAGTCAAATTTATTCTATTTGGTGAGAGTAAACAAAACGCGTTGTAATACCTGAGGGTGAATGAACAAGCGAAAGCATTCGCTACTTGTTATTGGGCGAATGCGGAAACTTTGCCGATTTCTTACCTAAGAACGTGCCGTGACCTCCGGGATAGTATTTCACTCCACCCCAGCTGGCCATTACCATACCAGCGTGGTGGTACACGTGCAAAAATGATATTTGGTTGTCTTTCTTTCTGAGAACGAAGAAAACCGTGTCGAAAAGGTCGATAATCTTCACGACAAAGTATAAGTACACAGTTGCAGCAACCTGGGAAAAAGCATGATAGAAGATATACACAGAAATGAATAACTTTGGTGAAAATTACTATGGTTGATTGTAACGTAATCACAGGCTGACGTAAGCAAAACATTCACTGGAACTGATAGAAAAAAAAGCACTCGAACTTCCGGGAAAATTCATTGTGGAAAATTTAAAAATTCGCAAGTGGTGAAAGCTTAGATAATATCTGCTCATTTTTACGATAGACTTTTTTTTTCCAAACATGATCCCCGAACGACTTTATTTAATACGCTTTTTCATCGTTCTTACTCTCTTAAAACCTTAAAGTAAAAAACCAGAATATTCAAGTTTTAGATAGAAAAAATTTACTGGGAATTTACTGAACATTTTTGATAGGTTTTAAGGTAAACTGCATATCCATTGAATAATAAATTGCAGTCGAATAAAACATTACTTCATCATAAATTCACCTGAGCTATACAAATTTGATTAAGTCCTGCTGTAAATTATAAATGATTGTTGAATCCTCCATATACAAAAAAGACTTTTGGTGCAGTGACAGAGATTCAGCTTCTTTCGCTTGGCGTAAATGCAAATCCCGGTGAATGCAAACGATGCAAAAATAAAAATAAATTTCTAAAATATCTATCTCGTTAAAGGAAACTATCGAGAATAAGTGAACTGTCAGTTTGTGACTAAAACTGCAGATATCCTAGTAAAAATGTATTTTCTTGTACATTTTCCTATAAGATTTATATATTTTCCAAGGAATCAAACACACTTGAACTTTGGTACTCGAATATTTTTACTTGTGTTAATTTACCGCAATTGCGCGGGGAGAATTGGAAAAATCTACAGGCTGGCATCTCCAGTCATAATCCGCTAGCCAGCCCAGCACTGCTGCCTGCAATTGTTGAATAAATAATGACTATTTTGTCGACCAATCGGATCAGAACAACGATTCATTGATTGGTATTATGGAAAAGAAAAAAAAAACTCACTCTGTAAAATAGGTAAGAACTTAATATTATCTGTAAGACATCGTAAGCCTGGATTATTCTTTCTAACTTCATGGGCTGCCTGTTTGCCATTAATGCTGGTCCAAGCCTGAATATGAAGTAAAGATATAAACCTAAGAAGGCCAGACCTGGCCATGGCGTTGTGATTAGGAACCAACCGTTCGTTCTAGGATCTACAACAAGAAGGAGAAGAAAAATTGAGAATTAGAATGATTAAATTTGTCAGAGCGCTTAACGATCAATCCCTAAATATAGAGGAGCAGAAATAACAAAAAATGTTCGATTTTTGTTTCCAATGCTCGATCCGGATTCAATAGACAGTTAGTGATTGGGAAATCCGTAGTTAACATTGACGTGCATGTTAATCAGAAAATCAAAGACTGAATACTATGAATATCAAGTTGAAATGATCACTCGATGACGACAATTAGGTTATTTTTCGCAATTTCTTTCAGAAATGGGTATAACACTCGAAAGCCATACGAGTCATATTACAAAGCAATAGACACTATGGAATTTTTTAAAATGAATTATTCCAGCCTGTGTGACTCTATGAATAACTCATCTGAATACTAATAACCAGCGAGAATTAACTGAATGTAGTTTGCTTCCAGTAGTCTGTACACAATTGGCCGTTGCTCACATCGGGACGAAGAATAATGTTATTGACTGAACGATTGTCTCCGATTATAAATATTACAATATTAATCTTCAGCTTCCGTTTGATGTATTTATTACAAATTTCTTTTGATAAGAATCGTAGTTGTTAGTAACATACTCGTTGAGTAATACACATTCTAATTCAATATATATAATCTCACTGGAAATTGGATTCCACTACAGTGGAACTGTCTCAAATTTTTGTAGACTCACAGATCGTGTTTCATCATCACAAGTCCATTTACGCATACATTGACTTATTTACGTGATTTCGTGTTTTAACTTCTATCTCTATTGTATAAAATGAAGTAAGGCAAATCGTGTGATATTTCCATGAAAACAGCAACCGATGGAATAACCAGGAAAATCAATTCGGATATTATTTGTGGGTAGGCGTATTCATTATTGCTTTTTTCTACAAGCCAAAAATTACAAGAAATAAAAATCCATGCTTTCACGCTTCTTAAGGAAGACATTAGACAGGGGGATCGTACAAACAGGGCGACATAAAGGGGGGAGGGGGGAGGTCATACCAAAGGGGTAACTCAAGCTTTGAAAAATGAATAATATTGTTCAATCATCAACCATGTCGATTCGGTCTTCAAAATAATAAGTATGAACCGAGTCAACTTTCAACGCATTGACGATTCGAGAGAGGGTAAGGCGGTGAAACCAAAGGGGTAACATGAGCCACGGAAATCCAACCACATTGTCCGCAAAAGTCGAGGAATCGCCTCGAATACTTTTCGTTTTGCAGACCTAATCGATTATCATTGATGTGACCGTCGCGATATTGTGTAATTTTCCAAAGCCCAGGTTGATGAGCCACAGCATTTTTTGCGCGGGCCTTCGATGAAAGTCGGGAAATGCGCGTGTGTCACTTTTCCGAATGATTGTCGATTGTGTGTGTGTGTGCGCGTCACCTGCATACTCGTAGTTGATAATCCGGTACTGTTCTACGAGTGCCCTGATGATGGTCGCCATGGCTCGCTGGGAGGGTCGTCTCTCGGGTGGCACTGGCGCGTCCTCGGCGCTCGCGCACTAAACTAAGAAGGAGGAGTGTCGCCGCGAGTACGGCCGGCACACGTGGGTCGCGGGGAGGCTACTGCGGCGCGTGTTTCTCCCGGGTCGAGCGGGAGGGGGGCGGACGCGCGACTCGCGGGATGGCTGACCCCCATCAAACCGGCCCCGCCATTCTATCGCGCGCACTTCTGCCGAAACAACCGCGCCAGCAGCAGCTGAGCTTTTGGAGCGAGGCCCGTCGAGCGCGTGGCTATAAGAGCTTGCGCCCGAGCTCCACCCGTACCACCCCACACGTGGCCCCTGCTCCTCCGCGAGCCGAAGCCGCCAATGGCCGACACTCCCGAGGGTTGATGCTCGTCCTTCTCACCTGCCGCGCATCCCACATCCTCCGGTCGCGTTCGAGCTCCACAAGCAACGTCACACGGCTTTCAATGTTGACGCTTCCAAAAGAACAACGAGCCCTATTGAATCCGTCTTACAAATCGCAGCGCGGAAACTGATGTCTTTCAATTGTCTCGTATACAAATCAAACATTCATTTCTAATTTTGATTGATCAGAACAAGGTGAAGGCTTTTCTAATGTCGTGATTTCCTATCGATCAGGTGTACGTATAGTAACTAGGTGATAGAGTAATAATTTTTTTACTGCAATACTTGTACATTGTGTATTTGGTCTTCGATTATACTTTGTCATTGTCCGTCAATCTCGATCTCATTTGTATCTCATTTCATGTTCATACGTATAGGCTCAAATTGCATATACATGCTTACCGTGCAGTATCGTGAAAACTGAGGAGTCACCTGATAATTGCCGACCAGTAGATTTTCGGATTATATAACTCGTGCGGATACATGTTGACCACCAAAACTATAATTTTTCAACCGATGGGCACCCTAATTATCTGCGTAAAGTTCTCGCATATATGTGACATTTTGTACGTATACATATATATTATTTGTATAAAAAATGACCGAATATCTGGGGGAAATCGAAACGTTAGCTGATAAATGACTAAGCAGATATTCTAAATCCCAAATAACCCAAGTAGTGGTTTTCTGGTTAGTCGAATAAACATTTTTTCATGAATCTAATGATTCCGTCTGCAAGAACATATTAAAAATAATTATAAGCTTTCATCGGGTCAGAACTTTTTTAAAAAAAATTTCTTCAAGGTTACTAGCCGTAGAGAAATTTTAGTATCCGCGGATCTACTAAATTTCTTATCTTCTAAAATCCTGAAGTATCCAAGGGAAGATTCACTCACAAATTATTTGTTTATTCTTTAGCTGCCCTCATAGCTCGCAAGATAGGGAATTTAGCCGTTTAAGCGATCCAGTTGGATAGGCCAAAGTGCCTAAAGACTTTATATGAGACCAGTTTCAATATTTTTGAGTAAATCGTCTGACCTTACGTATACATTGCGTGAAAATCGGAATTTGTATTTACATTATTAAGGATGAGTTGGTGGGAAGGCATTATTGTTAATCTGTTCAATGAAAACGTTTCACATAATTTCATATATATTTAGAAATTGTACATTTAGTTGGAAAATAGTCCAAATATAACACAAAGGGGACAAAAAAGGGGATAAAATAGAGATAAAAAGAGGGCTAGAAGGGGGCAAAAAATGGGCTATGGAGATGTAAAGTAGGGACTATAACGAGGTCAAAAAAATTGGACGAAAAAGAAGGTGAACACTCTTACAGTCGCGACGGTGGTATGGCTTTCAATACGAAAAACACATTCCAAAACTCAGGGCAAACAAAAGATCAGTTTAAATCTCCCGGCAAAGCGAAGCACATTTCACGAATTGCTTTGAAGAAAAGCACATTCCACAATCTTCCGATGAATAAAAGCACGTTCCATATTCTCGGGGCGAAGAAAATCACCTTCAGAATCTCCGGACGAAGAAGAGATGCTCATTTCATATATTCCAACGAAGTGAAGCCCATTTTAAATCTTAGTGAAGAGAAAAGCACACTTTCCATTCTCCCAACGATGAAAAATACGTATCATGATCTGACGGTGAAAAAATGCACATGTCATAATCTCCCGAAGAAGGAAAGCACATTTTGAATCTTGGCGCAAAGAAGAGCATATTCACATCGTAAACCTCAGTTTACTACATTCGGGATGGAAAATACTGTTCGATACTAGGGCAAAAGATGAGTCCAGTCTCGTGTGATTACCAGCCTCGCTTCGCTCGAACGGCAAACCTTACTCGTGTCTAGAATTTGTCTTTTACTATAGTGTCGAAATGTACTATAGTAGAAATGTACGAAATGTACTAGAATATATTCTTAGGAGATACTAATTGGTCTTTTTTATGTCGGGAGATTGTAAAATATGATCTTCTTTGCCACGAGATTTGTAACGGACAAAGTACAACATACAATATGTCAAACTATAGGTATAGTCGAATACGATATTCGTATACTACTAAATATTCAGTGAAAATCATGAAAAATTCTTTCCTTCTTCCAAAATTCGTGTGTCATCATGGCAAGTGTGTGGATTTGAGCTGAATGAACGTAAAATACAATGCAGGTTTCTCTTTAAAATCGTTCTTTTACATCATGTACTGTCATGTATTATTCAAATCATCATTAGTTAATAAGCTAACTTGAATCACTAAAATATTCATGAAAATTCTACATTGCTATTTCTTCAGTCGCATTGATGCACACCTTCGTCGTTCCGAATTAGCCATTGACCAGTAATGAATCTACGAACAGGTGATATGAGCAATTAAAAATTATATTTCCGTTTCAGAGTTGGATATTTCCTAGATCGTAGAATGAATAGTATTGTAGTACAAAATTGACGGGGTGGTTTATCGATATTTTGTAGGCTTACAATTATTATATGGGGCAGGGTTATAGTTTTAAACGATTTGACTCGAAATCATATTTTACAAGTAAAGTGAAGAGGAAGCGAGAATTAAATATGAATTTAAATGTTTTAATTGCACGATTAGCGAGGTTTTGATTTTGTGTGTGTATATCACGAATCCTGGAAATTGAAGCGGCTTTTAAGGCATCTTCGGACACTCAAAAGTCATTTTAGAAAGTTATATATCGTGATTGGGTGATAAAGTTCGACATGGATGCTCACGTGTTTCATCGCTTTCATCAAAAGTTGTCATATTTGATAATACGTCGTCAATATTACACAACGAGTAGCATGTGTAGCTATGAAGCTTGAGTGATATTCACATCATACACGATTCAACGTGTTACGGAAACCAAAGCGTTTTGAGATGAGGAAGGTAACTTGTGTCCTCACATTTTTCCCATGGTGTTCTCTCTCTCTCTCTCTCGCTCTCTTTTTCTTTCTCTTTCTTCATCAAGTGGAAAATGGATTAATATGGAGAATGAAATGAGATTCTTCTAGTCTAACATTTATATAATGTTATATTCATTGGTATTTCCAGTACATTAGAAATGTCAGTGGAAGTATGGTTAGTCTTACAAAAAATGTGGCCCACTTTAAAAAAAAAACTGCCAATCATACCACGTGACACAATAGATCTTATATTAGATCCATGAGATGAATTGCGCTTGGGCCAACAGTTGCGGATTATAACATTATCGAATCGTATGCAAACGAATTGGCATTAAAAATAGAAGCGCCCGCGGTTCAAGGAACCTTTTAAATATGTCACTGCTGTCTGAAACGATTGCAAACTTCAGGTTATTGACTTTTGTATTACCTCGTGGCCAGCCTGATTTCCATCTCCGAACCTTCCTCTCCGTTCCCCCTGCGTGCTTATTGCCCATTTCTTCTCCGGGAAAAAACTCGGACAACTCGACTTCTACGCAATTCCAAGATCTCAAAATCATTCCGATCGAATACCTTTGAATTGCTGACGCAATGCGGGTAAAGCGACAACTATAAAGAATTAAAGTTCAAATTTTATATAGTAGCCGGTTTTAAACATCAATTTTTGTTGAAAAAAAGCAAGTAATTTTTGCATTCTGTACAAAATCAAAGATACTCTCTTCAACTGTTCAAGTAGAAATTTAACTTTGAGCATTGTGTTAATACAACTGATCGAAAAAACAGTTTGCTCATGCAGTAATTGCCGGTATTTAACTGTGTATGGACGTGTAAGCGTTTTTCGAGCTTGCGGACATTTTTTCGAAACATCGATAGGAGCTACTCGTTGGATTAGCTATATGGGTCTAACGAATTCATTCGATATGCAGATTAGTTCGATTCTTCTTACAATTATTTTGTAAAATCACCAAGTCATGTTGGAGATTCAGTTTCTATACGCGATTTGAAAGATCATCCCCGTAGTTAGTATTTTTGATCAAGTTAATTATTATAGAAATGATGTTTTTAGGAAATTTTAATTTCCTATTGTTTTTGTTCTGCATCTCTTTGACCCCCCCCCCCCTCCGCTCTCCCTCCCTCGCCCAAGGGGTGAACAATTTTCCAAGTCCTTCTATATGAGTATGGAGTATGATACCCCTACCCCCGCCCAGGAGGTGAGGATGGATGTGAAACGAAATGAAAAATTATTTAATTGCTTGAATCATTGTTTCATACCGATTTTCGGAAAATTAAAAATCCCCCTGTAGGGTAGAAACAGTTGCTTATATGCAACTGTAATCGGTGCTTCACTTTTTTTTTCTCATTATGTGGATCACACATAATTAACATTCAGTAAAAAATACACGTTCCAAAGAGTAACGTTTTGAGTAACCTAAATTTTGTCATTTGCATTTGATGATGCTCTAATTTTCAAAACTGTTTGAATAATGTTCCGAACTACCAGCCTCTCGAATTAATTTCTTCACGTTCATGAGTTTTGACGATGAATATCGATAACTATTCAAAATCATTAAAAAAGAGTGAGATTCTGAGAAAAAAAGTTCAACGCTCCCCCGGCTAGATTCGAATCAGCATCCTACTGATTGGTTACCAGTCCTCTCAGTTGAACATGTGGAAGTGATTCTATGAGTTGATTTCTTATATACGACCCATTCACAAAAATCATCTGAATTAGTTTCGTACTTTCATTTTATTCCTCATTTAACATACCTTATCGTTAGTAGGAGAAAGCAGGGTATTGGAGGTAAGTTGGCAAACTATGAATATCTCCTAGTTCACGCGACGTGCAAAGATGGCGCTAATTGCAGTTTGTGTATGTATGTACATACATACATTACCAATTTACCATCATGATTATTAATCATGAATAATAAGTCATACAAAGTTTCGTGATATTTATAATCCTGTAAAAAGATTTTACTACTAAGAAACGAAACGTTTTTGGGAATAATATTATGCTGTGCACCCTCCATAATTCCAAATGTGTATAAATTGTTTTTGGGAATACTTTTCTCAATCACTAAACAATGAATCAAAACAAAGTTCTGACACGTAGAATATAGACTCAACACTTTATTTTGATTCATTGCTAAGTGATCAATGAAAATTTTCCAACTAAGCTTCGTTTTTCAGCGCGCGTGGGAAGTATACTCCCTTTAGTGTCCTATTGCCTATTTATTGTCATTTTATTTAATGACGGTTATTTGGTAGAAACCTCTAGAGGGATAATGGCATACTGAGTCAAATTAAAATTGTTTTATATGTAGATCATGTATATCTGATAACAGTTGACCAGTTGAACAGATGCTGACAACTGGCGAATTCAAAACAATACAGCCAGTGCCGAAAGTATGAGAGAGAAAGCAAAATAATAAGAGAATCTCTAGAAGAAGAAGTTCATCTATTTCGACAGACGATTGAGTTCGAAATCAGCTAGCTGAAGAACGGAATAAATCGGAAGTTGTTAATAAAACGTTCCTAAAATACAAGAACTGCTGAAAATAATAGATGTGTATATAATAAAGTTACTAAAAATACGATTACAAGTTGAAAAATGTGTGTCTGGTGAAGAGTGGAATTATTTATATGATACAAATGTCAATAGTTCGGCATATTGAGAATGAATATTTCAGTAACAATAGTTTCGTATTAATTCTGTTGTTTGTACCAAATTATTTTTATTTTTGAGTTCATATTATATTGTTCACCGTGATACTGTATTATACGCATAATATCATGAGAACACTATTGGGATGTTTCAGCTTTTTTTCAGGAACATAATTTAGGAACGAAGAATGAATGATGAAGAATTAATAAATAATAGTACATTTTGTAAACTCTGCCAACATGCCCCACTCTCCCATACCCCACTTTGAGCTTTTTGAAAAAAGGCACACAGGTTATATTTTCTTAGTTTAAGAAATATGTGTAATAAGGTTATTGAATACAATACATGAAACAGTAATTCTTTTTATTATGGATTTCCAGAAAAAAATGCGTAATCCACGCTGGTACAATTTATTGTTGAGGTTTTTATTTTTCGATTGGACTGGTTGTATTTGGATCTTTAAAACATTCATATAATACATCCTTTCTTATTTTGAAATCGACTAACTCAAACTCGATATGAGGTAAGTTTAATATGGAACTATCCACTCGCACGATAATGGTAAGACATAATATTCAAGTAAAAAAAATCGGTAACTGATCGACTCAGAATCGGTAACTCAATCGGTAACTTATCGACTGAGCATTAACAACTATATTACATGTAAAAATAACACTAGTTCTTGGCTTTTCAACCAATGTTTTTCTCTGGGTTTATGACATTTATGAGCTAATAAAAATGATAACGTAATCAACAATAAAAAGTATACATAAAAGTTATGTATGCGACGATATTTCCATGAATTTTGGAATCGTGCTCCGGATACACTGTGAATACGATGGGAATTGTATTGAAATATAATAAATAGAAAACGAACATGAACTGTGATTTACGTAATTTGTCAATCTAAATTTTTCACGAATCTCAAATCTTTCAAAATTGACAATGTTAACTATTTTGCTCAATTTTGTTTTCGCACAATGTAATCACTCATACATACACAAGAATTATTACAAAACTAATTTTGCGTTACTACATTTTCATTTCCATTAGTACTTGAAATAACTTACGAGATTACAATATCTCGTGGCTTGATATTCAACTTTCGATTTACTCTCCATTAGTAGTTCAAGATTGTGTGACGAGAAATTGAAAATATCCAAAGATAAAATAGACATATGCTTGACTTGATGTATCAAATTTCAATCTGTCAACAAACACAATATTTTGATATTCTCTCGTTGCTTGACAAACAAATGATTTTGGAGTATCTCGCTTACCAAGAAATCATCACTCGGAATTCGGGTCTTAGATCTCGCTGAAACTTTTTGAGGTGGTTTATGCGGTAATCCAAATAGATAATATCTGCAGTAATTCATTGGATAACATTACAATTCCCCCAACATATTCTGTCGTGTTCTTATACAAACAATGTATATATTGGTACGTGAACGTAAATGACATTTTATATGTATACAGATATGCATGAAATCAACAATCATCAATTACTTCAGTCGAGACAAATCCAAAAGTTAGTTATCTAGAGGCGCATCATCTATTTGGCAATAAAAAAAAAAAACTACCTCCAAAAGTTTCAGTAGAATAAGGAATTTGCATTATTTGTGACTACCACTTTTTTCACGCGCATCCCTTAGAAATCTGGAAAATAATTAGGTTGTATTCTTGTTATTTTTGTTCAAATTCATTTTCTCAAAAGATATGAACGTTGAAAGATTCAGCTTATTTGATATATACAGAGATATACTCAAGATGCATTTCGATTGAATCGAAAAATAAAACAATACGACCTAATAGTACTCCTCCATATCAAAATCGTATTGTATAAGTTTTATAACAACGATTGTTCGCACGACATGTTCAACGGAGAGTTGAATTTTATTCAACTTACTGATGTTCATTTGATATATTCAAATCGTACTTATCATGAATAATGAATATAAAAATAGCATACTCCTATATAACAACTAGTCAGTTTTGTGGGACTTCGAGTGTCCATTGGTGAGGTTGTTCGAGTGTCCATTGGTGAGGTTGTTCGAGTGTCCATTCATTTTGGCGTGTCCATTCTTAATGTTACCATTTGTCTTTGCGTCTGTCATGATGCTCTCTTTCGGACACCTTTTGTTGTACGTTTTAACGTAAAATGAGCCAAACAGGTAGATGAACAGCGATGCATTGATACTCAATAGGACGATCAGTGGTTTCGGGTAGTTACAGTCCCTGAACAACACCTAAGGATAAAAATTAATATATTAATCTTTTCAGGGACAAAATACACTATTGGAGCATTCTACTCTTTTTCAAATTTTTCGTAAATATACGACTTAGATAATCGTGGATACAACATATAGTTGTACACTTAGTTATAAACAATTCAAAGTGGAACATTTTCTACTTTCAGAGAAAATGTGGCCAAGGAATTCACTGCCGAATGAATTCAAGTGGAGTTGGGTATACAGAGTTTATCGTATTATTGATCATGAAATTGTTTTTGAAAATTCAATATAGCGGGACCAAGATAGTGGATCCAGAATTTAAAAAGATCTGTATTATTAAATGCTTATTCATCAAAGACTTTTGCGTGTAACTCACTTGCACGCTGTGCACGAGAATGATGCTGAATTGGATGAGCTGGAGCGAAGTGAGGTACTTCTTCCACCACAGGTACTTTTGCACTTTCGGCCCGAAAGCCGAGAGCATGTAGTACGCGTACATGAGGATGTGGATGAAACTGTTGATTAGGCCGAGCAGCGTCCCGTGGCCCCCGGCTACGAAGCGCACACCTATCCACGCGCAGAACGGCATCATACCGTGGTGGTACACGTGCAGGAAAGATATCTGCCGGTCTTTTTTCCGTAAAACGAAGAAAACAGTGTCCATCAGTTCTATCAGTTTGCAAATGAAATAAGCGTAACATCCTGCGGCCATCTGTGGGAATTTTTGATAGGTTTACAATTTCATCAATTTCATCAAGGAGAGGTCATGACAAATGGGGAACCAATCATAATTATTATAATCATCAACTGAATTGACTTTCGATGCGTTGGCGATTAAATGTTATGCGAATCATTGGTGTCTTGTTCATGTGATTCCCGTTTAGTCGAGTTGTAGACTTGATTAACTATAAATCGTCAATAAATCGAAAGTTAATTAGGTTCACAATGGTATGATGGAAATCACCACAAAAGCTTTTCTTTTTGCAGATTGAATCGATATTATTGATGTTAGTCGGGCGATATTGTGTCATTTCTTATAATCTTTGATACTATATCCCCTCCTTAGTTTTTGTCATACCATCAAATTATGTTCCATTATCAACGATCAACGACATGGTTAAAATTCTTGAACTATCTACTATTGTCATTATAAAATCAATACGAATTATTTCTCAATCTGTTCAATATTTTAACAAAAACAATAACTTTCCATTGTCACAGAAAACAGCTGAAAGATCTCAAGATCAGAAGATCATAAAAAAGCACGAATTCATGTTTTTTTTTCTATTTTTTTTTTACATTTGTGCAATGAAAAATGAAAAAATAAAAAGTAAGAAGAGATGATACTTACTCGTAAGGCTTTTGGATTATTCGAATAGTCGACAGGTTGACACGAGAAATTATAATCGTGAAGCCAACCCGCTAATAATCCTTCATGAACAAGGTATATACTGAGAAGAACTTGTGTAAAGTTATAAACAATTAACGTATTTCTAAGTTGGAAAGGTTTTCTGTCTCTCATGAGCCATGGACCTAACTTTGTACTGAAGAACACATAGGATATCACAATAATGGCCAAGGGAAGTGGGCTTGATATCAGCGGCCAATTTACCGTTCGTGGATCTGTAAAAATTTAAAGTTACATATCAAATTTTCATACCACCGTGATTTGCTTTATATTCCGATGTCTACTCTCTAAATCTAAAATAGTAAAAAAACTGCTATTATTAATAAAGATAAAGATAAAAATAGTAGATATTCAACTGGAAAATTAGTAAAATTTTACTTAAAAATGTTCAGTCGAATATTTACTATTTTCATTAGCTATGCAACTTTCACTATTTGAATCTTAGAAAGTATTGTCAAAATGAGCCGAGAATTGAATGAGAAGTTGAATTTTTTTTCCGAGTAATGCATGGAATTGAGTTGACGTATTTACACAGCAAACGAATCAGCTTTAAAACATTAGTTGATAAAATCCAAATTACCATGCCTGCTCATCAAATCTTTGTAATATTCTGCGATGACCGACATTTTGGCTGTCGGATTTTCCACAATATCTGCAACAAACAACAAATTCAATTGATTAAGTTTTTCCTTCAATGAGTTTCCATTTATAATGTGATATATTCATTGATTCATTTTTTTCAACATAACCATCCAAATGATTACTATTGTTATTGCCAATTGTTATTTACTAACAATCTGATATCACAGAGGGTCTCCAGTTTCAATATAACTCCTGAAGGTAGTTTTCTTTACATATCCAAGTTATTTTCATGTATTTACGATCGTTTGTTAGCTACTGACTTTTTTGTTGATTTCGAGAGAAATAAATTTTGAATAAATTTGTATGTGATTCACATATATAAAAGTTCACGATATAAAAGTGAAAAAACTAATGTATTTTAAAAGAACTGAATTTTCACTGGACTACTGCCAAAACCACTGGAATGAAAGTGAAAATACACTGACATTATATTACAATGAAACATTATACTGTATATTAATACTGTGAATCAGTCTTCTACTTTGTATCAATGATTTTTTTCACTGTAGAACTGCAGTTAATTCTCTATTTAGAGCTTTACTACCGAACCAATGATTATATACCGACGAATAATAGCAACAAAAAAGTATGTGCATTGATAATTAAATATCAATATCGAAGCTTGTAAAATTATTCTAGATTTTTTACAAAATCGTAAACTTCAAATATGAATTTATCGAGACGAAAATTCTTCTGCAGACGCTGAAAAACACTTGCTTGCTCAAAAACGTCTTTAAATAATGGAAATAAACATCGAAAAAAAAAATAATTTGTGTCCAATCCTATCCTCCACTAAATCAATAAAAAATATATCGGGTATACCGAGACGTTAGCTGATGAATGGTTGCGTGTATTATCTGTTTGGATAATAATAAATCACCTCTAAGAACTCCCGCGAGATCCGAAATCCAATAGTGACTAGTGGGGCTGATTACTTGGTTACTTCCAATCATCAAAATTAACGTTATAGATATTTTATTCAAATCGAAAAACTCGCATTTATACACAACATAAAGAAACTCTAGGATTTCTTTGATCACACCCTTGGAAAATCCTTTTATGCTTTTTCAGAGGTGTTCAAATCTCAAGAATATAGCTAGTAAGTAGAATATCGCTCCTTAACTGATTAAGCCTCGACAATAATAAACGAACACAATGCTCAGGAGTTCACATACATCGTGAAGAACGTTTGGATAATTATTTTTCACATGAGTATAAATGAGTCGTTGTATGAGTTCGAGTTTCTTTGGGAAATTCGGCTCTACAACAGACTACTGCACAAATGTGGCCTGAATTCGATCACCTCACCTCACACTACCCAATCATATATATACGAGCATATTCGTGTACAGCAGTTCAAGTTCATGCGAAGGTGAACAAGTTTTATAACTGAAAATATTGCTACGCACATTATTATCGATGGCTTTTACTGAGTCTTACATTCGAATGCGATCACGGTTCATATTTTTTTCCAATCGCTTTCTTGAACTCATGAATCATGCGACTATATATATAGGCACATTCAAATAATGTCTCCCTTCGAAACGAGGAGAATTTCAAATTGTTTCGTCTCATTTCCCCCCATCATATTTTGTTGAGTCTCATTGCTTATCGATTGTGTTACACAATCTCTGCTTAGAGCGAATTCATTATTTTCTTGTGAATATTTAATGTCTTTGTTGAGGAATTTTTCTCTCGTGTAAATGGATAAACAATTCAGGAAATACAAAGAACGATACCGGCTGGGTCTGGCGATTTGCTTTGTATCTCTATCTGATTCTTGTGATTTTTCTCTATAATCTCGGAGAGCCAAAGATCTAACCGCGAGTTTCCAAAGATTGATTCTCAGTTTTAGTAGAACGAAACTCTCGATTTTCCGCGCAGTATTTTATCAATCAGAAGTTCATTTCGAAGTAATGCGGATTTCGAGCCGTAGTTTGTAAATATACACACAAAAATGTTTCCCAAAGATCCAAAGCAGTGAGGAAAAGGAGTCGGTAGGAACCCTTCAAGTTGAGGAGGAAGTAGGGCATAGTGAGTCCGAACGTACACCTGCGCGATCGTTGAAAATAAAAACACGGAAAGGAAAAATGATTGGGCGCGTCGAAGGACATACGAACTTTGTCGATAAATACTTGTTTGCCGATCTCCATACAGAAAAAAAAACGAGCGGAGCCTGATATTTCCAAAACGAGTACAAACGTTGGACGTTGAGTCTATAAATTGCGCATTACATGTTAATGAGTAGCCGTCAAACACGATTATTTATTTATTTTTTGCACTTTTCGCAGTCTATTAAATATCTTTATTTTTATAATTTTTTTGCACATTCCTCTGTAACACAAACTTTACGAAATGATTGGTGAGTTAACAGCGAGCTACCTCCATAGAATATATCATAATAATCGTCATTTTCGCAACGTCAAAAATAAGCCGTTCAAAAGTTCATTCGAGTGGGTGTAGTGGAGTGTCTAGTATAGGGTAAAGAAAAATTGTGAGACTTGAGGTCTGGTTAGAGTCTTGCATAGTCCACTATAGCAAATTTTCTTTATCTCACAAAAGTCTGGCAAAATTCAATACCAGACCTTATGAAAGACTTTACGAAGTGAAAATTGATGCCTCGCTTACACATTATATTATATATTTCCGTTTTTAGATAGGGGGCCGTTAATTAATTTTTTTATATCTCATAATGCATGATTATTTGTTAAAAACGTCGTATTATATGATATGGTAGGAGTGAGAGATGGAGTTTTCACTAGACCCAGGAGCAAATTTAGTTGACAGCTATGTTTGACCGTATCCAATCAAGAAATCGGAATCAGGATTTTAACGTGAGAATGAATTTTTTTTCCCGGGTGACAACCGTACGAGACGAGAATCATCTTCCACACACATCGAACGTAATTTTTTACGTGCCTCGAGAAGAAAAATGTCTATTCTCAGTCTATGAACAAGCCGATGATTCGAGAGATTATTTATTCCATTTGATTCAGTCTCGATGATTAAACGGAAAAATCATAACTGGAAAAAATAACATAAATTATTATATTTATAGGATATTCGTTATGTGTACATACATGATAAAGTGTTACGAAATTTTATGATGAATGATAGACTTTACGATAATTTACATAGCAAACTGTATTATCAAATTTTGCTATTCAATAATTGTAACCTTCACTGGAAACTAGTAGTCTGACTTATAGAACATACTAATGACTTCTATCTTTTTCTCTACTATGTTGAAATAGTAAACTCTCGTAATCAGATTTTTCTTAGTGTCGATACCTGATGGGTCGAAATATGAAATCTATTTTTCCACCCGCTATGCGTGTGTCACTGGGCCGGATATATTATTAAAGCGCATCAATCGGAAGATACCAGCGATTAACCTTGGAATCACCATACGTTGCGAAGTTTTTCCGCGTGGCTACTTTTCGTTGCGACTCGAGGATCGATTAATCAAGGAGGAAATCTCAACAAATGACGGATGATAAAACTCGTCGAGCCTCGCGCTACGGAGCCTCATGACATTTTCAAAATCACAAGCGACATTGTGGATATGATTCTAAGCAGTGGCAAAACACCGGATATTGGATGAGAAATCGCTCGGTATTCCAAAGAGAGTATAAAGAACTAAATTTGTTAAGCATCTATTAAATTTTTAAATGTCCGTATCATTTACGCAAGTGAATGACTTGCGATGCGGGAGCTTCGAAAGAAAATCACCGAGACTAATTCGTTGATGTTTATGATTGTAACGAAATGACATTTACACAGTTAGAGAGCTTTGCTAATTGCGTTAATTAAGAAAAGAAACGAAAAAAAATTGCAACTTATTTACTTTTTACGGAGTTACGAGGAAATTCTCTCTGGTATATAAATCGTACGATAAACTTTGATGATTCATTTACCGTATTACCGTGAGAAAAATAATTCTTTTTTCTTATATTAATGATATGGAGCTATGTAGAGTCATTCATTGCATTCACATTTTCCACATCACACGAGACTTTCAAGTTTTTCTTTGGTAAAGGAATGTGTTGAGCCGGATTTTATAGGATAACACGATGAAAATGTCACAATCAAATAAGTACATACGTCATTTTGAGGGCAAAAAATCGATCCTCATATGCCAAACACGATTTCTCAAACATTTCCAGTAATTTAAATCTATTGTGTTTAAAATAAGCACGAAAAAGCCAAATTCCTCCCAGTTTTAGTACGTTTTGCAGTGCAAGTACTTGATAGTGAAAATTACATGAAGTAATATATTTACATAGTTTTCCTGAGAACCTATAAAAATCCGATCTATTATATTATATCATAATATTCTCATATTGTATTCTATCTTCATTATAATCTATATTATTTTTGAAAGTCAAGCTAACCACGCCAGACAACGATTAATATATTAAGAATTACTTTCATTATTTATTTTGTGAAAAGCGTATATTTCTAAAAATAGAATAAAACCATTGTCAATCCGAGTGCTTTGGATCGTAGTCCGTCGAATCTCGAATCAAAGTACAATCTCATACCTCAATCGAAGAATCGTTTTCGGTGCGCACGCCATCGTATATGTCACATCGACCAACCTTGGCTACCCGATAATTGTATAATTTAGAATTATTGTCTCCCCGAATTCCGCGCGGGAAATAATTACATGTGCAAGAACGAGTGTATCTGAAAGTCATAGGCTCGGCAAAACAATGACACGCGGGGCTCGTGAGCCTTTCCACGAATGCGCAGGCTAATTAAATCTTTTTTTTTCTCTCTCTCTCTCTCTCTATCTCTTTTTTCTTCCATGTACGCACAAACGCACGAGTAATTTCTTCCAAACTCCCGCGCGGTATCTTGAGCGGGTAATTTAATTGTTATGTGACGCGCCGCTGAGCTTCTCGGACGTCCGTGAAACGAATCGCGTCGAGATGTTCCCGCGGCTATAGTCTCGAATATCAATATGAAATTTTGCACGAGGACAACGAGGCTTTTCGTTGATCCGAGGCTTCAAATTCATGGCGATTGTTCGGTGAAAGGAAAAATTGAAAATCGGTGTCTACGAGACGCAGCGTCGGCTCCTTCGATACCAGACCGTGATAATTACACCGCGCGGATTATACTCTCGCGCATTCATTCGACGTTTCCCACACTGTGCACCAATGTGCCAATGGTCGTATGTATTTCAATTCAGTTGCGTTCCGGAGGATTTTTCCACGTGTAACGAGGATACGCGAGCGAGAATCTTCAGAATAATGATCGAGAATAATTGAGAAAACAACAACTCGCGTGTTGCTCGATCGACTATCAACTACAATCGAACGAAGTAAAAGAGAAAAAACTTGGGACGCAATAGTACTGTGTCCTTAGTTTCTCGGGTCGAAAACTCGGAATTCGAATGCATAATCGCGAGGAGCATTCGACGGATGGAGGTAGAGGATAGAGAGAGAGTGAGAGAGCAAAAAGTTGGGAGAGAAGGTGGCAAACAAAGCCGTACACTTGCTCGACGGGACGAAGTTCGCTTCACACACGTTGGATAAATATTTACGCATTTCCGCGATTTCCGTATAGCGACGGTGGGATTTAAATGTGAAGGCGTCATCGATCGTATTCACCCGGCAATTGATACCGAACTTAGTCATTCCTCGAGCCTCGTGCCTCGGACTCCCGATCCAACGTTTATTTCTCTTGTGCGTTGGTTTATGCACAAACTCGATAAAAATCTGATCGAGCCGAGGTAGGAGCCGCGCGCGAGCGACGAACAATACACTGTCACACGCGAGGCTCGAAGTTAGCAATAATTGTCGCGGAATGAATTGATGCTAATTCACAAACAATTAATCGGCCGGGAAAGTGTATAAGGGTATCAATGTTTAATAAATAAATCGACCGATAGTGCGATTCATCCGATCGTTTCGTTCACGTTTCAGCGAGACACGCATCAATGTATGCACAATGAAAACGACTTTTCGATTTGGGTACTCCCTGAATTGTGGATAGTTGAAAATTCACTGTTCGTCAGTTGAAGTTGCACGGCTGTTCTACTGTTTTCTCAGCGCACATCCACTGGTCAATTCTCACCAAAACAAATGGTAGTCTCGAGCCATTTCGATTTTGGCTGAGCCCGCGTCTCAGCTGGACTCCAGCAAATTGCACTCGATTTCACTCGAATCAAGTCGCGAATCGAGGGATCGTTTTGGCATTGCGACTCGGCGACGTGGACGGTTCCCGAACGATCCCGAATCGCGAGCGAAAATCTTCGAATTTGGTGGGAATGAAAAAGCGCGCGAATACACATTCATGACGCTCACGTGTTTTCGCAGCTGGTTTGGCAAATGGAATTCCGGATTCCGCGTTTGCATATTCCGCCGCGGAATTAGCCGCGAGTCTCGATCATTCGAGGAATCAATCGTCACTCGAGTTTCCCGTGTCTAGCCGCATTGTTCCGTCTCGGTGTGCCCCGCTCTCTGTTTATCCCACGGAAAGCGGGGTTTTCGTTGGTTTCTGGGGGAGAGGGTGGGCGAAGAAACTCACTGTAGAGACGTGGGGGCGCGGCGGAGCGGCCCGGCCGCGCTGGTGGCTGGCTTTTCGGTGTTGGCCGAGGCTGGACCGAGGACTGGCCGGTCGACGGCGGGTAATTGCCCACAGACCGGCGCGGATACACAACGTCGCACTGCTCCTCGCTTATCGTGCGGAGGACAATCACTGGTCCGACCGACAGCGTCGCCGCTCAATTTACGCGCGCACCAGCCGCGCTCCCGCCGTATACGACGGTAGAGGGGCCTCTTACTCTCTCTCTCTCTCTCTCTCTCTCTCTCTCTCTCTCTCTCTCTCTCTCTCTCTCTCTCTCTCTCTCCCTCTTTCTATCCCTCTCTCGTTCTCTTTCGCTCGCTCGTTCTATTGCACGCGTTTGCACACACCTTCGGACGACGACGCATTTATTGCACTCAGGAGTAGGTGGCCGTCCTGGTCCAGCCTCTCACCCCCTGCAACCACGACTCCATCGCTGTGTATATTATACGCAGTGAGAACGATTCCTCGAAACTGTTGCAGTACTCGAAATCTATTTTACTTGGAGTACAGCAGAAGCTCAATTTCTATGGTTTCACTGAGTTTCGTGCTTGATTAAATTAGAAATTACTCAAAGTAATGATTTTATCTAATTTTCCCGAGACACAGAACAAATTCACGAGTACTAAATTCGAGTATTGTAATTTCATTGCATCCCGTCATTATTCGATGATCTGAGTACAACCATTTTTTAGCCTGTGTGACCAAGATGTGATTTGATACATTGTTGATTTTTAAATGAATAGCTTAGTTGTTTTTCCTGATGGCTCACTATCTTGGTGAATTCCCAGACAGCACGATAATGAAACGATTAAATTTCCATAAACATGAAATAGGCTATGAAAGCAATAGGCTTAGAAATAAATTTTCTTCTATTTTACCACTTCATAGCTCGATTTGTATTCATAAATTTGAACATTCTATTTATTACTTTGAAACCGGGGGTTGACGAGTAGAGCGAGCAGGAGGGTACCTTCATGGGTATAACAATGATAATAATGAAAATAAAAATTATGAAGATAAAAAATAATAATTATAGTATTGTAAAGGTAAACACTAATCACCATACGATGAGCGTTCTTAAGCTATAAAATATTACAATAACTATTGTTCAAATTTCCTGTTAGAGCAACTAGTCACTAAAACATTCACTGTCTAAAACCAGCACTATAAATGACTCTAAAGACCGTCAATTGCAATATTGATAGCTGAAGCATTTTAGCTATCAATATTGCATGATAGCAGCCACAATTGCGGCGCTTTTCAAAAACTGTGTGTTGTTTTCCAAGGTTAAAAATTGAGAAAGAAATTGAGAACTACAATTTTTGTAAAAAGGTATTTTTCTTGCAACTTTGTTTTCTCATAGGTTAGATTGAAATTTCGATCTGTACCCAAAATAAACCAGTAGAGAGAGGTTCAAAGTTCTTCACAGTATTTTTCTTTTTCTTCTAATTGCATTCTACGATTATTCATTCAATCGCTAAATTGCCCTGAGTAAAATTGACCCTGTGGGACCGTCACGTCATTTCCGGGAAGCGTGACTAATAAGGGTTGAACTGAGTAACTTGTGGTTGATGTTGATAGGATCAATCCACGCTTTGCATGTTGCGATCGGGATCAAACGAAAAAAGATAAATGTTGACGGGAGTATTGTGCAATGTTAGCCTACCACAACTGAACGGTGCACTTTGCCCGGGAGTACTACAGTACGACAGAGATCCCATAGCAATTTTAGGGAATACCCTGACCACTTTGTGGCCGAGGGAAATTTTACTTTTCCAAGAGAGTCACTAATCATCACCGTTACACAGACTCGCTCAGAGACCCAGATTGATCTTTTGAGTTCGGTTGAGATGTGGACTTCAATGAAAAAGTCACGAATACGAGCGTTATCGTTTTTAATTTCGACAAGTTTATGTGTATGGGTAGTTTCACACCAACTCAGCAACTCAAATATTTTTTTTAACTTTTAATTTGGAAATTTTTTGTAGATAGTATATATACTTTACCACATAATTAGAATATTTAAATACGTTAGCAAATAATTAGAGACAGACAATTTTGAGGTTATAAAGATACTTATTTATGAAAAAGTAATTCAAAAAAACTTTCATTCTAATCATTTTTGTGATTTAATGACTGTTAATGGGAAAATCAGGCCAAATAGTTGATGAAATGTGATTTATTAGTTGGTTTTATTTTATTCAGATGGTTGTAACTCAATAACCAGATAAAGGCATAGATCATTTTGAAGCTTTGGTTTGGGACTATGGATTAAAATGAAATTTTTCCAGTCTAAATCAAACATAGATTATCTATAACAACTGTTACTTTGGTGATTTTTTGGATTTGATGATTATTTCATGAGTAAATCAGGCCACAAAGTTGATAAAAACGCAAAAAAATGTAAACGATTAAAATAGAACAAAAGTTATTATATACGAGCATAAAAAAAACTGAAAAACTTCAAGAGTGTTAATGTGACCGTTTACAACAAATTTGCTGAAAAAGAAACTGAAAAAAAGTGTTGACTGGCTGAATTGGTGTGAAATGACCCATATATACGTATACACATACCGACACATCGAATAAACAATATTCATCCGCATCTAATTTGTGAAAGCTTTCATTGTATACATTCTTGAAAACTTGTGGTTATGCATGAGTTTCTGTAATTTAGCCACGCGCGCGAGCGTATGTGAGTGATCCCATTCCGCAGTTCGCATACTGAGCGTTTTGGCCGGTGCCATTGTCCTTTTCAATCTTGGCGGCTCGGAACGCGGCGCCGATATTCGCCCCGAGATTTTTACGCCCGTGTGATCACCCGCGCATTTGCGTAGCCGCGAGAGAAACCGAAGAAATTTGCGATTGTTTACGGAAAGAAAGCTCGAGCGTCTGTTTGCAAAGGCATTTGTGCTGCAATAATCGTTGGTAAATTAATTTATTGACTTATACATATTTAGGGTGCGCACACGTGGAGCTCGGCATTCTAATGCGCGCGCCGTATCGCAATTCATCCAAAGGTATATCGGCGGTACTTTTTTTCGGCGCGACGATTATAAATAGAGGCACGCGGGCTATTCAAATGGCTCGGGTAATGCTGTTAAATTTATGAGAATATGCGAGTGCACTCGATTTCGAAGCGCCGATTTTCACTGATCCGAACTAGCTTCGAAGAAGAAGAAGGATAAAAGTTGAGAACGCCATGGATTTGCCGGAGGAAGAACGTTTCGCGCTTTTCTTCGTCGTTCTCGAGGTGCACTGTCAAATTAGCCAAAATGACCTTGTCAGTGTGTGCGTCTTGATCGCGCGAGGTAGGATTCTTTCGTTTTCACTGATTTTTTTCTCTCTTCCCGTTTTCGTCATCAACTCTCTTATTTCGCCTTCCACCTCCGTCCGAGCAATTCTATTTCGCGCGCGGAAGAAAAAAAAAACAGAATCAGCTTCGAGGGTAATTGTCTCTCCGCGCGATAGTCGTATCTGGGGTTTTTCCAAGCGAGACGAGCGAACGAGGACGGACGCGACGAATGAGACATTTGGATTTTGAAAATCGAGCCCCGAGAGAATACCTTTGGATGCAGCTATGGCTAGGATCGGGCGTCGAACCATTGCTACGTGCACCTCGGCACGATAGCTGCAGTTGGCGGAGCGTTGTTTTGAAGTAAACGGGTATACAACAGTCTGGGAATAACGACACACTCGGCACAATCGCGAATGATTTTCCACTTCTTACCGTAGTTCGATGATGCAAAGTCCGAAGAGTCGTTTGGAAAGAAAGTGGGACAGCCAAACGCGACTACATGTGATACAACGTGTTTGATATGGGGTTAAATTCCATACGGACAAACGAGAATATTCAATTTCGGAATGGCATTGATGCTCGTTTAATTATGGATCCGAGAGTTTGATTACCTCCTATGAATATTATCTCCATGTTAAACGGGCCGACGCGTGGAAAAATGTTGTTCGCGTTGGAGTGACAGCTGATCACTTGGATTTACAATGATGGTACATGTTCTCACGAGACTCATGTATCCTTACTGTGGTTTCCTGTGATGTGGTGATTGTGGCAGTGATTGGGTACGAGTGTTTAGTCAACGCGACTTTTTCAATTATCTATGTTATTCTGTGCGAGGGACGCAATTCTATCTGGCAGTGTGTTTTTTGAGTGGCTTTGAAAAGATTATTCATAACATGAAACATTGTATCTGACTTTGTGTTGAAATTTAAACACCTGTGTGAACGTGCGACAGTAAATTTTTCAGGCACTTGTTGAATAATATTCTTTTATAGTATTTGCGATAAATAAATGAAATATATTAATCAATATCTGTACTTACTAGGAGAATATTAGGCTTTGGTTGTCTCGGATCTTGCAGAAACTTGGAAAGATGGTTTTTGGGCAGTCAAACAGGTGATGTGTACAACCATACGACAGCCAACGTTTTATTTTCCTGGAGATATCCATGTGTGATTATTGGTTTTGGACAAACGCAGATTTCTGTAAATACAGATATACTGTATATGCATAAAGTCAATGATGATTCGTGAATATTTACAGGAAAACGAAACGTTGGCTGCCTTGTATCTGTATACATCACCTGTTTGGCTGACCAAAAACCATCTCATGAAGCTTCAACAAGATCCGAGACCCAATAAAGGTCTGATACTGAATTGGCCCATTTCTAGCTAAATACAAATACTTAATAAATACTTAAATACATTTTATATGTATTTCTAATGAAGTAATTCAATGCATGTATTTGAATACGATGAGTACGTTCAATTAGTTTAATCAAGTATCAATATTTGATATCAGAATTTTCCCATATCTGAAGTTGAATATTTCCAGCTTATTACGCGGGTTATTGTAATAACTATAACTGAATCCTTCAACCCCCTGGCAGATTATCATCGTTACCCAATTGTAAACACACGAGCTCAATCTGATTTTTTGGTCTATAATATTATGTTGTATCCATAAAGTTTAGTCAGATCATCAATTTACTCAGTTCAATCACTTGAATATATCTGTCTACAGATCGCCTCAAATTTGTTTGTTCACGTAGTCACGAAGATTTTTTTGTAGTTTGAAAAAATTAAGAAAGATACTTGAGACTCTAGTTTATAACGTGTGAACTCGGAAACATCTTGAATTTTTTCACATCCATTGATGAAATGAGTTTTTCTAGTCAACTCAAATAGCCGATCCAGAACAGTATATGCCACAGGTTCGGCAATAACGTGATCTGTCCCATGACTTTATCTTTTTATTTTTTCTCGAACAACTATCCAAGTTGTCGTTTTCATTGACTGTTGTTTTTTCATCCATTTTTTTTAGATGGGAAAAAATTTCTAGTTGAGGAATAATAGATTCTGAATTAAAAATCAAGCTCCTTACAATTCGTTACGTCGATTCAAATTGGGCCGGATCGTTATTCTCCGTTCCTGTCGGGTCTCAATTTTTCAATAATATTCACATTGGCTCCGAGAAAATGAAGTCGAATCGTATGAATGACATACGTCTGTACATATATAATTATATTCGACGATGAATAGAGAATTGAAGAGGAAGCTCTCTGCCAATAAATTGGCAGGGGTTTTCACTTGGGCAAAGAGGCTCGGGTGACCTAAAAAAGTCTACTTAAATCTAATGAACAAGTCTGACGAAATGTAAAGTAATACATAGCCAATGCGGCTGTGTTCCCCGATGAAGCACGCGTTAAATTATTCACTAGTTAACTAAAAGGTCAACGGCAGCTTGAAGCTATTCGAAACCCATCTCAACTTGTTAGTCGCGTCCCTAATCTTTGCTTTGCAACGAATATTTTTACACTAAAGTTTGTATTCATTCAAATACCAACCGAGTGTTCACATTACGGCAGCGAAATTCGAGTACCTTGCGTTGGCTAATAACAATAACAAGTGTATATACATATAAAACATGCGGCCATTCAGAGATGTTCGTGCTAATATCTCGTTTGATTCAAGATTTGAGTTGAAGATGCTCGAAAAATCAAGTGCATGAAATTAAAATTCGACGATCGTTTAGAAAACTCTCGCGTATGTGTACAGCTCAAAAAGTTGGGTGAAATGTATTCTTTGTACCGAAGTTGGAGAGAACAGCTCTCGGGAATCTAGGGAAAAAAATTATTCCTCACTATGTAAATGTATCATTTGACTGAGCCAGCAACAAGTTACAAAATAATTTCTATCGGCTCGTTATTTATAGTCCGTCATATGTTCGTGATGAGTATTTACGAGTGTCAATTTTACCGCTATACAAAGTTTCGAACACTTTGTTGTGATTTTTTACAAGTGTATAGAGTCTACTACTGTGCTACGTGCGATGCGTTGGAATCGACGAACCCTGATGTAATAATTTTATTCGTGTGCATACATTTTTCATTCCGTACAACATTGTTGGCTATGAAATTTCTTGTGTCACTAATATTTGTATTTTACAGTAGTTCATTTATTTGCGATTGATGTTTATCTCTATTTCACTTTCGAACAGAATATCTCACACGCGATGATCTATTAGGTGGTTCTATCATAACTTTTAAGAAAGGACAAGTCGAGAGAAAATCACTAAAACAAGGATACCGAATATTGTGGAAAAACAATTAATTTTATTTCTGTGCAGGTATGTTATTATTCATCAAAATTTCCAACTTTAAGGGATTAGATGAATTTTAACAGATGTATATAATGAAAAAAGATTGCTTTAATAATTTTTTTTAATAGAAAGAATAATTTTCTCAACATTAATATTATGTCGTAGTAAAATCATGTAATTAATGTCATTTAAATTTGATCCGTACGATGCGCCAATTTTCGGTGAGATTGCAATTTTGTACCGTATACAATTTTTTCGTAATAATCAGAATTGGGGTTTTTCGTGATTCCAAAGTTATACCCAATTAATTGGTCTGAATGGACACTAATGATAATTTAAGCTGAGAGTTAGTGACAGAGATAGACTGTAGTGTCATCTGAAAAATCTCTAACATTAAGAGCAACGTTTTCTGTACACTTTAAAAGTTAGAAAGAAATGAGTCATACTATCTTGATATATGTAACATGAATATAAAAATATATCGTAAAAAATACTATATTTTATGCTTAAAATACGATATTTAAATATCTGAAACCGCACTTAATTCGTAGTTGAGTTATGGTAGGCTTGGCAATCTCTCTGCGAAGCTACTGCATCTTGAAAAATTGAAGTATTATTGTAGTTGGGATCGTAACATTTTATCCTATCAAAAAATTGAGACAGTGAAATGAACTCTGTGCAGTGCCACGATAAAGATGCGATCTGTTAAGAATCTTTACGCCCGCGAGATAATTTTTCCTTTTTCGAACGTATACGTGTTGAAGGTTAGGGCGACAAACGTCGAAAGTCATGGTAAAAACTAGTGCTGCACGTGTGTATGTGCACGTGCGGTTGGGGCATTTCTTCATAATAGCTCCCCCCTCTTAATTTCTCGTCCTTACACAAGGTCGGAAGAGGGCAAAACGTGCCGGTAAACAAAAGAGACCGCGATCTTGCTGCGGGCGAGGAAGAAAAGTAAAGTAAAAAGAGCCGGGGCAACCAGTGAAATCCACCTCGTCCTTGAACCGGAATTCGTATCTCAAGTAAAATCCACGTCCGCAAAAAAGGACAGGCTCGAGATAGTCCCGAGACGTGTGCCTAGCCAGAAAGAGCAATCGAAGCAATTCGTGCCATCGACGGCGGAGCTCTTCTGCGATGCATGTTTCATTGATGTTCAAAAAAACTGTTTAGATTTATGTTTATCTTTCCGCTTAACCGAGAGACTCACGGGTGAGACTGTTCGCGCAAATCTAATATAAATCAGGGATTTCGTGGAAGGAAATAATGGGAAATATTCATCGAAAATAGGCTTTTGTGAGCAACGGGTGACTTCGTCGTGAGATGCATTGCGCTTCTTCCGATGGGATTATCGAGTTTTGAGCCATCGAATCGGAGAAATTCTTTTCTGCTCGTGAAAGATTTTATTATTTTATTGTTTTCTGCGATATTGGGAATCCCAAGAGCATGCAGGTGAAGATAGGTTCGCGATTCTCGTGACATTCGCGATAATCATTGATTTGCGGGATTTGAAAATTTAAGATTTTTTTTCTAACAAAAAGTTATATTGAAAAATAGTCGTTTGTAATGCGATCGTTTTCTATGGAAGAAAAAGTGAAGCTACATGTATGCAAAGTTTGACATTATTTTAATCACGAGTTGGAAACATTTTCAACTCGTGATTGAGTAGCTATACCATGAATTACATCATTTCGACCGTTCCACCTATTGTTAGAAAGACAGGCAGACAGGAATTATCATGCTAAAACATACACTTATGCAAACGTTCAAAATCGAAACGGAATTTTCCGCTCCTATTTCGGTCGTTCCTGTTTCCTGAGTGTTATTTGTGAATCCGTGACTTTTTTTGCATAAAAACTCCAGAGTCCTCCAATAACCCAAATGATCTTGATAATTCGACTCTCACGTTGTCGTACGCAGTCAAAAAATATCCCATCGATGAGTGCATCATTTTCTTGGAATAATTTTTTCCACTGAATCTTCAATCCATTTTCCCATACTTACAGCAATTAAATTTCGAAAAATAGTCGCCCATGGATGTACATAATAGTTCCAAATGAATCGTATACTCCCATATCCTGTTTCTATGTTTCGAACAGGCCTTTGTGTCTTAAAATTCTCTAACTAAAAATCGGAATAAAAAGAAATCTGATGAAAATAAGAAATTGCATTTTGTGTCCATCCAACATCAAAGGCATTTTTTTCGATTTGCCGGTTTCTTTCAATCTATGTCCCCTGTCGTCTCCGATCTCCCCAATTAAAGTTGTCGAATGCATTTTCTGTTCTGGGAAGCATCCTGCAGTTTGAGCTTTTATCTTCTCCATCCTGAAAAGTCGCGAAAGTAGCGAAACGGAATGAGTCGTATTTTTTACAGTCGCGCGCCCGCGTGCGCCCGAATTATCTATTTAAAATCAAGTTTCTCAATCCAATAAACGTATATGCCATCGGATAAAACTGTCGATTTTTCTTTCTACCTCTCTCTCTACTTCACACGGGACTATATATACCTATCCTCTCGCGAGAAATCCCGAGAGTTAAACGACGCCGACTGATTACACGTTCGTGGAAATTCGTTGACCCTGTGCAAAAATTGATTTCCTCTGAAGAAGAAAAAAAAAAATCTCTCGATTACTCTTTGCGCGCGTCTATTCCTTTCGCAACTGCAACGAAACGCTCGCGCGCGCGCGTCATCGGTGTTTTAGGAAGAAAGAAGGAAAAAATCAAGCTCGTACCCATTAATTATCGTGCTCGTAAAGGAATTTACATTGGCGTTCGCATCGCGCCGCGTTTCCCATGTAAAAAAAGACAATACGATACTCATATACATGGAATGTATATATTGCGATCCGTATAACGTGCTCACATTAGATAAATTTGACATTCGCATATAGAGTCGTCAAATGGATCACGCTGAATATAAGGTATTAGAGTAACGTTGATTATCTGGGGATCGCACATGTCCAAACATGTATGTAACGAATAAAAATATGGCTGTATGTACGCGTGAAATAATTGGTAACAATCGGTATCAGACTTTTGGATGTTTCTTATAGATATAAGCTGTATTTTGTTGTAAACTCAATTTTCTCTATGAACAAAACACGTTGGGTTATTTTTTACGTAATTTTTAATCAATTCATAAGGTGAGAATGTCCCAGCAGAAATTACTTTGAGTTTGTCCGCGAGTCACGATCGCATTGTCAAATTTTTCAAATACATGAATACGAAGTACCCTGCTGAGTCATGTCATATGTAATTAATTTGAATTTTATATTAATTGAATGTTGATTTTTGTATAAAATTTACATGAGCAACTTTCTTATACTTTATTTTAAGTACATATATAAGCTAACTTATACAGTGTGATTCATATGATGTAAGAATTGCATTGAATATCAGAATACATGTTTGGAGAATGTTCATTCAATGAATGAAGCAAAATAGTTGAATACAAATTTAAAATGTATTCTTTTACTGTATTTGTATACGATTTTCCAAATATTTTAATAAAATACAAATATTCGGTATCTTGTATTCAATGAATTGAATACTGAATTTGCCCGTCTCCGGCTGCAGCGATGGTCAGTAATTAAATATAAGTTTTTAGTAAATACCAATTTTTAATTATTAATATTTCAAATACATGCACAATACAATCCAAATAAAACTATTTGAGGATACAGACATTTTATTTGATATGTGTTGTAATAAAGTAATATTAAATAGTTTGATCAACAAACAAATATTTTGTATTGAACGAATCATGGCGCATATGTCACATTACATACATATAACATATGTAATGCACGCGGCACAAGATTACGGCGCGGATTGCAGCAATATTAGAAAGTACAACTGCGCAGAGTGTATGGATATATATCGCGAGCTCCGCACCCGATCTCGCGCCCTGCCTCGAATCATCGATTCGCCATACCGTAATTAGCGTCGATCCGATTACAATCCACGATTTGGCCACCGATAACAGGCGGCGACTCGAAACTAACTTCTACCGGTGTATTTAGTTGACCTGTATCCGAGAGCCGACTCGAAACAGCATAAACATCGTTTTCATGAATGAATTTTGGAATTTGACGATTTTATTGTGGGTTTAGAGGGAATCATGGGTTGGTTGAACTCTACTTCACATTTGGTGCACGTGGAGAATTAATTATTTCAGCATTAATATCCTAATTAGTTCTGTAGCGACTAACGTGGGGAAAAATTATAAGAGTTACAATGAGGGGTCACCCGCTCCCATGTGAAACAAAAAAGATCTGGTGGGAATCGGGATCAATTTCATGCCAGACTCCGATCTAAACTTCCTTTTCTTCAACGAAAACACCTAAGGCCACTTTTCACAAGACTTTTCATCGAAATATTCATTAAAGTTTCAGCTCAGTTTTTCTAACGTCCTCGAGCAGTGATCGGTAAGATCATCAGAGCAGATCGAATATTTCTACATTCGTGTGTAATTCTTTGTGTTTTACCGTTCATTACAGAATCGATCGGAAACGTTGTACTTTCCAGTTTGTTGTGCCACTATTAAGATACGTACTCTGTCGAAGCAACATGCCGACGCACTTATTGATGACATATGTATGAATGATATCAATAAAAATGTAGTTCAATCCAATTAGAACAAATTTGTTTCGATAACCCATTTGAAATGTGTTCATTATATCAATTATCCACGATTTTCAACATCGTTTCCCTGAGTATTTCAACCTTGGCAAGCTTTATAAAATACCGAATTGGTCGTTCTTGTAGATCGGAGAACCGCATTGGAGGTAACTCCGTCAATGCTATGACCTGCGTTTTTGGATATACTATAACGATATGAGTGCACGTTTTCTCTATTTTCCGAACTACGCGTTAGACAAACTGATTAATCAATTAATTGAAACTCGAAAATTTTGATGCTTTCATATACTATCCAAATGAATATTCTGATTCACATTCAAAGGACCGATATTATTCTCTAGAAAAGAAATTTCTTTTTTTCCAATAGTCTTACAAGGAGACTGGATCAGTCCTTTTGTCTCTCGGATCTTTCTGAAACACTTTGTGCGAGGCGGTTTTTGGGCAGCCAAATAGGTGATAATGTAGACAGCCACAAAGAAGCCAACGTTTCGTTTTCTATATCTATAGATATAATGTGCCTATGCCTAAACCAATAATCTAAACACATAAAGTGCATATCAAAACTTAAGAATTAACTAAAAATAAATATAAAATCGGTTATATTAATTGTTATATACACTGCTTCCCTGTCCAATAGAATTTTCCTCTCTGCAATCACAATTCCACTGATGTCCACGTAATATCCGATTATCGCAGACACGAGCAGATAGAAAATTTAAAAAAATCCGCGATTTCCTAGTTGAATCCGAGCTGAATGTTGACGCACGTGAATCACTGAGCGCAAAGTCTCACGTGCGTCCGTCTGTATGTCAAGAGTACTTCGTAGCAGTGTTTACGTACATGCAGGATCGAGCGACAGGTGAATGAGCGAGTGATTCAGCATCAGCTGCGCCACGCGATCGTTGCTCTCTCGCTCAATCACAAATCCCTCCAACGCATTTTCCAAAAAATGACACCTCGAGTGTAATAATTCGTACACGGAATTACCTTTTGTTTTTCCTTTTCGATACGCATGATATGATGCGGAGACGCAAACGAAAAAAATACTACGAGAAAAATACTACGAGTTGGCGAATCCATTAATGAAGAGTTATGGCTCCAGTGAAGCGAAGCGATTAGCTCGTGACTTGATTGGTCTAGACAGCTATCCTGGTGATGCATATTGTATCAATGTTTTCTGGCTAATTTTTAATTTTGAACATTCGTCGCCGATAGCGTGACTCTGTTAGGAGGCAGGATTTGTCGGTTTTGTGATTTGATGTTGACAGTTTAGTGTTGAAAATGTGCTATGTGAAATAATGTGGAGTGCTCAAGTCAGTCGCGATAATTCAAGATCATTTGTATACAACAAATTGTCGCAGTGCTCGATAGTTTTGTCTAATACCCGTGTAGTTTTCACATGAAATCATCAGCATGAAACTGGGGTATATTTAACCCAGTGTGGCCGTTCTGCAATTCTACTGAAGTGTAACCATCGAGGGTCATTACGCACAAACGCAATAAAAGCCGAAAGGAAGACTCTCGCTTTTGCGCATCTATTTCCAGCTGCAGCATCAAGAAAAACAGTGTACAACTTTATATGATTATGTAAAATAACTCTAACATGGTATAACCAGTGAAATAATATCTCGAAAATAGTGTGAATCCGTCACGCCCAGGACTAAAAAAACAAAATACTCTATCAGGACTAGAACGACGAAGCATGTGCAACGATCTGTGATTGATGACTTGTTGATCACTGGAAAATTACCCTCAACAGCGAGTATATCGGGAAGCACGCTGGATGTTCAAATGATCGGTGAGTAAATAATAATAATCATGGGTAAGCGAAGAAACTCGTGTGTATTTATACATATATATGCCTGGTCTAATCGACGAAGTGTGTGTGTTTGCTTCCAGCCTGTCAAACCAATCTCACGAGTGTGGTTCGCGCGAGCAAAGTTTACACGATAACTGGTAAATTTTCAACGGCTTGCACATTATTGATTGGAAAATTTCATATCGACGTGTCTTACGAAGAAAGACACATAACTGAATCTGTCCGCGAAGAAAGACACATATCCGAATCTGTCCGCGAAGAAAGACACAACTCGCAATCTAGCCACGAAGAAAGACACAACTCGCAATCTAGCCACGAAGAAAGACACAACTCGCAATCTGTCCACGAAGAAAGACAAATGTCGGAATTATTCTCCCGCGAATATTAACGAAAAAAGAGTTTGAACTGTAGAAAAGGCTTGTTTTTTTTTGTCAATGATAACCTACTCATTCTAAGCTTTCATTGCATATATTTTTTACGTCGGGAAATTGTAGGATGTGCGCCATGTATCCTTTTTGCAGGCAGACGCGAGTTGTGTCTTTCTTCGTGGCTAGATTGCGAGTTGTGTCTTTCTTCGTGGCTAGATTGCGAGTTGTGTCTTTCTTCGCGGCTGGATTGCGAGTTGTGTCTTTTTTCGCGGCTAGATTGCGAGTTGTGTCTTTCTTCGCGGACAAATTGAGATGTGTCTTTCTTCGCGGACAGTTTGAGATGTGTCTTTCTTCGTAAGACACGTCGATATATAAGTTGAACCTCGTGGCATACCGCTTACTCACAAAGATCGGCGAGTCGCACAATCGTACGGCAAAATAAATTAGTTCAGTGAGTTGCCATCGTATTTTTATAAATCACAGCCCGACTAATTTGTGCGATTTCATAGGATATTCGGGCCGTATAACGCCATGTTTACTGTCTGTTAAGACCGCAATACACTCGATAGCGCCGTTCGATAATCGCAAACGAGTGAAAGTCCTTTATCGGACCCATATTCTCACGATAATACCTCAATTACATCTTGGAAGCAGTGCGATTGTGAGGGGCCTTGTTTCGGAACGATATCCCACGCAGGTCGCGAATCATTAGTTGAAAGTTTGAATGCGTTCTTTTGGGTCACAACATTTTTCAATTTTCCCGTAGCTTTGTTTCGGATGAAAATTAGCGGGTTCGGCAAGTTTTTTGTTGACACACTTTTTTGCGTGCCTTTTTTCGTCGGGTGAAAAATGTCAATTTTCAATGAAGAAAACCGCAATTTTTTTCAAACCATGATTAGATATAGTTTCGTTGGAAATCATTTTTCTTGAGTTTCAACAATTTTCCCATGGTTTGGTCATCGCGAGGATAATATGTTCTAGTCTAACTCAGCAATCACTGCGACAGTGGGAGAACTTTTTTTTTGAGAATCGAGAGATGGCCCATAAGTTGCTCGAAATAAATTTTTATATTAAACATTGATATTTTGATATACATCGTTACAGTTCAAAAACATTTATTACAATACTTAATTCTTTGCCGAAATTCACTAAAATGCTTTTCTTCTCGTAGATTAAATAGGTTATTGATGTTATTTGGGCAATGTTGTTCTTTTTTTTCAATTGACAAGACTCCAGTAATCCGGACCCTCTCTTATCTCAATTTATGTTAAATCGTCTAAAGTTAATTTGGCTGATAATTGCTGCGAACACTTTACTTTTTGCGGATTGAATCGATATTATTTGTTATTTGGGCAATCTTGTGCATTCTTTGGGCATTCTTCATAACTTACGGTATGATCCCCTCTTGAACGAAAAAATAATATTCTCTAGTGTGAATGGAAGTTTGAGCACGAGTTTGGCGCGTAATCTACCGGTGTTTCAACTGCAAGAATAAAATGCAGTTGGTCGAGCAGAGGTGGCCCGAGAGGGAACAATAGATTACCATGACAGGTGAATCCCCATAACTTTCTTCATCGGCTTCTCACGGAAAAGCAGCCGAGAAAACGATATAACGTTTCGGCGGCGGCGGCAGCGGCGGCCTTGGCGAACTGGATTAATAAAAGTCCCGAGTTCGCGCGGGTTTGAAAGGAAGAAAAAGACAATTCGAGAACCTGTTTTCAATAAACAAATTAGCGCGTGCACTCGAAATTCTCAGCGGCGCGGCGCCTTTTTCCCCGTCACCTCATTGATGCAGGTCACGCGAATTTCGTCTAATGACTTTTCGGGGCTCGAGTGACCCCTTTATTGGTTGGGCCGTTTTTTTTTTCAACCGAAATACTAAGATACTCTCCGGTTGAGCTGAGTGATTATGGAATTTATGTTTTCGAAGAACGAATACATTAATAATGTTAGTTTGGGCACTTACGAATAACAATATCCAAAAGTTCTATTCTCCAGGATAATTAACAATGCATACAGCTGATTTTCTATCAGCATTGGCAGTTGTATTTTTCGTTGATTATTAATAATCAAACTAATTTGCTCAAGTGTCAACTACACTTGGTCAGTTGGAAGAAAAAAGGTGCCATTCGACATTTTTTTAATAAAGTGTCATTTTGGAATTTCACCTTTTTTCTCTCGGCCAACGACTTGGTCCCAAGACAAAGTTAAATTTTTCAACAAAACTACATGGCGTACCACTCAGAGTAAGTGTAGAATGATAAGGCAAATTTGTAATTTTTTCCAACGTGTATGTATATTATCATGATCAATATGTATTTGTGAACGGATATTAGTCGGGGGAAGTCGCAGTGAAAATTCACTTCCACGGAGTTTTGATACCAAACATTTTTACATCGTAAATAACAATACATTTTTGTCTCACCAAAACGTTCATGTAACGAGTGAAATATTCGCAAAACACCGATGAAAAATCGCTATAACACGGATGATAAAACGTATCAGAAACGTCCAAAGATGATATTCTAAAGACATTTTTAGAACATTTACAAAAATTTTTAGATACGTTCGGAAAACGTTTCTAATACGTTTTATTATTGTGTTCAAGCGATTTTTCATCGGTGTTTTGCGAATATTTCACACGCTATATAAACGTTCTTCCAACGTTCTCAAGCATTTTCCAAAAACGTATTTACATTAGTGGAATAACATTACGATCTGTCTAGGCATACATATACATCAATAGAATATAAGCTTCGATTCACGCCGTGGCCGCTGACGTCTTCCAGCTTTTGTATTGCTCACCCGATTGCGAATTCGTATATTCCATGATTTAGATTTTATACGAAGAATGGAAAAAAATTCGATCGTATCCGCTCCGAAATGGAAATCGGCTGTGGGTATGTTAAAGCATCGACAGGTGCAGCTCGAATTTTAATTGAAAAGTATACCAAGTACGAGCCGCAATCGCGCAATATAGGCCGGAGGCTGGAAAAAGTTCTTTGCACTTACATCAAGTACTAATTTGAAATCACGTTAATTTTTTCTGTATATGTTGACCTAATAACTCCGAAACACACTTTTCTCAATAGCCGTCAATCATAGCTGTCAGCAAATCAGAATCGCATTATCATTTTTCTAACAGTGGCACATTGACTCCTTGGTTTTTTCTGGGAATTCTATTCATAGCCAAGATCAAAGTGATTACATGCGCGTTGCAAAGCGGCAAAGAAAAATGGGAAAAATTTGGGTAGCTTTTATAAAACGAGTTTGCGGTTTGAAGCGTGACGCACGTCAAGGAATAGAGTCGGTTTGTCTGTTTAAAATTTGATTGCGCAGGTATGCGAGAGGAAGGAAAATTCAAATGAGAAGAATTGTGGCTTATCTGATTTTTTCGATTCACCATAACATTACCGTACGATGTATGATGTTAGATGATTTTATGAACATCCACATTAAAAGAAATGTGATCATGATAGTTTACTGTTTCAGCAAGGTAGAAAAAAACATACTAGTCACGTTTCTATATTTGGAAGTCAAAGTTCTTATTCCCAGCGAAGCATATACAATAGTGAATTTTGATGATACCATTTACTATGTAAATCATAGTAAAGTGCATTTTATGATCTTTTCACTATAATTCTAGAGTTTCACTGTAACTGCATACGAAACGTCACTTAACTATTAAATGAACATTATTCACTATGGTCCATGTGTCGCCAATCGAACTACAAAAAACGAAATGCTCCAGTTTGATTTATTTTAATGAATGAGAATGTCATGAAAATTATTTTTTAAACACATCAAGAGATGGAAATGGCTATGTAGTTTTTGGTATCTAGAGTTATATCATTCGACAATTACGAAATTTAATTATTGAAAGTGAATTATTATTATCAATAAATACGAAATACTAATGACATCTATTGATGTATTCATGAGTTGTCTGTACCGTACAATAGCCACACTTCAAATAATTTGTCCATTTTTAATTCGTACGAATATAGCTATGCATTCGACTAATAAAATTTGAATAAAGTATGTTATTTTTTGAAGCAATGATTCGTACGATTTGGATTGTAAATTTTACTAATATCACCTAGTCGTACCTATATTGTATTAAAGCACAGTGAAAACATAGTAACCATCAGAATTTTTTCACTCGCTGTATACTTACTAATTTTTGTTACATCTTAATATTGTATATTTGACATATTTAATAATCAACTATGATGTTACATGAATCGTCGATTGGACCTTATATATTGACTTATAAGGTACAGTAACTCGGGCACCGATAATAATATATCTTTGCACATGGATTTTTCCTAATACCCAATACGAAATGTTGTCATGTTCAGCTGCCCAATCTTGATCGAGCTACAAGGACTTGTTTTTGGGTGTGTCATGAGATTCCTGGTGCAGACATTTGGTTTAACGCTCCCAATTAACTTATGCCTTTGTGCAAGTCTGGATAAATCACTATGTTTCACATTAGACGCACGTGGAAGCTATTTCAATTATCCACAGCTTCTACAGCAAACCAATCTTGTTGCATTCTTTCGTATACAGTTTGAGCGCTGGAAACAACATTATACATGTTATTATGATTTAAATCAGTGCATGAAGATTATGGACATAACAAAAATTTGGCTATTCCGATACAATTGCATGATGCATAATAATAAAATCTTGCGTAGTGAGATTGTTGAAATCAATATTAGGTGTTCAATCACACATTCTCACTACACAAATATCAAATACACAGTTGCTTCATAATAGTATTTCTTCATAATAGTTTGCTTCATAATAGTATTGATTCGTGATAGTATTGCTTCATAATAGTATTGCTTCATACTGGTCTAGAAGTTACTAACTGTTGCATCCAGAGTACAAGTTGACGAGAAAGATAAAGAATTCTAATATTGTGTAGATTACGATCTTTGAGGGCCAATCCAGTATGAAGTTGACAAGGAAAATCACAAAATCCATCACATAATTAGTCGTTGCGACGTTTCGCCAGTAAGGTTCACTGGCTTCATCAGGCAGTTTAGAATAAATTCATGGTATAAAATTCGGCAGCGGAAGCGGCTGCATCAACTGCCATTGACAGACTGGATTGGCCCTCAAAGATCGACCGATTATAAATTATTTGAATTATGAAGGGTGTTCACTACAATATGAGAAAGAATTCTATCATCGTTTCTAGAGAATTAAATTTTCAATCGATTCTCAGTAATACATAGTCTTGATCAGAAGTGTGGTTAGACACTTGAGCAAGTTAGTTTGGTTATTAAAAATTAACTTAAATTAACAACTCAATAGAACAATAACAGAATTATTCCTTGTTTTCGTCAACTTGTACTCTAGGCGCAACAGTGAGTAAATACTAGACCACACTATTATGAAGCAATTGCGTAGTTGATATCTTTGAAGTGAGATATAAGACTGAACTTCTTATATTGATTTAAAAAATTTCACTGAGATTTTATAATTGTACCCTAGTAGAAAATTAAGCATTTCTTGCCGCTAACGCGAGACCAGCTAAGGATATTAACTTTAACCGATTCTTAGCTAAATTATGCTTAACGTTCTTACCCTTTTTACGTCATGGACCATGCGGTTGTATTGAAAAAGGCAATTTTTTGTCCTGTTGACCAATTTTATATTCTCTTTTACACTGAATTGGATCAATCATAATAACATGTATCATATTGTTTCCAGTGTTCACAGTATGTATATGTAAAGAGACGTATGAAGATAAGTTTGCTGTGGAAGCTGTGGAAACTGTGAATAATCAAAATAGCGATTGACTCAGGCTCGCATAGAGGCATAACTCAAGTTTTTGAGAGCGTTAGACCAAACAAAGTTTGGTCAAGATTAGAAATTAGATAGAAAACACAATAACTGCACGAGTTTCAGCCCGAAAGTCGTAGATGCGAGCGGTATCATTCAAGTCGCTCATTTATTCATGAAAAATGTCATATACTATTATTGTAAATGATATCGATTTTTTTCTTATGCAATTCAAGACTGACGCTTTTGGAATTCAATCCCTAACGGAAGAAATTCATATCCGGAGGCGGCGTAAAAGGCTTTTTGAATTAACAGATTATGGATCGCTTTTTCTTATTATATATATTTCTCAGAAACAAGTTTTGACACTGAAAAATACCCACACATTTGGGGAAGTCCAGTCGTTGGTGAACGGATTCATATAAAAACGTGAATCCCCGTCTCCTCGGAAGTTTCAAGTAGTTGTCTTAATCGCATGCATCAAGCAGCATGATTTGCCTTTTGAAAAGAATCGAAGATGATAGATATGAAAAAAACAAGCTAACTCTCATGGCGTAAGGTTCTCGACGCGTCTCGTTACATTCGGAATTCTCAGCTTTTTACAATCTACGCTATTGATACATCTCAAGCAGCCATGCAATTATCACGTCCGCATGAAATAATTAGAAAAGCTTAAGCATACACTGTTCGATATCATCAGACTCGCTCAATCTTCCATCCTCTTGAATGCATTGAACGCGGAAAATATTTGTATTCATTTTTTTGATCGATTAAACTTCACTTAAGTAACAATTTTTTTTTATGTTTCCATTCATACTCTTCCTCAATTATTATGAAAACGAATCAGAAATTAATTTCTCTTGCAACCGCGTGTATCGAGACGAGTATTCGACAATAGAAATTACGGATAAACGCGCACCACAGCTAATCGTCGCAGCGTAGATCGATTTTGTTGATCCTCAAGGAACTACAGAACGTTGCGTGGAAGGAGTCGATCGTCGGACTCACGATAGGCGAGGCGCCGCTCCTGTGCAGTGAGTCGCGGTGAATCGCGCGTGTGCAATTACCGCACTTGTTTCAAGAAATGTATTTACGTGACGAAATTTTCCTTCAAACTAAAATGTTTCCAATCGAATCTCCGAGTGAATGATGTATTCGACTTGTCGAGATAATAACACGCGGGGAATTTTAATTTCATATTCGTTCAATAACATCGATTCATAATACGCATTATCGCAGGCAGGAGTACGCGCGCGTATGCTGATGATTTTTTTTAAAAACCATTCCGGAACTGCTCGTCCGATTGTCGGGTTACCACAGTGATGGAAGACAATGCTAATTTGTTTCCAGAAGCATTATACAAGCTGTCGCAACTCGAAATTCTCCAGATTGCCAGGTGAGTCGAAAAGAGGGTACTCCGGCACAGCTCGCAAGTGATTCATTCGGCCTCCATTATAGATACAAGAACACGCGTATTAGTGTGGAGGAAATATCTTCCTCTTGCATTATTTATCCATTTCAATTTCATGTCCTGTACGGCGATTCTGAAGGTGTTCTTTCTTTCCTTCGCATAATGCACCGAGAGACTTTGACACAATTGAGATGATCCGATCCAAGCAAATATCCGATACGACCTGCATCAGTGAACTTTATTAGTAAAAATGTTGAACAACTTTGAAAAAAGTATTTTACCGGAAGATGGTCTGATTATATGGTACGAATAACATTTTTTAAAACGTATCTCAAGTTGATTTTTATTCAAACAATATCTCTTCACTTTTCGTCTGAAATGGAACCTTCAATGAATAATGGGAAATCCACTGGCTGCAAGGGAAAATCCGATTGAATCAAGCGAGGAAGAGCGAGTAATTATTGGTTCAGAAAATTGTGCTTTTTGTATTATAGGCAAATTGAAAATCGCTGCTGCCCGATGTTGAGCAAATCAATTTTATCATCCTGTTGTTGCTCCTCTGAGTGTATCCTCATCGAATCATCGTGACACTCGTGTGAATATTCAAGCAGCATATGATTATTAGGATTATACAAATCAGTTTAGCGTTCGCTCGATGCACCTATGATTTTGTATGAATGGAACGTTTAATCACAGTGAGTTTGTGGTCGATTAATCAATTCACAAAACCACAAATGGTTCTTCCCGCAGTTTATATACCGCACGCGTTGCCTCCTTGATTATACTAGTCGAAAAGATGCATCGCGATGAGTTTCCTTGATCATAATCGAATTAATATTATTTCAATTCTCTGCGTTATCCCTGGAATAGTTCTCGAACATCGAAAGTTAACTCAAACTTGAATTAATTTTAGCTTGAAAAATTAATAGCCGCGTGAGTTGAGCTATCTGCGAATGTAGATTTTCAAAATTTACACAGCACGTCGAAAACGAGGATTAATATTATTAACATTTAATGAAATACCGATGATTTAAACGTTAAAGTAACTGTTTGTAATAAAAATAATATTATTCGATAAAATATTGTTTATAAAACAAGAGTATCGCATATTGATAATTTAACTAGTCCAAAGTTGCAGATGATTTTGTAGACGCACGTAAAGAGGAATGTCTGAAGGAATGGCGAGTAGCTGATCTTGTAGTTGTTGGAAGCACGACTCAACGTTTGGGCAGCCGAAGGATATAATTTGAATCATTAGAACGGTCGTGACAGACTCTGGAAGTTGGCAATTGTCCAAAGTAACCCCTGTGTGATGAGTACGATTGTTCCTATTTACATAGGATAATCATTCAAGTGAAAAAATTATATATAAATTATACCTAGAAAATTATGCCTAGAAATGGACTGTCATGACCTAGGCATAATCTAGGCATAATCGTAATCCAGGCGAACTCGAAAGGTATAGTTCTCTATGTCGTATCTATACCTAGTGAACGTTAGGTAATTATTTACTATTCATCATTTATTCCAAGGAACATTCAGAGATATCTGATTTAGTTTGTGTTGTATGTACTTAATCCTCATCTTTTAAATAATTTTTCAAAGTGATGAGCTTGAAAAAGACGAATATCTCTCACAAAGCTTGAGAAATATATATCGACAAATAAAAAGGAGGTTCGGGTCGCTGTTTTATCGAGGATGTTGAAAAAGAAGTCGATTTTTGCTTTCTCAAGGAGAAAGCTTTGTGGCGGTGCAAAAATCGACCACTCGAATATTGTTGTTCACACAAAGTCTCTTTGAGAAAGCATACTGCTCATATTTTTTGCATTGTTAGACGAAGTTATGAAATGCAAAAATTTGACAAACTGCTGGAAATGTTCATGTAGCTTATTAATAATATCGTAGGATCGAGTGATTCAGCTATGTGGCGAATGTTCTCCATCGGTTTCGACATTTTTATTGAATTATTACTTATGATAACTGGAAACTGGTTATAAAACGGCATTCCCCAGACGATTAACCTTACATTTCAATACTCCACCATTGCAGAGCTGGTTCGATCTTTGAAAACCCGTCGAGCCACGAGATCCACAAAGGGTAGAAGGCGAGAGAGCGGATATATATATATATATATATATATATATATAGGGCAAGACTGACCGTCACAGAGCGACTAATGCAATTTCCTGGCTCTCGCTGCTCCAGTGTCCGTAGCAAACACGAGTATCAATCGGAAAGCAATTTTGCGCCGAACGCCTTTGGTAGATCGGCTAATTGCAGTGCGGTTTTGAATATGGTAAAACGATTGAGTGGGAAGTGGATGAGCCTTGAAATAATGACACATGTATACTTGGATTAGCACATATTGCTTACACTGAAAAAAAAGTATGGTGAAAAATAGTAGTTTCAATATATTTTCTTGGTATAAATAATAAATTCATTGTGAAATCAATGTTTCGCCATGATGAGAAACTATACTTCTTGGATATGTGGATATAGTTATTCTAATCATTTTCGTTATATGTTTAGAAAAGTTTACACATTTTCTTGTGAATTGGGCCATATATCTAAGAAGTTTAACCACACTTCCACTCAAATTTTAAATGTATCAAAAATTTCCTGTAGTTCGTTCAATCTATTCAAACGATGTATATTGACAGAATTGTACAAGTCAATGATGAAAAGTATCGCAGAGGTGTTACAATATCAATTCATTCCAATGATATGCCAATTTCCGGTGAGATTATTTATTTGTATCGTGGTTAAGCTTTCCGTTATCATCCATGAATGTAAGATATTTTTGTGTAGTCCTGAAGTTTTACGAAACGATTAGTCCGAATGGGAATTTACAATGATTGAGTGAAATTTTTGCTTATTTACGCAATGCTAGTACATTCGTTCGAGAGTTTTTATATTCAATATTAAATTGCATAGTTTGGCGCAGTAGGAGAGCAACATATTGTACAAATATTTGTTTTATAAAGACGAAATAGCAAGGACTATATATAGCAAGGACGAAACTATTTTGACAATTAAATCTACCATAACTGATGGCTGGTCCGAACTGAAATTACATTTATAGTCGATTCACAGTAGGATTCTTCATATTTTTCTCCGGGTAAGGACAAAAGGAAGTATGTATACTGCATTTTCATAGAAGAGTCTGCGCTCGGGCATGCGCGCGCGCGGTACAGTTTTAAAAACGCGCGAGAATTACAAATCGAAAAGCGCGAAGTGCGCCGGCGCATTAGAGGAGAACAAGACGTGCGCCGCGCGGCGCGAAGTGCAATCAAGAGGCATAAATTTCGCAATATTATCCTTGCGCAGAGATCGGGGGCAATAAAAATTACCTCCCTCCCCGACCCCCCGACCCCCCTCCTCGCCGAACGACTTCTCATAGCTCGCGGTAATTTCACGGACATTCATCTCGCGCTCGCCGCGCGCACCGGCTCTCGTTTAAGTTGATTTTTCACTATACATACGCGCTCGCGCGTGGCTACTCACACACACACACACGCACATGCACACACACACTTCCGACCCCTGTCGACCATTCCGACACTGTGTAACGCGTGGATTTCAAAATAGTTCGAGCATCCGCCGTGGAAAAGCCACATTAATACGAACTCGCTCATTCTCACGGACGCGTGCGGCTATCGACGCGAGCCAATCTTGCCGATAGGCTCGTTATTTTTTCTTGGAAAGTCGCCCGAATCGAAGAAGGCAATCCGACGGCCCGAATACCAAAGACGGGAGCGACGCTCCCGATCCACGAGGGATTCGCGATTTGAAATGTGAGGTAACTGTACCGCATGTACCCATAAGGGTTTTTCCCAAATTCGACTATGATAAAAGTTGAATTCTCAAATTCTGCGAGTAGCATCTTGAAGGCTCGCTCAAGGTCTATCGGAAACCATAAATATGTTCATTATTTGACCATTTTAACTCATTCAGAATGTCAATAAACCAAAGTCACTCAAATCGGGCACATGCAGCTACACTTGTACCCAATGTGGCACTTTTTTATAATAACTTGTTCCAGCCTGCATACGCCTAAAGGGACGATTAAATCGTGATTGGAGTAAACTTGAAATCGTGTTTTGATAGATATTTATGAAAGGCTTTCGACATCTATAAAAAGTTGTCTATAAAAAGTTGATGTTTACCCAGTCGTCCAATTTATACTCGCATAAAAAGCCACATTGGTTACACTTATATTCCATGTAAAAAGAGTATTTTGAGTGAGATAGGAAATAGTTTTGCGAGAAGTAATGTGACCAATGGAAAGATGAGATATTTTTACATAAGATAGAGTAGTACGTGACATGTAAAGAAATGAGAATGATTATACGCTTGATTATTGTAATTTAGTTAACAAACTGAAATAAGACAAAAACGAAACAGTCAGGTAGTAAAAGTTCAAAGGGTTGTAAAATAGTAGTTTCAAGGGTTGAACGAGCGAGGAAGGGGCCGAAAATATTGTTTTAATACTACTGGCATACACAGCGGAGATATACGATATCTGATAAAAGTGCCACATTGGATGCAGTGCCAAATTGGGTCCAGTCACCTTGTATGTACACAGCCGATGAAAATGCAAGCATATACACATGTATCGAGCGTGGGGCTGTGGGCCGCTCGTCGACGCGCGCATTTCCACACCCGCGGCAATTCTCCTTTCGCGCGCAATCGCCCGGCGACCGGAGCAAGGTGAGCCGTGGTTCTCAAATTCCGGCGTGCAACTTTTATCCGGATTCTTTGTGCCTCGTGGGCGCGTGTCCCGCGATAAACGCCTGCAGCCATCCGTTATTTGAAGATCTAACGAATGTGTACACAACGCCCGTTGCATATAATGTCGGTCAAATCTATCACGGGACAGGAATATTCAAAAGTTGCCTGCTCTATTCACTAGTGCGATCGATGTATCACGTGGCCGACGCAGCATTGATCCAGATAGCCAGTTGATCCTCAATAATCAAACTTATCAGCTGGAGCATCTTGCGCTACACTTGTAATCAAGACGTCGTCGAGATTAACGAATGAAAATGTTTGTCTCTTTTCAAAAGGAAATGTGCGGATATACAGTGCACAGACACGCGCGCGCGCAGGGGAGAAATGCAAATTGCTCGCGTGTGTGTGTATATAATCGCGCGAGAATTGATCCTACATACGTGAAAGAGGATCATTCAATTACAGATCTGCCGTTGCCAGTTTTAACCTTCGTTTCAATTTTCCCGCGCAACTGGGTCGTGTTGATAACGCTTTTGAGGCGCGTGTCCTCCTGTAATGGGGCAAAATCACCGGGTACAACTGCCAGCGAATGGCTGGGTGTAATTGAGGAAACGCGAATGACAAAACAATGAGCGCGCGCGCGTATCCCTATTTCTCGGTGTTCCTCTTCGAGTTTCCTCCTCGTGCGATTGGAAACGAATACTGTATGGACCGTGAGAGAGAGAGAGAGAGAGAGAGAGAGAGAGAGAGAGAGAGAGAGAGAGAGAGAGAGAGAGAGAGAGAGGAGAGATTCATCGCACTACATTGACGGAGTCAATGATTAGGTGGTATGCGACATTTTCAGTAATTGCGCTGCACTGAGTGTAACGACACTTTTTGCAGGTGGCGCTGATCACATTTTATCGGTACAACCATTGAGACGGCAATCTACATTGGCATGTATGCGTTTCCAAATCGTTATTGCTTCCAGGGAACTCCTGTTTCCCTGACGACACGATTTATTAGTTGTTTTTCATAAAAAAAAAAATCCCAATCACGGGGAGAAATTCTAACCGATGCGCAAATTTCAGAAGAATCGATTTTTTTGTGATTGGTTCCTGGGTTTATTCGTTTTTTTTTAATATCAGAAAAAATCGATTCATCGCATTCCAATTTTTGTAATTGGTTTCAGGGTTTATTTCAGGGAAACGGCAAACTTGTTATCGCGTTTCTTGAAAATATAATCTTCCTCACGTAATTATCAATTTATTTCAATGTGTGAATTTTCAGAAGCTCAATGAATAACCAAAATATGTATTCGATATAATTCTGTGTAAAAACTAGAGCATTAGCAAAAATTATCGACCTCTACGACAACTTGTTCGTATCAAATAATCCTGAATTTTCACTAAGGAGGATTTGACATTTTCAACCTGAAACTGTCAAGATCAACCACGCACAACACTCACAATCATTAGCCTAACAGAGTTACGAAAGTCTGGCATTAGGCTATTTTCGATCGATATCGAACCACCCGTCACTTTAATTCTACAGGAGTAATCAGAGATTTTTGCGTGACTTTTGCGGTGGTGCAACTTTTTCCGCAGTGATTGTCTCAATACGCATAGAAGAAAAACGCGGATCAAACGATAACAGCTAGTACTAATAACGTAATGTTATAGACAAAAATTGATTGCCACCGATTGATTGTTCGACGGTAGGATATAGGAGAAAAAATACAAAAATAGTATATGCACCCGTGTGTGTCGAAACAGTCTAGGTCGTGCGATACGTGCATATTTTACTTTTTGCAAACAGCGGGGAAAAAATATTCCGAGTGATTGCGATCGCCAGGGAATAGTGTTGGTACTTTCCTCCCTCTGGGACGAAGAATCAAAAGTTACCCGGCGATGTGGTGATTCGAGCTATGTTTTTTATTCATAAGCGGAAAATTGAAAGTGAAGAATTTTATAGCAATAACAAAGTGGAAAGTGAATCTTAATTCCGCAGAATCGTTGAATTTGTGTGAATTCATCAGAATATATGTGCAATCCTAGTGTCTTATCTGGAACGAGTTCTGTATATGTTGCATACAAATAGTCACCGGTCGTAATTGAGACGTCGGATCGCTTCTGTATTAGATAATGAGTATATAGTTTCACGGAAATCAGATTGACATGTCACAATCATCGATCATGCGTCTTCGAAATATTGTTTACTACACACTTTATTGCTCTATATGAATTGATTCATTCTACTACTGCAGAGAGACCTCCGCAATTTCAATTTGTGCGGGCTGAACAGTTTTAAATAACAACATTTTGTTTTGAAATGAGGATTCAAATGCTGCTCAGCCCTGCAACGGTGAACAATAAAATGCACATTGATATTCATTGCATTGGAACAACAAGAGATGGTACGTTCGAAATGGGAAAGCAAATAGCCATATTATCGAGTTGTGAGCCGATAATATCGCCCATTTGCTTTCCCAACATTTCATCCGTTCAAAAATGAATGAGAAAATTTTCAAGAAATACCATTTTTTTCGATATAAGCTCAATAAGATTTAGACATGCTTCGAGTTTTAAATTCTAATCTTCTGTCTATTTGACAAATTTTACTGTTTACAATCTTTTCTACTCAAATTAATTGAGATTATGTCGCAGTATCTTATTCAATTACAAAATTTACGAGGAGAATATTTCATTAATTCGTAGGATTATATTCTAATTATTGATTTTTTAAATTTACAGGATAACCATGCTTTAAAGGCCATCCTATACCTGTTTTGAATTATTTTGTTGAATCATGAATTCCTAAGTAAATCATATAATAAATTGAAAGTTTCTTTTCCTTAAATTATCTGCAGAGGTATGTCAATGGGTGTCTCATTTCCATGGGCGAGAATTTTCCATTATATTGGAGTACAGTGAGAAAATTTTGATCATGGGAGTTTACTATTTCAACATTGTAGATAAAATTATAGTAGTCGTTTATATGTTTTATGAGTCAAATTACTCTATTTCCAGTAAAGCTTACAATTATCACATGGCAAAAGTTCACAATATCGTTTACTATGTAAATTATCGTAAAGTTTATTATTTCATCACATTTTTATTATAATTATCAGTTGTATGGTAGTTGCACATAAAACGTTACGAAATTATAAGTATGGAACATTATTACAAATCAATATGTTTTTCCCTCCAAAATCGTACTCGTCATTGAATTTTATTGACGCAGGTGGTTTCATAATGATTCATTTATGGTGAAGATTTTTTTATTGTTGTACAGCATTATGAGAATGTTGAATGATTGATGAACATTTACAGCTCTCGCAAGTACAGAAAACGAATCGCTCTAGCTTAAATTATTTTAATTAATTATAATGTCATAAAAATTTATCTATACAATTCGAGGAATATACTGACTATATTGTTTCCAGTATCTAGTGCCTTGTTGTATATTGATTCTATAATACAATATCGCCATTACAAAATCTAATCTATGAAGGTAAATTTTTAATAAATTGATAAATAAAAAATATTTATGAAAGTGTATTCATAAGTTGTCTGTGTACCATACAATATTCACACTTTAAAAACATTCAAACTCTATTTTTATCCGATTTTTTTTTCAATTTAGTAAAATTTTTATTGCAGCTACCACTTTACGTTACATACACAGCCAAATGAGTAGTATTAAGTATATATCTAAAGAAGTTGCCATTCACGCCATCTATGAATAAACGTCTGAAGCTGATGATGTCGGAAACAGCCGCAGCAGAGCGCGCATATGCCCCTGCAGAAAAGGATGGAGCGATCGGTGCAGATCGCGAGAGACGTCGCTAAAATACGACGATGCTTGAATGGCCTGTATAATGGAAAACAGGCCAATCGAGCGTGTAATAGACGCACGCACAAGAGGCGCTGAAGAGCGGGAGTGCATATAATGGAACACTCGAAAGAACAAAGCACAATCGGACAAATGGATTTGCTCTTTTTGTCGGAAGAGCAAAAATTCCTGAAAAGTGAATAAGGTAGTCTCAATTTGAACAGCTCACGAATCATTATTGAAATTTTGTCCTGGTTATATTTCTCGTATGGATAAAAATGCTTTCTCATATAAAGGAGAAGCAATCGATTTTTAGTTTCCTCTTTTTCTTACCAAGAGTAAAAATGTAAATATTTTAATTTTTATGATTCACCAAAATACAAAGAATTTGAAAGTTGTGAGCAGGTCTGAAAATAAGTCTAAAACGTTGTCGTTCTTACGAAAAATTGCGAATTCCACTTTTAAAAAACTGCTAAGAATAATTTCTTATTTAAAAACAGATTCAACCCAATAAACTTTAATTGGAATTTGATTTCAGCCACGGGTCAGATCGAACCGATGCTCCTCTCCATACAGAATACGTTTTTTCCAACAAACAGCTGATATAATGCTTTTCAAATGTGTGTCTAATGAATAGCTCAATTCATATTTTAATGATCCAACATTATTAATTGCAGTGAATTACACTCATTCGATGATGTCAATTCAATCAAATATAGAAAACGACACCCAAAACCTCTTGATTCTATTCTCCAGTATAATTAACAATTCATATTGCTGATATTCTATCAGAAGTTACAGGAGGTGCAATTTGTTGTTGATTATTTATAATAAGTTACTCAGCATATTTCTATTACATTACAAGATATAAATTATGATACCACGGACACACTTATAAGCACACCACTCACAGTTTATGATAGACACACATTTACAAAGTTGAGCACACATTGAGCCAGTTGGATCGATCATTAAAAATCGATTAAAAACTGCAAATTTTGAAATTCCGATAGAATTATATTTCCGATTGCTTTTTATTCGTATCCGGTAAAAGAAAATACGTGAATCGTAATTTTTCTCTTGCAGCTTCGACCGGAGGCCAACAGTCGACGGGCAGTATGAAAACACGTCAGAGTAACACATCACTTTTTCATCTTCCATCAACATTCTAATAATTCTACCGGAAATCCAATTTTTCCGCTCTCAGCGTCCTCGGTTCTTTGTATTCCGATATACGAACGCAAAACAGCTGATGTTCGAAGTGTCGCGCGCGTGCCCGCGCGGGGCGTCAGGGAGGGGGAAGCCTCCCAGTGGAGGGGGGCGGCCGCGGCGCGCGAGAGAGCGAGAGAAAGTCGGCGGCGGCCGAGCACAGCGTTGCATGCAGCTCGCGCGAAAACACACACACACACAAGCTGTTCCTGGCTACTGCAGCTGGATAGTTTTCTTCCCGATCCCAGCACCGGAACCAGTGGGCCGATGGGGCGAGTGTGATCAATTAGCGAGTGCAGCCGGAATCGCGGGATCAGCTGGCCCAGCTGTTTTGCCTTTGTTTGCCGCTAGCCGCCGCCGCCGACATGTCGCTGCTCGCCGACTGCTACCGAAGGCTCACCGAGTCGTCCAATGCCGACCAGCCGGTATGTATACACTTGTGCATAGTGCCCACATTGCTGCACTCGAGCTGACTCATTTCTATATACTTGCTCCTTTGTTCTTTTGTGTATGTGTACGATGAATATGAAAATTCACCATTTAGAGATCCATCCCCATTGATTGGAGTAAATTATACTCGTTCAATAATGTCAAACTAATCGAATTATAGAAATCAATATGCGAAAGTTGTTGATTACACATTCGTAAATAACATCAGCAATTCCAGATTATTGTATTTTTGGTTGATTCTAATTTGTAATCATGACAATGTCAAGATTTTCAAAAAACTCCCCCCTCCCTTACGCAGTGTAATGACATGGTTTTGAAATTGTTTGTGAATAGTAAACAAATTATTTGGTAGTAAAAATCTATAACAAAATATTCATTGTTTGGTGAGTTATAGAAAAATGTAGTTATCGATGGATTGTATTGCTTTGAATTCCCTGCAGTTTTTCTTTATTTCATATTTTTTCATATCAAAATTTCAATGTGAAACTGACCGTTTGCATTGTTATTGGTAGTATCCATTCTAACATTTGTGTCAAGGTTGAATCCACCTGAAAAAAAAACAACCTTACTGATGAGTCGGTGGATCTAGGTTGAAATATGTCGAGTTCCTATGTACTATCCTAAAATATTATTTAATATAAATTATTATCTAAGACACTCATAAATACACAACGGACACATGATTCTATACACGCGTAACTACAAAATCACTATAGTCATTACATTGAGAGAGGACGATTTTTGTTGAAAATCTTGACGTTGTTTTAATTACTTCGTGTAGAGAGACACTAGATCAAGATAGATTGAATATCAAGAATCAACTGAAAAATTGCGAATTATTGATAGAATGTTAGCTATATGAATCTTCGTTTTCTTTACGAATTAGTTCGATCTTTGTTTTTACTCTGCAATTCAACTTTCGTCTCTAATAGCTCGTTCGCGAATTTTGAAGAAATCAACAAGTGAATAATAATGATTGCATACCGTTTCGGTATGAATAGTGAAGATTCTAGGAAGTTGCATTTGCTGAAAGTGTAACGTGTCTCTTTCAGCTTTGAATTTTCCATTATTCATCAGTTTACTCTATTCCACCAATCAAATCGAGTGCATTTAGACACTTGGAGAGATTGGATTTGAACATCTAGCACACTTGAATAATTTATACCTTCCTGGTAAGCATAGACAACATGTTCATTTCGCAGCTTTTCAGTTTATCACCCCAAGTAAAATATTAATATTACAGATCGACCATTCGTCTAACATCAATACTATATATATTACTTTTCAATATTCAATATTTGAAATGCATTTTCAACTCCCCGTGTAATTTTTACCAAATATTTCCATGTAAAAAGTTGATGACTCTTGACAGTTTCGTCCATAAAGTTTCGCGCGAGGACTTATAATTTCGACGGCTGCATGCATATTCCATGAACAATTAATTCGCACTTTCTGAGTATATCTATAAATACATACGAAGGAGCATACATGGCTGATCTCGAGTGAATCGATGAATTTGATACGATCCCCGCAAAAACGAAGTTTCATCAATATCCAGATATGGCAATGTTCCCTTGCAATTCGGTCTACCAATGACAGAACAATCAGTCGAGATTCATCGAAGGATTTTTAAAAAGCATGAAACTCTCATTGAACGCACAAGTCCGTTGAAGTGACAAAACCTTCCTTTCCAGATGAGAGGCTACAAAGTCACGAATGTCAACCGGACCAGGAAAATCGGAGTCGCGTGTCGCAGCCTGTACGAGCTGAAGCAGAAGGCCAGCGTCAAGCTAAACGTGAGTTTTATTTGCTTTTATAGCTTCGACCCTTTTTATTTTCACCCCCGGGTGTACTCATCCACTTTGGGTTTCCATCCAGCGTGTAGTTCAACTATCGTGCAAATTTTTATTCAGGAGAAAAATCATACGTTGTTATTAGCAATTTCAACAAAAAATCATACGGGACTGAGGTTCAACTTCTATATCCAACTGTAGAAAGTACATTTTCGTATTTTGTTTCGTTTTTTCGGTTGAACATTTTTTCAAGAGTTTCTGAGTATTACATTAATCAATAAACATGGGCATACATTTAATGATCGGCCGCCTAGGAGCGGAAAAAATTCTAAATAGTAAAAGAAATAGTTTTTAAGGATGTTCTGGCTACAAATGAAAATAGTGAAAAATACTTGAGACTTCGTACATTAGCATATTTTGTGATATAAAAGTTGTACCCAAACTTTGAGAAAGCCTGATTGGCTGGTTGAAAAGATATGAGCACTTCAATTTACATGCACTCTTATGGAGTTTCGTGAAATTCGAGTATTTTCATGTTCTAATCTATGTGAAAAGTATAGAAAGAATAGTGAGAATCTGAAGAAATTTTTAAAAACGAGAGAATAATATCCAATAATTGGATATGTGCAAAGATCATATGTCTGGGTTGGTTGTGGAACAAGTTATCAATGGTTTTTCATCCTCCCAGTGAGGGATAAGTCATAACTTGAAGGATAATCAGATTCAAAAGTTTAAGACGTGCTTATAAAAACGAGCTCAAATGTGATGTTACGCTGCTTAAATCCTCCATACAACTATGGATACAGTTATTCATATCACATACGAAAACATCTTTTGCAGCTCAGCTTTTCAAATACGTTTTACTGATTTACCTAACTTTTGGGAATGACTGTGTAGCCAGAACATCCTTAATAGACTGAGAGAAATTTGGTTTGAGAATCCAACTATACTGTCTATTTATAGTAAAATTCGGTGCAGGATATCACTATACGAAATACTGTGTCTGTATCTATATTTTCGTAAGATTTCACTATAGTATACAGTATATTTTACTAATATATAGTAAATAATCTTATATAGGTATAGTTACTGGCATCATAAATCCACTAACTTTTTTATAGTAGGATTCGCCATACTCGTATGGTTGTCGCCTTTTTCCTTCATATAGTAAAAATATAGTTGGGTTTACCAGATTTTTTTCTCAGTGTACAAATTTTGTTTTTCAAAGGATGGTACGTCATTGAATTTGACGTAGACAAATAATATAGGAAAAACAATTTTTGTTCACCATGTTGAAAAAGTAGGCGACCTAACTCGATGATTTGTAAAACCGATTGTATAAACATAAGCTCGACTGATTAGTCTTTATAGAAAAAGTGATGCCTACAGCTGTGAAATCAGTTGACTTGCGATTCAATTAGTTTAGTGACACCGTACGTGAGGGAGATTAATATAGGTTGAGAGACGAATATAGAGAAGCAGGAGACACTGAGCAAAACATAATTGAACCATATTCTTTGGTTATAAGGTACAGGCTGCATCAGTCACTTTTGTCAATAAAAAGAAGAGACGCACTACTCGCGATCTTCATCCGCATGCGTTCCAACATTATATTTCAATTATTCGCTATAATATAAATTTCATCTTTGATGAAATGCAAGAACAACGTTTGAAGTATAATTTTCAAACGTGTGTGCTAATCGTGCGTCTAAATGCAGCTTATACATACATCTATAGTCATTCATGAGAATAGATGAGCAGAAGCCACACAATAGTCTGTCAATTGTGTGTTTTCACCCAGAACATATCGGAACGAATTGGGTCGATCGCCCTTGAACCGTTGGTTTGTTGTCCCGTATCCGATCAGCTGAACATTCATGCTGGCATTGTTCGCTGTACAACAATAACCAGCCCCGAGCCGAAGCGCCCCGTACTCCAGATTAAACGTTAGAGCAGCATTGCAGTGCAGGCGCGAAATCGAGTGAATCTCCCGCTTGATAAGTACGCGAAGTACAATGATGCATTACACGATCAAGTGCGATCCTCTATGTCAAGGGCGAATCCGCGTGTGCGCGTGTTGGTTGACACAACTGCATTATCCTTCCACCCCATGGGCCTCACGATTATTCACGCTGAAAAAAATTATCGATATAGTTGAAGTTTCTATTGGCTATCCTAACAGCTAATGTAGATTTATGTAAGGAAATATTGTTGTTTTTACAGTTTACAGAATAGGTTGCTATTGTCCTAGCACAAGCGATTCTGTGTGAATGTGTGTCTAATCAGGAGACCACTTCACATTTGGATCTCTAATTCCACTGAAACTATTTTAGGTAGTTTTTTGATATCATAAACTACCACCAAAAGCTTTAGTGAGACCTGAAACCCAAATTTCAAATGGTTTTTTTATAAATACAACGTAAAGACCATCGAATATTGGAAATAAAAACTATCAGTCGCAAAGGATTACGTATATCATTAATTCAAAACATGATAATCAGGATCGATTCGGATTAGAAAATTGCTGCTGTTTTTTGGAGTGTATAAACAGAGATTTGGTTATAGCACTTGTAATAATAACATTCAAAAGGAATTATACAAAAGTCGGAAAATAAGGAATTTTTACATTATGATTCGTCTTCGTGTACAGGTATATCATACATAATTTAACTCACTGTATTTTATCCCTCGTTCAATATAGTCAATTTTCAAACCATTTTTTTCAATCTAGGCGTATACCTATACCCGAGCAATTATTCGCGAGAGCCACGTGATTTTGAAAGCTCATTAAATATGCTGTAAGCATTGTGAATTTCGGTTGGGTCAGCAGAAGAGTGTATTGTAAATCCTTGTAGATTTGTGGTAACGACGTGAAACTGTATGGAAGAGGAAGTGGCTACTGGAAGAACAGATTGAAGGATTCATTTTTCATGAAGCTCGTCTGCTCGTGGTTTTACGAGCTTCATTTGCACAGCAAGATGAGCCTTTTCTCATGGTCACATTTAATCGTACTCCTTCCTCATTCGGCTAAAAGTGATTTAACTTCTATCTTCGTGATACTCGAACAAAACTATATTCTTTTCCAATGACCTGTTCAAATTTTAACCAAACTTCTGTGATTCTAGCGAGATTCTCGTATTTCTCAACGAATTCAATATTTAGGTTTCTCAACGAGTCAATATTCATGTTTCACGGATTGCCTCCCAAAGATCGTAACAAATAAAAATTCAATATTTATTTGTTTCGAAATGAAAAAGCTGATGAAAATTTGAGAAGAACAAATCGAATTGGTGAATTTAATTCGGACAGTTGCACAATCCCGTTCAGTAAACTCGTTTTGTAATCCCGACAATGGGGCTATGCGTGGCAGTTATATTCACAGCGGAAAACCGTACCACTCTGAAATCAAGAGTTGATCGTTGAATATCAGAAACAACTCGCTAGAATTAATAACTGGAATTGAGGTGATATAAAATTGAGGGAAAAAATCAAAAAGCCAAAAATTATGACAATGTAATATGAAAAATCCGTTTTCCAAGGATAATGAAGAATTATTGTCGTGGCAAGGCTCTACAGAGCTATTGTATCAGATGAGTGAAATTGAAACAATTATCGTATACAGTATCTAATATCTTGACCGAATTGATAGTTGAAAAATTATCCTACGGGATATGTAACATTTCACAAAGCTGAAAACTAAAATTCGGGAGGAAACTGCGTGCGCCCAACAAGTGGGTCCGAGCGGTGGACCCAATGAGATCTGAATTTTTCTCCTTTAAAACTTCGCCTGTGGACGCGTATGTCACCGTGAGAATCCGCCAGAGGACCGTGACAGATCCGCTTGAATAGCGGGCTGGCGAGTAATCGACGATGGAAAGATCGGGGAGCGGGATCCGGACGCCCCCGCGTCTGCAGGCTGTATCGAACGGCCTGGGGATGAAGAGCCGGGCGCGCACCGGCTGTGGCGGCTAGATATATATATATCTGGGCCAGGGTCGGATCCAGCCTCCCGCGCGTCTTCCTCGCTCTCAATGTCACGGTCGAGCCAGCCCCAATGTCATCCTTCCCAACTCTGAGAGTCCTTGATTTCATTCTTACTTCATCAATCCCAGTGACAATCGGTCATCTTGTTCCTCGCTTGACTGTAAACGATTGTGACGCTTTTCGTGGTGCACCAGTCGGTCATTCAAGAGCCTTTTCCAACTGCTTGTTGCTCTGCACTGGTACTCTCTCGGAAGCTTTTACAGTGAACAATCATTGCAAGAAGGTGGATAAATAATTGACCGGAACTGCAGTGAATTTTTAATGTAATCAAAGTGAATTTTCGTTTTAGTTCCATGAATTTTGATACCAAAAATGTATTGCAAATTGTATGTAAACATTTTTCATGTTTTAACTAAAGAAATTTATGAAACTTATGAAATTTAACTAAAATGAAAATTCACTTTGATTACATGAAAAATTAACTGCAGCTCCAGTCAATAATCCACCTTTTTACAATGATTTTCAACTGTGAGCTTTTAAAAGAGTGAACTCGTGGTAGATTATTCATTTCAATATCCCATGTAGCGTTCATGTTAACAAATAGTCAAGTGATCCTGTGTCCGAAGTATAATCCAGGGCAACAAGCGGTCGAGCAACCTGTCTGCTTCCAGCCGACGATATTCAGTACGGAGCATCACTTTTTATGGAATTCAAGGAGTGGACTGACATTTACGAAGCAATTTTTCCGAGCGTATTGTGTTATAACTGTTATCCAAATGACGATGGCACTTATGGAAAAAAAAACTACGGTCAAATAGAACATTCTAGATCAGCGACGAGTAGTTTTGTTTCAAAAAGATTCTGTTTGAAACTAGCAGAAATTCTGGATGAGAGCTTTTTTCCGGTATATTTTCCTTGCCGCGTTATCGGTGACAGTGTTCTCACGATTACCATGCAACCACAAATTATCACCTTCACTTCCTACCTATGTCATCAAGAATTTCCATATAACGAGAAATCCTTGGAATCAAAGGAGCCCAAATTATTTGGCAAAGTGCAATTTTATAACGATTCGTGCTGGCCGTGTAGATGCGGGAAAGAAATCTTTAAAGTACACCGCTTCGAGTTCCAATATCCACGGCTATATCCGCTGCTATGCAGAATGCAAATGAGAGTCTTTTCATACGAAAGCTCGTACCACATGAGGGGAAGGTAGGCGTTACAATCAGAGGCCAGATGGAAAATATCAGAATGGAATTCATTGAATACAAAACACGAAATATTCGAATTTGTTTGTAGTAGCTGAGGAATTGAAAACACTTGTTTTATACATGTATTTGAATACATATATTTCAAATACAAATATTGAAAAAATTTGTATCCAACCTACCCGCGTCACTGGGTCACGGAATAGAGAAATATGAGAGTAGCTGACGAATGCAGATGATGGGATGACACGTTGGAAGGTATAACGAAAAAAAAGAAGCCCGACCGTTTTGCACCCGTGTCAACAAATAAATCCTCTCATGAATATTCGAATCTTTTCGAATTCGAGTGCGGGAGAACAAACAGGGAGGGGGTTACAGTGCGATTGAGTTCGCGTGTTTCACGACTAATCCGAGTGGCATTTGCCTTTCAGTTAATTTGTCGGTGTGTGTTTCTACAATTACTCGAGAATAGTCGCAAATGTGTCATAATGTTAGAACCCAGAAAAATAATCGAGCATGTAATATTCTCGGCAATAATACTGGAACGGAAAACTGTAACAACTATATTATTTATCTTTCAAACGTGGATCGATTCATTATTTTTCTATAATTAATTTAATTTTTTACTTTGACTGGAGTTTTTTACTTTCACTGAAGAACCACTGATGCTTATTAGTTTTAATTGGGGACAACTTTGTACGAGAGAAAAGGTCGCGCTAATTAGGGATGCTATTCTCGCTAGGTAAAAGTGCTTTGGTAGCTCGTTCAAATCAGCTTCGTCCGTTTGTGTATACATATGTACATTCGTTGCGCGCATAGCTGTGATACAATTACACTCCTGCATAATCAACGCTCGAATACATTGTTTCTGGTAATTATCATTTGGTCCTGATTATCTTAGTTGTATTGTCGGTTTATCATTCATCTCGAAATTAAAGTGAGCCAACTCAACGGAGAATCGCTTCTGATGTATTTCCGATCCGCAGTAGGTACATGCATAATGGGTCAGACAATTCCTGTGATATATCGTCTGGAATTGACCAAACATTCGTTGCTTGGCGCGTAAAAGTTTGTCGATTCGCAATTATAATTAAATATTCATCGGAGAAACATTTGGAAAAGCAACTTTGTTGCACCTTATCCCAAATCTCCATATAACTCGGTGGCCTGCATAAAATTTGTTCAGATTTCCGTGAGACTTCCTTCTTTATACGGAGTAAGATTATCATACTTTTCTTGTGGTCTAGAAATTAGAGCAACCTAGAAGCGACTGAATAATTGGAAAATTGATAAATATTTCCACCCATAATTTTGTGAGTATACATACCACTGCCATATGATTTCCATATAAGCATATTATATGTATCGCATTCCATAGCAGAATTTTATATTTTTTCGTACTAGAGCACACATTTAGGCTTTAAATATCACGACTCATCCCATCGTAAGCTTCGCAAGTGAATCGCGAGTGAAGCTGAACTCTTGATTCTGGACGATGGTGGGCCTACTCTGGGACTACCTGAAATTGCCACAGTCGTGTTACTCTGTATACGATTCATCGTAAACAGAAAGTCATCGTAACATGAAAGTCATCGTATACAGAGTACAGAGGTTGATTCGTTAGCCAGGAGAGCGAGGTGGGAACTAGGATACGGAGGGCGACTGGGAGCCTCGCCAAGTTCGAGTCAAGGCCAAGGCTTCTACCTGACCCCGGCCCTTTCCCATCGTCCTATATACGTCAGGGGGAGGGAGGCGATGGCGAACCAACCCGAATCAGTACGCGCGCGTCAAGGTCTCGCTAGTCCGCGCGTGCCGATTTACATTGCAGCTATCCGCGAGGACGGAGCTCGTTGCCACGTGCTACAACTATATACACCTATAGCGTCGACGGGAGGATAAAAACCAGCATCCACTGGGGTAATATGGGACGCGCCAGGAGGAGTTTGGCTCGAGCGCGCGAATCGACCGTATAGCCAACCTAATTGCGAGTATCGTCAAGGCTCAACTTGATATAACTCGGTCGGACTTGTCGCTTCGATGCTGCGCGTTGGATATAGGAAAATTGTACGCGATTTTTCGGGGACGAGAAAAAAACGACGGAAAAGGCTGAAATTGATATGGCTCGATTTATTTTCAGATGGCAAAGCTAGATATTGAATCGCTCACTCAGCTGCCACGAATAAATAAATAAATATAATTAAATCATGCGACAATGCAGTTGAAATTTACTTGTTTATCGTAAAAATTCACTGTATGGTGGTGGATGAGTTCCATGAGATTGATAGCAAAATTGTTTTTTAAATTCCAGTGAAAATTCGCTAGTAATAAAATTAGTATAAGGTACGGGCACATGACCAAGATTCGGATGCAGGATTCAGTATGTAACTTGGAATTTCACGATTTTTCACAAGTCCCACTCGACCATCCAATCCATCATCATACAGTATTTTCCACTTTCTCACAGTGATTCTTTACTGGAGAATTTAAGAGAGAACCGTACATTGAGATTATATGAGTAAAGAAAACAGTAATATTATCGATATTGATGTGCAAATAACATTTATGTAAATTAATAATATCCCCCTCTGAGACTAGTGAAATTCATCATTTTCGGTTGGTTTTTTGGTGGTAGTTTATGGTATCAAAAACACGATATGTATTGATAATGTATGATCTCCCTGTAATATAAACTCACGTAACGTCCCAGAGAATTTTGTAAGAAACAATAATGATACACTGCTAATTCTTCGTCACCTTAAAGCATTTGAAACATCTCGTTCGTCTTCTGCAATGATAGATTTGAATATTTCACTAATTCATCGGCTAAAATTAATGTAGTCACTATTAGTCAAATCTCAACAATTTAAACTATTTTGGTGTATTTGATCCATTGATTTTTCATTCAAATATTTAATATAAACCAATGAACAAGTTTGTATGGAATTATAATTGGTGATTCTTTTACCAATACTTGAAAACTCGAATGAAATGTCATTTTATACTCGACTGACCCAACTGATGGAAGAGAATCAAGTGGAAAAAAGTTGGATTTCCGAGAAATTTGTATCGGATCGTATGCTTCGGAGGCACATTGGCAGCACAACAAAGAAACGTAGATTTGATAAATTAGTTTCAGTGTTCATGAGCTAACAATGACCTTTGACTCAATTCGATATTTTATAATTAACGATATCAGATTGCACGCTTCGACAGGTATAGGCTAGGAGTAAACGGCGGTTTCGAGAGGGATTCTTGAATAAAAAATCAGATATTGGATTTACAATAATCCTTTCATTGTGGCCTCGTCCTTTTTATCAGCGGATTCCAATAGACTATAAAGTAATTAAATTCTTAGCTCGAGTATTAATAGCCGAATGCTGGATAATGCGTGTAGCGTTCCGGTACTGGCGGGTCGATCCCATCGATTTCTCTATATTACATTACAAGGTGTCCCTTGGCAACGATTATTTATAACGATAGTTTGCCTTTGGCATTGCAGTTAACGGACAACTTGGACGACATTGGGATTTTCTTGATAGATGGCTCTGAGATAGATGAAGATTACTTTTCTACCCTGGAGCCTCAAACGACGCTCATTCTGCGAAGACCCGGCGAGAAAGTTTTAACTGGTAATCTCATCATTTCTTACTACATCTTTTTGACATATCACTTTTCTATATCATTCTTTCCTCGTTATCGTTTGGTCATTAATACATTTTGTCAACTCATTGAAACCTGTGTGATATGGAATTATTTTTTTAAAATTTTTAGATAGTTACATTGTCTCACGCCTCTCTCGTGAAAATATTCGATCTTATTAAAATGACTCTATTTCCTGATGAAGTCGAAAATTATTTTGAATTTGATTTCATCGCCCACCTCGAGTTTTATCCCAGACAATCAATTTCAAGGTACGCGATCTTACCACGTTTAAATTATTCCCAAAGACACTTTTTCTTCCAAAGATAATATTTCAAGGAAACGTTACACGTCAGAACGATTCTTTGATTGGAGTATGAAATTATACTTTATTGAAAATGCAACAAATTCAAGTGTGGCTAAAGTAGTTGAATTAAAAATTGTCATTCTCTCATAAGATTATTTTTTATTCCATTCCATTTTGTTTTGGAAAATATGCAAATTATAACCCTAGAAAATAAATGTAAAGATTCAAAGATGCCTGACGTGATAAGCTTTAATTTACATAATAATACCTATAGATTATAATCGAGGAAGAATACAATATAGGAATATAATATAATACAATACAATATATCGGATTGTTGCATAAAAGGCAGAATATAATAGGTTACCTGGAATATCTATCTATCCATCCACTTATTATATACACATGAATTCGATTTTGGAGTTATTCCAAGGAAAAAAGTGAGATGCCATGGAATTCGAATACCAGTATTGAATTTATTATTCATGAATTTGCACCAACTCTCAGGAAAATCAGATGAATTTATTACTTTGAGTAATTTTTACTTAAATTAAGTATAAAACTTACTGGAATTAAAGATACTGAACAGTTTAGTACTTGGTTTTAAGTAAAATAGATTTTAAGTACCGCAACATTTCTAAAGTTTTCTTTTATGCATATTTCAAACAAAGTTCTAGAAAGGAATGTTTTTTTGAAATATAATCTTTGAAAGAAAACATTTTCTTGAAAATAATTTGAATCCGGTGAAATCTCAAATGTCCTACTTGATCATCTCTGTTATACAGCTCGAGATGGTCGATATAAAATCACATTCCAAATAATGAATAGATGATTGAAATGAAACCCAAATATTCTCTCCCGTTCGTTGCGACTGTACCAATAACTCAGTTTCCATTCGATGATATCATTACTGCTTTACATATTGAATTGTCGCTGTAACAGAAGCGGATATACTTTATCAGATGCTGAGGAAAGCGAACGAGGAGCTTTCACGGAACGGGGAAAAGGCCGCGGAGTTTCTCACGGATAAGCTCAAAATAAAGGTTGCACTGCTGAATAAGGCGTTAAATAATAACGACGAGAAAACTTTGTTCAGCAAAAGAGACGACCATCCCGAGTGGTTCGAAGGCTTGGAAACTAATTCACCAACCAAGGTAAGATTTCCGCATACATATGGATGAGTCGCGCGCCAACTAAAATTAGAGCTTCAAACTTTCGATGCGAAATTTCTGGCGTGCAAAGTCTCGCTAAAGGGAAAATAAAACTTTTCAGGCTTTAACACCCGAAGGAATTTGCGTCTAAACATCAGAACAACTCCTTTAGATTCATTTTAGTAGAATCGAGTTCCATTCCTTTAGTATATAGGTGTTAGATTATACGTGAGTCGATGCAAAGGAACGACTGTGCATTTTGGGATGACCCGATGCGTATGAGCCGAGAGGTATCGGACTCAGGTAATACCATAAATGTCTCCACCCGCTATCCGACGCGACCGGATAGTTTTAGTTCTACCGAGGTACTCGCACCGAGTGGACCGTTCGATTGTTCTTCTCGAGACCTCTGGTATTTTGCCTTGTATTTATAATATTGTAGACGCAGTTATTTTTCATTAATAAACTTATAGTGAATAGAGAATATCCTCCTTTTTTTTCTCGCTATACAGTTTGTGTAATTCCTTTCAACCCACGAAATAACATTTTTGGCGACCGTGACAGGACATTTAGTGCTGGAGTTGAATTGTGAATTTAAATTAGTGAGAAATCTGTAATAGTGAAAATATGGATATCTTAAAGAGAAAGAGGAGATATCAACGTACTGCGTTTACGAATGCATTGAATGTGTATGATCAGGCAACAAAGAATTCTCAGTCTAGTGATGCTGATATTGCGAGTGCATTTGAAATTTTGAGTAAAAGAAGTGAAGAATTGGATATAGTGATGCGTTCTATTCTTGACAATCTGTGTGCATCCAGTACCGCGACGGATGCAGAAATAGATAAAGAACAAGAAGAAGCAGATGTTTACGAACGTAAATTCGCACTCGCTAAAAAAATGGAAAGTGATCGTGTTACTGCTATGAATGCTGTAAACGCTGCTGTGTCTGGAGTTGATGCTCGATCGAATATTTCACCGTTAACAGTGACCCAAAGTGATATGCCGAATTCGTATAAATTACCGCAGATCGATTTACGAAAATATGATGGATCTGTGAAAGGCTGGCTTCATTTTTGGAGTTTATTCAAGAAAATTCACGAGGATCCGACAATGAGCAAGGAGCACAAATTTCATTATTTGATGCAGTCTATGACTACTGGCTCCAGTGCAGCTAAATTAGTGTACAGTTTTCCACCAACGGCAGAACATTATGATAAAGCAATAGAGAGCTTGAAAAATCGCTTCGGTCGTGATGATGTTCAAATTGAAGTGTATGTGCGCGAATTAATATCGTTGATCAGTGACCGTAAAAATCAGATGTCTTTACCTGAACTTTATGATCAACTCGAATCGTACATGCGAATTTTGGAAAGTTTTGGCATAATTACAAATGAGTGCTCGATTTTTGTACTGCCGCTAGTAGAATCGTCTCTTCCTGTTGATTTGTTACGAGTGTGGCAACGTAGTGATTTAGAGCCGATTGTTGAATCAACCACGGAAGAAAATAAAGCAGCACAATGGCATGCACGTCTCAAACGACTTATAAGATTTATTGAGAATGAAGTGCGTAATGAAATGAGAATTTCTATGGTGAAAGGAGGATTTGAAATAAAATCTAATTCTGAAGAGGCTCAAAAACAGAAAAAGAATAATTATAATAAGAATATACCAAGTGCAACTGGACTAATTTCTGCTGAAGTTAAAACATATCCATGTATATTTTGTGATTCAAAAGAGCATAAAAGTGAAAACTGTGGAAAGGCTAAGGCAATGACTCTGAAAGATAGGCAAGATCATGTGAAAAGCAAGAGAGCATGTTTCAATTGTTTACGAATTGGTCATGGCTGCAAAATGTGTCGAGTCAAAGTTAAGTGCGACAAATGCAGCCGGCGGCATGTCACAATAATGTGCTTTGCCGAAGTGAAACCCAACATTGAAAATGCAATAGCCAGTCCCAGTGAAATTGTGAATGTAAATACGGGCCTTGCCAGTGTTAATAGTCATCCGAAAATATTTCTACAAACAATGAAAGTGAAGTTGCAAAGTGAAAAGGGCGAAATGATTGTGCGCGCACTGATTGATTCAGGCTCACAATACTCATATATTACGCAGTCAGCAGCGTCGGCAATGAGGTATGAATCACAAGGCAAGCTGAAAATGAATCATCTCCTTTTCGGTGGTTCGGAGACCAATGCAGTCGAGCATAAAAAATATAGAATCCGGGTGCAGGCTTTAAATAGTGAGTATGCTTGCCACTTTATGGTGCTCGATCAAAAGGTTATATGCAGCCAAGTCCCTACAGTTACTGAAGGAGTTTGGTGTGATGAACTGAAAAATCTAAACATCGACCTAACGGATGTGTGCAGTGAAAATACAAGTGTAGATATTCTCATCGGCTCCGATATTGCCGGAAAATTGAAAACGGGCCGAATGCATCAACTAAATTGTGGATTAACTGCCGAAGAAACACTTTTAGGCTGGACGCTCATGGGGAAAGTTCCAGATATAAATCAAGAGGAGAGCGGCGCTGTTACAGCAATTTCCATGTACGTGAGGAACTGCAATGTCTCGGACCTATGGGACTTGGATATTTTGGGCATCAAGGACCCGATCGCCCATAAAACACAGCTGGAACGTGATGAAATAGCCGTAGCTGAATTTTTGAAAACGGTAAAGATTAACAAGGAGGGCCGCTATGAGGTAGAATTGCCCTTCCTTGAGAACCACCCACCTCTAGGAGACAATAAAACAATAGCGTCGCTTCGTCTCCGGTCCACAATAGAGAAACTGAAAAAGGACGGATTAGTGGAACATTACGATGCCATATTCAAAGACTGGATCAGCGAGGGAATTATAGAAATTGTTCCGAGCGACGAAGAGCAAACATGGGGTCATTACGTGCCGCACCGCCCCGTGATAAAAGAAGGAAGTACAACCCCGGTTCGGCCAGTATTCGACGCATCTGCTAAAGTGAAGCCGTATCCATCTTTAAACGAGTGTCTGCAGAAGGGACAAAATATGATCGAGCTCATCTCAACAATTTTATTGCGGTTCCGAGAAGGTAAAATAGGCGTAGTTTCAGATATTAGGAAAGCGTTTTTACAAATAAGTATTGAGCCGAAACACCGCGATTTTCTTAGATTTCTCTGGTACGATGAGCATGGAAATATTATCACAATGCGACATTGTCGGGTTACTTTTGGTGTTACTAGTAGTCCATTTATATTAGGAGCAGTAATCAATTATCATTTACAAGACATTTTGAAATGCCTATATAGTAACGACAATCCGCATTCAAGTAATTTTTCCATTAAAAATATCAAAAAGTTAATGTCAAGTTATTATGTAGACAATTGCGTAACGAGTGTCAATACCGAAGATGAATTATACGAGTTTATGAATGAATCAAAGAATGTAATGCATATAGCTGGTTTTGATTTACGAGGGTGGGAGCATAGCAAGGACGATTCTCACGAAAGCCAAGCTGCAGTGCTGGGTATTAATTGGCAAAAGAATCTGGATACGTTATCACTCAAAATTCCAAATTTTTATGATCTACAAAATTTTGATAAAGTGACAAAAAGAATTATTCTCTCGAGTGTGAATCGCGTGTTTGATCCACTAGGTTTTGTTAGCCCGGTTACTCTAGTGCCGCGATTACTGCTACAAGAAACGTGGTCAAAAAACTTAGGATGGGATGATGAAGTCGATGACAATATTATAAATAGATACTCAGAATGGGTCAGTGCCGTGAAAATTTTGTCGGACATTAAGATACCACGTTGCTTATTGGGAAAAATTGATGAAAATGATGAAATTAGTTTACATACGTTTTGCGATGCCAGTAAGCACGCGTATGCCGCAGTCACATTTATACGAGTTGAACGTTGCGGCAATGTTGAAGTGAATTTTGTACAAGCAAAATCAAGAGTTGCACCGGCAAATAAAGATAGCGATGCGCGTCGTAGTATCCCTAGATTAGAGTTATTAGCCGCTACAATCGGGACTAGATTAACATCATCGATTTTAAAAGCACTGGATTTGGAGGACATAAAAGTGCATTATTGGTCCGACTCATCGACAGTGTTAGCTTGGATACATCGTCAGAATAATTGGGGAATCTTTGTTTATAATCGAGTGAAAGAAATAAGAGAGTTTTCCAGTCCAGAACAATGGAAACACGTTCCAGGGCATTTAAATCCTGCTGACCTTCCGTCAAGAGGTTGTACTGCAGGTCAATTATTGTCCTCCAAATGGTGGGAGGGTCCTGAGTGGCTAAGAAAATCACCCGATTATTGGCCTAGTGTTGCTGACAATTTTGATGAGACAGAGATCAATAAAGAAATACGAAAGACTGCGATTAAACCGACGTCACAGAGCGGGATAACGTTACTTGCAGGTGGTCAAGGAGAGAAATTATTCTTCGAAAATTATTCTAATTATAGCCGACTTTTACGAGTTATGACGTGGATTACGAGATTTTGGAAAAATAGTATCGTGAACTCTAATGATCGCAAAAAAGGTGAATTGTCAGTTAGTGAAATAAAATTTGCAGAGACCGTGCTCATTAAAATGATTCAAACTAAGTATTTAGCAGAAAATGATATTAAACATTTAGAGCCTTTTAAAGATGAGCAGGGATTGATTCGATTAAAGTCAAAAATTATTTTAAGAAACGACACGTATAATTTTAGATGTCCTATTATTTTGCCTAAAGATCATTATATAGTGAAATTGATCATAAGAGAGAATCACGAAAATCTTAATCACGCGGGAGTGCAAATTACGTTGAGTATTTTAAGAGAAAAATTTTGGATTTTAGGCGGTAGAAAATCTGTTAGATCCGTAATTAGTAAGTGTATAGACTGCCGTAAACATGATGCGAAACCATTAGAATCTGTCCCAGCGCCGTTGCCTATAAATCGTGTGAGAGACGCTGCCGTATTTGAAGTGATCGGAGTAGATTGTGCCGGCCCCATATACCTGAAGTCGGGAAAAAAGGCCTGGATTTGCATTTTCACATGTGCAATTTTCAGAGCAGTACACTTAGAGCTTTTAAATTCATTGAGCGAAGCATCATTTTTGATGGCTCTCAGGCGATTTATTGGGCGTCGAGGGAAACCTAGTGTAATCTATAGTGATAATGGTAAAAATTTTGTTGGATTGAGTAATTCAATTAAAAAGTTAGATTCGAGTAAGATACACAGAGAACTAGCTATCCAAAAGATAGAGTGGCGTTTCAATCCACCCACTGCAGCTTGGTGGGGCGGGTTTTGGGAAAGACTAATTGGAATTTTGAAAAGAATATTAAGGCGCACTCTGAAAAGATCCTGTCTCGATTATGAAGAAATGATGACTGTTTTAGTTGATTGTGAAGCTATCATTAACGCACGACCGATTACTTTTGTATCTGAAAATAAAGAAGAATTTATGCCTATTACCCCATCCCATTTTTTGTTGGAAATAAAAGAGATCGGAGTGTTAGACCTTGATAAGATAGAGATCACTGATTTGAGTAAACGTTATGCGTATCGAGTAAAAGTAAAACAAGATTTGAGAAAACGGTTTAGAAGCGAATATTTAGGTGTTTTAATGCATAATAAAAGAAAATGTAAGAATGAGTGTAGCGTGAAAGTTGGTGATGTTGTTTTGATTGGAACAGACAATGTAAAACGCATAGATTGGCCTCTGGCGCGAGTAAAAGATGTAATTGTAGGGAAAGATGGCAATATTCGCGTGGTGAGATTAGTTACGGCGACGGGTGAGCTTGTGAGACCGATTCAAAGGATTTATCCTCTGGAACTTAATTGCGAACATGTAGATTGTACTGAAAATGAAATAATTACTAAAAAGGTTAAATCAAAAATTGCACCAAAAGAAAATAACGTTGAAATTAACAGTTCATTAGATAATAAACATGTCAATAATTCTATCAATTTAGATGATAAGAAAGAGCAGAATGAAATCATTGTAACAAAAAAGGGAAGAGTAGTTAAGAGACCAGATAGATTGATGTATTAGGAAAATTGATTCATAAGGATGAATGTATTGTGCTTGTGAACATTTTATAGATGTATAATTCCTGATCAAATTAAAAATTTTAATTCATTTTGCGCACTTATAATAGTGTATAAGCGTTTGTACTAATGTTAATCGTAATTATATTTTATTCGATCATTTTAGTTTGATTGAGATGCAAACTTTGTAGCATCTCAATGGTGGGAGAATGTTAGATTATACGTGAGTCGATGCAAAGGAACGACTGTGCATTTTGGGATGACCCGATGCGTATGAGCCGAGAGGTATCGGACTCAGGTAATACCATAAATGTCTCCACCCGCTATCCGACGCGACCGGATAGTTTTAGTTCTACCGAGGTACTCGCACCGAGTGGACCGTTCGATTGTTCTTCTCGAGACCTCTGGTATTTTGCCTTGTATTTATAATATTGTAGACGCAGTTATTTTTCATTAATAAACTTATAGTGAATAGAGAATATCCTCCTTTTTTTTCTCGCTATACAGTTTGTGTAATTCCTTTCAACCCACGAAATAACAATAGGTCATGCTCGCGGATTACCGGTACATTTTCTATGTTCTCGATATTTTGAGTATTGAAAAGAACTGTTTGCCATTCTAAACAGCTTCGAGTTAGTTAAATTCTTGAAATTCAAGTAGTAAGCAGTAATCAAAGTTTTTATTTCCGCTGTGAATAAGCATCAAAACTGCCGAAATATTAATACGTAAACGCGTCTCAAACCACTAATTTTACCGTTCTATCCCAATCGATATGATTCATTTTTAATACATTACATACATTTCTCTTAGGCATGAAGCATATTGCTGATGCATATGGCAGCGATTTTTTAATATAGAATCATACAGAAAATCACGTTTTCCTGAAACGGCACTGACCAAAATAGAACAATGAAAATAAAACATCTGTAATTTTTCCTGCTCTATCTGATGTACATACTTCAATAGGATATTTCCATTTTTGCCATGAAAATTTACCCTTCTCATATGAATGACACATGCGTCTATCGTTGAAGTCTTCATAAATTCCATCGACGGAAGAATGAGTCGAATCGAATCGATTTTCGGTCGGAATATGATGGTACTATTTTACAGGAGGCTTACCTGCATCGCCGTTGCCAAGACAGAATCCGGGGCTATCTGTACAAGACGATCGAGCAGATCCGAGGCTCGGACGAGTACATTGAGGACCCGAGGGCCCGCAAGCAACTGCAGCTCGTCATGGCGTTCTTCAAGCTGCAGCTGAGGAAGGACCACTACTTCGGGCACTACTTCGATCGCAGCCGAGCCGCGAAGTTGTCAGACGGCGACGAGCCCGACAGCTCTGCCCAGCTCTGCTGCTACGAACACTGTCCCTGCAAAATGAACGACATTGATTATGACAGGTACGCGCTTCTCTGATTATTTTAACGCTCAAGTCAGCTGTTGTATACCGTATTACTTTGATGGATATTACAAATGGAGAAAATCTACAGTTATTCATCCTAACATTTTACGGAGACGTTTCTGTATAAACAATCGAAGGAGGGCTAATTCGGTATTCAATTCATTACATACAAAATACCAAATATTTGTATTTGATTGAAGTATTCGAACCTTCAGATATATATTGTATGTATAACTAAATGACAATATCTCCACGTAATAGAAATATTAGCTGATGAATGATTGCAAATATTATCTATTTGGGTAAGCATAAACAACTTCAAAAAGTCTTAGCGTGATCAGAGTGATCAAAATCTCAAGCAGTGGCTCCTGTAGTAGTCATAAATTGCAAATTCCACTTTGTAATACTCAAAACGTCGATTAGACATAGAAAATACTGTTCTGGTAACGATATTTTCTATATCTTTTTTTTATAACTGGACCAATATACGCTACTTGTGATTAATTTACAATGTTCCAGTCGCGTTATCAACTTTGAATCAAAATGAATTTTTCATGTTTTTATTGAAAGTTCACATCACATTTCAAGACTATTGGTCCATATTTAAAGTGTAAAAAGATGTTCGAAATAGTCCATGTACCTAAACAAATATCGCTGATTAGAGTTTAATTTTTCTGTAGGTATATTCTTGGTCTTAACAATGACGAGGTGGACGCTAAAAGAATATCCCCGAGGACGCCATTGAAAAAGGGACACGATTCTGATTTGGACAATAGGAATTTAGAAAAAGAGGAGCTCCTAGAGGCAGAAAAGAGGTGCACTTACGAAATCGTGGAAAGGAGCGAGGAAGACATGCAAGCAATGTGTGATGAGCGAGGAGAATTCATATGCAAGGGTGTCTGGAACCGGGACAGTTGTCAGTATGAGGATGATCACAAGATCAATCCGTATAAATCCAAAGAAGAGCTCGTACTATTCTCCACATGGAACCTCGATCACCAGTCAGTTGATTTTTAAATTAGCTTGTGTCTTGATATTCTGACGGGGAGTCAATTTATTAGCCTTCACTTCCCGAAATTATAAGTCAATTTTCGGTTTAAGGCTACGTTCCGGTAGCTTATTATGGTTAAGTCTTGGAAATAGTAATCAAAATAATTACTTTTTCTTTACTACAAAAAATTATTCAAGTTGCATTGAGCAAGCCAACCAATTAATGTTAAATTAAGTTTGAGTGAATAATTATTATCGTATGTACAGCGATGACATATCGATTCGAGATGGGTGAATTAAAGTATTTTGATTGATAAATATTTATAATCAATATAAAATGAATATAATTGTGATCAGTTTGGTAACCTGCGTGACCATTTCAATGTTTGGTAAAAGTATAGCAAAAGTTAGTAAAAAATTTGACAAAAATTGGGCAGAAGTTTGGACAACCATTACCGTAGGACAATCTCAAACTGTCACCAAACTTCAGCGTCAACTCGGCAAGTTCCTTCTCAAACTTTTGAAAACTTGTCCAGGCTTAACTTTGCTGAAAGTTCGGGATTTGTGCTACGCAAATGGTTTGGCCAATTTCAAAATTTTCCGCATGGGAAATGGAGCGCGTTTTTTTCGAAGTGTCTAAAGATTTTAAACCATAGTTGTGTACATGAATAAAAACAAATTTGAAATACGCTTCTATTGATTCTCGAATATTGAATGTATTTGGAAGTAAGTGTGTTTTACGTTTGTTTCCAGACTTGAACGGTCACGGACACTAATTCCACAGTTACTAGAGGCTGCAACCAAGGGTGAGATCAAGGAGGACGTCGTCACAGGACTCTACAATAACTTGTTCACTGCAAAGAATTTAAGGCTTGTGCACATAGTATGTCACGACAAGGGATCTCACAAGTAATCGAGAAGAGCAAGCCAATAACCGCATTTTTCGCCAAACTTGCCGTCTTCATGCTGAAATTTGACGGAAGTTTGGGATTGTCCTACAGCAATGGATTGACCAAACTTTAAAATGTTTACGCGCGTATGTGTTAACAATTCACTACGGCAAGACTGTATAATTATATGAAAGCTTACATGCGTTATGTACATGTATAATTACGTATAGTTGTTAGGTATCTCATATTTTTGCCATTGTTGACGTTGACATTGAGATTCATTATTGAGTGTAGAATATGAATCGATATACTTTTTGATGAATTTTCCAATGAGCTTTGGGATTTCTTTTCGGTATTTCTTTAAGAGAATTTCTTTTTCAACTCGATGCATTTGTGTGTCCAATTTCCGGTCATTCAATTCCCGGTCAAAGTCAGTTATTTATGAAAAAAATTCACTTTTTGATAAGTTTCTGCCGACTGTAACACATGCATTGATTTCTCAAGTTATTGAAAAATTCACGATTATTACATTTCATTAAGTTGCATCATTATATAGATTCCTAAAATCTAGTATGAGAAGGAATTATAATTTTCAATACAGAATGTAAAATTATTGATGGATTTTTATACAGAGCAGTTCGATTGAGTTTCAATTAAATATCGTCATAGGGCTGTGCATATATTTGAATGTTAAATTGTTTGGGAGTTGGAATCCTTACAGATGAAAAACGGATCAACTATGCTGGTAAAAGATTTAGCAGATAAAACTAATGTCTAAAGTGTCTTTGCGTGCTGAAATGCGCTAAACCTTGGTAATACTTTCCTCGGTTTTGGAAAAAGAAAATAAGCTTGGAAAAAATGAGGATCAAATAGTGTGGTAAAAGTTCTGATAATTCTGATAATATATATTTATATACATTTCAAACACCTTGGAAAATGTTTGCGATAACGAGTATACAAACTTTCTCAGAGCAATGAGCTCGTGACACATACAACAAAAAACCTCCAAGAAGTAGATACAAACACGATGTATGAATGTCGTGAGCTTCGTTGAAAAATACTCTCTTCTCCGTTCCTCGATCTGTTTGATCTAGAATTAAATATCTAGAATAGAATATCTATTCTTGTCCTTAGATCCTGAAAAATATGTAACATCAAATGGTTATCGCTTACAATACACTCCATTGAACGTAAAATTTAACATTTTGAAGTTGAAGAAATTGCTCAAGATACAAAGAAATAATTTTTGGCCTTCAAAATAACTGATGAAAACTTGAAGTAACTGGCAGCGACTGTAAAGAGTCCCAATCCTGTGCGTGTGAGCAGGTGGCGAACAAACGATCGTCAACAGCTATATCGATAATAATGCTATTCCCTCCTTGTCCGCGCGTTCGATAAACAAACTATAATTGACTGCATTGATGAATTACAACTCATTTTAAGCGACTGCTAGAAACATATTTAGTATTTACACGCACGCAGTGGTTATTTTTACACACTGAAAAGTTTGGCTGATGTTAGTAACAATAGATTTTTTTATTGTTTAATCATGAATAACAGAATATAACATTATTCATATAATCATTTCTTGTACTGGATATAGATTGAAATTCTAATTTCTAATTTATGACTGATTTTTCTATTTTAAGTAAGTCAAATTCAATGCAGCGATTGCCATTAGACTTTCATTTGAACGATACAGATGGGAAGTACTAGATATGAGATGATTTTATCACCATATGGTGAGGAAAGTATTTGGTATACAAGAAGAGTGCAATCGAGAGTTTTTCAAAACTAAAGTTGTGTTGGTGATATTCGGTTTCTAAAGTATTAAACAATCTTCAAACATATATTTATTGAATCGAATATGATTGTGGAGGAAAAAATGGAAGTATTGAAATTAAAGAACCATTAATGTCGAATCATTTTAATATATTTTTTATAACAATGAATATCTTGGAGAAATGTTTTTGAGACAAAGAAATATTGACATTTTGTTTACAGTGAATTCTGTTATCAAATGTTCAGCGTGTAATTCAAACATGAATCCATTGTATAGATCTATTTTTTCGACGTTATCGCTTTTATGAGATTAAAATCTTTCGAAGTAGATTTATCAGCAGAAATGATTAAATCTTGTCCAGTTAGACCCACGTATATCAGAAATTAGAAGACCTTAGAAATCGTACGATAGTGGAACAGGTGAGAAAAATCTCAAAACTGTACTCGACGCTGTGATAGAAGAAAAATGTGATTGATCTTAAATGACCAGAACACAAAATTAGAGTAGTTGAAATTATAAATGAACATAGAAAGTTTGAATAATTCTTCTAGATGCGGGAAAAAAGAATCCATTCGGATGGTTATACAGGGTGAAATTCGTCCCAGCTCCCCTAAAACGTGCATTCCTGAAAATTTTTAAAAATTACTAGTTACTGTGAAAAAAGTTGAGGCAATAGCGAGGAGCTTAAAAAATGTTTGGGGTGAAATTCACCCAAAGTGACCAATATTAAGGTTAATGCATTGCAAATACAGTAAACGTTGTATCCATCATAACAATAGTAAAATGAATAACAATAACTATAATAGGAGTATGCGATTCCGGACAGCCCGCTTCGTTTTCAAAAACGTTTTTAGTAAAACTATGAAATTCGGTTTAGAAACACCTTTATCACGTTTCCCGAACGTATCGAAAACTATAGGAAATTTTTTACAAATGTTCTCCAAACGTTATAAGAACGATTTTTCACGTTGATATCATTCTAATCGATCATTACAATGATCATTATGAAATATGAAAATGACAACGTAAAATAAACATTTTCATGACGTTTGAGAAACATTTACAAAAAGTTTTCAACTAGTCAGAGATACTTTAGGGGAACGTTTTTAACATCCTGGTGATCTAATTATGCCGACATAAAAAGAACATTTTCGTAACGTTTTTAAAACGTTACGTACTGCCCGGGAAGCTTCTGCTTCTCAATTTCCAGAATACTATATGTGTATACGTGTGATACGTGTGTTGATTAGTTCCGGTTAAATTCACTTGACGCTCCGACATTGTTCAAGTTTGAGCCACACCGAGCTTGCGAATGTGGTTCATGTGCAACCGGCCAACAAACACGACACGACGCGACGCTTTTAATTGCCTTTCCATATACGGCAGCTGCAACACGTGAGATGAAGAATGATCCATTGGAGAATGACTGTTATTCTTGGAGTTTTTGCCGGAATAGTGTGGTTTTTGTTATGCTCAACATCTTAATTGAAATGTTACTCAGCATACGATTTTATCGAGATTCTTGAGATAAAATTCAAAGTGCAATCTTATACACACATATATAAATGTAAATTATAATATGCAAATTAGAATGGAATTGAATCAGAATGATATTTTTGGAATTATCTGTAGGTTCACAAGAATCTAACGAGCAAACATGAAGCTTGTCATAATAGATCAAATATATTTTTTTAAGGTATGTACATTGTAAAATATAAGTGTACTCTGTGGGATCGGCATGAATATCCGTTCGTGCGTTTTCCATATTGGAAAGTCTTGAATTAGAAAAATGTAATATCATTTCTTGAATACACATAAGTGCAACTAAAATCTCTCTCTCTCTCTCTCTCTCTCTCTCTCTCTCTCTCTCTCTCTCTCTCTCTCTCTCTCTCTCGTGCATAAAACAAAGAATATTACAAACTATCATAATTTTTTCCAATTCAAATACGCCGTGCTCGTAATTATAATGAGAAATCAATAATGTGATTTCTTACACTTTAGTTGTCACCGGATTTTATTTATAGGCTAAAAGATGATCAATATACTTTATCATATAAGAGTGTACTCTATTAGAACCCAATAAAGAGTAATTTAGAACAAATAATAGTAATTATGACAATAGAGCCTAGTCTATTTTACAACTACAAGTAAGATTCACATATAAGATTCAATTATGCGTATCATTTTACTTCATCTTAGATCCAGATTATATATTGGATATTTATCATGCTAAAAGTAAATTGACAAGCTGTTTTGAGATTTTGACCTTCAATTCAGTGACGTGAATGAAATTGGAAATAATCATTTGTGACTTAGAAATTCTTAAACATCAACCTCATAATGTTTTTTTTATCCTTCTCTTCAACAGTTTCAAGGAAAATTAACAAAGTTTACTAGAAGTGTATGTGACTTTTACTACCAGATACTTGAAAGGAACCTTAATTAATTTTTGCCTTCTCTAATCGCGGTTGCTAGAGAAATAAAGATGATGATGTTTACACTGGTAGTTATGATTATTGATTATGTTATTAATTTTCCCATGACTTCCCCACTGGTTTTTAACATTTCCAAATATTTGACGTTGGAATTATCAAAAGTAAACCGATGGAAAAAACGAAAATCGACTAAAAAATTCGACAGGATGTGTACATATATGACAGAAATACATTTTGATTGTGGAGGTGAAATGATTAGGAATCGAATGGGCAGTCATTTTTTAGCCTAGACGATAATCATATGAAAGAAATACTTACTCACCGGAATCAATCAGTTCAAACGTCATTTTATTTGTCATTACCTATACATCATATAGGTTTCTGAAGAATCTAATGATTTTTTAATCTAGTTTCCGTATAAAAGAATATTCAGGACTGTAATTGAGATTCATTTCATCTAATTTTCTTTTAATAACCCACCCGAGTTGTTGATTATTTTTCCTCGATTTTGCAATTTCAATGAGGGAAAGAGACGATTCCGTTGAAAACGTTACTTTTCAGCGTTGAAAAGTCAAAATCGAATGCGACATGGCTGATTTTGAAGGTTTGAGTGAACCTTCCATTTCCCACCAGCACCGTGGAGAGATTCATTGTAAATGAAACAATAAGCTTATTATTAAAAAATAAAATATTTATTGAAGATCGAAATCCAGTTGAGCTCTGAATCGTTGCTCGGTCCAATTGATAACGACAGCTTTTTCATTGTTTATCTCGTTACGAACAGAGATCACGCTCCTCTCTTCTCTCGGATGTTGCTATGGTAACGCACATGAAGTCATGCACTCAGTCTCATAGGTTCGAAACAATGAACGATCAGCTTTTTACGGGTGGTTCACCCTGACGCTCTTTGGCCTGACGTCTGTGTGAGGGCCTCTGACGCTATCACACTCCGTGGTTTCCACCTTTTACTCATCTTATTAGATGAATGGTGGAGCAAAATGTATCACCAGCAATCCTTTGCGACTGCTGTGATACGGCCTATACTGTGGTATGATTTTTTAACCACGTGTCGAGCGCAGAAAATTATATGCTCAACTACATATTCCACATTTGAATTATTCATTCATTCAATTGATAAACAAACATATGTACGCAATTGCGTCAATTGAAGAATAAACAGATGCAAGCGATTTTGCTGGAATGACTGTTGCAGTATTTATTAAACCTTACGAAAAAATCGCTTCTAATTAATCTAAAAATCGCATTAATAAGTATGCTTTCTCCTAGAGGCTTTGTATGGAAAAAATGAATGCCAACGAGAGAAGTCTTCCGCCATCAGCAGATGAACTTTAGTCAACCGTTGCTGCTTAGCAATGGTTAATAAAGATATAAACGATGACTGCTATAGAGATATCAATGACAGTTGCTATGGAAACTACGAAGATTCTGTGTCCTTTGACTTCATAAGTACTGGAAATGAGATTCAACTCAATTTTCGTTCATTCCCTTGGCAACGGTTGATAGTGAAGTGAACAATGCTCCATTATTCAAATATTGAATGATTTTCCTAATCCACTTCACACTAGAATGGCCCTGTCCAATATTTGAAGTGAACAATGGTTGCTATAAGCCATGAAAAAACGTGTAATTCCAAAAATGTCTGTATCTACGTACGTACGGTGTGTGTACGCTTTTTTATGAAGACAACCTTCAAATATTTATAAAACTCCGTAAGCATTCAAGTGAGGAGTCCGTATGCGTGCCACTGGAAAAGAACTCCGAATTTGTAAGTATTACATCCATTTCATCGCATTCGAATTATCATAGATAAGGTTCCCAAGAAGTAGCTCAACTATATTAAGTCCGTACATTGTACTAAATTCATACTTCTAAAGTTTTTACTTAAAAAAAAACATCTCTAGGCATTAAACATGGGTTCAAGGTGGATGTGTTCTTTTCTCATCCTTTTATCAATTTTCGCAACAACTTTAGCAGGAGTTGCGTTTGATCGTTAGTATAATATGTATTCTAATAAAGTTGACTCTGTTGCGAGTTGAAGAAAGAGAATATTGTGGATGAATTAATAAACCCAAGCTGTATAATCTCTGAAGAGATTTCAAAAGCTTTAAAATAATAGAAAAAAAAAATTAATAAACCCTAGCTTGCAAAAATGTGAGTGTTCTTTATCAGCTAATAAGGCATACTTAAATTTTGGCAAGTTGTGGTTGATCAATTCATCCACAATATCATAATCCATAGTTTGCTTTTGCCAAATAACCTACTAAGAAGCCTATTCCATTAATTTCTCTTCCGATTCTACCATTAATGATATTTTTTTCCCTCACAGCTGAACCTAAAGATGATACATTTTCTCCTGAACTAGAGAGTAAGTTTACATTATCAAATTATTTTTCATACTCTCTTAATTCATGGATGACCACTGTATGAAAGTAGACGAGGGATTGAATGGAACTAAAGTGAATTTACACTGTGAAACAAGTGAATAATCACTCGAGTTCCATGGAATATGATAATATTTAGAATTGTTGTGATTCAAACTTGGTACTTCAGACAATTGATGAGAATTTAAGAGAGAAAAATTTGTAAATAAAGAAAGAAAATTATTGTTAATATCATAGACTTATTAAACATATCTACCATTGTGCAGCTTTTGTTCCATATGGTTCTTGCGTACTAGACGGCACTTGGGTAGTCGATGGGGCGGCTTGCAACCATCACTGTATACTCAATTACTGGGATAGAGGGTACTGCGACACAGAAATATGCAACTGTGTAGGTCCAAGGCGATGCGACCATTACACCAAGCGCTTGACTATCCAGGAGTGTGACAGACATTGCTTCGACGAGGGCTGGACAAGTGGATCATGCGAAGGCTTATCATGTATATGCAATCCTCCAAAACGCCATTAGAGATGAAGAGTATGTTTAAAAATATGAAAAAAGAAAGGCGATTTAGTTTTTTCCTCAAATTACTTATTTTCCATAACGTTCAGAATATGAAACGAGAATCCAAGAAGAAGGAAGAAAGCATATTACATTCATATCTTACATTGCGTTCCAATGTTAGTTTCATAATTTGTGTCATGCAATTTAGATTCATTTTTTCTGGTTATGATTGACTCGTTTGCTATGCGCACACCCATCAGTTCTCTTATCAATTACGTCAATGATCGAATGATAATGATCAATTTGACACATTGAATATGGGGATCGAATTCACAGCTCATGGATTTCTTCTAAAGTTTGATAACAAAGTTCGATAAGTTTGAAAACAAGATAATAGACATTATTACCTCAACGATGTCAATTATCAACCACATTGATCGATGAGATATTTAATTATTCTGCTCTTAACGCATGTTATTACTAGCACTTGAATCCATGCTGTATGAGGACCGCAATCAATGATTTCGTTCGAGATCACCGAAAACACGACTTTTGTATCTAGAATGACACAAAAGCATTTTCACAAAAAATGGCAAAGGAAAAAGCCACTTGCTCTGAATATAGTTCTATCGACAGAAAATAATTTCAAAGGCAAAAAAGTCATTCAGCCTGAGAGAGGGAAACAAGGAAGAAACTGAAAAATATTCATGTACACGGTTTAGAAGAGCCACAAAGAGTTTTGGCTACTTTCTGTGCCAAAAAACATAATCTTCGGAAGAAAATTTGAATGACGATACTAACAAAAGAGGCACATGGGAATTTCGGTCTTTGAATTCCCGATCATTACTTATTTTATGCATGCAATGTACATCTATACTCATGTGGAATGTACGTAGAGATTGTTTGTATGAAAACATGACAATATCTTCAGGAAATGCATTAGAATGTATTTTATGTTACTAGTGCGTGAAATCGCATTTCACGTAGTAGTGCTATTTTCAAATGTCCTTCAAACGAGCACTCCTAACACAATAATATATTTAGTAACTAGTGTGTGAAATTTTGAAGTCGCGTGGAGACGAAAGCTACTCGTTCACACGAGTGATTAAAAATGAACGCATCAGTTTATCCAACGATATTTTATGTTACGAATGCAAGTTTAAAGAGCATTTGAAAAAAAGCACTAGTTTGTGAAATGCGATTTTACGCACTAATAACATAAAATATCGTATCCAACTGGTGCGTTAATTTTTAATCACTCGTGTGAACGTGTAGCACACTTCGCCAGCTTCGCCGGTCATTCGAGAACACATCCATATGCGTCTTCAAAATTTCACGCACTAGTTTTGCATAATGTACTAATTTAGATACGTATTGAACATTGGATACAATTAACTTATTATTTATTTTACTATTACCATCATTATTATGAAAGATATTGGTTAACAAACTAGTGCAATTCGAACTAAAAATGCTGAATAAAAAATATCTCATTGCAGAAAAAATGTTCATGAATCTATAATAACATTGACGGCATATAATTCATTCGAATCTTAGTAAATCTGAAATACAGGGTTTAGTAAGCTTATAGCGGGATTTCAAAGTAGTATAATCCCCATGAAAGATTATAAAATGCTAATAGATGATCCGTCGTAGAGAAGAGTCATCTTCTTCATTACTGTTGTCTGTACTCATGTCACTTTATCAAGAGAATTTCCTGATCACGCTGGATACGAGTCATGTAATTTTACGTCCGAGGTGGATGCACCCCACAACTATAAGGACACAAAACTAAGGACACGGTAACATGAGGTGTGCAACTTACAATTAATTAGTTCTATTGTTTACTCGAGTGATGAATTAAATAGAATCACTGCACTCAGAAATGATTTATTAGCTTGATCAAGAAATCGATAATTAGAAAAAAACCATTTAATGAATGGATTATTATTTATTATTAAAAATTTGATGTTCATACTTTCATATAATGATAATTGAGTACAAAATGGAACCATCAATATATTAACGATGCAATTCGCGAGCATTTTTATGGTTTAACATACTGTATACTGAAGATATTTCTAATGGGTCATATAGCCTGTTTGATGTATCATCACGTGGGAGTTTCCTGGTGTATCCTGCTGAGCTTTACCCACAAGCCCTCCTCGGCCTCGGTCAAGAAGTTCATCTGGTTATACTGGAGCGGCGTGCCGGTGCGCTGCGAGCTGTGCAAGTGGTACTTGGCGAGGATCGAGACGAGAATCGTCTTCACCATCATGACGCCGTACCTCATGCCAGGGCAGACCCTGGGCCCGTGGCCGAACGGCAGGAAAGCGAACTTGACCAGTTGGGACTTGGCCTCGTCGGCGAAGCGGCCCGGATCGAACTCGTCGGGCGCCGACCAGTAGGTCGGGTCCCTGTGGAGGGCCGCGACGGGCACGCACACCACGTGGCCCGGCTCGAGGGTGGCTCGGCGCCCGTCCGAGCCCGTGACGGTCAGCCGCCGGCTGCACTGCTTGAGGCTCACGCCCAGGATCGGGTGCAGCCTGATGGTCTCGAGGACGAGCCGGTCGAGGTAGGCCAGATCGCCGAGGGCCTCGTGGCACAGGCTGCCTCCCCACTTGGCCAGCACGTCCACCACCTCCTGGCGGGCCTCGCGCTGCGCCTGCTGGTGGGCCGCCAGCTCGTAGCAGGCGAACGACGCGATGCTCGCGGACGTCTCGTACGCGTCGAAGAAGTACGCGGCGACGTGTCGGGCGACGGCCTTGGGGCTGGCCGCCTCGCCGCCCAGCGCCTCCACCGTCGTCTGCATGAGGTCCTCGACAAAGAGGCCGTGGGCCCGCCTGTGGCGGAGCGCGTCGGCGACGGTGCCCAGGAGGAACTCGGACACGGCGGTGGGGAGGAAGCTGACGCGGAGGAGGCCGGCCAGGCGCGGCAGGTTGAACGAGATCATCTGCTTGAGCCCGTCGAGCAGGCCGGGCTGGAGGAGCGCCTCGACGACGCGGGTGAAGCTGGCCGGGTGGGGCTGGGCGTCGAAGCTGCCGGCCTCGATGCCGAACGCAGTGTTGGCCACCGTCTCCGCGCTGAACTTGACGTTGAGCGACTTGACCTCGAGCTCGACCTGGTCGGTGCCCGGCACCAGCCTCTCGAGGTAGCCGTCGAACTTGTTCGCGACCGCCAGCATGATCCGGTAGAGGCTGCGCAGCTTGCTGGGCGACATGTTGGAGACGAGCTGGCCGCGGGTCTCCCGCCAGAGGTCGCCCCGCGCGAAGAACGGGTTGTTCGCCATGAACGGGTCGAGCTCGGGGTGCAGAGGGAGCGCGTTGTGCGGGACGCTGGGGAACTCGGACACGAGCACCTGCCTGACCAGCTCGGGCTCGCGGACCAGCAGCAGCGGCGTCTGGAGCCAGTACAGGCCGAGCATGCTGCCCGAGCTGCTGGAGTACGCCCGGTTGCACAGGCTCGCCATGCCCTCGCGCAGCCGCAGCACCGGGAGTACGTGGCCGAGGAGCGGCAGGCCGCCCGGGAGCTGGGGCACTCCCTGCGCGCGCCAGTACTGCCGCCGCGGACCTACGAGGTACAGCAGCAACAGCCCCGCCAGGCCGGCGAGCGCGAGCAGCGCGTACCCGGTGCACTCCATCTGGATCGGCTCGCGCTACTGACCTTGCTCGAGGCTGCTTTATTGCGACGTATCTTATCAACTTCGCTCGGGTATCTTGTGGAGGCCAGGCCACTTCTTCTTAGGTTGGTCCTATTGACACCGAGGTGGGGGTCTCCTGATTCGTACGGCCATCAACAGGCGTTGCTGCAAATGCGCAGAATAGGAAGCGGTCGGCCAGGTCACTCTCTTCTTCTTAGATTAGTTCTATTGGCACCGAGGTGGAGATGTGAATCTCCTGTTCGTACGGCCATCAACAGGCATTACTGCGAATGCGCAGAATATAGGAAGAATTAATCTACAAGCCAGGCCACACACAACGAATGTATTAGTAAAGAAGCGCATGCGCAAACAGATGATAAAACAGAGATAACACTTATCTACGGAGCAAGATCAGTTAGTACATAGGAACATAATGACAATCCATTTATATAAGCATATTCAAATAAGCGCGCCATAGATCAATCCGCGCACTAGGATTAAAGACATTAAAGACAAGCACAGAACCGAGAAGTAGTTGTGCGCTGAATCGAATGATTATGCGGGAAAACTTGTCGCGCGCCAACGCGAGATTCGCGCGCTTTCAAGTGCATATATAGAATAAGTGCCAGTGAGAGCGACGATACCTATCTCTCTTTAACACATTACCGTCCTATGCCAATCTCTAGTATGAATGCGAACGAACCGCAATCATCATTACACTGATAGCGATTAGAAGAGCGAGAGCTCTGCCCAGTAAGGGATTGGCATAGGTGTATATATATGTATATAACCTAAATAAAAGCCTCTTTGAAATTTGAACATATATTTTTCTCATTTAAAATTGTCTTTCGGTTTGATTTCATTTATTTTGACTTTTAACACACTTAAAAGTGACTAAGATTCTCATCATGCTGAACTTGAAAAATAATGGAATATGGAACATGGAACATGGAAAATAATAATAATGTATTTCTAGCTAGATCATACTAATATATTGGAAGGAAAAAAACTTGATAATTTACAACGAGCATGACCGGTTACAATCTTATCCGAAGATACGCGTCGACAGATTAGCACTTTGATTTATCCGAAAGCCATTGCTTTCTCAACAGGGACAATCTCGCTCCTTGATTCCATGCGCTCGAAACCCCTTGGAATTATACGGGATGTTTTTCAAAGTCACAGTGAGGCCGGAGCTCGGGATACAATTGTTGTGAGACATAGAATAGCGTTCACAAGATGTACATTGATGAAAATTCGCACAATCAGTAGAGAGTCACTTCACATTCCGACAACCTCAAGATAAAGTAATCACGCCGAGTCGACCAGGCTGCATGATTTGCGCATCGAAACATCAACTTTACAGTTTTTGCTTATGATCCTGAAACATAGATTTTCTAGCCATTTTTCAACCAATTCGACTGAAACTTTGAGAGTTTTTTGACACCGAATCAAGTAATTCTTTCGTCCTAATGTTTGCCAAGGAAGTTTTGAAAATCGGCCTCCAACCAAATTTTCTTCGCCGCAGCAACAGTTACTAGAGATGTTGAAAACGGTTTCTAGGGGTGTCAACAACGGCTGCTATGGAAAATAGCAGCCGTTGTTGTTCAGAAAATAAACAATACACGTACATTCAGTTCCAGGATTCGATAACGTTCAAACCATGGATTGCAAAAATGAAGGTTTCACTCAAATCACCAATCTCGTTGAGAGAACAATAGAATCGTACAAAGCGCGAGTGTTGATTTGAATCCAAGATCGGTATACTAAAGCCACCGACATTAGTCAGTCTAATCGGGAAAACTTCGACACCGTAGACGCAGCATTGATGGGGGATGTTGGTCCAGTGAAAGAAGGCGTGCGTACTTCCGCGACGAAGCGCAGGACCTATAACAAAAAGAGAGCGTGTCACCCGAGTCGCGGGGGGGGGAATAGCGCAAACTGCCACAGGCTCTATACGACGTGTCTGTTCGGGGGCTTTTTCGCCGGGACTCGCGCCATAGCGGCCGGCCGCCGGTGCTAAATAAATTTTGATTTCGCGGACCAGTGCGCATCCACCAATCGCGGCCGTCTCCCGTTCTTTTTATTGCGTGCGTCGAGGGGGTCGCTCGCGGAGCTGCACATATTGTTCGATTCTCACGGCTGGCTTGGCGCCTCGGCCCCGCTCTGGACTTGGGTGCGTTCCGGCTCGCATTCATATCGCGTATACGCGTACGCGCATCTCGTGCGTAGCTTCGGCCGGCCCGTCCTGTATATTCCTATCCAATTATCCGCACACGCATATTTGCATTCTCTCTTTCTACATTTACACTAGATTGTGTTTGCTCGGCGAGTTATTTCCCGCTTCGCCACACGTGATTGGCGGGTACCGTTCGCGCGGGCGCGTGTATATACACACCTATGCATACAGCTGTTGTGCGCTAAAACTTGGCTGTTTTCGACATCTCTAGCCGCGCGCCCGTCACGTGCAGATTTGTGATTCTAATGCGAATCAAATATTTGCACTGGCCAAATGAACACTGAGAAGACTATCTAGACCGCGTATATCTTATTGAGCTCGCCCCAGGATAGAGCTTTCGAACTTGATCTATTTCGATCAGTTGTTCGTCGTGCGTTTTTCACACGCGACCATTTTGCCACACTACAGCGAGGAAAATCGCCCGAGTGAAATCTGCTGGACAGTACGAATGATATGGTGGAAGAGACTTGTTTCAATATTTTTCATTGTCAGGAAGAATAATTCTATTGTTACATCAAGATTCCGTGGTAGTGAAATCTATTGTACTCCTCAAATATTTGTACGAGAGAATCTTCAACGTTAGGACTATTGCCTGGGCCTCACTTTCGAACCAAAAATTTTTGAAAATGCCAATTTTTGGTGAAATTACTAATTTGTACCGTTTTAAAGATTTATGTAATCATCGATAGATTGATAGATTTTTATATAGTTCTTAAGTTATACACGAAGCGATTGGTTCAAATAAATACTCAATTGCAATAGCATCATTATTTGAAGTGAGAAAACCGCTGCCAAGTGCCTTAGCAGTATGCTTTCTCAAAGAGGCTTCAATATCACCCACAAACGCTTCCCAAACCTGTATTTTCACCTTTCCACTACCGTAGATACTATCATCTATTTTTCAAAAATTACAAAAAAATATTTAATCAATTCAATTCGTATCTTTGTGACTGTGTAAAGTGTCGTTCCTTTTCAATTGACCAAACTATGTTGCGAGTGTTGATGTCTGACCGGGCTCTCTTATTATTTGATCAAATGCAACAAAGCAAACTGTTCTAGGTTCTACACGATGCGAGACATTTGAACCTGCATAATTTTTCGATCAATTCATCTTGTGACTGTCATACGGTTTAATGGTGGTCAAAATCGATCCGGTCCGTATTTAGCACACTTGAAGGCTCATTTTGATCATTTTCGAGGGCAAAAGACACCAAATTTTTCCAATTTTCTCTATAGCATGTTGAAAATATTGGAAACGAAACTTACATGAATTTTTCTTCCCCTTAGCAACGGTTGCCAGGGCGGTGAACAACGGTTGCTAAGGAGCTAATTGGGAAGATTTTGTGTCCTTTGCCGTCGAAAATGATGGAAATAGATATTAAATTAATAATTTCCAACCTTCATAACGGTTGCTAGGGAAGTAAACAACGGTTGCTATGAAGAAAATAGAACAATTCAGTGTCCTTGGCCATCGAGTGTGACTTAAAACTGATTTTCCGGCTTGCCCCAATGAGCACTCATAAGGATTTGTGAGAAAACACGTTAGAAACGGTTGCTAAGGAAATAACCAACGGATTTTGCTGAAAATTGAACTCGTGATACATCTTGCCACAACTAACCGGTGTGCGAAATTTCAGCAAGACCGGACGATTCCTTCGAAAGTTATCCTAGACAAAAGAAACAAAAAATTTTACACCTTAGCAGCGGTTGCTAGAGAAATAAACAACGGATTTTGCTGAAAATTGAACTCGGCCGAGATTTTGCCGCGACTAACCTGTGTGCAAAATTTCAAGAAGATCGGACCATTTCTTCGAGAGTTATCGTGGACGAAAAAAAACGTTACACACATACATACATACACACACACACACACACACACACACACACACACACACACACACACACACACACACATACATACATACAGACATTTTTGGATTTCCATGTTTTTCGACCCGTACATCACGAAAATCGAGGTCCCGAGGTCCGATTCGGTGGGTCGATTTTTGCCCCATTACAAAGCTTTCTCTTTGAGAAAGCAAAACGTTACACACACACACACACACACACACACACACACACACACACACACACACACACACACACACACACACACACACACACACACACACACACACACACACACACACACACACACACACACACACACACACACACACACACACACACACACACACACACACACACACACACACACACACACACACACACATACATACAGACACTTTTGGATTTCCATGTTTTTTGACCCGTAGATTACGAAAATCGAGGTCCCGAGGTCTGATTCGGTGGGTCGATTTTTACCCCATTACAAAGCTTTCTCTTTGGAAAGCAAAAGGGACAGAAGCATCCAAAGTATGTATGTACATCATGTACATACATACAAGTATTACCCTGGAAAAGTTTTATTTTATCTTCCTAGTTACTATACTTTACACGTAATCAATCGAAAATTTCAACGTTAAAAAAATCTTTGCATGGTATTGATAATTCAAAAGTAAAAAAGAATATATTGTGAGACAGTTGAAAGTTATCTCACCATATAAATAACTACTATTGATTATGTGTAAACCACGATATTTTTCCATTCGAATCTGTTATAATGAATGTTTGAAAGCAAATAAAATTAAACTTATGATTGATCCATAGTAGAATCGTCAATACATTTTCTTCAGTGACTGTTTGCGATATCAATTTAAATTTTCCGGTAAAAATACAAAAAGTTCAAAACAATTACCTGGTTCAATGGCCTCATCCGTGGAAGAGGAAATCAAACATCAATACCAGGAGTTTTTCCGACAAATTCCGGAAATGAATCACTAGCGACCGGCAAAGTGAGGATAAATATACATAATTCATCGATCCGATCTAACCAATCAGTGATGTTACGCGAATGAGTTTGAATTTATAACAAATTTCGAGTACGTGAAATTAAAATATTTCACCGTCGATCTATACTTTTGCATTGGCTTCGCTTCTTTGAACCTCCTCATTGAAACTCAAGTTTCAATCTGGTTTATAATTTCGTGAAAATTAGACGCTCATCAGTCATTAGCCGGCGTTTGCGGATACTGGGTGCGCTCGATTCGCGCTGCGAGAGCCACCCGATCGAGCCAAAACGGACGAAGGTATGTATAGGTGTGCGCGAGGGTATAACTGCTGGCGCTGCTTTGGCGTTTTATCGGGAGGGATTAGTCGAGGCGAATTTTAATCCGGATTACTTTGGGGAGCTGGCGTGCGCAGTGGGCTTTGATCGGAAAAAGGCAATTAGCGAGTCCGGGACCGGGGGTACAATGCGCGCAAGCCGAACCGGATACTTTTTTAATAATTCTTTTGACTGTGGCTGGGGATCGTTTTATTGGCGGATTCTCGCAGTTGCGGTGCGGGCGGTTCCCTCCCCCGAAGAGATGGCTTTCAACGAGTTAATTGTTCAACAAGCTTACCACCGTTTCTCATGCTGCGCTTTGATCGATTGCGAGAGAACGCGAAAAAAATCTCGCGTTTCGTCGCGTTTTCAATTGCCTGCTGCCGTTCGTGAAATTCGCGATTTTATAATATTCGCAATTTAGTTACATTTAGACATCTACACTAAGCGTTTCAGAATTGCACTTTGTTCATCGATTTTACTCTTCTTGACGATTATTTTTCTCGCGTACTCATCGATTAATTTTGATGTGTCCATTCTCAAACTACCACATATTTTATTTAGATCCTGCAAAAGAGATTGAATTCAAACCTCCAAACCTTTATCATCCTCAGTTTTCTCGATTGTTCACTAAACTTACCGAAACTGACTACTCTCCAACCAAGGATCTTCTTCGCCCTGATCTATGCTTTCTATAACTCATATGTCCTTGTTCAGTGTCCCCTGCTTCAGAAGCCCATAAATATAGATATACTATCCATACATAAAATCACTAATGATTCGTAAATATCTCGAAAGAAATAAAACGTTAGATTGAACAGCTTTACGCATGACTCATTGGAGTAGATAACTATCATCTTGCAAAAATTCATCGTGATTGGTCACTCGAATTTGATAAGTGACCCTTATTAAAGTTTTTAATGAATATATCTAACCTACAACCTTTATCTAATGACATTCAATGTTCAAGTTTTACCCTTCAACCTCTGTACTCTGATCTTTAGCCTCAGATCTCGACTCTTTGACTTCTGATCTTTACCAATCTCTGATCTGTATCATGCAACCTTCGAAATATATAATCTTTGATTTACGATCCATAACCTATGACTTATCTCATGATTTTCACCTATGACCTTCAACCTATGACATTTGACCTCACGTTTTAATTTTCAAACTTTGATCTCTGACCTCTGGCTTCTCCTCTTAGACATGTGACCTTTGGTCCATATCATCTTTGATTCATGACCTATGACCTATGGCTTTAATGTATGACCTTTGACCTTCAATTCATGACATTTGAACTTTGACCCCTACCTTTTATCTCCGAAACTTTGGCATCCAGTCTTCAACCTTTGCTTTTGGACCTCTACTAACCTCTGACCTTCGATCCCTGATATGTGCCTCTTGGCCTAGCTATATCATCTTTAATTTCAGTTCTATGTCGATGATCTATTATCTTTGACCTGTTTTCGACCTCAGAATATTTAACGAAACATGAAACGCCCTTGACCAACTCTTGAATTCTGTTGCAGCAAGTCGACATGAAAGCACAGTAAAATATAGAAACCTTGATCTTTGTGAAATGGGTGATATTGTAAGAGGCATCTATTGATGCTCTAGGGATGTGACGAACAGTTGTCTTCCCGGTAGCGCTAGTGGCAACACGGCTGACCGGAGTTAAGGAGGATGCTGATTCGAATCCAGCCCGGAGAGCATGAATTTTTCCTCCATTAATCTCACTTGATCAATAATTTGGAATGGTTCACTAAAACCCGATAAATCAATGTTTATCAGAATAGTAAACAGGAGCATGTGAATTGAACTGTTCCTATCGAGATCCTCAGGTCGCCAGATGTTTCATTAACCTGAATATACTTTGTAAAATATGAGCTCATTGTACAAAACGATCGACGAATTAATATCAACATGTTAAACGACATTGCACAAGTTAAAATGAAAAGACGACAAAGTCGTGTTATCGAAGTGCGAGCTACTTATCAAGCTTCACGGCCGCTATGCTGAAGCGCAAAACTATTCACTTCACAGTTGGTCACGTGAGCTGCGTGGCATGACAAAGGGGTGGGGATATATACGTATAAGTAATAAAAAAAATAAAAGTCGAATCGCGTAATCCAGCTTGACATAAACGTCGCTCTGGGTAAGAGTAAGCCTTGCAGCTGGAGCTTGGAGGAGATGATGCTGCCGCCAAGGTCACATTCAAAATACCAACATGTGTGACGTAGGTGGTCGTAAAATAGAGCTGCGAGCAAAGCCCGCGGGCTGATCTCCTGCGCGCGGGCTTTTGGGTGTGGAAGGTTGTTGGGGGGTGCGGCGAGGGGAACGCTCGTGTGTGCACGAGAGCGAGCAAGGAGCCGTACGTCCTTACGTCCCGGCCGCGGCAATTTATGCCCCCGCATTTTTCGCCCCCCAGCCGACTACGCGCGCGCATATACCGTCTCTCACGAAAGCGCATAAATTAATGACCCGCCCGCCCCAAGATTATGCTTTACTGCTCCGCCCCCCAGCTTATACGCACTCGAGGGACCTGTCCCCGCTTTACACCTGAGTTATTGTTATTAAGTCGTTGTCGCGGATATCAGCAAATCGTGACGCCGCACCGCCGGCCGCAAGTGCTGTGCTGCGTATTCTATACACGTTAGATTGTTCCAATTGAGTATAGTGATTTTCCATGCGATCAAAATCATAGGATTGAACTTCCATTAGCTCGAGTATGTTGCGATTCCATTGAATGTTCAATTGTACTCTTTGTGAAACTATTTTTCCCGGTAAAATATAATGGAGAACGAGTGAAATCGGAAGAGTAACTCGTCGAATCGTACAGTAGGGAAAATAACGCAAGTTTCTTATCAGAGTATTAGCAGTACATACGAAAATAGTCATGTCGTATTCATTTATTTCTTCAGTCATTCATAAATTAAGGAGATACAGCTCCATAGAGTTCAGCTATGTGTACTGGAATCACGAATACTTACAAGACCTATGATCACTGATTGTTGAGTTTGGAACGAGATAATAGTACATTTCTATCCTAGACCAATGACGAATTCTAGGCACGTGTGTCACCCAAGCGAAGCGATGTATTTGTTATCACGAGTATAGAAAACTAAAGTTTAATGATCAACTTTTCGATGCAAGTGTTGCAAAAAATATTTTACAACATTCTATGCAACGCAGGTGAAAAAACGTGCAGTGATTCGAGAGGGTCTAGTGGGGAAGTCGATCATTTTACGACTAGGAATAGTGACGTATCAATTCGTGTAGTAGCATATGTATTAGAGGAAGAAATTGCATGAAGAAAAACTGTAGATGGCGTAGAAATATGATGCTGTCGTGAAAAATCTACATTGCAGCAGCAGCAGCAGCAGCAGCAACAGCACAAAGCTTCAGCGTAAGTTGGTTGACTGGGCGAAGGGAAACCCGTGGACGACGAGCCGAAGACATCACGTGCGTGTGGCGAGGCGTGAAAGGACGTGGAGATGATAGCTTGCGTAGGAATCGCTCGTGAATAATTCGGGGCAACCGAGGCGTTGCGCAGCCCCCGCACACACCAGAGGATCAGGTGCTGCAGCCGATGGGTCGGCCGCGTGCTCAAATTGTAATTCCCTCTTCCCATGGGTAATTAGTAATTTAGCTTGGCCCGCCGGCGCTGTGGTCCACGTAAGAAGTATCGAGTGGGGCGTTACATATCGAATCCAAGCCACTACGAAGCGAAAGGTTAGATTAGATTGATTTTCTCATTTCGTATGCATCACGTTGTGAGGTTTAAACCCTTTGAAGACGGTTGATTATGTGTACTGGATCAAAGAAGGAAAGTCATTGATTAAACATTACGACTTCGAAAATTCATGATGATATATGAACTCTCGTTTTCTCGATTTTTATTTCGATCATCATTTTGAACCCACCATTATGAATTATGAAAGTTTTAATTCAAATATATAGTCAAAATATATGATATATATTTCACAATTATTACTATCGTTTATCTATTGTAAGATGGCATCCTAGATCCGTCATTTTATATCAACTTTTATTTATTTGAAGAAGTCTGATTCACAATTCTTTAATGTCCGGTCCTCTAAGGGTTGATTATAACCATAATATAGTTATTGATTCAGAACCATGGAGTTAAATTAAATTATAACAATGTGAAATTAATATGTTCTAATCAACCAATCACACATAGAGAGCAAAAGTCTAGCAAAAATGACAGACTCCCACAACAAAAAATGTCACTGAACCTTTTAGAAAAAAACATTACAAGTTTCAAGGAAATTTACTATATACTGTGGAATATAGTAATTATTATGAGGTAGTGAAAGTTTGGATACACTAATATAATCTCAAAACCTACTCTACTTTCAAGCGATTTTATTATACCTGTCGTATTTATACGGTGCTGATAATTGATTGAATAATGTATTTGACTAGACTACAAAATATTAAATCATCATAATTTCACCAAACTTCTGAACCAGAGTATGAATATTAATTTTCGAAATATCTTTCGGTAAATTAAAATTGAAAGCAGCTTCATCCAAAATAACTAATGCTTATGCCAGTCGGCGACCAAAACTGCAGATATTCTCGTAAAATCTCTTCTTGTAAATTTTACTACAGGTTTTCCCTCAGCGTAAGAAAGATGCGATGGGTGCGGGGTGATGTAGATTGAAGATTATGGTGAAGATGAACGAATGCAATGAGGGCTGACGTAATGCAAAATATGAGCCGACAATGCGGTATATAGTGTTATTTCCACGAGCAATTGCTTGTTCCAACTTTCATTTTGCATCGCGAGCACTTTGACGAATCAAGCCTCGAATGAATAAAGAATTCAGCTCATGAATAGAGTGATCAGGGCATAATGAATGTACACGCAGAAAGGCGAGATATGCCGCGTGCTACAGACAGACAGGGATCCGAGAGAGAAAGAGAGGAGCTTTATTATTTTTGCGGATTTGCGCGGGAGGTGCTGCAGTGGCGGCTCGAGGGAGGTGTTTCTCTTTTTTCACTCCGCCGAGACGAAGATTCGCGCGCGCGGTCTAAGGCAAAGTATGCAAATGAATTATGGTAATCCGTCGTGGGTGCGGGGCGAAGCTAAGTCGAATATGCCGGGGCGCGCGCCCGCGCCTCTACGAAATATTATGAGGTGGCAACGAATTCATCAGCGGTTCGAGGGATGTACATGTATACCCTCTGGAATTAGCCGAGTGTTCGATGGACAACGGGGAATAAGCAGGCGGTTTGAGCGTTTTAATTTGATTACGTTCGATCTTGAAAAAGCCAACGCGTCTCCCGCGAAATTGATGATGAAAAATCTACCGCAAAGTGGTACGTGTCGCGAGACGCCAATAACCCCGGGTGGCACGGAGCGCCGAGCGCTTGGATTTATCGAGTTTCGAATCGCGCTTCGGATCGGAGATGAAGGATCGCCGCGTAGAACACCCGAAGCGTGTGTACCCAGTGAAAACGATTTCTCCAGAATGTTGCAGAGTGCCTAAAATCTATTGTACTTGGATGAAGTGCAAAAAAGCCGAATTTCTTCGGTTTCCAGTACGTTTAGTGGATTTTTGAAAATAAATTAAAAAATTAAGTAACGGGAGAATGAATAAATTTCGGTTCGTCAAATAATTCCATCGTCATAGAAATTCGTTCGATTTTTCCGCGATTCCCATCGCGCAATGTTCCAGTAAACTAATTCGCCGTGTAAAATAAATAGTTTGTGCGCCGGCCGATATCTGGCTTTTTCTACGCCTCGGGCATGCACCCGTATATACATCCGTCGTTGGGGATTGTTGTCTCGGGCGCGGGCCGCTGGGCATAGATCAAGCCACGTGTGTCCCCGGGCCGTAAATCATCGCGGCGCTCCGCGGGTGGCGGCGGCGTCAAATTTTAAAAGTGCGAAAACGAGTCGCGGCGGATAAAAAACGACTCGCACAGCGAGAGCCAGAAACAAAGTTGCGAACGGAAGGAGCGGGGCAGCAGACGCGTATGGATGTCCGGAAGCAGAGCGAAAGCCTTGGCGCCCCGGACGAGTGGCGGGCAACAAAACACTGCAGCACAGATAGATATATACATATACAAAGTGCGAAACCCAAGTTACGCTCGGTGTGGTAATTATCCCAGGGGGAATTATTTTTCCACTGCCATCAGACAGTGCGCGCGAGTCGATCAAACTCGTTTGAAATCATTTCGAGCCACGCGACGCAAGAACGAATGAAAATTTTCGAAACATCTGTGGAGAAATGAAAATTAAAAGAAACTGCAGTGAAAATAACCGAGGCGTGTCCACGCTTTTCTCGCGAACTTCACCAGGAAATTTCTCTCCGTGCAGCGCTCATTTGGTTGCGTTCGAATTGAGGGGGATGGAGCGACGAGGGGGTTGAGGATGGCGTGGGGGGCCAGGTCGCGGAGGTCGAATAATTGCGAAACAAGGAATTATGTCGAATCGAGAGCGTCTGAATTTGCAAGGGAAACTTTTCTTTTCATTACGCCGCCGAATTTCTCGAATTTGCAAATATTTACTGGGGTTGGGGGTGGGGAGTGGGGAAGGAAGGGCTGAGGGGGGGGGGGGCGCAGGTGGCGCCAGTGATATTATGGCCAGCGAAATTAACATCGCCTTGATAAACTCGCCGCACCTGCGCAAGCGCCCGTTATTATGAGGAATATTTTGCATTCTTTCGTAGTTTGCCTCCTCGGCGCGCGCGGCACCGGTCGCGCGCAAGTCGCGCAGTCGGGAACCGCCACCCCCGTTGTGAATTATTTATGCTTTTTCGCTTGGTGCGAAATGAAAAACTATAGATTATTCCGGGGGCTTGAAGTGCGCTCAAGTTCAGACACTTGTCTTTCCGAGCTCGCGCAGCCTTAAAGTTGAGAGTTTTGAATGTGCGCGAGTGCGGCAATTCAAAGCAAAGCACGTCTCGCGCGAGCTGCTACACCGGCCCTCTGTTCGCTCTCGATGAATAATCTTTGATTACTATAGCCGGAATCTTCCATTTGTCCCATTGTAAATGTATAATGGTATATCGGGCTTTCCATTTGCTACATCGTACAATCATTCTCTTACATCGAGCCGACCAACCACTCTTTCTACCAAATGAAAAATATTTGATGGAGTTTATGCTGTGAGAGTTGTATCAGGATTAATATCATCCTGAAATTATTATGAGTTGCTGATTTTTTAAATGAATAGCTAAGGTGTTTTTTCTGATGCCTATCTTGATAAATCATTAGACTGTATGATAAAGGAACGATAAAATGTTCAGACAATATAACCTATCATGAGGCTGATTAAAGTAGTATACTCGTACACAGCTCTAATCAATATTCACTGATTATTTCCGACTGGATAAAATGAAAAGTTCAACATTAAAATACGACCCAATCACTTTTCTATCTCATATTCCATGCACATGAAAAAACTAGATTTGTGTGAGATCCTTGTACCCTATTGCAAACCGCTGTGTCCCGAAACCCGTGTCTCGAAAAGTACTCCGATCAAACAGCTCGGGAAAGATGAATACACTGGTGGCTGGTCGGTCGGCGACTGTGAATTGAGCAAGTTGTTCGGACATTATGTACTCGGTTCGAAGTGAACTCGCGGCTCGATTTCGCATATCACAATATCCATATCGTTCAAACTTGGGCGAAGCCGAGGCAAAGGAGCTGGATGCGATTGCGCGCGATAAGCCGCAGACACATACACATATATATATGTTTCTCACGAGCTACGTTTTTCCATGAGCTGCCGACTCGCTTGACAAATGCTCCCTCCTTTCTTCCGGCCGCTGCTTTCACGACTTCTCCAACCCCTTCCCCCACACACATCCTCGGGGAAAATCCTTTTAAGCAAGGGGTCCGCTGCCGACGACGCGTCCCGCCTTTTATTTGTGCCAGCGCGTTTTTACCGGCTGAATTTGCCCTTTTTCATAGAATGACGTCCGAGCCGAATGATTTGCGCCGAGGCTTGGGGCTGATGAGCCGCGCGATCCTGACGTTGGCGAAAATTATTGCGGCTAAGTTAGTTCGTCGAATACTGCGTCGTGTACGGATAAATTAAATTCTAACGAGTCGTTATTTGAAGGCTCATACTCTACCTAGGCGCACACTGAACAACGAATCTTTTTTCAGCATGTTTTTCCCGAACTCTAAACAGTGGATCAAAATTAAGTTTCGAGTGTTGTGTATTCTATGTGTGTCAGGGCATACAAGAATATTTTCTGTTTACATGTAATATTTACATTACCAGAGAGAAATTTTTTTTTTGTCAATCAATAAAGTGAGTGCAGCTAATTTGGCCCTCAAGGTCCCAACAATCCGGTCCCCTCTTATATCTATATAAGGAATTCTAGTGGTGTCTCACATTGGGCACCCGCTCGTATGAATCTACCTCATTACAGAGAAATAGTATTCTCGAAAGAAATTTGAGAAAGAGAAAATCGCGTGGGGCTGGAATTTGAACACATAATCTCCTGTATTCTAGACTGAGAATAACTTCAATGCCAACAGAGTAGTTTCAATTCTATTTTGGGCAGTACATTTACTTTTATACTAACAGATGGTGAAATTCCATGGAAAAGTTTACCGAACCTACTATTCTGTATATATAATTACACACTATTGGTATTAGAGAAAAAAAAGTGATTATTTGAGATAGCTAAAGAATATTGTAATCAAATTAATATTCACTGCTCGTCAGATATTGAATTTTCACTATCGAATAGTAAATATTTACTATTGAATATAGTGATTTATACGATTGCCTTGCGAATATTATCTGTCGGGAATCACTTCATATGTGATAATTGATGGAAAGTAAAAGACCAGTTTTTAATCTAAAAAACCACCATTGATTTAATTTGAGAAAAGTGTAAATAAGAGTTATCACCTCATTTAAATATTTTATTAACTCATTATAGATTTCAAACAAATCATAGAAGTCCATTTTACTATAGAACATTTTTATTCAGTCAGTTCTATGGAACTTACATAAAAACTTTGAGAAAACGTTGTTCGCTTGAGCTTATACAGTTCCTATATATTTTCCCCTTTGATAACCCGTGAAACCAAAATGGCGAAATGTCAGGATAAAAGCTCGATAGCTCCGGTCCTTGGGGTGAGCTGGTGTGGTACTCCGTATCCGATAGAGGAAATGAAGAAGCGGCCCCGGACGATTCTCGTGATCGCCGAGTCGCTCCAGTGTTCACTGCGCCACGAGCATTCGATTTGATATTAAATTCAAAGACAGCTGATTGGCCACAGGTGAGCAAATTTACAATGATGGAATACTTCAGTAATCACTCGCCCGAGAGAACAGATGAAAAATTATTCCAATTTGCAATTCTCTAGATAACATTCTATTTACGAGCTAACCATTCTAAAAGGTTTCTGAATAATCCTATGCATATATGTACTGCTCAAACATTTTTGAAAAAATATCAAGAAAAAGTAATTCATATAAATCATGGTAGCATGAGATCGAGTTATCTCTAATGTCAACAGCGTATATTCGTCAAAGAATCAGACTGGCCCGAGATCAAATCCTATTTCTTTAATTTTATTCGAAATTTCTATGGTTTACAAAATCGAAGGAATATTTTTCTTATTCCATTGTCTTGTAGAAAAGGCCAGGCAGATTACCACCCGATTTGATTGAAAATATGCCCCATATGTATGTGCAGCCTGTTCCAATGAAATGTGGCGTTCAAGTTTAGGTTCGTAGGTTTACAAACCACGTGGAATCGCGAATCCTTGCTTTACATAGTCAGTCTAGTGAACGAATTTCGTGTGCTCGCTTCTTTCAACTTTTTGATTACAACATTCTCTCTCTATATATTACGATTTCTTTGAAATTAAAAACCCGAATCGTGAAATTTGAATTCACATAAATGAATAGCGTACATTTTCTGTGGCATATGGAAACTCCAATTCTGAGTTGGAAGTATTTTAAATTTTGTAGGATTACAAGCATGGCGTGTCCCCTCCTCCATTCACAATATCATGAATTTCACTGAGACCGCTGGATCCAATAATTCAACGAGACATTTTGGTCCATTTATCATCAGTTTAATATATCTTTTCGAGGAAAAAACCAAAGCATCGTATCCCGTCAAGTTTGAACCTTACTCATGATCTCATCGAATAATTGAGTTTATTCATCGAATGTATTTTATTTGTCAAATTGTTTCTTAGATATTGTGATGTGCACCCTTAATAATTCAAATATGTGTAAAATTGTCGAACTTTGAGGGCCAATTCAGAGTGAAGTGGAAAAGGAAAAATCACAAAATCCACCACATGTTTAATTAATGCGACGTTTCGCCAGTAAAGTTCACTGGCCTCATCAGGCACTTTTGAATAAAAATATAATATAACGTTCGGCAGTATATTATATTTTTATTCAAAACTGCCGGAACTGAGGCCAGTGAACCTTACTGGCGAAACGTCGCATTAATTAAACATGTGGAGGATTTTGTGATTTTTCCTTTCCCACTTAACTCTGGATTAGCCTTCAAATATCGACAATTTTACACATATTTGTTTCTTAGATATGTTAATGATTCATTCATCGGTAGTTTTTTTTTTTCCTCTAAGTTTTCATTCCAATCGAAATACTTATCGACTTTTTTGGGGAAAGGGAGGGAGGGGGATATATTATTGGTCAGATGTGGGTTTGTCAATTGTTTTATTGAAGTTTCGCCTTATTTTACAATTCTCTCTCCGTCCAACATCACGACTTTAGGACCGCATTCACACAGTGAACCCTCGCATTTTCCATTTTCCTTACCCGCGCTAAAGCATCTCTCGTTGCACTCTTCGTTAGTCACAGCCTCGTTGTACCACTCGCAACGTCTTGGCGCTTCGCACTTACATTCTTCTGGGTTACAGCGTCCACTACTCGAGAAAATTACTAAACAGTGACGTTGGCATTCTGCTTCTGTGACCACGAGAAAATCGCTCAGCACACAAGAACCTACTGGAACAAATACTACACAGCGGTAGATATGTTTGATGAGAAAATTATATTGACAGTGACTTTTTCTTCTCGATTCAGAGTATAATGAGGTAGGAGATTTTCTCTCGATGCCAAGTTCTTTCATGTTCAATTACACGAATTATAGAAAAATAATTCGGTTGCATTTTTATATTTTTGCTCAAATTAATTCTGATTGTTTTCGTACGTACTATGAATTTTTAAGGAAACAAAAATAAGCGTATTCTTCTGTATTGGACCATATCGACGTGTCTTACGAAGAAAGACACATCTCAAACTGTCCGCGAAGAAAGACACATATCCGAATCTGTCCGCGAAGAAAGACACAACTCGCAATCTAGCCGCGAAGAAAGACACAACTCGCAATCTAGCCACGAAGAAAGACACAACTCGCAATCTGGCCGCGAAGAAAGACAAATGTCGGAATTATTCTCCCGCGAATATTAACGAAAAAAGAGTTTAAACTGTAGAAAAGGCTTGTTTTTTTGTCAAGTATAACCTACTCATTCTAAGCTTTCATTCCATATATTTTTTACGTCGGAAAATTGTGGGTAGTGCGCCATGTATCCTTTTTGCGGGCAGACGCGAGTTGTGTCTTTCTTCGTGGCTAGATTGCGAGTTGTGTCTTTCTTCGCGGCTAGATTGCGAGTTGTGTCTTTCTTCGCGGACAGATTCGGATATGTGTCTTTCTTCGCGGACAGATTCAGTTATGTGTCTTTCTTCGTAAGACACGTCGATATATACTCACCCTCTTGGACGGAATAATCTTCTTCGGCATGTTCTTCGGGTGAAGCTGGAATGAGAAAGATAATATCAGCGATTGTGGAGTGACGCAATGAAAAATCCATGAATTAGGTTTCAAATTAGCTTATTAACGGTTAAATATATTGAACTTACCATAAGTTGGAATGAAACCTTCATAAATTGGAATTTCGGCAGAAGTCGTCGCGGAAATTGATAAATTGATAAGAAAGAGACATAGAAATTGTTTCACTATTTGGAACGTCATGTTGAATATCTGTTGGGGCGTTCTTTCCACCGTCAACTCGAAGTAAAAAATAAATATATATTACAGTATGAGCACACTTTATATATATATCTGAAAAGTTCCACTATATATTGACAAATTTATGATACATTGCCGTTTCTTCGAGTCGTAATCTATGGTAATTAATGTATAACGCATCTATTTATAAGATCTCAAATATGATATTTGTCGTGAGTGAAGCTCCTCGGAAATGTATGGTAATTATTCTTTTGTCAAATCGACCTCTGAACAAATTGATTCAAATGGATTTTTTCTTCAAGAATTATTTTTATTCTTGGCGTTTGTAACGTCAATTTTTTCCCTTTCCTCCTTCCATAGCAATAGTTGTTAGCGACGTAAACAACGGCTTCTATGGGAGAAACGGAAATTTTGTATCTTCGAAAGTGCGGAATATGGACTTTGACACTGATTTTCCACGTAGCAACGATGACCAGTGATGTAAACAAGGGATTTCACAGGTCATTGAGCTCAGGATTCATCTTGCCACAAATAATTCGAGTGCGAAATTTCAGGAAGATCGAACGATTTCTGCAAAAGTTATCGCGAACCAAAATAGCATATATACACCGTACGTACGTGTGTTCGTACATACAGTCATTTTTAAGATTCGATATGTTTCAATCCATAAATCACAAATATATGAAGGTTCCCAAGTCTGATTCGAGAGCTCAATTTCCGCCCCATTGTAAAGCTTTCTCTGTGAGAAATCAGAATGACACAAACTGAAGAAAAAAAACCGCTGCCAAGTGCCTCGGCAGTATGCTTTCTCAAAGTATTGCAATTGAACCTCAACTTGCATTAACTACCACTCTTTGAGAAAGAAAAATGAACCTCTAACTCATTTCCTCCACTCCATAGTAACGGTTGCTAAGGACGTAAACAACGGTTGCTATGGTAAATATCCGAGCTTCGGTGTTCTTATTTCTTAGTCGTCAACAGTTCCGAAAATGGACCTCCAACAGCCTTCTCCCACTCCATAGTAACGATTAATAAGGACGTAAACAACGGTTGCTATGGTAAATGTCGGAGCTTCGATGTTCTTACTTCTTAGTCATCAACAGTTCCGAAAAAGGACAACGGATGTTGCTGAACACCAAACTCAGTTCACATCTTCCGGAGACCGACCTGTGTGCAAAATTTCAGGACGATCGGACTATTCCTTCAAAAGTTATCGTACGACAAAAAAAAAGTGCACGTACATACGTACGTACATACATACAGACATTTTCGGATTTCAATGTTTTTCGACCCGTAGATTACGAAAATAGAGGTCCCGAAGTCTGATTCAATGGGTCGATTTTTACCCCGTTACAAAGCTTTCTCTTTGAGAAAGCAAAAAAGGAGAATACACGGAACTTCACCCGAATACACTATAAAATGATATTTTCATTCTTAGAATCGTAGAGCTATATATCATAATTATGTACTCAATTCAATATCCGTAGTGTTCTTTTGTTCCTAAAGTAGGTAGAACAAATTATACCGAATTCTTTGATGGCATGGCCTAGCTCCGAACTTTTTTGTACGCTTCGAATACATATGACTTGTTTCCGATACTTTGGAGACGTGTACTCGGGGGTCGTATATTCTATCACGAGTTTTTGCATGGAGCAAAAGGAGATATTTCCTCGGTGTTATTGCGGCACACCGATTCGAATTAAGAGTGCTGCATAGTAAAACTGAAAGTCAACATCGGGAAGATAATGTTGGCTTCGCGATTTGCATTCATTTTCGAGCGATGAAAACGTGGAGAAAAACTTTGATCGCTCCGCTTTTCCCATCAAGCGAATGAAGCTACTTCGTTTCGATCCAGTCGTAGGTTTTCTCTTTATTACAAATCCTCATAAACCTTGTCAACCTCGTCTTTGAGCAATGACTTGAGTCATATGAAAGATTTTCGTATACGGGAGGAAGCTCGGTTTGAACTATTGTTATTCAGCGATTTTTTTACTTTTTTGGCATAATATACATAAAATTACTTCAATCTCGTTTGATGTACTATCAGGGTTTCCTCAAGAAAAGCATTCTATTGATAACCTGCCAGTATACTGATATTGGCTATTTTGAATTCTTGCTGTTTGTAGACGATCTCAGACTATTAATGATTATAATGTCGATTATTTGATGATTTGAAATTACAAAACGATGTTGATATTGAGTAAACGAATGGTGTACCGCAAGAGGTCTTCCTGTTAGCTTATCAAAATGTTGTTGTATTTTCTTTTGTAGGAAAAGATTTGATAGAGTTTGACTACTCCGTTAACAACGAGAGTCATTGTGTAGAGTAGAAGTAGTGCAAGGCCATGAGGTATCCGTTCATTCCCACTGTAATCTGACATTCTCTAGTCATATGAGAAACATTGTAAATAAGGCCTTGAAACATTTCTATTCTCTTTGGTAATGAATTTAAAAATCGCAAGACTTTAATAGTAGTTTATTTTGCTAGTGTCAGGTCAGTTTGAACCTATGTTATTTGGTCACCATGTACGGATAAACAATCAAATCTATCCGAGTCAGTCTAGCATAGATTTTGAATATCTTTATTCTTGAGCCAATGGACAGACTCGACCACAACTATTATATTCTAGCTTCCAACCATGTGGCGACTACTTCACGTTCGGGTCTCCAATTTCAATGAAATTTTTGTAGGTAGTCTTCTGATACCTGAACATGTGATATTTGCAGCCGCTCGTTGTATAACTTTTTGATTTTCCGGAGATAGTATAGCATCTTTGGTAAACCAAAACGTTAGCGCAAAAGACTGCATTTATTATCTATTTAGATAACCATAAACAATCAAAAAAGTTTCAACGAAACGCGAGACACAAATTTTAAGTGGTCTTTTAGCAAGTGAAAAAAATATGAATTGAAATCATATAATTGAATCTATCAGCAATGAGAAAGATGATGTTGTTTGCCAATAAATTGATTATAATAATCAATTTGATTGGCGATTAAAACAATTGTATAATACAATTGTTTAATTTAACACGTGTATCATACACATGTTCATCAAAAAAACCCAAAAATGATGTTAAAAGTATAATATTTTGTGTGTGTGCCAGTTTAAATGTGTATGTAAAAGTACTATTTGGTTGTGTAATGAAAGATAGACTACTAATTTCAATATTATACTACTACGCGTTTCGTCCTAGATCCACCTGATAGGACTCATCAGTAAGGTTTATTCAGGTGGATCCAACCTTATACGCTTAAGGCGTTTACTAAAGCAAGCTATGATACAGATTACTAAGAAAGAGTGAATAGTTAATATATGATACATTAATTTTCTACATATTACGATATTTTTTCTAGTCAAGATGATATATATAGTATACAGTTATTTATAGACAAACGTTAAAAATTTTTGTTAGTATTATAACTATATTATATCTACTTAAGTACGTAGAATGCGATGAGCAAAGTTATTACAACGCCGGCCAGTGGACTGGAACAAATTACACTAAAAACAACTTCCACAGCACTTGTATCACAAATTTCTGTGCACAGTCCAACTGTCGACAACGAACTGAGCTGCTCTCAGTCAAGACAAAGCTAGGAAACTTTTTCCCAAGAACAATCATGCTCTTATGTAGGAAGTGAAAACTAGTGGGGGTGCAACGCGCATATTTAGGCGCATATCGAGACGCGTGTTGGCGATTGGGAGCGAGAGAGAAAGAGGGATAGTGAGAAAAAAACGGTGGTGTCAACTTACGGAAAAGCAAGAGGAATGCATAGCTTGCTTCTCGCTACATATTGATCTCTATGTGTGAAGGACTGCTAGATTCATGTCATATTATTAATTTTGAAGTTCCTATTAATTTAATAATTTGGTTAGTAAGCAAACTACTTATAGATAATATCTTACTTATATGAATAATAATGTTGTATTTGTCATGTAATTGTATGGAACTGAAACCTTACAGCTGATGGTAATTTCATATATTTTCAATGAGTATTCTTATCCATGAAAACAAATCACTGTTACTCTTTTACAGTAACATTGATACAACCATGAATAATAATATTCATCAGTGAGTGACTCTATTCTTCCTTATGACACATTCATATAATTGAATCTATCAGCAATGAGGAAGATGATGTTGTTTGCCAATAAATTGATTATAATAATCAATTTGATTGGCGATTAAAACAATTGTATAATACAAATTGTTTAATTTAACACGTGTATCATACACATGTTCATCAAAAAAACCCAAAAATGATGTTAAAAGTATAATATTTTGTGTGTGTGCAGTTTAAATGTGTATGTAAAAGTACTATTTGGTTGTGTAATGAAAGATAGACTACTAATTTCAATATTATACTACTGCGCGTTTCGTCCTAGATCCACCTGATAGGACTCATCAGTAAGGTTTATTCAGGTGGATCCAACCTTATACGCTTAAGGCGTTTACTAAAGCAAGCTATGATACAGATTACTAAGAAAGAGTGAATAGTTAATATATGATACATTAATTTTCTACATATTACGATATTTTTTCTAGTCAAGATAATATATATAGTATACAGTTATTTATAGACAAACGTTAAAAATTTTTGTTAGTATTATAACTATATTATATCTACTTAAGTACGTAGAATGCGATGAGCAAAGTTATTACAACGCCGGCCAGTGGACTGGAACAAATTACACTAAAAACAACTTCCACAGCACTTGTATCACAAATTTCTGTGCACAGTCCAACTGTCGACAACGAACTGAGCTGCTCTCAGTCAAGACAAAGCTAGGAAACTTTTTCCCAAGAACAATCATGCTCTTATGTAGGAAGTGAAAACTAGTGGGGGTGCAACGCGCATATTTAGGCGCATATCGAGACGCGTGTTGGCGATTGGGAGCGAGAGAGAAAGAGGGATAGTAAGAAAAAAAAACGGTGGTGTCAACTTACGGAAAAGCAAGAGGAATGCATAGCTTGCTTCTCGCTACATATTGATCTCTATGTGTGAAGGACTGCTAGATTCATGTCATATTATTAATTTTGAAGTTCCTATTAATTTAATAATTTGGTTAGTAAGCAAACTACTTATAGGTAATATCTTATTTATATGAATAATAATGTTGTATTTGTCATGTAATTGTATGGAACTGAAACCTTACAGCTGATGGTAATTTCATATATTTTCAATGAGTATTCTTATCCATGAAAACAAATCACTGTTACTCTTTTACAGTAACATTGATACAACCATGAATAATAATATTCATCAGTGAGTGACTCTATTCTTCCTTATGACACATTCATATAATTGAATCTATCAGCAATGAGGAAGATGATGTTGTTTGCCAATAAATTGATTATAATAATCAATTTGATTGGCGATTAAAACAATTGTATAATACAATTGTTTAATTTAACACGTGTATCATACACATGTTCATCAAAAAAACCCAAAAATGATGTTAAAAGTATAATATTTTGTGTGTGTGTCAGTTTAAATGTGTATGTAAAAGTACTATTTGGTTGTGTACTGAAAGATAGACTACTAATTTCAATATTATACTACTGCGCGTTTCGTCCTAGATCCACCTGATAGGACTCATCAGTAAGGTTTATTCAGGTGGATCCAACCTTATACGCTTAAGGCGTTTACTAAAGCAAGCTATGATACAGATTACTAAGAAAGAGTGAATAGTTAATATATGATACATTAATTTTCTACATATTACGATATTTTTTCTAGTCAAGATGATATATATAGTATACAGTTATTTATAGACAAACGTTAAAAATTTTTGTTAGTATTATAACTATATTATATCTACTTAAGTACGTAGAATGCGATGAGCAAAGTTATTACAACGCCGGCCAGTGGACTGGAACAAATTACACTAAAAACAACTTCCACAGCACTTGTATCACAAATTTCTGTGCACAGTCCAACTGTCGACAACGAACTGAGCTGCTCTCAGTCAAGACAAAGCTAGGAAACTTTTTCCCAAGAACAATCATGCTCTTATGTAGGAAGTGAAAACTAGTGGGGGTGCAACGCGCATATTTAGGCGCATATCGAGACGCGTGTTGGCGATTGGGAGCGAGAGAGAAAGAGGGATAGTGAGAAAAAAACGGTGGTGTCAACTTACGGAAAAGCAAGAGGAATGCATAGCTTGCTTCTCGCTACATATTGATCTCTATGTGTGAAGGACTGCTAGATTCATGTCATATTATTAATTTTGAAGTTCCTATTAATTTAATAATTTGGTTAGTAAGCAAACTACTTATAGATAATATCTTACTTATATGAATAATAATGTTGTATTTGTCATGTAATTGTATGGAACTGAAACCTTACAGCTGATGGTAATTTCATATATTTTCAATGAGTATTCTTATCCATGAAAACAAATCACTGTTACTCTTTTACAGTAACATTGATACAACCATGAATAATAATATTCATCAGTGAGTGACTCTATTCTTCCTTATGACACATTCATATAATTGAATCTATCAGCAATGAGGAAGATGATGTTGTTTGCCAATAAATTGATTATAATAATCAATTTGATTGGCGATTAAAACAATTGTATAATACAATTGTTTAATTTAACACGTGTATCATACACATGTTCATCAAAAAAACCCAAAAATGATGTTAAAAGTATAATATTTTGTGTGTGTGCCAGTTTAAATGTGTATGTAAAAGTACTATTTGGTTGTGTAATGAAAGATAGACTACTAATTTCAATATTATACTACTACGCGTTTCGTCCTAGATCCACCTGATAGGACTCATCAGTAAGGTTTATTCAGGTGGATCCAACCTTATACGCTTAAGGCGTTTACTAAAGCAAGCTATGATACAGATTACTAAGAAAGAGTGAATAGTTAATATATGATACATTAATTTTCTACATATTACGATATTTTTTCTAGTCAAGATGATATATATAGTATACAGTTATTTATAGACAAACGTTAAAAATTTTTGTTAGTATTATAACTATATTATATCTACTTAAGTACGTAGAATGCGATGAGCAAAGTTATTACAACGCCGGCCAGTGGACTGGAACAAATTACACTAAAAACAACTTCCACAGCACTTGTATCACAAATTTCTGTGCACAGTCCAACTGTCGACAACGAACTGAGCTGCTCTCAGTCAAGACAAAGCTAACAATTACATGACAAATACAACATTATTATTCATATAAGTAAGATATTATCTATAAGTAGTTTGCTTACTAACCAAATTATTAAATTAATAGGAACTTCAAAATTAATAATATGACATGAATCTAGCAGTCCTTCACACATAGAGATCAATATGTAGTGAGAAGCAAGCTATGCATTCCTCTTGCTTTTCCGTAAGTTGACACCACGGTTTTTTTCTCACTATCCCTCTTTCTCTCTCGCTCCCAATCGCCAACACGCGTCTCGATATGCGCCTAAATATGCGCGTTGCACCCCCACTAGTTTTCACTTCCTACATAAGAGCATGATTGTTCTTGGGAAAAAGTTTCCTAGCTTTGTCTTGACTGAGAGCAGCTCAGTTCGTTGTCGACAGTTGGACTGTGCACAGAAATTTGTGATACAAGTGCTGTGGAAGTTGTTTTTAGTGTAATTTGTTCCAGTCCACTGGCCGGCGTTGTAATAACTTTGCTCATCGCATTCTACGTACTTAAGTAGATATAATATAGTTATAATACTAACAAAAATTTTTAACGTTTGTCTATAAATAACTGTATACTATATATATCATCTTGACTAGAAAAAATATCGTAATATGTAGAAAATTAATGTATCATATATTAACTATTCACTCTTTCTTAGTAATCTGTATCATAGCTTGCTTTAGTAAACGCCTTAAGCGTATAAGGTTGGATCCACCTGAATAAACCTTACTGATGAGTCCTATCAGGTGGATCTAGGACGAAACGCGCAGTAGTATAATATTGAAATTAGTAGTCTATCTTTCAGTACACAACCAAATAGTACTTTTACATACACATTTAAACTGACACACACACAAAATATTATACTTTTAACATCATTTTTGGGTTTTTTTGATGAACATGTGTATGATACACGTGTTAAATTAAACAATTGTATTATACAATTGTTTTAATCGCCAATCAAATTGATTATTATAATCAATTTATTGGCAAACAACATCATCTTCCTCATTGCTGATAGATTCAATTATATGAATGTGTCATAAGGAAGAATAGAGTCACTCACTGATGAATATTATTATTCATGGTTGTATCAATGTTACTGTAAAAGAGTAACAGTGATTTGTTTTCATGGATAAGAATACTCATTGAAAATATATGAATTGAAATCCTTCCGTGATCATCCGAATTCTCTATTCCTGTACATACTTAAGAGTGGATACATGATGGACTTACCTCGAATCAAGAGTGAACTTTCGAATATCTGGATGACTTTTGCAAGCAAATCAATATGTTTTGTTTTCTTCTTCTCTGACTATAATGTTCAAGTTTCCATACTTGTAGAATTGAATTCGAATTCTATCGAACCTTGTCAGGCTAATGGAATGGAGTTAGTGAAGAAGAACAAGTCCGAAATAGTAAATTAATTTCCGTTCCGTGTAGTTCAGGGTGGCGCTGCGGTACTGGTATTCGAAAATCCAATTCCTCCACGTAATTTACCGTAGATGAGGTGAAGGGCGCTTTTACTTATTGATTTCTTTACCAACCACGATCGACCATTCCACATTGTACACAATATTACACCCATGCAAAGTTATTTAAAAATATATATACACAAAAACATAAAAAATATAGTTAGAACTTTCGAATGTTGACAATTATATACAGTGAGTGAGTGAGTGCTGACGAAGAAGAGATATATTTTTTCCCTGTATGCTTAAAAGAGACGGTTTCACCTTCGGGTACGACCAATCGAATGATGAAACTTTGTGAAGCAATTCTGCAATTCCGGGCAGCCGAATAGATGATATATGCAGCCGTTTAGCCTATAACGCTTCGATTTTCCACTGAGATATCCGTAAATCATTAACGATTTTATGCGCGCACTTACAGTACATATATGCAGATCTCCACAGATACGTAGATATACCGTAAAAGCATTGAACCGATAATGATTCACGACTATTTCTGGAGGAAATCGAAACGTTAGCCAGCGCACGGGTGTAGATGTGAGCTGTTTGACTGCCCACAGAAACCACCTTACAAAATTTGATCGTATACTGGTCACCTGGACAGGTGAAACTGTATCTAAATTAGCAGTATATCTACTTTAAATATAGTGAAATACACTATTTTTCGTTTTGACTTCTATCGAGAAAAATCCATTTCGGAATCTTTCGGCGAAGAGAACCACATCAGAAATATTGGGACAAAGAAAAACTTCTTCTTCTTCTCTAACAAAAAATCCCTGGAGCGTACCCTGGGAAAACTACAATCGGTGATTCTGACGACGGTTGTTCCTGGATCCAGACAATGTCCATTTTCTGAACATTGTCTGGATCCAGGAACACCTTCTCAAAATTGCAAATTCCTTAAGGTTTTCATAAAAATCTTATAGTTTTTATCGGTCCACTTTTTAATAAAAATTTTATAAAATTCTGATACTGGTTTTATAAATCTGTTTCAAGCGGAGAAGCTCATTTCACGGGTTTTTTTGCAAGTAATAAACTTGTGCTTGTTTCATCTCTAGAAAATCACATGGATTCTGGGATATTTTCCCTCGCATAATCCAAATTTGTTGGTCAACAATTCATTTCATTTCGTACGTTTATCGTGAAATGCGATTATTTGCGATAAAAAAAAAACAGAAAAGACATACTATAATACTTCATTTCTAGGCCCTTCTAACTAATATTACGAAATGTGCTTTTGGGAGATTGTGAGATGTGCTTTTCTTCGCTCCAAGGTTGAAAATGTTCTTTTCATCACTTGTATCGAAAAGTTGATCATTAAACCTTAGTTTTCTACATTCATGATGAAAAATACTGTTCGGTACTAGGGCAAAAGACGATTTCTAGGCACGTGAGAGGTTTGCCGCCCGAGCAAAGCGAGGTAATCACACGAGCCTAGAAATTGTCTTTTGGTCTAGTACCGAAATGTACTATTTCCTCACATGAGTCCTCGATATAGTGACACAGTTGCTCAATTCACTAGAAGAATATAATTAAATAATGTACAGTGATTTTGTGAGTAAAGTAGTTTAAGTTTTTTAAAATAGTCCATTTTGAATTTTCTCAGGGTAGTATTCCAATGGAATCTTTACGTCAAATGAATATATATTCGAAATTTGCACTCTTGAAAAAGTTTTCATTTTTTCAAATTCAAAATTCAACAAATACTTAGAACGCGTGGAAGTAATGATAGATGTATTTATATATCAGTGATAATAGGGTCGATCTTTGATGAGCATTCGAAGCAATAAATATGGCCTATCGTAAATTTGATATAAGATAACAACATGATGTGCAGAGTATCCTCCATCGTTGCGGCAATACTCAGCAGCAGCAGCAGCAGCAGTAGCAGCAGCAGCAGCAGCAGCAGCAGATAAATTTCACCGAATGCAATTATTAGAGCGCAGAAAAGACATGGTTCTAAAGACGATTGCGTTAACGCAAGATATAGGCGGGCCGGGCCAAGGGAGTAGTCGGCGATAAATCGTCTTTACTGCTCTGATATACAATGGAGAGGCCAGTGTGCACAGAAATATTTAACTGTTACATAAAGAAGCTTTTTTCCACGGCGCACACGTAGCCCTATATAACTCCATTGAGTGGCCCATGAAAATCAATGACCAGCGCGCCGCGAATAAAAGAGAGGAGCGATAGCGCGTGTATGCGTCTGTATATATAAGGCAATAAAAGCTCGGGCAGAAAAGATGTTTTGTGTGGACGGAGACAGCTGAGCTACAGTGAACCCGCCGAGAGTTTAGATTATTTTCGCATTTGCATCGTAATCACTCGCTGTTTCTTTTCTATTTTTTCATGTTAAATAGGGCAAATATATGATTTCGATACGCTCTGCACCTGGGTATCGCATCGTTGGAGGAGCAAACGACCATCAGCTGACTCGAGAATCTATTGTCTTTTTGCAGCCGTATCGAAAAACGATTCATTCAAGAGAGTATGTATCTACTTCAAATTCAGAATCGAGGTGAGGTATTTCGGGTGGATACGACTCAAGTATCGTACAGAACGATTCTTTGATTCAACTACATGTTGCTACTTGATTTGAGTAAACTTTACTTCATCTTTGAACGAATTTCGGGAAATATTGTACAAGAGTATAATATAATAAGTGCTACTTTGAAGAAAAATCACTCTTCTACCGTGAATAAATTCAGTCATTTATTGAACCTATCCTGGTCAGACGAGGAGAAACATAGTCTTTTGGCACACAATCCCGAAGTACAGTATCTTCCTGTGTGGAAGATAAATTGCATTTGATCATTGAAAGCAATGATAAACGTGCGGAAGGTAATTTTCAATTTGTGTGACGGTCATCCTTACTCAGGGAGATAAATCTTAAATGCATGCTACAAAATATTAATAACAAACACTGACCCTCACAATAATCAGTTAATTTAGTGACTAGATCAGAATCTATTTTATAAATTACAAAATTAGATTTCAGAATTTTAGAAAAATTACATAGACTTATTGTTTGCAGTATTTACTACTTGGTCATGTATGAACACTTACTGATACTAAAGAGGCTCGGTTTTTTAACTTCTTTCAAGTACAATCGACTTTCAGGGGGATTGAAGGGGTCGATTTTCACTCCGTTACAGAACTTTTTCTTTAAGAAAGCCAAATAATCAGATGAGGGAATGATAATTCTTAATTCAAGTACTTCCCATTTAGTACAATAAATAATCAATTTAATGAAACATTGACGAATCTTGATTCGAGTGCATCAGTCGTACTTGAATTAGTTGTACCTCATATATTAAGTAAAATTCCATACATGAATCAAAGTATCTTTTTTGCAGTGTAGCATCTGCCATTTGCCTTAACATACTCAATTTGGCATTATTCTCAGAAGTTATTTGGATGAGTATTTGGATGAGTCATTAAGTCGTGCTATGGAACGAGTTGTGATCTGATCATCAGACAATCGCGTATGGTTCAACGTTGACAACAGCGCTGGAGGCAAAAGTCGGCGAAACAGTTGGAGAAAGAAGAGAAAGCGTGAAGGGAAGATTTTGGGTGCAGCTGTCGAGGCAGGGAGTGACAAATGACCTGCATACGCGCAGTTGGACATCGTATTTGGCATGAGTCGCCCAGTCACTGGACCAATGATGGACCACGTGTCCAATATACCACTAAATCTCTCTCGGAGAACATTTCTCTCCCACTCGCATATACTTGCTTAGATCCCACCCCCCGATGTATGCTACTATTCCCATTGCATTACTCTCTCTCACTCTCTCTCTCTCTCTCTCTCTCTCTCTCTCTTCGTCGAGAATCAATTGACGGCCGTGGCCCCGTATACGTACGTTAGCATCGATATTCAGCGAGCTTCTTAATATTTCATTCTTCCCGCTTGTTCTTTCATTGGGACACACTCGGCTCCTCATATCTATAACCAAGTTCATTTTCCCAACGCAATTCTCTATGGGTTTATCGAAGAACTTCCGCACAAAGTATAATATATACAGTCTTTACGAATAATATAATCTCTCTAGTTAAGTAGTTACTTGACTCTGAACATATTTTTTCAAATTTTTTTTCACTCAAAGCATGGAAAATATGCCTAAAAATAATATTTCATCATCAACATTTCATCACTCTTGTGAGTAGAAAATATATTACTACTATTCAATATCATTTCATCATAGTGATTCTAATATAATCTCTGATTCCATTAGATATACACGCATACACCACACTGCGAATATATTCTCGTTCATTCAATCGCGCTCAAGTCCTGCACAAGTCACATATATATATCAAATTAATACTGATGGAATAATACCAGTGAAATTACCCGTTTTATTTATCTGCCATACCGACAGTCGTATGTCCGAGAAACAATTAGTAACCCCTCGCGATCGTTCGAGCGTACAATGGCGCCCCCCTCCCGCCCCATGCAGTTATTCCCAACGCTCACATCGAGAACTGCCTTATTCTGCTTTCGTATTCGTTTCTCGTGCTTTTTCATCAGATTCACATGCAAACACTTGGTTGGTAAACTATTCGCATCTCACAGAAATTTCACCATTCATTTCCATACATGAATTGAGAAATTTCATTTTGGAAAACATTGCGCGGATCCAATTTGGTTTCAATAATACTGGGAAATGTTTTTCGAACTCTTATCAACATCAACCATTATAATTGATGCACAAAAAACGATGAAGAAGTCAAACGCTACGAAACGCCACGACTCAGCTGCACTGAGAAACATCTGATTATCTTTACTGTTTGTGATTTCGATCTATCCACCGGTCGCGCATGGACCGGTAGAGAGATCGAATGTAGCATATATATACAATTCAGCTACAGCTGGCATGATACTTGAAATTACATTTTGTAATTATTGAACAATCGGAGATCATTTGAATGCCATAATTTATAATAGTTTTCATATGCCGTAAACGGGGTTATTTTAGACTAAAGGGTAACTTTGTACACTATATTGAGAAAAAGATGGAATTGCATCGTACAGCACTCGTCCAGTAGTACCATTTCAGAGCTCAGAGTTCTCTCCAATCTCTATAGATTGGAAACTTCCAAGATAACGTTTTGTATCACCGAGAACTTTACTCTAAGAAACCTATTAATCCATATTCGAAATCTCTCAAATAATCTTAAACTCACACAATTTGAGCCTTTAGCTCTCACACTATGAAGTTCCCAGCCTTGAGCTCCACCATTGCAACATCCGAGAAGCCGCAGGATATAATTTTTGCATCAACAATCATCGTTGCAGGTGGCAAGTGTCCAAAGTAACCCTCGGTTAACGGTACTCGATCGCCGCTCCTGAATACCAACGAATAGTTTCAAAGATCTCTCGAATTTTTGCCTGTGTATCCACGTGCTATTGAATATAATTTCCCTCTCGCTGATTACATACGGCAAACTGAGTTACTCGTGGATTCGCGTCTCCGTATACCCAATCTTCTCGGCGCGTCCATTTGAATCGGGCGTCGACTGAAAGGGTCGCGTTTCGGGCTAGCAATCTAGACAGCTCGAGGTGGCATTACGAGAGATGCGCGAGCTGCAAATGCAGGGTCGCGCGCATTGCAATTAGCGCCCCTAAAGCGTATACCAAGTGAAACAGGAGAAAAGCAAGAGAGAGAGAGAGATGGCAACAGCTCGATAATATAGTACACTGACCCAATTCGGCCCGATGAAACGCAGTTATCGCGCGAGCGAGTTTCCCACGAATTCGCGACGTCGCGGTCTATTCTCCATTCCCACGGTCCATGGGATGCTTCTGAAATATTTTTATGCGGCTTTCGAGAACCGATTTTCCAATCTTCCAATAAAATTTTTCATAAATACTTCAACAATTTTCATGAAAGATGTCTGAAGTATCAATGAAACATTTCTAAAATATTATCAAAACACTTCTGAAATATGTTTATGAAAGATTTCATTTATGAACTGTTCCATAGTTTATCCGCATATTTCATACATCTTTCACGAAATGTTTCAATGCAGCCTTTTTCGGACATATACCACGTTCTGTGGGATATGCAGGCCAAATTGCTTTTCTTCGGATTTCCTCATTAGATTGAACTAATGCATACAGAATCGTGATAGGGAATCGTCTAGCAGCTGGTGTATCGTCGAAAACGATCGAACTTTAGTTGGGTGGAGAAAAGTTGTTGAAACATGGATAGATCAAGGTCGATCTGTCCGCTCGATAATCCGGGAAAAAATATTCACCAAGGATCCAGTCGCGATTCGAATTTAACGAGCCGGCTCGAGTCGGGGCGGCAATTCATAAACCAGGGGCGAATTTTCGCCTCTCGCCTCGGATTGCTCTCGCTCGCGTATATTGCATTATTATATACACGTCGACCCCCGGCAGCACCACACTACATATATATTGTGTGTGTATACGCGCAGCAGTACCCGAGTGCAATTTTCGTAGGAGCGCGCCGAATTCCTGTATGCATCCGGTGTATATACATGTACGCTGCATAACTGCGACGACTATGTGTATGTATGTGTATACATGGGCAGAGGAGGACGACCGATGCGGAAGCCCAGCTCGACTCCTCCGCGACCAGTCGACGTCCCGCGTATGTATCGCGGCCGGCTTCGTTCGGTATAATCGGCTGACGGCTGATTAGCCATCTCAGGCTAATTTATAGTTAATCGGCCACATTCATTTTTACGTCTCGAACTTTTTTGCTTCCTCCATATCGATATCCACAAATTTCAAATTCAATTTCGGCGCGATAAAAGCACATTTCACAATATCCTGATCAAGGAAAGCACATTTAAATCTTGGACGCGAGGAAAAACACATTTCAAATCTCGGCGGGAAAAATAAAAGCACATTTCATAAGAAATCGTTATCTTCAAAAATATAATGATCAGAAGGATCTAGGATTTGAAGTACGAGGACCTTTTTTTCTATTGCCTTCATTTTCCAACCCGCGAATCACGAAGTTCCCAAAGTCGAATTCGAGGGATCGATCTTCGATCCACTCCAAAGCTTTTTGCAAGGAAGTAAAATCTACCACGAATCCAGCAACACATTGTCCCAAATTGTTAATTTGATGAAACACATCAAAACGTCGAGTATAACGGGGAAGAATTTGATTGCGATTAGGCGGAGTGAGTTTCTGCTGTACACGATTCCGAGGAATTCCAGCTTGTTAATACTGAAATAATCACGGAGAAACGAGCACGAGCGTCACTGGGGTGTCCTTGCTACACGTGTGCATGTGTGTGTGTGTGTGTGTGTGTGGGTGGGTGTGCGTGTGTGTGCGTACAATAAAGCCACAGATGAAACTGGTTTGTGGCGGCACTGACCAGCAAACGTCATCCCTCCAGCGTAAAATTAAAAGCCCGCGAAGCACCGGAGCGCCGCTAACGTTTCATTTTCGCGAAACGATTTGGTGCCGCGTCTTTGAGCCCTGCAGCCACCCACACCCGTACACACACCCGCAAATACGCTCGTATACAGAGAGAGAGCGAGAGACCGAGTCGGAATGTTTTTGGGGGTTCGGTAATTGCTCTCACTCTCTTTCTCTCTCTCTCTCTCTCTCTCTCTCTCTCTCTCTCTCTCTCTCTCTCTCTCTCGGAATTGGGCGCGCACAGATCGAGCCTCGATGTGTAACAGCGATATCTCATCATGGGCATAAAGCCGAATAATTAATATCGCGTTAGCCGGGCCGAAAGGGCGACCGACGGGACGAAAGGAAATGAGAGGCGAAGGGTCCGTATTCCGACTACGCCACAGCGAGCTGCAACAATTTGAATGCCGCCGCCGCTGCTGCTGCTGCTGGAATCGCCAGAGTGTGCGCGCTCAATATCGGACAGATTAAAAGCTCTCGGCTGCGCGAGTCCCCGGCCCCTCCCCGAGCGTCCGGCGCTCCTGATGAATTTGACCAAGTAATAAAGATACCACACATGACAGACTGTGGTAGTCGCATGTATGCGCACCGGGAAACTTTGGCGAGTACGATTGTTTCGAATCTCCTCTAGCGGCTAGTGGAAAATCCACTATACCGGCGAAGCTGCTTGATTCGATCCCACTGGTGGCCAGAAGATTTCCTGTTGTATTGGAGGCTACACTTTGGAAAAAAAGACAGATCGTTCGCGAGCTGACTTTATCGGCATTAAGGGGTTACATACACCTTAAAATTAATGATTCTTGTACAACAGAAAAAAATAACTATTATCAATTTTTTTTTCAAAAAAATTTTTTTTCTAGATTCTGTACACTAATTTTAAACTTTTCCACAGAAAATATATCCCAAAAGTGCATTGGAATATTTTATATAGCTATATATCTGTATTAACTCTAATATCACACTTGTCGTAAGATCCAGCAAGCTGAGGTCCACGTATACCACTTTTGCCAAATAGATTATGTTTCTGACATCAATACTCATATCCGGAACCTCAGTCGCTAAGATCCAATCAAGTTTGACCACCCAAGTCTGTAGGCTTATCGAATACAATGATGAAAAATCAAGAAAACAGCTATTTCACTGGTTTGGTCACACGCTTATGGGGTCAAACTTGATTGGATCTTGGCGACTGAGGTTCCGGATATGAGTATTGATGTCACAAACATAATCCACTTTACAAAAGTTGTATACGTCAACCTCAGCTCTTTGGATCTTACGGCAAGTACATCACATATGTCAAAATCACAGTTTTGAGAAAAACACATTTTAAAGTTTAATTTCATGAACAAATCACAGTCACTTATGATATCACATAACTTCACTACTGAAATTGCTCCTTAGTATGCCCCTGCTTGATAGGAATGATCAGACACTCCATGCCTGAGTCTTCTTCTCAGCGTGCGAGCTTGGAGAGTTGATGCCTCCACTCGACTATCCATTACACGAATCCTAGTTTCATTCTTCTTGGCAGAATAGAGACTAGCACTCGTACCAGGAACAATACCTAATGCACTCATCACATCTAGAATAACATTAGCACCATCATTACAACTTGCCACTGGGGAACTTCTATTTTTTTTCTTCTGTGCTGATCTTAGCCTTCAAAACAAAAAAATGAAATCATGAATAAATTTTTGTCTTCAATATTTATTCAAACAATTATGAATTCAAACAGATACTTACTACTAATGACTCAGCAACATGAACTATTCTCTTTTATATTTCTATTTTTATTTTGAGAAAATGAGAGGTTAACCCCAAAATAGCCGGTAGTTGATAATCAAAACAAACTTGAGAGTAAGGGCTATTCCACACTCATGGTTCAGTTTCACACATGAATTTTGAAGGTCTGTTCACATGAAGTATTGTCATTCTTACACTAAAAATGGCGGCACATATCGCTTTGACCGAAAATAGTCAAGACCTTGGCGCGGGAAACACAAAACATTGGCACTCGAGTCATTCATTGCGAATTATATTAAATAAATGTTCTATAGGCTCATGCTTTGTGATAATTTGAATCATGATTGGCAATAGGTAGAAAATTTTTTTTTACAGTTGAATATTGTTTTTTTTTTTGATAATTAAGCATTATAAAATTGATATAAAATATTTTTCTGCAGAGAAAAAAAATTAAATCAGCGTTGTTGTTGAAAATCATCATTTTTGGCGGTTTTTGCATCAAAACATGACTTGAGTTGATCTCGCATAACTTTTTAAGGACGCCGAATTTTTGAAAACGGGTTTTGGCATTCGAAAGAGGAGATCCAAATACATGAAAAAACATGGAAAAAAAAAAATCGATTTTTTTCAATTTTAAGGTGTATGTAACCCCTTAATTCAGAGAGTATCGGTTTTTGGTTGCCATGGCTATTAATAAATCAAAATAACTTGATCAACTGTCTCAATATACGAAGTGATCAAGACAATGTCAACAGTTTCAACGTAACTTTTTCTCCGTCTATGTATGACATTGTAAATGTGTGATTGTTTGCGAACGTCTACGGTTAATTGCGTTTGGTGTATTACAAGTGTGTATATAGTAATATTTTAGAAAATTGTTATTTGATGGGGAATACTTTATCATTCTGATGTAAACAGTTAGTGTTACATTAAATTTCTATTTACTAAAATTTTTCTAAAATAATACTGAATATAAACGATGATACTATGCATAGGCTTGTAACACACACAATTGATTAGACACTAACAAAGGAAAAAGTATTGATGAAAATCTTGACATGATTCTTATTCTAAGTATATAGTGAGACACTTGATCAAGATAGATTGATTATTTAGAATAAATTAATTAAAATTCTAGATTCCAATTTTCTCTGGATTATAGCTAATAAAATATTAGTCATATGGATTGTTAATCATACTGGAGGAATAGAATCAACAACTCTCAGATATTGCTTTCTATATTTGATTGGATCGACGTTATTGAACGAATATAATTTATACTCTAATTAAGAATATATTGGATCTTGAAATTACGAGTTACGATATCCATTAGACACATATTGAAGACAAATTATTTGGATATAGAAATCAAATATCTTGATATAAATTCTTAAAAATATATCCGTAACACGTAATGAGTATTCAACCATCTTTCCGTAGAATACTTTTGTAAACTGGCTTATGAAATTGTTATATAGTTGAAACAATCTCCGTCTACTTTATAAGAGGTAGTGGGAGTACATCAAATGCAATCGGATTTGCTTCAATCTCACCATTCTGATTGGAAGTAGAATTCATTTTTTTCAAAGCACTGATCAAATTTGAAGCTTGATACAATCAGATTGATCTGGTTGAAATAAATCCGATTGCAGTTAGTAAATTTCTATGACCCGCAAGTAGACGGGGACAATGCGAATTACACTTGCTCCTAGTGCGATTCCGATTAACATTGGAATAATCCAAATTGCCCAAATATTATATAATAACTATCAAAAATGTTCTTATTTTACAATCATCTCTTATTTTAATTACAAAGATTAGTCATACGCACTAGCTTGTATTACAAATTTTATATCATTACCTGACAAGCTATTGCATATTACACAAGTTTCACAAAATAAATAAAACCGAGTTATTTTAGATATCAATCGTTATCCGATGTGATCAGCTTTAATCGACGTCATAACATAGATTATAATGATATAAAAATAGAATATAAGATTATAATATAATATTTGTATTAAACTGGAAAAAAGTCACTCCTCTACTACGAATGAATCCAATTTATCCAATACTTTAACTATATTTTTTTCTTATTTTTACAAACATACAACACTATTCAATAAATGTAATAGCAGCTACATATGAGTCAATGCAGATTGACAATGCGGTCCAAGAGATATGTTGAACATCAATTGTATTACAATCGTAAAACCGCTGCTAAGCGTTCTAAGTGGATTAGCAGTGTGCTTTCTGAAAAATGCTCTATGTAAAATCGTGCATAATTTCAGGAAAAGTAGTACATTTTACAAACTATTAATTATTTATCAAAAATTGTTCAGCACATGTTTTAACGAAAAACAGTGGATTTACATTCAATAAACTCATGCAAAATGATGTCTTTCCTTTCCTCCTTACGTGGAAAGGTTACTAGCAAAAGTGTGAATCCTCTGACGTTTAGAGTACTGGAAAATTTTTCTTCCTAATAGCATTAGTTACTACAGATGTAAACATTGATTGCTAAGGAAGTAAACAACAGTTTTTATGGGAAATATCTCGCTATTTCTCGTCTGTCCTCGCGAGTATTCGGGCTTCAAAGAACATTTACGAGAAATCATAGGAATCATAGGGATCATGATAATCATAGCGATGGTTTCAGGTACCGAGCTAGATTCTAGAACTTCAATTATGTCATGGCCGGATTTGCAAGAAACCATTAAGGGTGGCACATTGGGTACAGTTGCCTCAATTTTTACTCAAATTGAGTACGGAACGTTTCGGAACTAGAGGATTTGGTTCCTCCGTACTTACATACATTCAAGTACAAAAGATTCAAAAAACCGCGAAGAAATCGTTGTGAGGGTGTAATCATAGTATTGGCCTGTACTGCTGAAATACATCCATCCAGAGTAGGGTCCTTGTCCGGCCATATCTTACACGGAGCTTTGAAACGGGTGAAGAGCTTGTTTCCAGCCCGTGTCGGCTCTCGCACATAGGCCGGCTCTGGCTCTGGCTCGCGCACAGTGTCGCCCGGCCCTTAATCCACGTTAGCTCGAGTCGCGATTTATCCTTTTTACGCGGGGCTCGCGCACTACCCACGACACGGCCCGTATTAAAGTATAATTAATTAATCTGCCGTCCCGTTCCCTCCCCCGGGAGCGACACGCCAAGTTGAATCGCTCGAGCTAAGCCGATCAAGATGAAAAATTCCGGGTGCAGCCGGACTCTCTTTGATTCTCTCTGTTCCTCGCGATATTACGCCTCTGGCGGGGCGCGAACACTCGCTCGCGCCACCAGGAATATAACGTCATTTGCAAAGCGTGAAAAATGACTTGTATACGTATATATATATATATACGCACACGGTGTCTCGCGCGCAAAGCTCTTCGCGGACACGCGTCAAAGAGAAATGATACGCATTGTATAGCGCCGGAGCAGAGGGAAAGAAGAGACCGCTTTCTAATCATCGTAATACTTTTATATATATGTCGCGGATGAAAAAAGCAAAAGTCTCGTGGTGCCCTCGCAAAGTCAACCCTCCCAACACGAGGGGCGCGAGGTTTTAGTGTAATTCAGGGGCCAAGCCGCCGCTGCGGGAGAACGAGATGGTGTGCAGTAGTCTACTCGAGCTTAAGATATTATACGCGCGATTTGATTTTACCTTCTTACTTGGTATTCAAACTATGAGGCCCGTTGAACGTCTCGCTTGCTGGGCCGTCTTGGCGATTCCAGCCCAGACGTCGTCCATTTTAGTCGATCGATTTGTTAGCAAGCACTCCACAAAAGTATCTTCTTGCTCCCAGATAAGGACTGATTCGGAACTTTTGCTACTTTCAAATCGATTTTATTTTCATCCTCTTTTATTCTACAATCAACAATATGTACAGGGGAATTCGGGGGAGGGGTTGGCAGATTTTATACGAAATACAGTTTTCTTTTTACATCAAAACTAAAATTGATTAGATCACATTATAAAATTCATCACTAGAATCCGTTGCTTCCTTTTTCTTCTATTATTTTGTACACCGACTGTCTTATATTTATTCCGTGTTTTTTGTAATAAATGCAGCCTGCCGAGGCCAGTAAACCATGCTGGCGAATCGTTGCAAATTATGTGGTGGAGTTTGTAATTGTTTATTCTTCACATTCTACTGGATTGGCCCTCAAAGGCCGGCATTTCGTCTAATTTCCGAACAATTAAGGGTGTTCTCAACAACACTTACAACTTTTCCTACCTCCTTTTTTCCACCTCCTCTTCTTAAGCCCGACTCTGCTTACTAATTGCAATAAACAAGTCCAACCATTTTCATTTCGCTTTACATGTGCGACTACTCAATCTTATGTAAAATTATCTTATCTTGCAATTAGTTACGTCACTTTTCCACAAAATATTTTGTATCTCAGTCAAAATACTCTTTGTCGCGCATGCAATAGAAGTGAGTTGCCAATAGAATGTGGAAAACTTCGGAAACCCCTTAAATATTCATAATCCGTGGATAATTACTAGATATCCTTGCTTAAAAAAGTGATGTAAAGGCTCTCTTCCGGGATTTTGATTCATTTAGACCGAACCACGTGACACGAGAGTGTAGTATATAGAGACTACTGGCGAGGAAGAAACATGGAGTACCGAAAGCAGGGCTACCAGATGAAGAAGGATCAGGTTAGACCCAGTTTTGTCGAAATAAGCCACGAATAATTAGATAAGTATGAACATAAAAAAGGTAATCCTAATGAAAAACGCGAGAACAGTAATTAGAAAATAATTTTAAAAACAAAAAACCAAAAAAAAATCGCATATAAATATGTAATAGATTTCCTCCAAAAATGTGACATGCAAATCTAAAAATGATATGTAATCAAGATAGAATGCGTAACGGAAAAACCTAAAATTTTCCAACCCGGCTTTTTATGGGAAGCACAAAGTTCCTGCTCGGACCGCAGCTTCAAAACGTAATAAGCTTCTTTTATCCCTAGCCATTGTGATTCCACCCGCACTCGCATCAACCAGCCACCCGTACGTTTGAAAGCGCGATCCATATACGCGCTGCAGTTATAATTTCAAAATCAGTGGTATCACTGAGAAAACAAAATATTAACAGCTAAGATGCTACCTTAGCTGTTAATGCGGAAACATTAACCATCAACGAATGTCGCACCCCAGTAACATTCAATGATTCGGCATTAACTGTTAACGCGAGAGGCATTAACCTGCTCGAGTATTCACGAAGCACCTACACGGAGAGCAAAACTATATGATTTCCATATAGTCAAGTAACCATATGACTTTCGTCTGTGGGCTGTAGCGCATCTCCCGATAGGTGGCAGATCGTATTCAAATGGAGACTACATCACAGCCAGCCTGCGCGATGAGGCGGGGGAGGAAGGGTCCACGGAAAAGCCGGGCCCCGAAAGAGGCTCCCTCCGTCGACAACACGGCTGAAGGTTGGAGACGCGATCGCACATTGCGAAATATTTCTTCGGATCATTCTATCCGTGTCATCAACATCTGTACGCGAGTCATTATTAGTCTGTAGTTGGGCATCATAATTATTTATACATTATCGGTTTATCAGAGCCATCCACATTGGTACGTGAATCGCTGCCATCCAGCCAACGTTTTGCTCAGAACTAAATTTCTAATAAATTTTTACTGCACACGAATTTCTATTGGTGTACGAAAATCACTCTCTCATCCTGCCTCTGCCCCGAACAACCAATCATGGAACTTAGACTCAAGATAAGTTGGATCGATTATCTTAATGTTGTCTATTGAACGCGATGCCATGATTAATAATATGGCCAGGGAGATTAACAGATAAATTCTTAATACTCAAGATGGTACTATGGCAAAATTACTGTGTAAAAGAGCCATTGTTCGGGAAAACTATTCATCCACATATTCATTAAAGCTCACGTTCCCAACTTATGTTTTTGAATTGGTTTCCACAGGTTACAGTATAAATGAAATTGAGAAAAGATGATTTGAATATTTCGATAAATTTATTGATTTATGCTGATTTACCAGTTTCTATCTTATAAATTAGTGAGAGTTAAACTACACATACGTTTAAATTAATTTATAACTTAAAAACAATTACCGGTACAACTTTTCACAACCGTGCAGTAGCAGGTGTTACAGTAGTTCTCGATTAGGGAGCCCAGTTCGCCAACTTTCTTCTCGATCACGTTATTCATTTCTTCAGACTTCTGGATTATATTCAAGGAACCGTCTTTGTTCCACAAATCTTTATCACAATCCATCCTAGCAGGCAAATGATTGCCCATTATCAGTACAAGAGCAGGTGTTGCAATAGTCTTTGAATAAAGATCCAGGCTCGCAAACATTTTCTGGGGCTACAATCAAAATTATTGATACAGAGATATTCAATACACGATCAGTAGTTGCAATAATCTACAGAACAAAATGGATTTATACCAGGTGAAGTTTGTCTTGAAAAACGTTTGAGAGATCCATCCTTATTCCAAGTATCTTTATTACACGTCGTTGCGGTACAGGAAAACGAGAAACCATCTTCTGCACAGGAACAAGTATTGCAGTAGCCTTTAAATGTAGATCGTGGAGCACACACTTATTTTGGTGTCTTCAAGAAATTTGATGATTCTCTTTCTGGACTGATCATGGCAGTGCAGGCTGCAGTTTTACTATCTTGCGAACACGTGCTCGTACTGCAGTTCAATTTTAATGTTGAGCGAGGAGTGCAATACACGTTTCGGGCTGTAATTTTTCAGTAATATTTTGTTGTGTCAATATGTGTGTGTCATAAAATTACCTCTATAAGGCCTTGTATGGCTTGAAGTTATACAATTCAAATCCATGACCGATGAAACGCATTATGAGTTTTATCGGTGGAGAACTACAAGAACTGACCATTCACCACAGAAGCGGTTAGCAAGACAATGAAGCTAAAGTCCATCGTGTTGGGATCAGGTTTTTTAGTGTTCGGAAGTTGCTGTGTATTTCACTTGGTTACTCTATAATTCCATGCTTCAAATAATGAGTCTCCTTTATATACGTTTTATCAGGATATCTCTTGAACTCCCTGGTGGGGCAGAATGTGATGTGAATAACATGTTGGTTGAAAATATTCGAGATTGCTGTCGATTATCGATAACGGTTGCACTTTGTTATATTATTATGTTTCAGTCGATTATTCCTATTTAACGAACTATCTTCTCGTAAGATTTGTCCATATACTAAATATCATAATTGTTTTTAATTGCACATCTTTTTGTGACTCACTTCATATGATTATATAATTTTCAAATATTCTTTATAATATATACTACTCATGCGATCACTATAAACTCTGGACTCTCACACGGAGAGCGAGACTATATAATTTTCATATAGCCAAGTAACCACATGATTTTCGTCTGTGGACCGCAGCGCATTTCCCGACAGGTGGCAGATCGTATTCATATTCTTATGGCATAAAATTTTCCCCGCAGTAAATCAATAGTAGTTTGAATTCGAAATACAATAGCCCCGGATAATACGTGTGTTGAAAATAAAAGATTAAGTTGAGCCTCGGTTTTCCCCGAGTTTGACATAATATTTATAGCACAGTAATTAAATGATATCCTCTGGCTTATACCGTGATAAAATAATATTACTCGCACGGCCTAATGGCGATTTCCAATTTGTGATTGATTGTCCCTTCTTTCCATCAAGACCCTAAAAGGTTCCGCCAATCAGGTTAGAATTTTCATGTATGTATCCTCACACAATTACTATACTAAACTAATAAGTTAAACCTGCAGTGGCAGCATGGGCAGATTATTACCAGCCTTCGGGCAAATAGTTGTAACATCAACCTCTCTCACACACTTTACTTAATACTAGGAGGGTACCCCCCTACTCGCTTCGCTCGCCAATCCCCTACTTTTGATTCAATATTTTGATATCCATCGTAAAAAAGAATTTACATGAATGAATAAAATTAAGTTGGTAAAATCAAGGTCCCCTGCTCGCTAAGCTCGCTGAACCCCGACCTCGCTGGTTACCATAAATCTCTATGTACTGCAGATTAGTTATCTCTCTATATTAAAAACTAAACCGCCGCCGGCGTCATTTTGCTCCTCACGGTTGCTCCTCACGGTTGCTCCTCACGATTGCTCCTCACGATTGATCCTCATGATTGCTTCTCGCAAATGCTCCTCACAAATGCTCCTCATTTTTACACGTTACAAGACTTTTAAATTTCTACTTGACTCAGTTTCTTGTCGAATATCAATTTTGAAATTAATTATGGTGATGTTATAATTTGTGACCGTGTTATCATAGCCAAAAATATTATTAAGGAGGATCAAGATGAAGAGCAGAATGAGAGGCAAAGATGAGAAATAATGGAAAGCAAAAATGTGGAGCCAATAAAAGGAGCAATCGTGAGGAGCATCCTTGAGAAACAATAATGAAGAGCAAAAATATTAAATAAATACGAGGAGCAAAACTGAGGAGCATTTGTGAGGAAAAATCGTGGGGAGCAACCGTAGAGAGCAACTGTGAGGAGCATCTGTGGGGAGCAACTGTGGGGAGCAACCGTGCGGAGCATCCGTGAGAAGCAAAATGACGACGGCGGCGGCGGCGGTTCAGCTTTTAATATAGAGAGAAATGTACTCTAAATTTTATCAATATTACAATTATTTTCCATCTACTTCAATCGAACGCGTTTTGCGTAATTGAGTTTACGCAGAACTTAGTGATAAAAGTGGTATTATTATAGTGTGGTTTGAGACCACTCATCAATAGCTGCAGTATCTTAACTGTCAATATTACACAGGAATTACATGATCAAGCTGCAGTCGCGCACTTGCAAATCAGTCTTAGCACGGTCTGGATCTGTACTTGAGGTGACGAGCAGCTGTATATCCAAAGTAACTTTTGGAATGGCTCCGGGAGAGCATTTTAATCATAATCCCAGCATGTCCCGGTTGTAAACCCAGGGTTAAATTTTCTAGAGACGAAAATGTCGAAAAATTTCGAAAAATGAAAAATTTTTTGTCTTTTATTTCGATATAGCTCGGAAGCTATTGGTTTGAGAGCAAAATGAAAGAGGAAAAAAAGTTTCGTTACAAAATTTACTATAAGAATGAATGAGTTTGAATTCGAAATCTTAATTATTGTTGCTAATATATCGATATGAATACAAAAATTACAGGTTAAAATTTTGCTTTTTTTGGGAATTTTTTTTAAATACTCAAAATGTACATACGAATGTGGAATTTCAGGTCGAAATACCTTGTATTCTGATGAAATAACTCCAAAAAATTTCATCTCGATAAGTATAATAGTTTCCGTACAATCAATTTGTTAATTAAAAAAATATATTCTGAGTTACAATATTTAAATGTTTGTACAGACTTTTACACTCAGTACATGAACCTGATTATTTTTTTACGTACTCTCCAATACGTAAACTATCGATTCCCAGTATAAAAATTACCTCTTAGTACATTCAATCAACAATTAGAATTTTTTGAAAAAATCGTACGTAAAAGTACCTTATAAACAATTACTACTGCCAAGCGGTTTTCTCATATATTCGAAATCTGAAAATTGCGATGAATAGAAGATGAACAAGCGCTCATTTTAAGCCCTCATTCATTGAAATCGGATTACTGGGTTCCGAAATATAGAAGCACAAAGTTGAGGTATGTTCACGACAAAACTATTTGGAGTTTAACGATAGTAAAAAGTTTGTCGTACAGCTTAAAGAATAATCTTCCCAAGTATAATGTATGATGTACGTAAGTGATGCCTTCGTACTCAAATAACGAGAGAGAGATCGACGGAAATCATCGAAACGCGGTACTTTCGGCGCAGCGGCAGTGGAATTCGGCGCGGCGGCAGTGGAGGGGGTAGCGGAGAAGAAGCGAAGAAAAGTCGATCGTGCGGGTTCAAAATGAACGCGTGATCTTTAATTGACTATATCTCAGCTTCTACGACAGATAATTTGTTAATTCTTTTTTTAAATGAATATAGTAAATCGAAAGCTACCCGACTATGTATATATCAAGTTCAGCTGAGTCTAAATTAACAATTTGTTAATGAAATAACAATATTGCCATTTTTCAGCGGCATAATAATCATTTGTTTGATTTTTTTTTCGTACAATTGACATAACACTATCTCAAATGCCTTTGTAAATGTGCATTTTATTTATCTGCAAATATATTTTTAATGATAAATATATATTCCTGAAGGATTTTGGAAGGAGAGTCGAATTAATTATGTAATAAATATTCAATATACTAAACATTATATTTTTAATACATTTATAAACTCGAATTCCGAAAACACACACATATAAAACCTTGAATTCGATTAAAGCCATACAAAGTTGTACGTACACTCATATATAAAATCTTGAATTTTATGTTTAGACACACAAACACACACACACACACACACACACACACACGCACACACACACACGCACACACATATTAATATGTGTGTGTTTTCGGAATTCGAGTTTATAAATGTATTAAAAATATAATGTTTAGTATATTGAATATTTATTACATAATTAATTCGACTCTCCTTCCAAAATCCTTCAGGAATATATATTTATCATTAAAAATATATTTGCAGATAAATAAAATGCACATTTACAAAAGGCATTTGAGATAGTGTTATGTCAATTGTACGAAAAAAAAATTAAACAAATGATTATTATGCCGCTGAAAAATGGCAATATTGTTATTTCATTAACAAATTGTTAATTTAGACTCAGCTGAACTTGATATATACATAGTCGGGTAGCTTTCGATTTACTATATTCATTTAAAAAAAGAATTAACAAATTATCTGTCGTAGAAGCTGAGATATAGTCAATTAAAGATCACGCGTTCATTTTGAACCCGCACGATCGACTTTTCTTCGCTTCTTCTCCGCTACCCCCTCCACTGCCGCCGCGCCGAATTCCACTGCCGCTGCGCCGAAAGTACCGCGTTTCGATGATTTCCGTCGATCTCTCTCTCGTTATTTGAGTACGAAGGCATCACTTACGTACATCATACATTATACTTGGAAAGATTATTCTTTAAGCTGTACGACAAACTTTTTACTATCGTTAAACTCCAAATAGTTTTGTCGTGAACGTACCTCAACTTTGTGCTTCTATATTTCGGAACCCAGTAATCCGATTTCAATGAATGAGGGCTTAAAATGAGCGCTTGATCATCTTCTATTCATCGCAATTTTCAGATTTCGAATATATGAGAAAACCGCTTGGCAGTAGTAATTGTTTATAAGGTACTTTTACGTACGATTTTTTCAAAAAATTCTAATTGTTGATTGAATGTACTAAGAGGTAATTTTTATACTGGGAATCGATAGTTTACGTATTGGAGAGTACGTAAAAAAATAATCAGGTTCATGTACTGAGTGTAAAAGTCTGTACAAACATTTAAATATTGTAACTCAGAATATATTTTTTTAATTAACAAATTGATTGTACGGAAACTATTATACTTATCGAGATGAAATTTTTTGGAGTTATTTCATCAGAATACAAGGTATTTCGACCTGAAATTCCACATTCGTATGTACATTTTGAGTATTTAAAAAAAAATTCCCAAAAAAAGCAAAATTTTAACCTGTAATTTTTGTATTCATATCGATATATTAGCAACAATAATTAAGATTTCGAATTCAAACTCATTCATTCTTATAGTAAATTTTGTAACGAAACTTTTTTTCCTCTTTCATTTTGCTCTCAAACCAATAGCTTCCGAGCTATATCGAAATAAAAGACAAAAAATTTTTCATTTTTCGAAATTTTTCGACATTTTCGTCTCTAGAAAATTTAACCCTGGGTTTACAACCGGGACATGCTGGGATTATGATTAAAATGCTCTCCCGGAGCCATTCCAAAAGTTACTTTGGATATACAGCTGCTCGTCACCTCAAGTACAGATCCAGACCGTGCTATCTGGCGCGACTCAACGCGTGCCGTTACTGAGGGAAACTTGCGCATATACGCGCGGAAGACACTCGTATGGCGAATAACAGGCGACACGTGGCGGCTCAATTGAGAGACCACACACACGCACGCACACGTGCACAGCCGCTCTTCAAACCGAGCGACGCACTTCGCGGTGCAAGCATTCGGAAGGAAAAATGAGAGAGAGAAAGAAAAAAAAACACACACGGATACGGTCGAGTGGTGGGTCGTGTGTCGCGCGATAAAAAGCTCGCTCGCTCGCGCCCGGCTGCACTAATAAAGCTCGCGCGGGCGGGGAGGCCGACAATGCGCGCGACGATCCTTCGGCGGGGCGCGACGGCTCGGCCAAATGGACCAGCTCGCGCGGAAGTAAAACTTCGCGAGGAAATTTTCGTGTTTCTTATATATATGTGTGTACGTGCACTCGGCACCGCGTCGCCCGCGCGTTTCGGTCCTACACCTATTGTCCCTGCGCCTTGTTTTTTTCCTCCTTCTTTTCGTTATATCCTTTCATTAGGCGTAGCGAATTTTTATACGGCCACCGTACAGGCTGAAAAACCTCCGATTTTGAGAGTTTACTATTGCAACAGAGTAGAGAGATCTCATGAACAAAAGTATACTGATTGTTATAATACAATTTAGTATGAAAATTATTCTCATATTTAATACTTCTCAAACTTTTATTTGAATTCTAGTCAATTGTCAATATAGTTGTAGATGAAACGTTACTACTAATTTCGTTTGACCCAAAACCGTACGAGTATTTGTGGAGCAGCGACACATCATTTGATTTGATTCGAATCACTTATTAACTCAAAAATCTTTCATTCAAAAGGTGATGAGTTTCAAAATATCAAATACATTGAATATTGAACAATCTAAATTGTCAAAGGAGACATTCATATTTTATTATTAACTGTAGTAATGATTATCAGTCGCCTATATGCATAATGAGATAATTATTGAACTTTACCGACGAAAACAGATTCATCGTCATTTCAAAAGACCAGCGTCACAAAGAGTTACTGCTCTTGTAACGCAATATCGACCATTGCGAAAGTATTAATGCCACCTATTGTATGTCGTACCGTATAATATCCACGCTCTAAATGAATTTTATTTGGTCCAACTTCAATTCGTACTAACTTCACGATAAATTTCACGAGAAACATATCGTACTATATACTTTTTAAGTGTTGGATATAAATACAATAATATTTCCAATACCAATGATCACTATGATATGAGTTGCATAAAGTTCAATAATATCGATGAGTATTGATTCATCGGGCTTCGAACCTTGCGATTCATTAAAAAAAGTGAGATTGTTCACCAATACCAACCAGCCGTGACCAGATTGCACTAGAAGACATAGTAAAGAATACAGAAACCATTACATGACCATATTTTTTCTCTTTCTCAGTACACATTTCTTCATTGTATCAAGGCTTCGATAGTCGGAAGCAGTAATTCGTCGGTGCGGAGACTCGAAGAAAAAAAGGGATTCGCGCGGGGAGCTGTGCGCGCAGTTGCCTGTTGGCCCGGGGCTCCTCGAGCGATAACGAACATCCAAAGTTGGTCGTGCGCGCACGTAATACACACTGGCGACCCGATCAATTGGCCGCCGAGCCGCGAACTCGTGATTCACGCGTTGCATCGGCCCAACGAAACATCTCTAATTGCTCGCGCGCCACCTCGTCCCTGATACTGCTGATCGCGTGAAACGCCTCGTGGCAATTGCCCCGATAGATTAGCCAATTGTTCGGCAAAGTCGAGAGGGGTATGAGACTCGCGAGGAATTTTGATACGAGTATCGTTGGAGATTGATTTTTACAACCTCACGACAATTGTGCAATTCGATAACAGGTTTAACGCCATCATCGGTGAATCTCTTCCTGTGGAAACAGAAGTAATTATAAGTATACGATATCCACATAATATGATGGGTTCTCAATGTATCGGATGATTTGAGTTCCAACATTTTCTTGGACGAATGATTAGAAATCGGTATTTTTTGTGTACCATAAACTTTCATTTAATGTGTGTAAAGTTTCTTCTATAAAATTTGAGCTGAATTATATTTTAAATGCTTTATAATTGATATACTGAGTTATAACGAAGGTTACTACGCGTCAATAGAGCTTACAGAAAATGGAAAAAAAAACAAATAAAGCATAAATAATTAATACATTTTGTATTGAATACTAATGAATACTATACATTTGAATAGTATTTTATTATATTTATACCTAGCATTAAACCTTCATAACTTGTAGTTTCGATAAATAATATACAAATTGAATGAAAGAGATTCTACTTTTAAAGCAAGAATATGTTATTCATTGATATTTTTTATTGAGCTTTTGACAGCTTGGTCAAATTAATAATTCATCAATTAACCGAATAATTCATACAATTAACGGAGGATCACACATTTAAAGAAAGTCAATCAAAATAAATGCTAAAAATTAACTTGAAATATAAATTGCACACTAAATATTTGCACTTCTTAAATAGTGCTATGGTTTTCAAACTTTTTACTAACTATATTAGCAAAAAAAGCAGATAACGGAGGTTATAATTAAAATATGTTTCCAATTCAAGAAAATTTTTTTATTATAATCTTATTTGAAAATATTTTTGTGACGTGGCATTAATAAATTTGTTATGAAATATTGATCGTATTACGTTAGAACTCTATTTAGTATTTCTGGACTGTAATGAATTGATCATATAGTATGCTCAGTTTTGGACTCCATTAACTATTTCCATTTTACTTGGAGAATATTGACCGCCCAATAAAAAAAGCTGACGTTGAGAATCGAGAATTATATTGAATTTATTTCATAACTGATCCTAGATTAACTTTTCAGAGCTGAAGAGAAAATTCTCATGTCAGCTAGACGAGGACCGTATACAGTCATACATTTCACGCGTAGAAACTCACTACTCGACAGTAGAATATTTTGTCCCAAGAGTGTCTATTATCATGAAAAAAAATGTTCCATATTTCTATCAAAGAACGTAAACAGCCGATATTTTGATAACTCACCATATATACCAGAATAATTATTGGATGAAATATTCATTTTGGAATAAACCTTGAGTAGATGATGTGATCTTCGTAATGTCGAGAGATATTTTCAAATTTTGTTGACTTACTCGGACGTTTGTAGCGCGTGATTTTATCGCCTGAAGGTTTCTTTCTTTACGAGGCACGGAAAAAAATTTGAGCGAAATCGCTAAGAATCTTAACAAAACAGGATGAACGATCACGTCCTGGTTCTCGCTGACGACTATACTAAAACTGTATTCACAAGCGCGGGCATAGACTATACGAGGAGTAATCAGTCGCTGTACAGAAAGTACTTGGGGTACGTTGCGGGGAGGTCGGGTGAGGGGAGGGGGCGTACTCCAACGGAAAGTCGGAAATGTAAATTCGGTACATCAGGTACAAGCAGGGGAAGTATAATAAAAGCGGATTAGAGGGGCGAGCAGCTCAAGCAAGAGCGAGAGTGCACGGGAGACGCCAAAGCTGCGTGGTGGTGTGCACACCAGCTCTGGCTCGCGCGCAAAAGCTTAAACTTGCCGCGGAATATTCAATGTTCAATCTGGATCGAAAATTTTCTTCAAACTTCTCAGCCCGTGCCATTAGCCTCCCTTACACGCGTGTCTCCGCCACGCACTACTCTTGATTTTCGGGGGCGCCGCTCAACATCGCGAGGCTTCGCCGAAAATCTTCAGAGATATGTACATTTTCACCGTGATATGAGGACGCTTCATCAACGACTAGTGTTCTATCTACTACTGTAGTGTTCTATCCCCAGCAAGGGGTCATTTGGTCTGCCAGTTACATAACGAGATAGTCCAATATCCAGTTATCTGATGTCCAACGAAGGCGCTTTCTTTGAAAACACCACCTTGTACGCACCTGGCCTCTTCTCGACTTGCCGAATTTTGTGTAGTTCTAGACGAAGACTGACGAATTCGATTTGTTGCCGCCCGCGCCCACTTCGTTCGTCCTTCGTCAGACCTAGTTTCTACTCATTCGATCTATCGATAGCAAACTGATTGTTTTGAGGAGATGAGCTTACCAGGGGAGACTTGAGATACTGTCGTGCCGAACCTTTTCCCAAATGACTACTAGCCCGCGTGAAAATTTTAAAGTTTGGCATATGAAAGTTTGGCAGAAGTTTGGTTGTACCATTTTCTTAGGACAATCTCAAACTTTTTCCAAACTTCTACCTGAATTGGATAAGTTTGGCAGAAGATTGGCGAGAATTTTGAGATAGTTTGGGAGAAATTGGAATTAGAATGAAAATTTAGGTACGTTTGGGAGATGTTTAGTGGAAGATTCATTAAATTTTTGTTTTACTATTATTATTACTACTATTATTATTATTATTATTATTATTATTATTATTATTGTTGTTGTTGTTGTTGTTGTTGTTGTTGTTGTTGTTTTTGTTGTTGTTATTATTGTTCTTATTGTTCTTATGATTATTGTTATAATATTATATTTCAGAAATAAAGAATTGACAAAATGTATGCATGCATGTATACGTTTCCTTCCCATTGAGATTCCCGAGCAATTCGCACAAACCGTATAGAAATTTTTTCATTCAGACGCACTCAGAATCATTCTTTTGAGTGCACGTGAACATGAATCATAAAAAAATCAATTATGTAAAAATTTGTTCTGTGTATAATTATTTTGAATCAAATATTATCCGTAGAATAATTTATCAATAACGTGAATGAAAATATTGATTCGTGGAATGATATACTATGAATAGTTGATGTGTACGGCCATAAGCCAGTCAACGTTTTGTTGTACATATTCACGAATGGTTATTGATTTTGGCACGCACAGTACAGCTGTATGAGGGTTTCTGTGTCCCATGATTCATGCATATATTTCTCCAAGAAAACAAAATGTTGGCTGTCCGAGAATGATCTGACAGAGTTCCAGCAAGATCCAAAACTACCAATACTCTCCTTGTCAGTTTGATCGTGTTTATTATTCCTAAGGATACGCATATAGACACCATATGCTGTAGCAAACTCGTATGATTTTTCTCAGTGTGCGCCCGCACAGCACAGCATGTCCTTGGAGTGGCTGTACAACAGTTGTAAGGGAGTCACTAGCGTAAGACGTTGAAGCTAAACGTTTAACGAGTCCCGAGGATGGTGTACTGTGCGCAGTACGTGCGCCGCGGAGCGGCATCCACGCTAGCGGTGCACCGTTCACGTTCTCGTATCGCATAATGACTCCACGTGCGACTCAAATTTGTTCGGGGCTCGGGGGTATGGATCCGCGAGCTCGGCTGGATGTGCGTGTGCACTTGGGTTGGGAGGGATTTGAGGAGTATCGTTTGTTTTGTACTCCCATTTGGCGCGTTCGTCAAAAATACTGGAATGAACAATTTCCATTTGATCCATCATAAAAATGGTAAGCTCGATCAGCATCAATTTCTCGATCGACCAAATTTCCAACAGATATAATTATATATAGTAATGTGCACCCTCCATAATTCCATGATGTGCTTTGAGGGCCAATCCAGAGTGAAGCGGAAGCGGCTGCTTCCACTGCCGAACGTTATATTATAATTTTATTCAAAACTGCCTGATGAGGCCAGTGAACATTACTGGCGAAACGTCGCATAAATTAAAAATGTGGTGGATTTTGTGATTTTTCCTTTTCCACTTCACTCTGGATTGTCCCTCAAAGATCGACCATTTACACATATTGGATATAATTATATACGCGAGCCGCGGCTGAGTACCATATAGATCGATCGCAGCGAAACGTTTGCGGCGAACCGAAGCAAGACGAATTTCGCGGGCTCGAGGGGAAATCAATTCGCCGCTGACGTAGGTAAAAACACGAGCGAATTAGCCGTGCTTAGGCGTGTACGAGAGGAATTGCGCTCTGGTGAGTTAGGGCGGCTCCGTGTGGAGGGGTGTACCGCAGGTGATTACGCGCCCTTGCCCAGGCCCGCGCAGTAATCGAGCCCCGATACACAGACCCCATTCGTTAACAGTCGCGGCCTCGCCGCGATAAGGAGCTACGCGGCCCCAAGATTCCCCAGTTTTGATGATTATACTCGATTAACCCGTGGAAAAAAAAATCGTGCATTAATCATGCGTGGAAATGGGCTGGTGTATCGTGATTATAGGTACGATGTCGAGGCATAGTTCAAGTGAGCATGGCGAAGAAATTATAGCGATGATGAATTAACTCTTGTTCACAATGTTTTTCGTGGAATATCAATTCGTCGATCAACAAATTTCGGATTGAAAATCGATGCACGATATTGTGCCGTGTTTATCGGATATGATATTCGCTCGCCGATCTCCCGGCTTTTCAACTTTACTTTTTTTTTATCCTAAGGAAAAGCTTCGTGTTGTACACAGCAAACACGATTTCTTAATTTCAGTAAAAAATATTTCTTAAAGTGGGACGGAACGAATTTCAGTATAAAAAAAGTACTTGAATCAAAATTCTTATTTTGTACTTAGATTAAGTACTTTTCGTACTGAATTTCGGTACGACGGAGTATTTGAGTTATTAATTTTCATTTCTATATTTAGATTATTCTTTTATTAGTGTCTCAATCTCAGAAATATGCAGGCGATAACCCTTACACAAAATGAATGAAAATGTAATTTTCAAATCTATTGTTTATTTTTATTTTATTTCTTGTTTATTTATTTTATTTTCTCTATTGTGTTGATCAGGTTCTCAGAATTCGGAGCAATCCCGTGAAAATGTCTAGTTTTGATCCGAATGCTCACAAAAATACGAGTCGAACAATGACCTTTATACAATAACCTGTCAATGCAGTTCAGAATCGATTTTAGGAATCACAAAACTCAATTTCAGTAAATTTATATACTGAATTAAAAAAAATATTAATTTGAGTGATAGTTACTGAAACTAAGGAAATTTGATTTTCTGAACTTATTTCAAGTAAAATTGATTTTCAGTACTGCAAAACTTTCCAGTAATCGTTTTTAATGTGTATAGATTATGTTTCTGAAGCATATGTCACAACATAACCATGCACTAGACATCCGTCTGATATCAGTTTGGTGAATGTAATTTCTCATGTTAACGTAATGGATTATCAAGAAAGAGGTCTTCCTCATGGTCGTATGTTATTTATTTTAGATCGAAGCGATGAATTAAATAATTTTGAAAAATGTAATAAATTCATCTAAGCATTCTTATTCCTGATTACGATGGAGATTATGAAGACTTAGTTATGAAGCATGTGTTACATGTTCCTCTTTTGCAAAATACTCTGTTATAACATACCAAAGTACTTGAAAAAAATTTTCCAAAAAAATGTTGTTACAAAACTATAAGGATTTCCACAATATTGTAGAGATAATTGGTATGGAAATTACGTTTGTAATATTGAATTGTTTTAAACAAATCATCATTGTTGCCGCTTTTGATGTATACATCGCTTAAAAGGATTAACTTTTGTGGTAACGTAGAATATTGTTCTTTGCCATGTGTATTAAATATTCATATTTGTACTCAAACAAAAGTCATCATAAATAATACATGAAAATCGATAGCTTGTAAAATTTCTGAATATATTCATTTTCACCATTACGTTCGTCCAATGGAAACGTTTTTGCGTATCTTAAAATTGCCCATATGTTAAAGATCGTATATAATTATTCCTCTATCAATTCATTTAGAAAATCAACAAAAAATAATCTCTCATGATAACGTATATATCGATGCTTATAATATTCTGAATATTAAAAATCTTTCAATAAAAAATCTGTTTGTCTTGACTCAAGACACAGTTCATTCGGTCGCCTTGTCTCTATTTTTCCCAATGAACAAGAGTTGTTTGATTTAATTTCAATTTTGCTTCGATTCAGAGGTCTCATTTCTTTCAACTGTTCAAAAACATAACGATATGGCGTATACTAATTTCACTGCATATGAATGTCAAAACGTTTACAAGTCATAGATACAGTCCATTTATAATTTTCTAGGTGTAATTAATGCACAACTTCTTTTGCACTTAAGTTATGAATGCCAGTCCATTTCTAGGCATAATGGATGCATCATTTACTTACTCGGGAAGCAGTGTGATTCATTGCACGGATTCTGCGATTATACACGCGTCCGACGATGTTTTGCTGAGCCGAATCTGGGCTAATGAGTGGCTTGTTTATAATTATCCGGCCTGATGCGCGAGTCTAGCTGCATCGATTTTCACTTGAATACCCCAAGTGCATATCACTATAACTTCACTACGAGTTGCAAACATGTAATAGATGTTTCCGTTTTCGAGTACGTACAATACGGAGTTGATACCTATTGCGAGGTAAACTATGAATCGAATTTTTCTTGTGACGTCCGCGAAACGATACAGAGTGAGTTTCATAGTTATGAGCGAGATAACGCATAATCTTTCAACTTCATATGAATTTACTAAGATCTTTCCCCATGGACATTTACGAGGTCTCGTGAGGAACTTCCCGAAAACACCTCTGCTACGGTTGCTAGGAAAATAAACAACTGATTTTGCGGGAAATTGATCTTGGGCTACATCTTGCCACGACTTTATCCTGTGTCTGAAATTTCAGAAAGATGAAAGGATTTCTTTGAGAGTTATCGCGCACCAGAACGTTACATACACCCGTTCGTACATACATACATTTTTGGAATTTCGTGTTATTTTACCCGTAGATTACTAAAATCAAGGTGCCGAAGTCTGATTTGAGAGCTCAATTTTTGCCCCGTCACGAAGCTCTCTCTTTTCTTTAGAATGCAAAAATGTTCACAGCATATTTTATGAAGACCACCCTCTCAATGGTCTCAAACGATGCATTTTTCAAACTGATGTCCAGCATAAAGCGATCAGTTTCTATCCGATAGACTTGAAACTTCAATTGTACCTTTTCAGAGGAACAAAGGAAATACAGTGATTTTCCACGATCAGTGAATAATTGCGCCTTTTATGCCTCAATTCTGAGCCGTTAAAAATGTTTTATCGCGAGATAGATTTTTCGTCTCCAGCGGAAGAGAACGGCTATTCGTTGCGGACAGCATATATCTCCCACTGTGCCGAAAGAATGCTGAAAAGGATGGGAAAAAAATCAAAACACATCAGATTGTGAAGTATACCTTCTGTATATCTCAAATATATTTAAAATTTATCGATACGTCACATAATCGCACTTTCTCAGGTCACGCACAGATTTCAGCCGCGACATCTCCCGCCTTTTGATAGCCGGTCAAGCCGAGAATAAATGCGCCTATGCCGCAGCCTAAGGAGGTACCAACCGTTGGAAAGACGAAAGTACCAAGAGCTCCACCCGTTGCACATCCGGTGACGGCAGAAACTGCCGCTATACCTAAAGCATTTTTGTGCTTACAAGCTCTATTATCTTCTAGAATCTGAGACAACGAGCGTTGAGTTGTCGTGGATGTTGTTGTTATTGTCGTCGACGTTGTCGACGTTGTCGTCGTTGTCGGCGTCATCGTTTCCAAACAAATATCCCGTATAATGTTCCATAAAACGCTATTCGACGTGTCATTTGTTATTTGATTTTTCATATACTGCACAAGCGACGCATTACCTCTCAAGTTCACAGCCAATGATTGATACTCGACAACGAGTTGTCGGTATATACTCTCGTTGATCGTACGTCCGTCGGACGAACCAAACGTTAAGATTTTCACCAAAGCATTATCGTCGTTTGTCTTGGGATACGAGTTGTCGCGTCTGGAACGATGGAGATTCTGTCGAACACACATTGGGACGCCTGCCATTTCCGTTGCGGCCGATGTATAATCATGGCCCACGCCTCCGGGCCTTCGCAAAATCAGCGTCGGCTCTATATGAGGACGCAACACTAAGGTCGGAGGTTGCAAAATGCTTAAAATCATGGGATTCGGGTCTTCTTTCTCCAATTCTTGCGCAACGTAAGTATACAAATCTGATGAAGGGGCTCCGGCTCTGTAATATTCCACTTCGACGGTCTGACGATCCTTTTCCACTATAAACTTGGCCATATGTAACGCTATCTGATGAAATGATTTGCTAACGTCAATAGTTGTCACAACAGCGTCAGGATCCGAGTAAACAAACGTGTTACCATCATGACGACCAAAAATATGTGCAGTTCCGAAACTCTGGGGAGGTTCGGATACAAGTCTTGGTCCTGATGCGCGAATTATTGGAATGCCAGTTTTTTGCTCGACATCTTCTATGATGCTCTCCAACCAATCTGGAATATACTGGGCATCTCTTTCTATAAATGTTCGCAAACGCCAACGTCCGTTTACTGAGACTTCCCACATCGTCGGATCAAACGGTATGGGTTGATCGAGCGTCAGTCCGTAGTAATCGCTTACCAACCTTAAAATATTTCTTCGCTCGACTATGATTTTACTCAATTTGTTGTTGAGTTCACAAATTTCACAGGGATTGATAACATTTTTAATTAAATTATCCAAAATTTTTTTCTCTTTGTCTGCATTTGTTTTCTTATCTCCCAAATCTCGTTTTTTCAACAGCTTATATTCCTTAATCATCAACATCTGCATTTCGTAAATTCTCTTCATATTCAAATACATTTTGTGTGTAGGAAAAATTATATCCGAATGAGTTTCAAATCCATCCCCGGGATCGTCATCTCTAATCATACCAGCTGGACCAAAAAATAAATTTCCCGAACCATCCATAAACGTATGCCTTGCAAACGATTCGAAATTCTCTTCTATTTGCTTTCTGAAAGCCGGAATCGTACCAACTTTTGAAGCATGATATGCCATTAACAACAATCTTAGAGTTGAAGCATTTTTATTTATCCACAGACGATCTTCGCGTGACTTCTGTGAATCCACATATTTACAGGAAGCCAAAAAATTATTTGCAAGTGTTAATGAGTTTGACACTGGAATAACGTGATGTATATTGAATTGACGTATTTTATTTTTCAAGTTTTTGGTAAAAACTTCCCTTGTGTCGTTATTTAGTTCTTTGATAAAATCAAAATTAAAAGAGACTGGGTAATTATTCAACAGTGGCCTCTTCTCGATATACTCCATTTCGTCCGTACACTGATCTTCCGCGTAATTTATTTCCGATCCGACCGTTATGTGTTTGGGTAGGAATTTTTCTGGTATTACTGTCAGCACTTTTGTATCGTGATCGTATACGATACGAGGCCATTGCAACAATTCCTCGTTCTTTAATTTTTCCAGGATAAACGAACGGTATGATTCACATCTTTCCTCAAATTCTATTTGATATTCAAGATCTTCTTTACTAAAAACTATTGTTTGTATCCAATCATAAACATTCCAAACTGCGTACAAACCTTCACGTGATTCGAGTATGTGTTTTCTTTCTTTTTCTTCTATGCGTCTCGATTTACGATAAAACGTCACCTTTCTGTATTTATTTTCGGGTCGCAGATCTGGTCGATTTCTATATTCTTCATAGTTCTCAGCTTCATATATTCTAGCTATTTGTATCCTCTCGAACATGAGCGCTTTTTCGTTTAAATCTGCTTTTTCTTTGTCCGTCAATACTGCGACCACTAGCGGGACATATAAAATGCACAGCAAAAATTTAATTTTCATCGTGAACATGGTGACAGAAACGAACGTACTTCATTTGCTCTTGGCAGAAAAACGAATGAGAATATGAACGGGTAACCGTTTTCATCTTCATTATAATAGTATTTCGGTTTGTATTGTCACGGTAGATTATACGTTCGCACGTTCAGTTCATTATCTTGTATACGTAATTCGTACTTCGTGTGTATTGCGTTTGTCGTACGTTTTTTATTTACACTGAGAGCAGTTCATAGTTGGGTGAACTATAAATCTAATATAAATATAGTTCTATTTTGACCCAGCTATGAGATATTGTGAATCCAACTATACAAATTTCACTGATGTATACCATGGAAAAAGTATCCATTATACTATATTTGAAGTAGATTTTACTCTATACAGTGCTTTTATTAATAGTAAATGTGATTGAGTGGACCCAGTTGACTATATAATTCTGGTTCATTAAACAATAATTATTGATGGGTGAACAATAATTGAATAGTAATTGAACATTGTTGGAAAAACTATAAAACACGAGGGTTATTTGTACAAATAAAGTTAATTTAACGATATTTATAGTAGATTCTTCTATAATTTCGTTTACTATATCATATAGCAGATTCCGATAAGAGTTTTTTTCTCAGTGTAGGTGTCGTACACTCTGAATTTAAAATATCAAAATCTACTGACAATTGGTGGATTAAACGGACTCACCTGTAAACGTCTCGAGAGAGGAAAAAACCGCTGCCAAGTGCCTTAGCAGTATGCTTTCTTAAAGATGCTTCAACATCACCCATAAACGCGTCTCAAACCTGTATTTCACCATTCCACTAGCGTAGATACTATCATTTATTTTTCAAAGATTACAAAAAAATTATTTAAACAGTTCAATTCGTATTTTGTGACTGTGTAAAGTGTCGTTCTTTTTCAATTCGACCAAACTTTGTCGCGAGGGTTGATGTCTGCCCAGGCTCTCTTATGATTTGATCAAATGCAAAAAAGCAAACGGTTCTAGGTTCTACACGATGCGAGATATTTGAACCTGCATAATTTTTCGATCAATTCATCCTGTGACTGTCATACGGTTTAATGGTGGTCAAAATCGATCCGGTCCGTATTTAGCACACTTGAAGACTCATTTTAATCATTTTCGAGGGCAAAAGACACCAAATTTTTCCAATTTTCTCTATAGCATGTTGAAAATATTGGAAACGAAACTTACATGAATTTTTCTTCCCCTTAGCAACAGTTGCTAGGGCGGTAAACAACGGTTGCTAAGGAGCTAATTGGGAAGATTTTGTGTCCTTTGCCGTCGAAAATGATGGAAATAGGTCTTAAATTATTAATTTCCAACCTTCATAACGGTTGCTAGGGAAGTGAACAACGGTTGCTATGAAGAAAATAGAACAATTCAGTGTCCTTGGCCATCGAGTGTGACTTAAAACTGATTTTCCGGCTTGCCCCAATGAGCACTCATAAGGATTTGTGAGAAAACACGTTAGGAACGGTTGCTAGGGAAATAACCAACGGATTTTGCTGAAACTTTAACTCGGACTAGATCTGGTCACAACTAACCGGTGTGCAAAATTTCAAGACGATCGGATCATTCCTTCGGGAGTTATCGTGGACGAAAGGAACGAAAAAATAGACACCTTAACAACGGTTGCTAAGGAAATAAACAACGGATTTCGCTGAAAATTGAACTCGCCCGAGATGTGTGTGTGTGTGTGTGTGCGTCCCGTTTTTTTTTCGTCCACGATAACTCTCGAAGGAATGGTCCGATCGTCTTGAAATTTTGCACACAGGTTAATCGCGGCAAAATCTCGGGCGAGTTCAATTTTCAGCGAAATCCGTTGTTTATTTCCTTAGCAACCGTTGTTAAGGTGTCTATTTTTTCGTTTCTTTCGTCCACGATAACTCCCGAAGGAATGATCCGATCGTCTTGAAATTTTGCACACCGGTTAGTTGTGACAAGATCTAGTCCGAGTTAAATTTTCAGCAAAATCCGTTGGTTATTTCCCTAGCAACCGTTCCTAACGTGTTTTCTCACAAATCCTTATGAGTGCTCATTGGGGCAAGCCGGAAAATCAGTTTTAAGTCACACTCGATGGCCAAGGACACTGAATTGTTCTATTTTCTTCATAGCAACCGTTGTTCACTTCCCTAGCAACCGTTATGAAGGTTGGAAATTAATAATTTAAGACCTATTTCCATCATTTTCGACGGCAAAGGACACAAAATCTTCCCAATTAGCTCCTTAGCAACTGTTGTTTACCGCCCTAGCAACTGTTGCTAAGGGGAAGAAAAATTCATGTAAATTTCGTTTCCAGTATTTTCAACGTGCTATAGAGAAAATTGGAAAAATTTGGTGTCTTTTGCCCTCGAAAATGATCAAAATGAGTCTTCAAGTGTGCTAAATACGGACCGGATCGATTTTGACCACCGTTAAACCGTATGACTGTCACAAGATGAATTGATCGAAAAATTATGCAGGTCCAAATATCTCGCATCGTGTAGAAACTAGAACCGTTTGCTTTGTTCCATTTGATCAAATCATAAGAGAGCCCGGGCAGACATCAACCCTCGCGACAAAGTTTGGTCAATTGAAAAAGAACGACACTTTACACAGTCACAAAATACGAATTGAACTGATTAAATAATTTTTTCGTAATCTTTGAAAAATAAATGATAGTATTTACGCTAGTGGAATGGTGAAAATACAGGTTTGAGACGCGTTTGTGGGTGATGTTGAAGCCTCTTTGAGAAAGCATACTGCTAAGGCACTTGGCAGCGGTTTTTGAAGTTCCAATGTAACGAATTATCGGGCTAGTAAAGAAAAAATTTTGAACTGGGATATTTTTGGGTGGGACTGATCATTTCAGAAGAATTAGCGCTCATACACTTAGGATAGAACTTCACTTACAGGTAAGTTCGTTTAATCCATCAATTGTATTATGAGCTTCTTCCGAAATGATAAAAAAAGATGTTTAACGTAGTTAGGCGGATAAATAATGAATATGACTAATAATTACATGAAGTATTAGCCATATGTCATTTCCTGTAGTTCAAGTTTCAATGGATTTGTGTAACCTATTAGTTCATCAACCATTCATATGCAACTCAGGAATTATAATTTGCTTCAGCAAAAGCTCTATTGTCTTTAGTGATATTTTAATTTATAAAATAGAAGTACTGGAAGGAATGTACTGGAAGTGTTTGATCTTTCTATGCATATCTCGCTATGCAATTGTCAGCGGTTTATTTCTTTAATCCATGAGAACAATTGTATCGAATCTGTTGATTGTGAAAAAGAGGATGAAGCTTCCCGCACAATATTCATCTATATTTTCTAGTTCGATTCAACCATGTTGTGTGTTACTCACGACACAACATATCCGTGGTATCCGGACTACACGTACATGCAGTTCCCGATCGCATGAATGAGCCTGGAGTGGCTCGAACAACACATTTCAGGATGCAGTGTGTGCGAGTGTGCGGGTCCGCACGAGATTCAAAACCACGAGATAATAATTCTTAAGTGCGAAGCATTAGCCGTTTGCGCGAGAGGGCAATATTCGTTAGTGTATAGCGCGAGAGAAAACGAGGGGCCATTCTGGTGGTGTATCGCGCGCACTTATCGCCCGGCGCGTTATATCGATCCCCGGCCCGCGGCTGAGTTATACGACGGATGCCTCGGAGCCGCAGGTGCTTTCCTTTGCCGGCCGGACACTTGTGGAGCGAGGCGGATTCTCTCGTCGTTGTTCGGCTGGACAATTCGTACGGGCAAATGAATCTTTGGCCGGTCCCGCTATGGGATAACCGCACCGCAGCTCTTTCGGCATTAATCCACGGGCTGTTTATACGCGTGCAAAAGCAGCTCCGAGTTGCCCCGGTATTAATGTAGGAAAAAGCCAAGGGGATCGCGGTTACACATCCTCCCCGAGGGATGCATTATACATTTGCTCCGATCGGCCCGGCCGCCCGCGTTTTTCCACGCGCTCGAGCAGCAGCACGCAACCCGGCCTCGGATCTCGAAGCCGTGATAAATAATATCACTCGACCGTAAAGCACATTTATCGCCTTAGCTCGCGTCTTCCCCATTGATTCATCAAAAATTCACATCGATATTATCGCGAGGATTGAATAGTGGCTTCTGCAAACTCGTCGCTATCGCCTTATAGTCTTCGTTATTCATTCATGGCGCACCGCTGGTTCCACGTCGGGTACACCAGAAAGACCATGTGATTCCTCGCGATAGATAAGTGGACACGGAACGAGGTAATTGCAAATTAATATGTAAAGAAACGGCTGTAAAATCATGAGCGGTATAACGACGAATCTCTTGCGCCGTTCGAATTGTCACCTGTCGGCCCGGCAATTGGGATGATTCAGAAAAGAGTGGTTGGATAAAATCTTGATGGGTGAGGGGAAGGTCATGTATTGAATAATCGATGCGGCTGGGACAAAACGATCGAGCCTAGGAGAAAAGGCTTCGAGTGTCTGTGCGCGTGTACGTGTGTATTGGCCAGGTCGGCTCGGGGAGAATCGATAAGCGGCCGGGAGGATAAGACAGACAGATGAATAACGCATCGGAATCGGGCAAAACAAAGAGCGGCAGGCCGGAGAAAAAGCGCGCGCAGGTGCAGAAGACCGAGCGCGTTTACGCCGCGACGCTCGGATTGGCACGAGGGGCCAGTATACGTACGTGACGCGTATCCCCAATTCGCCCGACCCACCACGCCGATGTGGGTATAGCTGTATATACGTGTATATACCCGGTGCTGGTGCGGATACTATGGATAACGCCAGCCCCCGTAGCACAAGGAGTGCGTACGTCATGTGTGTTTGCTCTCGGGCCGAGGCTAATTGATTCGGGGATGGAGATGGACGGCTCGGATTGCGATTCCGGGTCCGAATGGCCGCTGTGCGCGATTACTCTATCGGAATATAACGTGTTCGCAACTTTTTACACGGAATGTCTGAATAGCTCGGGTGGAAGAACGATTGAGACAATGAGAATCAAGTTGGAGAATTTGACTAGTATCGCAACCTGATTCAGTATCTATAGTTGAAATAAAAGTTTGAAAAAAGTTTTTTCTCGTTCGAGATCCATCTGATTTCACCGTGATGTCCCACGGGTAGAAGATCTATAAGGTCCTCACACAAAACATTTTATAAGTGAGTGGACGCATGAAAATTTCGTAAGAACGATGTGGATGATCCAGAAAATGTCTAGATTCTTAGAATTGACGATGATAGTGTTGCAAAGGTCCCGGAAATTACGGCTGCAGATGATGATACTGAACAGAGAAAATGTTCAGGCAGTTTGCGACGTGAGATGTATCGCTTGATGCATAAGTGCATGCGGGTCGAAGACGTGTAGTGAACCAGGAAAGGACTAGACACCAAGGCTACACTTATTAATCATTTGATACAAGAAAGGGTCTAAATTTTGTTTGCCATAAGGATGCTTTTCAAACAAACGTTTAAACAATTATGTAGACTCTGTAGCAAAGTGGACTGGGACCCTGTTTGCATGAAACATGTCACATGCCACTGTAGATTGCAGGAAAGTTGCAATCTACAGTGGTTTTGAAGTCTGATAACCACTGACAACAGGTTCTAAGCTACTTATATGGTGAATTGTCAGACTATGGCCAATTCGTAAGACAAGAAAATCCAACACTGATGTTGGATTTTCCTGCGTTCTGAGCATTGGATGTTTTCCTTAAGAAATATATATTGAATTCAAATAACCAGTGATGTTCTTCCAGGTGGAGCTGCACTGTACACTTTCATTTCATTCGGCTTCCGGCCTTATTCGCAGTGACAACACCTCAGACTCAGATAGTGCTACCGCAGCTTTTGCAACCCAATCTGTCTTAGATCAGTGAGACTTTAAAGAGATGGTTCCATTCGTGGTCGAGTTCTCTGCAATTACAATCAATAGAGTCGAAGAATTTCGTCTATAGAAATATAGGAAAGAGTCACACATATGTTTCATATGTTTCAATGTTGACGCGCATATATGTAGAAAGTATCAATACCAATAGGCACTTTGTAATGGTACCTCATAACAAAGACTATATGTATGATTTATTGTGATTCAAGAAACCAGACTCTCTATTATCATTGATAGTGATTCAACTATGTAATTATTGTTTTACATTAATATTTTTATGTATCAATCGAATAAATCACTCACACGAATCAATACTCTTAGCTTATCAAATGGAATGAACTAGTCAGAGTCGAGCGTTGAATAAGAATGATTCCACGAGACACGTTGTTAATCCCAACGAAACTCCCCTCGAATCTTGCCGGCGATGTTTACCCTCGCCACTTTGCGACGATCTCCACGGTGTTCACCGCACTCTCTCCCTCATTTAATCCTTTATTTCAGTGCCATTTCGCGCGGGAGTCGGGCAATCGGCTTTTTTCACCCCGGAAAGAAGGTCGGTCGACCGCACACTTCGATTCGAAAGAAGCTTGACCGCGTCCAATTTCTATTCCCACTTGGTATTTACCGGGAGTCGGCGTGGCTGTGCATCCCGAATGCACGGGGCATGCAGCGAATGATAGGACGAGCCAAGAGGCGGAAGTACGTACGCGGAAGCACAGCCGGCACGAGCCGGACACACCCGATTATACGAGCGACGGCTGCAGATCTTATTGTTTCGCATTGTCCTTCCCCGAACTGTGTGCGTTGCACTCGCATCAAATTTGAATAGCTACGGGATCTTGATCTTGATGATCGGTTACGTCCGACTGTTTCGATATTAGTAACGAAGAGGTGGACATTTATCAACGTATCATTCATATCGTTATTATGAATCCCGAGTTGGTAGCTATTATACCCTATAATAGGTACGCCATTCAAAAGGGGAGGGAAGAGCTCACGATCTTATTATTTGTACAAGACTTATTCCTCCATACAGAGAAACTTTTATGCTTTGTACAATCGGAATGATCTGATTGCAGTAAATCCGATTGCAGACTGTGCGACTTGTACGACTCGCAAGCAGACGGAGACTGCTCCAATCATGTCGAAAAAATATTGCTACCGGAAGAAAATCTATTTTACCGATGCGAATGCCATTTGCTTCTAGGCCATTCCAATTCACGTTAGAATAATCCAAATAGTTCAAATATTATAAAATAATCATTGGAAAACTCGTGATAAGCTATTGCATATAACATGAGTTACGTATATAGAGTTATCCGATGACGGATGAATTGAATTGGTTCAACGAGGCGTGGATGTTATCACGACAATGAAATTGCGAGCTGATGGCGACACAAGTGACGGGAACAAATGACGCTATACATGGGAAATTTAAAAGCCCATACGTCTTGTCGAACAGCTCGAAGAATAAAACGCAGCAGCTATACATGCGAATACTTATTTGGTGCTGTGTGAGTAGCAGACGAGCCAGTGAGCAACAACAAAGTTGGGCGCGCAGGGCTTTGAAGAAGAGGTGTACGTATATATCGTATATGTACACACACACACACACACACTCACACGTGCAGGTATATAGGTGGAGTCGAGCGGAAGGTAGGGGGTATACATCGCGCGCGAGGAGAGAAAAGCGCGCGCGGAGCGCATCGCAGACATGGGCGCGCAGGGAAATGGCGCACTTTATCAAGCCCTTCGCAATGCGCGCCCCGTGCGTGCATGTGTATATATACTAGCTACATCAAACGCGCTGCGCGCGATCTACATGTATGCGTTTCAAAACCATATTTCAATTATTTTTTCTACGATTCTTGACTATAATCGTCTGACGTACATCTCGATTCATCCCATGATGCAAATTTCTAAAAACTAAATGATTAACCAAACCCTAAATCCTTATGATCCATTTAAAACTGTATAAGAGTATTACAAAGAACTACCGAGCACTGACATCTTCTTCTATTTAAATAATCCTGAGCTATCGACACTTGAGCTCGCAAGACGATTTCAGATTTTTAACACTAAACTATTCATTTCTTTTTCTTCCAAGGCTATAACCTCCGGGGCATGTGCCTACTAAACTATTCATTGAACCACATAACATAAAACTTGCAAATCAGACATCTTAACCTAACAGAGTTATCCTATCCGGCAACTATTCAAAACTAAAAGGTAGCCTAAAATATCCACGTACCATCAATCAAATTCACATATCTACAATTATAACTTTGAAAATAAATTGTCGAAACTTATGACAGCTTCATCAACGAAACTGACTATCCTAACCTATAATATCATGTCATCAGCTACTCTCTATCTATATATATACATCTCACTCTATATCTATAATCACCCCACTACAAATCACGTGGTTAGATCTACACCAATCAAATCACGAGTTAATGCCTTCACTCTAAAGGCCATCACTTTTCATATGAGGATCATGCGACTGGCATATCTGCGCATTTGTTCGTGGCGCTCGCGCGTTTGTTCACTTCCTCCTCGTTGCCCCCACCCCCCGCCCCTCCCGGCCCCGAACGACTCTTCTGCACTCGTGATTTTGATGCCGCGCGCGCACTCTTCACCATGGCATTTGCCTCGTTGCGTATACGCACTGCGCGCCCGCGCATACGTGTGTCTATAAACGCCAAAAACTATTCTTTGATTCGAGTGAGGAATTACTTGATCCAAACCTCACAGGATATACGATCTGTCAGAGCAAATCGCTAACGCAAAGTAGCTGTTGAAAGTACAATCACCGTCTCACGTGAATGATCTCCCGTATAAGGGTAGTTGTTTCAAAAATTATGTGAATCAAATTTATAGAGTTGATTCACATAATATTTAATAGAGTTACAGTTATTCCAACAAAAAACTATTTTATTAGTAAAGATATCTTCATATTTTTTGAGAAACCAAATAACTTCTATTTGCTGATTCGTCGGATTCTTGAGATTGACGTCTGATTCAGGAGAAAAATACTCTTTCCTGCGCTCATTAAGCTCCGAGAAATTAGCGATTGGAATCGATTAGGTCCATTAGACCGAGTGTATCCTATCAAGAATTATTCGGATAGTATATCCTGTGAGGGTTAAAATCCAACTAATTCAAGTTGAAGTTCAACTGTACTACTCATTGAATTGAAAATTATTCTATTACTTATTAGATTGCTTCTGGAGCGATAAGCTTTTGACAAAATAAATAAAAAGAGTAATTTCGATATCAATCGTTGTCCGATGTGATTGCACTTTGGCAGGGAAAATATATTATGTTAAACAACCAGTGAATAACAAACAAAAAATTTAATGAATTCACAGCATTTCCTGAATAAATTCGATCGATATCGATATCCAAATCTGGAAATTCGTTTGAGTAACCATGTATAAATTGACATTTCCATGTGCACTGATATAAAATCTGGACAAAATCAGTACTATCATAACATTTTAGCAATACTCGTTATATTCAGATGAGTTGCACGCAGGCAATCTACATTCGTGCGGTTCGGTATTATAGTATTTAAATTAATTCCAATATTCGTATTTTCCAAACCTGTAATCGAATTTTATTTAGTTTTTGAAAGAAGATTAAATAATTAGAACCTCAAAATACATGGTTCGAAGACTCTCATATTGTTAACGAAATAAATCAATGCATGATGTCTGTATGACGATATTCTTGGCACACTATAATTCTTGAAAGAATCACACGATCTTCCTGAAATTTAGTACATAAGTAATTGTTGGCAAGGTGTAAATTGAGTTCGATCCTCAAAAACATCCATTGTTTACTTCTCAAGAAACCATTGCTAACAGAATGAAGAATCATCCGAGCTCCATTTCCAGTACTATTGGTGACAAAGGACGTCGAATATTTGAAACATCCCGTAGGAACCGCTATTATTCAGAATATTTTAGAATAACAGTAATATCTTGAAAATTATTTTTTTCCGCACAAAGTCTCTCTGAGTGAGCATACTGTTAATGCAGTTGGCAGTGGTTTTATTGTTTGTTGTAGCTACTACTACTTTCAAGCGATAGTATTTTGATGCTTATAAAAATAAAAGAAGAATGGTTCAAATATTGAATAAATGTGACACACATTATATTATATTCTCATGCAGTACTATTGCTTTATTATAATCTACATGATTACTTGCATTATTTCGATCGGAGTACGGTTGACATTGAGACTCTTTTTATTGATTTTGTAGAAGGGTCATCGTTCGTATATTTCTCAAAATAAAATAAAATTAAAAATAATCTAATGAGAAAATGACGACTGTGAATTTGCGTACTTGAGTCGCGCGATGAATTTGTTGCATGACCAACCAATTATAATTTTCATGCATGAAAAAATCTCCTCGATCGTGCAGTCATCACGCAGACTCGTTTGCCTTTCGATTCTCAACGTTGCGAGGGGCTGACTTTGTAAACATGGGAATTCGACGGAATCACCTGGTCGAAAACGCGCGGTGCGATTCTGTTTGGGATTGGGGAAAAAGAGGCGCGAGAGAGGGAAAAAGTGCGGGGACACGCGCGCGCGCGCGCGCTCGGCAGCTCGAGTAATCCAGAGAAGCGCCCCGGTAACGAACGGCTTGTACGCGTACATATCACACGTGGCAGGCAAACAAGCATTTGGTGATTATCGAGCTTCCAGCTGAGAGGGAAAAGTGCAGAGGAACAGAGGCTGCAGGGGAAATAATTTGAATGGGCCGAGCCAGCTGTCCGTATTGTGCTCCGCGGCGCGTCACGCGGCGATTCGCGCCTCGAGCCATGCGAAAGGCCGAAAATTCAAACGGCGCCTCTCCCCCACTCGGGCCACGTTCGGAAGGGGGTCAAATCATCCCCCTGTCGCGCCTTTTTTTTCCTAATTGTTCTCTCGCCTGGTTAGCTCGAGTTGTTACAGCTCGATTCCATTCGTACAGTCCGGCAAGGTGTGAAGCTTATCTGTCCCTGGCATACATCGAGTCGTCGGTTTGTTAACCAAGTGATGGTTGTTACAGAAGATGGAATGTCGAATCTTTTCATGGATTACAATATTAGGAGTTAATGTTGAATTCTACTTTTCTTAATGGGTTCTAACCCAAGGATCACTGATAAATGCAATTTTTTTATGAATTTTCTTCTCGTCAATGGATAGGAATAAAATTTTTAGACTCTATTTTAGGTGTACTACGGTGTACAAAAATATTTTCATCTTTGAGGTACAAAATTGCGTTGTTACAAATTCACCAAAAAGCTTCATATTTAACACCTGGATAGTGTAACAACCGTTGTAGCAGCTTTAAAAAAGATCGATTTCTTTTACATTTTTTATGATAGAATTATTCATGTTTTAGACATATCTACAAAATGATGTTGAACTGTACGGAAAGGTTGTTCACTTTTTTTCTCAGACGATTCTACGAGGAGCCACGAAGAAACGATTTTCCGAGGCACCTTCAAAATAGCTCACAATTTAAGAGAGAGCAAAGGATGGATTTATTCCTTCGGAACATTTTGTATTTCTTCAGATTATGTTGTTAGTGAGCCATGTCGATGTAGCAATGCTCTACTACATACCAAACGACTCCCCATTGATTTCTTCAGAAGACCTTCCCCCGAAATTCAAGCTAAAAATTCAACAGGAAAAGCATCGTCGAAGTCACGTTGATAAACATAACAACGAGCGGTTCAATCTTTGCCCAATCTTCACTCTCCGGAACATCGCAAGATAAACAAATCACGATTTTTCACTTCTCCAGCCCTTCCTCCCAGCCCAATTCAACCCGAAGCATTCGGACTTTTCACCCTTTGCCCCTCGGGCGATCGACGCCAAAATCTCCGTACCTCGTCACCCTTTGTTGCTCCAGACGAAATAATCTCCTTTGTTCCTCCGGTGGAGAGGATGGAGAAAAAAGGGAGAGGCAAAGGTCCACTGGCCTTTTACAGCCCAAATTGCAGGGGTCCCGATGGATTGACAGACACGTGCCAAGCTGCCAAGTCTGGAAACTGGTACGTGGGTTGCGCTTTGCAAATCTCCAGAGGAATCGAGCAATTTCCATTGAAAATGCTCTTTATTTTCACTTGAATCTATTATGTTTGCTATTTTATACATAAGTTCTTACGGTCGTTACTTTCTATACAATATGCTCGAAGATAAAAAGGTGACAATGCCGAAGAGCATAAAATACTCTCGTAACATAATGTTCAGAATTTTGTCAAATATTTAATACTAAAACTAGCCATTGATTTCATGTCGATAACCCTGTACGAAACTTACGTAATATGTAATAGCCATTCAATGTAGTATTGAATGCTTACCATGTAATAATGTAAAATTTGAGATAAAAGCTAGTAAGTATGACTAATTTTATACTTAAGTAAAATGAGTGATGATTGAGAAACACAAACATTTTCCACGATTCTTTATTATTATTGGGCAGTTTGGGATTATTCCGACGTGAATCGTAGTTTCACTGGGAGCAAGAAGAATTCGCATCTATGTTATATTCAAGCAATCTACGACTACTTCCGGTTCGTAGTACTCCACAAAATTTATCTTAATATGGATGTTAGAAAATAATTTTACTCTCAATTACACTCACAAAACTATCTTCTTTTTCTCAGAGGAATTAGGTCTAATACAGTATTTCGATACTTTCAAACATTATATATTGTTGGTTAGAGAAGAAAAGTCTTGTCTTCTCCCAAGAAAATTCGGCTTGGAAGTAGCAGAAATTCTGAATGAGGCCTGATTCCTCTGGTAACAAGAAGATACTTTTGTGAGTGTAGTTATATAATTTCCATTTCCACACAATCGAAAGTTTTTTATTTCAAGAATTACTTTAGCAAAAAACATTCCCTCGACCCAGTATTGAATCTTCCAACCCCAGCAAGACATTTGAAAAAAAAAACTATAAAAAGCCTGAACAATGAAAGCCTTTCAATTCGTAAAAGAGTGCACGTGACAAAAGAATGAAATGGTTTTTCACTGTTATTGCGGATTTATATTAGTATTTTGCGTTATTACAAGTTCAATTATGCGAGGATGAAACAATTGGTCAGCGCAGCTTCGTCTAAATTTTCCTTAAAAATATGACTTTTGTTTTTCCGGCTAGATAACATACTACGGGTAACAGATGGAGGGAATTTTTCAAACGAAATGAAGAATTTGTACATGCACGCTCACATGACATCGCGTTTTAGTAGTTACGAAAGTATCACGTACTGCTCCGCGATCCAAGTGCAAACAGGAGTTTATGCGTGGAAAAATGTGGGAAAAAATAAAAAAAGAACTGAAAATGATGAATATTCGCATGTTCATCATAAGTTTGAAATTTTAATTTGAACCAAGCAACAGATCAAAATAATTCAGAGAATCGTTATATTTCTGAGACCGTCCTATCTCCACAAAAATGAGATTTTGGTTGGGAAAGAAAGATCTGCTCGCTACTGTAACGTAAAGATTTTTTTCTACTTTGATTTCATTTTTATAGGGGAGACGTGATCATAAGAGAAGCACATCATGACTATTTTGAAAGTTGAACTTTTAATGCTCGTCTAGCTAATCTCTATTCCCAAATTTAATATAGTTACTGAGGGAAATCCACGAATTACGGAATAAAAACAAAATAAATCTTGGTTAAAGGAGAAAAATCAACTTCGATCAACATGGTCAGATAGAGAAAAAAATATGGCGTCGTTTATTCAACCCCCATTTGTTCGCTTAGATGTCGTTTAGAAGAAGATGTTCTTTCCCTTGGTGAAACTCTACATGTTACAATTTCGCATCAAGAATGAACATCAAACGAAATTTCTAAAAAGATGGTCCATATTTATTGAAAGTTAAAGGACCTTTTAGATAGATTGTTTTTGAAAAAAATGGCATCGATTTGGATTTTTTCTTTAAATCACTTGAAAATTGGCCATAGTCGTGTTTTTATTCCCTACAAATATATGTTCTAACGGCAATAAAATAGCCATGGTTATCCCAATCTGAAAAGCACATGTTTTTTCAACAAATTGCTTATGAATAACCCAGTATTTGTAGTTGTGAGTAAAATATCTGGCAGAATATATCTACGAACAGTCTTTGATGTGATGGCACAGTCGGTTTTGTACTAGTATTTTTGTAAAAAAAACATTCATTCTTGGCGCTATGGCGTGGCCCACCGGTGAAAAAAACGATGGAAGCTTCCATCATTTACCTAGGTAAACTCGATCAGACTTAGTACATGGTATGTCTTTGAGGTTACTGGAACCGAATCTGACACCCGTTTTGCTATTCAAGAAGGCGCATCTAGAAAGCAGACTAGACTTATCGAAACTCAATATTTTCAAAATAACTACATCTCATTCTACGTAATATTACGAACAAAATCTATTCTTAATCATTTTCTAATTGGTTTTCCAGTGAGAAGTTTTCGGTCTATTTGCTCAGAAACCACGCAACTAATCAGAAAATTATTTAGGATAATTTCTATTTGTAATTCTATGTATAACGAGGTGTAATTTTTTTTTAATATTGACTATATATGTAGTCCGGCAATTGGATTCGTGATCTTGAATGAGCTCAAAAAATATATGGATTAGGTCTGGTGAATAATACCCTTCATCGATTTTTTTTTGTGATCCTGTGTTATTGGACGGATCGTCTACAGCTGTGACGTGGCGTTGTAGCTTCACTTCCTCATTGTTTTTGTACTTCGATTGTGATGGTCAATGTTGATAAGAGTTCGACGAAACCTTCCTTCGATTCAGAGTATTATTTACAGTGGAACAATAAGAAACATCGATTCGAGTGCGAACGCGAGATTCTTCAAGTTGTTGAAAACTCGTATCATCCGTCAAAACAGTCGCGAGCTGTCATTTGAAAAATGAAAGCCCCTTGCTCTGCAAAGTTGTAAGTGGTTGGTCGGGCATATAGAAGAGAGAGAGAGAGAGAGTCGGAGAGCGTAGTATACCTACATGTATATACCACGTACGCGCAGCTATCAAAATGCAAATCCAGAGAGCTGGTCGGTATGCAGTCGGGTGAATATGCGTAGAGTCGTATGTGTATATACATATACATACATGTATACGTATATATGCACGCGAGCAAGACGCTTATCAAAAAACTCGTGCGGGCCGTCGGTGCTCGGTGTGCGGAGGAAAGAGAGAGGCGACACGCACAAAAGCCCACCTAAGCAAACACCCGAAAAAAAGGGGCGGCCCCGCTCGGCGGGGATGAAAAAAATTTCGTCCGAGAGCCGCGCACCACCTCGTTAATATCGCACGGGCCGAGTCGTCGCTGCCGCCGCCGCCGCCGCGATGAAAAAAACCCTCTCGAGTGTGTTTGCTGTGTCGTCGTGAGAGAGGGAGAGAGAGAGTGAGTGAGACGGGGGGACAGGGGACGTGTAATGCCAGAAGCCACTGCGCGCTAGAGGCTGTATTGTTTTTCCCCGAGATAAAGGGATGAATGAGCCCAGTGCAAATGGGAGTCTTGCGGTTTTGCCCCGCACAAGCGTATTTGCACGAGCCTTACGAGATCCTCCGATTTGCTTGTGCCCCGGCTCTTGAACGTTTCTTAATATTTGATTGTTTCTTTTTTCGTCAGTGCGCTCCGGCGTCACGCACTCGCGTACTGCAGAGACCCGACGCAGCTCGTGTCGTGAGCACAAAAAAAAAAAGAAAAAAGCAACTTCATTCACATCGACAACAAGCTCGATGTACCTCGCTCTCGCACACCAGTTGAGGTGAACTTTTCTTCACTTCAGCAACGGTTGCTTTGGGGAAAATATAACCGATCCAGTGTCCTCGGTCATCAAAAGTGGATAAGAACCTCGAACTGATTTTCTCTTCTCCGTAGGAACGGTTACTAGGGGTGAAAACAACGGCAGCTAAGATTATCAACAACGGTTACTATGAGAAATATCTCGTTGACACTCGTTGACCCTCGTGAGTATTCGAGCTTCAACGAGTATCTACAAAGATTTATAAACTCCCCAAAAACACATTAACAACGGTTGCCAGGGAAGTAAACAACGGATTTTGTTGGAAATTGAACTCGAGTCACATCTTGCTATCACGACCACATACAAACGTACGTATGAACATACAGACATTTCTGGGATTCCACATTTTTGAGCCAGTAGATCACGAATATAAAGGTCCTGAAGTCCAACTCGTGAGGTTGATTCTCGACCCATTACGAAGCTTTCTTCTAACAAAGCAAAATTAGATAGACGTGAGCTAAGTATACAGTTTTGACTAATAAAATATGTAATCTCTCGCGCATGATTTGTTTGATTTGGGTAACAGTTCAGAGAGGTCATGAATAAGCCACTAGAGTGAAGAAACGTATTTCCAAAGGAATATATGGATTTTTATATGATCATAGTCTCATAATCCGAATCTGTTCGAATGTAACAGTAGTGGGCTGTAACTCAACAAGTATCTGAATAAGATAATAAGAGATACACAATGTACACAAGACGCACAAATAATGAACTGCGCAAACACGATTTCCGTCATTATCCTCGGTACTAAGTAGACCAAAGTAGTATATTTAAAGATAAATTTGGTCACGATCAGTTTCTTATATTTTTTTGCCCGGGAACCAACAAAATATGTTCGCCATCCGTAAATTCCTGCTGTTCATTTTATATGTTTTGCTGGTGTGTACAATATTATCCAGTGCAAGCTTAATACCCAGAAATGGATCTTCACACGATCAGAACATTATAAGAAAGAGGGACATCGTAGCAAAAAAAGAGATAATGAAAGGATCAATAACGGATCAAGAAGCTAGACCACATCGTAAACCAGGCTTCGCACATGTTGTGGGAGTTTTAATGGGTATGGGCAGTGGTTGTAGCATTGGTGCTGTAACTGGTTCGATCTTTCCAGCTGTGGGTACATCCTTTGGTTGCATTGCTGGAGCATTAGTTGCAGGAATCGGGATCACCGGAGCCATGGCGGCAACTCAAAGTTTCTGATGCCTATGCTAAATACAAGAAGTCCAATGACGTTATATGACGACGAAAAAGTTAATTGAAGAAATATATGAAGTATTCATTTTACAATGTGTGTTTAACTCTGTTTTCTCATCGCCATCCTCTTCATCCTTCCAATATTCTTTTGCGTGGGTAAAAAGGTCCAATTAAGCAACGGTTGCGTATAATGTCTACGTACGTACGAACACAAGTCGATAGTCAAGTTCCCATTGACTATCTCCCATGTTTTCGAATGCTTGGTGTTTCGTGACCGTAACTGTACGGCATGCCCCTGCAAGCGGAGAATCAGCATGACGGTCACGAAACGCCAAGCGTTCGAGACCATGGGACTGAATCAATGGGATCTTAGTGTACGTACGTACGTATGTGGCGATGTTTTGGGACGCGATAGCTCTCAAAGAAATTGTCTGATCTTCCTGAACTTCTGCACACAGGTTATTTATGGAAAGATGTAACTTAGATTCAATTTTCTATGAAATCCGTTGTTTATTTCATTAGCAACCGTTGCTAACGTATTTTTAAGAAGTTCTTGTTACTCAGCGAGAATCAATGAAACAATTTCATAGCTACCGTTTTTGACATCCCTAGCAGCCGCTGTTTACATCTCTAGTAGCAGTTGCTACGAGAAAGAGAAAACAGTTTAAAATCCACTCATTGATGATGAACGATATAAAATCTTTATTTCTCCATATCAACCGTTGCTAAGGGAATAGATATTGAGTTAAATTTCAATTCCAGTACTTTTGAGGGCAAAAACACAGAATATTTGTATTTACTATCGCCACAAATGTTGACATCCCTAGCGACCATCTTATATCCCTATAAACCATCGCTACGGAATAGAGGTAAAATAGTTTGAGTTTAATCTACTGTTGGCGGGAGACGTTCTCATTGGCATTGTTATTTCTACAAAAAGCTTCTTTCACTGAGAAAAATTCCCTTATCGGAACCTACTATATGATACAGTAAACGAAATTATAGAAGAATCTACTATAAATATCGTTAAATTAACTTTATTTGTGTAAATAACCCTCATGTTTTATAGTTTTTTCAACAATGCTCAATTACTATTTGATTATTGTTCATCCATCAGTAATTATTGTTTAATGAACCACAATTATAGTCAACTGTGTCCACTCAATCATATCTACTATGAATAAAAGTACTATATATAGAGAAAAATCTACTTTAAATCGTCGCCTGGGGGGAAAAAGCAACGATCTCAGAAACGCGCTAAAGAAAGATCTATTTCGATTCAAGCGAAATAAAAAGATCTATTTCAAATTGAGCGAAACAAAAGGATCTATCTCGAATCGAGCGGAATAAAAAGATCTATCTCGAATCGAGCGGAATAAAAAGATCTATTCCGAATCGAGCAGTATAGAAAGATCGTTTTCAAATCGACTTTTAAAGAAAGATCTAACTCAGATTTTACATTATAGAAAAATCTATCTCAGGTTTAATTTTATTTTGCGGCGTTTTTTCGAGTTCGGAGTTGATGCGGTACGCGCGCACTTGAGTGCGATTGCTTATGTGCGTGTGTGTGTATGTAAATATGTGTGTATGTGTGTGTGTAAGGACACATCTGAATGTAATATGCCAAGTTAACTATTTACGTTGAACAGTTTTTGCCTCGATGGTTTCTCGTAGAAATTTGAATACATGTGTTTTTGAGGTCGCTGATAACGAATCCCGCCTCAAATTTTGAAAATTCAAATTAGAGCCTCTAAGATTACCTGACAAAATTTTGGAAAAAAAACTGAATTTTGTCAGGTGATCTTAGAGGCTCTAATTTGAATTTTCAGGTTGTTTAGGTCGCTGATCACGAATCCGGCCTCAAATTTTGAAAATTCAAATTGTTGAAAACATTATGTTGGTTATACGTTTAATATGACTCTCGTCTGTACGTGATCAAGGTTAAGGCTGATTTCAGTCTGAGGCCGGATTCGTAATCAGTGACCTCAAAAACTCATGTATACCAGTTTTCAATTAAATTCAATTTTTCTTCCAAATTTTTGGCCTGCAATCTTAGAAGCTCTAATTTGAATTTTCAAAATTTGAGGCCGGATTCGTGATCAGCGACCTCAACAACCCATGTATACCAATTTTCAACAAAGTTCAATTTTTCCGAATATCAAGTGATCTTAGAGGCTCTAATTTGAATTTTCAAAATTTGAGGCTGGATTCGTGATCAGCGACCTCAAAAACCCATGAATACTGATTTTTAAAAAAATTCAATTTTTTTCCAAAATTTTGTCAGGTGATCTTAGAGGCTCTAATTTGAATTTTCAAAATTTGAGGCGGGATTCGTTATCAGCGACCTCAAAAACACATGTATACCAATTTCTACGAGAAACCATCGAGGCAAAAACTGTTTAACGTAAATAGTTAACTTGGCATATTACATTCAGATGTGTCCTTATACACACATACACACATATTTACATACACACACACGCACATAAGCAATCGCACTCAAGTGCGCGCGTACCGCATCAACTCCGAACTCGAAAAAACGCCGCAAAATAAAATCAAACCTGAGATAGATTTTTCTATAATGTAAAATCTGAGTTAGATCTTTCTTTAAAAGTCGATTTGAAAACGATCTTTCTATACTGCTCGATTCGGAATAGATCTTTTTATTCCGCTCGATTCGAGATAGATCTTTTTATTCCGCTCGATTCGAGATAGATCCTTTTGTTTCGCTCAATTTGAAATAGATCTTTTTATTTCGCTTGAATCGAAATAGATCTTTCTTTAGCGCGTTTCTGAGATCGTTGCTTTTTCCCCCCAGGCGACGAAATATAGTATAAATAATACTATTTATATGGTATACATCAGTGAAATTTGTATAGTGGAATTCACAATATCTCATAGCTGGGTCAAAATAGAACTATATTTATAGTAGATTTATAGTTCACCCAACTATAAACTGCTCTCAGTGTTGAGAAAGCATACTGCCAATGCAGTTAGCAGCTGTTTTTTGATCGTACACAGTCTCTTAATTCATCAAAACTGAATGGATTTCTAATAAAGCAGATCTTTTGTCTAAATTGGATAAGGTGAGAAGATTAAATAAGTTGTTAGAGACACAATAGCCCTTCGAATGACTGTGAATGAAATCGCGAAATATTACTCTCTGGGACTTTTCATCGTTTGCGATACAATTTGTGGGCTGTATCTTAAAAAATATTCTAAAAATCTGATAAGAGATACACAATGTACACAAGACTCCGCGGAAACCAAAGTGCACGAACACTCATTTTTGTCTTCATCCCCACTCCTACGTATAATATATAGTAGTATATTAATTAAGAAAAACTCGTTCGCAAGCATTTCCGTAAGTTTTTAGTCACGAACCAACAAAATATGCTCGACCCTCGCAAATTCTTGTTGTGCATTTTATATGTTTCGCTCGTATGCGCAGTATTATCGAACGCAAGTATAATAGCCACAAATAGTTCCACACGGAATCGGAACATGAACCAGTGGAAGACCACAACTATATCAGCCGTAAACAGCCCTTTACGCAAACGGATCACGAAGGAGATGATGGAAGAATCAATGACAGATGAAGAAGCTGATTCGTATAATGCTCAAAGGTGGGGAATAGTTACAGGAGTTTCAGTGGGTATGATCAGTGGTTGCAGCGTTGGTGCTATTGCTGGTTCGGTATTTCCAGTTATAGGAACCGCTTCTGGCTGCTTTGCTTTTGCGTTTGTTGCAGGACTCGGAGCCACCGGAACCATAGTTGCATCTCAGAGTTGATGTCTGTACTTAATCAAAGAAGTATAATAATACAGAGTGTCGTCTAAAAAGTAAACTAAAGAAATACAAGGAATGATATTCTCTGTCAATACGTATTTTTCCATGTTTCCTATTATGCATTCTCTCATTCCTTCCAATATTCATTTCCTGGTGTAAAAAAGGATAGTCAAGGCTGCTATGAAAAAAATTGAACTCACTCTGCACTTTGCTTCGATGAACTTTCCAACAAAGTTTTATCAAAATCCAAATATTTGTGACCCGCTTGAGCAAAGGTTGCTATTGAAAATTGAATCAGTTGCACATTTTGCCAGAAACGCTGTGAGTGCAAAATCCTAGAAGCATCGGACTATTCCTTTGAGAGGTATTGTGAACGACGGATATGAAACTCACGATTTCACAAAGGAATTTTTGATTCGTCTCGGGCATATTAAAATTATTGAAATTGATTCTTTATATCCAGTCACTTGCGCATAATCGTATTTTTAGAATTAATTTTTTTGAAACGAGATTACTGAAATGAAATTGAAATTTGAAACTGTTTGCCTTTGAGATAACCTCACGAATAAAATATCATCCCTCTGATGACTGGCATGGGATTGTGAGTCTCTAATCTTTGCTGAAACTTGGCTTTCGGATACCCAAATGCTCATGCATATATTCGTTAGGTCTGAAGTTTCGTTTTCCTGAAGGCATTCGTGAATCCTCATTGATGTTATGTGTGAACATAGTATCTATCAATACAGAAACCGATAAATGAGGAAATATTGTATCTGCATGAAATGAAGAATGGTTCGCGCATATCCCCAGAACCAGTTGAACAGTTATAGAGATTATCTACTCGCGTATCTCAAAATCATTTCACTTACTCTAAGATCCGGATCAAAAGCCTGCCACTCCTCTTATTAGTAAGCTTATACCTTTTGCTAAGAGTAGGTAAACTGACAGAAGCCCATGCATGCATTCAATCTAATATATTTCTATAATTTATCTACACGTAAGCTTCTACTTTCAATATTGGGGAGCTTCGAGAATTCAAAAATTCTGATAGATTCATGCGGAGTTGAGGATTCTATGTCGAATAATTTGAATTAGGTAAGTGAGACGTTCGGTTCCAAAATCTGCCAAGTCTGAAAATGTTGCAAATCGAAATAGTCTATCAAAATAGTGGTGTGTCATTGGCATTGCAAATCAAAACGAGGCCAAGTCAAAAAATGTAGTTTTTCATTTTATACTATGTGACGCGTTTAAGCAAATATTACTTTTATTCCATTAAATTTGCAATTGAAATATTGGTGTTATAAACAAAAGATGAATTTTATTAGTACGAGAAGAATTAATTAGGTCATATTTTTCTGTTTTCCTGTTTAATCAAAATTGGAGCTGATATGAGGGAATGATATCCATGCCGTTAGTAACGATGGGACATCATTTACATTTGGACAAAAACTTGGATCTTCCAATGTTCATATCTTTAAAAAAAATTAATTTGAAACAAAATAAGAGAATGCGACCAGATTATTTTTCAATTACAGTAGCGAAGCACAGAAAATAATTAAGTTTTCTGGAAAATTCTCTAACCATATTAGGAAAATTCCAGGGTAATTCTTTCAGAAAATTTTTCAAAAGCACATAAAGGTTATACTTGAATTTTCGACCATCATCGAAATTGCGAGGTAGATAAGAAACGCGACAAAATATTCTAGAAATTAAATTACAAAATGTTAATGCTCTGATCAAAATACAACCAAGTATTGACTCACCTGCGCGAAAAATTATACGGTCTCGAACAAGCTCTTCTCCACTCGCAAAATTAAAATACTTATTTCAGCGAACATTTTATGAGTGGAAAAGATGTATTTCCGAGAAACAAGTTTCAAATTATTTTCTGAAATCACGTTTTGGTAGAAGGATCATTTTATTGATTGATAAAATCTGTAACAATTATCAGCAAATATTGTCACATACAGTATAGCTATTCAACCCAGTTTGTGCAGTCTGGCAGTTTTAAACACAAATGAAATGAATGATTCATTTGCAAAGTCTTATTCATTATTTTCCATAAACGTAAGGAGAAAACTAGCGAGTCTGAAGAAGTTGCGGTTAGTGGGTCCAATGGGAAAATAGTTGAATTTACAGGCAGACGAACTGACGTAAATTCAATAACTATTTCACTTGTGTCTCGTATACCAAGAGATCATATACCAATAAAACGTAGACAGATACTGACCAACAATACTTAATATCATTAATACCCTATTTTTCCGCGACACTGCGTCTTAGAAATCACATAACTCATGAGTCTCATTTTATCTGTAATTTCACAGAGTATATATCGTACTAGCAATTTTCGTTTCGCGGGAACTGAATTTCATATAATTCTGCACACAAAACTCCATGCTTAAATAAATAGACTATTTTCTCATTGACAAAGAACGAATTAATCGGGCGTACTCAATGTTAGATACTTTACTATGAGCGTATTCCGACGTAGTTTTCATTACCTATACAGCTGGTGTCAAATTCAGAAGCAAAATCATCGTATAAATTAGAAAATTGTATTTAGGTGAAACCGAATACTGTAATACCGATAAGCATTGGAGGGAAACCCGAAAGGTTTTAAAGTAAAACAACGGACTGTGGATAAGTCACTTAAGTGAGGAAAAGTACTTCCAAAGGAATATATGGAGTGATATATGACCACAGCTTATTTAATGAATAAAAATTTAATTTAATATAATAGTGAGCTCTGACGTAAAAATATTCGAAATAGGTGATAAGAGAAACATAATGTTCGAAAGATGCATGAGTATCGAGCTGTGCAAACACGATACTCGACCTTATCGCTACTTCTAAAGTAGGCCAAAGTAGAGTACATTAGAAAAGAAAAAATTTGGTTCCGAGCATTCTCGTTCGTTTCTTTCCCAGCAAACCAACAAAATATGTTCGCCATCCGCAAATTCCTGTTGTCCACTTTATATGTTTTGCTGGTGTGTACAGTATTATCCAGTGCAAGCTTAATACCCAGAAATACATCTTCACACGATCAGGACATAAGAAAGGACTTCGGAGCAAGAAGAGAGATAGTGAAAGGATCAATAACATATGAAGAGGCTGCTCCAAAACGTATGCAAATGTTCGTACATATATTTGGACTTTCAGTAAGTATGGCCGGTGGTTGTAGCGTTGGCGCTATTGCTGGTTCAGCGTTCCCAGTTTTGGGAACCACCTTTGGTTGCATAATTGGCGGGTTAGTTGCAGGACTCGGGGCCAACGGTACCGTAGCTAAATTTCATAATCCCTGATGCCTGTGCTCAATCCAATGATATCAATTGTCATCGAAACAGTAAGCTGAAGAAATATAAGTAATTGTTCACTTTACAATATGTGTTTCACTCTGTTTCCCCATTTCCATTCTCTCCTTCCTATCAATATTCTTCTCCAGGGGTAAAAAGTACAGTAAAGCATCCGTTGCTTCGAAAAAATGTAACTCTAGACCTTACCAGTATGTACTCACCCATAAAGTTACATCATATATACAAATTTACTGTTAATACTCCAAATCGAAAATGATTCATAGGATATCTCAAGAAAATTAAAACGTTATGTATGGCTTGAGATGTAAACAATAAATATATCCAAGAACCATCTCACAAAGTTGCATCGAGATTAGTTTTCGATAGGTTGTGCCAATTCCTAGTCAGTTATAGCTCCAATGATTATGTACTCATGATTTTTTACTTGATGAAATAAAAAGTATGGTGAAGTCATTTTGAAAACTTAAGATTAAATCATACAGCAACGTTTAGTACATAAATACATGGTTATTTTTGTGGTATTTTTAAAAAAAATCAACTAGATAGTTATTGCATCGATTTCTCCTCAAATAAGTGATATGAAACTTCTCTTCTGGTAAGTTGATTGGTAAGTTGACCTAACCACGTGACACATAGGTGTAGTACATAGAGATAGAAATGGAGAGTCCCGGTGATGAAGAAACGTGGAGAACTGAGCAGGCCGATCAGCTGAAGCAAAAATAGGTTAGATTAGTTAGATTTGTCAATAATCCCAGAACTATGAGTTCTAATGTTCTTATGATGGAAACTTATTTCCATCAAATGGATGAAAAACGAATGTTAGGTTTTAAAAATGAATACATCGGAATGAACCGATAATTATAGTTGACAACAATAATTGGAGTAAAACGAACAACAAGTAAAATCATAGAACGCACGTGGTGTGACTTATATCTTACCACCAATCACTAATGTGCAAAATTTCAGGAGATTCGGATCATTTCTTAAGGTATTATTATCTGCCAAAAAGTCCGTTTCTCGGTGAATTACGATAATGTAGGATTGGTAGTCTGACAGAGACTTCCAAAAGGATATGTGGAGTTTCATGTGATCACAGACTGATAACCAAAGTCTTTTCGAATATTATGTGCCGTGGCATTGAAAATATTCGAAAATTATGATAAGAGATACACAATGTACATATGATGTAAAAACCATTCTCGTTTTCATCCCCACTCCAACGTACACCAGAATTGTATATTAATTGAAAAAAAAATTGGTTGCTAGCATTTTCGTACGTTTTTTCCCCGCGAACCAACAGAATATGTTCGACATCCGCAAATTTCTGTTGTTCATTTTATTTGTTTCACTGGTATGCACTGTATTATCAAAGGTAAGCCTGCTACCCGAAACCAGAAACAGTTCCTTTCGGTTACAGTGGGAGACCACAACTACGGTAACCCAAAAGATCCATCCACGTGAGCAGATACCAACAAAATTAGTAGAAGGACCAAGAGCAGGTGAAAAAGTGGATTCGACTCGTGTACAAGACTGGTCAGCAGTTTTGGATGTTTCAATAGGTGTGGCCGGTTGCTGCGGCATTGGTGCCGTTGCTGGTTCGATTTTTCCAGTTGTGGGAACCACCTTTGGCTGCGTTATTGGCGGGGTAGTTGCAGGGATTGGACTGAGCTGGACCGTAGCTGCATCTGATAGTTGATACCTGTGCTTGATCATAAAAGTACGATGATGTAGAGTTTTGTCGAAATAGAAAATTAAAGTATAAGCAAAATATAAGCAATGATTCACTCTACAATATGTATTTTTCGATGTTTCCTGATACTTATTCTCTCATTTTTCACAATATACTTTCCCTGGTATGTAAATGTACAGTCAAGCAACGGCTGCTGTTGGAAAAATTGAACTCGCTCCACACCTTGCCACGATGAATCTACGGAAATTTGTCAAGATTCCAAATATTTGGGCCCCACTTGCACAATGGTTGCTACTGAGGATTCAATCGGATTCACACCATGCCATATATATATATATATATAGAGAGAGAGAGAGAGAGAGAGAGAGAGAGAGAGAGAGAGAGAGAGAGAGAGAGAGAGAGAGAGAGAGAGAGAGAGAGATAGTATAATCACAGAATCACAGAAAGATCGGACCATTTTTTCCAGAATAGTCGTAAACGATGAATACAAAACTCACGTTTTTACTTAACTAATAAGTACGTCTCGGGCATACTCAAATGATGCCAATTGATTCTTTCGTCTCAGAAATTTGCGTAAAAGTATATTTTCAATGAATGTATATTCTTATAACTTTTTTGTCATGAAGATAACAACTATGAAGAAGATACATTCACAAATAAAATCTTACCTCTTTATTGAATCGAAAATATTAGGGTTGTGGGTCTCTAATCAATCTAATCCTTAGTAAGATGGCTCTGGGATACCCAAATATCTTTTGTGTACAGTCGTTCGACACAAATTTTAGGTTTCCTGGAGATATTCGTGAATTCTTATGGATTTCGTGTATAAACAGAACATCCATTCTTACATAAATCGATAAATAAAAAAATATCGTACTCGAGTGAAAGCAAGAATGATTCGCGAATATCTTCAGATAACAGTCAGAATCCACAGACCTTCTCATTAGTGAGTTTATTTTACAAGTCGTAGAACGAAAAACAAAATGTCGTTTTTCATGTTATACCTTGCGACGTGTTCAAATAATTATCATTCTTATTTCATTATCTTTGCAATTAAAATATTTATAACTCATGTAGCGATCATAATTATTGAATTTGGAATTATTTGATTATTCTGCCCACTATCCTGAATTTGGAAATTCTGATATCAGGATTGTGATTAGCGACACTGAAAAACCATATTAATAATCGAACAATTATAAATTTAATTTGAAATGGTCGCCATATTGGATCCGTTGCCTTGAAATGTGACCTTCTGACATCAGGAGCGTGATCCCAAACACTTCTAAATCACTGATGATTTTTCAGATTTCTTCTTTGGCGTCAACTATCAACAATGAGTAAAAAAATTCACCTGTTCTTAGTTTTTTTTACCGATGATTCACCCCGGACATAGAGACAATAATTTCTTTTATGGTCCGTATATATACTCACTCCAAATTACCTTAATCAAACACATAACCAGATGAAATTGTGGCTCTTGATCTTTTCTTTCCATTCGTATAATTTTGGTTTACTATCTCTTTGACACTTAGAGAAAAATTTGTCTTGCAACACGCGATTTTCTTCGACGTAGAATTCGCCCACACATCAAAAACATCTCAAAATTTTCAACTTGGAATATGAGAATATTCGTGCTATTTTATAGATCTGCCAAATCATATTTTCAAAAATTTTGTTGTATCATTGTTTCCAGGAGAAAAAAAAGTTGGGATAATTTTATATACGGATCCATCCTATTGTTATGTAGATATATCATTTCTTCTGTGTATAGTGTCAGCGAGCTAGCCGGTCAACTCGCACAACGCGAGACGAGCGCGTTACGCAGTTCTTAGCTTTTGCTGTACTGAATACTCGTATAATCTGGTTGTATGCGAGTGCACTCCGTCGCTGCATGTGTTATTAATGTTCGCCCGACTTTTGCAAAACCAAGAAGAAGCAGAGCTGAGTCTGAAAAGCCGGAGCAGATAAGACACATGGATCTAACAGACTACGGATCCAAAGCTCTTTGAATAGAATAATGTGACTCGAAGAAATTTGAGAACGTGACCAAGAACGGGATATAATTTGACGTACGATACCTCAAATGATTGCTCGGGCTTTGGTTGCAATACGAAAAAGCCATGAACGCAGTTCAATGCTGAGAAACGTATTTCAAAAGAATTCATAGTTTCATATGATGACTGACTTATTATGAGTTTCAATGTTACGTAAATTACATGCCGATCTGGAATACTCTTTATAATTCAGAATAATTGGAAGTCTTTAACTCGAGAGTTAAACAAAGAGTCCTGGTTAATAGCATCCTATGGATTACCATTGTAATTGTGTTATTGAAATCATTATTGAAGTTTGTAAAGTTTCAAAAACCTGAGGATAAGCGACACATGAATTTTACAGCCTATAAATCAAATTTCTTTGAATGGTACAATGGGCTGGAACTGGAAAAAGTTGAAAAATGTGAGCCAAGGTAAGTTACGCAGATAATTAGTTGCAGTTGGGTAATAATGTTTAAGAGTGCGGGTCGATTGTTGTTTGAATGCAAAAGAACATGAACTTTTTTATGGTTATAATTTCCCTGTTACATGAATTACATATAAATGTTAGTATATTTAGAATAATTGTAGTTTGTCGTCTTGAAGGCAAGACCAGAAGCTCTTGCAAATAACATTCTGTGGACTAACATTGTTGAAGTGTTAATGAATTGGTTCCCAAGGGTTTAGAAACTTAACAAGCCAAAGAGTAAAAGACACTTGAATCTTATAAACTAAGAATCAAAATCTCTTCAATCATAAGAATGGGCTGGGACTGAAAATATATTTAAAAAACGTGAGAAGAGACGATTTTTACCTCTATTTTCACTCTCACCTACATCACAGTAGAATTTTGAGGAGAATAAAATTTGTTGCGAGCATTCTCGTGCGTTATTTCTCAGTGAAATAGCAAAATATGTTGGTCAATTGTTATTTCTTGTTGTGCATTTTATACGCTTGGATGGTGTGCGTGGTATTGTCCTGCGCAATTTCAGTACCCACAAACAAAATCAGTCCCTCACGTCTTCAGAATATGAGAGAGTCGAAGATCACAGCTGTAGCAGTGGCAAACGGAAACACTCCTCCAAGTGAACAGATCACAAAAAAGTTGCTGAGCGGAACAGTAACAGACGAAGAAACTACTCTGACTCGTTTACGAAGCTGGACAACACTTTTCTCAATTTCAATGGGTATATACGTTTGGTGATTGGTGCTACAACTGGTGCGGTGTTTCCAGTTGTGGGAACCATATTTGGCTGCGTTGCAGGTGGGTCGGTTGCAGGACTCGGGGTCACTGGTATTGTAGCTGCAGGTCAAAGTTAATGCCTGTGCTTAATCCAAGGAGTACAATGATGAAAAGTCTTGTTTAAAAAGTGTAATAAAAGAATACAAGAAATGATATACCTTTCAATGTGCTATGTCTTCTCATTTTTATTCTCTCATTTCTTCCAATATTCTTTTCCTGTTGTAGGAAAGTACAGTCAAGTAATTTGGTTTCTGTGGAAAATATTTAACTCACTCCTCACATTTCCATGATTAACAGGCAGGGAATGAAGAAATAAATATGGCAGACTGATTCATTATCTGAATATTCCGCAAATCACCTATCGATGAATATTTTCAATTTTCAGAAGTCGAAAGTCAGGCTAGAAGCTCTGCCAATAATATTCTTATTCCATTGTTTAAATGTTATTGAAATTATCTCAAAAGTTATGGTAAGTCTGAAAAAATGAAGGATAAAAGACAAATAAATATTGAGAGCTATGAATCATTATATCTCTGGATAGAACAATGAGCTGTGACATTTTAAAAACGCGAGTCGTGAGTGGGATACAGTTTTATCTCACAACTGCCGCGGCCGGTGTGAACGTTTTTCCACCCATGTTCATGCTTTATTTTCATCCCTTATTTTTATACTTCAATTTCATACTTCATTTTCATCCGTTATTAATATCCCACATTGCCATTCCTCATTTCTATCCTTCATTATTGAAAAATATATTGAAATTCGTAAATATCCAAAAATTTCTATGAAATATTTCATATGCATATGCTTGAAGATATGATTGAAATCGATTATAAACAATAATTTATAAATTCGTTGATTTTATCAATGAGTTTATTCATTGCCCGTCTCATCTTCCATTTTGATCTACCAAGTTTATTCTTTCATTTTCTCTTTTTGTTTCCGGGCTTGAGACTGGCAATTATAAAATGACCGTACATTAAAAATGTCCAGCGTTCAAAGGAGATTCAGAGAAAATTTCATACAATATATCAATGTATCGTTTTCATGTCACTCCGCAGTAGATACAAACGCGATTTTGTTAGTGGTATCCTCATATATCGTTCACATTACCTTGTGATGAGTATAGACGATTACATAACGTTCCCAGGAACATGCCCGGAACTAAATCGAGGATAAAAGTCGAATGTAGTTGCTAGGTGACGACGACCAACTGTATTTTAGAAACACAACTAGTCTGCAAGTCATTCGAAAACGACAGCGAGAAGATTGTGGTCGAGACGAAAACAACGACAAGGACAAGACATGTCTTTTCCATGGAGGACTTGACGAGACAGGAGGACATGCACGACGTGAAATTGACGGAAAAACAGAGTATAGTCAGGTGGGCCAGTGAGGATAATGCGGGTACATGTCGAGAATAGTGGTGACGATCGTAGGCTGTTCGAGTTGTCATTGTATTCTTCCGTCAGGAAAATTGTAAGAAGTGCCTATATCTTCGTCGGAAGAATCTGAAATGTGGTTTTCATCACTTGTATCGAACAGTTGATCATTAAACCTTAGTTTTCATGATGGAAAATACTGTTCCATACTAAGGCGCTCGGGCGGCAAACCTTACACGTGCCTAGAATTCGACAGCAAAAGACGAATTCTAGGCACGTGTGAGGTTTGCCGCCGTATGTCGAAATAAACTATTTCTTTGTGAGAGTCACCGATATGATTACAGCCTGATAATCCAAATCTCTATGGATAAAGCAGTGGGTTGTGAAATATAAATAAATAATCCAAAATTTTGATAAGAGACAAACAAAGTTACATATGACTCGTAAAAGCCATCCTCGTTTTCATCCCCACTCCAACGTACACCAAAATAGTATATTAAATCAAAAAAAGCAGGTGCGAGCATTTTCATACGTTTTTTAAAGATAAATTTGGTCACGATCAGTTTCTTACATTTTTTTGCCCGGGAACCAACAAAATATGTTTTACATCCACAAATTACTGTTGTGCATTTTATATGTTTCGCTGGTGTGCACTGCATTATCGAGCACGAATCCCTCAAACAGTTTCTCACGCCATCATCACATGCAAACGCGGGAGACCAAAATTGCAGCAGACGTACACAGGGAGACCAAAATTCCTCACGAAGATGTCAGAAGACCTCATGAAGATGTCAGAATAGAGTTAGTGAAAGGATCAATAACCGATGAAGCAGCTGATGCGACCCGGGTAAAAGAATGGACAACAATCATGGGAGTTTCTGTGGGTATGGCCGGTGGTTGTAGCATTGGTGCTATTGCTGGTTCGGTGTTTCCACTTGTAGGAAGCACCTGTGGCTGCCTTGTCGGTGGGTTAGTTATAGGACTCGGATCTACTGGAACCATTTTTGCATCTCAGAGTTGATGTCCGTACTCAATCGAAGAAGTACAAGGATGTTACGTATCGTCAAAAAAGTAAACTAAATAAATCTAAGAAATGATATACTCTACGATATGAATTTTTTTTATTTTTTCTCATTTCCATCCTTTAATTCGTTTAAATACTCTTCTCCTGGTGCATAAATTTACAGTCAAGCAATGGATGCTGTGCGAAAAATTGAACTTGCTTCATACCTTGCCACGACCAACTTTCCCGTGAATTACATAAAAATCCAAAGATATACTTTGTGACGTGTTGAAATAATAATCATTCTTATTTTATTATATTTGCAATCAAAATATTTGTTCCCTAATTGAGAGGTGAATTTCACTATCAATTTACTCCATGTTCAGCAAAAATATCGTATAAAAACTTGTCGTCCATTTTTAAAACAATTTAATGTCCTATTGTAATGAACCTTCATTTTCCACAATCCTACATAATTTTTCCATAGTGCAAACGATCCAATACATACATACATCTATATGAAAACCATGTAGAATTATGAATTCTAGTTGGGCTAACTTTTCCACGTAGAGATTTCTACTTTATCAATTATTACTGTTAATTAATCAATTTTCCTTCCAAAATCGTTGAATTTAGCGCAGTGAAACCAGCATACGGGTGAACAACTCGTATTTGGTCCTCTGTATCAGTGGCCAAGTCAGACGTTGAGAGAATTCAATGCTGCAGTCTGAAGCACGTTTCTTCTCTATTATCTCGTCTGAATCTTTCTCTGTATTAAAAGTGTAAGAATATGCCAAGAACCAAATATGTAGAACTTTAGAACTCCTGAGTCACTTTATTAGACAATTTTTTGAAAAGTATATAAAGGTTGTTTTTGAATTAACGCGACCAAATCTTTTAAAAGAATATTCCAAAAGTGTTAAGGCTCTGATCAAAATACAACCGAGTATTGACTCACATGTGCAAATGTCAAGACAAATCGTGATTCGCAAGTGTCTTCTAGTCAGTGCTTGTCTGACAGGGTCTGATACTCTCCTTGTTAGCCTGTTAATCCAATGGAAAAGTAGTTGAATTCGCGGACAAATGAATTCACTGAAGTCAAGAGACTTAAGTATTTACTGAAGTCTCATTCGTTACAAACTCATACATCAATTCCGCGATACTGCGTCTTAGAACTCATGCAACTCATAATTTTCATTTCATCTGTAATTTCAAGGAATATATATCGTACTGAGAATTTCCTTTACGTACGAAATGTATTTCATATAGTCTAGTGACATACCTATTGGACATACACAACGTTAGACACTTTATAGTTAGTGGATTGCGACTCAACTATAAGCATTACAGCTGGCGTCAAAACCAGAAACAAAAACATTCTTGACAATAGAAAATTCGGTTTGAATGGAGATATCTACCTGTAATTTCAATCAGAATTGGAAAGAAAATCAAAAGGCCGATAAAAATACCAAGTAAAACTATTGACCATTGTCATTTTTCTCTCGCAGTCGCACTAGTTCAATAATTTGGAACAGTTCACTAACCCGGATGAATAAGTATTTATCGTTAAAACTTGTAGACATAATGAAGTATCAATCATAAGAAACGACTGACGTCATGGTGTTTTTGAATTGAGCCATGCGTTCTCCCGGCTTATTGTTTTCTAAAAGAGAAAACCTCGTGACGGGACAAAATTCGATATCTCTAATCAGACTTTAGTTTATTTCCTTAGCAACCACTGCTAACGTGTTTTTAGAAAGTTCCTCATAATTCTGCATAAATGCAGGTTGGGTTCCGAATACACACGAGGATCGGTGAGACTGATATTCCTAGAAACCGTTATACCATAGTATTGAAAACTAGTTTGTGTTCCATCTGTCGAGTGCAGAAAGACACATAATCTTTATTTCTCTTTTACTCCACAGCAACTGTTGTTTATACCTCTAGTAGCCGTTGCTAAGGGGAAGAGAGGTTCACGTAAGCTTCATTTTCTGCTTTAGTAGCAAGCGATGCAAAAGTTCATGATTTCCCATAATTTCGGTTGTTTACATCCCTATACTGACTAAGAGAAGTTGTCAACTTTGGGTCACCAATCGTGAAGAAACTTTCGGAAATGCTCTAAGGCTACCTCAATATGCCATACAATCGGCCATTCAATCTAACGTTTTGATTTTTCAGAGGAATTTTATCAATAATATCTGATTTATCTAATGTGTAGTATATCTATATCTATGACGTCTTGTATGTCTTATATGTATAGATATACTGTAAGTGCATTAGCTCGAAACTTATTGGCAGAATATCTCCGGCAAATCGAAACGTTAGACTGAATGACTGCATGAATGACTTATTCAGATACCCAAACAGTATTTCGAAAAGTTTTGTCATGAAAGATTGGTCGTCCAAAGCTGACAATGGCTCCTAGTGAGTCGCATTGCACTTCCCAGTAAAAATTATTAATGTTTTGAAAAGTCTGGAAAGCTATAGAATAAAAGAGACTCTAATCCTATAGACTATTGATCAAAAATCTCTCAATGTGTGATGAATGAAAATAATCAAAAGACGTGAATCGAGAGTGTGATTTGACGCACGAATGACGAACTGCGCAAACACCATTTTCGTTCTTATCGCTACTCCAAAGTAGATCAAAGTAGTATATAAATGAAGAAAATATTGGCGGAGAATATTCTCGTACGTTCTTCCACCGCGAACAAGCCAAATATGTTGGTCATTCGCAATTTATCGGTGTGCATTTTATACGCTGGACTGGTGGGCGTAGTATTGTCCAGCACAATCCCGGAACCCAATACAGTTACCAAAACTAATACAACCGTAAGCGGTGGAATCAAGAAAGAATTGATAGAAGAAACAGTAACAGATAAAGATCCCACGGTTAAACGAGAGTTGAGAGTTCTTTTGGGACTTCCGCTTGCTGTAGCCAGTGGTTGTGGCTTCGGTGCCATGGTTGGCTCGTCATTTCCAGTTGTGGGAACCGCCTTTGGCTGCATTATAGGCGGATCAACTGGAGGACTCGGGTTTACTGGTATTATATATTCAACATAATCACGTCTCATGCTATGTGCTCAATCCAAAAAATATAATGATGTAAAGGGTCATCGAAAGAGTAAATTAAAGAACCAAGACAAAAATTGATATCATCACAATATGTATTTTTACGTGTTTTCTTTTTTCCAATCTCTCATTCCTTCTAATATTCTTCTCCTGGCGTAGAAAAGTAAAGTCAAGCAACGGTCGCTGTTGAAAAAATTGAATTCGCTTCACATTTTGACATGATGAACTTACCTACAATGTTTTATTAATCATTTTTACATCTTGCTGAAAGTGGTTAGAGTGCTAAATTCTAGAGAGATTAATCATTTAGAAAAGAGGTATTGTGAATATGTACAAATTCCACAATTTCTTGAAAGAGTAAGTCCAGGATATACTCGAGGGATGCTAGTTATTTTTTCATTCTAAGTCATTTGAATAAAAACCTATTCTCATAGATAGATTCACGAGCAACAGCTTGTTCTTGCGTTGATTTAGTAAGTATATTACATCTATTACGAAAACGCGCATTTTCAGAAGATCATTTATAAGTTAGATCTAATATATATTTCGCATTTTATCCATAAATCAATTTTTGCTTTCAACGTTGGAAAACTTTGTATCGAGAAATCTATTCAGAATTACTTGAAGTAAGATCGAATCTCATTCCCAAAGCCGAGTAAAATATAAATATATTTAAATATATACTTTGGAGAGGCACACATTGAAATTGGTTAATCAGTAAGTGAAAAATATTATCGAGATTTAATCAGTTATGAAATTTGAATGTATTTCTATTCAGACATGTAATTTGAATGTATTTAGGGCATTCTTCAATCGATGAAATTTCCGAATAATAAATTTGGTATAACAGACAGAACAAGACATAACGAACAAAATAATTTTAAAGACCGTATTGAATGATTTTCTTAGATAGAAGTGATTATTCTTTAACTGATAACATATTTCAGGAGAATAATTTCAGAATATGAAATACAAAGTTTCAAAAGATGTGCAAGTCGGTCAAACTCAAATATACTAGGTACTAGTTTTGCCTAGAAAAGTCATGTAAATACCCAATAATGTACGATGTGTAAAATATTAAGTTTCTCTTTTAGAACTTGAATAACCACCAGAAATTTTTAGGGGTACAATTTTAGGATCATACTCATTATCAGATTGTTTCCTCAAACGTTCGAGAAAATATAATACAGCTTCATTGTACATGTTTTGGAGCAAAATGGCGTTGTGACAGTGGGTCAATGGACAGCGTCTTTTTTCTTGAGTAGGTCAACGGTGTGCAGGCTAGCGACTTCTAGACAGTACTTGGAACAGATAAAAATTTTTTTACACTACTAATTGATGTCGATCGCAATCCAATTTATCCAGAAAACGCTGAGAATTCATTAATTCTCAAGATAAAATAAAACAGAAAATAATCTTATTAGGGAATAACGAGTCGTAATTTGAATATTTCAGTCATACTTGAATTTGTTGCATGTCAATTGAGTAAAATTTCATACATGAATAGAACCATAGATTTTCGCAGGGAAAATAACTGTTAACAGGAATAGAATAGCTTCCGAATACTCAAGCAAGATGAGTATAGGTGAAAATAAAAGCGAATGGAGACTCCATAACAGCGAGACAGGGAACCGTACGTGATTCAGCATCAATAACAACAATAGAAGCAAGAGTATTAAGATGGGCAGGGCATGTGTAGCTACAACGAATGGAATGAGAAGGACATACGAAGCAAATTAATTGGACAAACTAACGAATGAACAACAGCAGAAGATAGAGCCAGGAAAAGGTGGGAATACAGTACAAAAGAAGAGCTGGATAAGATACGCTGTACAGTGGGGGAGTTTGGAATGAAGATGGACAATTGGGGAGCTCGCGTGTCACTCGGGCCATCAGAGTTCGATAGTGCCATGTAATAATCAGTCTGCTCGTGAAATTTATCCCGCAAATTCCGTCAAACTTTATACTTCGCAGTTCAGCGATTTTTTCTTCCTTCGAAAATACGACATCATTAAAATTTTTGTTCCAGGTGAAACTATTCGTTTGACTAAATTTATCGCAAAGAAATTTTTAACAGCTCATTTCCGTCAATCTTGTCGTTATTTCAATATGTATTGGCGTACCCGAATATTCATAGTTGATATCTATTGAGCTAGATTAAAAGAAGTATAGCTGAAGGCTGCACGTATATATTTTGAAGTGAATTAAACAGAGCCAGTGGCTCCCGAGCGGCAAACGAATATCGTTATAATTCCCATTGAGAGCAAGGTATAATTCCACTGGACGTTCTGATTTGAATGGGATATACTCCGGCACAGTAGCTCATCCTGAATAGCTTTCGTTTCATACATACGTATGAACAACGTGACGGGGGTTGCGCGCATTGTACATACAAATAATTGCTCCATTCAACTCGGTGTGAAATTTGAATATTCCCCGATGAAACATTCGCACACGCGCGCGTGTGTATGTGTGTAAATATCATTTTGCATTCAATTGCTCCTTACTTTCTAAAGAATCCTCTGTTACGCTTACTTACCCTGTTTACTCATCTTTCTATTCGAATAATAGCACGATTCATTCTGTCCCATTAAGGGGTTGTTAGTTGGCTTTGAAAGACGGAAAAATCAGGTCTTTATAGATTATCTTTTTTTCTTTCAAGCTGATAAAGGAATTGAAGTAGAATTGAGAAACGATTTGATCGTTCATTGAGCATGTCACGAGGAATGAAAAAAAATGTTCATTTAGATTTAAGTTACAAAATTGTTTCATGGCATCGCGTAAACAGAGGGCATCTCTTTTTTGACGAGGCAACTCTTTGTAGGGTATCGATTTCCGGACAGTACCAGGAACGAATAGAAAAAGTTTCTTCCATCCAATATGAGCTCAGCTACCGGACTACTTTGGCTTTTACAAAAATATTGAATCTAGCAAATTCGACTAACGTTTGAACTTTTTTTCATGAGAAATCGATGTTGAATTGATTATAAACCATGTGATTATCTGTTGGTCACAAAAAGCCGAGGTCGTCCGGTAGTTTATGTATTTGGAATCTAGGTATAGTTGAAATTTCAAGTCAATCGGAAAAAAATTGAGCGAGCTCACAGTGTACGCCAGTTTTGAAAAATACAGTTCCAAGATAATCACGCGTTTGAAGTTTTGTTTTAACGTTTGAAACCATTGAAAAGGTCCCCATAAAATAGGGCGTAAAAAATTTTGAAAATATTTTCTGCTTAAAAGTTAATAAAATATACCCAATGGGTACACCCGACGTGTCATGTTTCTCAGATTTCGTATTTCCGGTGCTCTCTGCATGGACACGAGTGGCGATTGGATTATGTTGGTAGTATTAATAGACAATTTTCGGTGGCGTCCTCGCTCATTCAGCACTCGAAACTACTCTCTTACAACATTTTGAACTTTTACTACCCTATTTATTCCTCTTTTTCTTATTTTACTCTGCTTACCAAATTATAATAAACAAATGTAATCATTCTTATTTCTTTACATGTGACTACTCTATCTTACATAAACCATCTCGTCTTTTGATTGGTCACATTAGTTTTCCTCAAACTATTTTTTATCTTGCTCGAAATGCTGTTTTTCGAAAATGCTTTTCAAGGAATTTGTCATTGTGGCTGATACGATTAATCACATGCGGAAATACTAGAAATTACCTCAAAGATTCACAATTGCCGTGATACAGATGTAAATATGAATCGAGTTTGCACTCTTGTCAAATGATGAAAATATGTTAATTGATGAAAGTTTGAACGATGCTGGGACACGTAAGGGGGTTGAATCATATAAAAGGTACATTGACTACTTGAATTTTACAATACCCGATTTGATTATGATCAAAGACTGGTGAAATTTCGATTTTTTCTAATACGTCCATATCTCATCTCATACATTTGAAAATACTTTGGAGAATTCATCGGGGTACCGAAAGACGCTGCGTATAATGTTTCACACGATTATAACCAAACATGTGTCTACTCACGTATTTGGTTATACGGAGTCACACGTTAAATTATAATATTTTATAGAATTTAAAATATTTTATAGTGTGGAAAAACTTTTTGATAATGAACTCTTCGATTTGCAGCCTTGTGACAATACGAAAAAGGCATTATACTCCATACATTTCAATTGTGATATTTTCTCATTGGCTCTTATGCCGAGATCAATCCATCAATCGATCAATGTCTGTAAAAAATATGAAAAATCTATAAAAATTCAGAGTAATAGATATTTATAAGTGTAATACCATATGCTATATAATAAGTGCAAGTGTGTGTATAATATAATAGATATACTGTAAATGCATGAGGCAGTTATTTTTTACTTTTCCACAACAAATGAACATTAGTACCCAAATAACATAAATAATATCGATCGAGTCTGCAAAAAGGAAAGTATTTGTGGCAATTCCGTATGATAATCATCAATCGAATTAACTTTTGACGCATTGACGATTTAATGTAAATTGAGACAATAGTTGACGGTAATTACTGGGCTCTTGTTAATTGCTCATGTACATAAGCTATACAGAATGGAGCATATTGTCCAAATAACATTAATAATATCGATCCAGTTTGCAAATGTGAAAGTATTTACGACAAATCCCATCGTAATTATCGACTGAATTAACTTTCGATGCATTGACGATTTAAGGGGGGATCATATGCCAAAGGAGTAACATAAACTATAAAAAGTGACACATCATCGCTCAAATGACTTCCATAATCGATTGCGGAGAATTGCGACGGAGAAAATATGAAGCATATGTATTTTTTTATTCATTAGTCAAAAGCACAGAAACGATGGTCAAGAGCCTATCTGGCATTTATATACGTGGAAACACGGTGGCTCTCTGCTCGACTGCGCTAAGACTATAGTTAGTATACAGGCCAAGCTGCTCTGACTGCAGTCGCGAGTCGCGAGCGCTTAGCAACTAGACGCAGTTTTTCGTCTCTCGTTATTGGCTTGTAGTTTACATTCAAGAAACCGACTAGCCACAGTCACATGATGCTCACGGCGGAGCGTGTTCTTATTTTTGGTTTCCATATAAAACTGGCCCTACACAGGTGCATGCCGGGAAATCCGGGAATCGAACCCCGAGGAGTCTTATCCACGGATTGAGCCACCGGCGGCGGCGCGCGGCGGCTCATTCCACAGTTGATCACTGCAGTAGCCGCTGTCAGACTCGAGCGCTACCGTCAACTTCTTGAATCAGAACCGTTTGTTGTTCGATATTTTCTACCTATATTTGGAAAAAAGACGCTCAAGATTGCTAAGAATTCAACTGCAGTAAATCCGTATAGCATGCGTACATTGTTTCAATCTACAATGGAAGAATAAGGTAAAATCTAAAATACAGTCCTGCAAATACTCATTAATCGGGAAAAATTCTCCGAAAGCTCATGTTTCCGCGAACCTTTGGTCTTAGAATAGCTTGTTTATATCGATAATAGGAATTTATCTTCATGTGTGAACTGCATTAAGTAATTTTAAACCACTGAGATACTTTCTTACTTCGCAATTCTCTGAGCTACGATATTATTTTGCGAGTCCCTCCGAGATACGTCCTTACTTTGCGCTCGCGCGAGATACGTCCTTACTTTGCGCTCACGCGAGATACGTCCTTATTTTCTAGAGCTCCGGCGTCCCGGGAGATACGTCCTCATTATTCTGACTCCTGAGATACGTCCTTATGAATAGGGAGGGTCGAATTGTCCTCCCACTGGTAGGCCCCTCCTAATGTCTGCCCTTCAAATGTGAATAAAAACGTACTCGACATTCATACATGAGCTAGTCGGACAATCGCTCGCCAACTGTGAAGGACACGTGGAGTTAAATTTAGGAGAAAGAGTAAGTAGTAACGCTCCCACAATATTCATTATCCCGTGAAGGGTAGAACGTCGTCGGCGGATGCAGCCGATCGCGCGGCGCGGAAAGAGTGTTGGACACACACGTCGCGCACGCATACAGACACGTCGAGGGGTGCGCGGTGCATTTTCGAGGTGGTCCAGCGGGGGGGGGGTGGCGCCACCCGCGCGGAAAGAGCAGCGGGCGAGTGCGCGTGCGCGCAACCCTCGGCCGGCGCGGCGGCGTCGCGCGCATTCACCCCTGGCTGCGGCCGCGGCGGCTCGGGACTGCTGGCTCGAGCGGCGGTGGCGGCGGCCGGTCGCAGTGGCCAGTTTCGGCTCGGAGCTCCGAGACGTCGGTCGCTCGGTTTCGCGCTCCCTTTTTTCTCCCTCCCCCGTTGTAGTCTGCAGTTCTCTGTCGCCAGCTGCTGGTCGCCCGCTCGCGAGAGAACTTCGCGCCTCCGCCCAGCAGCTCGAGCTCGCGCCGCCAAGTGTTTCCCTCTTCTTATCTGTCTGTCTTTCTCTGTCTGTTTGTGCCATTGTGTGAACAACAAGTGCGGGCAAACTCACTGCATCGAGTGCCAGACACCGGCTGGCCGGCCCAGCTGACCCAACGTCAACACACCCACCCGCACACGCACTCGCACACACACACAGGTAGGGCATAGTCGCGAGACGCACACGTGGCTGTGAATACGGCTCGCGGCGACGAAAACAAAGTGCATTTGCACACGCTCGCGCCTTGTCCCTGATGTATTGTATCCCTATAGGTTGGTGTCAGGCTCCTCCGCCCGGCGAATTTGCAAATTCACCACGACGACAATTCGATTGATTCGAACAGGCTCTCAATTTTTCAATGATAATCTTGTTGATACGATCTCTGAGGGTCGATGAAACTCGGCACTTGTGCCTAAGACTGGATACAGCTGAAAAATAACCTCACAGACGAGTCGAGTGTCATGGTGTTGAGGTGGATCTACGACGAAACTTGTAGAGTATTTCCTGTCTACTAACATTTCCCTAAAATACTACTGAATACAAGTTATTATACCATACATACACTCAAAACTGCACCACACATAGCTTATCATGTATACACACATTCACAAACAATTACTTAATTACCATATCATTCTACACAGACACTGAAAGGGTTGGGAGGAAGACAACTGTTGGCTGAAAATCTTGACATTATCTTGATAAAAAATGAAGTAAGACACTTGAGCAAGTTGGGTTGATCATTGACAATCAACCGAAAGTGTAATACTCTGGATTAATGCAGATAGAATTCATCAGTTTATGAATAGTTAATCATACTGGAGGATAGAATCGATAACCTTTAGATATTGTTATTCGTGTTTGAATCAATTTGGTATAATTTATTTGAATCAATACCGTAGGATTTTAAATTATGAATGAGAAACTGCAAAAAGATGAGACTGCAGGTGGAATCCCTAGTTTTCGCTGCTTTAATCGTTCTAATGTTAGTAATGTAATATCATAATTAAGTGAGAAAACAACTGTCGTCGTGATATCGCTGCAGGTGCACTATTTAATTTTTACTCTTGTTTGAGAAAAACAACCCGAGGAGCTGGCAGGTGTAGAGTTTGCACCAAGGAACTTTGACAATTTCAATTTTCCAAAGCGACGACCCTCAAATATCGTTCCAACGAGATTCGTTTAGACATACTACTCGCTACTCACACGACACTGCTCAAAAATCGAATCTCGGTCGAAGACGAAAAAGTAAGTCTGACGAGCTAGACAGTCCCGAGTCAACGTCCCCGACTCACATACATGTACGGCTCGCCAAGCTGACGTTTTCGACTCCACGAACAGCAATGTTCGATTTTGGTCGAGAGTGCAACACGCGCCGGGGGCAGCCGCGCATCGTAAACAACGCTCCCAAAGCGCATCATGGGAAAAATCCGAGATTACGAATCGAGCGCGGCACTGAGCGAGTCGCGATAAGAGCCGCAGCCACACACTTATCAGCTGCTCCTGCTCAATTAGCCGCCCACTCATCAGCTGTCACCGGCCGCTTGGCGGTCCACACTGCAGTCCCGCGACAGTCCGATGCCCTTTATTTTTATCCGGCCGAGATGCGTGTGTGTGCGTGCGTGTAAATATACTAACGAGCGAGTGAATTTGAGAGACGCGCTTTGGGGACAGAGGGAAGAGAGCCGATTATGATGATCCGAAGTGTAAACACGCGTCGGGGCCCGCACATGGGCTCCTTTAAATATAGACCGGCCGCCTTTCTTCCACGCTCCCCCACTGCTCCGCGCGGCGTATACTCCGCGACAGCTCATCAACGTCTCCTTCTCCTGTAAGAACCATGCGCGTGATCGATTGTCGGGGTATTTCCGTGTGTATCAAAGCACGTGGCGCGCGTTTTTCATATCGCTCGCTCTCTGCCTCCCTCGCGGGTCGAACCAGGTATAAATGTACATACAACTTATGGATTGTCCCCGCGCGCGCAGATTCACGTAATTTGACACGGTGTGTGTTGAATAGCGTTGCATTTCCTTCACTAGGGTACTCTCAGTGAATGCGACGATGGTGATTTTGTACTCGACGGGTTAAAAATGGTTGGAGATTACCGTTTGATTGTTGATTTTTTTACTGTTCGTCGGGAAATATCGCAAGATTGATTAGAGGTGAATATTCACTGTTGAATAGTGTTTTTCGACTGATTGAGATCGTGAATTTTTCCACTCAATATCAATAGTGAGCAAGAGATTTTGGTTGACTTATCAGTGAAATTTTAGTACCCATCAGTGGAAATGAAATGTTACTATTCAGAATAGTGAATATTTCATGAATTTTCGATTGAATATTCACTATTATTCTCATCAGTTGTGGAATTTTCATACCAATGAATAGTTCAAATTTCCAATGTGAATGAGTGTAGCATTCCAATCGCAAATAATCCAATATCTCGTATTATATGTGGCAAAATGAATTGCCCAAGTAGAAAGAGATTCTCGTGAGTTTAGCATACGCTGCTTTATTCAGTTACTTTCTTAAAACGTTACAGTGAAAAATCACTCTATCAAGATGGATGAATGATTAAGTGGATTTGCAGTTAATTTCTCGTATGATAAAAGTGAGTTCTCGCTTTAGTTCCATGAGTATCGATAGCAATAATTTTTATATAAAATTCGCTATTAATTTTTCGTATCAAAACTTGTGGAACAAAAGTGGAAATATTCACATTTATTGTATAGAAAATTAATTGCTTCCCACGCAATCATTCATCCACCTCCATACAGTGATTTGTCACTCTCATACAGTTGTTTATCCACTGTATGGTTTTAAGAGGGTATACACTGAAGGAAATCTTCATTGTGAAAATTACTATATTTCTCTATTAACGCAGGGATAGGCCGTTGTGGCATTTCTAAGGAGGGGGGAAGGGGTGTCATACCAAAGTGGTAACATAATCAATCGTAAAAACTCCTCACATAGAGAAATGTTTATTAGTACAACTAGGCAACAACTAGGGAATATTAGTAGACTTTATTATCCCAATCATAGTAATGGCCCCCTGGGAGAAATAACATACGTACATCATTAATTTATCACGATATTCAATACGTGAAAAGTATTCCATGTTTCTAGTAAAATGTATTGTGGTAAATGGTTCAAGTCAAACCAAAGGACGTCGCAGTTCCACTAATGCTTTACAAGTTTCAAGTAAAAACATCGATTCGTAATTATGTTCCGTAAATAATCAAGTAACTTTCCATCATCAATTAATGTACATAAAAATGTTAAAAAACTAGACTCATAATCAAAAACTGATGGAGTAGTAAACTTTACAATAATTTACATATCAAACGATATCGTCAAATTTAACTATGGAATAATCGTTACTGGAATTATATTATTCTGATTTTCTCTTATAATGACATATTATATTTCAGATATCTCGATATTGTGAAAGTACTATTACGCCGAATCGCCAATGCGGTCGATAATGAAATTATAGGAACTGCCGCTCAAACATTTCTCTTTGTGAATTAAATCGATATTATTCGTATTATTTGGGGCAGCCCTTCGATTATAGAAGACGAAGAAAAAATGATAATTTCTACTGTTTCTTCGAATTTTTTTCCAAATTCCACTGTTAGATCGAGCTACGTTGCAGCGTTACAAAAATAAATAGTGATTTCCACAGTATGATTTTTCTCTGTGTGCATGTATGTATATGCGTGTTTGTTGCATGCGCGAAATTGACGACTCGCTAGCTGCCCCGCGTTAATTAGACTCGATAATATATTTCCACCCTTTCACCAGTCATTTACTCCTTACCGCACGCGTGTCTATATACACGGTACGCGCTCCAGCTCCACCGCGATTGCTGGAACGCAGTTGAAAATACTTGTCTACACAGATATGACGGGATTTGATTTTACCAAAATTAATGGCTATCTGCCGAACATGCAGTCAGTTTGATTTCTGAAATATAACGGACGCGATGATTATATTGATTATATTGATTATATGTCACGTATCGATACAACTATACACGTAACGTGCTGTCTCCCACACACACACACACACACACACTCACACATACGGCGAACTTAATTGCCATTTAAATTATTATATTAAGATGTATGTGTGTATATGTGTGTGTGTACAACTGAAATCAATCAATCAGCCAATTATTCATTGCGCCTGAGCGCGCCAATTACAGCATAGATGCAACTTATAATTGGGAAAAGAAGAGGAGAGAGAGAGAGAGAGAGAGAGAAGGAAGGAATCAGCGCTCGGTCGGTTGGGCAGGAGCGATGATAAATATTAATCTGCTGGCCGTTCATAACTGGCGATGTATATACATATATAAAATACGAACCGGAGATCTATTGATGTACCGATGGGACAGGGGGGTGGCGGCAGGAACGGGACGGGGGGAAGCGCGAGTGTACAGTAAAGTTTGTAATGACTGCAATTTTCAAGTCGCGCGAAGTGAACATAAATGAACTGCTTGCTTTTACGCTGATTGACACTAAAGATTAAAGTTCGGCGAACTTTGGATTTTACTTGGCTGGGTGTGTGTATGTATGTATATATATATATATATATATACAAAGGGAGAAATGCGGAGAAACGGAGAAAGAGACAGAGGTGGAGTGGGGCGGGCGACAAGTGCTCGCGCTGATTATTAAGTTACGTCGATTTAGCTCTGCCTCCGTGGCGCAGCTCGGGTTAAAACAATGTTACTCCTCATTGTTACGCTTGCATAATACGTTTTCTTCCGACAACTCGGCGATTTTTATACAAAATAATTTGCGCGGATCCATTGTGAACGCCGTCGCGCCCTCGTCGCCCTTCAATTTTAATAATTCACCGTGTACACTCGCCGCGGAGCTTGATGGGGTTCGGGGAAAGTAATCTAATTGGCGCATGGGTGTATAAGATGATTGGGAGAAAGGCCGCGACAATAATGCAATGTTGCACCGACTCGAAAAGTTGATGCCTCTAACGCGCGCGCACCTCTACACTCAGCGGAGTGGACGGTTGAGATGCTCGTCGTTGCAAGAATACACTGCAAAAGTGATTCTTTGGTTCAAATATAAAATTTCACTTAATTCAAATTCTATTGGCTTCATTTGAAATGATAACATAGATTATAATGGAGTAAGAATAACAATGTAAGACTATATTATAATTTTACTGTAGAACATCTGGAGCTTTACTCATAAACTAACAAACTTCAGTTGTTTACGATAGAATTACCTTTAACTTTGTAAACTTGTTTGAATTTTTGAGTCGCTAGTTCGAGGTATGATGTAAACTGGGCTCGTTATTTATCGATTTAATTTTATTCATAACTTGAGTCAACTTCGCGAGAAGCTGAACCTCCACCGTTGCACCATAAGTCCTTATTGTGCGGTCTCAACACACATTTATATACTTAGTTACTCAAGCTCATAGACGAATTAGCATAAGTTGAGTGGAATTTCTCCTCGTGAACTTGATTGGTTTAGATCTAACCACTCGATGTATAAATCGCGAGGTGTACGGGTATAGTATAAGGGTATAGATGTAAACACTGCAAAAACGATTCTTTGATTCGTTCATAATACATGTTTCAGCGTAACGTGAGTAAATTTGATTGAACTTCACTGAAATTAAGTTGCAACATGTATTTGAATCAAAGAATCGATTTACAATTGATAATAAAATCAACATAGGCCATGATATTTGGGTTATATGGGTTAGCTATCATAGTCAGTTATGTTAACGAATCTGTTATAATGTATTTTGAGAAATAACAATCTCATTCTTATGGTCAATGCAGAGTAAGTTCAGAGTCTTTTGGCTACTTATTTATTTCGAACGCTCGCGGCGGATAGCGTGACTATGTTACGTTAGGATTTGCCAGTTTTGTATGTGGTTTGACAGTTTAGTGTTGAAGATATGGTAGTTCGGGGTTACTCTGAAAGAACAAGTTGTCGCATGGCTCGATAGTTCCTTCCTACGCTAATGAAGTTTTTACATGGAATCCTGAGGGAATATATAGGAATTTGGTCACCCATTTAGCTTTTGGAAATTTTCCCAATGAAATGAATTGATATGGGGGAGATTTTTCAAGGGATAATTCAATTATGATTTGGAAACGCATGCATGTAGGTCGCAAGCGAGCAGCGCGTCTAAACGTAGCCATATGATTATGACAAGGCTTCAAGTTCAAATGTATCATTCAATCATCTATCAGCACTGAAAAAATCATTGATATGCTAAAATCTCTAAAAATACCAAAAAAATCCATCGTAAAACTGATCAGATGTAGTCCGAACATTCAACACCGGACAATCTTCTATGCAATGCAATTTCATATACAATCTCTATTTTTTCCTCTCTCTACGACAAGTTCCAGTGAAATTGTTGGTTTTGTCGGTCCGCAATTACATTATACCACCAACATCAGTAATTTTCACAGTTTTTCTTTTTTATCTCTGCGTGCGGGTAAGAGTGACACTGATTCAACATACACTTGGTCATTCGACGCGGATACGCAATCTCTATATCAGATTTCAGTTACTCAACGATCGCCCCCCGTATGCACCTGTATTTAATGAAATACATACACACGGCACACCGGCCATTCCAAGCCGTATTTCATAAAATACAACTGTTGTACGCGCGGCGTATATAACACACTCGAGCGCCAAGTGTGAAGAACACAACGAGCCAAAGCTTGTTATCGCAGAGGGGCGGAAAAAAAAGGCAGAACGGCCGAATAAATTAGGCGGTCGGGCCATGCGCGCACTTAACTCGTAAGCCAAAGTGCCCCACCGCTAATCCCATCGAACACGGCTAAATCTATAAAGCAAGTTGTGCTACTTCCTTCGCCCCCTCCCACACAGTCCCAGCCCCGAACCCCCCCACCGCCGCTTGGCTCGCTAACGAATTAAAGCACGCTTTAACAGCTAAAGCGCCGTACATGCCCCGACGCGGTTGCCCGTTTCATCGGTTAATCCCGCGACCGATGCGAACGCGGCTCTCTTCTAATTTCTTGTATACGCGAGTGTGTTCGGTGCATCTCTCCGGCACATATATATGTATAAAACTTTGTTTTGACAACTTTGCGCGCTGGTGTATAAACTCGTTATCGACTGGCGCTCACCTGCGATTCGCGGCTCGAGGGCCATAATTGCGCGCAGTTTGCGCGAGAGTTACACACTGAGTTCGATGTATCGATATTGCAACACTCAAACTGCAGTCCGATTGATGGGCAGTAATGAGATGCAACTATTTGGTTGCCACTAATTTTTCAAATGTTTATATTTCAAAACACAAGCATTCCGAAATGCAGATGTTTCATACGTACGGGGAGTGCAGCCAATGTGCCACCCTCTAACGGGTTTTCCCGAATTTCGCAATGTTTGAAACTTCATGATTTCTCATACGGTATCTTGAAGAGTAGCTCATGACATGATAGCCGAGTTGTCGCATGATACTTTTGTTTTTGCGGATTCAATCGATTATTCGTGTTATTTTGGCAATATTGTTCATTATTCTATAGATCATGTTACAACTTTGGCGTGAATCGTGATCCCTTGATCGCTGAACTTAAATACAATTTTTCCGAATACTGCGAATCAAATGTGAATATTTGTTTTGTATTTGATGAATTAAATACTGAATTCGTTCGTCTCCGAACTGCACTTGATCCCAATCTAGCCATGATTCGTATGCAATCCGGACGCGGTTGCGCAGTTGTTCAGTAATCACAATAAATATCCTAGCTTGCCATTTGATTCGTGCGACTAATTCAATAGAGAGACGGAATATGCATGGTCTGATGGATGGAATGAAATGAGTTGGGCTGATATAATCAGTTTCGTGACGTTGCGTCTTTTGAACGTGTTGGTTGAGGTGTAAATGAGGGTGTCGCTCGTTGCCAACATCCGAAGGGCTTCTTCATGTGTTTTTTGCAAAGCAAATTGAAACTGGTATATGCATCTCGACGCGACCCATTATAACACGTTCTTCAAATGTGAAAAATGTATTCGAAGGGCGTCAAATCATTTCGATGGCGAGAAACTCGGATTCAGAATTGTATTCCACACCGAAATGTGTTTTGAAACATGAGAAAACATTGATTTTCCGATTCGACGAGTCGGAAGTCAATTTCAACCGGATTTCGAGTCGCATTTTCGAGACTGGAAACTGATTTGAGAAAATCACATAGGAATGTTACCGAACCATTCCAGTGGCACAAGATTCTCAGTCAACGCGAGGACCTGTCCACGAGTGGATGGCGGCGAATTTTGAACATTTAAACGAGTGATTAAAAATAAACATACCAATTGGATACGATATCTTATGTTACGAGTGCTCGTTTAAGGTATAGTTAGTATACTTTCGAAGCCATATTAGAAATGTGTATTGATCTGTATCAATTAAATTGCAAAAATCTAATTGAGTACTCGGGAGTTTATACTGAATCTCATACAAATTACTTTGAGTAATTTTGACTCCAATTAAGTACAAAAGTCACGGAAACTGACGAAAATTTGTATTTTTCGTACTTATCTCAAGTACGTTACAATTTAATCAAGTATGGCAACATTTTCAAGGAATCTTTTTCAGCGCGCACGGGCTGCGAGTGATTCGACACGGAAAAAATTCACCAAATAATTTCGCAGTAAAGTTCTATATATGTTGGAAAAAAAAATTGCCATTACCCGCGTCGCACATACGGGTCCAAGATGCATGACGGGGCTGGAGCATGTCGCTCGCGCTCCTACTCGTTTGATTTTGTGTTATTCCCGGGTAAGTATATATGCACGGGGAGGCGTTCGCTCGTTAGACATGCGTTAAGGCGCGAACGTGTCGACGTGTGCAGTGTACATGTCATCGCGTCTGGCGTTCACCACTCGCTCCGCGCGCGGTGGCTTGATTAAATATGCGAGCGAACGTACGAATCACGCGCTCGCGTCTGCTTGTGCGTGAGTCAAGTGGGGAAACGAGGAGGTGGGTTCGAGACGGCCGGGGAGGAAGCGGGGCCGGGGGCAACACACTCAAATTCCGTGTGGAAAAATCAGTCTTATTATATCGCAATTACTCGGGCGACTTGGCCGGGCAGAGTTACAAGTCGAGCTGTGCTCCTCGTCGAAGCGAGTCTCGCGTGTACATCAAGTTTCGAATTAATTTCCGCACCGCGAAAAAAAATCTAATCATCCGAACCCACGTGGATCGAGTCTGTCGCATAATTAACGTCTCGTTGCACGTTTTCAGACCATTCGATATTGCCGCGGTGTGTCTAATTGTGCGATGTATAGATAGTCGGATACGCTGTACGAACGATTCTTTAATTCGAGTACACGTTCCAATTTATTTTCTGAATATTTTGCTTGAATTTGATCAAATTAAGTTTAGTGAATTCGAGCAAAATTGAAAAATCGTTTTTTGTCGCGTACGATACATTTTGACAATCGCCGATGGTCGAAATATTCCCCAGCGAACGCCTCTGACTGCGTTTAAATTTTGATGGATTGACAAACTACTGCTTGTCATCATCGTTTGTACGCGTATAACACCCCACCCACAAAATTTTGAAATTTGGCGAAAGTTTTGCCAAGCCATTTTCGTACGATATTTTCGCCATACACTCCAGCTTGAACTCATCATGTTTCTGGAAATTTGTTGAAGGTTTGGAAAAAATTTAACGAATGTTTGGCATTGTCCTAAAAATTGTTTGATTTTCGCCAAACTTTCATCTTACACACTTTGGCTAAAATTATAGGAATTTTCAACTATTCATAAACTGATTCTATCATTATTCCAAGAAAGTTGCATTCTTCGATTCTCAACAATCATCAACCTAACTTGCTTGAGTGCTTCATTATACTTGTACTCAAGAAAAATCAATATCCAACGAAACTTTTCTCCCCTCATATGATGAATTGCGTGTGGTATATTTACATATGTATATATAGTATGCTAACTTATATTCAGTGATAATCTAGAAAAATATTGGATAGGAAATAATCTACACGTTTCATTCCAGACCCTTCTGATACGAATCAGTGGTAATGATTTATCCAGATGCATCCAACCTCGGATACAAATATCAGAATAAATAATACCAATAATAAACCAAACGGTATATTATTGTTATAATTCAAACGAGGGTATCCTTATTCCGGTATTCTCCTAGAACTTCGAAGGTACTCCCATCAATTTTCAGTAGTCCGTGGTACTAAAGTTAAGGGATTCAAATTTTTCCTTCAATTTATTGTGTTTTGATAAAGCTTATTGTAATCTGAGCTGATAGTTGTTGGTTGATGTTGGTAAAAATAAATATTATTCATCCATAAGTCCGCAGTACTCCACAAGTAGTCCGTGGTACTCTTCTAGGAGTACTGCAGTAAAAAACCCCTGGATATACGTTTTCTTCTATACATATTGTGTGTCAAATAAGGATTTCGTATCCAATTTTCACTTGCTAACAATTCGCTCACTTCAGTGTAATAATCAACAATATGTAAAATGCGGAACGATAGAAAGAAGAAAGATGAAACAAAATACATATTTTGTTAGAGAAGACACGAGATAAAAGGATAACACGTCAACACCCCAGTAATTTCTGCTGGCTGTTGTTTCAATCGACGTTGAATCGACAATGCGTTCAAACTTAATTGTAGATTGAATCGATGATTCATGTTACTTGGGCAATATTGTTTTTTTTTTTCCATAGCTCAAATGTTACCCGTTTGCTATGACCCGCCCTTAAAGTGCCGAATAAATACCCGGTGGGGGTATGCCAAACAGTCGCAATCGATTTTACACGTACGGGTGTATGTATACATATATTCATATACATTTATATATGTGCACGTGTATTTACCTGGTGTCTTTCGCGGGCGCGCACAGGCTTGATGAAAGCCCGGGAAAATTGTGGAGCGACCAGAGACGGATTTTTAATTACTCCCTCTCTTGGCTCGCTCGTGAGTCTGTTTGCCTCCCCCCCCCCCACCCCCTCATCCTCCCGCGGGTCGCTCCGGTTGTTTTTCCCTATTGTTGTCGTGTGGAGCGTTGCGCATTCGACGGAATATATCCACCGCTGTATACGGATAGGAAAAAGGAAAAAAAAGAATGGCTCTCGCGTGTGTCTCTTTTCCGGAGCACCAAAATATTTTTCATTCCCTCGACGTTGACGACGACGACGACGTCGACGACAACAGCGATAGATTAGATTGTGTGCCAGCCGGGGATTAACCCACATCCGCTAATGACGGAGAGCTACGTGTACGACTCCTCGGGGGTTATTATTACGAGGAGCTATTTTTTCACGGGCAGATATGAAAACAGACGTATACGTCGTGTACACGTATCGGGTGGAAATCGCGCTTTAGATCTCGATCGATCCGAACAAATCATAATTAATATGCGGGGGCGCAGGGGAACATATAGATCGCGACTCGTTCGATTGTTACCGAGCCGAACTACACTTAATTCCCGAGTAATTGGCTTGATGACCGAATAAGAGTTGATCGTGCCGGGGTACAGCTGAATGGGGGGGGGGGGGAGAAGGCGGCAAGTTTGTAAATAGAAATTTGATAGGGCAGAGCCGGTGGCTGCGGGAAACCCCTGTATAATTTTGTTTGCCGCGGAAGCCTTTAGTGAGTTGGACATAAGTTGGCGCGCTCTCGCCCGGTGCATCGTGCATCACGCGCGAATACATATATACCAAATACTCTAATATCAAGCTTTATCGAAACTTTACCCCTGAATACATACATTCTGTAATGCACCCAACTACGCAACTCGACCCGCACTCATCCCACCTCGAGGAGGCTATGCTACTTTCATCTTACTGCGCGTAACGTGAACGAATGAGAAAAACATTTGTTTCGAGTTGTTCGATGCGTGCAACCCCATTTTACGCACGGCGTGCGTTTTTCAAACTGCCTCTAAACGAATTCACAGAACGTAAAATATTTTATCTGTGCACCTTTCAATTTTCACGTACTAGTTGCATAATATACAATTATAATACTAGTGCGAGGTTGAAGTCAAGAACGTACTAGTGTGTAAAATGGTGTTTCAAATGTTCGCATCAAATGATGGGAGAGTAGGTTCTTGTTGCGGGAGTCGAATCTCATATGCATAATGCAATATCATTCGGTTCATTTCGAATGTGTAAACAATAAATTTTCGGAAAATGGTTGATTTGATTTTTATGAAAGTTTATGATTGATTCGTGTTTCCTGCACGCAGTACAGATATGGTGTACTTTGCAGGGCTGAGTTTTCCTGAGTTCGTTGGTTATCAACAATGTAAACTTTAGATACATGAATTCGGCTGCTTTCTGCAAATAGAATATTGATGCCTCTTACGAAGGACAGCACACATTTCGTAATTCCGTAATGTTGAAATATTCATAAAGCTTCGAAAGGGTCGAGAATGTATAGATCATAATGAGGTCGCTTTTACCCGATGAATATTTGAATTTTCAAAAAACGTCTTTCAAGTTATATTTCTATCCAAAAATATAATTTCCCTTACGATCAAAATGATTGGATTCTACGATAAAAAACACCTGAAAATTCATGTAATTTGCAGGGGATAAATTGAGCAAAAGTTCATTTCTTGTATAGAAATTTTTGAGAAAAAACTCGTTCAATGTGCTTACCGTTGCCCAAAATTTGAATTGGGTTTTTCTTCCCTGGTGGTATCGATATAAAAAAAAAGTGGTTTCGAGAAGATTCCGTTCGAAAGTAGAGGGTGAATTTTGGATGAGGCATCTACATGAGGTACGCGATTCGTCGAGCCAAAAAAGAAGCTATTTTTGCGGATGTTATTGCAATGTGTTGTGGGGCAAATAATGAGGGTCGAATGGTTTTCACCAAAAGACCACTTAATATTTGTAAATTAACACATCAGACTTATAGGTACATACATTGGTGGTATAAAAAACACAACAATATCTTCAAAAAACCGAAAGGTATATAGCTGATGAATAGCTGTATGTATTGTCTCTAGTTGGATAACCATAAACCAGCTCCAAAAATTTCAGCGCGAGCCGAGCGGCCCACGTCCAAAGTGATATTCGTGGTCAGTCAGACACTGAATCAGATCGGGACTGTCACGTCACAGGCGCTCCTATCCGTCGTCCCGTGACGGTGACATCTCTTCTGCAAATCTGCTTAGCGTCAAACGAGTGGGCCACCCGTGTATTCAAGACGCTGCGAATCTCGACGTGAATCTCTTCGCCGAGACGCGCGGTAGGCTCGAGTGCGCATCACGGTGACGTAGTCAGGAGCAAGGGTGTATGTGCGGAAAGGGGAGGGAGTGGGGGTAATGATGGGAGACGCGGAGCATAATTAATAAGCGCGTCTAATTGAATATTCGTAAGCACGGCTGCGAGCTCGAGGCAGAGCCGCGGTGCGATTCGGATATAGCGTAGGAGAAGCTTTTCAAACACGGCGTGTATCATATATCGCGCGCGCACGCTTTCACCGAGTCGGGGGCGAGAGGGGTTGGGGGGATATGACAATAGAGTTGTTTTTACTGGCCTACTTGTATCATCCTATCTGCTACTGCTGCTGCTGCTGCTGCTCTCTTTTTTGGCCGAATTATCGCACGCACACATACACAAACTTTCGCTACGTATACTTTCAGCCGGCCTTGAGGGTTCATACCAAAGGGTCAACGTAAACTATGAAGAATGACACATTGTTGCCCGAACAACACGAGTAATCGATTCAATCTGCTAGAATAAAAGTATTCGAGCGGTAATTCATTCCATAACACCGACGCACCCAAATATAAGTGGTAACTACTTTAGACCAGACCCACCTATTTATACGTGTTTTGGAACACAAAAATCGGATCCGAGACTTGTTTCGCTCCATCAGGACATCGTTTCTTTCCCAATCTCATTCAAAATGGTGCATCCAATATGTAGGATTAGATATATAAAAACTCAATATTTTTGAAAACTGAAAACTATGCTCTATGAACTATGAAAAACTATTTCAAATCATTTTCTGATTGGTTGCGTGGTTTTCAAGTGAGAATTAAATAACTGAACAATTAAAAAAATTGTACAACGTGACGTGATGGAGCAAAACAGGTCTAGGATTCGGTTTCGATGAATCAAAATACATATATAGATAGGTGGGTCTGGTCTAAAGTTTCTTTTTGTGTGCCGGTGACAATTTATTGTTAACCGAATCAACTTCGGACGACGCATCGATGATCTAGCGTGAATTGAGGCCGAACAGCCGTCAACATAATTCCTACCTGAAAATCGTTTGTCCTACCCCTGTTGTATGATTTCCCTCTTAATTTCCAAATTCAACTGCGCCCGGCCAACGCCGACGTCCTCCCGCTTCACTCGTTCATTAAAAAATGCCTGCCCGTCCTAATTTTCCTACGCCACTGTTATTTTCTCCTCTCTTTTCATATACTCCGGTCGCTTTGACGGGCGCGCGCGCGCGTACGCAGCACTGCGCGCACACGCGCGTATATGTTACATTCTCTATGTTTTGGAAAATTGCTATTTGAAAAAAAGCAGTAGAATTACTTCCCGAAATGAAAAAGCCCCTTTGAAACCGCAAACTCTCGAATAAGTTGCGCGGTGCAAGTTTTGGTGTGTATGTGTGCGGTTGTGTGGGCGTGCTTGTTTGCGTGCGTGTGCGTGCGCGTGTGTGTACAGGACAAGCGAACACGTCATATGTCACCGTTAATTTTCCGGGTGCTTTTTTTGTTTGTTTGTTTCGTTCGAATTGAGCAAGATTAGGCGATTTTAAGATAAAAAAAAAGGTTAGGCGATTTTGTCATGAAACACGTTTGCGCGTACCGAAATACCCTAGATGAGCTCGCTCGGCAAACGGTTTTCGTGACGGAATCGACTAACCTCGCTCCGGTGCATGATATCATATCCGTCTATTCGAATCGCAATAGAATACAAAAGATCGCCGATCTAAATACAATGCGGGAGAAAGAAAAAGCAGCTGTAGACGCGAATGGTTGAAATTCCACATCTAAATTATATCTTCTGTACATTACACACCTATAAGTATGCCCGAGGAGCTTCTCACTTCGGTACTCTCATCATTCTTTAGTACTCCATGGTACTAGAGTTGATGGCTTTCAAGTCTTTATCTCATCACCATGAATTTATTGAATTTTCATAAAGTGTCCCGACTTGTGGAGTGGCTTTTATTCAATATTGACAGGAATAAAATAAGTATTATTCGTCTATGAATGAACATGAAAAGCCAAATTTCATGTTATTCTCAGATCCCTCGAGTGTATTGGATCGATTGAGACGAAACCACGCGATATAAGTGGGGTATTATAGTTATAAATATTGAGCCAGACTACCAGTTGTAGAATGAATAGGCAGAATTAAATAAGATACATCTTCTTTTGGTAGTGAAATAGTTAGTTTTAGCCTGTTTTGTCAACAGAACGAAAAATAACCTCATAAGAAGATGGCAAATGCTAATTCAAGTACACAATTCGTAATTCAATTCGCTTCATCTTGAACCAAGTAAAATTGAATTGACCAAAGAATTTTGTTTGCAGTGTGTCAAAGGACACACCTGCTGCCACCCCCCTATACTGCGATATCTGCGCTTTCAGCATTGACACGCATCTTTCGCTCCAGACCAGTGTCTGTCTGGTATCGCCGGTGTACTTTTGTCCGGCGGTATAGAGCATATTCACGGGGTGCGTATCGCGCCAGATGCTGTCCGAGGGGTGCGCGAATGCGTCCAGCTATCTAGGCTTTTGTCTGAGCGTTCATTTTTTTGCGACAGCGATTGGATTAGCATGGAGCAGGACAAGCGTTATGGCTGTGCGGGCTATCCTATTAATGGCGCTAATCTTGATACACACACGTGTGCGCTATTACAATGTTGTTTTTTCAACAGATGCGAAAATTTGCGCCTGAACGAAGCAAGGGGACATCGCGGTCGGTTGGAAATAACGCAACCAGTCGATGGTGCCATTTTTTTTTCAATGACCAATCTATCAATCGTTATTTTTGCCAACTGATTCGCGCGCTACTACACTCAGTTCTCCTTCGACAAGTCAAATATTTCAGAATCAGCTATTTCTCAATGAACATCACTGGACGTATCTGGTACACCCAGACTACCCCGGTCGCAGATACGCGTCATGTTAATGTACACAAATGGCAAATTGCAATCGCGACGTATACATACGTGACACTCGCAGTTCGCCAACTCACCTCCAGTGTCAGCCTGTCCCTATATGCTTCCCACGCAGCAAGTCCCAGTCAGCGAACCAATCGAACAGCGACGAGGAACTCGCGTGGGATATCGGCCCACCCGGCAATCGCTGAATCGAGCGTTTTTCGTCAGCCGAGGATATCGGGAAAGAAGTTTGCCGCGTGCCAGGCGCGAGTCATAATCTCGACCCAGCTCCGCGGACTCTGTACCCCCATTCCCAGTGAGACCTGCGCGAGCCCCCAATGGCCCCACAACGATCGATCTGTGCCGCGTATATAGACGCGCGCGAACCGGGGGGATGTACGATTTCCAGTGTCTGTCCGCCTGTCTGTCACTGCACTCTGCGCGCGCTGCCGGGCCGAGGAGTCGCGCGCCAGAGATTGATATGCGCGCGCACGGCTTTGTCGGCGCTAAAAGGCTGTACGAAGGGCTCAACGCTGTTATGCGTTTTACGACCCGCCAACTGGACCTGCGACAGTCCGCACCTCCCGCTGTTAGACGCGCCCTTTGTACGCGCGCCGCGCGCGACTCTCGCCCTGCGTGCGCGCGTGCGTCTGTATACCTATACTCGGCCCATTTGTGAATCGCCGCTCGGAGATCGACCGATATTGATATACTTATATGATGCCCAAACCGGCTCTGTCTGGCCTATACGTTTTGGATTATGTCGAACACGTGATATTGAGATGGGAATTTTTTTTTTAAATAATTTTTCATCTAAAATTCAATAGATATGATGTGATGAATCATTACACTTGATTTTGGTGTCCATCGTGCTGGTTTATGTGATCACTCCTTTCCTTTCATTTTTCTTCCGTATGTAGAAGTGTTCTATACAATTTGTAAGTTCTTTCGTGAGCTGATATTGCTTACATGTTTTATCCATCCTTTTCTCACAGAGAAAGACTTGTGACGGGGCAAAAATCGAACTTCTGGATTGGACTCTATTTTCGTAATGTACAGCTCGAAAAACATCGAATCTCAAAAATCCGTACAGTACAGTTTTCCATACGTTTCATTACCTGATGTGATTCTGAGGAAACGATTTCGAAACGTCTCCAAAACGTCATCAAAACATCACGTGCTGCTTGGTTGTGTGACGCGCGTATCGCAACATTAATACGCACGTGCGCGATTTTCATTCACGGGTCGATCGAAAATGCAACCGCGACAATCCGCTGTACAAACTAAACTATGTATGAGTGCATATATAACGCTACAATTTGTCCGTGGCCGTCGTAAATTATTTTTCAACATTCCCCAGACATACACACATACGCGCGCAAACTCTTTGTTGCTCGAGCCCTTCTTTTAGATCTCTTTTCTGCGCGAGCTTGCGAAAAAACAAATTAATCTTGCCCGGGCCCGGGAGAGAATAATGAAATTTCTACTCTCGCGAGCTTTTGAGCATTTATCAAACGTAAGGGAAAAGACACGAAACAAAGTCTCGCTTTTCTCTTTTTCTTCCCGATACAAATTAATGAACGTGTAATTTCCGCTGTGCACCGGGGTGAAACGAAGGAAAAGTAAATAGATCTGAGAATACTTTAGGTACGTTCGGCCGGTGGAAGTATAGGATTCCGCGCGAGACTATATACATACACTCCAGATTAAAACTGCACTTTCATCGCAAGTCAAAATTTTTAATTTCTCTGCTCAATAGTGGATACCCTACTGTGTCTAAGTAAGGTAACGATATCCAATGTGCCACCCCTGTGAGTTTTTTTCGAATCCCACTATAATAAAATTAGAATTTTAAAATTCTGCGAACGTCTTGAAAGCTAGCTCAAGACCTATCAGAAACCATTGTTTATTCAAAAACTCATTCAAATGTTCAATAGATAAAAGTAACTCAAAAAGGCCACATTCGGTAGATGTATGGCACTTTTCTATACTTCGCTTGTTACAGTTTCTATACTCCTACAGAGACGATCAAACTGGGATTGAAATAATTTCGAAATCATGTTTCCAAAGATAATTATTAAAAACTTTTGACATCTGACCGAAAAATGTATGTAATAAAAGTATTTATATAAATCATTACAACATGTCTATAAGAACTTATCGTTTATCTCTTGAAAATTCATACATTTTACTTCATGAATTTTTCAATTCATGATCACATGACTTGTTACATTGGCCACTCACTAATATTTCATGCGAAAAAAAGTAATTTGGAATAGAAAATAGTTTAGGGAAAAGTGACGTGACCAATCGAAAGATGAAATGTTTTTACATGAGAGATAGAGTAGTCATATGTAAAGAAATGACAATAAGATTACACTTATTCAATGCAATTTAGTTAGCAGAGTGAAATGAGAAAAAAAAAACGAAAAAGCTGGGTAGTAAAACTTCAAACTGTTGTAAGAGAGTGGCTCTAAGTGCTAAATGAGCGAGGAAAGGACCAAAAATTATGTTTTAATACTGCCAACATAATCCAACTACAACTGGTGCTCTCTGAGCACCGGTAATACGAGATCTGAGAAAAGTGCCACTTCGGGTACAGAGGCAAATTAAAGTTCAGTCACCTTATGACACTGCGTTACAGTGGATATTGAGTATACTCGTCTGTAAAAACCATCTTTTCTCGGTGCAGTGACTATCCACGATATCCGCAAAGAAAATAGCAGTGAATATGACCTGATCACGGTGAAGAAAGAAAAATGTTTGACGATATGAAGAAGAGCATACGAATATGATATTGAATTTCAATCTGGAAATCTTGGAAATAGTAAGATTTATCAATAAAATTACAATAATAAATAATATGAATATGACGTTCATATGATAGAATGGCTGATTTATTTGCTTTTTTGTTCTGTAGCATCTTCTAAATTCGTTGAATTTATCTGAAAATACGTCACAATATTTGCCGGTTTGGTAATATAGATACGTTACAAACCACTGATCCATAAAACATGTGTACGTTTTTGACAATGCTCGGATCAGATCGAATCGCTGACGTGAGCTTTTAAAACGAAAACAGATGCTCTCGGAAAATCCAAAGTACGAGTTCATCATGAATCTTTTGGGGGTTCTAGAAAATATATCCGTGCAAAATTAAATCTGTATAAATTCGTATGAATCGAGATAATCGGCCTGAACTCTGATGAAGTCTCGAGGCAAATTTTGTAGAGGATTTTTCTACTGAAAGACGTCACACACATTCGTTTATACACGCACACCGTTATTTTCGGGATTCAATGGTTCTCGACCCGTAGATTACGAAAATAAGGGTTTCGAGGTCTGGTTCGAAAGTTCAATTTCTGCCTCGTCAGTCTTTCTCTCTTAGAGAAAACAAAGATACTCGTCAGATAATGGGAAAAACGTGTGCATAAATATACACATGTCCACTACAGCGGGAGTAATTTTGTCGAGGATTAAACGAACAGAAAAAGCGCCGTTTGATATCCATGTGGCTGAACAATATAGCTGCAAAGAGGGGTATAGATATAGAAGCGGGGGAGAGAAAACGGGACGGTATAAGTAGTAAGTGTAATCCGCGGCGCTGTACTGCATTTGAGAGCGCGAATGAGAATTGCTCGCTCGGAAATTACACTGATTTATACGCGCGCGAATGACTCTGCCCTGGATCCCTGGGAAAAATCAAGCGAAATTCAATTGGCCCCGGCGGGTTCAGCCTGGCGGGGGGAGGGGGAAGATTTTAAAAGCTCGATTAGCAAATAACGAGCCCGACGACTCGAGATGTATATTAAGAAATACAGGCGCGCGCGACCCCCCGGTGAATTTATTCATGACTCGATGGCGAGCCGCCTCGCTGTAGAATCGCTGCAGGAATTTCGAAATTCCAATTTGTCGGCTCACAGGGAATACCGAACGAGGGTTGCCGCGGCTCCACAATGTTGCTCTCTGAAATTGTTACAGTGAAAATTGAATAGGCGAACGAATTCAGGGGAGAATAAAACTTGTCGACAAATACCTCGTGGTGGGGGTTGCTGGAGATAGAGAACAAAATAATAAGAACCATAACTTGTTTTTTATCTGAAGCGTTTTGAGTTACAGCGATTACGGTGGAAGTTTTGTCAGTTTTTTCATATATGTATCGTTAAACAACTCCGAGGACGTATGAAAATGACTAGGAAACGGTATTAGGAAAGTTATAGAGGTATAAAAATTAGTGCTTATAGCCAGTGATGGGCAGTAATTAAATACGAATTTTTCAAAGTTTTTCATTTCAAATACATGTGAATATTTGAACGCAATCCGTCCAAATACTTCACATCAAATCAAATTATTTGTTATTTCACATTCAAAAGATGAATTCGGGCATAGGTGATTGTAAATTAATCACAGATCCGGCTCTCCCATCGCTGACCGAACGAACAATATCAAAGTCGTCGCGACACGAGGTGCAGCCGGAAACTGGAGCAGTTCTGCCATGCGTGGCATAATGATCCGACCGATCAATTTCTCCCTGTCTCTTCGGACGTGTCACGCGGGTGGAGTGAAGCGAGGAGGAGCTGCAGGTATGTTTGGTCCGCGCATAAATTAAAAGCCCCTGTACTGATCCATCATTCGTGAACGTCCGACACGTGTGTCGCTTTGCGCTCGTTTGGTGTCCGAGAGCCGCAGCGCGAGACGCGCCCAGAGAAAGATACGCGTATACATCTGAATCACTGAACGCTAAGAGCCGCGTTTGATCGATCGTCATTCGTTCTTTAGACAATTAGTCTGACTTTTAATTATAATCCAATTTGCTCATGCGCACTGGAAAAAAACTATTCGCTGAAGTATGAAATTTTACTTGAAATTGGATGTATCGGATTCTAGTTATCATTTCTTCGTTGAATTACGTATTTATAGTACTGAATTCCATCAGGTAGACTGAATTACTCGAATTGAGAATTTCCTTATTAGATTATTTTTTATTCTATTTGGTTTAACTCTTGAAAATATACCGACGATAGCCCTCTTGCAGAATAAATAGCGAGAGTAATCCTCGATATTAATCGCTGCCCGGTCAGTGATTAGCTTTATTCTGAATGATAATATAGATTATAATTTTAAGCTGCCAATGTGAATGAGTTTTCACGGTGTCGGGGAAAAGATATCTTGAATATCTAGTTTTCATTAAACAAATAAACTAACGCGTTTCCTGAATGGATTAGACAGCCATCGATATCAAATCGTGATGAGATGCAATGAAATTGCAATACTCGAATCCAGTACGCGTGAAATTTTATTGTATTTCAGGAAAAAAAAATAAACTTTTTTGAAGAAATTGTTTTTAGTTTGTACATTGTTATTCCAAGAGACGATTCGAATCGAAAGAAATATTGATGTTTCGCGTACACCACGACCGAAATATGGACCTGTGATTGTGCATATGCAGCTTTCAAATTCGCCTGTCCGAATCGTTTATTCAATCGTCCACTCAGATAATCAGCCAATTTAAGCTGTCTAATGAATTTTGATGAATCGTATCGAATTATTCGAGTATACGAACCGAAATTCTATACACTTTGCTAATGGCTGATTCGTTTAGTTCAATTCAATCTTGATAACAATCGGCTATCATCCCATGCGGAAATTAGAAATAATCGCGTTTCCATAAACTTTTATTATAGTCTATATAGCACCCGAGTACTGTTATAGCTTCAATCAAGAATATTTTCAATCTTGCAGTTCTTAAAAAATCAATTTAGCAACAGTAGAACCAAATCTTGATCAAAAGGGTTTGGATAAATTTGAATACATTCAGCTCGCAGCGACTCTTGGAAAGAAACACGCCCAGGCGCATGAAATTTAATTCCTCATTTTCGTAATTGCTTTGAAAACGCCATTGTACAAAACGAGCCCTGTACGTCCGTATAATGTCGTTGTCTTTTCATGAATGGCCGGGCCAATTGAAGCTTATGCGCATCATTCATACAAATATTTGACCTTGGTTGAACCGGAGTTATTCATCCAATGAATCATTCATTGCGAGAATATTCAATGAAATTTTATCACCGCACTTGAAGCGGCACACGAGTCAATTAGTTTTGCCAGGGTTATTGTTGGGAAGAGAAAGAAAGCACTCGAGCTTCACAGAGGATCACATCAATAACATCACTATTTTTCTCATACAATCTAGTATTGAATTATACTAGGTGCATTTACACATTGAGATACTGTATTGTCTTCGTTGTTTTTACGTTTTATGATATTCATTCCAATATGTGTTTTTTTAAAAATCTACTTTTTCTGTTCTCATCATAACCTACCCCAGCCTACTTTTCGAGTTTTATACAGCTTCTGATCCTGAACTCAATTTCGTCGAAAAATGATCCTCTCCCGGTGGTCACCTTGTATCTGCTGTGCAGGGAATGCCCGAAAATAAGTGTGCCTTGGTCAACTGTGTTGATGAAACTAACCAAAACTACCTACCCTAGTCTCTAACCGGAGATCAATCAATCACATCATGTGTTTCGGTCCAAGCAGCTGAGACCACTTGGGATACTCAAATTTCCAATTCAACTGAAGCTCTTGGATATATTTTTGGAAAATAACCTTATTCCAATGAAAAATATTAATACAGGACGTTATTGTCGGTCACATATTAAGAGTACTCGATATGCTAACTGTTACTTTTTGCATACTTAATTTTTAGTAGCAGAAAATTGGAATACGCTCATAATTTATTCGAATCTTGATTAAGTGATAGTTAATTCACCGATGAGTTAAAACTTTACGTACTTAACATGAGTCGTAATTGGTGTCGAGTATTCTATACGCAATGAATTGCGATAAAGTACATGAATTTAATTACTGTATTTCAATACGATTGGTCCAAATACTTCATTCATTAATCACTTTCGTATTCGACGAATTGAATATATACTCAAATTTGCCCACCTCCGTTTCGAACAATCCTCGTTTTTCCCCATTTTGAAAACCGCCCCATGTCCCAAACTCGCAAGTTGAGTATACAAAAAAAAATGTATAACGTTTGATTTATTTTGTTGCAGGTGAGCAGCGCGCTGTGCAGTAACAATCTCGTCCACAGTACGTATACGCAAGTGATGCGCGTCCGGTCATTTGTTTCCCCGGAACACATATATGACGCGACGCTCGAGCGAGATGAGCGAGAAACAAAGGGGCGGGAGAGGAGGCCCGATAAGGTTTTCGGCCCCGCGCGATTTTTCAGCTGGTTCGCGTGCCAAACAAAGGGGGGTGCGATGAAAAATTGAGAGCCGGCCGATAAGTGAGTGGGTGAATTTTTCATGGGCCTTCTCGGCTGGGGGCTCGTGTGCGTGTGTGTGTGTGTGTATATATATGTATACGTACCCCGCGGTTCTCTCGCGAGCCCGCGGAAGCTGCGCTGCGGCTCAAACGACGCGTCCCCCGAGGCAGATAAGGATTGCTCTGGCCCCGACTCGCTTTTGTCTTTCTCCTCCTCCCTGCCGTATAATCAGCTACCTTCGCTCCCTCATTTCCCTTTCTTCTCTCCCGAGCCGCAGCGCGCGACTGTCTTTCAAGCCTTTTACCTTTTTCCATTCGCTCGCTTGCCGCTCATCACTTTTATCCCGAGCCATGCGTGTCTCTCGACTGCACTCTGGCAAGTATATGCAGTGAAGCAGCCACAATAAATCAACTATAGATTTTTTCTCAGCTCGTATCAGTCATACATATCAATTAGTGAAAAAACTTGGGATTTCGAATGATGAAAATAATAGTGGTTACAATATGTTCAGTCTTGCCTATTATAAATAATTTTTGTATACTTTTTTGTATGATTTTTGTATACCCCTAGTGCGAGATAATGTGTCTGAGGGCAGCATCACGCAGCTTATATAGTATCGTTTTTTTCTTCGATACCTTTTAACTTTTTCAACTGGTAACTACACGAGGAAAATCGAGTTTTGCAAGAATATTTAGCATAGTGAAGTAACTTAAAAGTCGATTGAGTAATATATTCTGTAGTATAGTGCGAAGTAAAATTAAGTAAATTCTAGTGAATATTTTAAATTATGCTTACTACAGAAGCTGCCACTTGAAACTTGAATTTTGATTTTCGCGAAAGCCTCTAGCGGTGGTTCGTGATTACCCAGGTACATAATATCTGTAGTCATTTGCGCTGAGATTTCGTTTTCCCAAGGTATTATCATATCTTTTCAAACGAAAGATGTGTATGTAAGGTACCTGTACCCAATATGCGCCACCTAAGCGAGAAAGGTCACTACACAGCGTCAAATGAATATTTTCTAACATAATTGGTGTCAAATGAAAGGTCTACTCAACACCTACAAAATGAGCTAAGTCTTTTTCAATTTGAACAGTTCTACGCTAAGATACCGCGGTTTTAAAAAAAAAAAAATTTTCGGGAAAAAATTTTTAGTGTACCCAATATGGCGCCATCCTGAAAATACTTCTTTTCATCCAATTTGAAGCATGAAGCATGTCTGAAATTAATAAAATACAAACAAAAAAGTATATTATTTTTAATGATATAATTCTATTGAAAAATACATTTTGTCTTTGATTAAACCATAGTACATAGATTATATGAACTTCTAACAACCTAAATCAAACCAAGTTTTCAGTCAAAATTTATGAAAAAACCGTTGTTTTTGAATCAATAAAATTAACTTATGCAACATCTAATTCCAATATCAATCTCTCAAATTGATGAACATTCTTTTTAGTGTAATTTTAAATATAATTGAGATGTTCTCACTGAAATGGAAGAGTTCAATTTAAGAGTCCGAGCCTATTTGAGACTAGAGCTATTGTCATGATGGTAGAAAAATTCTGTTTGATGTTTTTTCCTAGACAGTACTTATAAACGCATAACCTCAAGATTTTTCTCGTTATAAGATAGCCAATATCTGCTAAGCGTTTAATTCGACTACACAATTCTTCGTTCTGTACTGTCGTTAACGCATATGGTCGACTCATTTTCCTTTTTTCGGATATGTTTTGTTTGACATATCGTTGAAATGTTCGAAGAGGTATCTTATATATAGTCGAAGCCATCCTCTGCGATATCTCACCTTTCTTGACCTGCTCCAGAGCTTGAACTCAATTTTCTTTCGACCCTGTTTGGCGGATATTTACCATGAATGGGTTGATTGTAGCAGCTGGAACAAGAAAATAGGGGTGGCGCATATTGGGTACATTTGATAAAAATAACGAAGAGCTATTGAAACGGTTGATAAAAAGGGCATAAGATGAAAAAAAAAAATTGGATGATGTAGAAGGGATGTCAAGGAATCGAACGATATGTCGCTCGATTTTTTTGGCCCAGTTTAAGGGTATTAAAAAAATTCGCACTTACCTGAGCGAAATTCGATCGAGAATGAAAATTGGCAAAAAAATGGATAAAACGAGCTGTAACAAGTTGGTATAAGGGTTCCCGATCGGTGAAAATGTTTTCTTTCCTCATTATTTAGCATTGCCGACAAGATTCTGTGTTGCGGCGATGCTCTAGACGCGCATATATATGAAATACGAAGGGTGGCGCATATTGGGTCCTGGCGCATATTGGGTACACCTACCTTATATACATATGGGCAATTCTCTGTGGGATCGAACATGAAAAAATTTGATTTGGCAAAATTTTTTTGTAAGTTTTAGGGCATCAAGCCGATTTCCCAGAATTTTTTTAGATTTTTTCGAGCACTTTAACCCCCTTTAATAAATAGGCAAAGTTGCTGATTTTGCTGTTTTTTGCATTTTCAGAGGCATTTTCAACCTTAATTTACACCCTGAAAATGACCTCTGAGGCAAAAAATGAATGGGACACTTTTTTCTGCAAATTGCCTGAATTTTATAGAAAAATTATCTCCAAGGTCATTGGAGCACATTAAGTACTCCACATTACCAATTGGAGCCTCTATTTTTGAACCCTGGGAGTTCGCTCGTCAAGCCCCACACCACATGGATACTAAAAGTTGTCCCAACTCATACCACATACAGCCTATATAGTGAAAAAATGGGCCTGGACTCTGGAAGCTCCCAAAAAATTAATATATTAACTAAAATAGGGGTAAAAACAGGCTAAAATGACTATTCAAGGGGAGCCTTGGACCGCCAACACTTCCAATTTTTGCAAACACTTGTCTGTGGTATTATTACTATTATCCACTGTAAAAACTCACATTCTATCATACCAATACATATCCTGAGTTGTCAATATTATATTTATATAAGGTAACTGTACCCAATTTGGCACTGTACCCAATTTGGCACAATCGTCAGATTTCGTATTTCCGGTGCTCTCTGAGCATCAGTCGCTCTTGGGTTATGTTGGGGGAATTAAAAGAAAATTTTCGGTATCTTCCCCGCCCATTTAGCCCTTAAAACCACTCTCCTACAACACTTTGAAGTTTCACTTACTGATTTTTTCACCATTTTCTTATTTCACTTTTCACACTCAACCTCAAAAATCAGGTGTCAATAATTTTTATCTCTCAAAGTGTCATTACTCTTTTTTGTGTAAAAACATCTCAGCTTTCGATTGGTCTCATCAGTTTTCCTAAAATTATTTTTTATCCTACTCAAATTGCTGTTTTTCGCATCAAAAAAAAGTGTACCCAATGTGCCCCTCTACGCGTTTTTAAATGGGAAGATTGAGTGAAATCATTGAATATTTGTATAGACATATTACGATGATTTAGACGCGTATTTTTGAGTTGTATGTTAAAAATTTTGTATAAATATCACTGGGAACATGATTGAGAGTTTATTTCAATGCCAATTGGATCGTCCCTGTAGGCCTATATAGGCTGTAGCTAATGATTAAAAAATTGTGCCAAATTGGGTACACGTTTTGTGCATTTAGCCTTTTTTGCGTTTTTTTTTAAATTGCGATTTTCGATAGGTTAAAGTAGTCGAATGATGATTATGAAGATGGTTTCTAATAGGTATTGAGCTAAGCTTTGAGATGCCATTCACAGAATTTTAAAATTCGAAGTCTATCATAGTCAAATTCGTGAAAAACCCTTAGGGGGGGGCACATTGGGTACAGTTACCTTAGATCAAGCATGACTATACTACTTGACGCCACCTAACTTTCAGTAGTTACATGTATTGATGGTCAATATATTGGCTCTATTGTGTTAAAATGTACAAGAAACTACTAATAAAGTACATTGTCATGAATTGCCTTCACTCGATAAGAAAGATTAATCCAGAAAGTAAATTGTAAGCTGTGCATTACACGTACACCTTATAACACACTAGGCAGTGCATAGATATCATATGATTTTTTAATATCAACAAGAAAATGTTGAAGTTCACTAAACATGGGTAATATTCATGAATGTGGGACTCATGAAATCCACTCATATTGTATAAACTGCATAGCTGAGGTCCAGGCAGCTATTGCCTGGTGGGCTCAAACTACAACTTCAAGTTATTTACTCATGGAATTAGCTAATGTGAATCAATCCACTTGAGAGTATGATCACTAAATGCGCAATTTGATAAGGAATTCAAATATATATAGTTTGCCTGTGTTTGAATGACTTTATAAACCACTTTGTGAACGTTATACTTGCCTATACTGGAGACTTATACGACCCATGTATGGCACAGGTTAGGTTACCGACCATAGACTTTTAGACCAGCAAAGCCATTTTGGAAGCTCTAAACTCATTTCTGGACAGGCAAACTATATATATTTGGATTCCCTATCAAATTGCGCATCTAGTGATCATACTCTCAAGTGGATTGATTCACATTAGCTAATTCCATCAGTAAATAACTTGAAGTTGTAGTTTGAGCCCACCAGGCAATAGCTGTCTGGACCTCAGCTATGCAATTTATACAATATGAGTGGATTTCATGAGTCCCACATTCATGAATATTACCTATGTTTAGTGAACTTCAACATTTTCTTGTTGATATTAAAAAAATCATATGATATCTATGCACTGCCTAGTGTGTTATAAGGTGTACGTGTAATGCACAGCTTACAATTTACTTTCTGGATTAATCTTTCTTATCGAGTGAATGCAATTCATGACAATGTACTTTATTAGTAGTTTCTTGTACATTTTAACACAATAGAGCCAATATATTGACCATCAATACATGTAACTACTGAAATTAGGTGGCGTCAAGTAGTATAGTAATGCTTGACCTATATAAATATGATATTGACAACTCAGGATATGTATTGGTATGATAGAATGTGAGTTTTTACAGTGGATAATAGTAATAATACCACAGACAAGTGTTTGCAAAAATTGGAAGTGTTGGCGGTCCAAGGCTCCCCTTGAATAGTCATTTTAGCCTGTTTTTACCCCTATTTTAGTTAATATATTACTTTTTTGGGAGCTTCCAGAGTCCAGGCCCATTTTTTTACTATATAGGCTGTATGTGGTATGAGTTGGGACAACTTTTAGTACCCATGTGGTGTGGGGCTTGACGAGCGAACTCCCAGGGTTCAAAAATAGAGGCTCCAATTGGTAATGTGGAGTACTTAATGTGCTCCAATGACCTTGGAGATGATTTTTCTATAAAATTCAGGCAATTTGCAGAAAAAAGTGTCCCATTCATTTTTTGCCTCAGAGGTCATTTTCAGGGTGTAAATTAAGGTTGAAAATGCCTCTGAAAATGCAAAAACAGCAAAATCAGCAACTTTGCCTATTTATTAAAGGGGGTTTAAGTGCTCGAAAAAATCTAAAAAAATTCTGGGAAATCGGCTTGATGCCCTAGAACTTACAAAAAAATTTTGAGCCAAATCAAATTTTTTCATGTTCGATCCCACAGAGAATTGCCCATATATGAATTCCTATATAGAGATACATTAGAAAAATTGTACCTATAATAGTTTGCCAAATTAGAGGGGTTCGTAAATCTTTTATGCAGTCGAGAATGAGAAACATTTTTGATAATCACGAACCATTTTATACAAACTTCATATAAATTAATAGAAACCGTCGACGCAATTATTAATCGATCGTTAATTTATCCAAAGTGCATGTATTACAACATACCGCGTGCGTCCAGCGATATCCAGTAATTATTTGCCTCGCGAGTTCTTATATGAATTTTCAAAATTATCACGGAGCAGCCATTGTCGCGTGGGCACGCGGCCGTCCTGAAGGCTCTCATTTGAAATTCACTTGGGAATCGCCCGCGAGCCCATACATCCCGTCCTGTATTTCAATGGCTCGCGCGCGGATGAATACATAAAAGCAGGACAAAATAAATTGAATCAGAATCCTCGGGGCGTTTTATTCCATCCCTCTCGCGCTGTTCTCTCACTATTTCTTTTGGCTCATCTCTCCGCGTCCTTTAAAATCAGCTCGTAGGCGAAATTTCGCCCTGGCCACTCGGCTCTTCTATTATTGTTATTTTTCCCACCTTTTTACCCGGCGCGCTCGGCAGATAATCTGCAGGGATTTTGCGAAATACGAATCCCTCCGAACACGTGTCTCTCTTGCTCTCGTTCGAGTCTCAATGTTCATATATATGATATTTAACTGCAGCGATATAGAGTTTTATTCAAAAATGAAAAATCACACGAACAAAGCGCAACGACATGTTCGGTGAATGAATTATTCCAATCATCCACGCGCACCCAGTGCTGCAGCGTGTGTACTTTGTCCGACGAGTGCTTCCCATCAATCATATCAGCGCCCAATGATTAATAAAGATCGAGTGGAATTATCGGGATGCATTAGATATGCCCAGGCTAATTGGAGAGAGAGAGAGAGAGAGAGAGAGAGAGAGAGAGAGAGAGAGATTTTGGGGCGGGGATTGGGTAAACACACACACACACTGGGTTGGCTCTTCTCAATCAACGAAACAACGAATATAAACGCCGGAAGAAATTGGAGATTAACGGTCAATAAACATCGGCGGGGAAGTTAATTAAAAGGCTCATGACCGCGATGTCGGTTGTTTGGAGTGGCGACGACCGCAGTCGTTTTAAATACGTGACCGGGGGAACAGGGGGGGGGGAGGCGATAGGTAAACAAACCAAAAACGATATTTTGAAAAATTTTTAGTTCCTGAAATTTATTATACTTGAATGAAATACAACAAGAGCATCGATTTTTCATTTTAATTATCCAAGTCATAAATTTATCTAATTTCCCTGAGATTCAGTACAAATCCACTAGTACTCGATTCTAGTATTGCCATTCCATTGTGACTCGTCACGTTTTTTTAACCAATACAGAAATTAATTTTCCATAATTGGATTATTTTCATAATCAGTGGATGGATGCTCTGAGAGAAAAAATAAGTAATGGTTTATATCGTTTTACTACGGTTTCTATTGCAATAATATGACAGCCATGCATTATTTGTAAATTTAACTTTAAGAACACTCTGCTTTCTCATAGAGGATTTATAAGCGAAAAAAAAACTGATTTTCCAAACTACTTATAAGGTTGATAGGGATATCAATAACAGTTGGCATGGGAAATCCAAAGATACTATGTCGTGCCGTGTCTTTAACTATCGACAAATGGACCTCGAACTGATATCTCCTTCTCGTAACAATGGTTGCTAGTGATGTAAACATCGGTTTCTACAAAAAATATCGCGGGTTCTCGTTGATCCTCGTGAGTATCAGGGCCCCAACGAGCATTTACGAAGAATTGGGGGAAACTTCCCAAAAAACACGTTAGCAAAATACTTAAAATTATGTAGTCTAATTTACTACGTTTTTAGTAAAATATATAGTGGAGTCAATTTGTTTATTGGAGATAGACAAATTATAGTTCGAATTTATTTAAAGTGTATGGAAAAGACAACTTATGGATATCTGAATAAATGTCATCAATATTTATGTTTGTTTAATCTATTTATATCTCATTTTCATCCATTAGATTTATCTGATCCATTTATCTGAATTCTTTTCTACACGTGAATCAATGTTTACTCTTCCGTTGTTTCATAAGTACTGTCAACCGAAGGAACTACCGACGGAACTAAACTTTACAAAATCTGGTATGTCTATATACATTTGTCGGTAGACACATAGTCTAATTCACATGAAGGATTTTGGAGCAAAAGAAATATATTAATTCATAATGATGTTCGATAATCATAATTCAGTGAAGGTTCATCAATAATATTATATACGTATAATTCATTATGATCAATATTATTTATTAAATTAAAGCTAATCTGCATACATCGGACAACGATCGATATCGAAAATTACTCTTTTCATTTATTCAGCAAAATGTTCATCACCCGTACATTTCTAAAAATGAAATAAAATAGATGAGAATGTAATCAAAAAATAGTAATTCTCAATTCGAGAACTTGTTCCTGCTTAATAAAATAACAAAAAAATTATGAGTCTAAATTTGAGTACCTCAGTCGCCCACTCGAAGTTGCTCATACTCTAATCAAAGAATCGTTCTTCGTGTATAATTAATCTTTTGAACCGTTCGTAAATTGATCGGAATTTTCGCGACGCGGTGTACGGGGGAAACAATGTCGCGTCGTTGTTTCGCGTTATAATCAGCGCAGAAGGAGAAAATAATCATTGTGTCCCGGCGACACATCCCGAGAGCTGGTAAATTCAAAACAAAAGTTTGCTCTGACACACACACACACACACACACACACACACACACACACACACACACACACACACACACACACACACACATTGTGGCCGAGCGTGAAAATTTCGTATTTTCATTTTCCATCCGCGCGATATCCCAGCTTAAATAATTGTCATTTGCGCGCGCGCGTGACAGTGGCTGTGAATTAGTGTACATTGTGGTGGTTATTTGTCGTTCGAACTTTTCATAATCACCGATGAGTTTTATTTACCTCACGTGAAATGCTGTTTTCATACGATTTTATTTAGCTTCACCATCGCGTCTGTCCGTCTGTCTGTCTGTTAGTAGCTCGGAGGTTGCAACTCTGCCATCGAATTTCAATCTATTTCTCGAAGGGTGGAAAATCTGGAAATTCTCGCATACATATACTTATTATCAATTTTTAGTCACGAGATGTTTCACGAGCGAGACTATTTTTCATTGAAAATTAGTGGCACGAGAAGTATACAATTTTAAACGTGTAGACTAGAGTTGGCAATAATCTTTCAGTTCCTGTTGTGATATTTTTTAGACGCACGGAAAAAATGTATGGAAAAATGTATTTTAAAAATACCTTTCATGCAAATGATTATAGAAAAAAGTATATAATGTCCATCACTCGGATTTTCATGTCATATGGGTTCCATTGTAAAAGCGCGAGCGTTACTTGATTGTAAATGATGATAACAAAACTCATGACTATACGGACGAATGTCCATCAAATTTTTAAATTATTTTCTTCTCTTCAGTCGTCAGCTTGAAAGCTTATTTTGAAAAAAAACATTTTTCATAATTGATATGCACGTTTACCTAGACTTGTTGGTTAGTATTGATTCCCGTACGGAATAAACCATCGTTGATTCTTTAATTATATTGGAGAGTGAAATGTGTGGTGTGGAGAGGGTATACGGACTAATAGGTGAAATTACACATCCAAAGGTACACAGAAAAAATTATTTCAAAGATTTTTAAAAAAAAAATGTTGGTGTGGCAAGTCTTGGGGTGGAAAAAATTATATGAACGTATCACTTCGTGTAATCACAGATGATTACAATTCACGTTGGAGTTTTCCCAAAGGGCGATAGACATTTTCGAATGCACAATGATACCCGTCAAAGCAGCCATTGAGCACAGAGGCATACGAAAATTCTCGGAGAGTCGGTGGTGTACAGGAGGCCATGCGTAAATGAAGAAATCACGCTGTTGTATCGGAAAAAGCTTGGCGCTTTGGCCATCGATTGGCTCACTGAACAAAGGAGGGAAAAAAAATAAATCGCGGCTCGGGGGGAATGCGGGGACGATCGATATATACAACAGCCGCATCCGTTGGGATCGCAGGAGAGTAAGAAGCTGTACTTGTGTTCATTAGCGATTTGCGCTTGGCTCGCGGGAATCGAGATTGCGCTTGTGTGTTTTTGGTGTGCTGTACAGCCTAGTCAGCTGAATATCTCGTCGGGGGTAATTCCGGGGCGCAACGGGAATGTGTGTTTGTGTGTATCTCGTCTACCCCGTGCGCTGACGGTGTATAAACTGCAGAAACGATTCTTTGGTTGATATTTTGCTTGATCAAGTATGACATTTTTCACGGTTGGAGACGCAACTTATTTAACGTATACGACTGAATTACTCGTATTGACAGTCGTCATTTGAATTAACTAAGTATTTATCCTACTGATTTTTTGGAAGACAGAAGTACTTGAACTGACAATTGTCATTTTTTTCAAAGTGGAAATTACCATATACAGCGTGACAATTTAGAAATGTGCCACACAAACAATTCATTTTCTCAAAAACGCTCTGATGAAACCACATCGGACCAAGTAATTCCTACGTAAATTTTCCTAATCTATCGAATGGTGTGACTGAATTTCTAAGAAAATGTACCATTCAAAAAATAGAAAAATTAATTTTTGTGGAAAAGGTTATGATCCAATAGTTTCATGAAATTCCTGTAGTCCGGGAAGATTGAAGATGAATAGAGTTGTTTCCAACTCGATTGATTCACTAGTTTTAATTTATAAAATTATTGAAAAATAAAAATATGCAGAGAAGCCAAGACTGAAATGGCTGTCTTGGAAAGGTGGAATCGGAATTGGAATTCGAACTTCTGATCTGACATTTCGGTCGGTAACGCAAGCAAGTTTGGTTATATAGGCTAACGTCGTCGTCCATGGATACGAATTCATAATGTCAAATCGAACGTGAGAACGATAATTATTTTTCCGTAATTCATAGATGTGATTAATGAATTATATTCGATAAAGATATCTTTCAAATTATTTCATAGTATCGGACGGAACATAGTATGCGATACTGACTTTTACTTTTTATTGCATACTTTGAAAGAAAGTTTAGAAGAAAAATATAATTCTCTCGGGACTGAGAATTTTACTTCAATGGGATAAGTTAACAAGAGATGCGAAACAATGAGACATGTATTTTTGTCTGTGTCTATCAGGCACTTTCAGCTTGGTTATGCTGATGAGCTGATAACAGAAAATTTTCAATTTTTCAATTTCGTTGCCAATATAGCGTTTCTGAATTGAACATGGCACTTATGAAGAACTTGCCTTAACAAGAGTAATGACACTTTGAGAGATAAAAATTATTGACACCTGATTTTTGAGGTTGAGTGTGAAAAGTGAAATAAGAAAATGGTGAAAAAATCAGTAAGTGAAACTTCAAAGTGTTGTAGGAGAGTGGTTTTAAGGGCTAAATGGGCGGGGAAGATATCGAAAATTTTCTTTTAATTCTCCCAACATAACCCAACAGCGATTGATGCTCAGAGAGCACCGGAAATACGAAATCTGACGATTGTGCCAAATTGGGTACAGTGCCAAATTGGGTACAGTTACCTTAGTAGAGAAAAACATAGTTATTACTATATTTTGTAAGTCAGAGTACTCTTGTCCAGTGAAGGTTACAGTTATCGCATAGTAAAATTCGATAATACTGTCTACTATGTGAAGTATAGTGAAGTTTACTATTTCATCAGCTTATTTTAATTTCACAATAATTGCATATGAAACGTTACTAAATTATTCATGAAACATTATTACGAATCAATATGTTTCTCTTGCTTCAAAATCGTACAAGTATTTCACTTGCCTTGAACCATTAGTCGAATCCAGAATTCTTCATGTGCTATTGACTGATGGACAAATATTCAAAGAACGTTTGCAAAGCTTACTTCCGAAAAGTTACAACATTCAGAGCGTAACGTTTCGGGAACAACTCTGAAACGTTTTGTATGCTGATAGGGATGCCTTCTTTTCTCTCTGCCTCCCAGCCCGCGGCTTTTGCGTGTTTGCAGCAAAAGAGGAACGATGTTTTCTTCCCGCGGCTATTGTTTCCCCCCATGTGTACTACCACACCCCCCCCTCGACGATATATAAAGTTGATCTTTATTGCTTCGCTGTGAAAATATCACTCGGCCCATGAAGAAGACCCTTTGCCTCTGGCTATCGCGCGATTACTCGTGTCCTCTGTCGCGGCTCGAGCAAACGCAGTGGGCAAATGTACCCGGTACGCCAGGTCCCCTTTTGTAGATTTCGAAGCTCTTCAAATTAAATTTGGGTTTCCCTATGTATTTTGACCTACTAAAACCGACAATTCATGGGTAGAGCTCGCGAAAACCATGGAGTTAATTGTTGTTAGCTGATCATTGTAGAAAATCAGTTAATCAATGTTTATTCGCTAATTACTAGATTCAATGGTTGATTGTGAACGAAAAACGTTCTTCAAAGTTTTCCCGTACAATCCATTGTTTGCAAGATGAAAATTCCTAAATTTTGCAAAATTGTGATTTTTGGAATTTTTAGGCCTCGATAGTGATATCGTACTGGTATCAGAAATACGAAATGGTTGTTAAATATTCAAAAAATGTTATATCAACTAAGAATATTTGCCAAAATTGTTACTATATTTGAAGTGTGATGCCTAAGGTTACTTTCAAGGCCATAAACTCGTTCCAAAATATTGCGAAATATTATTTTTATTTTAACGCCTAGAAATTCAAATTATTCAAGAATTCTTTATCTAAAATCAAGTTTCTCAAAGCAAATAAACATTGACCAACTGGTTTTGCAATAATTTGTTGAGACCTACTGACTGAGACATCATTTTGACGTGGAAAAAAGCCAAGTCGCTCGTTTGGGGACCTTTGAAATACACGAAAAATTACCTGGCGCCTTCAGAACAAAAGTGTCGTTTTGAGAAACGAAGGTGCGAATATAACGCTCTAGGCTAATTAGCCGCCCTCGTTTCTGGCCGCCAGAGTCCATAATCGCGGATTCGCGTCCATCGCACACAACACACTCTCGCTGCGGCCACACTACATAACTCGTGTGAGAGCAAAGAGTGGCTTTTGACCCGGATCGCGAGGCGGAATCGATGAGCAATATCACGTACAGCCGCGTTTGTATACATATATACGCACGGCTAATTGGCCAACGGCTCATTAGCCGCCGCCGCCGCCGTCGCTCGTCGATATACATATAAAATCAGCCCAGCCGACACGAGCTTTTCCGAATAACCTTCCAGCCGTCTGTTATCGCTGATTATTCCATAGGCCCCACACGCGCACTCGTCGATCTCTTCTTCTTCCCTCGAGCCTTGATGGTTAGGCCAGTTCAACGGCCGCAGATTCAGTGCGGGATTAGTAACGATTCCACCCGGGTGAAGAGCCTTGTTTCAATTCGGACGCATGCACTTGGACGCGCCAGTTCGAGCCGTGCGTGTTGAGCTGCGGGATCTATACTCTTTTAGATCCTCGAGGTGAAAAATCACTGACTGCAGTGGCATTTTACACGCAGGGGAATATTATATACAACTGGAGTTACGTGGGATTTTATAACGAACATTTTTACCTCGAACACGCAGTGAATACGTGACGAATTCGCTGCAGGAGATATTATTCCATCAGTGAAGCATGGAATATTCTTAATAATTAGGTCGATATAAGAATATATTTGTAATTTATTTTTATTCCCATAGCTATTATTCACAATTATATCATTACGAATTTCAATCAATCCTCTTCGTTCGATTGTTAGTCGTCTGCCAATGCCATGTACTCAATTTCCTGGGTTTCAGTGACACTGCAACGAAATTTCCCTGAACGTAAAGTTTGTCACTCGAATTTAAGCTGAAAATTGTTGCTTTCAAAACCCATAGAATTTGAGTGAATATTCACTCGTATTACGAGGAAAATGTCACTGTACTCCCACTTGCGATTCACCATCGCACATTGAATTTTCCCTGGAATGAATTAAGAGGAATAATTATAATTCGATAATTGTTTTCAATTTCATTGGATATTTTATTCTTCGCGTACTTATCAATTGATTTCAATATGTTAATTCCATTTTAAAAACCTACATTTGTATTCTATTTAATTTCGATTTTATTTAAAAGAAATCTGTCCATTAAAACCTCGAAATACTTCACGTATTGTTGACAAAACAAACCGAAACTGACTTATACCCTAAAACCAAAGAAGATTTGTCTTCTCCGACCTAAAACAACTAAAAACTATTCTTTCTGCCATCATAACTGTCATATTACTTGTGTGATTAATTGGCTTTAAAAGCTGGGTCTTCTTTCAGTATTTCTTTTTGCAAACTGCAAACTGTTAAGTAATTGAAATAAAATTGAGAAATAATTTGAGCATTCATTAAATATGTTTTGAGGCGCTCCTGGATCAAATGAATAAAGTGCTCTAATCTAATCAAACTACCCCGGCTCTTACAGAAATATCAATTTTTCTTTGTAATGATGAAAAATGATTTGTATAATGAATAGTCGATCGCTAAAACCAAGGTACGTTTATGTATTTGAAAAGCTATAGTTTATATTTCCAGTCAATCTGATTAAAAATACCCGAGTTTCATGCTGCCCCGCCCTTAAAAAATGCATGCCCGAGATACTCGCGTCTATAAAGTTTTATCTCGACGTATCAGACCATGAATAGGGTTCTCGAACAATAGGCTGTAACATGATCAATGATATTGCCTACTAAAAAAAATCGTGGAAAGGAAAAATGTCAAGTCAACCGACTCCTCACTTTATGTGCATTTAAAAAGCTGTGAGACTAGAATCGTTGATGAATTAAGCTTATGATCACGCGCGACCCTAAGTAATAACCCATGCATGAAATCTGAGTTTTCTTTTCAGTAGTGGCCTGGTGAAAAATTGAAGAGCCAAGGGCCGCAAAATCCGAAGCGCGCTACCTGCGTCGCACACAAGGTGATTCGTTAGTTATTCATCGGGGGATGCACCCGTGCCTTTGATACATTTTTCTCTCTCTGCATATATGTACCCGCGAGAACGAGATTTTCAAACCGAATTCGCCGGTTGTAATCGTTGTCGTACGCCAAAGTAATACACCGCCCCCCCCCCCCCCACAGAAACCCTCGGGGGAGAGCATGTCTGCGCATCAACTCGCCGGTATCCCGGGACTCGAGAATCACGGTACGCAGGTATTGCGAAGTGGGCTCCGTCATATCCGGTTTCGAGATCATCCGTTGGCGGAAGTCGAGTCTGCGAGGTGAAAAAAGTGCGTGCCAAGTCGGCCGCGATTGGGTACACAGTGAAAATATTTTTTTTTTTTTCAATTGTTGCAGTACTTCAAATTTATTGTGCTAGGGGACGTACAGAAGAATCAAATTCAATGTATCGAGCCACCGGAAATAGGACATGAGCGTGAATAAATATATGGATTACTATGTTTTCAGGGTATTTTAATTTCCTATTGTCTTCTCGTTACATCCTTTTACCCATCCCCCTCACACGCTCCCTAGGAGATGGATTTGAATGAGTGTGAAGTGTAATATCCATATACTCGTATCATGGAGTATGGAGTAGAAGCCCCCCTCTCCTCCCCCCAAGGGAGGATTGGTGTAAAGCGAAATTGAAAAATATCTAATCACTAGAATCATTGTTTCATTACGATTTCGGGAAATTGAAACTCCCGTGCAAGGAAGGCACAGTTGTTTATATGCAACTGTAATCAGTGCTTTAACCGTCACTTTTGTTTTCTGTTATTAACAAATTTCGTATTGAGAATTTAATTCACGTAGAAGGTGCAAGTTCGACCCCTTCTCTCTCTCTCTCTCCCTCTCTCTCTCTTATGCTTCATAACTGTTGTAGAAATTTCCGCGACTGCTTTCCTCATTGCGGATTGAATCGGTATTCTATTGACGTTATTCGGGCACTGTTGCGTCATTTTTCACGGCTCGCGTTGCTCTTCCGGCGGCAATCCCTCATCCCGGCCCCGTCTTGAGAATCGATTGAAAATCACGAGCGACCCAAGAAATAAAACGCTAACGTGAAATCGGCTATAGAGGTACAAGTGACGTCGCTTTGATATGCAACGTGTTCCGTACGCGTTGTTAGCTCAGCGGGTGCCTGGGTAAAAGTTTTAAGGGGCGTTCATATACACGCGCGCGGCTCGGCTCGGCCCCTTAGCGCGTATAAAGCGGCAAGTGAGAAAAAGCGAGGGCCGAGAAGGGATATTTGAAAGGTGTTTCTTTGGGCAGAAAAGACGTGGCGGCGCGCGGCGGAAAGGTAGAGAGAGAGAGAGAGAGAGAGAGAGAGAGAGAGAGAGAGAGAGAGAGAGAGACCAGCTTCACTCGGCGGATCTGAGCCGAGCGTGCGCCCGCGCGCGAGTTATGCGCGTGTTCATGTCGCTCCCCCACCCGCTCACGTTTCCATACCGTTTTTGCCCCTTTTACTCTCGCTCTCTCTCTTCTTCACTTTCAGAGACGGCCGGCCGCGTCTCGCGCGTGCCACTTGAATTTGAATGAGAGCGACCAAAGGAAAAACCCATCGCGAATTTTATTTTCCAACCCTCTGATTTCATTACTAATTAATCGTCGGAATTCCCCTCGTTCAAAGCTCGGGCGGCTACGTTCGCGCGGCCCTCCCTGTAGTACCGCCTCCGTTTTCGCCATTTACGCCTGGGCTTTCAATTTTTTAATATATTTCGCGATTCCAAAGCTGACGCTGACGGATTACGCTGCGCTATGGCTTCAATAGGCGCTTGTAAATCGCGTGTATACGTTAACCTCGTGCTCGCGAACCAAATTCTCGAATCTCTGAAAAAATGTGTGTTTCCCCCCGCCCCTCTCACTCTCTGATTCTGGACGAGCGAAAACACAAATGGTCTTGTACGTCGCTCGCGAAACCGATACGATATTGCTCCAATCGCGCGACAGTTACACGTGAAAAATTAATCGGACGGGGTCTCAAAAATTCAATGCCCCCCGCGTAATTCGCGACCAATCGAGCTTGCGCGTGAATAATTGATCCGGCCGTACCGCGAGCCCGTAGAAAATTCGTGTCTCAGAAAAGCAGATCAGGCCGAGGAGAGAATCTTGCCAGCGACAACCGCACGATATACACGACGTATATCTTCGAAACTTGCAAGATCAAGCGAACCTAACGAGTTTTTAGTACACGGCAATGAGAATTTCAAGTATCCACTTTCCGACAGCCGAAGACTCGCGAAAATACGATGTTCGAGGGGCCGCAATCCAGTGGGATATAAAGAGCAATAAATTGTAAATCCGATATTTTAATTTGAGCTATATTTCGCCAGCATGGTTTACTCGTAACTCATCGGACTGCTTTTATCAGACGAGGAAAAAAAACCACAAAATTGATTATACAACACTGTAAAGGAAAAATCACTGTCATTCATGTGAAAAATTCCCGACGATTCATATTATATCATAGAAAGTGGGGTCAATGACTGATTGGCTTGGAAGTGTACGAATATATCGAACTCGGGTTTCAAGCAAATATTCCTTGATATAGAGGAAAATTTTTGGTTCATTATTCTCTTATATGAATTCATATCGTCATGGGTCAAAATTACGGATACAATTTGACTTTGATAGATTATCGAAAAACTGGTTGAGCTATGACTAAGCTACAGCCATATGAAATTCTGTCTTGATGAAATTTAGTTTCCCATTCAACTGACCTTCAGAACTATGAGATCTCACTCATGGTTTTCAAAGTGGGAAATCGTCATGGCTTTCTAATTGAAACAAAAGATTCGTATAAAGCTAACTACTCAAAGTTTTATAACCTTACTAAAATAAGATTCCGATCAATCATAATTAATTTGCAAATGTATGTTATTGAATAGGTCTCCGCGCCTTGTAACCTATGAAAGTTGATTCATCAAACGTTTGTTCTTCCACAATCGAACAACTCTCCCAGAATGGATTTTATTCACACGTAGAAGTCATTCATCATATCGGATATAGCATGAATAAAACAAACTTGGGAAGTTTCACGTGACTCAATAAATACAAGCTGTCTATAACTCTTTCCGGTAAGAGCTGATACAATAGCTCGCATTGATTGATAGAGACGAATTTCGAAGGATTCGTCTTCTAAAAGCGATAAATGAAATCATTCACAATGGAATTTAAATTCGGAATTAAATTGAAAACATTCCAATTGGTGATGTGAGTTTAGATCGTGGATATTTGAATTGGAGAGAGACATGATTCTTTTGTAATGTTCCCGAATGGCATTGAAATTGACTTCCATTGGAATCGATATCTATTTTAATTTTCACAATTCCTGAACACTTGTGTACTCCCAATGGACAAAAATGAATTCAAAAATACTTATCGATGAGCAATCAAAATAGTATATTTTTGTATCAAATGCGTAAAGTGCAACTTCACACGTTCACCCGTGGGACTGAGCTGCATCCTACGCCGCATGATTTTGTGTCATATTAAGCGTAGAGTATGCTGTTCGTCTTATTTTTGGGTGTAAAAAATATCAAGTCCTCGGGGAGTATGGTAACAGCGAAAAAAGTACGTTATTGATAAGTAAAGATTCATCGATCTATGAATCGCGCAGTTGAAGGAAAACGATATTTTTGACATATTCACAGTCTCAAATGACACTTTCATGGTTTTCCAGTCATGAATTGAGCTTATGTAATGGCAAAAATCGGTTCAGTTCCGTTCAACTACTACACATCGTTACTACACATAATTTTTTTCGAGAACGTGACCAAATGTTAGCAGCCTCACTTTGTTATCAATTAGTTGGAACAAACATTCCCTCAAATCACGTTTTAGCGGTATTTGTTTACAGCATTTAAGGCTGCAAAAAAACCTTTTCATAAAAAAGAATACTCGATTTTGTTGTTTTTGTTCGCCCACGCGTCCCCGCATGATATTATCAAAAATCGGATCGAACCGAAATTCAGCGCTTCGGCTCCTCTATCAATCAGAATGCATTTCCATGCGAATGTTTCAGAAACGGCATTCATATTGTTTTTGCAGATGAATTTTCAGAGTGCACTATTATACACCTGGAGAAATCAGGGAAGAGTAATTGAATAGTTGAAAAGGGATTCTGCTGTCTTCATAGAAATAAGACTTCATTTGCACTCTCAGTGCCTTCGTAATTCTGTCATGTTCAAAATTTCAATACATTGAAACAGTCGAGAATTTGAAGATGATTTTTGAAAACTTTTGATTTAATTTTTTATTCCAATGACAAATCAATTCATGATTACTTTTGGGAGGCACGTGCAGCTTATCGAACAGAACCTGTCTTTTGTTTGCTTATCTATAAATTGGGAGTACGCAAGTGTTCAAGAAACGTGAAATCCGTGGTTATATTTATTCATTTGGGTCACATTGACCTTACTTATTTTTGATGCGAAAAAGAGAATTTTGAGGAGGATAGAAGATAGTTTTGGAAAAACTGATATGACCAATCAAAAGATGAAATGTTTTTATATGAAAAAGAGTGATCACACTTTGGAAGATGAAAACAATCTAAAAAATCAGGTATTTACACCTGATTTTTTAGATTGAGTAAAATAGTGGAATACGAATAGGAAGAAAAAATTAGTAAGTAAAACTTCAAAATGTTGTAGAAGAACGTTTTTAAGTGCTAAATGGGCGGGGAAAACCGAAAATTTTCTTTCAATACTTCCAACATAACCCGAAAGTGACAAACACTTAAAGAGCACCGGAAATACGAAATCTAAATCTAAATCTATCATGCTAAATTGGCTGCAGTTGCCTTAATTAACTCCTCAAAATGACTCAAATAAACCTTATTACCCGATCAGTCCAAAAAACTGAATTTAAATGAGAGTCTGCGTCGTATTAGCCTCGAGTCTGACTTGAAGAGTCACCAAAATAACCCAAAAGATAGAAATTATTTCATTCGAATTTTCTGTTGTCAAAACAAGGATATGGGTGTAACTGCATGACAAATGACACCATACTCTGCTAGACACAAAATCGTGTTAATTCATTTGATTGCAATAACTTTAGTTTAATTGAATATCATAAAGGAAAAGAAGAAGAGACAGATATGATGAATATTATTCGATTTATTCATTATCAATTTAATATCACTTATCATATGACAATTTCATCACTAAATTAGACGCGAAATGTTTGGTGAGCAAGCCGCCGAAACATTGTTTGTTATAAAACTAATGAGTCAAGAAAGATTGAAAATTGACAGAGAATCAAACAGAATAAGTAAATGGAACTCTATAATCGTCGCATGACATTCATTATATAAGTATTGAATTGGGACCAACATTTCAATCGTATATAGTTGGAATGTTAGAGGTCTATCCATAAACTATTTTCTGTTGAGGATGTATTCAACATCTGCCATAAAATTTGCTGACAGCTCATTTCTACTCATATGTACTTCATCGTCAAAAGTTCAAGAAACATAAAGTATCATAGACAAAATTCCAATTGCTAATACACACTTAATCTTAATTATGGTTAACGAAAACGTGCACTATAATTCAATCTCGATAATATTTGCTTAAAAAATCTCTGTAGAACATGACTGTGGCATGAAGGTTCACTCGGTTCTCAGGAGGACTAGTGTGGTACGGACATACCCCCACACTTACACCAACCACGCGATACTCTGCATCATAAATAGGACCACCGCTGTCTCCCTAAAGGAATGAAAAATGTTCAAAATTTTGCCATTTTCTTCGGAAAATGTTTAAATATCATTGTGAAACAAAACCAATACGTACTGGACCAAGTATTGCGTAGCCCGATGGCGCATCCGTTACTGTGCAGATCTTCTTTTCCCAATGAAAGAATCCAGGTGGCGCAGTATGCTCCGTTTTTCTCACGCATTCATCGGTAGGCAATACTTTTACAGATACTTTTTGCAAACGGTGAGGTCTCTCACCACTTTCCAATCCACCCCATCCAGCCATAAACAATTTCTTCCCGGGTGTCACACCACTTGGCGCAGAGTAAAGCATTGCTGATTGAACGCCTTTAACTTTTTCTTCCAACTAAAGATTGAAACGAATTGATTATAAATTGTTTTAGCACTCAATATCCATTAAATGCAGACTCACTTCTACAACAGCGATATCATCATTTACAACATCGCTCGGAATTTTGTTCATGGTAGCCCAGGTGCTGTAAGAAGACCACGATTTCCAATGATATTTTCGACATGACTTTAGACTTGGACATCCAGCATAAATCACGCTCGGTCGTTTGATTATTTCTCCGATGCAATGTCTTGCAGTTAAAACAAAACGACTGGATATGAGTGTCCCAGTACAAAAGTGATTTCTTTCAATATGATTTTCATTGTCATCGTACGAGAGCGATACAACGAAAGATAGCTCATTAGCTTGTGCTGGCCGCACTGTTTCTCCATATAATGCGGTTGCATCTTGGAGATTATCAAAACAAACTGACGAATCAAAAATAAAATGCGAATTAAAATCTACTTGTGAAAAGTGATGAATGTTTACGCAATACTCACAGATAATCACTAATTGGATAACAAATAAACGATATCGATGTTCCATCTTGATAGTGTTCCAGAATATTGAGAATTCTATTAACCCTTCGTTTTATTTCACTTGATTTTCAAAATATTTTTTACTGCCGAAACTATAGTTAGTCTGAATCAACTTGTTGAAGAAAAAAAGAGCCGTACAGTAGCACCCTACAGAATACAGAGCCAGTTTCAATCAGAAACGGCCAATTAACTGGCTAGTGACACATCTTGGCTTGTTTTATAGCTCGTGATTACTAGAACGGGGGAGGAGGAGGGATGAGTACCTGGGAGGAGAAATGGTCTGTTCCTGTCACTTATTATTGACATTTCAGGCATGTGGTGAATCGCATACATCGTTTAGTAGATAAAACAAAAAATTTTGAAAATACTCAAAATTTCCGCAAATATGGATAAGAAATTGACGAAAAATCAATGAATTGTTGTACATCCGGTTGCTTTCTAGCCTAAATCTGGTCTTTAAGCACTTAATATGACAATAGCTTCCGATAATAGCTCATCGATAAGTACTTGTACATTCATTCGCATCCATTGGGAGTATACGCAAGTGTTCAGGAAGCGTGAAAACTAAAATAGATCTTCATTCCCATGAGTCAACATTAGATTTCCTGTCCAACGTATTACCAAGGACTTAAAGAGGTTCTGGCTACAAATGAAAATAGTGAAAAACATTGCAAATTTGAGAAAGTTTGGTTGGCTGGTTAGAAAGATATGAGCACTTTGATTCACATGCACTCTTAGGGAGTTTCGTGAAATTCGAGTATCTTCATGCTCTAAACTATGTGAAAAGTAAAAAAAATCACTGAAAATCTCATGAAGTTCTTGAAAACGAGAAGCCAATATCCAATCATTGGATGTATGCAAAGATCATATGCCTGGGTTGGTTGTGGAACAAAATATCAATGGTTTTTCATCCTCCCAGTAAGGGACAAGTCATAACTTGAAGGATAATCAGATTCAAAAGTTTGAGTCTCGCTTATAGAAACAATCCCAAATTTAATTTTACGCTGCTTGAAATCCTTCATACAGCTATAAATACGATTATTCATATCACTTACGAAAACATCTGTTGCAGTTCAGCTCTCCAAATACGTTTTACTCATTTACATAACTTTTGGGAATGACTGCGTAGCCAGGAGTCAAATAAAAAAATACACATATGGATTCCACGTAACTACCGTCACATGGTCGTTCACAAGTCTCATAGAAGTGTGAAAAATGGTTCACGAGTTTGCAATTCCCAAAACTATCAAATGAGAAAAGTACGATTCCGAGCCGACATTTCCGTTTTCGGCTCGGCCATTGCGTATTCACTTACAACGTGAGACGTCAAAAAAAGGACAAGTGACGTTACATTCGTATGTGCCATATCGCATTCCTCGCACTAGTTGCATCATATAGTATCTTCACTTGCCAATAGTAGATATTTTTCTCGGTCCCGTTCTCCCATCGCGGGAGTTGAAAAATTTTGAGCCCACAAAACCGCCGTAAACAAGGTTGTAAATACTTGAGGCAAGGAAAAAGTTCTCGAAACTCGCGTAAAAACTGTTGGAGCAGTTGGACGGAGCCAGTGATGTTTCAATTCGGCATCTCACACTTTTATTGGACGATAAAGTATGCATTATACAGCTAGCGATTTGAGGGCCTGGTAGATAGAAGCGCACGTCCAACTGTTCTCATGAGTGCGCAGAGGAAAACGATATTCCGGCGCGCCGCTCTGAAAAACAAAAAAGCTCCTTCGTACGTGTGCGCGTGTATGTGGGTGGGTTGTGGGTGTGTTCCGCGAAAGGAGAAAAACTCCGTAGTACTTTTATACCCGAATCGAATATCGAGATATGCCGCTGCAACGGCGCATATAAAAGTGTATATACTCGCGAGAACAAGAAGACTCAGCGGAGTCTATATGCTCTGGGGGAAGTCGGCGAGCAAAGTAGCAACTGATCCCCCGCACTCTACACTCCATGTACTTTGCATTTTTCCCCGCACCAGTACACTTGCACTTTGCGCAAGCGTCACCGGTCTGTCTTGTACTTTCCAAATATTTTCCCACCTCTCCGATCCGTCAAGCTCGGCTCGGGTATTTCGGGCCATTCAAAAATTCAATGCTTCTTCGTTTTCGTTAATTATTTACTGTAAATTCGTGGGATTCTACTCGTGTCCCACGTTTTTCCTTTGCTTTGTTGACGCGTTAGCCCTTCATTCATCATAACTTGTCTTCTGAACTCAATGAATCAATGCAATAAATCCAAACGGACTTTCAATGCGAGAAACTCAAACTCATCAAAGGATATTTGAATGACGTCTTCGGTCCTAGCACGACGTATGAATTACAATACTTTATAGGTATAACTTCCAAAGACGATAGTCGAATCGCATGGTACTTCGAAGATTTCCCTCTCGTTTCTCAATACTTGAACAACTTCTGAAGTTATGTCGTGAAATTCTCCGACACTAGAGAGGGAAGAAAAAGTAGGATGCATATGGATTATTCGCGATGCCCGTACGCGTGCACGTATAGTGCAAACGAACGAAACGAAACGAACTTAGAATGTCGCTTGTATTAATCGTGAAAATTCAGCTCACGATTTCTGGTATTTGCGGAACGTATGCACCTACTACCGGTAGGTGTGATCCAGTGAATTAGTCTCTGTACATTCATACATTTTCACGCTAAATAATTGATTTCACGAGCTCAGTGAACCGTACGAGTCATTGACAAAGTGAGATTGCGAGAGAAAAAAATTTTCCTAGGCTGGATTTGAACTAACTTGTTCTCCTGATATTCGTTCAGCCACGGGGAAAACACAAAATGACAGTTCGTCACATCCCTGGAGAACGAACTCATCTCTCTCGCACTCGTCAACTAACGTTTAGATTTTCCAACCATACTAACCGATCATGGCTGAATTTTGTGTGTGAGCTATACGTATTTTGATATACATTCTTTGTATGGAAATATGAGAATATCTCCGGGAAATCGAAACGTGAGATGAATGACTGCATATATCATTTATTTGGATAACTATTCACCTCTGACAGTTTCAGCACGATCCCAAATCCCAAGTGGTAAGTGGGATGAATTAAATTAGTTCATAGACCTATAATTCAGGTTTCAAGCAACTACTTTTTGATAGAAGAACATTTTTCGATCAAATATTCGCTTACATAACTTCATATCGACATGGGTAACAAGTAGACGTACAATACGAGTTCTATAGTTTATCGAAAAGTGGGTTAAGCCATGACGTTAGCTACCGCATCCGTTGTCTGGGTTCGATCTTCAACAGGAATTTTCTCGAATTTCAAAGTTGGGAATCCTCATGCCCTCCAATCGTGAAGATGAGATTTTTCATAAACACAAAAAGAACTAATTAGATATCAATACAAGAATTCGAGCAATATTTCAACGTGATCCATAATAAACATTAACAATCGTGTGCACGGCGTCAACTTTCAGTGAGAAATATTTTGTTCGCAACTCCCCTCCTGCCCCCAGTGCCCGTCCATGCGACAATGTAGGTTCCGATTCGAGCCGCGGCCGCGCACGCCTTCGTATAACGAGTGAAATTCGAGCGAGGATGATCGGCGGGTGAATTATTAAAACACGGCTTGAAACTAGCGAACTCGGCAGCGGCCAACCCTCGAAGGACTCGACGTACTTTCGGGGAGGAGAGGGGAAAGCCAAGTTGCGCACCTGGTGCAGCCGGCCACCGGGCATTAAGGATCGTTTACGGCGCGCCGTTTGGACCGATTTGAATATTAAGCCGCGAGAGGTAAGCGCTTCTTGGCCGCCTTGCGAGCTTATTGCCAGGGCGAGGAGGGGGAGGGGATGGAGGGATGGCGAAACAAATGCCCCGGGCAAATTGGAGATTCACCCTCGCGCCAGCTTCGCGTCTTCTCGCGTGGAAAGAGTCCGGCACATACGTCTGGCCCACGTAGTCTGACACGCGTCCGCGGCATCATGGTCAGACTTTTATTTATTCGCGGTAAAACCCACGGGCATTATTTCCAGGCTTCATGCCAGAGTTTCATCTTTAGTCTTTTCCAGAATCAGCGGTATTCAAGCATAATATGAATCGAGCTATGAGTTAAACTGTGAGGTTCTTCGAGTGATTTTTTTTTTTGGATTCTTTGTCCTGTGCTATAAATACTGGGGTTATATAATCAAGAGGAAAATGAAAATTATTTGATTATGATTTTAAAATCGGTCAATTTGTCTAGGTGGAAGTTTTTGACATGAAGATATTCGAACTATAATACCAGGCTTTGAAGATTCTAAAATAGGCAAGAGGAAACTCTGCCATACTTTATGATGAATGAATAAATGTCTGATATTAGATCACAATGACACACACGGGCCAGACATGTGGCGGATACGTGCCCGACTTCTTCTCATATGTGTTGGTTTTTCGAGAAAAGAGAGTGGGGAGGGGGATGGGCGCGTATATATATATATATATATGCACGTGCATATACAGCTTGTTCAACGCGTCTCGCGCGTTAATTAGGACATTATAGTACTCGACTCGCGCTGCTTTGGTATTGCGCGGAGACCCTTATTGTCGCGCGTAAGAGCAAACTCGTCAGTCTCGCGATGAAATCAGTAGTACGACTCGGCACGGCTGGTGTATACACACGCAGCGATAATAAAGTATATATATATATCGCTAATTGGTCTGGCATCGTTCGTGAGCTTTAGCTATGGCTGCTATATATGCGTACACACATACACACGCCCTTGCCATACACGCGGTTCAAATTTATCTCGGCCGACGCCACGGCCTACTCGTCCGAATTGATCTTGAATATTGGATGCGCGAGTCTGCCTCGAGCGAGATGCCGCGTGCGCTGCTCGGAATAAAGTGGCCGCGGCGGGCGAAACAACATGAGAAATGGCACAGGGGGCCGATCGATCGCGATCCGAGCGTATATGCACACGCACCATCGCGTAAACATACACGCGCGGTCCCTTTCCCCATCCGCCCCCCCCCCGTCCTTCGCCTACTCGTGGCGTGGATGAAAAGAAGCCGGTCGTCGCGCGTATTTTGCACTCGCGACTTATATGTATCAGGCTGGTGTGTAGGCAGCCATGCCGGGAGAGAAAAGGAAACGCTAGCCTGCAGCGAGGGGCCATTCGATTTGCGGCTGAATGACTGATCGCCGCGACTCCCCGAGTCCCCGGACATGATTCATGGCCCGAATGCAAGAGCAAATACGTGTACCATGGTGCCCACTACCAGATCTGACCAGCTTCTCATTTGCCCAGCAGGGCAAAAGTTACACATGTTTTCTTAGACTTTTTTCGGTCTAATGCGAAGCCTAATTTTTCGACGCTATTTTCAATTTACGAGCGGAGAGAACGCTACCTCCGAGTGTCCAATAACGATAAAAGTGAGATGGTCCATAGGTACCCTAATATCTTATACCTGCAGCCACATGCGTAACCCAACGTTTCGTTTTCCTTCAGATATTCACGAATAATAATTTTAGGCACGCGGATAAAATATAGATTTTCTATTAATATATCAAATGGGTTTCTCAATGTACGGATATGGTGCATATTATGTACATATTATGTATAGGGTCGATAATAGTTTACGAATGTATCCAGAAAAACGATATAATTGCTATTAGGCTACCTGTAAAGTATCTCACGAAGGTTTCATCGTGATTGGACACCCGGAAGTAACGTTCTCCGATTTAGTTCATTCTTTTTACCTTAGGAAAATGCAAATGTGATACAATGACATCGCGCGCAGGATATTGAATTTTTCAGCGCGAAACGTCTAGTCGGTGTAGATTCATCAGGTGTAATGTCGTCTAGTCCGATTGAATTATTAAACACTTTGTTATTAAGGGCCTCGCCCCGTGGCCGCCTTGAGGTGGGGAGAGGAAAAGGGAGAGGAGGGGGGAGGGAGGTACGCTTTGTACTCTGTACTGCTTAGCGAAAGTGGTTCGTAAGTGCTGGATGCCCCGTGTGAAATCGGCGAGGTTGCATTAAGTATTTAAGGGCAAACGTAATGGCTAGCAAAGTGGAGCGACTCAGTTCTCTGAGCTTATCTACTAGTTCTCTTTAACACTTGCCCACTCCGCCCCTCTTCCCCTCCAACATCCTTCGCTCGACAACTCGACAATTTCGCCTGTTGTATTATTGATCAACGCAAAATTAACGATATCGCTATTGTCGATTCACGATACGTAATAATTATTTTTGCCCCCGAGTGCCGACAAATGCACGTAGACAAACGAGCGAACGACTTTGACCGGGGGGAATCGAAGGAAGAGATATCGAGGGGAAGCTGAGGGTATCGGGAATTTTTGAGAAGTGGGGGGAAAGAAATACGCGTTTGGAAATAGTATTGGCACGTGGATCTTCTAGTAATTTTCACTGGAATGTCAGTTTACTATAATGTATAACTGCAGTTACAGTCACGGGCTGACGAATTTCAGATATTTCATTGCGGCTTCTTTTGATTTAAATTTTTCGAAGGATGCAGAGTATTATTTAAATTTATCGCGCTGCTCGATTCCAAGAGTCGGAAATTTATCCATTTAATGCTATTATATTGAATTTTATCTTTGAACAAATGTTCGCACCCACCGGGATTTGAATTCGAGTCCAGTGCGCGAAAATCTGGACTAAAAGTCCTCGTTGAGCACGAAAAATTCAACACATATTTTTAAAGTACGAAGTCGAATTTTCATAACTTGGGTGAAATTATGATGATTTTATGTTTGATTCTGGTCAAATATATTAGTCGATCAATTATTGAACAAATCCAAGGGCATATGAGTGAATCGCTAATAAAATGGATAGAATAGTGCATGCATGTATGGAAGATATTTTTATTTTATCGTAAACATTATCACCACTTATCAAATTTGACCATACACATAGTAGATAAATTTTGTTTATTACTATGTTTTTGTTTATTTACAATGTTTTTTTTCGAGAAATTCCAGTAAACACTTTTTGATTTTGTCAGTCAGTGATTTCGTTACTATATCGACTGCGGTAATATTTACTAGAGTTTTTTTCTCGATGCATAGTAAAACCAACTACCAAAGTATATTTCGATGGCTTTCATGAAGAAGCACATTTCCGGCGAAGAAAAGTGTGTTTCGTAGAAAATCGAAATTCCGCATTATTCAAAAATGTATAACATTATATAAGGGTCAAGAATGAGAAACTTCAACCTTACAGTCAAAAATCAGAGTATGAACGTGAAAAATGGCTGTGTGATGGTGGAAGAATGATTGAACGGAATTTCAGTTAACTGTTTTTTTCTAACTGTAACGTTTTGAACGAGTATGAAAGACATGTTCTGTACAAAATTATTCGATTACGCAGAATAAGAATTGTTAGAAGGTGAAAGGAGATTGGAGGAGGAGGTTTGTCAGGAGATTTGAAATGTGCATGGCAAAAATTGAATTTTCGGGACCTCGATTTTCGTAATCTCCCGAAAATTTCCAGTTCAAGACCCCGAATTCTCATTTGGATATAGCAACCGTTATTCATGCAAAGTCTCTTTGACGAAGCATACAGTTGATGCAGTTAGCAGCGGATTTTTTCTTCTAAAAGTTCCAGCCAAATTTATCCCCGTCAACCCTAGTCATTTTTACCAGTCTTTTCACTCTGCGTACGCGTGATGACGCGCGCGCGCGGGGATGTATTCTCGGGCGCCGAGCGGAGAGAGTTCGGTAGAGGAAACAAAGAAGAAGGAAGGAGGGCGGCTCAGGCTCGGGAGGGTAGACTCATGTAAAAGGCCGTCAATCAGAGGTAACTCGGGGAAGCACGCGATGGATCGTGCAGCGCTGGTGGTTTGCCCGCGCTCGACTCGAGAGCACATCTACTTCGCGCTCGCGCGCGCGCACCACGCGTTATCGATGCGCAAACTTGCCTCGCGAGATTTATCGCTAACTTGACTCGCTCGATCAATTTGCCCCCTCCGAAATATCCCTCTCTACTACTTCCTCGTGATCCTTCCTCCCCCCCCCCCGTTCCCCCACTCCCGACTTGATTTCTGCTCAAAAGTTAAACGAAGCGTGACCCAATCTATGATGATACGCATACATTCGACGTTTATCAATATTTCAATTCGGTTACATGCTCGAACAAAGAAATGATACCGTGGAGTTGAGCGTAAGGCATATTAGCATGACTTTCTATTTATATTTCAATATAGTTGGCGCAAGTATAATAAGGTCGCTTTTCTTTATCTTTCGAAATGAAGAAAATATTTTCCCCGAATGTCTGGCAAAGCTATGTGTAAAGTGACTATATATAAGTAGAGTATTTATTATTTCTTATGTATTTTTTCTTCCCGGCGATGTTCGATTCACTCGAATACGAGAGGATATGTCTAGGTTGCACGTGGGATATATAATATAAGAAATCGTTTAAAATGCCGATGGCTCGTGAAATACGGTGCTATTCATTACCCGACACACGGCCCGGAATGGAATAATCCATTTAATGATCAGAGTATATATGCATTTTGAAGATAGATGTAAAGGATGAAGACGAATGGAGAGGCCGTTTCCTCGGCTGCTCCTCGAGGCGCAGTGAAAATATCTGGCACACGCCAGACACTCGATCAAAGTAGCTCATGCGCAGATATCTTGTTCGCATATGCGAGCCAAGCGGCCCACACTTTATCAATGATAAATGCTTGAGACTCCTTTCCCGCAACATTATTTCCCCGTAATATTTTGATCAATGTACCCTCCTCACGATTCCTTCCCCAGTGTTTTCCCTCTCGATCGCTCTCCACGTGGGATACTGCCATTCGGCATCGACACCTCGTTGACCCGTAACGTTTCGAAAACGTTTTCTCGGAAACGTGTGAAATTCATAAAAAGAAAAAGTTTCAATAATGTTCAGATCACCTGCAACGTGCCACGCATAAGACAGAAAATTGATGTTTCCCGAACGTATCTGAGAACGTTTCGAGACCGTGTTTAAAACGTTCTCCAAACATTACAAAGGCGTTATTCATGTGAGTGTTTTGTGTGATCGGAAAATTCATTATGATTTTATTTTTGTAGATGACAACATAAAAGAAACGTTCTCAGAACGTTTAAAAACATTTATAAGTAGTTTTTCATCGAAGATACATTTTTAACAAGTTTCCAAAACGCTAACACGTTTCCGAGCAAACGTTTTTAAAACTTTACGCGCTGTTCTGCGAGAGAGAGAGAGAGATAAATTCGAGGGAATTGACGGATGTACCGATAAAAAGCGGGGATCCGTGAAGCGCTTGTCAGGTAGAGAGCGATGAAAATACCCGGTGTAATTGGAAAGCATCGCGGGGTAATAAAAAAAGGTGTGTCGGCGCAAAGCTGACCGCGCGATGTTTCTGTGCTCGCACGCTGCATTTGAATATCGGTTAGCGGCTGCTGCTGCTGCATCACCGCTAGATTACTCCATTATGCCCCCCGTAGACAATGGAAACCGCTTATGCGCCCATGAATGCCTGCTCTCTGCTCTGTACAGCCTATACGTATATACATATACCTGTCCTCTTTCCTGCTCGCTTCCATCCGCATCTTGGTGGCGGTACAGCTCACAAAACTGCTACCCCATGTGAAATGTATATTGTGGTCCATATAATAACGCGCTTAAATAAAAATTATGAATATATATTATCCGTATAATTTTTATATGGAGTCAACGTTGGATCACACTGCATACGAGGCATTTGAGCAACGTTGATTGATTAATCGTACGTAATGAAGGCACGTTATATGTATCCCAATATACATTGCATACATATGTATTTTACATATTTTTTTCGGTATCGGATGCGATATCTCAGTTCCTTCTACAACAAATATATTCGAATTTTCAACTTATAAATTAACCGATCAAAAATAACTTCAATATCAACACGACCAGTGGCATAATATTACATGCAATTAGCTCGTACAATAACATTTTTGCGTCTCTCAAATCCTGAGATACTTGACTCCTGGAAAACTGCACGCACGTGGGTCATTTTCCGTTTGATACAAGTGGTATATACATGAACGTTGTGCAGATGCCCCGGCCGAGCGAAAAGCCTCAACGAGCTCTCCAATTGCACCGCAATCGAATGCTCTCCAAATTAGCTGCGACCCTCGACGCACCCGCCCACGAAATTTGAGCCAGTTCATTCCTACCCTTCAATAACGTATCGTCTGGTCCTGTATACCAAACCACGGTTTTCAAACGAGGTCCGATTAGTCCCCTACCAGCTCAGAGACTTTCTTAACAACTTTCTCCTGTACCGTTCCATAAAACTATTTTCACTGTACCTAATATTAGTGGCTAATCAAATGGACCACTGTACATCCGATACAGTCAGTGCTGGGACGTAATATTACGAGTATTTAGTAAATATAAATTTATCAAACATTAGTTTGTACTAAAGTATGAAGGAATATATTTGATATAATAACTGACATGCGCGACTGATTTTCAGTCGAATTACTCACAGTGAGAAATTTCGAGAGTGACGAGAGTATTTTTTTACCAAAACCATATCAAACGAGGTCAATGATCCATTTGGTCTTGACAATGTGGTGAGAGATGAGAATATTGAGAGGATGAAGACAATATCGCACAGTGGACCAAGAATTGACTAAATGAGCCTCTCGGTAATATGAAATATCTTAGCTTTCGACGAGTTATTGCTTTCTCAAAGAGGGAGCTTTGTGACGGGGCAAAAATCGAACCTTCCGAATCAGACCTCGGAACCTTCATTCTCGTAATCCACGGGTCGAAAAATGTCGAAAAACTTGTTGTGTTTTGGTCCAGCTTTTCCTAATCTGATCTATGAACCCGCCGCAGTACTCCATAAGAACTTCGTGGTCCTCCATCTGAGAGTACTGGAGTGACAAGCCCCTCGCATGTAACGCTATTTTTGGCTATGATGATAACTCTCGAAGGAATGATCCGATCTTCCTGATACTTTGCTCACGAATCATTGATGGCTAGATGTGAACCAAGTATCCTTCGTCAGGGGGAATGAAAAATGACTGGAAGTTCATTCCTAGTGCTTTTGATGACGGTTGGCATCATTAAAAATGCCACTATTTCTCCACAGAACCAGCGATATCTCACGAAATATTTCTTTTCACGCAAAGCCTCTCCGATGAAGCATACCGCAAAATCAGTTGTCAGAGTATATTTATTCGATTGCCGCATCGTCGGCGAGTACATCGCACCAGGATTGAGCTGTTGAGAATCAACGAAACGAGCTGTGGTGGTCATCAAGTTTCGCCTAGTGACATTAATACGGTCGGGAGGGAGAAGAGGGGGGCAAAATATAATAAGGGACACGGGGCGTTTGTCGCTCTTTATATACATATATATTCTTCCTTGAGCCGCGCGCACGCAGTCCTTTTGGCCGAGCCATTCTCCCCGACACACACGTGTATACACGTATATACCTATACACGCTCGCACTTAATACCACTCAGCTCTCGAGTCTGTTATGCCCTGCTCGCGCGGCGATCCTTTTTCACCGTCCCTTCCTCTCTCTCTCTCTCTCTCTCTCTCTCTCTCTCTCTCTCTCTCTTGAGAACAGTATACACTGGCACTGCGTCTCGCACGACTCAGAGCTGATTTGTTGTATACGAGCGCGCTATACTTGTGCGTACTTCCGGCTGGGTTTGTTTCCCGTCTTGGGCGACAGCTCCTCATTTGCCGCCCCTCCCGATTGCGCACGATTGTGAAACGAGACACTTCCAGGGAGGCTGGGTCTGTATATGTACATACCATTCATATTCTCTCGCTCGGACAGATGTGTACACGAATTGGGATGATGAGATATTCGCAATTGGCCATATGCGCGTTTGGATTGATATCGAGTGGATGAGAGAGAGAAAGGCTCGAGTCCGTCATCGACGTTTCTGATTCTCTTTGATATCGATGGCTCCCGTGAACGAGGAGCACATTTCAAATGTCCCGACGGAAAAACGATCCGCCCCGACGAGCAGAACAAAATCAAGGAGTTATACGTTGTCACGAAAACCGCCCAGTCTGGCGACAAAGAGATATGAATAACATGTGACTTATTTACAAGATCAGCAGAAATGTTGAAATTCATTTTGAGGTTTTTTCACATTTTGCCCGGCAAATCATTTTACTCTGGATTTTTTTTTCAAACGATACGGGCTACAAAAGGCGACATCTGGACGCGGGGATGGGTGAAGATATTCAACAGTTAGCAATGTTTATATCTTTCTTTAATAAAAAAATATTCGATAGAACACGAAAAAAGTCGACCCCGAGGAATATTAAATAACTCAGGTCTCAACTCAGGTCTAGTAGAATTGGCGACCCAAAGGATGAGACCTTTCCTCGTGATAACACTGCAAGTGATACGGAAACTATTCAAATTCGAATTTCGGTATATAATGTTTGCAAGTCCAGTTTAATTTACATATCGGATATTTTTTGTGATCCAGTCGCGGTAAAAGGCGACGCTAGTGATGCTCAGTACAGGGTATTTTACACAGTTGCTCACATAGGACACGATGCCAACGAGTCGAGATCCGACAGTTACAGGTGAGCCTGGGTCTCCAAGGCACATGTTCCCTGGTGAGTGTTTAATGCAAAACGTGCCAGCCACATCGACATGATTGCTCTGCTCCGTGCACAGCGATCGATTAGCTTTGTCGAAAAGATCAGTCAACACTAGCCGCTGATCACTTGTGCTGGCGAAAGTAGAAATGTCGACGACCGAATGTTGCTTTATTTCTTCGCCACTTTGGAACATCTCGATGATATTGCAGTTGTTGTCAATTTCGAAGGGTTCCTCCACCTGGATCACAGCGATGTCATAGCCGTCCCTCACGACATTTGTAAAATTACTGTGAGCCGTGAATCTGTGAACGCGATGCAACTTGCCACCCGTTCCTTTTCGACCCGATCCAGCGCGAATCATTAATTCTTTCACGTTTTTAACCGGGCAACTGGCTGCGGTCAACACGAAGTGACGCGAGACAATAGCTCCTCCACAGACTGTCCGGTTTTTGTACTCAAGTGATACGTGATGGCGAAACTGAGATATTTCGGTAATTCTTCCGTTAAACATGAGGCAATTGCGATCGCCCCGTCTCAGAGATTTGACTGGAGTAACGGCACCATCTGGAAAATTGAATACAGGATACTACGTTACATTTCAGTTTACGAATGGGTTTTTATTGATCGAGTGACGATCAGGTGAAGCCCTGCAACGTTATATGTCCTAGCGTGGCTTATGGGAATAAAAGTCAATAGTGCAATTTTTTTCTCTCACGCGTGGAATCAATCATGGAGGCAGCTTGAGATTTCGATGACGTTTTGATAACGTCCATATGAAGTGCGAAATTTTCGCATTGCGTTGACATAAAATCACTTGTACACACGTAATGGAACGTATTAGAAACGTTTCCCGAACATATGTTCGAGAATGTCTCTTGAGCATTATTCCAATGAAAAATAATCATTAAAATGAATCATGAAAAGTGACAATTTGGAATAAACATTTTCATACCGTTAGAAAAATATTTATAAAGAGTTTTTCATTAGTATGGGCCGGTACCCAATATGGACCTTCCTTTTGGTTTCGTATAGACGTGATTCTACAGCAGCACTACCATACTTCTTCAGAGTACGTCTTTTTTGTCAATTCTTTCAATAGGTATAAGTAAGTTTTTTTCTCGAGTGAATCCAATAATGAGTACCCCCTGAACAATTTACTTTTCCCTTTATCACATACTTATGTTAATGGTCAATTGAAGAAAATGGTATGCTGTCCGCTGGAGAATTCAATAGCCAAATAAATATAAATACAAGAGTAATATATCTGTACTCTCTTGAATCCTTACAGTGAAAAAAAACGCTGCATACAGTGGAAAATCACTGTAAGAAAGTGGACGAATAATTCACTAGAATTGCAGTGAATTTTTTATGCAACTTGAGTGAATTTTCACTTTAGTTCCATGAGTTTTGATAGGAAACATTTTTACATAAAATTCACATTTTTACATCACAATTTGCAGTAAGTATGTTGTGAAGTGAATAATATGTAAAAATGTTTCCTATCAAAACTCATGGAATGAAAGTGAAAATTCACTTTAATTACATGAGAAATTTACTGTTATCCAGTGAATTTGTCATTCACCTTCTTACAGTGATTTTTCACTGTAATACAGTGCAGGTTTTTCACTGTAAGGATGTAAGAGAGTACAAAGGAACAATACGTGAATAATCTGTATAGTAATTACAATGGTTTTTCAGAAGTGAAATTACCTGTAGCTTTATCAGCTGATGCACCAGTGCTGAACAAAATTATAGAAAGAATAAAACCGTAAAACAAAGCTATATTAAAGAATACAAAAACCCTCATTTTTCTGATGATGTCCATCTGGTAGATCTTTCAAGATTGTTCAGTTACAATATCTGTATGCATATTTATAGATCCATGTGAGAGAAAGACAGCAAGAGAGAGAGAGATAGAGAAAGAGAGAGATAAGGCCATTTCTTGTGTCCAAATTCGCAAGTCGAAGTGTACCGTATTTTTAGTAAATTTTTAATGCGGTCATTCTCTAGGTTATCGGAGCTAAAATCATTCTATTTAAACGCCGAAGCGTACCGTGTTTTTAGTAAACTTTCAACGTGGTTATTTTCCATGTTATCCAGCCCAGATTCTGAAAGAGTATACGTGCGTCAGAATATGTACAAATAGAATTTTAGCTCCGATAACATGGAAAATAATCGCGTTGAAAGTTCACTAAAAAAACGGTACGCTTCGGTGTTAATGGGTTAATATATTAATTCCTAGGAAGATGACCACTAATGTTCAATGCTATTACTCATATCATCCAAACTTGATGTGCGGCTTGGCCAATTTTATAGATCTTTTGAAGGTTCAATTCGACAGTAGCAACTGTGAGAAATAGTGGCATATTTAGCACGATGTAGCGAGAATAGACCCGTAGAAAGGCCCACTTTTGATGCGGCTTGGCCGATTTTGAAGTAAACGTTCCATTTTCCACTGCAGCGGCGTTGTGATATCGGCACATTCGGAGAAAAACATAGTAGTCATTACTATATTTGAAATTTGAAAATTCGAAGTACTCAACTCCCATTAAACTCTGTTTCCATCAAATGATGCCCTAATAAAATTTAATAATACCGTATAGAATGTAAATTATTGCAAAGTTTGAAATAAGAACTATTTCAACGGCTTTTTACATAGAGGGGAGTATCTCGCCAACACGCTCATTAATGAAACGTAACGACTCATACAACGTAGCAGGTCTTTTGCTCATCGACTCATCGAAGCTTGGGCGCAAAAAACGACAAGACCTAGTCTGAAAGTGCTGTTCTTCCGGGTGTCTCCCTCACCAGCGCGTCATTTAATTACTCGAGCTCTTGAGCTGGCCAGTTTTATTCCTTAATCGCTCCATTATGCCGCGCGGCAGACAATGGAGGAAGAGAAAGAGAGAGAAATGCTTATGGGGAGCCGGTAAATGCCTGCGCGCGGATCAATGCGCCTCCGGCCCTCAACCCTCGCTTCCTCATTCCCCGGTTTTCCGCGCCCTCCGATTGATAAGTCGTTGTTGCGGCTTTTGCCCGCCGTTCATTAGGCGACGTACAACGTTATTCTTTCCCGTTTGACAGCTAATACGTCACCGGGTAATTCGGACTTGTTGCCAAGTTTTTCCCTCAATTCCCGCCGCGCGGCTTGCGTTCGCCCTCGCGCACGCTATATTTCATCCGGACTCACTTCATTTCGCGCGCGCCTCGCTATTACCGCGCACATAAATTATCCGCGTTGTGTACAGCTGCGCGAGAGACACACAGCTATAACCGTCACATTCTCGGATCAAACTGATTTTTCGTTACGACACGCGGGATGATTCCCTACACTGAGAAAAAAATTTATTAGATTCAAATAAATATATTTATTAGAAAGTGGATTATTTGAATCGACTAAATAATTATTGAAAGTGAATAAATTGTTAACACTTCAAACAAATATTTATTCAATAAGAATTATAAAATTTATTGGGATAATGTTCAATCAGAACGAATAAATTTTATTCATTTCTAATAAATTTCATTCATTTCGAATAAATATATATTATTTTTTAATAATTGGACAAAAATTTTCTATATTTGATTTGAATAAATGGATTTTTTAGAAAACAACATATCCTGTTGAATAATTATTTATTAAAAAATGAATTTTTATTTATTGTAATCAAATAAACTTTCATTTGAATGGATGAAATATCATTTTCTGTGATCACCTATCTGAAATATAATGAATATCAAATGAAAATTAATAAATATTTGTTCGCTTTAAATAATGATTCATTCATACTAAAGAACAAAGTTTGTTTGAAACTAACAAATATCTATATTAGTTTTGATACAAAAATTTATTCGATTTAAATGAATTTTATTCAAAATGATCTATATATTTGTTGAATTTGAATAAATATTCATCAGGAAAAACTCAAATTATTTTAGTTACAAAAAAAGTTTAACTTAATAAAGACTTATTTAAAATCAATATATTGTTTTGATTGAATTGAATAAATATTTTCTGAAAAAAATTTGATCAGTTTTGATGAATATTTTCTCGAAATTATTATTAAAATTGAATAAATAATTATTTGTTTCTGTAAAATATTACTACTCTATTCTCACCTATTTGAAATGTAATAAATATTCGTTACAAATGAATACATAATTATTCATTAATTTGGAACTTATAATTTTTTCTATGGCTAACAAATAATTATAATAGTTTTTCATACGAATATATTTTCAGTTGGAATAAATGTTATTGAAAATGATCCAGATATTTGTTAAATTTGAATAAATATTTATCAGGGAAAGTTTAAAATATTCTAGTTACAAAAAATGTATAACTCAATAAAGACTTATTTACAATCAATATATTGTTTAGATTGCATTGAATAAGTATTTACTAAAAATAAAATTGATTAGTTTTGATACATATTTTCTCGAAACTAAACCATCGTTTATTAAAATTGAACAAATGATTATTTGTTTCTGTAAAATATTACTATTCTATTCTCACCTATTTGAAATGTAATAAATATTTGTTACAAATGAATACATAATTACTCATTTATTGGGAATTTATAACTTTCTCCATGGCTAACAAATAATCATGTTAGTTTTCATACGAATATTTGTTCAATTTGAATAAATTTTATTGAACATGATCCAGATATTTGTTAAATTTGAATAAATATGCATCAGGGAAAGCTTGAATTATTCTAGTTACAAAAAAGTATAACTCAATAAAGATTTATTTAAAATCAATATATCGTTTAGATTGCATTGAATAAGTATTTACTGAAATAAAAAATTGATTAGTTTTGATACATATTTTCTCGAAGTCAAACCATCATTTATTCAAATTGAACAAATCATTATTTGTTTATGTGAAATATTACTACTCTACTTTCACCTATTTGAAATGTAATAAATATTTGTTATAATCAAATACATAATTATTCATTTATTTGGAACTTATAACTTTTTCCATGGCTAACAAACAATCATATTAGTTCTCATACAAATATTCATTAAGTTTTAATAAATTTCACTCAATTTGAATGGAGAAATTTGTCACTTTGGAATAATATCCACCAGGGACAACTCATATTGATTTCGAATGAGTCTTAATTACGTTATACTTTTTCGTAACTAAAATAATTCATGTTTTGTTGGACTGGTTTATTCTAATTGAATAAATAATTGTAATTATCCAATGAAACTATTTTACGCGATCATCTATATATCAAATGGAACAAGCATTTGTTCCAAATAAATATAATAATGAATTCAGTTAGAACTCGTAATTCATTTCATGGTTAACAAGTATATTAACCACGACAATGTAAATCTCTTTCTCTTCCAACATGAGTCGCAAATATGTATTAAAATATATGACCATCAAATGGCTCAGTCGGTAGAGGCACACGTTTATTTACGGATAGTCCCACGGCTGAGACTAGGCGGCCCAGCAGGTCGTGGGTTCGATCCCCACCAGAGCTAAACTAAGGAACCATTTTTCAAATATTATTGAGCTTGTCTGTACACTGTATAAAATATTCGAATCAATAAACTTGGCAAGGCAGGATTCTAACAAAAAAAAAACAATTAAAACAATGAATACTAATATTTTTTTTTATTGCAGTTTTTGTGATTAAACAAATGTTATTTTAATTGTAACAAATATTTATTTGGTTTGATTAATTATCTCTTCAAATCAAGAGAATGTTTATTCAAACTGAAAAAATATTTATTAAATCGCAAGTGTTTTTTGCATTGTAGAAGTTGTGACTAAATGGATGTTTTTTTATTTCTAACAAATATTTGTTTGATTTTACTAATTATCTCTTTAAACCAATAGAATATTTATTCAAACTAAAAAAATATTTATTGAATCGCAATGATTATTTATTTGATTATAATAAATAAATAACTCAATCGAAACTAATAAATATATAACTGAAGAAATATTCTTTTGATTCGAATAAATATTTATTCACTTTAATTATATTTAATTATTCAAAGTAAATAAATATGTATAAGGGACTATACGAACAAATATTTGTTTGAATCGAACAAATTTTTTTTGAATATACCAAATTTTTCTCTCAGTGTAGTATGATCTTTCTATCGTACAGCGAGGAAAATGATTCTCCTGGCCCCAAGAGGATCGTCGTTTTTCGGTCGATCCTTTTGCTTCGTGAGGACTTATTCGTGAGGCGAATGGATCTCTCGGTCGCATGTATAATTTGCATTAGCGAGTGAGTAGGTGTCGACACCTCTGCAACAACATTACGAATAGAATCAGAATTTCATTTGTAACGAATTGAAAACGTCTTTGAATATTTGCATGAAAGAATAAAGATTGAATGCATCAAAGCGTATACGTCTTCCTCAAACATATTTGATTTTTGTTATAGGTGAGTCAGCCGTTTGTCCTCCTCGACCCTGTTGGAGCGTGTACCAGAGAGCAAATTCGTGAGTTTCATATATCGCGATGAAAGCGCAATCATTTGTATGAGTTGGCAAACGACGCCAGGCGCTCGATGAATGGATAATATCCCCGACTAAGCAGACTCGATATCTGCTTCGTTCTAATCAAGGCTCGATGTTTGCGCGCACAAGCCGCCGCCGTCGCTTTGATTTGTGCAAAGACGATGTGAATGCTCTTGGGAAATTCGCTTGATGTCACGTGGTTCTTGTGCGTGTGGTATGCTTGTATGCGTGTGCGTGTGCCTGAGCGTGTGTGTTTGATCTGTGCCCATTGTTTTATCATTAATCACTCCGTAAAAAGTGCGACATATCCTCGTTTGTTCCCCTCCTCCCCCCCTCCCCCGTATTTCCAACCGAATTCAGTGGAAAAGGTCGGAAACTAGTGCGACATTGACAAAAGCTCAAAGCCTATATTCCACTGGTCTGGTCTTCGGCAGGGTAAAAATACGCGGTCCTTGTCTCTTTTAGGTCCCCCGCGCTCTGTTTTATCCCGATGAAGCGCACCCGGATCGGGTGAATTTTTCACCGTCCCACGCGGCGGCCTTGTCCGAATAACAACGCGTGGAAAATAATTGACGACGAATAAGTGAGACTCGCGAAATTCGGCATGCCAGTGGCAATTTCCTTGAGCTTCGCCGTCTTACAAGTGGTCTAATGACTTCTATATCCAATAATTGCGACCTTCGTAGGGGGGACATACGTCATGGGGTTATAATTATTCCATAGGTCGTGACGTTAGAATTTAAGATTAATGAGTGATTGAGAATATTTAATGTGTTGTTCGCGGTAAATTTAATTCGATATCTATTTTGATCAGTTCCACACGTTGAACTGATTCTCACCACCTGGGTACAGTCATAGTTTAAAATAATACATATCTTATCTGTTTTTAAATTAAATGTTTGAATTTGTATTTATACACATTATGTTCGCGACCTCGAGAACCATTCGGAGACGAAATTAGCATTTGTTAATAAGAAAATGGATTAAGAAAACGCGAAATTTATTCCATTTCAAAGAAACTTCGTTCGAATCTTACTTAATAACCTGGTAGCTCGAAAGCTGGATGACGAACGCGTTGACAAGGAGAAAAACTAAGCACTCCGCAATCTTATTTTTAGTTACCTGTGGAAGAAAAATCAATGATTTTTCCAAGAATTAAAAGTGTATTCCAACAGAGACACTAAGGAATACGATGACTGTGATTATCGTGATTTTTTTGTCAATTTCACTTATATCGACAGCTACGATGCAGCAACGGCGTCATTAATTTTCTTCCACCAGCTCCGGGGGCGACATATTGAAAAATGAATCGGAGATATGGTGGAATTGGGTCAATAGGATTGTCGGATTCGATAGGGTGGCTTGAAAAATTGAGCTCATCATTTTGTATTCCGTTGGCTCTGCGAGTCGTACGCTGAACGGAATCGTTCATGGGCGGAGACAAGAAAAGGGGTGAAAATCCGGCGAAAAGGGCGACTCGAGATATTTTTGTTACTTTGTAGGTCGGAATATAAAGGAGCAGGCAGAGGATGAAAGGCGCTGCGATAAGAGATGCGCGGGGGAGGCTTTCGAAAAAGAAGAGTAAAAAAAAGTGGGTTGGCTGGCAAGTTGGGCGTAATTCATAATTGGAAAGTCCCGGAACTCGTTAAGTCTTACCCTTAAATCTTTGACGAGCTCTCGCGAAATGCTAGGGGGAAGTTGGGGGGAGGCACCTCATGTAAATTCATTAAGTGATTTCTTTCGCGACTCCCTCCGACGGAGCGTAGTTTTCACTCTTGCCAACACAACGCAACGTGTAATCTCTATAGTCGCGGACATAATCACGTCAGTCGTGGGAAAAAGAAAAATTATAGTCGGCGCATCTAGTTGGCCACGGACGACTATCTGAATATATATCGTACGGTGGGGGGTAAAAAATAGTGGCAAAAGTGGCGACAGTAATTTGTTATACAGTGAAAACCATTCTTTGATCCAAGTATGAAATTCAATTTAAGAGGAAATAAATTCAAGTAAGACTGACGAACTGAAATCATTACTCGTAATTTTTGTCGAATGAATATTTAATATATCAACATCAATATTAATAGTCAGTAATTAATATATTTGATATTAAATAGAGAGAATTGTCATTTCCTTATTAGACCATTTTTCATCTCATTCTGTGCTTAGAAATATTCGTGATATAACTTTTTCACAAAATGAATAGAAAGAGTAATTCTCGATATTAATTGTCCGATGTGTGATTTGAATAATGATATATCATAATACAGTGAGGATACAATATAAAAATACGATATAATTTGTTTGACATTGAAAAAAAATCATGCCTCTAAATTTATATAAGTTATAAAATACTCTTCCTTGGATATGGTATATAGCAGCTACCAACGTGAATGCAGTTGGAATTCATACTGAATCTCGGGAAACTGATATTAAGTAATTTACTTCAAACTTGTCGGTACTTCAATCAAGTACAATAGATTTCGAGTACTGCAGTATTGGTGAGAAATCGTTTTTACCGTATATCGGCGGGTGAAAAGATGCTAGCGGGTGGAAGTGGGAGTGAGAGTAGCGCCGGGAGGGGGAGGAAAGTTGAGGCAAAGTGGGAGCCGCGCGCCTCTCGAGTCCCTCTGGAATATTAATATGACGCGAAATATTATAAGCCGCGACAGCGGACGCGGTGGGAATAGGAAATATTATCCGGCGAGGCCCGGCCCAAGGGGCCGCGCGGAGAAAGCGACAACATTTGGACGACGACGAAACAATTCTCGAGGCTGCAGCTGCAGCGCCTCCCCCACCCCGTTAATTTATCTTTGCCTCTTCGAGCTTCTGCCTCTCAGCCGGCCGACAACACTGCGCACTCGTCGCCATTATTTCGGACCGCGAAACTTGAATTTTTATGAGTCCTGGTCCCGGAGTAGAATCGACACATCGGAATGCACACGCGAGGTCCACGCTCGAACTGTATGATCGAAATACCATCACTTTAGAGTGGATAGCTCCTTGCTTTTGATTGCGTGAATCAAGCTAGAAGTTTTGTTTGTTTTAGCAAACACGCCAAGGGTCTATTCATTCCAGATTATTACACGAGAAAAAATCGAAAGGAAAACTGAAGTGACGAGATAGCCCATTGATCGGGAGAGTATGTATACTCTATCTTGAAACAAAAATAATTTTAGCCGATTCCGCTCGGTAATACGTAGTTTCCAAACTTCGTATTCATATAGTATCAGGGTCATATTTTTAAAAGTTGTGAACTACTATTTGTTCGAGTTAATATTGACTATTCACTTGATTAAAAAATAAATTAAGAAATAGACGTACACACAAAACAATATATAATTAGTGTTATCAATTCCACTTTAAAACATAATAAGAACATTGTTTTTCTTCAAATTTAGTTAAATACTTGTATCCAACAGTTAGTCTCTGACTGAAATCTTAGTGAAAATCACTATCTCCTTTTTTCAATTTCATGAGAACATTTCGCTGAGTGACATTCGATCGATCCGTCCCATGTGAAAGTACCGAATTATTGAAACTACTTTTGGTCCAATGATCGTCAATTGAATGTTTCTTTGAAATAGCACTCTTTGCGAAAACCCAGAGATAAGACTATTTTAAATTCTGCGAGTAGTCGATCAAACGGCAATGACTGCGCTCGATCGTGTTGATGTTTTGTGTTGGGCCCGATCGAGCCCCGTCTTAGTCTCTGTCCCTCTCTCGACAGCAGCTGCCGATTCCTCCGGCGCGCGGCTCGCGGGGAATTGTCAGCTGTGCAGCCCCCGGGCAGACGTGGGCGCGCATTTCCCGCGGGATTCTTAAGTAAACGAAAAATCTACATGCGACCTGCTCTGTTCCGTCATTCCGTTTGAATGCCGCGGCCCTCTTATCTGCAGCCGATGCAAATTCGCCGTGTCCCACGAAAAGCACACGCAAAAAGAGCAGACACGCGCGAGCAGCGACTCTAACAAGATTCCCATTCCCGACGCGCGCCTGCGTGCATTCCCTCCGGCTTTTATTGAATTTCAAATCTGCACCGACTTTCCCATTCGCTTTGCCAAAATCCCACGCGATCGAGTGTGTCAAAAACAGCACGCCGAGTGAGAAATATACCGCGAGTCAAGACTCGCCGCGGCGGATTTTTTTTGCCCTGCATGGTTGAGGAAATAAATTGAAAAGGACTGACGCTTATTTTTACGTAACTTATTGTTTCGTGCCAAATTCATGATGAGAAATTTGAGGAGGAATTGTTCGATTAAAGAACAATTTTTATTATTTTTCAGAAATATTTCTTCCGGCTCCTGTGGGTCTGTAGGTCTATAGACGAGCGATCATGAAATGCATGCACACACTCATTGATATAATACTTTAAAAGTTCTAAGAAAACGTTCTACTATAATTGTCGCACCCTTTATCGCATCAACTTCATACCTGAATTGAGCATGTAAATGTATTAAATTATTTATTTCATAGATATTACGTATTTATTCCTGAAAAATAACTGCCATACATCTTTGATGCATTATACGCATAGTTTTCTTACTAAATGTACACGTCAACTTACATATTCAACTATGCGTTTTCGACACCTGAATGTGAAAATTAAACTAAATATTCAAAAAGCGCATCTTTTTGAATAATTTTCATTATGTTTGAACTGAAATTACTTTTGAGAGTTCAGCCCGTCTCTTCTTAACTGGGCTAGAAATTCGCGATAAATCCCAGGTCGTTTTTCCTCCTGACCCCACCAGCGAAGCGTTAGACTATTCGATCCTCCGCCGAGTAATGTTTATGTGTCGTCGCCGCGTTGTATCGCGCCCTGTTGCGTATTTGCCGCGCCAGGGATATACACGTATATACGCTCATACGGACATACGGGCTTTCCAGCTTTACATCTCGTGTTTCCGTCTCAGCCTGTGCGCGCGCGCCCATCGTATTGTTTCATTGCGCAGCCTCCGATGGGTTTTCCGGCTGCCTACATATCTTTTCGTATACTTATTGAGCCGGGAGATTCGAAATTACACTTCTAGCTCATTTCTCGTGTTAGTCATATACCCGGATAGCACATGGCAATTGAAGAACGTTGATACAATAGGCGGATTGTCCGCTTAACATCGACAGAAAATCGCTTGAATCCGGATATCAAAGGTTCTAGAAATGTTTTTAAAACGTTAATATGTTGTGATAAAAAATGTCTTATAATAAAAAAATTATTGCAGGAAGTAACGTCGTAAAAAATATATCCTCCACTGTAAAGATTTGAGAGAGCACATTGACTTGTATGTCACAATCGAGGCCCGCCAAAACTACGTGGATAGGGTGCGACACATCGGGTGTGCGCTTTGTTAAAATTGAATCAAGACGACTAAATAAGCTCGGCTGTAATCTATCCTCTGTTCCACAGCTCGAGGGAAGCTCAACAGAAAGTCGGATTGTAAATTAATGAATCTGTCTCGGAGGGGGAAGGAAGGGAGAGACGGGGTTGGGTTGGCGAGAGGTGAAGGAGCAAAGAGTAGCAGCGCAATCGTCCCGAATGCGCCAAGCTGAAAAGCGCAATTAAAAAGTTACTCTGGCCAGTCGAGTGGACGAGCGAGCGCGCGCGCGGGCGGGTGGGGTGAAAAGTCTGTGAGTGACAAATCTGGGAAGGAGCCACCGGTGGATTATCCCGATACAGCAGCAGGCCGGCCGGCCGGTCCAACTGCTGGGCGCAAACTTTTCCTAATTGCTCCGCTGAAAAAATCGCCGCAAGTGTTTATTAGCGCGCGTCGCGTTTATACTTATATATATAGGCACACGCAGCGGCGGGTCGGTGTAATTAAAAATTTTCAAAGTATTATTGAATGGGAGCCGGACAGGCCGAGTGGCAAAATTAATTACGCCTCCGAACTGTCTCTCAATTAAAAACGTGCCCCCATCGTCGTCGTCGTCGTCGTCGTCGTCGTCACCTGTCGCCCGACGCGACTCGCGGCCCAGTCTTATACATATATATACACGTCAACGCTCGATATATACGTATATATCTGCATTTGAAAATCGCTGAGCCGCGTAAGTGGCGGAGAGACGAGGAGGCGAAATTTGCCGAGGAGGGTAGGGTAAGGGGGGCGGGGGCACACTTTAGCCGCTCGTGCACGCGTCGCTCATATTATTTACGCGAGGCGAATATTCGCGCGCGCGGCGCTCGGCGGCAGTTGCCGCGGAGTGGCTGCACGCACCCGCCCCCGCTTATAATAAATACATGCGCGCACACACACACACGATATACGTACATACGTATATATGTATAGACAGTTGGGTGGGGGCGCGACACCCTTATTACCTCGGGCTTGCACTGCGTGCGCCATGAATATTATGTCATTATGCAATCTTGACGAGCATGCAACGTTCGGTCGTCGTCTTGTCGCGCCTTTCGCCCCCCCCCCCCCCCGCCGCTACTGCTTCGCTCTTTTGCCCTCTCACACTCGCTCGCTCTCTGCAGTGTGTTGCGGTTCGCAGCTCCGCTTTGATTTTCCACCGCTTCCGTGGCGTCGCGTCTGTTACTTTTACCGCGTTATTTCGTTTCGAACACCTTGATGCCCGTCCCAATTCCGTCACTGGGAGAACGATATAGTCGCTCTGGTATATATCCTGAACACATATATCGGGATCTATCATGCTTGATGAATCTTCAGAGGATCAATAATCCAGTACACTGGCTGGGACAAATCCAATATGGTTGCAGTTTCGATTTCCTGGAATTTGTAGCGAAAACTATATTTATGGGTTATTGAGGCCGCTGATTACGAATCTGAAAACAGATTTCAAAAACTTGAGATAGAAGATCTAATACGACGGACAAACGTTTTAAATTTTTCACAATTCGGAGCGATAACTGTATTATACAAGAGTTTTTGAGTCTGCTGATTATAAGCAGAGCGATATAAAAACTTACGTATATTACACCTACAGTATACATAACAATGCTTATAACAGTTTGCATATCGAATTCATACTGTATTCTTCTCTCAATATTCAAATGTTGCTGCTGATGTATGTCAACTTCATCGACTCTCTCTCCCTCTCTCAAGATGCTTATTTATCGCTACGACAAAAATTCATATATTTCAATTATCGCAGCTGGCAACGTGTATCCACGTCAATCATATTGTGTTTCTCCAAATTCCAAGCTGTTCGGCCCTTTCACCGTTTCGTCGCGATTAAAACGCTGCTCTCAAGTGTTTATTTTATGAACTGATTTGCCTCAGTTCAGATGGCTCGCGAGTTGGAAATTACCGAATAAAATGTCGTATCAAACGAGCCACTCATACTCGACGAATCGTTCGTCAATCGATCGACTCTTTTAATGTGAAAATTCCAATCTTCCTGATTGAATCGGCTCACCCCTGACGCGTCCGACAACGTTATCGAATATACCGAAAATATATGCTAAAAATCCCACATCCCAAATGCATTCTCGCCGCATGGGATGCAATTCGCTACACTCAATTCATCATTCCAGCTGAACAATTCATTCATATATAAAAATATGAAAATCGTGTCAATATTTGTAATAATACCGCGTGTGCGTGTATCATTTTCGAATTCAAAAAGAAAGATTCATTATTTTCATGTTTCAGAAGCCCGTTGAAAATACAATAATTACATAATTTTGTTGAGTTCATTGGGGCTATCGCCACTTCGCTCATTATTATCGCCACTTTGTGCTCTGTCGAGCTCAAAACCAATTTCGAATCAACAATCGATTCGCAGGATGTGGCGTTGCGCCATGTTGCTATATGCATTGGCTACAGTGATGAGCAGTAATTTAGCACAAGTATCTAATGAATAGAAGTTTTTCAAATGTTCATAGTCCAAATTCAAGTATTTTTGATTATATATATTTCAAATAAATATTTAAAATTATAAATATTTTATTTTCTCGGGTTCAACGTCCGGGTTTTGTCCACTTGGTCAAGTTCATTGGCTTATCTAGACATAATTTCCGTAGCCTCAAGTGTATACACTGAGTATACTGCATCAAAAATGCCAATCTGGAGCAGAGGCATGGGGAACCATGAGCGCTTGACGGAAAACAGTCGAGATTTCCATGCCTAGAATTGCCCCCGAACACTAAAAAATCGACGCGTAAAATCGGCGTTCTTGATGACGCGCACCGTGAAAAACTCAATGGATAACTTTTAAAAAATCCACAAATCAATTTCTATAAATCGACGCTGGCGTTTGCAGTGGAAGGTTGAAGAAAAAAGCTCCCGCAGGAGAAATGCATTTTCTCCGGCGCGCTCAAAACACTCGAGTCGGCCATAAAAGTCTCGGGGGCAAATGAGCCGCGCAGTAAAAAAGGGCCGAGTGTTGATTTGAGCTCCAGCCACAAGTGAGTCGTGAGCAGCGGCTATCGTAGTATACTTTCCCCGACCACGCAGCCGTCGCTCATTATTTGCCCAACGCGTTTGCGGCACGCGACACCAAATTTTGCCTGCGGTCGATTTTAAACTTTCGCAGTATTCGCGGGGCCCGTTGCGAGCAGATAAATTATTAATACACACATTCGAAAGAAATAGCCCGCTTTGAAATTACTTCCGTATACAAAAAGACACGTGTCGAAAAATTTGATTCCGAAAGGATCGAGCGTCTCGTGTAGTTGAATATCGTTTTATCCATCGTCTGTTCTTGATTACTCTTCGATTCGGTTGTCTGTGCGTCCATCTGCCTTCTTCCGACCATACAGCAATTATACATCAGGAAGTCGCCGCAAGCGATAACGAATTTTCCCGCATGTATTTCCGCCCTTCGTCTCCCACTCGCAATTGATTTTCCCTCGTCCAACGCAAAACACGGAGTAGTAATTTTCCGCGAAATACACACTCGACGGTCGGAAAGAACGTCTCGGCGGCAAAGGAATGAACCCCGTAGGAGGTGGGATAATTTAGCGGCGTCTCGAAAGTCGCGAAGCTCATTTGCTTACACAAAGAAAGGGCGGGGAGCGTAATTAATCACTGTGTATTGTGGGGACGAGGTGGAGGAGGAGGAGGAGGAGGGCAAATAAGCCGTGGGTAGATACAAGCGATCGGGGGCGGGGGGGGGGGAAGGAGAGAGAGAGAGAGGCACTTGGCTGGTGTCGACGACTGGATTATTCGCCAGGCGCGGCTCCCCCCCAACGCGGAAAAGTCACATTGGACTCGGGGCGGTGGAAACCGGGGAGGGAAGAGGAAAAAATCAAGAGGCTCTGGTGTCGCGCAGGTGTGTGCGCGCGCGCGCGTGTACGGGTCTGCCGGGACCGGCGACGCCTGGCGCTGACGTATATAAACCAGAAATCGCCGCAGCCACGCCGTTCCTCTCCCGCAAATTGTTTGCCCGAGACCAGTTTGTAAACGCTCTGTCGAGCCGCGCAGCTGCTGCCCCACACCCCCGAAAACACACACACACACACACACACACACACACACACACACACACACACACACACACACACATACACTTTTTCCTCCCTCTTGTATTTTTAATAATTGCCGGGAAATCCCCGCGAGATACTACTGATTGGTATAATGATTAATTTTCAATGTTCCGTCTGTCTAAGAAGGGAAGGGTGGATTGTGTTTTGTTGAAAAGTATGTTCACGCAGTCAATATATCTTGAATGTCTTATCAATTAATATAATTGTTGTTTTCCATTAACAAAAGAACTATTTATCAAAATACTATCCACCTAATTCGTATAAAAGTATTTTTATTCCATATGATTCTCATACACCTAAACACATTATATGTGGATCGAGACAATGTGAAAAATGTAATTTGCTATTATGCTTGTATAATTGTCCAAAAACTCGCGGGCTCACGTTCAATTGATTGTGGAGAACAGACTTTTCGTAAGCCAAGTGGAAATCCACGTTGATTACTCTGCAAGAAACAATTCCTTCATTGAAGTACCAAATTGTTTATACTTAAATGAAGATGCAACAAATTCCACATAGTATGACTGAAGTCCTCGAATGGAGACTCGTGTAATTTTTTTTGCACCATTTTGAGCGTTGATCGTATTGAATTCAAGGAAGACTGAAGTACTTGAAGTAAGACTCATTATTTTCTCAATAGATTATGTCTATTTTATTTTATCGGCATCGACATCAAATAGTTATTAGATGTAATGAAATCGTAATCGAGTACACGTAAATTTGTATTGAATTTCAGAACAACTACTAACCTACATAAATTGATTACTTCAAGTAACATTTGGTAAAATTAAGTACAAAACGTACCGAGACTGATTTCGTTTCCTTAGGTCTATTTCAAGTACAATCGATTTAAAATACTGGAACATTTCAATAGAATTATTTCTATCGTGTAGATCGCGATAGACGATCGACTCGGTTGCTGAATTGACTGCAGCGACTTTTCCGCAAGCAGGACTGATTCTCAAGCCTTTTGATTTCGGTGGCGAATCGAGCGAGACGTGCTTGTGTGTATGTGTATACTTGTATATATAGGCAAACGTCGCTGGAGGCAAAGACGCGTCGATCCAGGGATGCAGAAGCAGCAGCAGCATAATCCCGCGGCGTTTTCTCGCTCGAGTGGCTCGACTTGGCTGGGCGCAGACGAGTCTGGCGTCGACAGGCGCATGTATATCGAGTCCGGGGGGCTGCTGCACACGTATACACATATACACATACCTATACTCGTCCCGCTCGCGGATGTACCGATCGCGAATCGCTCTCTCCCGCATACTTGGGCCAATTCCGCAGCGGCCGCACCTCCCCCTCGGTAGTCGAGTTTGCCGCATACGGGCACATTTTAATTCGCGGCTGCAGGCTGCCATGGGGCGATCGAACGCTTCATCGATCCGCTGCGTATACGCTGACGATATTATGTGTCCGATGGTTTACCCTCGCATTGAGAAAAATACTAATTGACTATTTGCGCATAGCGGAGAAAAACGTAAGAAGCGGTACTAGACTTGTGAGTCGAAGTCTGAGACCCATTGAGATTTACAATGATGCCATAGTAAATTACCCTTTTCTATGGAAATTATTGTAAAGTTGACTATCTCATCAACTTTTTACTATATAATTCTTCGATAGATAAATATGAAACATGACTGAATGATAATCGCAGTATATTATTACGAATTAATATATTTCGTTTGCTTCAAAATCGTGACCGTCATGCTAATGTATTAGCATACGTACGAAACGTCACGATACGCACGGCGTTCGAGAACAGTGGACAGAATCAATGGCCTTTAAGTGTACAAGCATTTGTGAAGGACCGACATCATGAATCTGACTTTGTCGACTCTCAAATTCTCCATGTGTAATTGACTGAAATATACGCATGCACGTAGAATAACTATAACCACCCGCGATTCTATTCGTGTACATATGTATATATCGGTCCCGTGGTCGATAATAAGACTCAAGACATCGGAAGACCGCTTTATCCCGATCAACTTTAGTTTCACCGTCGGTCTAAATGAGCTTTCCAGGACCGAGTGAGTCGTACTCGACTCTCGGTCCCGCAGCCATCCATCGCGAAGAGTCGAACAATCTGATCTTGAAATCCAGGCGGTGTAAAGTCGCGCCGACATGGTAAACCGTAGAGTTATACGCGTGTGGACGCTTGTCTGATCTCGCGAGGCTGCAGTACCACTAGATGGGAGTCGGGAGCGGAGTGTGGACGGACAAACTCGAGGAGCTGAGTCAGAGCGCATAAACAGCGCGCGAAACGATTAACGCGATATCGGCAATATTCGTCGGTAAGCGACCTCAAATCCGAGAGCGCAAAGCCGAACGGCCTCGCGGAGCGTATATATGTATAGGGGAGAGGTCTCGCTCGCGTGTTAATCCGGGCATTACGAGCTGCTGCGCTTATAGCTGCCCCCCACCATATCTCCGCAGTGTAACGCGCACATTTTCCCTTCTACCCCGTATATGTAGCCTCGGTGGAGTTTGTGTGCACCACCAGCAGAAACCGACCTAACCGGCTAGTCCTGTTCACATCCGACGTGTTATTGTTATATACATCCTATTCTTCTGCTTCGTCCCTGGGCCACCACCGACCCACGTGCCGCGGTGATCGATGAACAATTATTCCCAACTACGCGTATCCCCCGTCGCGGCTTCGCTGTAGCTCTCTAGGCTTTGGGGATGATAATAATTATTTGCGGAGCGTCGGCCGATGAAAAATCGACGTTTCAGTTCTTGCAAGCATATCGAACTCTTGAAGGATTTCAGGATAAACGACAGTTTTTGATGTTCTCTTGGTTGCATGGCGTGAGTACAATTTGATTCTTGAATTTACCCATTCTCGACGTCGAACGTAAGAATAGTATAGGTGCTTGTACTATACGAACGATTTCCCGCGTTGTCCGCTATACCAGACCGAGTCATTTTAATCGGGAGGATGGCTCGCCACCTAACGGCATGAGGGAGAAGCGCTGGAGCTGATTAGCGTTAGCGGGTCACGACTCTGTTATGCATATCACGAATACGCTGATAATCACAGCCACCTAATGGGATGATTGATTACGGATCGAAACGTTGAAACCTCCAGCCTAGCATACGATAGATTGAAGAGACTGTAAAGATTTGAAATTTCGACGTAATCGATTGTATGTTTCCTACGGATCCATTTGTAGAACTGTTCAAATTTATTTTGGCGCAAAAGGAATTTTGGATTTTAGAGTATTAGAGTCATAGAGGAGGAATTCGCGGAAGACCGACCGAGCGGGCTTATAGCGTAGGCAGAGCCTATCGGAAACTTCAAACGCGCATTTCTCAAAACACCGTTTTCCAAACTTTTTTTTTGGTTTTTATTTTTTTTAGAATTATATGTATATAGCGAGATATTCAGCGTCGATTGGTCGATGACTCAGTTGGTCAAGGCACACGAATAGTCCCTGTCCAGCCGGAACAAGGTGACCGGGGTGGTCGTGGGTTGGATCCGCGCTGGGAGAGGATCATTTCTCGACCAAGATTGTGCTGAAGACCAAATGCCGTAAAAGACTCAATAGAGAACTTGGGGAGGCTATGATGAAAAGAATAAAAAATGAGAAATAAATCGAGGTATCTTATGACTCTTCGGAGTACGTCATAAAGCTACCCGTGTCAAAGTAGTTTTTGGAATGTTTGCGAGCTTACAAACGAATGGCTCTTCCTCCTATAACGGAAAAATAAAACGAGATAAGTACATTTAAAAGTGTCTTATCGGGGGCGACGAGATTCGCGTGAAAATTGAGCGATTAATGGAGGAAGCACAATTGAATGGTTTCGTGCCTAATTTTAGATGGGGAAAATGAAAATAATTCGTGATGTACGACCACACCGAGATGGGAAGAACACTTGTAGAAGAATTATTTACATCGAGCGCAATTCAGACGAATAAATACGTGTCGGGGGTAAGTACATTCACACACCTATACATAGATATACACATGAATCGTATATATATATATACACAATGGTGCAGAGAATATCAATTAATCAGCCCATCGGTCGGGAAAATGATCGGCCGTTGCGTGGCACGCACATCATCAATCCATATACACCCAGCTGCTGGTGATATTGTGGGGCGGGGGAGGCTAGAGAGGGGAGGCTGGAGCTAGGGAAAACATTACGAATAACGTATAGAGACCGAGAGCTGTACACACGGTCGGAAGGTAGAAAGGCTGTTGAAATTCGATTGGTGGAAAGGTCGCGCGCCGGCCTTTGGTGTTGAAAAAAACGCCGGCGGGATAACAAAGGATAAAAGCGAGAGGATCCAATAAGTACATACATATATATATATATATATATATATATATATTCACAGGACGATCCGGGGTAGGAAAAGTGCGAGTGTGTGTATAATACAATGTGGCGGGCCGCAGTGTCAAAGACAGGCCCGTGCAACGGCGCCCCTCGGCCGAGAGAGCTATTATACCGGGTTGTTACACGAGATTCGGCGCGCAGGACGCGCGTACGGTATGTATAAGGGAATCCTCGAGGCGCGCATTTATATCGATGAATCGTGTACGGGGTCGTGCGTGAATTTCATACCTACTCGGCTTTGTTGGCGCGGCAAACTTGACGATTCGAGGGGCGATTCGGGCGATGTGTGTGGCTTAATACGTCCCTAATTACATGGAATCAAGTGATGCGCATCTCGATCTTGCCGCGTATTCAGTTGTATGGATATGGTGGATATATATATACTAATTGCTGTTGCTCTATTTACACTGCAAAAACGATTGTTTGATCCATGTATGAAATTTTACTTAATTTACGACTGATTGAAGTCCTTGGATTTAGATACGATTTCAATGATATATTTTTCGTGCAAAATTTCCGAAAGAATGAATCGCTTAATTGATGATTGTCGATTTTCTTATTGGATTTGTTTTGTATTTTATTTTATTAGGAGAAATATAAGGGTGATAACTTTTTTAGATGAATAAAGAAAGTAATTTTTGATACATCGATCGTTGTCTTAGGTGTGATTATAGCTTCATTTTAAATGATAATATAGATTATAATGAACTGAGAATACAATATAAGAATATAATATAATACGTGTGTGTGTCACATTTTTCAAATATTTGGATTATTCATCTCTTATTTTCATAAGCTCAGCGCGGTGAAAGACATGTTGGACATCCGCTAGACGAACTGGATTTCGATTGACATCAAAAGATTATGAGAAGAATAAAATTATTTTGTACGAATTTAGTACGCGTGACCCTTTAGAAAATAATATCATTTATACTAAATTCGAGTACGAAACAAACTTAAACTAAAGAAGCTTCTGTTCGTACAGTAGATTTTAAGTACTGCAATTTTGGAATCATTTTTAGTTTGCGTACTTAAATCCTAATGAATTTCACGTACAATAGTAAGTAATATATGGGAGCAATGTTGAATATATGCCCACCGTTCCCTTGACTCTTGTTCAAGTGACAGTTAATTACTTAATAAGTAATCACGTTAAAGTTGAAATTCAATATAACGGGTTGAGTCGCTCGGCTACACGTTAACAGTTTGAATTTTTTTTCTAGCGACGTGTACTTTAATCATCAATATAAAGTTCTCTTATTGAAGCTGCATCATTTAGATATCGGTAACTAAGGATAGACTCTACTGTTTCTGGTCTAAAAACCATAACTTTGCCCGTATTGTTAAGTGTATGCGCTGCCAACTTTATTCTGGCTATATATACTGCAGCTCTAAAGTTGCTTCACTAAACTGTCGCAAACTAACTATTACTTTGTCAAGATTTCCTGCCTCGGTTTATTCAGTATTTAGCCCAACTATTACCAAAGAATATCATTCAATACATTAAGAATAATTGATACAAATATGCGTATAAAGTGCCAATAACTCCTCTCGACGTTCGAGTGAATCCGACTATGAGTGATACGCCACGACGATCGTAAAAATCAAATTTACCGATTGGTCCTTGGCGCGTAAACAAAAGCTTAATTTTCATAAGTCGACGCACTTTTTTCTCCCCTCTCCTCCTCCTCCTTCCCCTCCCCCTCTCGCCAACCCGTAAGCGTCGTTCGACAATTGGACGGCTGAACGCGGCTCAAATAAATTAAACAATCGAAAGCTTTTAGCGCAATTGAATTGTCGCGCAATGAAAACAGCGTGAGAACAGAGGAGGTTGGTGGGGGGAAGGGGGTGGAGGAAGGAAGGAAGGAATCGGAAGAAAAAGATGAGCTGGCGCTGCTTCTCTTTCGACCCGATTTTTCTTGCCCCCTCCACCCCTTTCGCCAAGCGTCTCCCCCCCCCCCCGCCCAACTCGAGCGCCAACAAAATCAACCATTTCGCCTTCCCGACTTTCCGCCGCGTTCTCTTTCTCTCAACGAATACCTCCTCCTTCTTTTATTCCGACTTCATCTCTCTCTCTCTCTCTCTCTCTCTCTCTCTCTCTCTCTCTCTCTCTCTCTCTCTCTCTTACTGGTCTGTAGTACGCGAGCGCCGCAGTCGTAAACTTTGAGCATCGCGAGATTATCGTATTAATTTTTTTTCTCTCCTCGCGGATGCGGCACATCTCTTTTATCTCTTCCTGCGTTTTCCGCTGCTCTTTACTTATGTCGGTCGGTTCGCGCTGACGGAACAAATGCCAAAACACTTTGACCACGTATCCCTCGGGGAAATTGAAATTTCACTATATGTATACTTATAAATCACAAAATCATTCGCGCAATCCATTTATTCACCACTCCGAACGTTTTCATCCCGCGTCCTTCGTCTTCCCGGTTCCTCCGAGCATTCGCTTTATTGATTCAGGCTACTCCCGGAGTTATAAATTCGCATTACCGCAGTCTTTACACAGCCTGTACCAATATACACATATATACACTGTCATTACGAAATATGATCGATGTCGGGGCAGCAGCAGTAGCAGCATCAGCAGCAGCATTCATTCCATCATTATTTCCACATAAGCCAAGTGTAATCAGTCTTTATTACGCTCACAATCTATTTACCCTGGGCGTTCTCTTTTTACACGTGCAGTGAGAGCTAATTTGGCGAATAAATGAAAATGACGAGCGGAGAGTCGGGGGTTCGTCTATACACATTGTGCCCGAAGCCTCATAGTTTAGGAATCATAATTGTTCACGTTCCCACGATGCTGTTCATCTCTAAACCGGGGAAAGTCAAAATTAGACAAGATGCGAGTGAAAATTGAATTCAGCCTGCTCTTTCAAATTGCTTACAGTGAAAATTCACGGTAATACAGTCATTTTACCAAGAATAACGAATGTAAAATGAATTAACAAAGTTTTCTATTAGTTCAATAGGAAGCTTTCGAAGCATGGAAGATTTGGAATAAAAACATTATTTTTACTATGAGAAAAAAAATATTGAATAAAGGATACGATAGGAACATAGTCGGATGAATTTATAGGAAACTGATAGATGAAGTTTTCAAATGGTTAAATAAATGCATTCAAAATTCATGTTATTGCATATGTATCTATATGTATTTAATTACAATTTTTCCTAATCCTTAAATCAAATACAAATGTTTGGTATGTTTTTCCAATGATTTAAATACTGTATTTGCTCATTGCTTTTTACCGATGCTTACACTGAATATTCACTGCAGAGTGGATAATGTACGTATGTGTGTATCACTCAAGAGCTTATTCTAAATTTCTCTCGTGCAATATGTACAAACTGATATTTCACTGACATGAGCTCACACTGGACGTAGAGAATAAGGTGATAAAATCAGTCGCGGGCCACTGTATCGCCGTGATCAATCTGAAAATCCTAGTGAGAGTCCATCGGTGAAACAACAAGGACACTGCAACGTGGATAACAAGACGAGCGTGGATATTGAATTGGACTGATTGAAATTCAAATCCACGGCCGATCAAATCCTTCTTATATCCATCGGACTCGGGTTCTGTAGCTTCAGCCTCGGACGATCGGGCATCGCGCGTCATTTGTCCGGGGCGTCGGTAAATATTAGCTCTGCGGCCGCGGCGTTGACTCGAGTCTCGAGGAGCTGCAGGCAGGGCAGAGCAGAGTCGCGACAAGAGAAAAATTGGCTGCCGATCGGGGGAGGTGTGTGGGGGGGGGAGGGTGGGAGAGAAGAAAGGGGGTGCGCTACCTGCGGCTGCTCTGGACTCGAACCATACCCGAGGCATCGAAAGTGAACGCCGCGCAGGAGCGAGAGCCGACGCGGAGAAATTGGAGCTCGCTTCTCGAGCGATTGAAAGTGCACTGAGAAAAATCGCCAAAGTAAAATGAAAAATAGTAGTTCCGACATGTTTTCTTGTTACCAATAATAAATTCTATGGAAAATCAGTATTTTGATATTTCAAAATTAGCTAATATGGATGTAGTTATTGCAACTATATTATGTGTATACTTTTAGTAAAATTTGAACATTTTCTCAATTGGGCCACATTTCTAGTAAGTTTAACCATACTTTCACTCAATTTTCAAATAAGATGACTTTTTTGTATTCTAAATATTATTCTATTCTACGCATGATATATACTCCGAATATGCACTCATTCTTGATTAATCTTTCGTAAGTTTTTACATTTAATATCCAATCGTTTATTAATAGTTGATTTGTAGTAGGAATCACAATATATTTCTTTCGGTGTAGTCACTTTCTACCGTACAGGTCTTTTATATTCCTTAAACATGGGTCGTTGATGGGTTCGCCAGCCAAAAACAATACTTCCCTCTATACTACCCTCAAAGAGCTCTGGGATTAAGACTCTTTCTTCGATCCTGGAGGAGTTTGCTCGGCTGGAGAATATAAATCTTCGCTCGTTACAGCTCGTCAAACTGATTTTTTTTCTTGAAATTCGATTTTTATGATTGTACCGAGTGGAACTGAAAGGATCCATATACTCGGGGGATGAGGTGAAAGCGGGTGGAAAAACGTGTTCATCCGCCTAAGGAATATTGCCGACGGACAAAAGGAAGACATACGCATACGCCTCATGGCAAGAGGAGTCGAGTAAAAACATACGAGCCGACGCGTTGGGGGAGGAAAAGTCGAGAGACCAGATAAGCGGGGGCAGAGAGCCGCGGGGTCGAATACACACGGGCCGCCATGGTGGGTCGGGAGAGTGTATGGCGCGAGCCGATAACGCTAATCCAATTTTTCCGAATAATATTTGTCTTGAAGATCGACGAGCAGAGCGTCTCGTGCCAATCCGCCACGTGCCGAGCCTCTCTATACACCCTCTGCACCCGCCACGTGACCGCGTATACACCTCTTGTGTCCACGTGAAAGACACGATCGCCCGGACAGCCCGGTTGTCCGTATTTCTTTTCTTTGTCCATTGTTGACGATGAGGGGCGTTGTACGGTAATTAGTGTGAATGTTATATATCTATGGTCGATGGTAGCGTAATCGCGGACTGACAAAAACAAAAATTTCACTGGAACGTCTACGAAAATCTAGTGTCGAAGATGATGAAAATTTGTATGACATCTGATCATTTGTTCAACATACGATGCAATTTTGAATAATGATATTTCCACCCGAAGTCATGGAAATTCAGTCATGTACTTGTGTAACTTGTAAATGCGCCATGAGTCCTTATTTCACTGCTGTCACTGAAATTTGATGTAGTGGTAAAGGTTATCAGCTTCTTGCGCAGTGGAATCGTTATCAAAACTTGGTTGGTGTAAACATTTTTCAAAAGGTAGAATTTAATATGATTGAAATCAAATCGGAATATTACCGACTCACCAGGAGACCACTTGGGATTTGGATCTCCGATCCCGCCGAAACCCTGGAGGTGGCTCGTAGTTACCCAACTGAAAAATATCTACAGTCATTCACTCTAAAGTTTCGATTTCCTGGATGATTTCGATGTCATATTCTTATACAAATAATCCGTGTCCATGCGTGAATGACATTGATTGCAAACCGATCGATAATTTAGATCTACACATTCAATTACATGGAGCGGAATATGAGAAATATTAGAGAATCGAGAGAGTATACTTCAGCTTACAATAAATATAGTTCATTTTACTGAAAATCCAGAAGGTATGGTCATTAAACAACGATAATCATATCATTGAAGAGAATGGTTACAGTACATCATAACAATTTCTTTCAAGAAAGAAACACGTTGAGACAACTTTTTCTCGGAATATAATGTGGTATAATCGATTTCACTCGGTGCGGTTGAGGATAGTGCGTCAGTTTGCGGTTGATTGTTGAACGATATCCCGCGCCTGAGAATTATTCATACGCGAGAGAAGACGCGTGCCAGCCACTCGGATAAGCATAACGACTCGGCGAGGAGGCAAAAATTTCAATCCCACAGGGAGGCTCTCGAGCCTGGGGGGCGGCGGCGGTTCACTCTGGTATTCATTGTCGTAACACGACGGGTCTGTCTCTCTCTCTCTATGCCGGAGCGTTATCGCTCGCGCAGTTTGGCTTGACCGAGAAGACGACGGCGAATCATCCTGGCGGTGTTCTCCCCGCGGGGCGAGACTCGAGAGCATTAGAATGGGCGACAGGGCCAAGGAGCCAAGGGCTGGGGGATAGACAGTGAATAGCCCCGGAGCAGCTGCAGCGATAGCCAGCCCCCGGATACGAATAGCCAGTTGATAAAGAGCCCCGTGCCGCGACGCCCGAATAAACCGTATCCTCGGAATTTCTAATCTTCCAAGATCGATTTTGTCGAACGGTCTCCGTTGCCGACGCGTCTTGTAACCAGCTCGGCCTATTATCCAAGCGCGCAGATATCGTGCGATTTTCGCCCCGACGACGTTAAAGGATGTGTTACGACGATTGCAACGTGGCCACCGAGGTGGATGTTTATCCACCCCCGTGAATTTCGAACCCGCACACTGTTTATACACACGTTATTCCAAACGGAATTTGGCATGAGTACTCACTGGATTTCTGCCAGGAGCAACCGAGTAACCTATATCGAGATCAGTTAGGGTGAAACACTTCCAAAACTCATCTTGCTTTTTGTACCAACGGTGTAGTCGGAGAATCGAATGCGAGGAAATTCACTTCGATTGTTTGACTCGCGGCCAGAAAACATTCGGTCTCAATTCCATGAGCAAAAATGAGATTGTCGTTCATGGAAAAGAGAAGAATCCGATAAACAACAACGGTATACTCCGGTATATAGAGATCTAGCCCACCACCGACGTGGCAGATATTTTGCCTCCAATTTCATATTCTTCTCAATCTTCCCTCTTCATCCTTTTTTGCATCTGCCTTTTTAACCCTCCCCTCTTCTCTTTGGAGGTCATGAGTTGAAGATTATAGGTCAGAGGTCAAAGGTTAAATGTCATGAGTTGAAGGTGATAGGTCAAATTCAAAGGTCATAGTTGAAGGTCATGAGTTGAAGGTCATAGGTCAAAGATCAAAAGTCAATTACCGAGATGATTACTTGTAAATCTAAGTTTCTAAATATAACTGAAGAACATTTCTATTCTCTCATGGCCTATGTGTGTGATATTCAAATTCTCCAACTCTAACTAGGTTTTTTTCCTTTACGTATGTTTTTTCCGTTCTATCTTTGAACTGAACTATTCTATTCATTCTCATGAATAATGAGAACAAAGAAACTCACATTCCGGAAACAGGTGGCAGCATTTTAGACTCTATTGGTACAGCGGTAAAGGAGTGGAGTGGACTTTAGTTCAAACCCCAGTGGATGTAAATATTCTTTCAAAGGAAATATATCGTGTAAATAGAATCAAATCAATTAATTACAGGCTCGGTTGAAATCCGAAAATGAAATCCAAGAATGAATTCTCAAAATATCTCTCTCGAAATTCTAAAAATAAAAAAAAAACTCTATCGTTAAAATAACTCTATCGAGCGCGTCAGTCAGTGAGTAAAACTGCAGATATATTCTAGCGACGATGACTATCTTTTCTTGTAAATTTTGCCAGCAGACTTTTCTTCGTGTAACGATTGCTCGATCCACCGCAGCGCGCGGGCTTCGTTTCGATTAAGCCGATCCATTGGGACGGTCGACTTGACACCTGCGCCCAATCGCGACTTGTTAATCTACTCGCAGAAGGTGCGCATTGTTATTAGAATTGGGAATCATGTTTCCGGGGGTGCCCAGTCGAGTGCAGCACTCTCGGGAGAAGTTGTTGGGCGGGTGGGGAGAAGGCGGAGGGTTGGCCGAAGAACAGCAAGTATGCGCAGTAGCTTGGGCATATTGGCAAGTGGGGAATGGGTTTGCTTTCAGCTGGGCTCGGCTACGCGAATGGAATTTCGATGAAGCGCCGACCGACGGCCGCGGCGGCCGGCGCGACTCTCGGGCATCACGTCCGAGAGTTTGCCCGGCCGCAGACGGGCCGCTAAAGCTATACGGATCGCCACTTGGTTGCAGGAACTGCCCAGCCGCTCGGCAGACGGAAGCCCCCCAGTGAATGTGCCCCGCCGCCACCATTGGCCCGTCTTAATTTTCACTTGTACAACATTTGCCCGATTCTCTACGGATGCGCCTAGAGTAGAAGCCCATTATTTCCGCATTTGACAGCTGCCCAAACCCCTTCCTTGTACACTCCAAAAACGCTTTTCTTAAAAGTGTTGCAGTCCTCGAGATCTATTGTACTTGAAGTAAGTGCAATGAAGCCAAATTATCATTCAGTTCTATTTCCTATTTGTACTTCATTTGAGTAAAAATCACCGAAACTAATCAATTCATCCAATTATTCTTGTGCTTTCCGTCAATAGTTTATGTCTATTTGTATCGTTTATCTGGTAATTTTCATGTAATAACAGCAGTTTGTCAAGCTGCCACTAAACCATGCTGGCAAAACGAATTGAATTCACAATTTTTTGTGAAAAAAATTCTGACGCACAAATGATTCGACTTGCTTAGCCCATTAGCGCCCAAACGGCCGCTCGACGGCCGTTTTTTTGAGCGATAGATTTCATATGGTTATAATGGTTCAAAAAATTTGGGAAGAACATTTTCTTGTGCAAAATTTTGTCAGCTTTCCGATTCCGTTACTTTTATTTCGATTAAATAAACGCCCTCATTGTTATAAACAATTGATTGCAAAAAAACACAAAATTTCGAGTCAAAATTTTTTTTGTGTCAACCGTAAAACATGGAAACCGGTCGCAACGAACCCCGGGAAGTGAATTTCGAGCGTCCTTGGACCTTAAACTAAAAGTTGGCATAGTTGTAATTGTTCAAATTTATTGTTGGAAGACCCAAAATGGCGGCCGACCGAAAAAATTGTAGCTTTCAACTTGGAATTGTTTTTCTCAAAAACTATGGGTCAAATCAAAAAATTCTTAAGAACAAAAAAGTCTTAGAATCACTTGAAGAACACTCTTGAATTTTTTCGGAATTTTTTGATGAAATTTTTCAAAATTTTGATTTTTCAAATTCTCAAAAAAACGCAAATTGCTTAAAAACTTCTGAAAAAATTTGAGAATGTTCCTTGAGTAATTTTAAGGCATTTTGTACTCATAATTTTTTTTTATTTGATCTATAGTTTTTGAGAAAAAAAATAATTAAATTATTTTTTAGAAATTTTTCTGTACGTTTCTTAGCCGGCAAATCGAAAAATTTATAAGAACAAAAAAGTTTTAAAATTACTCAAAGAACATTCTCAATTTTTTTCAGAAGTTTTTAAGCAATTTGCGTTTTTTTGAGAATTCAAAGAATCAAAATTTTGAAAAATTTCATCAAAAAATTCTGAAAAAATTTAAAAGTGTTTTTCAGATGATTCTAAGACTTTTTTGTTCTTAAAAATTTTTTGATTTGACCCATAGTTTTTGAGAAAAACAATTCCAAGTTGAAAGCTACAATTTTTTCGGTCGGCCGCCATTTTGGGTCTTCCAAAAATAATTTTGAACAATTACAACTATGCTAACTTTCAGTTTAAGGTCCATGGACGCTCGAAATTCACTTCCCGGGGTTCGTTGCGACCGGTTTCCATGTTTTACGGTTGACACAAAAAAAATTTTGACTCGAAATTTTGTGTTTTTTTGCAATCAATTGTTTATAACAATGAGGGCGTTCATTTAATCGAGATAAAAGTAACGGAATCGGAAAGCTGACAAAATTTCGCATCAGAAAGTGTTCTTCCCAAATTTTTTGAACCATTATAACCATATGAAATCTATCGCTCAAAAAAACGGCCGTCGAGAGGCCGTTTGGGCGCTAATGGGTTAGACAGCTAAACTTGTGAGACACGTGAGTGTAATAGATATAGATAGAGACGGCAAAACAGCGGAGCAAGAAGCACTGGATAAGGCTTCCGGCATTAGAAGGATTAGGTCGAGTTTGTCTGTTATGATAAATTGTATCAGAAGAAGAAGTAATATAAAATACAGATTTTAAAAATGGACATGTTGAAATGATGTGTACTGATGAGTACACGCACGAGAATGGAATTTGCTGTAATAAGCGTAGATTACTTTTGCCGGTGAACGGACTGCTCTAAGGTCAACTGATCAATTTGAACTGATTTTACAAGCGATTATGTAATTTCTTCGTCAATAATAAATTCGCGGAGGATGATCACGAAAAATGAACGTAAGATATAAAGTACGAAATGAGTTGAACGAGTCGCACGAACGCTTCCGAATGTTGCAAACGTGTATGATCCACGAACGATCCGCGATGAATTGGACCGATTGACGATGTAAGTTTGAGAGCACTGTTCATTCAAATTCAGCATTCGAGTTTTGCCCCCTCCATACGTACAGCCTCGTACTTATCAAATGAATCTCGCGGCGCAAACACAAGAGAGAATAGCATCGATCAGCACATCGAGGAGCATTAGCGTAGGCAAACGGGCCGTACATACACCCACACTCACTCGGCGAAATCTTCCATTAGCGAAACGAGCTACATTGAGGCGCGCTGCTCGATCTTCACGGGTATACGCTTACAAATCTTATTCGATTCATTCGATTATCTTTTTCACGGATTTATCAAATAATTTTATCATGCGAATTTCCAATAGCCGAACAAACAAAACCTAACCCTGTGTTCGATATGATTCCGAAAATTTGATTTGGCGAGTTGACTCGTTGCCACTAGCGACGCCTACCGGCCAACATTTCGATACGCCCTAATGGCCCCACTTCGCGAGCCATCATTTTTCATCCAAAGATCATCCGTCAACGTGGATGACCGCAACACACGGTCGATACCGGCTAATCCATCGGTGCGGGCCAATCTAGATGGATATGGCTCGGTCGCCGCGACGAAAACAAAAGATTCCTCGCGGAGAGCTGCGTTATACATCCTTGCTGGGATATCATTAGGTGGGGGTGTGTTGGTTGGAACGGGTAAGGTGGGGGGGCAATTTTTTCCCGCTCGCGCCCGGGGAAATCAGCGACGCTGACGAATCGCGGCGTAACGGGCCTTTATCGTCCGTGTAACTAACTGCGGGGATTTCACGTATCGCTCGGCTGGCTCTGCGCGCGTGTATATACATGTATACGCGGTGGCAGGCTCGAGCACGAGGACGAATCGCTCCGAGCTGATAAACGAATTTTTTCGGAGCAGCCGAGCTAGTCCAAGTTGGCGAATAAAATTACAGTTGGCCGAGCAGCGCTTTGACGGGGAGTGGGCGCGGGTAGCTGACCGGCAGTTTGCCGATTTATCACGCGCACACTTGCCAATCGCCTGCGCGCGCGTCTCTCTTGTATTCTTATCCTCGCTCGCGGACTCAATTGTCGATAGTCGTATGGAGGATTGAGCTGCAGCTGGCGGGGAGTGAGAAACGAGTCGCGCGTGCCTGAACTACCGACGAATTCCCTCTCAAACTCTGCTCGTTTGCGAATTGATAAGGAATACATTCGACATGAAGCGAGAATATATATATACACCCCTTCGAAAGAGAGATTAGATTAGATTGGTTTTATTTCCTGTACATTATATTGTACAATAAAATCAGTTTTACATATGATTACTTATATCTAACTTAACAGTAAGAATCTGGTTGGCTTAATTCGAATTACGTGAGGTTTAGATAAAGAAAGAAATAAACAGAAAAAACAGAAAAAACAAGGCAAATGATTTAAAGAAAGTGATCTATTGATTTAGTGATTTAAGATTTAAGATTTAAGAACAGTGCAAGCTTTCCCCACGGTCGCGAGCAAGGAGATGAAGAAACAAGAGTTTTTTGAAAACAGGGAGAGATGAGGCATTAATTATAATAGCGGGGAGCGAGTTCCAGAGATAAGTTGCACTGACATGAAACGACCTGCGGAGGAAATCCTGGCGGTAGCCGGGAACAACCAGCTGCGGTCGATCTCCACCCCTACAGGGACGAGCACTGGTATTCATGAGGAAGTACTCAGCAAGATACGACGGGCTGCCGTACCTGAGGATCTTATACACCATGCAGGCCATGAAGTAGCTGCGCCGAGTAGATGTCATTAGCCAGTTTAGCTCCTCCCTGCAGGGAGTGATATGCTCACTCCTTCTCACCCCATAGACGTATCTTATGCCAGTATTAATAAGCCGTTGGAGAACCAAGTTTCTCTCCCCAGAAAGATCGCAGTACACAGCAGAACAGTAATCAATGATGGGGAAGAGGAGCGATTTGATGAGGTGACACCTGAGCTTCTGGTTCGTACTCCTCCGGAATTTATGTAGGCGGTACATTAGGGCATGGGATCTGGCCGTGATTGAAGCAACATGCTCCCTCCATGAAAAGATAGAGTCGAGGATCACTCCCAGGCTCTTCACCGAAGACTCAATTTTGATGGGTGAACCATCAATGACGAGCCGGGCCGATGCATCCGCAGGAAGCCGAGCAATGAAATGCTCGCTTCCGAAAACAATAGCCTTAGTTTTAGCCGCATTAAGGACAAGTTTGTTTATCAGGGCCCATTGAGCGATCCTGGCGGCAACCTCCCCCAGCATGTCGAGTGTACGTAAAAGGTCATCCGGGTGACAGTGCATGTAGATTTGAAGGTCGTCGGCGTATAGTAAGTAGTGCACGTCGGGTCCAAAGCATAGTGAGACATCACCGATATAGAGGGCAAACAGCAAGGGGCCCAGGACAGAGCCCTGGGGTACTCCTCTACTGAGACCGCAAAAACCTGTGAATGTCCCGTCCTCACGCCTAACACACTGCTCCCTTCCTGTCAGATATGAGGCAATCCATTTTAGCGAGTCCATTGAGAAACCAAGTTTTGCAAGTTTGCGTAGCAACGTTGAATGGCAGACCGTGTCAAATGCCTTGCTAAAATCAAACAGGAGAAGAGCAGTCAGCATTCTCATGTCCTTGGCCCGTCGAACGTCGTCAGTCAGTCTGAGTAGGGCAGTCTGTGTGCTGTGACCCCTCCTGAAGCCCGTCTGTCGGCTATCCAATAATCCTTCCGATTCAACAAAGGCGCTGATTTGGTTGAAAGCCAGACGCTCCAGAATTTTAGAGAGAAAATTGAGAAGAGAGATAGGGCGAAAATCGCCAAGACAACTGGGAGAGGGGATCTTGTTAAGGGCGAGGATTACAGCTTTTTTCCAGTGGGAAGGAAAATGTGATTGAGTGAGGGAGGAGTTGAAAACTTTCACTAGGATGGGAGCTATGACAGGGAGTGCCTTGGAGATGAAGTTCTGAGGAAGGCCATCAGTCCCCACAGATTGTGAGTGGGCCCGACCTATGGCCAACTTCACTTCGTTTACTGTGACGCTCACAAAGCGAAATTTGGGGTTATAGGTCGGTTCACCTTGCAGGAGGTCAAGTGTGTCGACCAAGTTAGGGGCTGAGGGATCAGTAGCGATCCTAGCAAAGTGAGAGTTGATTTCCTCCTCATCAAATCCCCCAAGGTTGTTAGTAGATTCAGGAACCAGTCCCAGATGTCTGAGCTCTCTCCAAATGTCGCCACTATCGGACAGGCCTTCCAGTCTGCGCTTGTAGAAGTCTAGCTTTGCATTCCTGGTATTTTCATAGAGAAGGTCACGGGCAGCTCTGTAGGCGTATAGGTCCGTGTCAAGGCGGGTCCGCTTGAACCGTCTGTAGAGTCGAGTTTTGTGGCACTCAAGGCCATCCAGGCGACTGTCGAACCACGGTTGTTTTTTGGTGTTGACTTTTAATGTTCGGGGAGGAGCAAATTTATCGGCAGCCGCCCGGAGGTGCACATAGAGTTGGTCCACGTCAGTTTCAGTGGTGCGGGCCTCACCCTCAAGCCACGCCCAGTCGCGTCCGTTGAGAAAGTCACAGAGTTCTTCAGGCTTGATAGCTTTGAAGTTTCTGTAGGTGAAAGTCCGTTCCACGGGTCTTCCAACCTTTAGGTCAATGGTCGCGGTAATAAGGTCATGTCCGTCAACGAAAGGTGTTTCAGTCTTCCAGTAGTCTAGTACAGTGTCCAGCGCATCTACTATGCAGAGGTCGAGCCAGGTATCTGCATTGTTACGGTGAAAAGTAGCACCATGGGGCACGAGACGGAGCGATTCCTGCTCAAGTAGGTCTCTGAGGAAGAGAGCATCAGGCGAGTTCGACAGCTGGTTCGCATTGAAGTCACCCAACAGTACCTTGGTGCTGTAGTCTGGTAGGTGAAGAGTGAGCCTGGGGATGAGGTCAGTCCCATCTTTGAATGGAGCATGAGGCGGCCTATACACTACGCCAGCAAAGAAAGTGTCATATTTTGAATTCATTTCGCAAAAGAGGAACTCCGGAAGAGCCCTGCCATCAGCCCAGTCATGTGTGGAGGTACAGAGTACCGTCGCAGTTAGGGTGCGATGGACATACATCGCTACACCTCCACCCCTCGTAGTACGATCATGTCTGAGGAGAGAATAGCCCTCCAAGGTGACTTCAGGGTCATTATTCAGAACGTGTGGGCCAAGCTTAGTTTCAGATACGGCTATGATGTGGATGAGAGGTCGCGACAGCAGAAAGCGTCTGATGTCTTGTATGTGGGCTCTGATCGAGTTAGCGTTAAGGTGGCAGACTCTCAGGCTGTCCACAGCGCCCACAGGCTCCACCCGAGCAGAATATGGCAGTGCACGCAAGTTAGGAACAGCGGGGATGAAAGAGCAAGTGAGAGAGAGATTGCACTGTTCTTGTACAGTAGAGTTGTTATAGACTATTGTGCCAGACGGGCTAAAAAACTATCCACATCCTCCGGCGAGCCGATGAGTACCGGTGCCTCCCCCCTACGCCTAACGAGAACCTTGCCATCCATGTGAAACACGCTCGGTCTCGGCACAAGGTTACGCGTTTTGAGGCGCGTGGTCTGGTATAGCTTAAACACATGCGATGGAAGGAACTCGTTGACGTTGATGAAGTCAGGGGGATGGGGTGATTTGGCACCAGCTCCCCGGAGTAATGTCGGGTCCATCGCAGTGGTGTGTACTTTGCGCAAGCTGATTTTCCTCTTTATAATTACAGCGACAAGGGCAGGAGAAATCAGGGTCACAACGATCGTTGTTCGGCTAGGGGCTGAAGGTGGAACAGTTGCACCGGTTGGGGTGGTGGTGGGAGCAGCAGCTCCCGCTAAGGCTCCAGCAGCTGTAGGGAGAGTAGAGAGCGTTGACGATGGGACAGGGCGATCAGACGAGCTACGCGGTCTCAGTATTCGCGCCTATACAACGTCATGCTGCTGAAGCTCGTCGTAAATGGAGCGCAGTGCAGCGAAGGCCAACTTGCGCAAGTCGGTGGCGGGGTCAGGAGAGAGCCCAGTTAGTACTATATCGGCTGAGACCGATTTGGCCGCCACCGAGAGCGACTGGACCCTCGCCGCGAGTGCGGCATTCATCGAGTGAAGCTGCTGGAAACGAGCTTCATCGGCCGGCGCGGACGGCCCAGCGCAAGCCTGGATGTGAGCATCCAATGAGAGAGAGAGAGAGAGAGAGAGAGAGAGAGAGAGAGAGAGAGAGCGCATGAGAATTCAACAAAATTGTCCACGTTGGAACTTGGCACTACAACTACAGTGGGAGAAGGACAAAGTTATTGATTCTCCTTTCAGGGAAGAAAGAACCACCAATTATATGCTCGCACTGAGAGAGGAAAATAGTAACAGTTACTATATTTTCACTACTTATTAGGTTTCTGCTTTCTCAATGAGAAAAACTTATGGCGGGCCAAGAATCACGTACGGTGTGATGAACGCTGTTTTTATCACGCGATAACTTTCGAAGGAATCGTCTGATCTTCCTGGAATTTTGCATACAGATAAGTCGTGGTAAAATGTAGCCCGATTTCATTGTTCTGCAGGAACATCCGTTCTTTTTCGGAAATTCTCTTTAATTCTTGGCGAATACAGGTCGGTGTACGAATGCGCGTGAGAATCTACGGAAGTCAACGATATACGTATTTCCCACAGCAATAGTTGTTGATATTTTTATTATTATAAATTTGTACTATGAGATAATTGTAAATTTTACTGGGGATAGAGCACTGTGATTCATAAATATGTTAATGACTTGTATGTCTTTTTTAGTACGTTGAAATAGTCGCAATCAGAGTTCCCCTCATAGTGACAATAAAATTATCACTTGTCTTCTCTCGCGGCTCGAACTCGTCCAGTCGATAGGAGCCGACTCTAGCGCGCGCACGCTCGACCAAGCAATTAATTGCGGATGGTTATCGAAAAATCAAAGACCGCTGCTCGAACGTGTGATTGGGTTCTTTTTTTTGGGGAATCGATTCAACTGTGGCACACTTTCCTCCCAATTTTCACGTCATTTCAATCGCGATCAAACGATATAAATTAATTTACAATCAATTGAGCTTCTCCTTCCGAAATACCTTATTCGAAGCGCTTGGGCAAATCCAATATCCAATTGACCATTCGAGTCGAGTCAGAAGACTGCAATATTGCGTATTTGCATTTAGCCGTATTTGCATTTTGGACGGTACCCGAGTACAAGCGAACCGTAACTCGTATTATGTTTCTTCATTTATCCAGAGGGCAGCTAAACTGATCACATATATATGAAGTGGGTATACTCAATATGCGCCAATATACGCTACCCTTTGTATTTCATATATACATATACGCGTGTCTAGAACAGCGTCGTGGCACAGGATCTTGGCGCAATTCAAAATAATGATGAAAGAAAACATTTTGACTTGTCTTGCACCAGCAGCTCATTTTTTTAAAATTTTTCACCGATTCTAATTCTTGATCCAAGCCCACTATTGACTTACATTGATCCTACCGCCTCCACCCCCTCCTTAAATCATCAATGCGTCGGTAGTTAATTCGGTTGATAATTGCGACAGCTGAATTTCCGCGAACACTTTTGTTCGCGGAAATTATCGACGTTGCGTTCGGACAATATTGTTCATTTTTTATATCATTCGTAGCCCATCGGTATGGCCGCTTCAGGGATACATCGGTCGGATTGAGAAAGCACGAAAAGCTTGGAGCCCGGGGGCGGGCGACGCGTGTTGTACGAGCAATACACGAGTATATATATACGATTCTTGTCGGATCCCCGTAGACGGCCAATATTTGCGTTTGAGATGAAGATCGCCGCGTCGAGTCTGTGGCGCGCGTCTCGATCCAGCTCCGACGACACGTGGGGTCGCAGTCACGTTGAGCACACACACCGCCACAGTCGCATCTACTTGGTGCCCTAGACGTTTACACTTTTCCCCCCCGAGGATATGTATGTATGTATGCATGCATATATATGTACATCTTCACCGGGGCACTTTTTTTTTCTCGACAGCGTCGTGCGTCAGGCATCACACACACACCCGCTAAATCCCGGAGTCGTGTTATGCTTGGCGCGAGGCGATCAATTTATATCCTTACTTTTCTCATGCTGATTCGTATTGGCTCGTTCAACTTGATTGTGGTCGTTTCAATTCGAGTTTCCAACCAGCGGCGCTGTGTGTAAACAATTTCAGCTGACTCGATGAGCTCCGACGAATTCGAGGTGGGGATACCAAAATCGATTGTTCGAATAAAATGAAAGTTTTATGATGAAATTGAGAGCATTAGAGAATCGTAGGGTAGACTCGAGCAAATAATTGGTTAATCGCGTCTCGATGAATTATCTTATGGAAGTAAATCGATATATACGTTCTGTTGGCTGTGTGTGCTCTTCGCCTCAGTGTGGAATATAAATTGCTCCTCTTTTTGCTCTTCAATTATTTGCCTACGTATGTATTTCATTGAATTTCTATCATTTAAAAGTTACATACGATTGTTACGCTGTCGTGTATTCTATACACGATAGCGGTACACATTTTACTGATCATACATACGATAATTCAAACACTTGAGTGAACAATAGTCAATGAACTCATGGAGGTTCGTGTTTCAATGCTACTGTTCAAAAGACAAAAGACAATTGCTGTGGAAAATCCAAAGATACTGTGTCGTGTTACCTCAAAAATATTGTAAATAAACTTCAACTCGATATTGATTACCTTAGCAACGGTTGCTAGGGATGTAATAAATATCATCAACGAATATGTGTAAACTGTCGATCTTTGAGGGCCAATCCAGAGTGAAGTGGAAAAGGGAAAATTCACAAAATCCACCACATGTTTATTTAATGCGACGTTTTGCCAGTAAGGTTCACTGGCCTCATCAGGCTAAAAATTTATTACACATTATAATATCAACAACGGTTGGTGTGGGAAATATCTCGTCGATTCTCATTGATCCACGTGAGTATTCAGACCCGAACAGGCATTTACGAGGAATTATAGGGAACTTCCTGGAAACGCCATAGAAAACGTCTGCTAAGGAAATAAATAAAGGATTTTGCTGGACACTGTGACAGAATTTCATGCTAACCGGAAAATGTCTTCGAGATTTGAACGTCACACACATCCATACAGACATTTTTGTGATTCCAAAACTGGAATATACCCGTGAAAATAATAACAGCGACCAATTGATAGATATCGATGGCAACGAATAAATTTAATCGCCAACGATATATAAATGAGATGCTAATAACAACACAAGAATTTAGTGCACTGAACTCAAGAAAATCAGATCATTCATTACCCAAAGTGATTTTCACTCAGAATAAGTACGAAATGCATCGAAATCAAGAAAGTTGTCTTTTCTGTACACAATTCGAGTGCGATATTCATTCCGAGTACTGCGGCATTTTTGAGAAATTCGTTTTTCGCGTGTTCAGAAGAATAATACGTGACATTGTCGTTGGCGCTAATCAAACGGCAATCACGACATACGGGCGATGGGGGGGGGGTGAGGGAGAGGGCAGGCTAATCATTATTCATGCTAATAACATTCATTGTTAACATAATCAACGGTATAATTATTATCGGCTGGAAAATCCGAATGGCCCGGGAGCTGATCGATGCATATTCATGCAATTGATCGAGTGCGCACACACGAGAGTCGCGTAAAGAGGCATAATTGACTTTTTCGAGACGGGAACGTTAAGTTAATCGATCAAGGAGCGACGGGGGGGGGTGAAGGAAAAAAAACGATGCTCGAGTATATGAATGGGAGGATGGATGCTGGGCGGCACGGTGGCTCTCCCAATCCTTCCACGTCGACGCGGCGCGGTAACGCCGCGAGGCATTTCATCGCTCACGGGGCACGTGGACGACGAGTATACATGTATATACACAGGGAAAAAGGAGGGTGCTGGGCGAAGTAATACACAGACAATGCGTGGGGCGCAGCTGACTTTTCCAGGGGTGCCGGTCACGCGCGCCCACCAAAGACACGTTCGCCAGCACGCGCTAATTACCAATTGATTCTCGGGCGCTGCCCCCCACCCCTCGGGGCTCACATTTACTCGCCAACATCAAACGTCCCCGTCTCAGCTGTTGTATACATCTTTGCCGTGTTCGCTCTGCGTCGCTCCGAACGCGACCCGACTCCCCCACGTGGACTATTCATCTCCAGCTCAATCGCTTGCCCTTCCAGAATTACTGCTCTTCTGTACTTGTTGGAATAAAAATTCGCTGTAATACAGTACTGATCTCACTGACACTTTACAATGTGGATATCCACTGCGAGGCATCAGTGAAGTATACTTCGCGGTACTGCTGGGGATGTCAACCGATAACTGCTTGAATGTAATGTAAATCCACACTCGACAAAAACTGAATTTTGGTTCGAGAAGGGAAATCGGTGTGATGCTGTAGCACGAAAATTTATCATTCTGACAAACCCACTCTTCTGGGATCAAGAAAAGTGTCTGAAACCTGGAGCAAATCTTCTTGCTTCAGCGTCAATTCATTTTTCTTCTTGAATCAAGATTGCATTTTACAGTGATATTTTACTGTAATACAGTAAATATTCTGGTAATATGGAGTCAAATACCGTTGTATTGCCAGTAACGATGCAAGATTACAGTCGCTGTAGAGAAATAACTCATTGTAGTACAAGTCATTTTTTCTTCAGTAGATTTCACTGAAGCTACGGTATAATACTCATCCACAGTGAAGACAGTTGAACAGTAACACTTTCAAGGGGACGCGTGTCCTTATAAGACATCCCTCTGATGAACCGCACCGCGCATCCCTCATTTTTCCCCGCCACAACAGAAAATCAATGTAGGGAAGATGAGGGGAGCAGATTCGAACATACCGTCTGTTCGAGCGACCGAAACATTCGTTTCCCGTGTATGGGAAACTTGTCAGAGTTGTATTCGGGTCAGCCACGTGGATAGACAGAAGAATAAACTTATTTTCCTACCAGATCTAATTCCTGAGTTGTATTGAAAACGTTTTAATGACGTTAATACTATCAAGTTCAAATCAATTCTATGAAAAATCATACACACGTCGTACAAGTGTTTTGAAAACGTTAATAGTGTCGCAAAGATACGTCAGTAGTGTAAATATTGAGAACGTTTCATGATTCTTTCAGAAAAATTTGTTATCCCTAGCGTTGTACCTGACAATTGAAAAAAATCCCTATTGGTTTCATAAACTTTAGAAATGTACGTTTACCCGTTAAAAAAAAAAACGTTAGAATATAAGATAAAAATCTTTTTCGAACTGTTTTCCATCCAGTTATCACATCATTGAACTACAGCAAAAAGCGTTTGTCAAAATTTCCATCATGAACGTCCCATTGTTGCTAGAAAAACGTTCTAAAATGTTTCGTGCTACGTGGGGTCGGGGAAGTCCGCAGAAAATCCGAGCCGTTCATTACCGATAGCGGAGAATACGGGAGCAAGGGCTTAATCTGCGATGGGTGTAATGACGAACGGATATACATTGACCGCTGGGCTGAGGGTCGGAGCAGTGAAAAAAAAAAAAAAATAGAGAGTCGTCGCGTCCGGGGTGACGGGTTGATTTGTTAGGTGTGCGGACAAAAGCCACGAGATCGTGGCATAGGGTTGAGCGTGCGCACATTGTTCTCCTACTCTCTACGCGCACTGACGTCCCTTTGTCAGATATGCTAGCTGTGCTCTCTTTTACACACACATCTTTCGAGCAGCGCGTACGAGATCTTTTTCCATTATCCCGGTACGTTGCTGCGCAGATATGTTGGTCAATCCAATGCCCCCATTATGACTCATATTTTAACCCCCCCATCCCCCCACCCCGTCTCGCAGTCACCATTTATGAAATACAGTGGAATCAAACTGTTAAATACTCAAGTGAGAAAATTATGCATAAATTATGGGCGTAAAAAATTAATGCGTGACATAAAGGCTTAGATCCGAGTGAACATCGAGAGGAAATAAATGATGAAGAATTAACTCCTCTTCTCAATATTAGTTATGAAATAACGATTCATTAATAAACAAAATTTGCATTAATAATGGATGCCTCATCTATGTCTTGTGATATTTTCCCTTACAATAATTATCTAGGCACATAAATAACCTTTACATAGTCGTATATGAGTGTCTAAATGTTTAAATAATCATTCATTGAGGGATTAGGTTCAGGAATAGAGGTACTAAATCTGCTATACGCTTCGACAAATCTGTGACATCAGCTGATTTCGTTTTACACACTTAAATTTATTTGGTAAAGTGTCACAAGAATGCACTACGATAATGTAACGAGAAACTCCAACACGTCAATTATTTTTTACAAGCAAATCAACATTCGTGGTTTCGCATCGATCAGCGCAAGTTACAATACGCGAATTCTCATTATCAAACTTTTTATCGATCTTTTTTATCAAAATGCTTCGCTCAGCCACTGGTGTTGGACCCACTCGCCAGTACAAATCCCCTGCGACGATCGTCTAACATGTCGCGATTCTAATCGATCCAGTCGCGGTGTTGTGCAACACTACCGTAGGAAGCAATGATGCCTACCTGAACACCCTGAACAATGAGCGGACCACCAAGATAAGCGACGCAAGTCACCTGCCGGCTAGTTATAATCTCGTTGGCTCTCGACGCATTCGACTCTGGGCTGCAAGCTCTACTGATTCTCTTTCAAGCAAGCCCGAAGAGCCGCGCTCGGCTTGATAGTCTCGTTTATTATTTCTGCCCGAGTGTCGTCGGGTCGGGTCTTTCATCGTCGTTGCCTCTTATTATCCACGTGAGCTCGACTCTCGGGCCCGGACAGTCTTTTGCCGGTGAAAACACACGCGCGTCTTTCACTGCTTTCACGGCCGCGCGAGCCCCTTGGAATTTTGCTGTGCTGTCGATGCGTTTTATCAAGCGCGACCTGCGGGGCTTTTAGACGAGGGGCCGCTTTTCAAGCTGCAAGTGCGTATCAATCTTTCACGAGCTTTATCACGAGACACGAATGACAGATGACTCGCTCGATTTTGCCCAGCGCTTCATTTTAGCTATTTATTTCGCGTCGTTGTTTCTCACACAGCCCGTATTGCACGTAGCGTTTCAAAGACATTTTTCCACGAACACGTGAGAACGTTTCTAAAACGTTGACATCAAGTGCGTAATATCCGACGGAAGTTGGCTTGAACATCATAGAACGTATCAGAAATGATTTCCGAAAAATTTCTAGAAAAACATTTAAATCGTACTAAAAACGTTAGTATTATCTAATCAAAAAATATCTTGTTGCATCCCCTATGCGTCTCTAATGCATACTAGACCGCTGGGCCCTACACTCTTGAGATCCGCTCGAAAAAGATTTTCAACGTTTTCAATGTTCATTTGAATATTTTATGAAACGTTTATAACGTTTTCCAAAAGTTACGTGCCATTCGGGATATTTATCGCTGATCAGCAGTCATGAACTCGGGCATATAATGTGACCCGGGTGGTCTCATTCATTTCTTTCTATCCTAATTTGACAGTTAAAATTGACGAGTCAAACAAAAAGAACGAGAAGAATAAAAAAAGTCGACGGTTGTACTTTGAGTCCAATAATACAAGATTCACGGAGACGAGCTTGATTGGGAGTTCCAAGTTCGAGGTCTCAATCGAGTCGCCGCGCCGGGCCGGCGAGATATCGATGTACCCTGAAACGCGCCGTACGTTACGTTACGACGACACATGTCTCTCGTGGTTGTCTCGCGAAAGTCTCTGCGCAGTTGTATACACGACCGATCCCTCTCGAAATTTGCCTCTCCCATCTCCTCCTACCGCCCCCGACTCGTCGTGATAAATGGAACAAGTTAACAAACAAAAATAATAAATTATATCCATGCGCGCGGCGTAGATGGCGGAGATGGTATTTTTCCGACTATAATCAAGGAATACATACGCGTACACGTGCACAAGCACACAGCAGCTGATGTTCATTTTCATGATAATAGCCGGGGAGCAGGTGAAAGATGAGGCCCGCGTGAAATATGATGCTTTTAACGCCTCGACGTGTCCCGGGGCTTTATCATTTTTTTCCCCGGGTGAGCCGTTGGTCGAGATATCGAATCGCTCAAGTCGGGCTCGATTCGATATGCAAAGAAGCCCGCGCGGTGTGACAAGCCGCGGGCGGGGCGGGCGCCGAATAATTCGGGGGACGTTGATGACTACGGGGACCGGAATAATTTTATCGCTCTCGCGCCATTTTCATTATTCACCGCGCGGAGCCCAGAGGATCAGACCGAGCCCGAGTGTTATTAAATTGCGCTATATTTATACCGCCCCGAGCCAGTGCATAAGTTGCCCGAACCCCCCCCCCCCCCCTCTCGCCATCTCTCACCCTTGTAGGCAGACACTTTTCGGTAACGCGAATAAGAGCGTAACTTCGTCATCCGAAAGCTACGAGAGCTCTTCCTCAATTTTGGCTATGATGAAATTGGGATCCACTGCTGACAAAAATTGAATTGAGAAGTACAATTGGAGAGTTCAAGACTGATGCACTGTACGCTCATTCGCTAAATCATGACCAAATATAGTTAGCAGATAAGAACTGAACGTTCTCTTCTTTTTGGACGCATATACTATATAGGATACTTTGGATTATTGGACAATATGCGAAACAATTACTAGCATTATTTTATTGATATATTTACCATGTGAATATCATTGATTTTATGAATATGAAAACCAAAGCTCATAAGCTACGTTTATTATTATTTTTATCAAATCAAATTGTACAGTTGAAGCACTTTGATTTTGTCCCACGCTTTCAAACGCTACGAAATGCTGAACCGTTGGTGATCGCCACTAGGGGGCATGCCACAGTTGCAATCGATCAATCCCGATGATTCCACACTCCCTGTCTGGCAATCAACTCGATTAACTTGATTTTTCTTTCTGATTCCAGGTGAGCCGCAAGTTGTGCGACAAGTCCGGATGTCGAGCTGAAATCGCACCGGCACTGTGAGTCGACTCGCTCGCGAAATTTTCAATCCTTCAACGAACCCCCGACAAAACTTTTCCAGCCCCGAGCCTGCGTACCAAAAGCTCACGCTCGAGTATATCACGCATACTCAGGGGGGCAAGGATTAATACTGCGGCCAGGAGGGGGATAAAAACGAGTTTTTCCTTGGGTATTTTCGCCGGATAAAGAAACGGTTAAAAAAAAAACAGCCGCCAGCTGAATTTCCCCGTGTGTATTTTTGCTTTTACACGAGCCTCACGCAAAGGCGACAAAGGCTAGCTTAGCGCGAGCTCCGCGTGGAAAAAAAACGCGACCACCGCCGGGCCGGGGTGGGTGGGGGGGATTTTCTAAATTTTGTTTTCCACCCACAGAGACAGCGTGACGGCTTGATCGTGAGAATTCAATCAAGTTCGGACAAGTCGCACGGCCGCCGCGATGCAAACGACCAGGATTAATTGGGTCGCGAGTCTTGCGAAATTTGATGGGCTGAATAAATTTTCCAACTGCGAGTGGATAGAGTGAGAGAGAGAGAGAGAGGGAGAAAGAGGGAAGTGGTATATTTTTGTTTTGCCCCGTCGCACCGCAATTCCTCCTGCGCTTTTGATGTTTTCTTTGTTTCGCTCGAGAGGATTTTTAATGGTCGAGGGGATGGAAAAGATTGGATCGGTGCGCACTTTACGAACGCACATATATATACACACAGGCTTGAATGTCAACAAAAATCAAAAGCTCCCGTGGAAACCTGTAACTTCAAAGCCATCCAACTAAAAATTCGAATGTTTAGTTTGCCCTATGTGAACAGGGGAATGTATGCCAATTCGTTGGAACTGCTGTTAATCTATTCGCAATTTATTATTCCCTCAGCAAAAAGTACTCTGTTAAATTCTCACAGTGAAAATTCACTTTGTGAAACTCAGGCAGTATGTAACGTTCGGAAAACGTTCATATCGGCTGCGAAATATCCAGATTATGCTGCAATGAAATTGCTTGAACATCCATGATAATCAACGTATCGGAAACGTTTGCGGAATGTATCTGGAGAACTAATAGCTAACTTTTTGTCTATCCATTTGTTTTAGATACGTTTAATTGCTCATGATCAATCGATTTTTGGCGAATATTTATGGAACGTTTTTCATATTTGTTTCGAGAACGTAGGTTACGTTCGTTCAAGGCGTTTTCTCAAACGTTACCTGCTGTCCATGAAATAAAGTATTTTATTGCAAGCGAGTGTGAGTAAATTTTTAGAGTAGATTACAGTGGGACGTTCTTTCGACTTGAATTGTAGAAGATATAGCGTATAACTTCTCATCGTGAGACCACTCGCTGTGAATTTATGGTAAAAGGCTTGACTTATTAAACCTAATGGATAATTCAAGGAAATATACTTTTTTTATTTATCAAATCCTGTGTACCTCTTTAAGGAGGTTATTCAGCTACATAAGTTTTCATAATACAGTTTTACAACATTTTTCTTGTTCATAATCTGCAGTTGTTCTTTCCAAGAGAGTATGCTATTCCACTAGGTACTTTTTCAACCCTTGATTCCGGGTTGTTTGAAGAAACTTATATCAATCACCAGGATTTTCATCTGATTTTAACAGGAATAATTGCAACATAATTTCTAGATGATATTGTTCACGCGTCAAATAATAGTGTCGTTCCTCGAACGACTCTGCGACTGACTGCGACATTCGCGCATAACGGGTATACCGTTTGCGCAGGATATACACATGTTCCGTAGCAGTGGGGGAAGGGGGAGGGCGCGAGGAGGAAGGGGGCGAGTTAATCCGGAAAAGTTTATTCAATTGAGATTTTTGCTGTCGCTCGCTCGCTTGCGTCCCGTGGTATACTGGCAGGAGGGGGATTTCGCGCGATGATGGAGCCAGGAGCAGGGGCAGTTGACGCGTAAAAACAGCGGCAAATCGGCTTGGCTCCGCGAAGTAACATTTTAAGCTTAATCTCGATGTAAATCCGTGATCCGCCTAACAAAACAAACACGGACCACCGGCCCGGGGGCAAATTAGACGGCGCACCGGGGAAGGGTCTCTCCGGGTGGGGGGGCTGTAAAAACCCGCGGCAAATTCAAATTCTCGATGATCCGCGTGGCTGCAGTACCGCGTGTTGTACAACGCGATTCGCGTTATTTTTCCCCGGTAAAATTTATGCCATCAAGCGCGCTCGCGCGAGCCTCGCCTCTCGACCCGTCGCTGGGACAATATTTTCTTAGCGATGGCTTTGGGGCGCCGCGATTATCGATGTTATAACTGCTCCTTTCCTCCCGCGCCACCCCCACCTCCGCTCCGTGTCTCGCTCTATCGCAGCTACTGCTTCGTATTTAAGTACCCTCCTGGCTACCGACTTTCTCTTTCTTCCCTACGATTCTGCGCTCCCTTTCTTTTTTTCTCTCTTATCCGCGGACGTTCTTTTTCCGCCGCCGCCGCCGCCGCTGCTGCTGCTGCTGCTGCCGTCGTCGTCCGGAGACTTGGCCGGAAAGAAAAGTTTCATCGGGTAAAAGTATATCTTCTCTCAAAGGAAGGTACGGTGAATTTTTCTTTGGCTCGCTCTCTCTCTCTCTTTCTCCCGTGTTCTCTTTCGGGTTGGAAAAGTTTCTCGCGGTTCATTCGTCGGTGGCCGCGGCCCGTATAGGTAGCTCCCAGCTCGACTGTCTTACTTTCTTTCGCAGCCGCGGCCCCGACTTGCGCGCCTCGGGCAAGGATTTTTTTCCCCGCGTCTTACTTATGGTAAAAAATGTGTCGGTGCGGAGATTATGGCGCCCCGTGTATGAACAAGTTCGAGCCCGAGTAATGGAATGGGATTTATTACAGATGCGAATCCCAAGGCCGACGCTTTCACGGAAATTTCAAGCTCTTTCGCAACTTTCAATGTGCCCCGCGCGTCCCATACATCTCGCCCCGCGCCCGCTCGCGTCACTTTGAAGTATATCCGCGCCAGCTGCCCGTGCACGGGCGTTACATACGAATCACAAAATTGCTTAGTTCGATTTGTCAAATAACCCGTGATGTATCGTGCAAGATGGATAGAAACTTTGATGCTCGGTACAATCGGAATCATCCGATTGAGGCAAATCCGATTGGAGTTAATGGATCTCTCTGTACGAGCCGCGTGTATAGACGGAGACTCGCTGCTCCGATAATATTGACGAGATTGCTTACAGAGGAAAATTGGGATTGACCGATGCGAGTATTCCACTTGCTCCTAGTGGAATTCCGATTCGTACCGAGATATCAAAATAAAATCAATCGAACGTTGAAAACAATGAGAGAATATGAGACCTGATCGCTGGAATATACGATGTTTTTACTTTTCATTTTCACGCACTAGCTGCATAGTGTACTACTATCAAAGTATGGCCAATTATTATATTAAATAACTCTACATCTATAACTACAAACATGGAAATAAATATTAAGAGCAGTAAAGTAAATAGTATGAAGCTATTCAGCCCATTACCAAACGAACTGAAAGAATTACTTTCTTAAATTTTTAGCCGTATTTCTGGTGTTTAGTTTCTTATCATTGTTATAACTATCCGTAGGTGGTCGTGCCACCTTTGTATTCTGATTTTTCAATAGAGAAATAAATAAATATCTGAGATGAATCGAAATTGAAACTCAGGGATGTACGAATGGCCGAGTCGCCATAAGCGAGGCATCGCATTTATTTCCATTGTAGTTTGGGATCCGGACGAAATACAATTTTTACGACTCGAGCAACATGATATCGCCGCGCTGAACGACGAGATTAGTAAAAGTGCGTGTGAATCGTTCGAAGTGCGGTGTAACGTTAATAGCCGTCGCGTTTTATCCTGGTGTATTTATTGTTATTTGACCACTGCTCACCCGCCAACGGCCGCTAAACAGATTGAAACGAAACAAAGTGAGGCAAGGGCAATTGGATGGCTGTCGAGGCAAATTCCACGCCTCCCCAAGACACTAACCAGGTCTAAACAGAGCTTTATCCCCTTGGAAGTAGCCTCTAAACTGACCTCACTTGCGCCTCCACACAGATACGCACGTAGATACACACGCACGAGGATTCGCTTACCCTTCAACCCTCCCAACGAAACAACCTCTTTTACGGACGATTCATTTCGCGAGCTACGGCCTCGCCCTTTTTGTTTTACCTTCGAATAAATCCCGAGAATCTTCCTTTTATTCTACCCTTACTCGTCCCGTAATACGCACCGGCCACTGCGACGCGATTCGAAACAATTGCAGAATGTTTCTCGGCGCGGCGACGAGCAATCGCGCATTCGATTTATTCTATTTGGATCATTATTCATGAGCCAACTTAGCTTGGGTGACATGGTATATAACGCCAAGAACAAACACTTTTTGTGGACTCTTTTCTGTTTCAACTATTCGATATATATATATATATATTATTGACATGACTCTATTGTCCGATAAAACCTAAGCTTATTCAGAATTTTTTAATTTATTTACCTTGTCGAGTTGTATAACAGACGATCAAATGCAAAGTACAAGATGTTACTGCGTTCGAATTATCTTTATCCTTTGTTTTTATCCTTCCGGAGATAATATTACAAGAAAACGTTACTTTGAAGAGAATTATAGAAAGGAAAATAATGAATGAAGGATCTTACCTGTTCGCGATTTCTTTTCTTTCAGTGATTTTCTTTGGAATAACGTTTCTTTGAAATATTATATCGGGAGAGAAAAATATTTCTTTGCGTAATAATTTAAACGCAGTGAACTCTCGTACCTTGTATTTGATCTGATCTCTTGACGTGGTTGACGAATTCAAAAAAAGTTTATTATTTGTTCTATATTTTTGTAACCATTAACGTTCAATATTTACATTTTCAAAAGTTAGTATTAATTTTAATTTTTTAATGAAAAATTGAAAAATGACGACATGAAGAATCAATTAATCAGCTTTAATTATAAATAAAAACTTAAATAAAAATCTTAATCACTCAAGAATTTTGGGCTTCTGTTGGTCAGCTGCAAACCCTGGTTCTGTAAAAACTCGTTTGAACTTTTCGTACAAGGAAATAGGTTGATGAAAGTTTATTATTATCAAGCTCATCTCGGCCCGCAGGAATACAAATTCCAAATTCAGAGCTTTGGAGGCATCTTCTAGAGACAGAATACTATTTACTAAAGCAAAAACGAAATCGGACTTCATCGGAACGCGAGTATAAAATATGAAATACATCACGCAATTAGATTGCGGAAAATTGAATTCGACGCCGTGTGAAAATACGTCTGGTAAAAGTCTCGCGGAAGTCTGGCGTAGGCCACTTTGCTTTTTTCCACAAAAGTTCGCCAGACCTTATGCCAGACTTTTGATTTTTTATTGAGAAAGTCTGGGAGAACTTGATGCCAGACTTAATTCTAGACTGGGGAAGGGTAGCTAACGTTCTTTTTTGTGATGAAAAAATCATGGAAAATTTGTATTTTACTTCGTGATATTTCAGAAAAGTGTTAGTAAATTGGAAATACTCTGCGTGAATTTCGTTTGAGAAAACATGCAATATATAAGAACTATAGGGAACTCAAAGCAAATATCCACAGTTAGTTCACATACGTGCACTATGGATATGACTCATAGAGAAGGAGCCTCTATAAAGAACGTATATGGTTCTTCCTTACGCTCGAAAAATGTACGGAAAAATTTTATTATCATAAGAATCAATTAAAAATATCAACTCTCCAGAAATGCTGATAAAATATCAGCCGTATATGAATCGTCGATCGTTATGGAGAATAATTAATGGGCAAATTTTTGATTATATTTGATTCGATCGACATTATTGAATGAGTGTAAATAACTTCAATTAACCTTGAAGTATTAATATTGTGATATTCGAATCGATAAAACAAAATACTATTTTCACGCGACAACATCTGACTGTCAGTGACACACGATAAACAATCGTAGATTCCCAAGGGACTAAGCTCCCCATTCGAGAGGAGCAGGGAGACGAAGTAAAAGGTTCGAATGATTGAAAAACCCGGATATTAACGCTTGGCCCGATCGAATCTCTCCGCTGATTCGTCGCGGAATACAGGGCATCGCTCATAATCGGCATAAATACACGAGTTTGCGCGATTCGGTCGTGGCGAGTTGCGACTGTGTTGGGGGCGACTATATACTGGGAAAGGCTCTCGCAAACAATTGCGCGCACTAGTAGCTACTCTAACCAAGATGGATTCGTGCGATTAAGAAGGAGACGCTGCGCCGGAGCTAGACGTTGTAGGGGGATGGAGGAGGGGAAGGGATATATGCGTAACGAAGGAGAGGGGGCGAAAAGAAGGATGAGAGGCTGAGTGGAAAGTGGAGTCGAGGAGCCCGAGCCAGAGGGAGAGGGATAGAGCAGAGGACGGAAATGAAGAGGAACTGATGGAATCGCGCGGCTGGATTCCGCCCGGGAGAACCAGACAAATATACATTGGTGCCGAGATTATGAGGAAATTGATGGGCGCATCTATCGGCAGACATTTTCTTATGCGCGTTATATCAATGCGACTTTTCAACTCGGTCAAATTTCTCGCTAAAGATGAAAGTCTCCCCCCTAGCGTTGCCTCTTTCTCCGTCGCTCGAGTCTTTCCAATGTTACATTTACAATTTCGCGAATGATGGAGAAACGGTATAGTAACAGGGAAAAATCTACATTTTCACTTTCGTGTTGGATTTCAAATTGACAGACGATCCTCAATGAGCCTTATGTAGTATTGATTTTGCCAGGCATCATTTCAGTGGCTGTATATATAGATACTGCCGCTAGAGATTCACTGCATAGAGCGCAATGGAAATTGAGTAAATAAACAAGAAGATACGATAAATCTGAGTAGAATTCATGATCCAGTCATCCATAGATTTGTGGACTATAGAAGCCGCAGATATGGTTATTCGATTTTCTCTATCTATCAAATTTAAACTTGTTACACAGAATACAAAAGTTGTTTCGTTTTTTGCAGAAATTATGTACAATCGTTATTGCAATATCATTCTGGACTCAATGAAGCTGATCATGTGATGATTAGTGCTCGTCCAGGCAATACTATGATTATTCCCGTCATTCACTACGAATTATTTGAATTATTGAACTGACCGAAATAAAAACATTGAATCAATGTAAATACTTGAAATGGGTAGGAGATACCCAGCGTAACGTTGTCTGGGAAAATCAACGACAAATGACTCATTAGAGATCGTCAATTATTTACTAGCAAGAAAAACTAAATGCCACTGTATATTGGCCAGTTATGACTAAATACACATTTTTCAAAATATATTTGTCTTTCAAATATATGTATTCAAACACTACTTGTCCAAACCCAACTTGTCTAAAAAAAAATTTATGCTTTTGGTACTTTGTATGTGATCTGAACGTTAAATTTCCTCATCTCTGGACGATTGGCGATCAAAGAATTACCCAGAAGCATAATAGACCCAACGACTGTGCATGAAAATAAAGAAAAAACACGTGCAAGATAATCAGACGGATATGAGAGGAAGAGGGAGGGGGGGGGTCAAAGCGAATTGGCCGAATACTCGTCGGCAGACACGGTACATTAGAACGAAGCGCGCGCGCCCGAGGAGGCTAATAAAAGCGAATGTCGATTGTTCAGCGCACTCGAGAGCGGGAGAAATTTGGGTAGTGGGTGGCGGGGTGGTGAGGTGGGGCGGGGGGTATTGTTAAAAAGACGAATGTGGACGGGGAGTAGGGGGGGCAGATACGTAAGAGTCGTTAGGGGAATCTGGGAGGGGTAGCGTACACGAGTCCAAACGACACACGCCGCGATTGTAATGGCGCGTCTATAGGTATATACGCACGCGTGCCGGGCGCCAGTACGCCGAAGAATTACAGAGTCGTAAACGAGAGGAGAAAGAAGCGGCCCGGGTTAACAGGTAGGATTTGTGCGCGCGTACGTGTAGTATACCGGGCGCCTATATCCCCCAAGATCGACTGGCACTACGGCGCACTTTGAAGTTCGCTCTCGCAGCCCACGGATCGTCGCGCGCGGAACGGATGGGAACATTTGCTAATACGGCTACTCGGGGAAGCAATCGAATACGAGCGGATGCTAGTTTTTCGAATATCCGTTTCTCAAGTACATGGATATTTTCACGGCATATTTTGCGAGAGCCCATCTGGATCGCGATTTTGAACTGGGTTTTTCAAATTGGTGTCCAGCATAATTCGGTCGTTTGTCATTCGATCGACTTGGAATTTGAACCGTAGCTTCGCAGATGCATACACTGTACCATATCACTTTGTTTTTTCGCGATAAAGGGATGATAATATTATTGTTCATGTACAATTCGAGGTGAAAATAAAAATTTCAAAGGCTTTGCAAAAACACAATAATTTTATAAGATCAATGTAGAGCGTTTCATAGAACGAGAGAAAAATGTATCCGCTCCAGGTGCTGTCTGAAAACTGCTATCTTGCACATACAACGTTTTACGGTTAAATTACTCTGAGAGGCTGAAAAACGAAGTCCTCTTCGGGTATTTTTTTGTTCTCAACTAAACAAAGAATCAAATGCCGAGGGTTCTTTGAACATCTTCTAAGGCATAGAACAATGATTTTTTATTTTGCAGGTCTGTCGAGAGAGTCTTACGTTTATCACCTTCTTCATGCATAAAATTGGACAAATCTACAAATTATATCCGGGAAATCGTGCCGGTAGACTTTGTGACTGTATTGGTCCACCTCGCGATCATCTCACCAAAGCCACGATCCCAGTCAGTTCTCGATCTGTGCCCGACGCTCCCCATTCTCGGACATTATAAATCTCGTCGCTCCACCGGCAATTCATTCGATCAACTTTGCAGTTCCCGTAGACGACGCGACATAACACATACACACGTGCCCGCTCACTCCGGGCAATAAACATTTCAAACTGATATTCAGTGAATTTCACCTACTCAACGTAACAATAATAAACAAGCCAGCCATAACTGGACCACTTTGCTCGCGAACTAAATAACTCACTTGGCGCGCGAATGTGTCGGCGGATGGAGAGTTGGCCGGGCGGCTGGCAGAAACGCGCGCAGCTTGAAAGCTGAGACAACCGACGCGCGAACGTGTGGTGCCCGTGCTCGGTGCGCTCTGTGTAGACGTATAACGCCAACTGCTAACACGTTGAGCCCGTAGATATATACGAATACGCCCTTCTGACCCACTTCCTCCACATCCTAACTCCAAAACCGTCTTGGATGAACTTTGCTGCAAAATTCGTTATACGTAAATGTTACTCCGACACGAGTGGATCCGTTTGCCCGATATGATTATTACCTTTTGTTGTTGGTTACGTGGTACGCCTATGTACGACCGTTCAAAGAATCCACAAAGTAATTCAGAGTTTCGAGAATTGGTATATACACACTCTGAGTAATCACGCATATTACTTGTTTTACAAAGTTGACCCCTTGATGATCTTTTGTTCAATACTTGTTGAACATGGTATCGTTTAAAATGCATCCTAAACGTTTCAAGAACGTGCCATTGCAGGCATTTCAATCATCTGTATTGACTTTGGAACGTCAGCAACGGACATTGGCATTACGTTAACATCATTGGTAAGAGAACAGTTCCATAAACGTTCGTCAAACTTGACTATTCCCCGAAAAAATTCCTTCCTCGAAATTAACAAACGTCCAATGATATTTTGAACAATTGAAACGTTCGGGAAAAGTTGCGCAGACGTTCTATGAAATTCATGTTTTGAACGTTCCTGAATTATTCCTCAAACGTTAAGTGCTATCACGGAAAGAGTATAAAGTCGTGTTTTTCGAGAGTAAATGTTAGCTCGTCACGAACTGGGAGTGAAGGTTGTAACATTACTCCCGTGGGAGGGAAAAAAAGTTAAAACTCCGCTAAAAACATGAACTTCTGCCTGTACGATGACGAGCGTACGACTTGACACCCCCACGCACATTTGCGGCCCTCGGGCGCAAGGACACACGGGGGAGCAACGTCGAACTTTGATCCTTTGATGCGATAACTATTCCCCTATTCGTATTCAGAATTAGAATTAGCTGCATTATAAAATTTGCATCGTTATGTTATAGCCACTCTAATGATTCGAATGATCAATATTCACAGTCGAAATTTTCCAACTATTGTTCGAGTAATATTTGTAATTGAGGCGGGAATTTCGGGAGATTATGAAAAAATGTATCGTTACGAGACGGGTGTTTACTAATTTACCCTGGACAGCACGTAACGTTTCAAAATCGTTTACTCAGAAACGTATAAACGGTTTTGGGAAACGTTTCATTTCACGTGCAAAATGTCCGCACAACGCCGACAAAAATTGCTTGAATATGGAAAATGAAATGTATTATAAACATTTCAAATATGCGTTGAAACCGTATCTCAAACTAATTGAAAAATATCAAGGTTATAAGAATGTCTCTTTCACGTTGTTACAATTCATTACAATAAATTTTTCATCATAAGACACTAACGTCTTAAAAACGTACGTACAGGTACCTTTGAAAAACATTTCTAATACGTTTTATTCCATGCTCACATAATTTTCTGTCGACTTATGCACGTGGTATGAACGGTTTTAAAACATTCCTCATACTTTTTCCTTCAAAAAGTCAACACGTTTGTGGGAAAACCTGTTCAGAACGTTATACGTTCTGTCGAGGGCGTACGCGAGAAAATCGCGCCATTGGCAAACGAGCAGATGAAGAGTCGAGAGCCTGCCTTTACGTACATATAATCTCGCGGGAATCAGCAGTGGTTGGGGCGGCGCGAAATTGGAGAATGCAGTGATGAGCGGGCATCAATAAGCCGCAGCTCCAGCCATCGGAGAGATCGCGCGCGCGCGCCCATATAAATGCACGCTCGGCCACGAGCGTTTCGCAGGCGCTTGAAATATGCAAGGCTGGGCCGGCACGAGTCGAGCCCCCCGAGACACGTCGCCGCCGCCGCCGCCACCGCCACACCTGCGGCCATGTCTCGCCTATCTACCAGGGGATGCCTCGCACGCTTCCTCCACCCCCCCCCCCGGCTCCTGATGTTTGCGATTGAACAGTCCGGCTAAAACTTCGTCCTCTCGTGGAACGTTTTTATCAACTCTTCACTCTCGCTACGTCTTTGACGCGCACACGAGGAAAAATCGAATTCTGGTTGCAGAGGGGAAAATGTCAGTTTAATAATCTGAAACAAGAAAGCATCTTCTCGGCTGCTAAACAGGCTCTTCCACGATCAAGAGAAGAGTCTCGATCCTTAGCTGCAACACTTAACTAGAATAAAACAGTTTGCATCTCATACCGCATCGACTAGAAATCATAACTATTTTATTTCTAATACTGAAAAAAAACTTAAACTTGAATAAGATATCTTGTTTACTCGGCGATGAAAAAAATGTATTTTATTTAAGTATTTTCGGTCAGTCCTGCCCAGCAGATACAAGGCAACCGGGAGGTCATGGGTTCGATTCCGGTCGGGAGAGAATCATTTTTTGACCAAGATTGTGCTCCAGGTCAAAAACCGTGAAAGACTCAATAGATGACTTGGGTAGGCTACAAAAGAAAAAGAATAAAATAAATGTAGATTGCCTCTATTTAGTCTATGTCTATACTGATTGTCGAATTATTGCAAACAATCGTTCCCGCGTATATACGTAAACATTAAACTCACCATACGCATTTTCTTCATCCCCAGCACAAAATATCGAAATTATTTCTTAGTCTTTGTCCGGAATAATACCTCGAAAGACATTCAGGATGGATGGAAGATAATCAACTTCATTTTAGTTTCCCACATTAAAGCGTATAGTTCGACTGAACGACAATTACGAGGAAAAGTTTTCGTTGCAACGACGACATCAGAAACTATCAAAGTAGTGGATACGCGCGTTAGCGATAAACGGCGAATTCCGACCAGGGCACGTCTCGCGCGTCAATAACTTGATAAATTAGATTCGACGCGCAATAAACAACGGCTGGGGCAATGGAAAATTGAAGTCGGATAGTTCGAGCGAATCGTGACTGTGAGGATTGAGTAATTCGCTGGATCAATAGTACACGCACAGCTTGAGGAGGGCGAGTAAGGATCGGGCGAAATGATAGAGTGGCCAATGAAAGCGGACTGCGATTATGATTTATCCCGAGGCTTTAGTGTGACGCGTTATAACCGTTTACGGCGCCGCGCGCTCGCGCATTTCAACTTTTCTCATCAGCGTAATCTTCGTTACGTGTGCTCTCAAAATTATACATCTTCTCGAAATTAGATTGAATAATTTAATCAGCCTTGAGCTTCGCTATATATATATACGTATGTATATATACTCGCCTAATCAATTATTCCAAGTGCTACATTCGCGCGTGAGCTGACACGTGACTACTGAATATGTATATCTATATATTCGTGACACGTGACCAGTAGCCCCCGAGTCGCGATGGGAAAAATCGCCAGCCCCACATGTACACATGCCGCGAATGTATGTATGTATTTATATATATATATGCATGTATTCTTCAATCATTCGCTGAAAATATTTGCTTAAGTCGGGCCGAGACGACTGAGATATACATGTATACTTTTTAAAGCGTCAACAGATTATATTATACCCAACAGGTTTTTTGTGTAAGGTATAATTGGCTACGACCAACGTAACTGAGAGAGCTGAGCAGAAGGGCTGCAATAATAAAGGAGATGATCTATGTGTTCTGGCTAATTATCTTTCTCCGCGCCGGCGTAACAGCTCGACGGAAATTTGATTTTCCCATGTATATGAACATTTCTGTTTAACTTGTGGCTTTTAACCATTTTTTTAAGCTCTATCTTGAACTAAAATTAATTATTTTATAATAGGCGAGATGAAACTTGATGTAATGTTAGGAACATTGAAAATACACGTTGACAAATCACACTTTCCAAATGGAGCCGTCTTTTTCACTGTGGAAGTACTTTTTTCAAGCAATGTACTGAAACTCAAACACATAGAATTGCCCATACCAGGCAACATGGAAAATTTCGAGGGGCTATTCACTCCAAAATCACTGGTAATTTCTTGTGATTTTTTGATTTTTTTTTGTGATTTCTTTTTTGTATTATTTTGGAGCGAATAGCTCCTTGGGGTATTTGATTACGGACAAAAATTCCAGCTTCATTCGTTCGATTGAAAACTAAGGCTATTCAGTCTAGAATTCGACAAAATATTCAAACAAATCACAAAAAATCAAAAGAAATCACCAGTAATTTCGAAGTGAAAAGCCCCTCGAAAAAGTTGCCCTCTCTCTCTCTCTTTTCTCACTTATTAGTTTGATTACTCGTTATTATTTTGTCCACGAGCCTGACCAATTCATTCGGCGATCGCGATTATTACGTCAGATTACCTGAGGCGTATCCTACAGATTGGCAGGCTCTATTTGAATGCGCAACAACAGACTCGCTATGAATCGGGGTGGAGACGAATAGCGTTGCAAACTGCTTTGTCAGAGAGACGGAGAGAGAGAGAATTATATTGCGTGGCTCCATAACACGCGACGATTTCCCCTTTGTCCGCAACGCTTTTATCTTTATGCTTGCGAAGCAAACAGAGTTATACGCGGCAACTCGACGCGCTGCAGCGCGACACTGCATAGCGTAACGTCTCTGGAGACGCGGATGCGCGACGCGTATAACAGTACATCCGCGACTATCGAAAAAAAAAGCAAAGAACAAGTCTGTCTTCAGTTGCTCTTATCAAGTTTGCTCATTCGTTGTGTTTCAAACAAGTTTTGTTTCATCAATCTTCCCCACGAATTACGGGAGATATGATATGCTCTGGTCTTAGACTCCCAAGCGTACTTGCAGCTTCACTCGCGTGGAAAAGTTCCATGAGATTTTCATCGGTATAAGTTTTCCTTGAAGAAATGCCATCTCAAAGATCGTTCAGAAATTCGATTGCTCGATTCAGATCATGTTCAGGCAGTTCCGAGGCTGCAGACTTGTGGATTTTTTCATTCGAGGACGTTGTCCAGGTGTTCTTATGTTGCACCCCAGGAAGTTCATGCTGGTGAAGGTGACACATACTCACTAGACCCTAGACTTCAGAAGACTATTACATCGAAACTATAGAATTCGATTATATCGCACGTGAAAAAGTTTCATGAAATTCTTATAAGAATCGAACGAGTTTATTCATGAATAATACTAGACCCGCGGTAAGAAGTTTATTGGATTTTTATAGGAACCTCTGCTTGGGAATTTACAATTTTGAGGAGGTGCTCTGCTCGATGTGGTCAGGGTCACCGACGATGGTGTCCCAAGGGTGCGTTCCTGGAATTTTTCGTTACAGAAAAAAGTGAGACCATTGATCCAGATGTTGTTCATGTGTATTCTCCCTTCTCCCCTATAATCACGTTATTCAATTCTGCTATACGTGTAGTCATACATCCTTCGCATTGAAACATGTCTTTAACTTTCCGGAAAATCGAAACGGCAGGATATGTGAATGAGCATGTATCATCCATTCATGTAACCATAACCAACAGTTTCATCGACATATCTGAGATCCGAATCCTATATGGTCAGCTGAATTCCGGACGAAAAGAATCTTCAGCCCTGCCCGCACGTCCAACTCGATATACGCTATTACTGTTGAGTTTCGGTTGCGATCTGAGAAGCGCGACGTGCCCGCTGGTGTACATATATATAAATTCGTGTTGGGGGGTTCGGGGGGTGGGGTAATCCGACTTGTCGCGCGCCGGGGTCGCGTAAAAAAGCACCGAGGTGAGGGCGAGCGGGTTAATTAGCGGCGGGCGCGCCGCGCGACGCTCGCGTGCGCCGGCCGAGTCTCTCCCTATTCTTGTTTCGCGCACCGCCTCGGCGACTCGCCCGAATTAATTCACGAATTTTTCCCAGCCCCCACCGCCCCGTGGAATTTCGTTGTTTGTCGGGATGTGTGGGTGTGCGTCCCGACGGCTCGCGTGAGACATGCCATCGGGCGATCAGTCCGATGGCTTTTTTCTCTCTCTCTCGCTCTCCACACACGCGCCCCTTTCTTTCCGCGTGACCCTGCGTGTGCGGACTCGGTTTGATCGCGCACACGCGTGTATCGGATATAGCACCCCGCGAGTCAGTCGGCGGCTGGGAAAATTTAGCGATGAATTTTCTCGACTCGGCGTGCGGGCAGGTGGAGTCACATTACCGCTGTATTCGCGTTTTTTCTTCGACTACGGCACCGTTTTGCATACGACGAAGAACCGAGAGCCTTGGAACATGGTCGACCTTATCGTGCTATTTGATGTCTGGTCAAGCTTATATACTATGTTATATTTCGTTATGATTTTTCATTTTTATGCTCATTATTCATTAGGAATCGCGTCACTCAACGGTGTCGTAGCAGTCTTCGAAGGGTACAAATTTTCTCCAAATAATTATGTTTAATTGATATGACAGGAGAAGACATTTTCCTCCGTCACAGCTCCGTCAGACCATGAGAGTATCTAATGGAATAGTTCTAACAGTTTATCGATAATCGTTCTTTGAATTTTTTATGGTTTTGATAACTCACATTGCGTTTTCGGGATTTTTTGTAGTCGTAAAAGTAATTGAAATTCTGCCTATTCTCATTCATCTTTCACACAATTTTGCATTATTTTTTTTCAACCACGGTACATAAGCAAATGGTAGCACTCAAGCATCTTTAACGATCTGCTGGAACAGATTTTTCCCAAGATTACGTTTTCATAGGTTTTTATGAAGGTTTAATGCAAGACACTTTCCGGGGACTGGGTAATTTTTTAACACTTCTTCTACGCCCCCGTGACATTAACAAAATTCTATTTCATCTATTCTCCAAATAATTTCCGAGGCTACTTTTACATAATTGGAGTTTTGTTAAGGAACAATATTAATATACTGTTTCGAATGAATTATTGATTATTTGAGTCTCTTTGATAGAGACGAACATCCTAAAAAATGAGAAAAGGTAGATTGATGGTAAAAAACGATCTATCGCAGTTCTATGTTCAGTTACACCGTAAAAAAGATCCTTTGATTTAAGTTTGAAAGTTTACTTCTTTTAAGATAGTAGGTACTAATAGTGTATCAATGCAGTTTGACAGTCCGAGGAATCAGTTATTTAAACATCTAGAGATTTAAAATTATAGCTATACTAAAATTGAGTGAGCGTGAATTTATTTTGGATCTCAGGAAAATTAAATAAATTTATTATTCAATCAAAATAAGTACGAAACGTACTGAAACTTTATACGCATTTACGCGAAAATTGTCTTTTTTTACTTTAGTCAAGTGCAATAGTTTTCAAGGAGTGCAAATTTTTTAAAATTCGTATCGAGTGTCATGACACTTTCTGTGAGATCATTGTGATGTTTGCTAATTAAATCGATTTCATACCGAATTCATTGTGCTCTGTAACATATTTTTATTTTTGGAGAAGGGTGAAGAATAACGGACGCGAGTTTTGGCATTGCGGCGCGTCGAAAGCCTCGAGTGTACATACCCGAGCACGTGTAATTACACGTCGCGCGAGGCGTACATGCAGCGAGTGCGTGGAGGAGTCGAAAGAAATCTCGAAGGAAGTGTTGTTTAACTTTGTAATTTAAATTGCAAAGATGGGTAGCAGCGCGCCCACTCACACAGGGAGTTGGCATATATTGTGGAGGGGCGATTCGTTTTTTCTTTTCCTTCTTTTTTTTTCAGCACTATCTTGTACGCGCGGATATGTATTCGTGCTACGCTCGGTAGAACGCGTTAGCGAAACGAGATAATAAAATAGCAATTTGAGGGGCCCGATCCCATTAAATTTGTATTCCCAGATGAAATTATGCCGGGGAAAATGCCGGTTTTATGCTAAATACATTACGGCTTTATGAAGTACATTACGTGTGGGCTCCTTTATCAGTCTATGAATATACCGGGAAAAGAAAAGAAAAGAACTCCAAACTGCCGGATTGATCGATCGAGCGTGAATTTAAAAAAGTTCGCCTCTAACAAGTTCGAGTGATTGTGGGATGAAGCATTTCTCGTTAGAGACAAACAAAATCAAACCCACTGAAAGATAAATAATTGGATGATTGAGGTTATATGTCGCCATAGACATTGCGTTCGTTGCGATCTCGAGAGGCCAAAACTATTCACATTTTCTCACAGTTGAAACGGTGGCTCGCATTAGACTGGTGATTGTTAGTTATGGTCGTCCGGTATATATAAGCCTCTTGCCACCAGAATCAATTGATTATTCTACTCTGTTGGAAATATGATGATTGAATTCAACGTTAATTAATTTAATGCAATTACCTTTGGGTATGTCAATCATATATTGTTTGATGACATTATCGATTTGATATACTCAAATTAATTCTGCAGTTCTCCTTATAAGTATGCTTATTCATTTCACACACTTAATTTAATTTTGAAATAGGGAAAATACCCCGTAATAGTCTTTCTATAACGTAAATATTGAATGTGACTTACAAAATGATAACCGACTCGTTCATTTTGAAAATATTTACTTTCATGGGTAGAGCACACTAATTTTCATAGAATCATTAATAGAATGCACATTGAGACTACTCGGTTGACATTTCTCAGATCCTGGATCTAATTCATATCCTCACAACTCATCCATCCTAGTTCGTTACATCTCGCTTTCATCCTCAAGTTCTTGCGCGCCAACAGTAAAATGAACACAGCGATCCACGAGTTTCAACTAATCCTTCAGCGAATAAAGCATCATCAGAACCGCAAGCAACAATATCCAATCCAGTCTCGGCAGGGAACGAGTGTCTGAGGAAGCCAAGACCTCGTCGAGACAATAGGCGCGTTGAGATAATGAGATTGCAGTAGAGGAATGAAAAAACGGCGCAATCGATCGTCGGGTTAATTGCCCGAGGGATTCATTATGCATCAGCGGAGCGCCCCACAAACGCGCCCCCAAAATATTTCGATTGACCCGCGGGCGATTAAAATTTCACGCCGCCGCGTAGTTGGTGCTTTGACTTTCTGCTGCTTGGCTTCACACCAAAAAACGATTCCTCAAAAATTTTGCAGTACTTCAAAACGATTGTACTTGGAATACGAGAGAGTCAAATTTCTTCAGTCACTGTAGGTTTCGTACTTAATTTAAGTAAAAATTACTATAGTGATAGATTTATCTAGTTATTTTTAGATTCAGTAAAAATTCACTTTTACTGAATATTTGAGTACTGGAGTTTCATAGCATTTCATCACTATTTTTTGTAAATTACTCCAAAAATGAATTCATGTATACATAATATAATTATATTATGTCAATTATTTTCAGTAAGTAATCTTATTCATGTGCTGATAGCTGCAATTACACATATTACATTATAAAATATTATGTTTCTCAAAATGAATAGAATAAAAAATATTCAAATAAAGAAATAGCGAATCTCAATGTGAGTACATTAGTCGTACTACGAATTCGTCGCATCTCAATCCAAGTAAAATTTTAAACTCTAATGAAAGGATCGTTTCCGGAGTATTCAGTTTGCGTCGCTGGTTTTGCCAAACTTGAATTCCGACCGGACTAATTAATTCTCGCTTTGATTCCCCTCTTTTTTCCCCCTTCCGCGACTATCCAAACGAGGACAACTCGTGGACTTTGCGCCGCTGTTTCCATTCGACATTCGGTTTCTGATTGAAGTAGAAAAGTATATAACGAGACTCGAGGCAATCAATGCAGTGAATTGATGCGGCCGGCGCAGCGTTGAAAGGCGGCCCCGTTTGATTAACTGCAAACAGCCGAGCTCGCTAAATCGTCCCATACACTCGGCTAATTCTTCCCCGAACGTCGTTGATTTATCATCGCGCGAAAAAAAAATGTTTCGTCGACCCGTCGAACAATCGTACACGATGCACAATCAACTGAGCCATGTAACGGCGCGTCCCAATGGATAGATACATCGTAAAAGAATAACCAACGCGAGAATTACGACTCTGAAAAATAATAGTTTAGTTGTGTGTGCGTGTGTGCGCACGCGCGCGAGCGGTTAATTTTGCAGGCCTCGCGCGTGATTTACGAGGCGATTTACCCGCGAACAAAGAGAGCCGTAGGAAAAATCGGGTAGTAACGAGGGCAAAATGGGCAAATCCAGAGGAAAATAAGTTGGTGCACGCGTCCGGGGCCTGGCAAATGTTTGGCGAGCATTAAAAATTTGCCCCGCCGGCCTACCGTGTGCGCCGCTCTCCCGGTATATATACACGCGCGCCTGTAATTCGGCGAGATTATTAAATCGCTCGAGGGTACGGGGGTGGGCGATAAATCAGCGACTCTCGCTCGCGCATTATTATCCTGATATTTTTGATAATACAAAGTTGGAAAGTCGGGACCGGTTGAATTATTCAAAACGGCTCACTTTCGCCGCCGACGATTAATTGATATCGCGCCCCCGTGGCACCGATGGCTCGCGCCGCCCCCTTCCGCGCCGCTCCCGGTCATCCCCATTATTTAGCCCGTCTTCGATTGTTCGCGCCGCGATTGCGCTCGAGCGTCGTAATGTGTTTATTGAGCGGGTAACCTGGTGTTGAACGCGCGAAAAACAAGCGTTCTTCGTGGTAGTTTTTTGTTCGGGAAGCTATTCGGTATATATATGGCTTTGCAATTATCAGAGTTTATTATTCACGTATTTTTTTTTTTTTTTTTTTTTTTTATTATGATAGCTTAGGAATCTCTTCCGAGATTATACAGCTTACTTTATTACATACATCAGATCATTTTACATTATTATACATATTCTTCTACATTAGGTAACTTATATTATATTATACATATATGATTTCATACATTAATATTACATTTTTGTAAAAAATCAAGTACCAGAAGGCACGCTGCAACATTTGGTTTAGCTAGTAGTAAACGTATCCTTAACGGCAGAGAGAGTTTGCATTTATGTTTTAATTTCGTAACAAGGATATTTCTTTGATCATCTAGCGCAGAGCATTGCCAAACGACATGATCCAAGTCTTGATGATCGCTACCACATAAAATACAGGATGGATCAGAGATAATATTTTTACGCGCTAGTGAAGCAGCTAAGCTGTAGTGATTGCTTCTCATGCGATTGATGGTCACTATTTGTCTACGATCGAGAGCTTTGTTTTCGTACCAGGGAATATTGGTCTGATTGAAATAGAATTCGAAATATTCTACGCCCTTCTCTTTTCCCTTCTTGTATTATGGTATGATCAGTTCCCGATTTCTGTCTCTCTTTAAAGTAAGGATAGTAGTCGGTGTAGGGAATAAGGATGGTGTTATCACTGGGTTGCGCAGTGCCTTCTTTGGCTTTGGCATCGGCTAATTCGTTTCCAAAAATGCCAATATCTAGCTGGGAATGGTATCCAACAGAAGAAAATATTTCTCCTATGATGTGGTTTTGGATCAGGGTTAGATTCCGAGATCTATGTTGAAAGTATTTTCTTTCTCTTGAACCTGAAGTGAGTGTGTGTTTTAACGTCATGAAGCGATATCAAACAGAGTTGTTGGAATATAGTTTCTCCGCTCATACGTACTTGTAGAAGCAGATCGAACTGTAAGAGGATGACGAATGAATCACATGAATTGTCGATTCGATTGAGATTTGTTCACTAGCCTTGGAGAACCGCGGATGATTTCATTTCGATCAACGCGTTTATTTCTTTTTCGACGCTACACCCTCAGTGTGCATTTCTTGTGAGGGACTAACCCGAAATTCGCGTCTCAATCTCCCAGCCCAAAATTTCCGGATAATACCAATTTTTACTACAACTATATTCGCCAACGGCCATATCACGCTGAACACACCGGTTCTCGTCCGATCACCGAAGTTAAGCAGCATCGAGCGCGGTTAGTACTTGGATGGGTGACCGCTTGGGAACCCCGCGTGTCGTTGGTATACCATTTTTTTTGCTTTTTCTCTAATTTTGACGCTTTGATTTCTATTTTGTCATTAACGAGCTTCATCTAGCTGGAATTGACAAATGCCTACTATGTTTATCAGCAGTGCTATTCTCCTATTGAATAGTATTTTGGACTATTTTTCTACGGCAGATTGAGTAGATTCCGAGAGAGACTGTAGACAGAAGCAAAGACAATCTGAAATGAGTCAATGACTCGGTAAATATAGACGTCCTTATTATCGGTTATCTTGAGTGGCCATGTCTAGGGCCATTGTTTTAATGCTCACTCGGCTGTAAATATCGAGGCATGTGGACTTTACTTTTATTATATGTTGTATTTTTTGTTCTCCGCAAACTACCGCAACACCAACAGAGGTAGCGCCTTGAACTTTACTGCCATCTGTGAAGACATGCATAGCATCTGTGCTAGATAAAAAATTATTGAACTCGGAGTTAGGAATATTAGATCTTTTCAGTTCTAGTCCTATTTCTGTATTTATTGGAAACGAGCTTATGATAGTATTGTAATCATTTCTATATATAGGATAATGGGAATTTTTGATTATATTTGTACAGTTAAGAGTCATGTATACATCTCATTAATAGATTTTGTTTAGCTTTTCTTTTTCTGGCAAATGTATCGTAGACTCTTTCAATAACTTGGCATGTCAAGGTACCCGTATTTGATAAGCATTTGGAGATGAATTTTTTGCCTAAGAATTTGGCTCTGTCAGATAAAAGTGGAAGCTTGGATTCAGCTATAAGTATATTGTTTGGCGTACTGTTTCTGTATCCCAACGATTTCCTAATTGCAGCATATTGAATCCTCTCAATTTTAAGTGCCATGTCTTTCCGAGAAGGGTAATAGATAAACAGTCCATAATTTATTTTTGAACGTACAAAGCTCTTATACAATGTAATTAGAGTGCTTGGCGCTGATCCCCACCACGTACCACACAGAAATTTTATAATATTGAGGGCTAAGAGACATTTCTTACGAATATACCAGGCTTGTTGAACAAAAGATAATTTATAGTCAAATACCAACCCCAAGAATTTCACGGTTTCTGAGGACATTATAGGAGTATCATTTAAGCTAATAGAATCATTTCCTGGATGGAAATTGTTCTTATTGAAGTGTATGAATACTGATTTGTGCGTACACAGATCTAGCCCTAGTGCTTCTATTATTCACGTATTAGCAAGTTACAAGCAACTTATTAGACGACGAATGTGAAAGTGCCTCGGATAATTGTTTCTTCGCGGCATGTGCACTATAGCATCCCGTAGAATTGTCCAATGAAAAATTTAATTCAATTTTTTTATTATTTGAATTAAATTTTCTTAATGTTTATAAGTGCGGTTTGTAGATGTATCTGAAAAATTAATCATTCCGTCAGAATAAAATTGATAAATCACTATTTGAAAGAAATACGGATCTTTGCTTATAACTTTGTTAAAACTGAGTTTTTAGCACGGTTATAGGCGCGAGGCAATTCATTCAGGTTTATTCATGAAAAAATAATTATTTTTGTCACTCAAGAATTTTTGAGTTTCATTGCAGGCCAAGTTCAAAAACCTGATTTTCAGAAAAACTCTTCAAAGTTCCCGACACTAAAACGACGTTAACGAATGTTTATTATTACCAAACTCATTTCATCCCACAGGAATACAAATTCATACCCAAAGCTCTAGGAGCATATTCTATAGATAGATAGTATACTATCGATTTGAAAAAGAAAAAATCGAACTTTCGGAGCCATTACACTAACTTTTCATTGTTCGTGCAGTACGTATAATTTCTAAGCATTTCAATTATGCAACACATCGTTGAACAAAAGTGAACTTTACATACAATAACAGAAAAGCGTTTCATTTGAAATTACTCTTGAATATAGTTTTGGACTCGAGAATCTCAATTTGAAATCTTTTATTCAAAGTAATTGAGATTGAAAATTATACATTAATCCTACGAAGATTCTATAGAAACTTTCTTTCTATGAATCAAATCTTGGCTGAAGAACAAAACACAGATTGACGCTTAGTCGAGAAGATTTGCTCTAGGGTATGAGACTCTTTTATCGACTCTCGAGAAGTCTATTTTATAGCCGAGAAGAAAATCTTCTTGTCATAGCGTATTCATGAAAATTTCGTTTTTTGCCCAGTACACATATTGATAATAACAATTTTGACCAAACTCACAAGTGTCACTGGGACGCCGCAGCGTAAAACGAAAGCTCCACAAGTTTCGAATTCACCATATTCGCAATTCACGGACGGTCTCGAGTACCCGCGAGTTGGCGCAACGTACAGGCAAAAAAAAGAGGGGGAAAAAAATTCTGCCTTTGAATTTTCGTTTAATCACGAACACGTAACATTTTCCATATCCTGCCACTTGCGGGTCCCGTTGGATTGGAAATTATTGCTTCGGTCAGAAGTAGCGGCTTGTATCGATTGCGAGCTCTTATTACGATGTGGATGTCGGGGGGTGGAAGAAAAGCGTGGAAAGGGCTACGAGCGCGCATTTAACGAGCCGCAGCACTCCACAGCTGACGCGAGCTCCCCCCGCCCCCGTCGATATGTGCAACTTGTTGTCGACTCGCGTATATAGGGCCAATCGCGCAGCCACCGCGCCAGTGTCTAGACTCACTTGTGGCGGCTCGGCCCTCGAGCAGCGCGAAGCGCCAACGGCAATACGTATATACTCGGAGGATTTTTTATTCGGGCCGCGGATGCACGCGGTTATTATCGCGCGCATATCGGGGTATAATTGCGACGACCGATCGGAAAATATCGCGCGAGCGACTCGATATTAAAAGGAGCCAACGGCCGGTTCTTTTTTTCTCTCCCCGTTCCTGTGACGAGTCTGGCCCTTCGCACGTATCGCTCGCCGCGCAATAACTTGTGGCTCGCGGCTCGAATCCATCCCGCTTTCGTTTTATCGCTGCTCGCGCGATTTTTATAAGCCACGCGGTTTTGCGGGACGCTCGGACGTGCCGCGCGCGCGAGTCGCGTCGATTCGTTTTTACGCTGCTCGTATCTAATCGTTCCGGGCTTCTGGTTCGATGGATCGTCGATTTGAGTAGCCGTACACCGGTGGGAACGGACACGGGCAAATTCGGTATTCAATCCGTTGCCGATAGAAATTATCAGTGAAAAACATCAAAGTTGAGTGAAAGACATATGTAATTTTCCATTAATGTGAATTCACATTCTACAAATCCACGCATCATTTATCTCATCTCCGGAACAAGACGCATTCAATACGATTCATAAAAAAACAACGTTGACGGAATTGATATTAACTTTCAATTTTCATAATCTAATCGTCAATTCTATGCACAGAATTTTAATGTGTGTTCCAGCCAATGTATATATTAATTGACTCATCTATCTTGTGAATATTCAAGTCTTTGGTAAAGTACACTAAATTTCATGATCTCATTGATAAAAACCTCATACGATAACTCGTGATTTGACTGGCTTAGACTTAACCACAATCGGGAAAGCTAGACATAATGATTTTTGCCGTTCTAATAATCGAATCTCTTTTCCATAAGAATATAAAATATGGACGTAGATTTCGATTATGCGCAGATTAAGATAAATTGATAAATACGCGAGATAGATGATCGTCAAGAATAATAAAAAAATAATCAAAATATGCTGCTCCGATTGTAGCTGTATAAAGTGCTCATGAGATCCAATCGCAACGTCATTCCCGACAGTCCGCCGTGCATCCAAGTAATAATTGTGTGTTACATGTCGAGAGACGTCAACGTCGACGTCAAAAAGACAATGCAAAAATGCGCTGCGCGAGTCATCATATCCACGCATGCTGTACCGGCGAGAGACGCGCGCGGAATCGGTCGAAAAGCACATTTCGTTACCTGGCTACTCCGGAAGTGCGGGGAAAAAAAGCGCAATACACCCGCGGGCCCGGGGAGGTTGTAAAACAACGGCAGGAGGGAGGGGTACGAAGTGGTTTAATAATCGTCGATACAACCGGGCGCGCGATTGGGCCGGCTGCGTAACACGGGCGCGCGCGCAGCCCCGATGTAATCTCGTTGTGGGAGGGAGGAAGAGGGGGGGCGGGGTGGGAGACAGCCGGGGGAGGTACAGCGGATCGAGCGCGCGCACGCATAAACAGCCCAGCGATCCGTGTCGCCGATACGGCTAGTTACGCGAATCCATCGGCGACTCGCTGCAGAGTTGCATGTGGGGGAACTGCTGCAGCTGAATGCGCTTGTCCGGCGGAACGCACGTATATATACACATACATACCCCCACACCCCTCTTCAATCCTCCGACTGGCTCTGGCGCTCTCTGCCATCGTCGCGCACACAATAGCCACGCATTCAGAGGCGCCCGACTCGCTGGACACCGATGTATGTGCGTGCGTTTCCGAGTCACGTTCTAATTACCCTTCGCGCGTTTCTTGCTACGATAATATTTTCAACCGAACCCTCTGCCTCCTCTTGTAATTCCGTGCGTACACGAGTGAGGAGCTATCGAACACTGCAACAACTTGTTCCATTGAAATAATAACAAAATATGTATCGCGGAGCATGATCAAATACAAAACCCTACGAATCAGAACGGAACAGAATCACGCTTCCCGCGGTGGAAATGGGAAAGTAATAAAAAACCATCATATACGTGGCATTAATAAAATTCACATTAGTATTTAGGAAATAGAAAATTCGCTTAGAATATTACACCGATCACATTGTCGAAACTTGTTGTTATAACTTCGTCAACGATACTGATTATACGTATGAATATTTACCACGATCTTATTTCCGACAACGGAACACACTGGTTTCCGTCCGATCACCGAAGTTCAGCAGCATCGAGCGCGGTTAGTACTTGGATGGGTGACCGCTTGGGAACCCCGCGTGTTGTTGGTATCCAATTTTTTGGTTCTTCTCCAATTTTGACGCTTTGATTTCTATTTTGTCATTCACTAGATTCATCTAGCTGGAATTGACAAGTGCCTACTTTTTTTATCAGCAGTGCTATTCTCCTATTGAATAGTACCTTTGGACTATTTTTCTACGGCAGATTAAGTAGATTCCGACAGACTAGTTCAGACAGTACTACAATCGGAAACCAGCAAGGCCTTTCGGAAACAACTCATTCTTGCACCTGAAGTGAGTGTGTGTTTTAACGTAACATATGGCGATATCAAACAGAGTTGTTGGAATATAGTTTCTCCGCTCATACGTACTTGTAGAAGCAGATCGAATTGTAAGAGGATGACGAATGAATCACATGTTTGTCGATTCGATTGAGATATGTCCACTAGCCTTGGAGAATCGCGGATGATTTCATTCCGATCAACGCGTTGTTTCTTTCGACGCTACACCCTCAGTGTGCATCCTTGTAAGGGACTAACCCGAAATTCGCGTCTCACTCCCAGCCCAAAAATTTCTGGATGATACCAATTTTTACTACATGTACATTCGCCAACGGCCATATCACGCTGAACACACCGGTTCTCGTCCGATCACCGAAGTTAAGCAGCATCGAGCGCGGTTAGTACTTGGATGGGTGACCGCTTGGGAACCCCGCGTGTCGTTGGTATCCAATTTTTTGCTTTCTCTCTAATTTTGACGCTTTGATTTCTATTTTATCATTCACTAGATTCATCTAGCTGGAATTGACAAATGCCTACTTTTTTACTCGCAGATCAAGTGGCTGGCCGACTCGTTCAGACAGTACCAAAACCGTGATTTGGCAAGGTAGTTCAGAAACACTATTTATTCGTCGATTCTCTTATACATATGCCTGTATACATATCTTACTCATTTATGAAGCCGAATTCAAATTTATATACAATTAGTGCCATCAGTAAAAAGTGGGGTCGTTTGGATGGACATTCACTGTGGCAACTTTAATGTTCCAGGGAGTAAAAATGCGAACCGCATATTATCAACGTGAACTTCCACCGTGCATCCACGGAATGATGCTCGAAAAATCATTGTCATTTTGGCCGTTTTGTTATCGCGAGGACAAGTAAATCGAGTGTGTATAGGTGCAGTTCTGGCGGTGATTCGTACGTGTACCACAGTGGCGCACGGTCTATTATTCTCATGTAGCTCTTACTATACACATTGGCGATGTGTATACACGTCTGGCCCGGCCCATTGTCTATTTCGCAATTTATGTTTGGCTGGCCAGCCCCAGTCGCTATATTGATTTTCCCACCGATGTATATACGCCAGCCCCTTCTTCCAGATGTCCGCCAAACGCCCGGGGCGATTTCTTCTCTGGCCGGCTCCGAAATTAATTGCTATTTAGCTGATATTCCTTTTGTATTGGCTATCTTTGGCTCGCGAACCCAGTCTGATTGAATAAAAAAGCGTTTGGAGTTATAGCTATGGCTTCACGTTGAACAGGCGATCTTGCTGTGACGACAACAAGCAGACCGATGGGATTTAGTTCAAATAAAAGAAATCATCTATATCAGAGAGATTAGATGAATATTAAGAGCTATTAGTGAACCTATGAGGTTTTTCCAGTGCTTTCAAGATTTTTTTCAATTCAGATGAGTACTCAGGTTATAGAATCAGAATCAAAATTGAAATTAGTTACGAATAGACTCGTCTGGGTAAAATTCTAGTATAAAATTCCCTAGATACAATGTCAGGCTATATCAGCAATAAATAAAAGACTGTAATCAGAACACAATGCCAGACACGTGCTAGACGTGTGCCGGACGTATGCGCGGCTTTCTTTTTATACGGGTAGCTTGTATCGTATGGTATAGATCATTCGCGTCTCCCTACAAACTCATGTAGTGACTTGACATGAGCGATGTGAATCAAATGTATATACGTGCTATTAATTCGTGATTTGATTGATCTAGACAGCTAATCAGGTCGTGAATAGTGCCCAACGTGTATGGATATATAAAGTGAGATATGCATATAAGCATATGTATAAGAGAACCGAATACCAGTTGTTTCTGAACGACCTTGCCAATTCACGATTTTGGTACTGTCTAAACTAGTCGGCCAGCATCTAATAAACTGCAAGGGAGAATATTCGAAAACGAATGTTCGATAGAAGCATAACACTGCTGATGAACATAGCAGGCAATTGTCAATTCCAGCTACATGAAGCTGGTTAATGACAAAATAGAAACCAAAGTGTCAAAATTGGAGAAAAATCAAAAAATTGGATACCAACGACACGCGGGGTTCCCAAGCGGTCACCCATCCAAGTACTAACCGCGCTCGATGCTGCTTAACTTCGGTGATCGGACGAGAACCGGTGTTTTTTTTTTTTTTTTAAATTGTTTATTGATGCCAAAAAAAAAAAATATGATACATGTGTATATGATCCCCAACAAACAAAGAATATGCGGTTGATAATTAGATTAAGACTAAAGAACTAAATACATAGAACAGCATAGTCATACATAATTTTGAGATTTAAATTTAAGAACTATTGCTAAACAACATTTATCAAGAGATTGTCTATACTATTTCTTAATCGATTTATTAAGACTAATTATTTTTTCCAGAAATTGGCTTAAAAACTGGATTAATCATTTTATTTATTTTTGGAGGGAAGGGTGTCTTAAAAAGTAATATTATTTACAATATATACACGGGATAGAACGCACTTATGACCAATCTTTACTCATTCAGCCACCAATACTTTCTCGAGTTTGCTCTATGTTTATCCATATGATCTCGGGCAGAAATCGCTTTATTGTATCTCCATAAGGGATTCGCAGATGAGCCATCTAGGTTTCTATCATAGAGTATTTTTTTAACATTCATGTGTCTTTTGACGTGATATATAATGGGTATATTATTTCTATCTTGGATGAATCCATTTCTATCTAGATAAAGAAAAGCTTCTGGGGGAATGTGTCCCGTAAAAAGTGTTTTTTCATAATACATTGGATTCGGATAGCATGTACTGTAGATTAAACTATTCTCTGTTATATTCGCTGTGTTGGCATAGTGATTTCTTACAAGTTTTAAAATATGACAGTCAATTCGCTGAATATTTGCTAGATCGTATAATTTCTTATTTCTAACATATTTTTTGTATTCTGAGGATTCAGATCGGTATGTACATAAAGAGGTTCGAATACATTTTCTTTCAAAAACCCTTATTTTCTCCATCAGAGAGGCAGATATATTGTACCAGATGGGGCAACCATAAGTAATCAAGGGTCTGATCAATGTTTGATAACAGAGAATTTTAATTTTTTTATCCAAGTTTTTCGCATAAAAGAGTCTTTTTGTTTTAAAGAATGCATTTCTAGCTTTAGTTAGTTGAGTTTCTACGTGTTTTTTGAAGTTTAGTTTGTCATCTAAGTGTACACCTAAGTATTTTACGCAATCTTTATGTGTAATTTTTTTACCTATATCTTTCTGTCCTATAATAGCGAAGTTTTTACATTTTGTCCTTTCTGCATTACTCATATTACTCAAGTTTTGTCTGAATAATATCGTTTCACATTTATTAGTGTTTATTTTGAGTTTCCATGTATGATAATAGTGTTTAATTTTTTGAAACAGTTCTTGTAGGCTTTCTTCAATTTCTTTTACTTTCAGTCCCATGGTGTAAATAATTAGGTCGACAGCAAATGCTATTGATTTTTTCTTTGCACCGGAGTTTAGACCGAATAAATTCAAAATGTCACTGTTGAAAATGTTGAAAAGAGTTGGGGAGTTTACTGTTCCTTGTTGAAGACCATTTTCTACTAGAAATACTATAATAGATAAGAGATTACCATTTAAAGTGACAAAAGATTTATTTGAAATCATATTCCATACTATTTTTATCAGGTGTTTTGGAAACTTTTTCTTAATCATTTTGAATATTAAGCCTGGTATCCATACTGTGTCGAAAGCTTTTTCAAGGTCTATGAGGCATGCGCCTACTTTTTGATTAGAGTTAAGTGCCCAGCATATGTCTGAAGTTAACTTATTTATTGCATGAATTGTTGAGTGTTTGTATCTGAATCCAAACTGGTTTTCGGGAATAATGTTGTTTTCGGTACAAAATCTAACGAGAGGCCTATTGATAAAGATTTCAAAGACTTTACTTATATTTGGAAGAAGGCTGATTGGTCTTAGGTTACTTGGAGTTGAACCGTTTTTGTCTTTTTTTGGTAAGGCTATTACTTTTGCTTTTTTCCATTCGCTTGGAAAGTAAGTATTGTTTAAACAATTATTAAATAAAACTGTATAATACCATACTATTTTCTCGGGCAAATTCTTGAGTATTATGTTAGGAATACCATCAAGTCCTGAGGATTTTTTGTTGTTAAGCGTGGAGAATATTTTTTTGGCTGTGGTGAAATTTGTAAAATAAGGTAATTTATTATCCGGCTGCTTAGGATTATCAGCATGGTTTTCTTCTGAAAACCGAGAGATTGATCGGCCTTCTGTCCGGTCAGAATCCATTTCGATTTTCAATTTATCTGTTTCCGCAAAGATGATTCTATTCAATTCATCGCGACCTAAGTTATTATTTTGTTTATGGATATTTGCAAAGTGTGCTCCTATTATATTCAACTTTTCAACCTCATTGTCGATTAAAAAATTATTATCCTGATCTTTAGTTGTTATACTTGGGTCTATTCCAACCTCTTCCAACAAATTTATTTCATTATTTGTAATTCTGAGAGTTGGGATTGTCACTGAATTTTTCGGTCTAAATATTTGGTTAACCTGGGGGAACATATTTGCTGGATCGTTAATGGGTATAGAACTGATTTTAGTCTTCCAGTATTCATTCACGGAATTATTGAACTCTTGTTTTAGTTTTATTTTTACCTGATTCAATAGATTTTTCAAATTGCCTAAGTCGTTGTATAAATCGGGAGTATAGTTTCTATTAATATTATTAATTTGTGTTATTAAATAACTTTTATCTTTTTGAAGTTTTTTAATTTGGTCATTCGAGTATAGTTCACAAGAATTTCTGTCCTCTATTGTGGGAACTGATTCATCCATCGCGTTTTTTATTGCTATTTCTATTTTTTTTAAAAAATTATCAATCTCCTCATTGCATAAGTTTATATTGTTATAAATATCTAAATTACAGTTTTCAGTTAGGTTTGATTGAAATTTTTTCCAGTTAGTTTTTTTGAAGTTAAATTTATGGCTGCTCTCCTCTATATCAATTTCAAGATTTTGTGATTCATCAAGGCAAATGGGAATAAGTAGTGCGTTATGATCACTGTCATAATTTGTGGATTGAACTGTATTTATCGCAGGTTTACCAATGATTTTTATTCTTGCGTCTGCAAGGCATAAATCTAGGTAAGATTCACCACTTGGGAATGACGGCAATTCTGTGCCATATAATTTAGTTTTATAGTATAGGTCATTATTTTCCATCCATCGTTTCAAGAAGGTTCCTTTTGTATTGTTACAGTTATTTTTCCAATGTGTGTGTTTAGCATTAAAATCTCCGGCTATTATGTAATAATTTTCAGGTTTATTTAGATTTAAGGCTTGAAATAGATTATTAAATTCCCGATTAAATTCGTTATTCTTACCGTAAGTTGCATAAGCAGATACGATGAATAAATTTTCTTTCTTATTTATTTGCATTTGAATTATTGTATTTTCAAAGTTTACATTTGTTGATTGAGAATTTAGAGATATATGTTTGAATTTGAGAGGTTTTTTTATTAAAACTGCTGTTCCACCACCTTGTTTCGAATTTGGTCTATCATTTCTGACTATATTATAATCTTTAAATTGTATTTTATGATTTTTATTGGTTTTTGTTTCGGAGAGTAGTAATATATCTGGCTTATACTGATTTATAAGATTCAAAAGGTTCGATCTTCTTTGATTAGTGATTAATGAATTAACATTAATTGCAATTATATTGAGAGATTTCATGTAAATTGAAGTCAGTTTAGTAGATTGTATGTTATTTTTGACTAATGAAGCCATTTTTGACGCATTTTAATTGTCATTTTCAAAAGCTGCGAAGAGGGTGTTAAGTCTCTCTTCGTTATTTTTTGAACGGATGTCTATGCTTGTAATCATAATTTTTAGCTCTGTCATAAATTTCATTATATCATTCAAAATATTTACGGGGTTTGGGCTGCTGTTATTGAGGTTATGGAAATCAGGTGTTTCTTGATTATTTTGATTTATATTTAAGTATTCGTTATGATGGTTATGATTCATATGGCTGTTTTTAAGAATGGCAGAGAATGAGATGTCCGGATTTACGCGTCGGCTAATAGCGGCAATTCTGTTGGAAGATTGATTTTTTTTTAGTTCAATTTTTTGCTGAATTTTTTTCTTCAATGAAATAAAGATTGGACATCCTCTATATGAAGCAGGATGTCCATAGCTCTTACAATTGACGCAATAGATATTCTCTTTTTCTAGTTTGTCGGTTTTTTTAATTTTACATTCGCCTGGTTGGTGATTATCACTACATTTAACGCAGCGGTATTGCATGAAGCAGTTCTGCGCGGCGTGACCTAGCGATTGACATTTATAACACTGCAATGTTTCTTTTTTTCTAAGTTTTTCCCAATTCACACTTTGGTAAAGTACATTTTTAATTTTGAAAACATTACCTATTTTACTATTTGGTGATAATTTGACTATGAAAATGGGAAGATGAATGCCCTGAGATATCGAATTTTTTGTTTTGAACTCCGTAACGCTGACAAATTCTGTTTCGGGAATCATTTTATCTTTCAAATCATTTAAAATTTCATCACAAGTAAACGTACTATTCAGACCCTTGATTAGGATGGATTGATTTTTTTCTGATTTGGGTATATATGTGAAAAATATGGTTTTAGCTTTCTCTAATAGCTGTTTTGCTCTGTTAAAATCACCCATATTATCTAGGTACAATATATGCTTACCATTGTTGATACGCTTGATGTGGAATTCCCTGATTTGTAATTGCCCCTCTATAAGTTTTGTCATATCTCTTGGGTCTTGATGTAAGATGTTAATGGGCGGGGGTCTCTCCTTCCTCCGTTGGGTCGTTGGGACAGTACTGTTTACTGCATGAGTCACTTGTTGACCTGCTACTAATGTCTTGGTCGTTGATTGTCGTTTGGGTCTGCATTAGTCGAGACGGATTAAGGTGCTCCGCCCTCTCTGTTTCCAAATCTCTTGAGCTCTTCGGCAATCGGTTTGTGTCAAATCTGTTTCGCTCATATTCATTTTTTTTCTGAAGATCTGCCAGTTCTAGATCTCTTACTTTTTCAGCTTCTTCATCTGTAATTTTTTGAAGAACTTGGAATCGGTTCGTACTTTCGAACGGACAGTTCCTCTGGTCCATTTCTATTTCCTCGCTCGTTGATGGATTTTGATCGATTACATTCAAATTGGTCTCTGGATCCTCATTTACTAATGTGAGAGCCTCTCGGCTTTTCAATTTATTTCCATTTTTTATGTTCGGGGATGGATTGTACCTTAACTTTTTCGGCTCCTGGATTACTGGTCTTCTGTTGGATGGTTTTGAGTTTCGTAGACTACGAGCTGTTTCTTCTTCTAAAAGATTTCTTTTTTGCGCCATTACGTGGGATATTTTATAACAAACATTGTAGATAAGTACAAAAAGAGGAAAAATTGATTCAAGATATTACTATGACTTCAAGATATTCACAATGGAAAATACTATGAGGTATTCTGTTTGTCTCTCTATCTCTCTGTACCCATTAGAGTGACAGATCAGAGCTGACAGCAATGAGGTCCTACCTGCTCGGAGGTTCAATGCCGTCTCGACGAGAACCGGTGTGTTCAGCGTGATATGGCCGTTGGCGAATGAAGTTGTAGTAAAAATTGGTATCATCCAGAAATTTTTGGGCTGGGAGTGAGACGCGAATTTCGGGTTAGTCCCTTACAAGGATGCACACTGAGGGTGTAGCGTCGAAAGAAACAACGCGTTGATCGGAATGAAATCATCCGCGATTCTCCAAGGCTAGTGGACATATCTCAATCGAATCGACAAACATGTGATTCATTCGTCATCCTCTTACAATTCGATCTGCTTCTACAAGTACGTATGAGCGGAGAAACTATATTCCAAAAACTCTGTTTGATATCGCCATATGTGACGTTAAAACACACACTCACTTCAGGTGCAAGAGAACCGATGAAGAATGAGTTGTTTCCGAAAGGCCTTGCTGGTTTCCGATTTGTAGTACTGTCTGAACTAATCGGTCAAAATCTACTTAATCTGCCGTAGAAAAATAGTCCAAAAGTACTATTCAATAGGAGAATAGCACTGCTGATAAAAAAAAAGTAGGTATTTGTCATCGAGTTTAACAATGGCAGTGGAAGCAGCCGCTTCCACTGCCGAACGTAATATTATATTTTCATTCAAAACTGCCTGATGAGGCCAGTGAACCTAACTGGCGAAACGTCGCATTGAATAAATATGTGGTGGATTTTGTGAATTTTCCTTTTTCCACTCCACTCTGGATTGGCCCTCAAAGATCGACAATTTATACACACCTTGAAGCTAGTTGTTTTTACCAAATATACTATCTCCAAAAAGCTCAGTTTCCCGTTGTGCCCCGGGGGTTTGTGTGTTCTCCGCTAAAGAAGTCGTTCCGCGCGCCAGTAGAGCGCGCAGCTGATTCAAACTGATCCGGCGTGCTTCCGCTATACGTTGCATAATGATGTTTGCCCTCGTGTGCGCGCGTTCGCGTCTGATTACTCGCGCGCTATCGTCGGTCAAATCGTTTCGGATCCATCGCGCGTTGACTCGAGCGCTACATTGTTATTATCGGGTTATACTCATCGGAATATCAATATCTCGGCGGTTAGAGGGCCGTGGCGCTCACATATCATATCCGCCCGGGTCATTCGGCGTGTACGCGTTTCATTAAGGTTCCGCGCGATCGCATCGTCCCTCGTGTGCATGTGTTAATTTCCTAAATGTTGCGAGCGCGAGTTACAATAATCAAGAGTGGCCGATGGCCAGTGTTAATGCGCGATCGGTAGCTATATACCGAGAGCTAATGACGAGATCCGAACGGCGTATCTGCAGATCGGGTGTGATATTTGAACGGCCGCCGCATCGTTGTCACGCTCGTTTGGCTCAGAGTGTATAATGTTCCATGTATTATCAGCCCGGAAATATCGAAAAAATATGCGCATCATGCGTATAAACAATATTATACTGTGTAATTACTTCCCGAAATATATTCGGCTTTTTCAACAATGTTCACTGAAGTGATGAAACGTTATCATTCGAATATTGAAGTGCATGGATGTATTATGCTGCTGTTAACCCTGTTTTTGGAGCCACTCTTTTTGGAAGACGAAAAACAAAAGTCATGATGGCGCTACAGGTTGTTTTTGGGCACTGGAAAAATAGATGACCGTGTGTTGGATGAGTTGACTTTGTCCAGATCCAGAAATTAAAGAAAACACTAGAAAAAAAAACAGATAATGATTATGGAGAAACAAAGTTCTCGTATCGTTTGCAATGAACAAATGAATTTGAAACTGACTTCCCCTTTCTCGTAGCAATGGTTGCTAGAGATGTGAACAACGGTTGTCAGGGACATAAACAACGGATTTTGCTTATAATTGAACTCGGTTCGCATCTTGCCACAAGTAACCTGTGTGCAAAATCTCAGGAAGATCATATTTCTTCGAGTCCCAAGAAAAATGATCACATACACCATGCAAAGCTTTCTCTTTGAGAAAGAAAAAAGACGCGGGTCTATATTTGATTGGAAATTAGCAAAGCCAGAGTGCCGGCACCGACATTGAAAATGGAGTTTCGTTGAGAAACGCGTTGGGAGTTGTCGCCACGGTTTCCGTCGCGATTAAAAATGAAAAAGTCACCCGGCAATTAGCCAATCGCCAACCCGAAGCTCTCAAAGTGGCGCGTTATCCCCATCGAATCACGGCCGAGATTAACTGCGAATGCAGAATGGCGAACTGGTCGAAATACCCTATGGCGAAGAACGGATTAAAAAGCACGCCGTGCGCGACGTGTGCTCGACACATTTGATCCGGGATAAATCGGACCGCGATTGATTGGTAGGATCGCGCGGCCGACTGGCTCGGAGCTAATTAGTCAAGGGGGTATGATTATGACTACGCTCGTATGTATGTGTGCGTTGACGGTCGAGGGTAGGGGGGCCCAGAGGGCACTCGTTAATTAGCCGAATCCGGTGTTGGCCGAATCGTCGGGCCGTATATATGTGCGCGCGCGCGTACACTCGTGCAGGGGCAAAACAATCGAAGATTGCGGGCGGCGCTCTCGGGCTCGCGCGCGCGCCCGGGTATATCGACGCACGAGAGGCGCGCCGGGCAATATAACGAGCCGGCTCCAAATGCACACCCGCGCGTGTGTTTACGGCTATATGCAGATGCGCGATATGGCCGGGCGCAAACAGCGGACCGAACCGCCTCCCCCTTCCGACTGATTATTCCTCGCTGTTTGAAGACGCGCAAATTACGCATTCAAGAACCCCCGTGGCTTTATGCAGATGTCGCGCATTCACGCCGCGACGACGCCGCTCTCGAGATCTGTATATACCTCGTGTATCGGCGGTGCGTATATCCACGGGTCGTTCCTTCATGGAGAGCGACAATATTTCAACGATGTTTCAATAGGACTTGGTTTTGATCGACAAACAATTACGAATTCGTACGTCGCGGCCCTTGACGTGCGGCCCTTGACGTGCTCGGCCCGTTCCGAGTCGCGGGTAGCTGAGCGAGGGAGAGAGAGTGCAGTCGTGGGCGAAGCAATTCATTTTTCTTCCTCAAAGAGAGAGCTTTCGAGAGTCTCGAAACCAATTTTGGGATTCAACATTCTCGTTATGTACGGGTGGAAAAACAACGAGTCCCAAAAATACCTGATTATGCTTTTTTGGGGACGGAATAACTCTCGAAGGAATCGTACAATTTTCCTGAAATTTTGCATAAAATTCATTCAATCCCATTTTAAGAAAGATTTTTTGCTTGAATCAAGGAATCGTTTTTGCTGTGTACTTTTGAAGACAAAGGACACAGAATCACACAGAATTACCCACAATTTTTCACACAGAGTCCCATCGAGAAAGTATACTGGTTTTCCTTTCAATTGGTCCATGGCATTCTTGTCGTTTAGATTCACCTTCTCTCAAATTAATAGGATTCCAAAGGGAAAGAGATGAAGGAATCAATGCGTTCGATGAAAAACCTGTAGAAATGTTTGAGTGTATTGGTCATATATATACAAACCGATTCCAAGCCTAATATTTGACAAGTTAATGTTGCCACGTGTATGTTGGTGCAGGTATTCTCTCGCTTATAGATGATTAAATATACCCCGCGAATTCAAATTCGGATTGGCGGAGTCACGCCGCGTATTATCCGAACGAGCGATTGTCTACTCCTACGCACAGAGACACGTGAAGATTGCGCGCGGATCGGTGAGGAAACAGAGTCTGGGAGGGCGCAGGGCAACTTGGCGCGTCGGGAGACCAAGTCTCGTCATAGGTGAGAAACTGTGAACGGCTCGCTCGACGCGCAACTTGTCCTTCCGCTCGTTCTCCACGGCTCCAAAGTTTCGAATCGACCACTTCCTCCCTGGTAAGCTTCCCCTGGCCCGTGTACCACCTACACTGGCCTGGCTCCTTTTTGGCCGTTCCGTTGCCGCAGTAGCAGCAGCAGCAGCAGCAGCAGCAGCAGCACTGCGATATTTCGGAATAATACCAGCCCCGACCGAGACGTGCGAGGGTTTAATTAATTAACGCGTCCATTGTGTCCGACCCCGACACACTGTGCAACCCTCGCCGCCCAATGTTCGATTCAACCTGCTTATCTCGGCTCAATTCGCTTCATCCACTCGGTTGTCTTACAAAATCAGACGTCCTATCAAGTTACACGTTCACACGTTTACAAAGTTATATTTCAATTGTGATTTAATTGTTATACTTATATTCATTCTCAACCATACCATTTTATTCTATTCACCTTTTGAAAATAGATTCTTTCATTAGATTATCCGTAGCTTGTTGCGACGAAACTGACCAAACTAACTTATTCCTTCTTCAGATGGTAGTCTTGATCAGTGCTCCCATCAGTTTTTCTCTTATACTATACACTAAGGTGTCACATGGTTAGCTGTCTGAACCAATCGAATAACCGGAAAAGAGGCATCACTTTTTTATGGAAGGAAATCAGTCTTCATTGTGAGATTAGCATTTTTCTGCAAATATAAATGTTCATATGTGCACTTGTTACACCAGACACGGTCTAATTCAGTATTTAATTCATCAAATATAAAATACAAAATACAGAATATATTGAATATCTGTAAAAGCATGAAAATTCTCTATTCCTGTACAATTTACATTTCTCTTTTTGATCTACTTATGGTCGTATAATTAGCAAAAGCCCGAGGAAAAGCTGCAAAAGAGGGGATCTATAGGGAAGCGGATTACTGGAACATTATTTTTTATTTTGTCAGTGCTTTATTGTATGCATATTTATTTGGATAATTTTGCGAATCACTCTTCTGACTCCTCATTTTAACGCTCATACAAATGTGCTTGGGATCTTAAGCTAAAAATAAGCTTTTAAATGCGTTTATCGTACTTTATAATTCAATAATGCTGCTGGATTATAATTTATCATTATAATTTATCAACGTACCCCTCACTCAAATCAATATCATAGGTGATGGCCGTTTCTAATCCAGTGCGGTTCGTTCTCCAACTGCAGACCTTAATCACACTCTATGACAATGAAAACTATTTAATAATCGAAGAACTATCGGTGGAAATGTTTATTGACATCTGATGTACGTAGAATATCAAGATCTGTAAAGCTTTCAAAACTCTCAAAAAGAAGAAAAAAAAATTCATTTTTGTAGGGATGTTTTGAAACTTTAACTAAACATCGTTATCTTATTTATATCGTCAAAATCGAGGAGGTATTGTCCGATTGAGATGCGAGCCACTCGACCGCAGAGTTTTTCTTCTGTTTATTGAAAAATGTACTGCAGTTAAGCAATTTCAGATAATGTATTATACCATTTTTGGCCACTATGAGCTTGTATACTGATAGACAAAAACAGTATTATGAAAGAGGACATCTTATCTGGGTCACAGTCATCTCTCCTTCGTGGTATAGGATTCAAAAGGGTTCCGAGCGAAAAAGATCGTTGTGACAGCTGGAAGAGGCCAGAGGGTATATGGGTCAGGAGAAAAATCAACAGAACGTTTCAATACGAGTTTTGATGAGGAAGAGAAAGTGTTGTTTTCTCGTGGGGGATTCTCGACAGAGGTGTTGGTCAAAAAGACGGGGGAACATTTTAGTAATGACGTTAATAGGCATTAGATATAGAGCATACAATTCAAACCTCATAAGAACTCTGGCGGGGCGTTAATTCATCCACTCTAACTCATCAGGAAACCATTTGGGATTTGGGGAATCAGATTTCGCCAAAACTTTTGTCGGTGGTTTCTATTATTATACATTATATATCTATTACCCCAATAGATATATAATGTATCCAGTCATTCAACCCTACGCTTCGGTTTGCCGGAGATAGTTTGACGTATTTATACAATGTATATCTATAGGTATGCCACGTACGTTACATGCGTAAAATATGCAACGATATAGGTTAATATCAATACGCAAAATAATGCAAATTTCACCTGTTTGCGTATCAAAAAAACTCTCTCTCCAAATGTTCCAGTCGAATTGGAAACCCAAATCCAAAGTAATCTCCTGGTTAGTGGTGAGACTTTAAGATCACGTTTCATGCTCTTTTCAAGCCTTTCGCTAACATATTCCGAGTCTTGAGCTCTCACTTTTGAATCTTCGGCTTTCTTTTTTCGGAGCTTTAAACTTTGTAGCTCCAGCTTAAACGTCGGTAACACAATCCTCATTCCCGCGATATAACAATAAATAAACGATATGAATCATTTCCTCTCCTCCATCGTATCTATCCGTAGCAGTAGGGTCATACCCAAATGGGTGACATGACCAATTGTCAAGACACCCCCCCCAGTAATTCCCGTCAGCTGTTGTCTTAATTAACATTAAACCGTCAATCCGCGTCCAAAGTTAATGTCGGATGATAATAAATTACGATGGCTTAATTGTCGCAAATACGTTGCTTTTTGCAGATTGAATCGCATTGACTCTATTTGGTCAATATCGTTGATTTCGCATAAGTCACGTTGGCTCTTCGGTATCGCTGCCCCGGCCTCGGTTTCAGCTTGGAGCAATGTGTTTTCCGGTGACGCGTGGCTAACTCTTGCTCGAATCGGACTTCATCTGATGTCGGGCCCAGCCGCGGGCCAAGACAAACGAGAGGCAAGATAGTTGCAGGGAGGTTAGCCGGTTGTGTTTGGTGCGGCCCCGCGGGCCGCGGATCGATCCAGCGCGCGAGTCCAGAGCTAGGCGCCCCAGTCGAAATGGGCGTCTTTGTGTCGGTCGCTGGGAGAGCAGCAGTCTACATATATACAGCGTCTATCTCTCTTTCTCTCTCTTTCTCTCGCTATGTAGGTGAGTCATTTTCATATGACATAAATTTTTGGGGGGTGGATATATTTTTTTCCATGCCTGCGTAGGCAAAACTATAAAAAAAAAGTGCAATAATCGGGAATGGATTCCGACAGGGAAAGGTATTCTTCCACTCGAGCAGTTGAATCGAGCTAACGAGAGGACAATAATCGATGAGTGTCATTTGAAACGCCTTTCAATGTTGAGAAAGTAACTGATTACTTCGATCATGGAAGGCCAATTCAATATTGAGAAGAAATTAAATAAAATTAAGTTGAACTTACAAAGTTTTACCAGCATGGGTTTGCTGGCCTCGTGAGTATATCATGGGGCCAGCAAACCGTCAGGAAATTTAAACTCGCCTGATGATGAGGCCAACAAACCCGCGCTGGAAAAACGTTGTATCTTCACAATTTAGAGTTGGTTTATTCTACTCCTCCTATACCGTCTAAACAATCAGTTATTTTCTCAGTCTATCAGCGATACTGGAGAATGGGCTATAGTCAAGGCTCGAGTCTCGAAATGAATTTTTGATTGATAGGGTATGATAAAGCTACTCCCGAGTTCGGATCCACGAACCTATAACGTCTCTCTCCGAATTTCGAGAAAAACTTCACCATTCCGGGACCGAACCGAGAAGGCTTCCGAACGAGGCAAAGGTGCGTCGAAAAGATATTTTCGTCGAGGAAAGACGGATCACCCGGATCGCCTAATAAATTGGCGCGAGTGCGATCTCGAGTCTCATTTGCCAGCGTAATCCATCCGCGCGCGCGCACACACTTTGCAAGTCTGGTCGGAGCTGGGGGGTGGGAGGGGGTTATAGTCAGATCCATTCCCTCCTTTTTTTCGTCCCCCTTCCTCCCCCCCCCCCCACCTCACTCCCCTCGATACATTCATTACCGGCTAATGCGCTTTCCAATACCATATATATCCGTCTTGGGCTGTCTTGGCTGGCTGCTCTGCGGTCGCGATCCATCTCCATACGGATTCGAGGCAGTGCTGTGGCGAGGGGGCGCGCTATACCCGGGAATCGCGCAACTCGACTCGGCTGTATTTATGAGGTGGGGGGGGGGGGCTAGGGGAGGAGGCACGGGGGCATTAAAGAGTTGCGGGCACTTTAACGGGTAATATCGTTGCTATGGGCTAATTAAGTTGAACTTTGCTGCCGCCGCCGCCGCCGCCCTCGTCTGTTGCGCCAGCCCCAGCTCAAGCGCGCGCGACCGACCGAACGAACGAACCGGCGAAACTCGGTAAATTCGTTTGCGGCACGTAACTTTAATTAAATCACTTAGGAGGGGGGGGGGAGGGCCTCCACGCGCGAGCGCTAGTCGCGGAATTAGTCGTGGGAATTAAAATGCGCCCGCTGCACGCGTGCGCGCGTAATTCTTCGTGTTTGTTGAGGTGCGAGCCGGGGGAGCGGAGGGGGAGCGGGTAGTACCTAAGGGCCAACGTAAGGTATGCAGAGTAAGCGATTTCGGGCCCGCGCGCATGTAACACCGATCCAATTTGCGCGAAGAATATTATTGGCGTGGCAATTTTAATGTATCCGAATTAACTTTCAGACATTGATGATACTCTAGGTCCCTTTTCGTGGATTTTAAAGGTCGCCAAATGAAACTTTTTGCGTTTTCTATGTGTTTTGACCTCTCAAAATCGAATTTATTAGGTAGGAGAGTAAAAAACTATGAAGTCAATTAGTTGTCAACAAATGATTGCAATAATGCATTTTACAAAAAACTCAGTGGAGAAATTTTCGTTTAGAATTATTTATGGAATCTCAGAAAGATGTATTAAGAGCAAGTGAACGCGCATTAATCAACTAATTTTAAAATCATTTTGTTGATAACAATTTAATCCGTGGTTTTTGTTCAAACCAAGTTTGAATTGTGGGCCTTCAAAATCCTCAAAAGGAGGCCCGCGTAATCTCAAGCACGTCTCGACGTATCTCCATGTTTGATTCAAATCGTGATAATAACGAACTTCCAGTCCGGTTTGAATATAATTCTGTCAATAATTATTTATTTTCAATTTTTTGCTTTTTTTTACGTCGTTACGAGCTACAAAAAGGATGGATTCTACGCAGTTTACAAAAGTTAGTTATATTCTACATTGATTGAAGAGTTGTACATTTTTCAATCACGACCCCTTCTTTTGTTTTGGAACATTCATGGATAGTGATATATGCATATCGGCCCATTACAGCTCGTCAATTTTCTTTCGCCTGTAATTTTTGAACTGATGAACAATTGATTGAGGATTTTCCTTTAGTTCGGCTGCGATGAATTGAAATTCTACGAATCCCGTTCTATATGGCAATATTCAATGTATCTATTTGATGGAAAATGTCAGTTCAATAGGGAATAAGATACCTGTCAACGTCCCCGAAGCTTTATGGGAGAATTCAATGAAGCATACCCGGTTTATACAATATCATCCACGTAACGAGACATCAAAATCTCGCAACATTTCAAAATTAAGTTACACATGTACACATATTACAATTTACGATTTTTATGGAAATACAAATATTTTCAAAATCTATCATACCGGGGCCAGGAACAATATGTCGGTTGGAATTTTAAATTGCAAAACGGCGAGTACTTTTTCAGTCCTCATATACAAACAATCAATTCATCTTGACTGTTGGTTACCCACGGCAATTTATCAAAACTCGGCCTCGCGTATACGAATCAATGTAATGTATCGTTATATGTAAATGTATCTTGTAACGTTCTTTGCAACAACTATATGGATGTGTTTTATGCTGTTCACAGGTGAGGCTGGATGTTTTGCGTTGCTAGTAGTAACTCAACGACAGTTTTGTGAGTAGAAATGTAGCAATTCTCAAGGAAAACATACAGAGTACAACTTATCAGGAAAATAACACAAAAAACATACTTTTTATGGTTACAATATCCTTAAAGTGTAGTCTCATAATAAGATGTTTCCCACAAAGAGAGACCTCCACCTTCGTCAATCACCAGTCGCGCTCGATGAAGCTTTGTGAGATGGTTTTTGGGTAATTCAATAACATATATCTCGAGCCACACAGATCAACGTCATCTGTTCTCCCGAAAATATCAGTTGTCAAACAAACTGGAATCTTAATCCGCAACAGTATATACCCAATGATATTTTTGCAGATTATCTCAGCGGGAAATCGAAACGTCAGACTACTCGTCTGTGAATATGAGTTATTCAAGGTACAGCCGCGTGAACCATCTCTGACAAAGTTCCATCATGATCGGTGGGCGAACCGAAGGTGCACTATCCTAGTCACATTGGCACGAGTGTTTATGGCGAGACTAACTGACGACGGGAGGGAAAAAGAGTCATGTGTCCATCAGCCGAGGCCCAGTGTGTCACCTCGCAGCAGTCGGCTGCCGGGGTGAAAAAGCTCGCGCGAAAAGAGAAACACTCATTACAGGCCGGCCGCGATCGATCCGTTGGGGAAAAGCCGCAGCCGCAGCTCGTGGCCCGTCACTCACTATTAAGCGTAGCGTCGAGCGAAGAGTGTACGGCATTATCGAAATATAGCCTCGCGACGTGCCATATTACTTAGACGCGACGGCGCGGTGGCACCGCTACTAAATAAGCCGACGAGCGAGCGGCTGGAGCCCTCTAACTAACGCCGCGTGCGTATATATATACCTATCCTTCCTTTCATTTCTCTCTCCCTCTTTTTTTTCTCATTTTTTTTCGTCAGCGCAGAGATGACGCGGCATCTGTCCCAGGCGCGCTGCAACGGCGAAAATCCGCTGAAAGGCTGCAGCGCTGCGCCTGTCGATTGTGTCGCTCGCTATGCGGAAAACCTCGTGCCATGTATATACATACCTGTATATGTATATCTGTCTCGAAAGACGTATTCAACCGAAAATGATACTCCCCCGGACTTGCCACTCACTTCTGCCCTGCTCTTCGTTCCAATTATATTCCGCCTCTCTCTTTTTTTCCCTCACTCCCTTCGGCACGAAATTCTACTTGAATCTCGCAGTTGCAGATATAATTATCGGAATCAAGTCGCGCGTATATCCCTGTACTAAAAGTGACGGTGATTGTGGAACGGGGCCACCAACGCGTGATTCGATTGCTCTAGTCAGCTAACCACGTGATCTATACACACCGAGAGAAATCTGATTATGAGAGTTTACCATTTCAACATAGAAGTCGTTACTTCATTTTATAAGTCAGAGTGATTTAGTCCCGGTAAAGCTGTCGAGTAGGAAAATTTGATGATACCGTTCACGAAAATTCTAGTTAATTGTACAATAATTTAATGTAAATCGTTGTTTTGAATTATTTACGAAACTTTATCACAAATCTATTTTTTTCCTTCAAAGTCGAAGGGCTTATTTTTTCAATACTCCATGGTACTGTAGTCGAGTTATTATCTTATTGACATAAGCTGATTAAATCTAGGTAAATATTGGCACAATAACTCAATGGTACTCCTTCTGAGAGTACTAAGGTGAAAAACCTTTCTGTTTCATCAGTGTTCCAATCTTGAATATTTTGCTGTTGTCCTGCAGCATTATGAGACACTGTTGGCTTGCTTATGAATGTTTTCAGCTCTTACAAGTGGAGAGAACGAAACGCTTCATTTTAATGAATCAGAATGTCCTCCAGATAATTGTACACACATTGAGAGTTCCAATGTGATTCGATGAGAATTGACGAGAAGTGTAATATTATCGAAATTGGAGTACAAAATAAACATCAATCATTCGCATATTTCGAAAAAAGGTACAGTTCGAATTTGTAAAAAGGAACGCTTTGCCATAAAATCATAATAAAGTATATACCCTCTTATGCTGAGTCTAGCGAAGCAAACGAGTGTGGAATTCAATGCGCAACCAGGCATGTATTGGAACATCCAATGAAAGCGTATAAAAATATAATTGTCTTGCTTTCGCGCGGAACAAATCATCATACTTTATCTTATAAATAAAAGAAAATATTTTAAAAATGACTCTCGAAAAATCTAAAACTTGGGCTGATCCAGTGAAGCTGACCGCATCAAGATGAATTTCCCCAGAAGATTTCTCGCCGCATACTCACCCTCGGTCGAATGAAACCATACGCGATTCGGTCGAATGAATCCAAATGACCAGTTCATCACTCGGCTGAGCTAAGACAGTACCTATATATAACAATATTCTCGCGGGTGCGCGCGCGTGGCATCTTTTATTCTATTTTTTGCGCTGTTGATTATATCATCCGATTCAGCGCGGCTCACGTCAGGATCATCTGCTTCTTTCGCGTCGCTTATATGCGTATATACGGCTCGAGCGACGCATTGGCTTGGCGTGTGTATATGTACATACGTGTGGCGTTGCATTGTCTGCGCCAGCGGCGGAGAGAGACACGTCTGTCATATGCAATAACGTAAGATAACGGATGGTTTATGCCGCGCGCGCGCGCCTCTCCCTCTCTCGGCCGCGCGACGCACGTCGCACCCCCTCGAGCCCTTTCACCCTTCGCTCTGCCGCTGCAACCGCATCGATAGTTCGCCGGCTCCTGCTGCGATCCGCATACGCCAACACCACCCCACACATACACACACGCGCGCAATCCCAGCTAACCGTGGATTCTATCTCGTCCTCGGATGGATATATATATCTGAGAGATTTCGCAAGTGCGAATCTCGCTATGCGATTTTACTGGAGCGTCTCCTTCTTGAAACGGCTGACGGCTAGATAGGGTCGTTCATGCCGAATATTGCTTTGACGGTGTGAATATTGCAGTAATCGTGAGAGTTTACTATTTTGTTATAGTTGGGAAGGAACGTAGTAGTCATCGCTGTATTTCATTAGTAGAGCTACTCTATTCAAACTGGATTTTATTCAGTTATCGTTTAGTGAAATTCGATAAAACCGTTCACTATGTACATTATCGTAGAGTGTATTATTTTTTCAGATTTTTAATATGATTCTAGTTGACTGTAAGCACAATGATGGCATATTGATGGGTTCGATACTGTAGTACAGAATAATCGCATTTGTATGTAAAATTCAATTGACAAACTCAATTACTGAGTTTTAAAACTTCCTTCTCGAATGAGATGACGAAAATAGTAAAATGTACAAAATGTAATCTGTTGGAAATTGGATCGCAGTCTTCGAATACAGATACTACCTAAAAATATACAGTATTTAATCTCAAATATGAAATAAAATGTCATCTCACAATAGCTTGTATTGGCACAATTATGTAAAACTAGTTTCTAGTGATATCTCATAAATTCTATCCAAAGATTCCGAAATCCAATCATTATAATCACGAACCACTTTTGTGTTCATTCGATAGATTTTCAAGAATAAACATAATTTTTGAGCAATAAATTCGTTCATAATAAAAATCGTACAATGAACCCGAGTATGGACGTCGAAAAAAGAAACATCAGAAATCATATGATTTATGTTACCCAACTCTGTTTACGAGGAAATCGTAACACGCGAAAAAACATTGAGGCTAGTCACGGAAATATTCGATTCAGTTGAAGGACTGGAATTATTATAATATCAAACCTCCTATATCAATACACTGACTGTAACTTTCTCTTGAATTTTTTTCCTATCTCAAAATAATTATAATGGTAGGAGGTGCCATGAGTTGACTGAACTCTATGATGGAATTATATTCTGTATCAATTCAATTTGCATTTCACGCGTAAGATATTCAATAGATAAGAATAAAATACATATTTCAGAAATGTACCAAATAAAAAATTTTAGTATGAACGAACGAACGAAATTGTTTGTTTGGAATACAAATATTTGAAATTTTTTTTTATGTGCATAAAATAATAAAGTAATTGAAGAATTGGATATTTAGATGGGATTCGTTCAAACGTTTTAATCAACTACGAGTATTTGGTATTTCGTAATGAATTAAATGGATTAAATACTAAATTTTCCCATTTCTGTTCATAAGCCTATCTCAAGATCGCCGAGTCTTCAGAATGAATGTTTCACTTTGCGCATCAACGCGAATCTTCCTCTATAGAGGGATAGAGGGGCTCTATAGCAGGGATAGAAGTAATTGTATACTCTATATCAAGCGAAGAATTAGCGAGGAGAGAATGAAAGTGGGGAAACGTACGTAAGAATGAGTGGGGGAGCTAAATCAAAAGAAGCGATGATACGCATTACAACGTCGATTTGAATGAGCTACAAGATCGGATAACGTAGAGAAGAGTGTGAAACACCCGGCGGAACGAGTGTTTCATGAGTCGAGGGCCGAGAGGCACGAGGTTTGCTGTATAGCAGCGGAGATGGTCTGGCTTTGATAAACGCCCGGCTAAAACATAAGGCGCGCATCTCGTTGATTGCGTCCCTCGTAGGGTCGGAACGGGACAAATTGACAGAGTTTTCCCGAAACGTATTTTTCTGCTTCATATGAAATTAATTTTGAGTCTATATTGAAGTGCACCGTATGGAAGTACACAGCCGTTATATTTTACGAAATATTTGTCAAATTTTGCTATATGAACGATCATATTGGGACGAGAAATCACCGCAAATGCTCCTCCAGTGGAAGAAAATTGTCAATGAAACAATTTCTGAAATTGTTTAAAATGTAATTCAATTTTGCCGGGTTCAAATTTTTAGAGATTGCTTTGTTTTGTTTGAAGTGGCAAAATCCAATAATAAACGTCCAAAGGTCTTGGAAGGTTTCTGCCTACCAACCCCAATCAAATGAAATGACAAGAATAAATGGTTTGAATAAAAACAAAATTTTCCGAACACCTTTTATTTTGACGAGCAATATGAACCGAACTCACCTCGTTCCTCTGTAAACAGCGCTGGACATCCTGGGTACTGCGGACAAATGTATGTATCGTGTTGACTTACCCAAATCGCAATTATTGTCGCCATCTTCTCGCGTCACGTAAATTAGGATTCATACTCATGGTTGCCAACTTACCTCAGCTGCGTAACGAGGAAGAGATTTTCGGGGTGAATGGGTGTTTTCGGCTGAATATCCGTGGTTCTATCGGGTGATGTTGGTCGGCGCTGCCGCTGCTGCTGCTGCTGCAATTACTCCGGCAATAGTCGCGCGCTCGCGCTGAGATGGCGTGATCTGCCCTCGGTCATTGTTCCGAGAGCGAGAGCTGACGATTAGGCGGGTTCCGGTGGCCTTATCGCTCGCATATATCCCAGCTGTTATTCACACTGCGGCCCAGAGTGCGCGCGAATATAAGCTCGCTCGTATATGGGCAATTCTACCAACTAGGACGATTTTATGTGATATGGTTTTTTTCAATACCCAAATGTTGGAAATGAAAAAAAAACACTAAATATGAAAATTTTTTTTTCAAAAATTGGAAAATTTAATTGTGATATTCATATGTACTGCGTGTAACTTCTTCGTTTACACTTGGAGCATCTCAGTAAGAGGTCAGATTTTTTACCTGTAATCTACCTTGGGATCAGCATAACAATACTTGATAATTTTCATGAATGTGCTCTCCATATAAAGACTACTTACATGTAAGTGAAGCTTCGTGATGAAATTTTGGTATGAAATTATGTTCAGCCTTTTTAAGCTACAGCTTTTTCAGCGATCGACTACTCTCAAATGTGTTAATACAGTTCGATTAAGCACTCGAAAATAAAGAAATTAAAGTATGGAACATTCATGTGCTACCCGTAAAAAGACCATAAAATAATCGATCATGTTAAAAAGTAAGAACGTGAACAGTTTAAAATTACTGGTTTTTCTCGTGGCACACTCAGAAACAATGTTGAAATCAAACAAAAAGCCTTGTGAATCCTTGTTCAGGTTCTGATGAAGGTGCCTAGAGATTGCTGCAGTTATATTCTTTATATATGGGGCGTTTCACGTCAATTCTTTGCGGCCGGTGCGCGGAAATACTGAAACTTCCCATTTTTGTCACTTGTTTTGGACTGTATAAAATGAATATCGAAATAATGTGGAATATGTTACCGATGTATATTTCCCTCAGCTTTTCGATGGCAAAATTAGATTTTGAAAATTTTTATTTTTCATAAAAAAAACCTTAAACAGATTGTACCTTAAAAAACTGTTTCTGTCCCATTTTTTTTTATTAGTTGCATAAGTTTGCTAGTATATATGTGTGAACAGTACATATACATATTGTTCGATGAATAATAATAGATTTTTTTCAGGCCAAAAAATATTCCTTTAGTTTTTTACGTATAGCTTTTTTAGCAACATGCGAAAGTCGTGCACACACTTGAAATACTTATTCTCGGAGTATCCTCTACCACATATGAAATTTTCAAGAACGTGCCCACAAATTTATTTTCATTTTTTTTTTCCAAGCAAAATCGTACTATTTGGTAGAATTGCCCATATACCGACACACTACCACGCACTGTATACAACGGACTCGCTTTCGCGTTCTCTCGCCTTCGCTCGACGCAGACTCGACGCATTTTCAGCTGGATACATCCAAAACCTGCCGATTCAATCGGACAGTTGAGTCGAGAAAAATTTTATCATCATACTTCAACATTTCGACAAGTCGTTAACATATTTACAAGTCAAAATAATCTATTAACTAGTAAAGCATACAATCATCGCATAGTAAAGTTTGACAATACTGTATATGAATTATTGTAAATATTTCACTAGCTTTTTACTATAATTCTAGGAAATTACCGCGATTGCATTAAACAACAACACTGTCGAAAACTCGAGATAGAACGCGCGCGCGAACTGTCGGAGGAAAGTGGGAGAGCGATAACTTAGTCCAATGTGAATTCAAACGGTTACAAGTCGATAATCCGTTTTCCCGAGCTTGGTCCGGCTGAATTTCGCTGCGCGGCTTCGAAATGCCCAACGAAGACCCAACGCGCGATTCCTCGGTGCAATTTGATTTGGCCGCCGCGTCGAGGCGGCCGGGCGGGGGACCGGCCGCTGCATTGCAAGTTGAATCGTCCACCCGTTATAGGAGCCGACAATAGCCCGAGTGTGCAACACACGAGTAATTCACGTGTAAATGTATTAATCGAGCAGTTGTATGCCGGCGGCCTGCAATTAGATAACCCAATAACCCAATTGTAGATCGGCCGGTACACTGGTCAAATTCACCTGTGCGCGCGCGCGTGTGTGCGTGTGTGTGTGTGCCTATTTATCCAAGCATTAGCTGGGCCGCGCGTGTGTGCGAGGGTCGTCGAGGAGGGGGAGGTTGGGCCACTCGATCGCAATGGGATCTCCGATATATATGTGTATGCGCAGGGCATCTGGTGGCGCAGCTGCCCCCGAGGCGTCGCGCGATCCGTCTTGCGCTGGGCGCGATTCGCCCCTCCCCTATCCCCGTACATCCTACTACAATCGTTAATGGATCTTTTGGCGGCCGCGTCTGCTAATGGGCGCTCGAGGCTCGATTGAATATGCCCATCTCGCTGTGGCTTTTATTTCAAAGGCTGCAGCGCGCAACCACTTGATGGCGCGCGTCTCCTCCCCTTTTTATTCTCCTCTCTCTCTCCGTCTCCCTTTGGACACGAGCGGGAGTGCGCTAGTTTGCGTCCGGTTTAATTTGCTTAGAGTAGCTCTGGTGGTCGCGCGCCGCGGCGATCAGACCGGCTTTGCGAATATACGGCTTGACTCGAGCCGCCTCCCCACCCCCGAAGCCCCCGATTGTGCCTTAATTACTTTACGCCCGGCATTAATCAATTTGTGTACTCTTCAATTCATTTCCTCGGCAATCGGCTCTCTCTCGAGTACATCAGCTACGCTGCTACATAGCTGTTACACACCTCGACGGTCGATTGTTCGAGAATCCGTCTACTCGTCTCTGTCGCATCAACGATCGCTCAAGCAAACGCAGGTCGCTTTTTCGCACTCGCGGTCCGGAAGGTGGAGTATTGAATATAACATATCAAAGTTCATTTGGGCCGAAGGCACTCGCATTATTTTCTATTACTCCGTGGTATTAATCCAAGTTTTTATCGCGTCAGCGGAAACTCATTGAGTATCGATGAAGCGTTCCAATTCAAAGAGTAGATATTGATTGATATTAACATGAACTCATGATATTTGTCCATAAATCCGCGATATAAGACAAGTTCTCAAGTACTCGATGGTACTCCCTCTAGAAGTAATGGAGTGAGAAACCCCTTGGAATAGTATGAAATAAAATCTTTCGTGATGGAAGAAGGATGCGATTGGTGATCATCTCACCACAGTTTCAGTGCTGTTATCATTACCGAGCCGTGTTCTATATAGCTGTCACGTCGTTATCATTAATATTTATTATTCAAGAGTTTGGTCTGGCGTGGTCGCCCCTAGACGCATGAGGGTAATCCCTTGGCATCCCTCGTTATCTCGGGTGGTCGTTCACACAAGTAGTTCCTCCCAAAGGGCAGAACCTTGTGAAGATCCTCGATTCCGAAGTCAGTCCCCTCCAGAAAGCGGTGTCCCAAAATAAGGAGACGCCTCTTTTCTATTATAATTTTGCAGGAGTGGAGCAGGCGCAGTAGGATCCACAGTTAGGGTCGTTCTTCAACCCTATCTTATGTTTGCGCAATTTCCCGTGGCCATAGTTATTATACCTGTGAAGATTACTTTCTTCCCAATCAATGTATGAAGTGCCCAGCAGATCGTCTGATGTCAAAGGATTTAGCAGTCGGAGATTCCCGTGCAGGGTTCCATACCTCCTTAAGTTTCCTACCAATGCAGTTGTCGATCTCATTTTGGACGAAGGAATGTAGCAGTTAGCTAGGTTCCGGTCCAACAGGGTGTTCTCTACAGGCCTGCCCGCCAACTCATTGCTTCATCTTCATACGGCCTAGTACCCAAGGGAGGCTTAGTTCACCCCCGGGTTGGTCAGTCGATTGAGTACTAGATATAGCATTGTGGGTTAAGGGTTATTCAAGCGTCCTTACGTCTTAGCAGATATAAATTTGTACGCCATTGGCCGCTTACGTACACCCCAGCTTCATCGCTTACTTTTCCAAAGGGACACTCCCAAAGTCAACCAGCAAAGATACAATGTTGCCCGTACGAACCGAAGCGTTAATAATCGTACTTTAATTTCACCAAGCCAACATGAAAGAAAATCCACTGAATGGGACGGCTTTGACCCTTCGTTTGCAACTTTAGAGTCCATATCAAAACGATCCGACGGGTCGCGAGTGTGTCGTGGACAAAAGAATAAAGACGAGCAATCCCGATTACGTCCGGGGGCGGCCGGGTAATGATTCTCAGGCGCGTATATAAATGTACAATTGAACGGGCAACATAAAAGTATAATTGCGTTAAACAGTGGCGCGCGCCTGCGAATTTACGTCTGGTCGTAAAGGCGCCCATATCCGCCGTTCGCGAGTATTATTCACCGGCTCGTATATATGGGGATATATAACCGCGGGTCCGTGACGATGGGGGAAACCGTACGAGTGCAGCAGCCGCAGAGCTGCCGCGACCCTTGAATCGAACTGGCCACTTGCCACACACCCGCACACCGTATACGCGCTCCGTATGTGCAGTATATACGAGCGCTGATTCGATCTATACAGCCGCGTCGCCACTCGCCGCGCTCGTCCGGGGTCACAATCGACAGTCCAACGGGTGGGCCTTTTTTTTTCTCGCGTTCCACGTCGGTTGGGATGAGCCCTGGACGCGAGTTCCGTGCCCCCGTGGGCTAATCAGCTGGCCCGTTGAACTTTGACGGGTATATGTTAAAATGAGAACGGGGACGGGACGGAGCGGGTAAAATCGCGGGCGGTGGACGCGTCGCGCGTATATATAACGGCTGCAGCCCGTAAGTTTACGAGCTGCGCTTAAAACGGCCTCGGGCTCCCCGGCGCTAATTAGTTTATCCAGCTCGGCGCATTAATCATTCGAGATACCGGCCAATTAGCCCCCTTTGCCGATACGAGCGTTGATTAAGTGAGCGCAGCCGTTTTGTGACCGGCCGCCCGCCAAAGCAGGCGACACCTCCGCTGACCCGCGACTTCCAAACTTGGATTGGAGCGTCGGGCAAAGTTGCGATTGATTGATATTCGACCGAGCGACCTGCGCCCGATACCTTCTGCTTGCGCTCAAATAAGTCAAACCTCGTTTCGCACATGCTATCATTATCATTTTCATCATTAGTACTATTATTAATATTATCATATGATCTTTGTTATGATTATTATTTTTATTATTATTATTGTTATTCTCATTATTATTATAATTGATAGTATTATCTTTTGTATTGAGAATATATGGAAAGGAAACGATTGTTTGTTAGTTGGCCACTGAACGGCGAGCCGCTCTCACAAGAGAAATTGACGCGTCTGGTTTAAAGTCATGGACAGTTCGGAACATTCAATTGCTCTTCTCTATTTATTTGTTCAAATGAACTGTGTTCATATAGTAGAGAGAAAATAAAAAATATTGTATGTATTTATGCATTTCTAAATTATTATATTATATTACATTATCTAATAAATTTTTATTATTGCAAGTTGTATATCCTACCCTCTGAATCAATTATACTCAAAAATTACTATTCAAGCGTGAATATTTGCTGTTCATCAGTGAAAATCGCTTAATTGATTAGCCATGAATATTTGCTATTAGATAGTAATCTTAAATAATACATATTTTCCTTTATACCAATATTGAAGAATTTTGTATACGAATAAGTAGTTTCGGTAAACTTTTCAATATCATTTTACTATTTATCAGTGGAGAAAAATGTCACGTTCAAAATAGTAAACATTTTACTGAAGAATAGTATTGTTTAACTATTTCAAATTCAGAGAGAAGAGAGCGATCGAGCCGCGATGGGAGATATGCCAGTGAAGAATATTATAACTTTGCTCATGGGAATTAGCGGCGCTCACTTACTGGCCTACATGGCTGTGTTGGTTAATGTCCGTCGATCGGATTGCAGCCAGTTAAACAGCTGTCGTTAATTATATTGATCGTGTGGGGATTGGCTATGTGCATACGCTATGCGAGCAAACTGCTAGTCCAGTCAATCGACGTTTGGATAATTGAATACTGGGTGTAACTCCGTGCTTACGAATTTAAAGCTTTCACGCTTTGTTACTGAGATTTTCAAAAATATACAGCTTCCGACTGAAACATTCGGCGAGTGTGGGTGTGTGTGTGCGTTCGCGTGAGATTGTTTATTCATTTCAAACGGAATTTGTTTGCGGAGAGCAACAGCTCATGCAGTATTCATCAATCACTTGGTAAAAAACAATTGACGTGTGCGGTTGCAACAAATGAAGAGTATCCCATCGGGCGAAATTCACTCGAGCGGAATTTGTGGGAGGACAATAAAAAAGGGAGACAAATAGAATCAATTAGCTAGACGGCAGCGAGAGGGAAAGACAGACTGGAAAAAATCTCCCGACGAAACTCTCGAAGAAAGAAAATTAGATGGGTCGATGAGAGCAGTTTATTTATAGAAACAATACCGCCGGTGATTAAACGATCGAATTACTTTCGAGCTTGGAGCGTTTTAATTCAATTTCCTTTCGAATCTTCATTGTCTAATTGATCCAACGAATCTTGTATCGATTCGCGACTCCGTAGCCTAGAAATTAAAGAGACGTTGTCGCGCTGGTAATGGCTCAAAGGCTTGGGAGGAGGCAAAAGCTAATGGGAGGATTCCCGTGATTCTCCAACTCGTCGCCGGGTAAAACTTCGTTGACAAATCGATTGGCCATCAACGAGACCGACCGGGGGAGGGGGTGTACATATGGATATCGCGACCGAGCAAACAATCGTCGAAAAACTTGATGGGGGTAGACGGATTGTGTTGGCGAGCCGGTTCGCGGGAACTCGGGATGGGGTAGGGGGGGGGGGGGGGGTAGAACCCGGCAAATCGAGACGGCCGATCAATTATCAATTAGCGCGATATCGCAGAGTCGAGCCGCAGCATGAGAGCCGGGGTAATTTGATTTGGCGCGAGGGGGGCTCCTCCCCTTCCCTTCCCTCCCCCTGCCTACGCGTATGCCTACCTACGCAATCGCGCCATCATTAAATCCTTCCGGGCTCTTTGCCTCCCTCTTTGCCATTGTTTTGATCCTGCCTGCCCCCCCCCTTCCCTCGCCGTTCCTGCAGAATAGCTATCGGTGTATGAAAAATTCGGCGAGAGGCGAGTAATGACGAGTCGGTGCGCGGCTGTAGCCCCCCCGGTATAGGACATGGATTGTTTCTGGGGGTCCTGCGGACAAGCACCGAAGGGTAAATGGATTTGTTCGAGTGCCTACCTCGACGCTTACGTAGAATCAGCTGCAAATTCGATGATTTATTTTGCTTTCTCAAAATGGTAGGATGAGGTGAGAATCGAACTCATGAATGGGACCTATGGACCTTCGTATGCGGGTCGAAAAATGTCGGACCCTATAGAAATGTCGGTATACGATAGTTGATGAAATTCTCAGCACACGATATTTCTTTGAGCAGTGGTCCGATTTGGACCATGACCCAATCAAACCGGGTTTGATTTTCAGTAGCGACTGTCGCTGTATGTAACGAACCGTTTGGGGAACATTTTCATAAATCCTTATAAATGCTTGTTAATTGGCACTTGAATTGCGACTCAAAAATGAGGATCAATGAGATGAAACAGCGATTTCCATGTCGATCGTTGCTTGTATTACTAGTGGTTGGTCACAACTTGTGACAACAAAATGAACATATGGAAATAGAAGAGAGGTTAGCAAGTTCCCATAGCCACGGTTTATTTACACCTCAAGCATCCGTTGCTGAAGTAAGGGAAAAATCAATACAACAATTCGCTGGCCACCTCGAGCTTGTAAATAAGGAGATCGTTCTATTCTATCCTATTCTATTCTCGTGTATTTTTTTCGTTTTTAGTTTTTCTGTTATTCCGTTTCATAATCATCATGAAACATATAAATATGTATAGTGTTGATTATTACAGTGAAATAAACAAATTGATAGCCAATAAAAATTGGAAATAAAATATTTATTGATTGGTAAAATGTAGAAAAATATTTTGTGTAATATTAAAATAGCGGATTGCAATGCTTATCGCATTGATCATGTAATTTTCATATATCTTATGTTCATCATAACAAAACTTCAATTTGAAAATAATCGGTTAATAACCCACTCAACATCACAAATTCAAAAGAGACACAATTTTATTTCTTGAAAATCTTGACATCTCGCCTTGATTACTACACGTGCAGGGTCAGACACTCGACAGAAACTTAGATTGATTATTAAGAATCAGCCAAACATCGCAACTCTAGATTAATGCTGGCAAAATATCAGATAAAATTTTTGCCAGCTTGCAAGTTGTATGCTGCTTCTTCAAAAAAACCTCCTCGAGAAAGCATAACGCTATAATTCACTTGGCACCGATCCTTCCACCGTCCACGTCCAGCGCGTTCCGGGACCAACGCGGACCATAATAAATTCATGGAACATCGGTTAAACATTATTGAACTTGACAAATCAATCTCGATCGGTTGTTCGCCCACACTCGCTCGCTCGCCGCACTGACGTTCGTCAACATTGTAGTTCGCGATAATTGCGTGGATCGATCCGGAAGATATCGCTACGTCGGGGAAGGGGGACGGGGCGATTCGCTTGGTCATCCTCGCGCATCGCTTCGTTGCGGGGAGAGGAGCAAAAAAAAATGACTGCGCGGCGAATGGGAGATGATGAAAAATGAAAGGCGAAAGCGGAAGCCGCTCGGAGATTAATGGAGGGGGAAATGGAGAAAAATCGTCGCGGGCTACAGCAACAATACGAATTTCTCTCGAACGAAATAAATTACGACTCTTTTCCGGATTGTCTCGAAAATCGTTCGGCGAGTCTCTCCCGAGCGCGACGGCTTCATCGTTAAACAATCGAAGCTTTCGACGTATACGCACGGGCGACGGGGGAGGGGAGGGAAAAGAACAGCCAGAGAGAAACGACGACGAGAAGGAAACAATCAAATGCCCGGATCGAGCTGGGAAAACCGTGGATTAATCAGTCAAACTTAGCTCGCATACTAATTCACTCGTTGCAGCGGGCAATTTCAAATTGCTCCCGACAATATTGGCAATCCAATTCATTGCGTCGATCAGCGTAATTCACAATTGCGCCCGCAGTGGAAAGAGCCCGGAGTAATAATCGTCGGGCGCGCATTAACGGCTACGGCGCGTAATAAAAAATCGATAAAAATCGAAAGGGCCCTTTGAGCTTGCCGTGGACGCGAGGCAAGGCGAAGGGACGAGAAAAAAAGGGGTCCTAATTATCGAGGGAGCTTAATTAAAGTCAACACTCGGCAGAGTGTTGGCTTCGCAGGTCGACGCGCGTCGCGGGCTGCTCCACGTGTATATGTATGTATATACACCGCTGTCGACTCGATCGGCCCTAAAGCGAGCAGCGAGACTATTATTATAGAAAGGAAAAAAAAAGTACGTCGCGTCGTCGCGAGACAAAGGCCGCGCGCGAGAGAAATGTCCGATAATTACGTATGAGCAGCGGGGCGTGTGGAGAGCGATTTGAAAAGGCTCTCGAGCTTGGAAAGGGGAAAAACAACGCCTTTGAGCTCAGATGAATTATCAGCCGACACACGTATTCATGCAGCAGCAGTACAATGGGAATCTGCACGTTTCCTCAGACTTCACTTGAAATAGTTGCATCGGGACATATTTGGTTTTGATTGATGGGATACGTTGAAAACGGAATGGACATATTTTATCTAACTTCTAGCATTGTCTCTCATCGGGAACTGGGGGAACCCCGCGAAATCTACTATATTTACATTTACAATCATCACAATAATCTACATGACTTTAACATGTGACCAATTGGTCCATCTTCAATACGCAATCAATTTACCATAAACTTTACTTTTTTCTCTGCTTCTCATCGGATGACCTTGCTTTTTTCCGTGGAGCAATGGAACTGTCTGAATTGAAAATAGTAAAAACTTACTAGCTAATAGTAAATATTTACTAATCGATGATTATAGTGCGAATACATAGTTTCGATCAAATTTTTAGTGAGACGTTACTATTTATTAGGAGGCGAAAAAAACTACTGTCTAAACTAGAAGATATTTTGATGAATTTCGAGTGACTATTTTTCATCAGCAGTGCCACTTTCAATAATTAATATTAGTTTTCAACTATTTTGAATTTAGAGACAAGGGTCATTAACCGATGTGGTTACCATACCGTTGCTAATCGGGTCCGCTCTCGTCTAATCCCGACTCTACATTCTACGCGTGATTTTTCCCTCCTCGCTTCGGAGAGATATCGGGACCAATTATTCACTCCCGAATGACGAGTACAACGCGTCGGGTGGACACCGTGGAAGACTCGCGGCCGCGAACCCTCGTGGAGTAAGCTCATCGGGACGCGGAAGGAGCGTCACGGGCGAACGAGTGATATCAGTTTTTTTTGCTCACTCCTCGACCGACATCATGCGCGCGTCGAAGAAGTCGTACGTCAAAGACAGGAGGATTATCCCGTCTGGCGAGTATAGGCGCTTCGAAATACTCCCCTGCCCCTCGCCCTCCGTATATATATCTATATACCCGTTCATCAATAATTCATGCGCGTTTTCATAGCGGGTAAACAGAGTTTGCACTTGCCCTCATTCGCCGGCGGGCCCGCGTATTAAATTCCATCTCAATATCTTGGCGCTCCATTCACGGAGGCAAAATAAATAAAAGCAAACACTCGCGGGCGCACACAGAGGCCCGGGGAATTCGCTTAAAAAGAGGCAGGCTCTCCGTGGCTCTTCCCCGCCGCCGCATTGGCTCCGGCTTTGAATTTTTCGCGAGGAATATCCCTTTGCGGCCGCGAGAAATCCTCCGGCTTTGTCGGTTAGCGCGGCGAAACTCGCGGAATTACGACAAATGTATAGGGGTCACGAGGCTCCCGCCGCGCTACGCTTAAATGGAACTTTATATTCGTTGCTCTCCCGCCCACACACATATAGTATACGCACACGTGTAACACCCACGGCTGATTGCGTTCGCATCGAAATCAACCGCGTGACCCGTTTCCCTTAACGGCCGGCGCGTATACACATTACTCCTGATGAAATTTAGGAGAGAGCCGGGGAGGAAATATGAGGCGCGCGCGCGTGTTTGTTTCTTTTTTGCCAAACCCCGTTGATTAAACGAGCGCGACGGTCTCGGTTCAAAAAGCGATATAATCCAGATAAACGTTATCCGCGCGTCTCTTTCCCTGAACACGTATGCATGCATGTATTTGTGGGAAAATCACACGAGCTTTGGTTCGGTGCGAAAGAGTTTGACCCTGGCGCGCATTCACGCGGTGTTTTCATTCGAGTTTCCGCCGCCGTGCTGCGGAAACGAGCCATTCGCCAGAGCCGCAGCGCAGGAAATAAACATGGTGTATATACAGACGCGATGGCGCGCGCGCATCCCGATGAAGGAATCATCGGAACTATCCATCACTCGATCCGCTCCGGCACGCGTGCAAAAGATTCAGGACTGAATTTTTTATTCAATTCGAGACGAGATAAATTCAAGTACAATTAGAGTACACAAATTGAGATTCCTCCGTGGATTATTCTTTATTTCATTTTATTTTTAGATCTACACGAGCTATAAACCTTTTACCAAATGGATAAAAAGAGTCATTTTCGATACATCGATTGTAAGAATATGATATGATGTGTGTGTTACATTTCTCCAATATTTGAATTAGTCTTCTGTTATATTTATAAGCTTGAAAATACTTTATCTGTTGTGAATAATGTCAGCTGATAATGCCTTAATGCATCTTGACAGTGCTGGGAAACAGATATATGTTGTACATCTAGTATATACAACGAACAAGAAAATTAATGAATTCGCACAGATCCTCAATTCATTGAATTAACAACGACATCAAATATAGTTATGAAATACAATGAAATCACAATGCTATAGTCCAGTAGGTGTGAATTTGTACTGAGTCTCAGGAAAATTAAATAAATTAATCACTTCAAGTATAAAATTCACTCAAATTAAGAATGACACATGATGGACAAACTTGGAGAATTCTTGCTTTTTCGTACTTCATTCAAGTACAATAAATCACAAGTACTATAACATTTTCAAGAAATAGTGTCTAGTGTTATATCGATGGTGTCTCAATGGCGCAGACTCCCGTAAAATTTTTCTGTCACGAGCCTGATCCTCGACCTGGGGTGGGTTGATTAAGTGGATGACGGATGTTTGGGCTGTCGCGTATACACACAGCGACTATTTCAACTCTCGACATCGCGGACTCGTATTATTATTTACGATTCACATCGCGGCCTCGTCGTAATTACCGCCGCGTGTAATAGCGTGCCCCGAATATGCAAACACACCCACACACATACACACAGTCAGACGCAAATAATCCAATTGCATTAGCGCTCCGGCGAATTTATCTTCGAGCCCCCCCCTATCCCCTTCCCCCACCGCCCCGGACAACTGATTGCGCGGCCCGCAGACAAATTCTTTGCCGCCCAGCGTGAATTGCAGCTCTCGAGCGCTGTATTCACGCCATTTTACCCCCTGGCTATATGCCGCGCGTTGTTTGCCGCGATCGGGATTTCAGCATTGTTGGATGGAGTTATACTCGCGAGGAAGGGCCACGCTCGACCTTTTGGTCGCCAAATCCGCTGAACCTGAAGTATGTGCGTGATTCGTGGGATTATAAAGTTTTCGAGAAAAAAAATGATGAAATCTTGAGAATGTCTGTGAATAGGCTAAAACAAAAACTGATGTATCTGTTTCTGTTCTTTTTGCTTTCTCAAAGAGAAAGCTTTGTAATGGGGCAAAAATCGACCCAACGAATCAGACCTCGGGACCTCGATTTTCGTGATCTACGGGTCGAAAAACATGGAAATTCAAAAGTGTCTGTATGTATGTATGTGTGTGTGTATGTATGTATGTGTGTGTGTGTGTGTGTGTGTGTGCGTCCCGTTTTTTTTTCGTCCACGATAACTCTCGAAGGAATGGTCCGATCGTCTTGAAATTTTGCACACAGGTTAATCGCGGCAAAATCTCGGGCGAGTTCAATTTTCAGCGAAATCCGTTGTTTATTTCCTTAGCAACCGTTGTTAAGGTGTCTATTTTTTCGTTTCTCTCGTCCACGATAACTCCCGAAGGAATGGACCGATCGTCTTGAAATTTTGCACACCGGTTAGTTGTGACAAGATCTAGTCCGAGTTAAATTTTCAGCAAAATCCGTTGGTTATTTCCCTAGCAACCGTTCCTAACGTGTTTTCTCACAAATCCTTATGAGTGCTCATTGGGGCAAGCCGGAAAATCAGTTTTAAGTCACACTCGATGGCCAAGGACACTGAATTGTTGTATTTGCTCCATAGCAACGGTTGTTTACCTCCCTAGAAACAGTTACGAAAGTTGGAAATCATTAATTTATGACCCATTTCCATCATTTTCGACGGCAAAGGACACAAAATCTTCCCAATTAGCTCCTTAGCAACCGTTGTTCACCGCCCTAGCAACCGTTGCTAAGGGGGAAAAAAATTGATGTAAGTTTCGTTTCCAGTATTTTCAACATATTTCTATAGAGAAAATTGGGAAAATTCGGTGTCTTTTGCCGTCAAAAATGATCAAAATAGATTTTGAATTGATCATTCCCAACCTCAGCCGTCGAAAATGATCAAAAACGGACTTAAGGGCAGGGCGGATCGATTTTGACCGCTATTAAACCGTATGACAGTCACAAGATGAATTGATCGAAAAATTATGCAGGTCCAAATGTCTCGCATCCTGTAGAACCTATAACCGTTTGCTTTGTTGCATTTGATCAAATAATAAGAGAGCCCGGGCAGACATCAACACTCGCAACATAGTTTGGTCAATTGAAAAAGAACGACACTTTACACAGTCACAAAGATACGAATTGAACTGATTAAATAATTTTTTTGTAATTTTTGAAAAATAGATGATAATATCTACGGTAGTGGAAAGGTGAAAATACAGGTTTGGGAAGCGTTTGTGGGTGATATTGAAGCCTCTTTGAGAAAGCATACTGCTAAGGCACTTGGCAGCGGTTTTTATGCATCCATCAGTCGCCCAAAAGATTATAAATTGGAAAAGGCAAATATCGTTGGACTTTGTACATCTTCGGTGTGTTTTGAAATCTCACTAAAACTACGAAACAGTTTTCTTGCGTAACATATAACCAGAATTGGTGATTTTTTCGCTTACTAATTTACAATTTTTCTCATTTCAATTCTCAAAAGTCAGCAAACCAGGTTCAAAAAGATCCATACACGAACACGCAAAATACACGTCAAATTTTTTTGTACGAGGCATCAATTATTTCCTCCCAGGAGATTTGTCGACCCAAATCTCGTGAGCGCGCGACCTTTTCAGTAGCTCGCGTGGAGTTACAACAAAATGCTTGGGCGCTGCACTCCCGCCCAGCTCTGAATTATCATAATAAGAATTTTTCCATTTTACTCTGGCTTTGCCTTCGGCTTCTCTATGACGGACTCGCGGCTGAAAAGCCGTGTATGTGTGTGTGTGCGTGAGGCAGGCCAATCCAGCTGACCCCTATTGGACCCTGGCCAACCTTTCCCGGTGGGCTCAGCCAACTTTCTCAATACTTTCCCGATATAGATATAAATATATGCCCTTTCGAATCAACTTTTGCATAGGAGCTGCCAAAATATGAGATGACCAGCTCACCGAGCCCACTCACGCGATTGAATGTATAAGCGGCGAAATCCTCGTCCTGATTTATCCGCACAACTTGACCTAATCCGCGCGGGGCTTTTCAATTCGATGAAGGGGTTGGAAACATGTATAGTCTAGAAATCGGAGGAAAAATTTAAGGAACAATGGGAGCAACTCTTCGTTCTTCATTTATTTATTACCTAGATAAAGTCTCTAGAACTTTAAAAAAATGTAGAATAGTGCTCCTGATGATATAGAGCACTTTTATATGAATGACAAACTACAGCCAATCTGCGCTTCCATACTTTATTTTTCTCAACACTCTATTTTCAGACCTCCGCAAGAGTTACTCATGCAACTACAGCACGTACACATGTTAAAGGCATGTAAACACACAGGCATGACACAAATTTCTCAATATTTCCACTGTAGTTTTCAATGTGCTCGTACTCATAGCGAAATGTTAGAACTAGAAAAATTCTTCTACGCTTGTCTAATTTCAATGATAACTTCTCGTGATATTTTTTTAATGAATCTTGTAGATATGTCTGTCAGAATAATTTGGATAATTTTTCTGTTAAATCAATCGTATGGGATTATCTATATTTCAGTCTTGCGAAGAACGACCAAGTCACTAATTATGTACGGTAACATTTTAAATCAGCAAAAATCACACGTCGTACAGATTTTACACCCGTTCGTTGACTGGCCGTATACAGCGCGATCCCGGCAATTAATCGGCGAATTAAATAACAAAACGGCGCGCGGAGCATTAGTCGCGCCCGCGCGCGTTATTTGTCTCGGGAGCCCCGTCAAGTCCGCGAGAGCCTGCTACGCGTTCCTACCCCCCGTCCGTCCCCCACCATCCCTACAGCCGGCGAAATTGGATTTTAAACGTTGCGACGCTAATTACGAGTATTACCGGGGCGTATTTCGCGGGCAGAACGACGTAGCGGTGGTGGCTGGAGACTGTAAAAACCGCGTGGCCTGTAATGAATGGCGGCCCGGGGCATAACTCGAGGTATGGCTTTTTCATTTTTAATTTGCCGGCTGTTTCCCTCTCGCCGCGCGACGTCGCCTCGCTCTCCTCAGCTTGCACGCTAATTTCGAAACGTCAGCAAGGCAATTTAACGATTGACGTCGCGGCCGCTTGATTTTGCTTTTTCACTCCACCTCGCAGCGCCTCTCCTCTTTTCAACCGGCTAACCACCTCGTCAGGTTGGGTTTGTTGTTGCATCAATGTCACCCGCCCCGTCCTAACGCGAGAACGCTTGTGAATGCGTACCTCCGACAAATTTTATCCTCGCGATGGAAATTCACTGTACACAAATGGATATAAATTTCCCAGTGGAGTGCAATGATCGCTTGATTTCCATCGGACTTGATAGTTTGACTTTTCACCTCGAAATCACTCCGAATCGATTCTCACTCAACTCGTTGAGAGAGGGTAGGGGTATTTCTCGCGCCACCTATTTTCTTCAAGCGCATCACGTAGAAGATAATCAAGTCTTGTGTTTTTTTGTAATTCAAATTAGCGTATTCTTACTTATCTGCGGTGAAAAATTGAATCATCAAATCTCTTGGAATCGAGATGAATGAACACGGTAGAAATAATCCATTCGAAAATAAGCTCGCACCCGTTTCTTGGTGAAATAATACTTTCACACAGTGATTCTTCACCGCAAAGATCTCAGAGAATATCCTTCTCGTCATAAATCTCGAGCAGTGTCGAATTGTTCCCCGAAGAGTACGCACAACGTCTCCTCGAAGGCTGCGCATCTCAGTCGTATAGGCACTTCGAGGCAGGAGTGTCGAACGAAGCCCGACTCGACGTTTACCGTCACTACTGATTTTCGAATTCCCGGATTCGCGTCCGCGCGCACGGAATACGCGATCGTGCTGGCAATACTCGCGCGCGCGCAGCGGCAGCGGAGTGGCTAAATGAGCGCGCGCCACGTACCCAATCGAATCTAATATCCGCGACAATGGCGCCCAACAGCCGAACAATCGCGGGGCCGGGCTGCCGATGAAGGAGCTGCCAAGTCGCGCGCGCGCCACTACAACGTCCGCCCGCTTTGGAATTACATTGCGCGGGGCCCGCGAATCGTGCGTTCACGCGCCTCCCCCGCGTCTGCCGCGTCACGTACGAAAGTTTACGTCGTTGTCGCGCCCCGCTGAATCCGAGATGCAGAGCCGTGCCCCCCGAATCCCGGGCGGCCATTGGCTGCCGCAGCCTTTTCAACCTCGCCGACTCGAGCTCTGGCAAACACACGCGGTTGCGGATATGCTCGCGGTACACGCGTACGCGTGCGTATAGACGAATCAATACGCGCCCCGGTGGCCCGCAGCCACCGGCGCGTGTAATTTTTCCACGCGGCCCGGCGCGCGTCGCTACATATAATAATCAATATGGCGGGAGGGCGGGCGGAGCGTTGAATAAACTATGCAAATGCGCGCGGAATACGTCGGGATGTGTAATTACCTCGAGCGTCCCGTTAAAATTACCGCGGCGTAATGGTCGCGGCGTATGGCATACATCAAAGCGCGCGCGTTCCGCTCTTCTCTCCTACACTATATGCATGTAAATTTGTTGGGCGCCAACTTTCACGCGCGCGCGTGCGGCCGAAAGTTTTAAACTGCAGCGAAGACTGTTGCGCGCGCCAGGTGTACGTACGCGCCGCCGAGTCTCGAACGAGGTGTTGTGTCTCCGTTGCCGCACGCAGAGACGACGCGATCGGCTGGCTATCTCGCGGCTAATATAAACAGGCTCCCCGCAGGAGCAGAGGCATGTATATATATGCATAATACCGCGCGAATTTGCAATTCAAACGTGGCGCCTCGAGCGATCGAAGCTTCGTTTGAATTTTCTTAGGCGCGTTCGATCGGGGCAATAATCGCTCGGTGATAAAACGCGCCGGCGCGCGCGAGAAGCCAGCCACGCGTGCGACTCGGTGTAATCTTGGCTATAATGCCTGCGAAACGGCAGGGACCGCAACTTCTTACGCAATTATACCGCAGCGGCCCGCCATACACTGGGTGTGTATATCTGTACGAGACACTTTGCAGTTGCGAATACTCCGAGCCAAGTGTATTAGCGGCGTGCCACGGCTGTTACTTCGCTCAACAATTACTCGAGATTGATGCGACCGAGTGGATTATAGTGCGTGTGCAGGCGCGCGAGCGAGCATATGCCCGCGACAATTTGCTTCATAAGACGATACGATCCGCCGTTGCGAGTCCCTATTCCTTATCCTCCCCCGAAAACGCGCAACGATATAACGCTGTAGGCAAGAGTAACGAGTGCGTTTCTAAACTTTTAAAAGTGTTCGGATCAGTTCTGTATATTACAATCCAGCTTTCGGAACAACACGTCAGGTTGTTATCGTCACTTCAGAATCTCGTTTTATACCAATTTTTCGCAGATTTTATAATCACTATAAGGTTATTTTATAACAACCAAATCGGCAACCAAAATTTGGTTTTTTATTCTATTTTGATGTTTTCTTTCTTTCTCTCGTTTTGTTAAATACTTTACTGATAACATGATGATAAGTTGGCTGAGCGAAAATATGACTTTTTTCCTGTGACTTTTGACGTTAGAACTTCAACGTATGACCTCTGCTCTTTAATCTTCAATCTTTGAACGTCGACCCTTGATCTTTAACATACGATTTGTGGCATACATCGACGTGTCTTACGAAGAAAGACACATCTCAAACTGTCCGCGAAGAAAGACACATCTCAATTTGTCCGCGAAGAAAGACACAACTCGCAATCTAGCCGCGAAGAAAGACACAACTCGCAATCTAGCCACGAAGAAAGACACAACTCGCGTCTGTCTGCGGAAAAGACAGTTGGTGCACATCCCACAATTTTCCGAGGTAAAAAATATATGGAATGAAAGCTTAGAATGAGTAGGTTATCATTGACAAAAAAAAAACAAGTCTTTCCTACAGTTTAAACTCTTTTTTCGTTAATATTCGCGGGAGAATAATTCCGACATTTGTCTTTCTTCGCGGCCAGATTGCGAGTTGTGTCTTTCTTCGTGGCTAGATTGCGAGTTGTGTCTTTCTTCGCGGACAGATTCGGATATGTGTCTTTCTTCGCGGACAGATTCAGTTATGTGTCTTTCTTCGTAAGACACGTCGACATGATCATGGATTCATAACTTACGACTTGTGACCTGTGATATATGACTATTGGCTTTTGACCTCTGGTTTGACCCGTGATGACCTTTGAAAAAGAAGTATGAGAAAGGAAATTAAATAAGGGATGAAGAAGAGGACGAGCAATAAGAATGGAATTGGGGAAATATATTTGCAATGGTGAGGACGATGTGGTTTAGATTTTAATATACGTTGATACCACGTACGAGATTCTCACCCAACAGAGTTATTTTATTTTTATTCGAGAATATTTCGCAATTGTAGAAATCACGAGAAGTCGACAAAGAACCAGCTAACTGGATATCAACTACGGCGAAATGTCGAGGACGAAAGAGAAATTCAAACGAGAAGCCGGTTCATTGTGGATTCGCGAGCGATTCGGGGATATAAATATGAACGGGCGGGAGAATGCAGGTATCGGGGAGAGCCGAGCGCACCGTCCACTTGAGTAACAACGAGCTAAAGAGCGAATGCGGCGCAGGAGAGAAAGTTGAGAATTGCCGGGTTTCCACGGAAATTTTGAAGGCGCAGCGCCCGAGGCGAAAAAGCCTTACGTGCTCCCGCGGGCCCGCACACACACGTGAATTTGCAGCTGCCACTCGACTCTCTCGCGCTTCATCTCCAGTCTCCCCCGTCCTCGTCTATTCACCTTTCCTCCCGTGTGCTCCCGGATTCCGGCGTTTTCAAAAAGACTCCGCGAGCGCGCGGGAGAATTTTTTAATCGGCTACTCCAACCGCCCTCTATCGAAGGCAATTTTTCCGCGCAGGAGAGGCGACTCGCGGAATACATATCCACTTGAGTCGGTGCACGCGCCGCGCCGCGGGCAAATTCGATTGGAATCTTCGGGGAGGCGGCGCGCCGGGCGGCGCACAAATCGCTCGAACAGCCAGCAGCGCGGAATTTTGGCCGATTTTCCGACGAAAGAAGAAAACAAACCAAAAAAGAAAAAGAGAAAAAATGGCGAATCGAACAAAGGTGATTGGATGAGAAAAGTACGTTAGGGCGGCAGGGGTGGGGGATTGGGCACTCGTATCGTATGGAAATGCGGACGAACGAGATTCCGGGCACTTGTGTATCCGCGAGAGCGCGTATTACCATATACGCAATATTCCTTTTATCCTTCGCACGCTCGTCTGATAAGTTCCATTCTTCAAGTGACAATGGGCTGCTGTCGCAGACGAAACTTAACACACGCGGGCGCGCGCGCATTCGCGCACAATCCGGCCGGCGGACAAAGTATCCGGCAAGTTTAAAAATTGCATGAATAAGAACGAGGGGGAAAAATCTGTCGAAATCGTCGGGACGCGCCGGAGAAGAGCCAAACTCCAAACCAACCCCCTCGACTCTCCTTCTCCTTCGCTCGAGTCTCTCGGCTAACCGCGGCACACGCGCCGATGGGCAAATCTCCCGCGCAATGCCGCATCTTGTCGAATCAATTTTTTTCCGAGCTCTCCCGCCCCACCCCACACCACCTCCCACCTCCTTCGCAGCCCGGAGCGAGGCGAATCGACGCCCCAATGAATACATATATACGGCCCGCGGCTGGGGAGATTGCGCAGCTGGTGCGCCTCGCTCTGTCTTTCCCCGGTGAGTATATATACCTCATATCGAGACAAGTCACTCGTCCCTCCCGAACAATACCCGCCTGTCTCTCGTCCGTTCCCCGGGGTCATCGGACAATTTTGACCAAATGAAGTATGACTTCGAGCTGTCTGGGATGTTTATAAGCAAGGGTCAAAAATACAACACCTCGAATGACGGATAATCGCAACCTTTTTCATCTTGGATAGAGATGACTGGAGAAAGTATCTCTTCGAAGAATACCGCGGAATAATGAATATCTTGTTGGGCGATTTTTTTATATCCACTTATGGCGTGCGTGGAAATCTATGGATGCAAAGAAATATCATGGAGTACCATACGAATAACACGGAATACCATGGAGTACCAAAAGAATAACAGGGAATATACCATGGAATACCAAAGGAATAATGTCCAGTATTAGAGTATTCCATAGAATTTCATGAAATCCTTTTGAATACTACCGTAGAATATCTGAATAATTCTATGAAATACTCAAGAATACGCCAAATTTTCCAAAGATGGCTTGAAAATTCTTCCGCGAGTAGCCCCTCGCATCTTGGTGCGGATCTCCCAGAAACCAAATTGATCTGTCGGTGGTTTCGTCAGCACGAGACGTCGGCTAATTGTGAGCAAACTCGAGCGGGCACTTGCGCGTATCCGTATCGCTCGCGCGGGGGGATGTCGAAAAATGTTCCCCGTCAAAGCCCAACAGCCACTGTGTCGATCCACAATGAGCGATTTGCATGAGCTGCCGGGGCCGTCGGAGCTATCCAAACTCGAGATACACGCGCGAACCAAGCGATTCTCGTTCGCGGAATATTTATCGAGGCCACGGATGCGGCGCCCACCCATCAAAACGACACGGAGTAAAAACCGACGGACGTGTGTGTGTGCGCGTGAGTTGGATCTCGCGCGAGAACTGCCTCGCGCGGCGAAAATTGTTTCCACTTGTCCCGTAGATTAAGCATGGATGGCTCGGTCCGACGGCCCCTGAATTATTCATGAGGTGGAGATTGGGGGGGGGGAGGGAGCAGGCTCGAATCAGAGCTGGCGGGGCGTGGGAGCCGAGTTCCAGACCAAGATGGAACGGGAACGAAGGGGGGGGGGGGAAGGCTCGAGCTGTTATGCTTTTCGCCCGGCGCGTGATAGATTTTCATTATTTCAAGATTGTTATCTACGCAGCGCCAGCCCAGCGATCCTAATGGAAAATTACGGCCGAGCGCACCTGTACCTTTTCCCCGCGCAGCCCGGCGACCCAACTTACCTCGTTTTATCAATTTCACCTCGGCGCGCTTCGGGATTTTGTCGCGTCGTCCGCGCCGTTGCCGCCGCCGACGCTGCAGCTCCGCGTGTATATACATGTGTAGTCGCGCGGCGTTACACGAGTCTGTCTCTCGGCAGGTTGGGTTTCTTTTTTTTCTTTTGACAACTTTCCGGATACGAATCCTAGGCGAGGAGGATGACGTTGTTCGTCAGGAGCGATCTTATTTTGTAGGATAGCAGTTCGGAGGAAATCCGGCATTGGTTTTCTCCGACTGTTGACAATCGAACAACCCTATTGCGTTACAGGAGCGTCGTATATACGGAAACAGACCAACTCGATACCGTATCCGAACTGGCGATGTAAACTTATAGATGGTCGCGCGATCCATGAACCATCTCTGACAATGTTTCATCCTGCGCGATTGGTGATTCCCAAAGGTTTGGCAGTTACTCTCAGTCCCAGTGTTATGTTATTCGGGGCGCGAAACGCCATTTCACGCACTAGTGCATTTTCCAAATATCCTTTAGAAAAGTATTCATAACGTACAATCCGCGACTGGTGCGTTCGATTTTGATTACTCGTGTGAACGTGTAACAGTCGTCGCCGGCCGCTCGTGGACACGTCCACATGCGTCTTCGAAAATTTCACCCACTAACTGCGTAGTACAATTTTCTCAATTGCGGATACGTCATCAAATTCGGCGTGAAAAAAATTCAGTCCCGTAAGATTTTTCTCGATAGAAAATAAGATAGTCAAGTTGAGTCCCCGTTGAAAAAATTGAATGAGTAAATGATAAAGAGACGATCGCGCGCTACTATATCGATTAGTCACGTGCGTCCAGCAGCGCGATTCCATATGTACACATTTTATTAAATTGAAACGGGAATATGCCACGGGAACAGTATTTATATCGAAAGAAGTCGAGGGCAAACGACGCGGTGATTCACGAGCGATCGGACAATAAACTTGGGGTAAAACGATGCGGTAAAAGTGCGCGATTTAACGGGCCAACCCCCCCGTCGAGCGGCGGCGGCGGCCGATCTCGATAATCGAATTTGGCTAAGCCGGGCACACGGCTCTCCGTCGAGCGCGTGAGTAATTTTCCATGGGCCGCGAGCGCGCGAGAGCTGTGCTCGTCGACCGAACGATAAAAAGGATAATGGGCCGGCCGATCTGTGGGGCGAGTGGGGGTTCGCGGCAGGGCAGATTACTCGCAACATCCATCGGGACCGGCCGAGATTTATCTCTCCGGCCCTGCAGCAGCCCCGGACCGACGCGACGACCGGCTGAGAATCGTATAATCTCGCGGATATATCTCGCGAAGGAGCGTCTTGGGCTGTAACGGACGTTGCCGGAATAGAGCCACGGCTTTGAGGATCGCGCCGATTGCCTCTGAGCAACAGCCTCTCGATAATTTATCAGCGCAGCTCTATCGCGCGAATGGAAACAAATCAAAAGAGCCGCGTGAGTTTGCCAAACGAGCCCTGAATCGCGGCGCGCATTAAGCTCGACTGTTTCGCTCGTTTATGCGCTCACCGCGCGAGCCAGAGTTGATCGATTCGCGCGAGCGGCGACGACTGCAGTCGCGGGAAAAGCCAACGGCCCCAAATGAGTTTCCACACGTAGCCAACGGTGTGTCGATAACTGCCGAGGGGAAATTCGATATTTCTCGTCGAGCCAACTTCGTCGGGCTTGTGGACATTTTACACTGAGGAGAAAATATTGTGATACTTGCTATGTGTTTTTTAATGAGTTCTTTTAATATAATAATTTCATGGCTAGGTTGTATCAGTCAAATTTACTATACAAATCATACCATTCATTACTGGAAAGAATACATACATTTTTAGATTTATACAATCTGTTGTACGTGTATATAGTAAAGCACAAATTACTATGTTTCTCGTGGCTCTATGGTGGTTTCTATACCATTTATTACATAATAGGCTAAAACAACATTATTCCAAATATTAAAACAGCTTTCTTACGCGTTAAGCCGATATACAGCCTGAAGTAATGGGTAAAGCTTTATATTATATTATTCCGACATTTCACTAGCGAGATGATGTTTATAGAATTATATATGATCACTATTTCATCCTTGAATACTTTATATAAAACTCAAGTTAAAGTGAATAGAATCCATAAACGAGTTCAACATAATCAGTAGCTAGGTTAAAACTTCAGAAATTGATATGGAGTTTCTACGTTCTGGAAAGCTGAAATAGCTTTCTTAATTGAGAATGTTAAAACGGCTTTAGTTTTTTGAGGGAATTCCACATGATGCATGTTAATTTAGCCAACAATTATTTTTAGTGTACTCGTATTGTATGGTACAGGTAAGCGATTAATACTAGAATGTCATTGATATTTCTCTGTTTATTAAATTATCAATAACTCACTTTGATTAATTAGTTTCCATAATGGTCGATATTGCATTACGGAATAAATAGCTCCTCGAGACACTAGATACTAGAAACAATAATAGTCACTTTCATTCCTCAATGTGTACATGAAATAGTTTTCATGATATTCTGATTCATTGAAATAAATTAAACTAGAGCGTTTCGTTTCTTGATACTTTTGCGAGAGCTATGATACAATTAATAAAAAGGAATGTAATTATATGTTCAATAAATAATTCATAATAACGTTTTATGAGCGACCATTGAACAATTAACTAAAATTCTAGTAAAAAGTTGATAATAGTGTAGTATTATGCACCTGAGCGAGACTGTCCCGCTAAGATGATAAGTAATGAAATTTACAATAATTGTAAGTTTTACTGGGAATAGTTTTACTTCGACTAATAAATATACCGATGAACATTTTACATTTGTCTCTATACTATGGGTAAACATTGAAATCTCGTAATCAGATATTTCTCGGTGTCTTTGGTTTTTCTCTTTGGATTATTGTACTTCCCTTCATTTATAAAATGCGTCGATGCGTATGATCAATGCTCACGGAGAGAAATCATATTGCAAGAAAAATTATTTTCTTCTGGGTAACGCAGTGACGGCTAGAGGATCATTATCACCGTTTGGATAGTGAGTTCGAGGAAGATGAAAAAGAACGTTTCGATTTTCGCGAGAATTGTCGTCAAAGTCGTCATAAGGGCGCACTCTGTAACTGCGTAACTCGAGGAGGAAAAGGAATAGTAATTTTCACAATGCGATTTCCAACGCTCTAACGCGCACGAGACGCACTCCCGCCTCTCTTTTCGCGTGCAATCAAACGCGTCGAAACGGAGGAAATCAGAAAAAGCTCGTTAGCAAAAGTCGATATTGTACTCGCCGAGTTAAACTCTCGATTGAGAACCAACTCTCGGGGCTCTCGCGGATAATTTTCCCCCCATCGCCCCCTGCACGGTTCGCCCGATTAAAGGAGTGCAATTACAATTGATCCAACGTGCATTTGCATCGTCGCGCGCTCTCCCCCTCCCCTTCTCGAAATTCGCTGCTAAATGCACATTGCGTTTCTCCGAATGGCTCCTCGTCACGTTCGCTCTCCACCAGAGCCAAATTAGCCCCGAAAATCCATCACGCTCTTTATTATTCCCCCTCTCCGAGTCGTTCTCGTAAGATACCCAACTGGATTAACGTTTTTCAAGTATTAAATATCGAGTATTCGGCCGCGGGCCGATAAAAACCCGGTCGTGTGTACACAGGTATACATCGGCGCCTCGGAACTCGAGCGGGCCGAATTTTTCATGCCGGGCCTCGGGTCGGCGGAGCAATTGCGCCCCCGAGCTCGCGCCTCTGCGCGCCTGAAAATTTAACCAGCGATTAAAATTCACTCGCGCACACCCGGCCGACTCAGGTCGCGGGAGCACCGTTACATTGGTGCATTACGGCGGGGCCAGGTGGGGAGAATAGGTAAAAAATGAGAGATATCTGGACCGAGATCCGATGACGGTGGGGCGTCAATTAAAAACGAGGGACTCGAGTCGCGCGATCCACTTATCATTCCATTATTTCCGTCATAATTCGATGTCGGTGTTTCCGCTTTGACTGTAACGAGCGATATCTGACTTGTTAATTTTTCCAGCGCATAAATTGTCGAGCTCCCCCTGCGATTTCCTCGCTCATCTCTAATTGATTCTCGCGGCGCGCGCGAGCGAGCGATTCGGGTAGTAGCGCGCGAGCGCGCGAGAGCCGCTTTGGGCTCGACTGCACTGCAGCGCCTCCGGCCTCTTCCCTCTCGACGTCCCAACGGCCGCGTGTAATATTATACACTGCACCGAACTCGGGAGCGATATGCTAATCCCCACCGAATCTCTACTTTTCGTATATTCCAGTATGGATATTAATCTGTTCGTGTTGCGCGACAGAGGCAGAGATTTGCTCCGCTAACGGAACACGGAGAGAAATGTTCTGGTGAAATTTACAGGATGAGATAATGATTTTTACTGAAGTACACCTCAAGTCTCAGTCAAATTATTTCTACCAGAATTACTTCCTATTCTGAATTACTTTTATTTTCAATTTTGCGTGCAATTTCGATAAACCAGTGAGCGAGCCTACTTGGCATCTGAATCTTTGATCTTGCTGAATCTTTTCGAGGTGGTCTTTTGCTACCCAAATGAATATTATTTCCGCAGTCACTCAGCCTAATTTTTTGATTTCTCTCATGTTATTTGTATAACAAATGTATAGCTATACGTGTGACATCTCACATGTATAGAATACATTACATCTATAAAAGCGGTAATGATAATAATTCGGTAGTTCATCAAAATTGAACCTCATTATCATTCCACTCAAATATAACATAATCCGACTAACTGCCAGCGCCGAAAAAATCAATGTGCAAGCTAAAATCGCTGAAAATTTGATGAATCATGTTCGCATGAAAAATTATCATAATTATCGTAAAAATTACCACGATCTACCAGTTTTCACTATGTTTCTCAGTAAATTTTCCTACGACTTTTGGAGTTGCTTTTCCTTGGTTCTGTCAGGGTGCGATGGCGTTACCATCGACAAGGGCAAGTTTCACCAGACTTTTTCTCATCGTATATATATATATAAATAGTCGGGGAAAAATTGGAGGGCCCGTTTAATTTTGCAATGGGTTCTCCCTTCAATTCCCTCCATAGAGTGAATATTCCACAGCTAATGGAGTAGTCGAAGAAGCTTATACTCAATGATTCCGTCTCGGGACAACGCGAGATTCATCAAAGTCGTGAATGTTTCATCAAAGGAGAAAATTCGCGCGAGAAGAGAGATGGATGGAGTGGGAGTGGGGGGAGGGAGAGAACCTAGACTATAGAGCGACAAGTCGCGTATAATACGCGCGGAGCTCCCTGTTGGGCTCCGACAAAATGAGAAATCACACGCGAGTGTGTGAGTGTGTACGAGCTGCGCGAACGCGAAATTTCGGGTTTAATTTGAAATCGTAATAAAGCCGCGCGCCACGGCCGAAATTAAATCCGCATCTTTTATTCCCGCCCTCGACTCTATGCAAATACTCCGGAGAGGGGAGGAAGACGCGATTCATGAATAAGTGCCACGTATGTATGTGTGTCGTACGTGGCTCGATGATCGTCCCCGCGGCGATGTTAATGCGCCGAAAGAACAAATTACACGGCGACGCGGAATATTTATGACTGGCCCCTGCAGCCGCGGCAGCGGCTAATGTCGTTTGGACATTTGAAATATTCAACGCCGATTCGCCCTCCGGCCGCGGCGGCGGTGGCGTTGGAGCCGCGCTCTGATTTCGCGCGGCCAAAAGATCCTCGGGGCTTTTTTGGAAAGGGAGAATTTTCGAAGCGGCCTGGTTTCCCCGAGGCTGGCGGTAACTTCCTTCGCGGCCGTTGTCCGGAAATTCAGGGAGTTTGCCGCTCGCGCGATAGCACACCGGGAGATATGTGTATAGTTCTTGCCACGAATCAACTATGGATGTAGTTTTTGCTTGTAGCAGCTATCAGTTATAGGAGGTTCGCGTGGCAGAAATGTTGCTCGATTATGTTACTAGTGGATAAACTTATTGACCGCGCAATTTGTCGATTCTAAATCGATTTTTCTCAATGAAACCGCCTATCACCATAGTAATTATACCTCCATCATAGACCTACCACTCATTGTTACTGTTTTTTTTTGTTTCAGGTAAATCTACTGGATCTTTCAAGATGAACTAGTGGGATCAGTAGGATCGATTGATATAGAATTCAATAGAACTTGTCGGTGAGTCAAGAAGATTTTCGTTCGTCTTACTCAATAAATTTGTACTTCTCTGGGAGTAAAAAGAGGTCTATCGCAATGGTTCTGATGACAATTTTTTTAAATAGACTTTTCCTCGAGTGTTTCGAAGTGTTCATTCCACAACTATATATCTACTTAGTTGGTGAACATCTCCCGGGAATTGTTAAATTTCAATTTTATTTTTATCGAGTAAAAGTCTTCAAGTTTTTATTAATATTCAAGATCATGTTTATAACACTGATGTACAGGGTACATAGGGCGGATCAATTGGACTGCAGAGCTCGCGAAACTAACCTTGTCCCAGAATTTTGTAATGCTACTCGTTCTTTCAATTTCCAGAATTCGAAACGTCGGGACCCAAAGTGGGGATTCGATAAAACGAAAAAGTAACACGGGACGAACGAAAAAGATGAAAAAATCCTGAAGGAGACGCGGGGAGAAAGAAAAGTGAGAGGCGGCTTGGGCGGGCACTGTACTGTAATTCACGCACGATTCACCTTTTCGGAATGTACCAAACTCCAAAACGAGTGAGAGCCGAAAGGCGAGAGGAGTTTGGGGGAGGAGGCTAGGGGAGAGAAAAGGAAGGGATAAAAAAACCAGGGGAGAAGTCGGAGCAAACAAAGATTCACTTGGCGGCGGCGCGGCGCTCGCAGGTACGGCAAGCACACTCGAGTGTCGAGAGGTCGCGCACGTTTCGGCAGCCTAATTAGAGCGTCACCGGCGGCCAAAGAGTCGGCAAACACGACAGTGTCAGGAGGAAAACCCCCCCAGCTGGAGGATCGATCCTTTGGCTCGCGCAATCGTCAGCTCATTCGACGGCTCGTGGTAGTTTCGCGAGTGGAATTTCGCGACTGGTCGTACGTTGGAATCCTGCGCGGAAATAGAATGCCAACCGGTTCTTTCGTGTTATTTAGTTCATCGAGCTACCCGTATGGCGGAGAAAAGTGTCGGGCATGAAGTCCGACAGAAGTCTGTCGTGTGTGTTTATCTGACAGTGCGAACTTATGCCAGAGTTTTTCAGCTAAACCCAGTCTTTTTTAAAATCTTCAAAGTTCGGAATCCTTTCTGGGACAGTTTTGCGCCTGATTTTCATCCAGACGAATTGAGGGATTCTAGAATAATAATCAATTAATTTTAATTCAAATACCATAACCCGTGTTCTTGTCCGACAGCAGGAATAATTTGAAAAATCCAACCTCGTTTTTCATCTAATAATAATCAAACAATTTTACTCATCTGACAATGACTTTATGACCACGGTATTATCCTTGTCATCGTCAGATGAGTGAAATTCGCCATGTATCAACAGATGAAAATAAAGATTGGAAGCTACTAGTCAGCCTATGAGGTACTTTATGAACACTTTGTGGCCTTTGTTTTCATTTTCAGATGGTTTCAAACTTTCCCGAGTGATTCTTTCAATCCTTTCTCCCTTCAGATTAGTACTCAGATTACAGAGTATACTCTTAAATCAGTTATATATTATTTTAGAATCCATCAAATTTTCTGAGTAAAATCATAGTACAAAATGTCCCAGACACATTGCCAGACTTTGAAGATTCGAAAAAAAGCTGGATAAAACTGTGTGTCAAAGTCTGGACTTGGAGCGCGACTGCGTCATTAAAAAATGAAAGTCTGCAGGCACAGCTCGCAGTGGAAGACACGCGCGAGAAATGTCCCAGTATTTTATTTTTCCACGCGGCTTCGCGTAATCGAGTTTATCAAGTTAGTCGGAGAGAGAACACAATATCAACGTACATCATATTCGCCCGGAATTTATATCCTTCAATTTCCACTCTTTCTAAACTGTTTCACCGGGGCTCTCTCGCATTCCCGAGCTTTTGCTGCTGAACAGCGGCAACTGAGACAAGACAAACGCACTCTAGCTTTTTAATATGCCAGCGAAGAATATTTGAGAATAAGTTTCCCGAGCATTTGAATATGTATTTGAATTATGCTCTCTGTCTCTCTGCCCACCCGTCCCCTTCTCCCCCGTCTCTCGCTTTCCGCGAGTTCTACCACTTCATTTTCCTCATCCACTGCACGAGCCACCAGTACTGAATGGACCCAGGTGTATTAATTACACTTAGAACTCGTGAAAAACTCGAGCCGCGCGCTGCGACGCGCATTCTTTTATAGAACATTCTTTTCTCGGGGAAATATGCGGCTCTGCTCGTATTTTCCGGTGCAGTGTCAACTTCCAGAGCGAGATATACTTTGAATTGAACTTTCAAATTATTTTGTGATGTAAAGAGAACGGGGTTGCTTCATAATTGCATGGGGTGGGAAAAAATGACAGGAGAAAAATGGAATACTTCTTGCTTGGGTCTATTTGTATGAGTATCGCGCCGGTTTATTGGCGATGATTTGAATTTGAAATGAGGGACACTAGTCATTATCCGACTGCGGAAGTTTATGCAGTAACAATGCTGCGGGGAACAATTTGATTGATATGTTGTTGCTAATTAATTTATCACCTACGTGAGAAGAATATTCGAAAGCTTGCAAGAGAATAATATGCACAAACATTGTGCAATAACATGCAGTAGTAGAATGAATGACATTTTATAAATAATAATAACAGACAAATTATATGAACACATTGGGAATTCTAAATTGAAGTGACGATAAATTACAATATTCCTTTGAAGATTTTCTGGTATGAATGAAACAATAATTTGTATTCTGTGATTAATCTCTTAACATCTCTTAACATCAAGTTATATTCGTATGTTTACAATTGCTTCTTTACATAGATGGAACAGCATATGCTATGAAGAATTTATTCAAAATATGAAAAATTTTTGAACATATAGAAATTTAGAACAGTGTTAACTTTTAATCAAAACTTATGAAACATATGACATATCGAGATGCATGTACAAAATATGCGAATAGTCAAATATTACGAGTAAGTGAGGATAATGTGATGTAGAATATTATATTTCATCAAAATCTGGCGAAAACCGCAGTCTACCAAATCACGAAAGAATCGTTTTTTGGAGTAAGTGATGGATTTTTCGAGAATAACACCATAAAACATTCACATCCAAAAAGAAGATAACTACTAATTTTTCTTGGAAAAAAATTATTCCATCGATTTTGCAATGAGTTCTTTATGACAATCAACCTGATGGGTCTCGGCGTCAATGGCTCAACGCACACGTAGTTTCGAACAGTCGTAGTCCCTACCTGTGAAAAAAAGACGACCAGGAGGTCGTGGATTCGATCTACGCCAAGAGAGGATCATCTTTCGACCAAGACTGTGCTCAAGACTGACTGCCGCGTAATATAAGATTCGCCAGAGTACTTGGTTAAGCTGAAGGTTAAGGTTAAAAAAGATCAAAACGAACTTAAAGGAATTCAACACGTCCACTCGGAAAATCCAGTTTTTGAGGTCAGAACGTGTTCTGTTACATGTTCCGAGAGGTGCAAGATACAATTTACCCACAGACTCATCATTTCAAGAACGCCAAAAAATCATGGGTCTTTCAAACTACTGGACAATATTGAGCTGACAAGACCAGACTGGATTCGGGCACCAAGAAATAATCATCGAGGGACTCCGTTTAGTTTCGTCTACCAGTCGGTACCGGGCGCCATTGGCGTGTGGATTCCCTTCTGGCAAAGCATCCACGAACAAAATCCAAATTCGGCGAACTTTCGACTCGAAATAAAAACACTATCGGGTGGAATGTAGCTCACACCGATATCCGCAGAGTTTCCAGAGTGGTAACTCGTGTGAAAAGTAAATGACGCTAGGGGGCGCAGCTGCGCGCGGATCGATCCTCCCGGGATTAATCACACTTGCGAGGCATACAGTCGAGGAATGTTGATGCCGGCTTTCGCTTACCCTCTCGCTCGAGATTCGGAGCTAGTACGTGTGTGTGTGTGAGGACTGTGGGTGGGAGGTGTAAGTGGCGTTCCGTGTACAAGCCGAGCTTTTTCCCCGGGTCTTACTTCTGCCTTCTTCGCCTCCTCCTCCACCTCCTGGGCTCGCGTGAAATTACCGGCGCGCCGCGTGTGTCGGGGGGCTGAGTTTGCTGCTTGTTATCTCGTGTACGCCTTCTCCCACACCCACACCTGATGGGCCTCTCGCCTCTCCTGCACGCCCGATTCACTCGAGTCACGGATGAATCTTGTGTGCCTCGAAAACATCGAATAAAGACAAGTATTTAGTGGATACAAGTTGTTTGTGCTCCAAACGCATGTAGTATGTGAGTGCAGCCAATATGGCCCTGAAGTTAATGTAGTCGGCCCTCTCTGATGTTTTGTATTTCTGCTCTTTTCTGGGATGCACAAGTGGCGCTCGAGCGTTATGTTATTGGTATAGTATTAAAAGAACATTTCGCATCGCTCCACAGCCGTCATTTTGCACTTGGAAACCACTGTTTTACAACACTTTCAACTTTAACTACCTACTTTCTTCCTCCATTTCTTATTCCACTCTGCTCACTAAATTACAATAATCAACTCTAATCATTCTCATTTTTTTTGCGTGTAACTATCTGATGTGAAGGCATACCGCATATTTCGATTCATCAAGTCAATCTTTTGTTTTTTTGACTGAAAATTCCATTTTTCGCCGATGCAATAAAAATGAGTTGCCAAATGTGCCTCGTGCAGTTGATCAAATGCTAAATTACTCGGCAACGTTTTCAGTGGACATGAATGGACATGACATAATTACTAGATATAGAAGGAAGTACGACTTGTCAGATGGCTAAAATATGTGAATTGATGAAAGACAGCCTGGACTGGGATACGTTGAGAGGGTTGAATCATAAGGTGGGGCACTATACCCACATTTTATAAATGTCGTCTTGGGTAATTTCGAATGATATAATGATCCTCTTAGCTGTTGAACAATCATTCGACAACCCGCTCGTGGAATTACAAAATTTCAATTTTATCATGGCTAAATTTTCGAAAAATCCCCAGGGGATGGCACATGAGCTACGGCCTCCTCATACGGTATTATTCATCAGTCGTGCAACTCGCGCTAATGAATAGTAGTTGTACAGAGTACGCATCATAATTTGGTACATTGTTTCCGGCTCGCTTGCGCTGTCTGCACGCGCAACAAAAACATGGCTAGATCACACTTACACGCACGCACGCATACAGTACACAGCACACATTCAAATCAAGGCCTGAGCGTTGAATGGGTGTAACGAAACGAATACGAGTCCGACACAGGCGAATAAAACAGTATTTCGCGCGGCGCGACTCCCGCGATTGATTATCTCGTCGCTCGAGCCTCGAATGCCATGTTCTCACTTGGGCATATCGGGATATAGCCGTGCGTGCGTGTGTGTGTGTGTCTGTCCGTGTATACGTCTAGCTATATCATAGCGTGTATTGTGGACGTACTTGAGATATTTACGAGCGGATTCCGGCACGTGGATTACGCGCTTTCAGAATTTTCTCTTGCGCGTCGTCGGGAGATAGGGGCGACGGACGTATATAGCTCTGAGCCGCCGGGATATACACCGTCTCTCGCTCTCTCGCTCTCGAGCTGATCAAGTTATATGTGTCGCGCCCCGCAAGATTACAGCACAAGATAGAAATGAGAAATGAAACTCGGCTCGTGGCTCCATCTTCCAATTGGTATTATATATATGCTGAATTCGCACATTTTTGTAGGCGGCGTACACACGACGTATCGCGGTTTCTTGGGACCTCGTGTAGTTGACTTGGAAAAATTGATTTTTCCTTTGCTGAAAGGGGAGGGGGATGGATTATACGAAATATGACAAATAAACAGTACAACCCAAATGCCACGAAAGAATTTGTATTTTCAAATGATCAAATTATCTTACAAATAGGTCTGTGTATATCCATGTAAATCCACAAACCGCACTCATGAACTACAAAAATATTTAGCATTTACACTTTCAGGCGATTCTATGTGACGCTACATACGCATAGAAAAAAAAAGGAAAGACCCACGAAAAGTTGTTTCCGGCGTGGCCGCTACACCAGGTCCCCCCTCCTCGATAAACATCAACGTCTCGTGTCTCGCGCCCACTATGACTCTAATGCAAATTCGATCTTTCCGCATGGCGCGAATCTCAATTCGAGCCCGGCGAAGCGTCAAAACATTGAATCATTGGCGAGTGCGATTTGGAGATCGGCGCGTACGTCACACGCGACTTGGCGCACATGTGTAGCGGAGCTCGTACGTACGCATGTATCGTAGTGCTGTAAGCCGACGCGGGCTCTCGTGCATTTGCATGAGGACAAAGCTCCGTTTGGTCCGGCCGGACCCGGGGCGCAAGTCCGCGCGCCGGAGTTTTAATGAATATTTTATGCCCGCTTTTCCAGATGAAAGACAAATTCGATTCGCACTCGGCGACGGCGACCGGCCCACCCTTCAGTTATACGTTTTCAAACCCCTTTCCCTTTCTCTCTCTCTCCCGGCTTACGTACCTCGTAAATTCTCATTTCCATCTGCAATCCATAACTTTCGTCGAATTAATTTTTAATTAAGCCCATTACGCTGCCGTGGAAGATGGACAAAGTTGCGCAGGGGCGCGTAATTTATGTTATATATGTGTAATAGCGCAGTCACTATAATTTCAATGTATATATATATGCGTCAAGCTTAATCCTTCTTACGAATGTCCATAATGACTGGAGCGTTCGGCTCCGCGAGGACGATTCGATATTATATCCCATTAGCATACATATGTCCCGCGAAGCTCGAGGCGTGTCTATTCGCAGCCGCGCGGAATGGAACAATGGGAGTAATCCGTCGACGAGGCAAGAAAGAAAACAAAATCTACGCGGCGCAGCGGTGATTGAATTAGCCGGGCAGATGTGTCGTGTTTGTCCGCCCAATAAAACAATCGCCGGTAAAATCTATAGCGCCGCATAAAACGCCCAGGAGTGATATATGTATATAGATAGCCAATTAGTTTGCAAATCTACCGTTGGCCCCGATCTCCGCGGCAATATTTACCTAACTACTGGACCTCAAAGTGAGAGCCAATACATTCGGGTCAGTGGCGTACCGATAAAAATAAACATAACCCAGAAGAGAAGGGGCAGGACGAGCTCGCCAATCTATAACCCGAGCAAATCGAAGCCTTCTCTTGCTTGCTGATGAAAAATAAAAAAAAAGACCGATCGGAAGAAATATTTGCTTTGAAAAACGCATTTTCATTTACGAAGGAAGATTATTTACCATATAGTATGGAGGAAAAGGTTTTTCAACGAGTTCATTGTGACATCGACATCTTGTTGTAGTGAAATCAAATATGCTTCTCGATTATGTAATTATAGCTATTTGAGGTTTTTTTGTAAAATTCACTACTCAATTTTTCAATGTAACATTCCAATCCGAGCTATGCAGGCTTGAATTGGAGATAATTATTCACAATCGGACACCACTGCCTTCGGCTACTAGTTACAAATTGACAAATTGAAAATCGAAATAGTCACAATATTAAGATGTGGTTGACGTTTTGCACAAATATTTTTCATTCTTGAACGACAACGGAAAACTTATATGAAAGTATGATTAAATTTACTAGAAATGTGGTCCAATTTATGTGGTTGAAGCAACTATATCCATATAGTTTAGGAGTTTACCATAGCCAAAATTGATTCTGACAATGAATTTATTCTTTATAGCAAGGAAACATGTTGAAACTACCATTCCTCATCATACCGCGTGTCACGGTAGATTTTACTCGGGCGATTTTTCTCAGCGCACGCAACGGAAATATAAAAAGGAGAATTGCCCAGCCGGTTTCGCCAGCTTCTCCGTATCGACGTTTGGTCGTAATAAATCACGGCCCGAGCCCAACCGGCGCGGGAAAACCCCATCTCGAGCCATTTATTGTCAACGCTCGCCGCTACCAACCCCCCCTCCGCCCCGCCAGACCGAAACAGAGACGAAGAGATACGGATGGATGCGAGACGGAGGCGGAAGAATATTTAGGGTTGTATATATGGACGGAGGGAATAAAAATTGCGTTGAGAGTGGCGGAGCATATTTTTGCGCGGATTGGCTCACTCAGAAGCTGGCCGTAAAATTTACATGAATACATATCTTGCTTGGGGAGAAACGTGTTTCGTAATTTTTTTTCCTCTTCTGGTAACACAACTTGGGGACAAATCAATTTAGCGACTCCGATTGTTTTCGATAAGATGAATTGTGGAAATCGTATGAGTTGTTTTCAACAGTGGAAGCTTCTACAAAGTACCTATGAACCCGAAACCTATCAAACATTCAAGTGGTTGTTTTTACAAAAATTATGAGCGATGATTGTTTCTATATTATTATCAATTCATAATGACCATCTTCCAGTGATACTTGGTGCTCATCTAGCAACGAAAGGTTACCATACCTATTGGGTCTGAAATATATATATATATATATATGAATATGATTCCTTACATACTGGAAAATGAAGTACGTGTTTAATGATTTAAAAGATCCACAAGCGAGTCAGGTTGAGAAAAACTTGAAATATATTGAGAAATTGGCGTTTTGGGCTTCTTTGCACTGTCAAAGTGCATTCGCATTAGTAGCTGCTATTATATTACAGTGATCGTATTTTGAAGATTATGAAAATAACAGATAAATACTTCGAATATTAGAGAAACTAGATTCATTCGTGGTAGAGGAGTCATATTCTCTAAATGTATTATACTCGCATTTCATTATGATAGGCATTTTTACTTGAATCAAATGTAACAACATCAGACAACGATCGATATCAAAAATCACTTGGAAATTCAGTAGGATAATTACTTAATTCAATGGGTCAAAATGATGAGTCTCAGTTCCAGTATACTTCGATGGAACTCAAATTTGTTGCGTCATAGATCGAGCATTCCATTCCCCCCTCGAAACGAAGTATCGTTTTTACAGTGTACACCGAGTTGTTACAAGTATATTCTCCCGTCAGTGTATGATAGTACTTGTTTACGGGGCGAAGGTAAAACAGAATCTAAACATCGAGTGGGTATTTGGGCAGGGATAGATATATACATGTATACACCGTAGGGCAAAAGTCATTGACGCGCGGCCGAATCCCCGGGTGGAGCTGTCTAATCCAAGAGCATACACGGGCCCGAGGGGCTGGAGGACGCGGGGGCTGTCAGGCTCAGGTGACCGAGAGGTAAACAGACAGAATCAATTCCAGGGCACTAATAGCCGACTGCACCGATTCCCCGGCCCGTCTTCGTCTTCGACCTCGTTTCGCCCTGATTTGTCCATGTGCTCACTGCAAATATGCGACCGAGCGAGCTCGAGCTTACGTATACGTGGAACACACCTCAATTCGCTGTGTACCCTCTCCAGGACCAACCCACCCGCGTCCAAGTTCAACTGAACCGCGGAATGAGCTGATGCGCAAAATACGTCTGGCGGAAAATTCGCGAGTGCTTGTGGTATTCTCGTGCTACCAAGAACTACCTGCGCCGAGGCAGAGAGAGAGAGAGAAGAGAACTGCGAAGATTAGACTGCGCATCACATCAGAAATCAATATTACTTTGGTTAATGTCCATTAGTCGGAAATCACGAGCGAGAGAGAGTGAATTCAGTGGAAGATGGTGAATAAATAATTGCAGGTCCCTCATCTTGATTTTGCAAGTTACCCGGATGATTTTATTACGCGAGAAAAAAACACAACATGGATTATTGGCATTGGATTTCCGCAAACTGATGTCTCGACTCAATTCATATATTTTGTTGATCTCTTGCTGTCTTGAATTCATAACTCAATATTGTTGATTCGAAACGATTTTTGAGGTCAATGCAACTTAATCATCAATATGACCGTCTTCGATCTTGCTTTAACTCTATTCAAATGGATGATGCGTATAGCCATCAGGCAGCTAACGACCGTTATCCTGGAGATATTCATGAATAATTATTGGTTTTAGACATACATAGTATGTGCATATACCATATCTATATCCACGTATATATCTATGCATTTCCGTAAATACAGATATATTACATAATATGAGCAATTTCACCAATAACCGACGATTGACCCGGTCTCACTATCATGGAATTTCTTTCTCATAACAACTGTATTTTAAGCTGTGAAACAGAATATCAGCTATCAGAAAAGATTATCATCTTATTAAACTCTAATAAATACTCTTAAAATTATGAATGCAACTCGGAAAAATTCCAAGCTTAATGGAATATTCAGTTATAGATCTCTCGAGTGTTCGCAGAAAACCCATAGTTAAAATTATGTGTATTGAATATGAATATGACTCACTATATATCACTCAGAATTTCGAGAGAAAATGGTAAAAGTTGAAAAAAAACTTGAACGGTTGTAGAAAAACAGTACCCAAATACCTACCCACCTCGAGAAGTTTCAGCAAAATTAGACGGACCCGGAAGTCTCATTCTCCGCTTGTCAATGTGTCAACCATCAAAACTAACACTACAGAGCAAGAGAGAGAGAGAGAGAGAGAGAGAGAAAGAGAGAGAAAGAGAGAGGGGGTGAGCTGCGTTGATTGATTGTCGCTCGATCGTTACCCACTCTAGAATTGCATAATTTCGCGCTTCATCCCGCCCCCCGATCGAGTCGGCCGGGCTTTGATAATTCGATTCTACGGTCAGCGAAGCGAGTGCGCGCGCAAGGCGCATCACGCACGAGGAGCCCGCGGAGACTCTTTCCCACGCGCCGCCCATTATTCCCCACCGACATCTGCGTCACGGCGATTCCCCGTCCGCGAGTCAGCTGTTGGCCGCGTGTGTCGGCCGGGGGTCCGACATTCGATTATCCGCGGCCGGCTCTCGCGCATTTGCACCGACGCCGCCGCCGCCGCCCCCCGTCGCGCACGTGCGTCCCACTTCCGACCCAGCCCCCCCTCCCCTCCAACCCCAGCTCCTCTTCTTTTCGAGCTCGATCAACGGGTGGATGATATCCGACTCACTCGCGGGGATGTGGGGCGACTCCCCGGCTGCGCGATGACCTTGCACACTCGGGTCGCGATAAATCAATGCCGAATTGTTGCCCGACCGTCTGTGTACGCGTTCGGTACTGCGCTTCTTTATCCCGGATCGTTCACACGATACTAAGATGATTAATTCCTCATTTCGTAGCTCTACGTTTAATTCGTAGTTCGTTTTTTTTTAAATAGTGATGGAGAAAAATAAGAAAATAATCGTTTGCATTTGGGAGAATCATAGTATGATACTGCCAGATTTCAATAATATATTCCCTATATTTTAATCCAATTGAATATTAGAAAAAAACTATATAGAATATGTATTTCAACGTAACATGCCCCTTTCGGGTGAAAATATTCTCCAAAAAGTTTTATAGTAACCAAGGAGTATACGTGCGTTTCTGCTATAAAACTGCCCTTAGACGTAAAATTCTTTTATTCGGGGGATTCAAGGCAGTTGTACGGTAGATTGAATAGGAGTATGTGAAATGAATTATATTCGATAATGAGATGAAATTGAAATAATTATAAATTAATAGGGTGCCTATAAATTAATGCAATGAGATACATAAAAGGTAGTATGGACCATTATTAACTTGAAAATACTAACGCAGTGTGAAGCTACTCTCAACAGAAAAAAAAGTTAGTCAAGTTACATAGAAATGATCCGATTCCTGAAAAGCCTTCAGAACGCCCATTAAACTCGTCGCAATCGCGAGTCGTTTCCATTACTGAATCCCGCGCGCTCCGACCCGTCAACAATAGCGAGAGCTTGTTTTCCACTAGACGCCGAGTATGAGCTTAATAGAGCTGTACGATGCCGTGAGGGGGGTAGGGAGCGGAGGGGGGGGTCGGCCCCCTGGTATTCCTAGAAATTTAATAGTGTCTCGCGCTCGGCCGCAGCCGATTTTCACTGGGAGAGTCTGGGGAGGGGGGGGGGCGATGGTACTCGGGAATGCGTCGGGTTTGCTGCTGTTGGGAGGGGGTTGGTGGGGTGGGGGGAGGGTAAAATTGAAACACGAGAATGCCAATATAATCGATTCGTCGCGGATTCCGTTCGTCGCGGCTGCTTGAAATTTCGAATTCTGGGACAGCTGTGGTATTGGGCGGTCGGCTGCACGGGGGGCGAGGAGGGATAAGTGATCGCGGCGCTCGAAACTGTAATTAATACCTGCGCGCGGCCCCGGTTCGTTTGAGCCCGTGACTTACGAGCCTGTCCGCCCCCGGCGCGCCACACCGAATTACCCGGTGGCGGCACCAGTCGCCTCCCTCCCCCCGCCGCCGCCTCCTCTGCCCCTCGCGGGGAGAACCAGCCCATTTGTTATCGGCCCAAGTTTGCCGCGCTCGCGCGCGCGAGAGAGAGTTTTGCGTTGAGCCGTCGCCCCGACGAAGCCCCGTTGATTTTGACGGGACACCCCTCCCCCTCCCCCACATCAACTTTGTCGATCGTTATCGCTCGAGCGGCGCGTCACGTGTGTATATTCTAACGTTGATTCATTGCCGTGTTTATATCCATACCCGATACTCGCGACTCGTTGATTACTCCGCTCACGCGTCGTGACATAGACTCGGTACGTCAGAGCCGACCGGAGAGGCGAAGCAGCTGTTGAGAATGCTATCACCTTCTCGCGTGTATCTATCTCGAAAACGATTATTTGCCACTGTGATCATCACCCGTAGTGTTGATTCACAGCGTTTTTAACGAATTTAAAGTTAAGAAAAAAACGATTTCTCCAAAAGAGAAATATATTACATATTTTCCGAAACACCTCGAAAACAAACTGACTTGGGATCGTTTTACTCCTGATACATTGCGTGTATGACTTGAGAAAATTTCTTCGATCTATGCATATCGGGCTCTGAGATATTAGCGATTGGGGATCGATTTGGTCTGGTGTATTTTATCCACGCTGTTCCTGATGGTAAATTAGTTTGACTATGATCAATCAGAAATCGGGTTCCACGGGAAATGTTTACAATAATTTCAATAGCTCCCACGAAGAAAGGCACATCTCAGAAACTAAAAAAAAATTGAACCATCAAATTAGTTTTCCTTTGTCTTGAAATTCTGGGATGCTTGCTTCGTGGAAAAATTTCTATGTAGTTTTCTCCATAGGAGGCTAAGATTTCGATGTGGTCACCTTCAAGGATCAGCTGAGATTTTAGATGTTTCAGAAAATGAACCTACGAATGATGTATAAACTTCCCATAAAACCCGATTTTCTATCCATTTCAGTCAAACTTTTTTCACCTTCAAAAACAGTGGGTACCAATTGGATAATCTATCATGTGGTGGTTAACATTCAACTCTGCACGGCTGTAAAACAGATCAGATTGAAATCTGTTGAGTGTTGAAAAGCTCGATCTGACTCTCTTGCACTTGAACCCCGTTCTCTCGCTCTCTCTCTTTCTCTTGAGGACGTTGCCCTTTCCGTTTGTTCGCTGTTCATTTCGCTCGACTCTAAAGTCCCTTTGGCATCTGTCGTACTGAATTCAATCAGAATTCAATGCGACTTCACTCTCTCTCTGTCTCTCTCGCCCCCCCCTGCCTCCCTCCTTCCTTTCTTTCTTCTCTCCGTCGACGAGCGAGTTAGTCGAAAGCGCCACTTGCCGGATTTTCCTTCGCCAACTCGAGCGGAATTGTGTTTTTGTCCTTGCCAAGAACTAATGATACCGATTGAGCAAATGTTGATTCATCGCTGCGTGGATAAATCTCTCTCCCAACTTCCTACACTCGATGGATCACCATCTGCGGCTCAATTCTCCCGGCCGATACGCCAATGAATTTGCTCCTTTATCGAGCACCCGAAATACTCCTGGATAATTTATGCAAAGGAGCATGTTCACTAGTCAGAGAAAAGTCATTGATAATCGGCATGGACCAAACGATGCATGCAAAGTTTCTCTCCAGTTATTCAGAACGAGGGTTGTTTTTCATAACAAACATCCCTTCTGCGCTCAATTTTTAACCTCACTGTATCATTTAATTCAACAAACTTTGCAATGCATATAGAGACATCTCGTGTCCATACGAACTAAGACTCGGGAGCATCCCTAAACAATATCGGTCCATTTCTAGGCATGATCCATGCATGATTTTTTCGCTTTGGCTCACTTCAAGCTCCTCGTCGTCTCGTTTTTTTTCTCTCAATGTGATACTGAGGAACGGGAGTTTACGACAAATGTGTATAGAGGGCGCTTTGAAAAAATAATAACTCGAGGAAGTAAACTGGACGAGGCATATTCGATAGAGGAGGAGATGGCCGGGGGTTGAAAAAGCGTCCGTGGTCGGACGAAACGCGTTTCCTCGCACGGAGATTGATTAAAAAGCGTGAATTTTTTACCTATACGCTTCCGCACCCCTTTGTCTCGGCGAATCAATATATCTCGGCTCTCGCTCCATTTTACGGGACAGACTCGGGCTGAAACTCCATCAAGCCTTTCGCGGTGGCCAGGGGGCAAAAAAGCCTCGCGTGTGTGTGTGTGTGCGCGCGCGCTGTCGGATACAAAGCAGCCGTCCCACCCGCGGGCCGGCGCACATCAAGTGGAACAAGAGCCTGATGGTCAGACGCGCGCGCGCCACCGACGCCGCCGCCGCCGCCGCCGCTGGTACGTCGCCGCACTCGGCCGTATTATAATAGCTGCCACTCCGAGTGCTGGCGTAATTATACCAGAGCAGCTCAGCTCGTCGTCGATTGTGTACCAAGCTACAGCGTGCAACCGGATCGACACATGAGCAAACTGTTTCTCCCTCGAGATGACAATCGAAAAAAATCAAATTCACTCTATACGCTGATAAATGAATCTCGGGAAGTTGGTTACGTTGACAATTGCCTTGGAAAGCCATGAATATTTTGGCTTTTTTGCGTATTGCATCGCTTTAGTCGCGTGAACTATAAGCTATGAGAGGGAATAATATTTACCAAGTAACATATGTAACCGAGAGACTGCGAGCGCGTGGCTTCCTCTGATGATTATCAATGGAATCAACGTTGGACATTGACGATTCAATAGAAACTGAGGTGACGAGGTCGGAAACCACTGAGATCGGGTGAATCTTTTATGTTACACCTTTGATACGAAGGTTTGGTATTGGGTCCGTTTAGGGGGGTCTTACGAGAGGGTCATACCAAAGGGGTAACGTAAGCTACAATAAATGAACAATGTTGCCCGAATAATGAATATTCGACTCAATCTGCAAAAACAGAAGGATTTGCGGCAATTCCAAATTAAAGTCTGACGCATCGATGATTTAACGTGACGCCTGAGGCAATAGCCGACGGGAATCACTGAGGGGTCTTGACAATCGTTTACGCTACCCATTTGGTGTGACCCCGCCGAAATCGATGCGGCCTTGACAATTTTTCATGCCCATAAATGGTAAGCTATGCAAAAGTCGTATATCATTACCCGAATAACATGAATAATATCGATTCGATTCGCAAAAACAAAAGTATATTCATTGCAATCGCCCATCACAATTATGTCAGCCAAATCAACTTCCGATATTGGTGATTCATCGAGACGACAGCTGACGGAAATTACTGGACTCTCGACAGTTGTTTGCGTTGTCTGTTTGGTATGTCCCACATTTAAATCGACAGCATACTATCTCCAGATATGCTCCCCGAGCTCGGAGAATAAATTTGTATTTCCGCGAACGGGAATAAGCTGACAACGATCAAAAGTTCTTTGGTCTTCTTACTTCTTCGAAAATTTCAACAGGGAATCAGAAGCCAGGTAAAACATTGGACAATATCGCTTGAGGAGAATCGAAGTATTCACGGCGAATCCTATACAACGATCGTCAACCGAACTCTCGACGTGTCGGCTCTCCGACGCGAATCGATACAACAGCCAGTCCTGACTGAACCTCGCCAATTACAGCTCGTCGATTAGATCCTCCGATAGTCTCGAACGAAGATTCGATTTTCGAAAACCGCCGGCGAGCGATAAAGCTGCGCTCGAGAAAAGCGCATCAGTCCGAGGAGAGGCGAGTGCGGTCGTCGGGACGCATAATCCGATTGTCCAGCTTCAGGTGTGTCGCCGCCGCGAGTTGCCGAGGGGAGACTCGCACGCAAAACGGAGGACGCGTGAGCGGGCTCGGGCTTCCGGCCGCGCGTTATATACCGGCCCGATATACACGTATATATAGATGTATATCGATCGAGAGGGCAGCGTGCAGCCGCGCAACCGCACGAGGCTTAGTTTTACGCGCGCCTCGCCCCCCGGCTCGCCAATTAATATTATTTATCGACGTCTTAATCGGGCGCGGCTGTATCGGCTTGCGGTGCTGGCCCCGACACACTCTCTCTCTCTCTCTCCAGCTGCGGCTTCCCCGTTCTCCTCAATGGATGTGCGCGTGTGCCCAGCAGCCGGACGACAAACCCAACATTAATTTCAAATGAGTTGGCCGGCCCCAAAGTGCGGTCGAATCGCGCACACAACGAGCCCGCAACCCACAGCCTCCGGGATTTTGTTTTGCAAAACACACGCCGATGCGGTTGCGATCGGGAAAATTTTATTTTCGCTAGAGGGGGGCAACTGCTCGGCGCTACGAGCGGTGGATTTTTCCTGTCGCTATAAACGGTCTGCTGGATGGAGAAAAAAGAGTTTAGAGCGTATCGTCTTGTTGTAGTCAGCTATGTACAGGAATTGAATGCAAGTTTTTGTGCATTTCACATGCGAGTATTTGAGAATACAGATATTCTGTATGTATTAGTCATTGAATATACTCGTATGTATTTAAATATGATTTTTTTTCAATACTTTACTCAAATACGAATTCTCGGTATTTCGTATCTAATGAATTGAATACTGAATTTACCCATCTCTCATTGCTCTGATGGAGAGTAATCAAATACAAGTATGTGGTGAATGAGAATTGTTCAAATATTTATATTCAAAATACATGCGTTTGAAGACTCGTATTTCCGATAAGTATTTGAAAGAACAACACGTATTTCCATCGAGAGGATCATTTCTCGACCAAGATTGTGCTCAAGACCGATAGCCGTGTAAAACTCGAGAGAGGACTTGGGTAGTCTCCGAAAGAAAAAAAAAACAAAAGGACATATACTTATCGTCTTGGAAATGGGCATTTAATCAGCCGTGCGTGTTATATTAGCAAACGATGAGTCGAGACGCAGCAAATGAGGGAGAGATGCAGGGTAGACAACTACTGGACGGAGAGATCCGAAATCCGAGCGATCCGTCGTACGGTCCGACCACGAATTTTTTTCCCCGGTTAAGCCTCGGCTTAATACCGCGTGGCCGAGCCCATCTCGTCGCTCGAGCCATTTATAGAGCGGACCGCTGCTCGGCCGCAGGCCAAAGCTCGAGGGGCTGGGGCTGACTGCCGCCCGCCCGTTACCACTGACGCGCTCTCCGTCACCCAGACCACGCGACACCTCCACCATCTTTTCCATTTGGACCATGACGCCCCAGACGCGTGCGGCTTCTCCGTCGGATTACCTACGCGTTACACCTCCATTCCACTTCGACGTTCATCCTTGTTTCGGTGCCTCCCATGGAGAAAAGCACGTTTTAAATTTTGACCGAACAAAAGCGCATGAGGTGAAAAATTTGCAGCATTGCACAGGATGAGATGACGATTTTGTCCATCTGAAATTATACAAAGGTAGATGAACGTCTTTTCCAGTTTTTTGTTTTCGCGAAAAATCGCACTCCACGCGAGGATTGGATTTTACGAGGAAAAATAACCAAGAAACCATGTTATTTGCCGAGGGAATGAATATCGAGCACGAGTTCATTAGTTGTGGAGTGAGCTCAGCTCCACCAGCTACATTCGGATGTACGCTGCACTGACGATTTATGTTTATATACGTTCAAAATTTGTTATCAATCCGTGTTCTTGAATTTCAATGCAAGTTAATTCTCTCGCGTACTCATCAAATTGTTTCAATATGCACCGTCTCGATACCTATACATTAGAATTCCGTTCATATAGTTTGGAACGCCCTTAATTCGTGGAAAATAGGTTTGCGAACGATTTTAGAGGGCCGAAGCTGCATTTGCAACTTGAGAATATGTAGCTGAGAATCAATATACCCTTAGACGATAATCTGATTTTCATCTTATATAAACCGTAACGATCATGTGTCATTGGGTTTTTTCTATGAATAAAATATGAAAAAATTGTTGGAAAAGTCTGAAAAATTATGGAAAATCCTGGAATCATTAACTTTTAACTTTATTTTCATAATTTTCATAATTTTCACTCAATTTTCTACCTCATCGTTTATCAGAGACCTGCGTCGATTGTTTTGGCTCAGGCACGAGCAACTCGTGGTTACCATCTAATGGTTTATTTTCACCCTCGAAGGATTTTCGCTCTCCAAGATCATTTTCGAACCTCTCTCGTGTTTATATCAAGTTTTGAAAACAGCCGTGTTATTAGAATCTCAGAACTCACTAGTATTGACCAAACAGGCTGAAATTGACTGTTTTGTAGAGAATTCAAGCGAAACGTTCAACTTCTTTATACGTTGTTAAACTTACTTGAATTAGAATTTAGAAGCCGTGCATTGATCAAAGATGAACTCGCTGATATATTTTGAATTTTTTAAAACTTTATTTTATCGCTGCATGATAAAAAATGTTCTGTCGATTGAACGCCGCGTCTTACAAAACTTACGGGCAATCGTCGATTGGATGAGCAAAATGCGGGTATGGTCTACCTTGGGCACGTTGAAAATTACGGGGTAAACGATCAGCGTCAATTTGGGGTAGAAAGTATTAATTCCTCGGAGCTGTAACGATGTTTAAACCAACCTAGTGTGAGAGTACAACATTTCTACGGCGCGTAATGAAGTAGACTCATTACCAGTAATCCGGCGGGTCACACCTAGGGGGCAATAAGGGATTAATATATGGTTTTGGACATTCTCCATAATTCAAATAAATGTTGTTAGTACAATCCTTGCGGGCCAATACTTGGGTAGTTGGGGTTAAAATGATTAAAAAACTACTAATAATAAAAAAGTATTAATATGAAGTTTGAATTGTTTCAATTCATATACTACCTAACTATTAGCTCTCAAAGAGTATCTTAACAAAATTTAATAGAGAACTAGTTCTGGGGAAGATTAAAGATTATAGTTATGACGCATAAATTACCCGAATTTCGAGGAGAATGACGTATATCTGTATCTATACCTATCTTACTCATGTCACGAGATTATAGTTGCCCAAACCAATAAAGTCACGAGTTGATTGGCTGTGATTTTACAGCTGCTTTCACTTTCCATATACAAGGAGATATTGTACTGATGTTGGAATTTTAATTTTTGCTTTCAGGTGAGTGGAGCGTTCATGAATTGCCGCAGACTTTGAACAGTTGTACCGTGATGGAAAGTTAAATACAAGTAACAAGTGAATAGAAAACTTTTCCAATATTTTATTTTGTTATGAGACAATTAAATACATGTAAATATGATTTTTTCCAAATGCTTCAATCAAATACAAATATCTGGTATTTGGTATATTTGGCTACAGTAATGGGCAGTAATAAAATATAAGTATCAAAAGCAGTAAAAGTAGTACATATAAATTTTCCAAATTATGTACTTGAAATGCATGTATTTAGATACAAATATTTCAAATGAAAGTATTTAAAAGTACTTATATTTCATTTGATGTGTGTTTGTAATAAATTAATCAAATACGTGCATTACATCGCGAATTCGCAAATACTTTAATCAAATGAAAATATTTGATATTTTGAATTAAATGCTGAATTCGCCCATTTCTGTAGTTTTGAGTGTACGCATACAGACTCGTTTACCAGTAACGAGAGAGTGTTTTGAAAACCAGTGGAAGTAATTGTTTGGGGTCGGACTCTATTCACTAGAGAAACGGGTCTACGTATTTCATGAAGTAAAAACGTACATCACGAGTACATTCCGAGTAACTTTGCGCGCGAGTAAAAAGTTTGGAAAAGAAAACGAAGAGTGAGTGAAGAGACACGGTCGGTTTTATCATAAATCACGTAAACAGCATTTTTATCATCCCTCCGCTCGTGAAATGAAAAAAAATAACACTGTGATTTCACGCGGGAGGAAAAAACCTCCGGGTGAGAAGCATTTACAATTTTCTTTATTTCAAGCGGTGAGAAATTGAGGAAACCCTATAGTCGAAAGCTCTGCGCGGCAAAAACTTTGGAATAACTTCCATTTGGTGTAGAGGATTTCAGTGGGCTGGCTTCGATATTCGTTTGCGATGTGAAAATATCACGAGACTGGATGGAAAAACCTTTGATACTTTCGACATACAAGATATAATTATAGTTCAAATACTAGTATTGCGGAAACTCTAACGGAATTTTTTTTTCAATTACTAGAACCATTATTCTGATTAGGTAATCAAGATCTTATCTGCGAATATTTTATTCGAGTTGATAGTCGTGTAAACGACTGGTCTTAACTTTCCCATCAGAAAAAGTTACTCGTAACTTTTCAAATGACAATTTTGCTGCCAGAGCCCGAATAACGAGTTGTTTTTCAGCAGTTAAATATTAAATTTCTGAAGTTCTCGTAGACAAATACCAAATTGAAACCTTCTTCGACTCTTTCGTAATTTTCCCAACTCATTCCAACGGCTCTCTCAATTGTTCCTCTCCGAATACGGGGTCATCTCGTTAATTTTCTGAAATGTACGTTCCGATATGTAACTTGCAAAGAGACACACACCACGCTTATATATGAGGATTTCTATGTAACTTTTGACTTTCCACCATAGAGAGAATTTGCTTTGTTCTCAATTTTTTTTAGGCTCAATAATATTTTTCTCAGGCAAATACTATTTTCATTCAAGAACATCTATTACATTATTTCAATGGCTTCTACGAAGAAAAGAACATACAAATCTCGGGGCGACGATAGTCATATATTAATCTCATGGCGAGGAAAAGCTCATTTTAAATTTTTCGATGAAGAATAGTATATTATGCAGCTGAGAGAGATTAGGCGAAAAGAACGTTTGCTATCCAAGCGCAGCTTTGTAACGAGATTGCGCAAGTGCTGAATTAGCCTAGAAAAGCCAGGGGAAATGTACTATTTTTCGTAACCTGCGGGAGAAAAGTAAAATTCTTTGCAAACGCCAGGCTGGCGTCGCGAGCACGCAAAGTTGGCACTTTGCTCCCGCTGGGACGAAACGACATATTCTAGATCTACCAAGATATGAAATAATGTACAATCGATGGTTCATTTTTTCTAGCGAAATCGTTTTAATTGAACAATTTTTCTATAAAATAAACCATCAAATGAGTTTTCCTCCATCGGAAAATTGTGAGATATGCCTTTCTCCGTGGGAGCTATCGATTTCATCTTATATACTAAAAAAATATAGATATTTGATATAGATTTTTCCATAAAGAGAATGGAATTTCACGTTGAAATTTATATTTACTACTTTTTTCTGATAATTAATTGGACGAAATGAAAGGAAATGAAAATTTCGATTCCGAATTCAATTTATTGCCCGGTTTTCGTCAGAAATACTCAAGTATAGGCTTTCGTTTCATATAAAACGAAATACTTGCGAAACATTGAACATGCTTCTGGTGAATCGCATTGACAAAATTGAGCCGTATTTTTCGTTCCAAAAGTACTTTTATTCCTTTGAGCAACGCCTCGAAAGTCAAATAGAAATGCTCATTACGCGTATCCACTACAAATCACTTTCCGAGTATTTTGCTTGATGTAAAAATCAAACTTGTTTCTCCCCCCCCCCCTTCCCTCCAACCACCCGATGGTTTCAATCGACATTCCCGGGATTTATGTCCGGAACGCGCGCGCGCGCGATTCGCATATAAAATCTCACGCGTCAATTCCGGGTGGAACGTACGATCCCCAATGGACCAATCAATCCTCAAATGAGTCGAGAGTGCAAAGCACGTAGGGAAAAAGCTGGAAAAATTCGGGGCCAAAGAAAGGAGAGTAGTGGGGGGTTGGGTTTGGAGGGGCAGCGACGGGGATGCAAGAAGCGAAGTAGAAATAGAGAAGAATACGGGCAAAGGCTCTTTGGACGTTACGCTCGGCTGCAGCGGGAATAGCACAGCTGTGTGCAGCGCATGGGGGCACGTGGCGTTGCGAGACGGGAGAAAACTCGCCAAGTTCGGCGTGAAAATAAATTTCCACCAAAACGTAATGCCCGCAGCGAGAAGCCCGGGCTTAATTCCACCCTCCGCGACTCACCTCTTTTAGAGATTGGACGCCACTTTCTCCCACCTAGTTTCTACCTCTGCTCTTCCTTTTTGTAGGCGTCACACGACCGATGTACCATCTCCGCGATGTGCAGCTGACTCGGGGAATTCAGATCCGCCAAGCTTGGCGGCGTTAAATATTCCTGATTAATCCGGGGCCGAGGAAATAAAACGAATCGTTCGAAGCAGAAATTGTAATCGTGAAACGGACTGAAGACGAATTTAACGTTGCCGAGATAATCCCTGGATGTGTATATATATTCTAGGAATTTTAAATGGTTGAAAATTTAGTAGTAGAAATTGGGTGATCGATGAGCAATGGTGGATGTTCGATGAAATTTCCACTATTTTGGACAGTTGATTTCCAAGCCGAAACTACTGGTTCGTGTATCGGATGTATTATTCGAACAATATAGTGAATTTGTTTGTAAATTATGCAATTTCACTAACGTGAATCACTATCGAATAGTGATTTCGAACTACTTCGAAAGTACGGTCGGACGAGCGTCGAGCAAACTCGACGGCGTGTTTCTCAAAACACTTGAATTTCGAAGCCATATCAACAGCTCGGCTTGGCCGTTAATGTACACAATATCGATGCTCAATTGACAACATTGACCCATTGAATATTGCTCTGGAGTGCTTCGATACACAGTGTAACCGGTGATGAGCCTCTTGAATTTGACCGAGCCCGACCCAAGAGATCGACAAGTATAACACAATGGACTCCAAATACATCAAACTATTTCTTGCTCTTGTCTACCTGTATGTCTGTGTTTGCTGTTGGATTCGAAAATCTCGGACTTTGCACACACTTGTTGTCGACGAGAATGGTATGTTGTCATGAATTATTCAACGGAAAATACTACTTTTATCAAAAATAAGTTGTTTGAAACATAGACAATTTCAAACCCGTGGACTGAAGTCATGCAATGCTCAGATAACCAGTGTGGTAGCAAATCATTTTTAAATATTGACAGGTGGAATCCAGTTCTTCAGCTGGAAGAAGCATAGATGTGCTAACTTTTACGAGTTGATTTTTGTTTGATCGAAGAAACTCGTGTACACGTGGAACATCTCTCTAACATCATAAATGTACCGAATTTAAAAAAACTTACGTACCGTCGAGTTTCACACTCTAATGAGTTCACAGTCAACCTACATAGTGCTAGTAGTTTTAATCAGAAGGCCGATCAAACATGATGCTGTTCGTCTTCATCGTTTCGTTCTTGTTGCGTTCAATTTTGGGTCAGTTGAGTTTTGTCTATTCTCCATATTTCTCATTGAGGAAATTCACTGTAATGCAGTGGACCGAAATTTCAGTGATTTTTCTCAGTGAACGTCTACTGGGAGCGCCAGTAAAATATCGGTTTTAACTGATATGTTTTCCAGTGAATATTCACCGCGAAGCATCAGTGCCAAAACCGCGGCAGTTCAGATGTGCGTATCCATACCAAAGAACTTATTCTACATTTGTGACATACGTAACACATAATAACCGATATTTTACCAGTGCGTTTTTTCTCAATTTTTCTTTTTGTTGTTATTTCGATTAGATCACTGGTGCTTGAAGTGGATATTCGCTGAAAAGCATCAGTGAAATCAATCGGCCACTGTATTACAGTCAATTGTGTTTCACTACGACAAATGTGGGCAGTTCTATAGCTTGTTCAGGAAGCTGTTCTCGACAGAATGCAACGGCTGCTCAAATACATTCGTTGATATTATTCGATATTGCAGGGGATGAAATTCATATTGCTGACTCGAAGATAGCCGAACGAGGTAAGCGGGTAATTGGAGGCACGTCGGTTGACATCCAGACGCAGCCATGGCTCGTGTCGATTCGTCACAATGGCTTGCACATCTGCGGGGGTAGCATATTGTCCAAGAGTATAATCCTCACCGCGGCTCACTGCACTACTCACCTAATATCGACCTTGAGCGTACATGTGGGCAGCTCCACCGTCAAGCGCGGCTCGATCTACGCGGTCGATAGAATTTTGAGACACAAGTGTTACATGGTGACTTCGAGACACCTCATAAACGACATAGCCTTGTTGAAAGTGATGCCAAAATTGGAGTACAACAGCTTCGTGGGCCCAATCAGACTGGCCGCTGTAGGCGACTCCATCGCTCCGGGTAAGGTTGCGAGCATCGCTGGTTGGGGCCACGTGACTCAGGAGGGCGACGAAGCCGAAAAACTGATGCTCGCCCAGGTGATCATCGAGGACAGCGAAAAATGCTCGAGGGTGTACGGAGACGAGACCGGCAAGTGGATGGCAACACATAAGCTCATATGCGCAGGTGCACCTGGCACGGACAGTTGCGCCGGTGATTCTGGTGGTCCGCTCGTTGCCCAGGGTGTTCAGATAGGCATTGTTTCCTACGGTCATGGCTGCGCGTCCTTGAACTACTCAGGGATCTACACTAGTGTTGCACAACACCGCGACTGGATCGATGGGAATTTCAACACGCTAGACTCATTGTAGAAGATTCGTACTGCATTTGTAGTTTTCACTGGACTCACTGCGAATTCGTTATGAAAATTGTTGCCATATAAAAACTTATGGAGCTAAACTGAAAATTCACTTTTATTTCATGGAAAATTCACCGTAATTCCACTCAATCATTCATTCACCTTTTACCACTCTCAATAGAAGGAAACACACAAAATTTTTCAGTTCAAAACATTCATCCCAACACGGTTGACGGTGTATATAACACAATACCTGTTGGCGTTAGTTCCTCAGTATGCATGTGTGTAGACTGCAGTGGAAATCGTCGCAAACATCAGAATTTGAATCGTCGTAAATTTGAATAACTACGTGGAAAATTGATTGATCTTTTTTTCATGATGAACGCTGTCCGAAGCGACATTGAAAATATAGTACGCAAGACTGAACATATTGGAAAAACTGTTATTGCTCCTTACACGACATCGTGATCTTTTCTAATTTAATCTACTGTAACAGACATATGTGTGACAAACTGAAACGGAATTCACAGTCGCTTCTTAGTGGTATTCACTACGCATTTCTCCGGGTGTACCAACGCCATCGTACCCCGGTATTCCAAAGGCAAAAAAAACGGCTAATCACGGCCGGGTACACGTTTAGAAATGAGAAAAATAAAGCTAAGGGCTGTTGTAATGCTGATTGCCCAACTCTTGCGGCGCCAAGCCTGCGTAACGAAGAATTCACCCGAACGGGATTGTTCGAAAAACACGAGGCGCGCAACCGAGAAGCTGTGCAAAGGTGCGGAGGCGCGAGGAAAAAAGAACGAGGGCCGCTAGAGCGGGCTCGCCACTCAACCCTGCAACTATAGTAAAACGAGCGGCTCGAGCTCGCAACAATAAATAAGCACGATAATGTTGTTGTAATAACTCGCGTCACGTAGGCCGCGTATATATACAGGCATTAGCGGGCGCGTGCGCGTGTGGCCGGGCGAGCGCTGCCCTCCTCCATCCTCCCCCGCGCCCTCGGGCAATTAGACGATAATTTAACGGGACTGCGGGGCTGGGGGGAGGGGGATTCGTTTTATTGCAGGCCGCTTTCCTTGAGAGCTACAATTTATCACCATACGATGTGCCTCCCCCCACTCTCTCACACATACACACACACACACTACACACACTACGCGCACCACAATAATTCACACTCGTTTTTTCATACTTGTCACACGTAGGCGATACACGTATCGCCTACGATACTAGCGAGTCGAAGGTCGTATCGAGGAACAGTGAAAATTCGCGCGAATTTCAAACGAGTACTCCTTCGAAGACCGTGGCGCGAAATAAGCGAATTCCCAAGGCGTGTTTCGTCACGAGGGATTGTCGGATTTTATTGTCATGCGTTGAAAACTGAAGTGCTATATTGACGTTGGATTACCAATTCTGGAATTTGTTCGAGTGCGGAATCACGATGATGTTTCGATGGATCAGGACAAACACACAATTTTCATACCGATAGCGGCTCTGTACTTTTTTCCAATCCTCGGTACAAATAAATATATAAACTTTCCGATATTTTATTGACATTCTTTTTCAATAGGCTTTTCGTATTTTTGTTTTACCTCCCCTCCTCGCGCCGGCAGCATTGATACACGACTCCTTTGGGATGTTGCACCCGACAGAGTTTGTTTATTCCCATTGCACCGTGAAATCATATTTTGCCTTTGCATTGAGCCTCCCACCAACATACGAATGTGGGAATTCCACTTTGAACGAAAATAACTTTCTCTGAATTATTATCAGAACAAACGAAGTGAAAATACGCGAATAGATTACAACTTTGGAGTCCCACTGCCACCCGCAATGTCGCTGTGTGCTTCCACGAAGAGATCCGTGGACAACGGACATAGTTTACGTGGAAAACCGCTGTCAAGTGAACTATAGGTACGCTTTATAAAATAAGCTTTGTGGATTGAGGATTTTCCTGTCGCTTTGTTCAACGGCTGCGAAGGAATGCAGCATAGGTGGAAACAACGGTTCCGATGAGATATCAAGAAGATACGGTATCGTTTTCCGTTAAATTTCCGGAAAATGAACCTCGATCTGATTTTTTCCACGGTCAGATAGACTCTGACCTCCAAAATGTGACATCACATAAACTTAAAATACATATTTTCTGGAAGAAAATATCGCTTGTCTGGAGGAAACCACATTGGAGCATATCGCGAGATCGGATATCGAAAATTTTTATTTTTCCAAACAAATATTATGAGAGAATGTCGTAATTCAAAAGTTCAAAATTCCAAAAATGTGTTCTTTGAAGGACGAACAGACAAATTACGCAATGTAAGGTCAGTGAGCTTGAATAATATTCAATAACGTGCAAGAGAAACAAAATGCAATGATTATATTGGAAAACACAAGAATACATCGCGATTTATTTTTCCGTTCAAAATTTACATCTCAAACTCGCCACCAGTAAAATAACGTTATACATTTTGCGGTACAGCAGCAGAGAGTGCGCAAAAAGCTTCGCGGAAAATATAACCTCCCATCTGATACAAAAGCAATCCCTTCATCAGTTATCCGTTATTTCCATCGAGAAAATGTCTATTTTTGCCGCGTAATTGTATATAAAATACATCCCGAAGCATAAATAAAATCACATTGATCTGTTCATCGTTATTTCCATCGTACGAATTTCTATTTTCGCCCGGCTCAAATACATATAAAATGAATATACCCCAAAAAATAATCTCGCCATCGATACAAACGCGATTCACAGCCCCCATCGGTTCGTCGTTTTTCCACCCGACGCATGCATCTATTTCAGCCGCGAGATCGAACGGAAAAGAAGAAAAAAAAACCCTCCAAGACCCCGATAGATTTTAGCTATTCCATTTGGCCTCGTTAATAAACACCGCGGGTATGAAATTATGCGAGCGCGCTTTACACGCGAAAATAACTCGGGAGTACATTGTCCGGGGCAAAGCACCGACGATGCACGTATCCCTTTTTCGATTTTTCCTCCCGACGCGAGCGGAGCTTTCTCTCCGCTCGAGTATATATACCAGCTCATCGACAATCGCGATGCACGGGCGCAGCGTCGGTGCACAGACACACGCGCGCGCTCGAAAAGAGAACAAAATTTCAAATCTATTTTTGCCCGGCGCTCTGTCGTCTGTTTCAAAGTAAACAAGAAACTTCACACCTGCGCGGGCGCGCTGCCGTCGGCAATCCGGCGGGAAAAAGCGCGCCCGATAATTCACTCGCAATCTGCGTCTATCAAAGCCGTCTCATCTCTCGCCGCGAAGTGGGGGCATTGTTGCGCCTGGTCTGAAACCAAGTTTTATCAGGACGTCTCTCGCTCTCGGTGCGGATGGGGAATAATCGCATTTGCCGCACCCCTACTTGTCCTCAATCATCTCGCTCTCGTTACCGAGTTTATTCTCTCGCGCGTTGTCCACAGCCTTTGAGATCCGCTGGTGATTTCGCGCCACGCCCAACGAAGTCCAGTCGCGTTAGCGCCACTGCCAATCGTGAATACCTCGTCACCTGCGGCTCTCCGAATGGTACATCGAGACAGAAATGATCCAATGCTCACTATGTTTTCCACCATGTTCTTCAGTACTATATGGGTCATGGCTGGGTAAACTGTTCTATCCAAATCATAGTTATCATTGCTGGAAAAAATAAACATACGATATTATTTGTTTTACAGGATGTTCTATACTTTTATAGTGGATCATATGGAATATGATATATATGGATCTTATATTATTGTATGGGTATGGCATATAATGGTCGATATTTAAAATCAGACATCAGATAAAAGAAACAATGTAGTCATTTTTATTTCTGAATGCGTATATATATAAAATGATTTTTATCACATTCTAATTCGTGAAAATAAATCAAACTAGAGCATTTCATTCCTTTTATGACAACCCTCAGTAAATCTACTAATGAATAATTAATAACGTTTCATGCGCAATTATTGTACAATTAACTAGAATAATATTGAAATGTTAATAAAATAATGAACTTTACAATAATTCATAATCATTATATTGTGAACGGTATAATTAAATTTTATTATAGGATAATTGATAGTAAAGACTACTATGTTGTAATATTAAACTCTCATAACTCAGTGTACGTTCAATATTATAGTCAATTTCGAAATTTTCCACTAGATTTGAAAAGCGAATGCTTCGTAATATTCTACCTATTTGTTGTAGCAATTCAGTTTCCTGTCTAGTACAAAAGCAGCAATATCAAAAATTTCAATATTTATTCATGATTGAGGTAATCCCAAACTTTTCGAATTTCAATAGATGAGTCTCAAAGTTTTGATTGCTAATAGAAGTCGGTAGAACTATATGAACGGGAGCGTTCCCAAGAATCAGAAACGTTCAATATTATGTTTGATTATGAATCTAAAGATTCAAAGTTATGTAACCGATATTCAAATTGGTATCAATCCTTACCGAATGTTATGCGCTTTTCAAGTTGAATGTAACTTTGAGAAACAGTAGTTACACAACAGTTTACTAAGAGACACCGTCCTCGTAATATTGAGACAATTTGACCCTAACTACGTAAACTCGATCCAAGTGTTCCTCATCTGTCGCTTGTCGAAGATATATGCAGCAAATCACTCAAGAGAAATCACCAGTATATCGAATATGGCTTTTAATCATTCAGTTTCCACAAATTAAACCATATCAGTTTTCCATAACAGAATTTTGCTTTCAACTTGATAATTTCATAACAATTGATTGCTAATTGATCCTCAAAATAGCTGATTAAATTTCAATATTTTACATTTTTCAAAGATAAATATCAGGGAAAACCTTAATAAAGTTGATAAATAAAATACCCAAGGGCGTTTGATCTGAATATTGATAAACTAACTAATTAAAATTTAATAATCAGTTACATAACAATAATCCGTATTAATTTGATTGCTAAATGAAAATAGTATGACGAAAAAAGTTCCCAGAGGAAGTATTCAACGGAAACATCAAATTGATCGAGTTAAAACTATATTTCAAAGTTCCGTGCTGCGTTTGATATAAACAATTTTGCACATCTGGCCCGAGAACTTACTTGAATACCATGTGATAAGATCCTATTCCAGAGTTATCATTAATTAAGTTTAGCCGGAGTAAAGGACAGATGAAATTATGAGACTGGCTAACACTTTTAATACTTCCAAGTCTGATCTACTCCTCAAAGTAATTTAATTTCCCACTCTATCACAGCTGTGATATTCATAAAAACTTTGAAGATGCAAATGTATCCTCGGAAAGATTTTACAATTTGATTATTGCATTGTATTTCAACGAATCACCGGGAGATGGTAAAGCGCAACTCATTTTCTCAAGCTACACAGATACTGGAAATACATAAAGTCAATAACGAACTCTATGTTGGTGTTAACGGTGATGGGCAGTGATCAATAACAAGTATTTAGTGAATATAGATATTTTATTTTATACATATTTGTAATAAAGTGAATGATTGCGTATATTCAATTACTGTATTTGAATACGGTCTTCCAAATACATTATTATTAATGAACTAAATACTGAATTTTCCTATCTTTGACTACAGTAATTGACAGTAATCACATAAATACGAGTACCTCGTGCATAAGAATATATTGTTCAAACATTTGTATTTCAAATACATGTATTTGAATAATTGGATTTATATAAATGTGATCCAAATGAAAATACTTGAAAATACGTGCATTTCAAATGTAAGTTTTAGAAAATACAAACATTTTCTCCCATACAGTGAATAACAACGCTGTCCATCTCTGTGCGTACACGGTACACGGACTTGATTGATAAATATATCGGCCGATAAAGAAGTTCGAGTGACAGCCGGCTTCTGGAATATCAATCGTAACGGGCTCTATTTTTCACCGATCATATAGCTCGCTATACATACCCGCGGCGACCGCCTCGGCGTTCCTCGCGAGATTGAAATTCGCCGTGGAAAAAGTTATAATTAGCCTTTTGCATTCACTGTATCGGAATGCGCGCGGGCTCGGGCCACATCCATCCCATTTAATTTCATCAAATACTCTTTCGCATCGCTTCATCATCGTCAAGTCTCGGGACGCCAGTCTCTCGTTTAGCAGAGCTAAAAAGTCAGTTGTGGAGAAACTATGAAGAGCAGCAGGAGCGGTGCGCGCGCGGCAAACTTGCAAATCGGCCTATACTCCGGTTCATCAAGTAACAGCAGCGGCGGCACTGGCTCGAAACTCGTTATACCAAATCGTCGAGTGCGGTTTTCTTTGGGCCAAAGTATCTCTCGTCTTATCGGCAGGCCGCCTCCCTCTCCCCCCTCCCTCCCCCCTCCTTCCCGCCTCACGACCGACTTGCGCCAAACTTCGAATTGAAATATTAATTGGTCCAAGAGTCAAGAAGGCAAGGGAAGATGGAGCAGCCGACGAGCCAACTCATTACGCATCATGTGCGAGTCAAAGTATACGTCGATAACTTTTGATGGGATCGACGAATGTTTGCTCTTCGCATATATTGACTTTGTGGGGCCGAATTTTCCCCCGAACTGAACTCGCGGCGAGAAAAAAAAATCCACATCGGGTACGGCAAAAGATGCCGCGACTAAATAACCAGACAGACGTCGTTGGGTGTAATTAACAGACAGTCAGGGATATAGGCCTAGGGTATAAACGCGCGGAGAAACGGACTCGTTACTCGTTAGTTGCATATGGGCTCATTCATTATTTCTATGGAGAAAACTCGATCGGCCTAACGAGCATAAGCAGTTCCATATCGAAAGTAACGAGACTCGAGCGCAAGACGCGACGTAAGCCCCATGAAAGCTATCCCCGTCTCATTAGCAGAATGTCTCCACCACTGACACACACATACACATACACTGACAAACACATAGACACACACACACACACACACACGGATAATCCCCGGCTCTACGGGGCAGTCAGAGTTGCATTCTTATGTCGGCTGGTCTGTGCGGACCACAGACCACAAAAAGTCCCTGTATCCAGCACTGTTTAATATCCCACGCGTTTGCCTCCCTTTGAGCGAACTGCAACGCTCGCAATTAGCCTAGCTGGCTCAACTTGGACGGATTAATTAAGCGGTTTTCGCGAGGTCCGACATCCCGTGCCCCTCCCTCTCCTCTGTTCGCCCACGCTGCAGAAAGTCGTGTCGGGTCAAGTCTCGAGCAGCACAGTTTGACCCCGACAATGGCTGACGATGTCGGCTCGCTAAACGCCACACTCCGCGATACCCGTCAATTACACCCGCGGTTGGCCCACTTCTGAGTAATACCGGTGCTCGAACGGGCTCGCTGCAGGTTTTCCCCACAGACGTACGTCACAACTGGTCTAGGCGGGTGCATCGTCCCAAAAGTCGAACCCTCCTCTCTCGAATTTTCACTCGTCATTGCTGATTTGATTCCGAACCAATCATGGCAAGAATGCAAGAAAAACGGGGGATTCGTACGACCAATGGATTCGGATAGTAAAGTATCCCTTATCAAATCGGTAGTTAGTACTTTGTGTGACGTTTAAGCACAGCCACCTAGCGGCGCCCCTTTACCCGTCCATCTCTATCTCTTTGTTTCTAATGACGCTCCCATCCCCACGGCTCGATTAATTCTCGCAGAGGTTGCACGTCCGGAGAGAGAGAGAGAGAGAGAGGACCGTTGTTCCAGCTTGGAGCTCTAGTTCAGAGAAAGAGAAACAAGGAGCGAGAGGAAGAGGGAGAGAGACAGAGAGAGAAAGGGTAGGAGGGACAGGGCGAGAGCGAGAGGGATGATTATTAGAAGCTGAGGTTTGCCCGGCAAGTTGGTAGCCAGTCCAAGTTGCGGGGACCAGAGAGAGAGAGGGAAGACGGTGCTGTATGCGCGAGCCTTGTTTCCGAGATAATTAATCTTAAACGAAAACGCGCGTAGCTGAGCTGACTTGATTCGCCTAACCGAACTGTCGCCCGCTGCATCCTCGAATAATTCATACGGACCAGATCTCCAGATCGTTGTAATTGCGCCTTCTGATTTTCCACCTCGGGGAATACAACCGCCCCCCCCTCCCAGTCTTACCTTTATTCCAACTGTTGTTTAGCGGACTTTCTTCAAAAGTTTTTCGGCGGTGAGCAATGCTCGTTTGATCCGTCATTTCAGTTTGTCGCTGAAACGAAAAGAGGAATATAGGTGCTACGGTATCGTGTCATTATAATACCAAGATTGTCCAGATACTCGAACAAATTGAAGACTCTCTCGAGACCAGCAATTGTTTCTGAACAGAAGATTCGTTGGCTGAATATAAGTGTCTAGAAGAAACTATTGTATCAGAACGCATCTTTTGAACGATCGGAATCGAAAATGCAATTTTGATTTTTGATATAACTAATGCCTCAGCTATCATGTATGGGAAAAATTCACCCTGAAACCCAATGCTCCTGGTCCCTGAAACTTTTAAGTTATCAACAAAATTCATTATCCGAGCAAAATATTCGAATTCGGTCTCATCTCGTTCCAATCAATCTTCAAAATTATTCGCAAATCAGTCGCAATATACTTCTACGTCACTCAATTAGTGAGAATAGGTGGGAGGAAAAAATGACGTGGAACAATATTGTCGATAGCAGTTGAGCCTGAAATGGAACAATATCCCAGCGAAGCGAAACGAATCAATTTGTAGCGGAGCGAGTCCCTAGCTAACGTCGCGCGGGACACGAGAAACGCCACCCTCCCTTCCCCACTCGAGAGACGTGATTTCTACCCGAGACTGCAGAAATGAAAAACCACTTCCGCCGAGTTTAATCCAATCGCGCGAGCTCGCTTCTCTCCCCTCTCCGACCCTCCCATCCTGCTCATGAATTTTGTTAAATCAAAAAAAGAATATAAAAAAGAATGGAAAGCGGCGTGTATAGCGAGGGGAAAAGGCACCGGAACTTTGCTCTCGCGTACTTTTCGCTGCTACTAAAAAGCTCCGTTTCAATCATCTCCTCCACGATTGCTCGTCTTCTGCTAACTAACTTCCTCCTGGAGTATACATATAAATGGAACATCTAGACCGAGCAAGCGAGGAATGCAAAACTTTTTTTCTGAATAATTGATCGAAAGAGGCAAGTAACAGGCTTTCAGATAATGCGACGTCATACCGAATTCATGTGCTTTGAAAATCCGCGCCCAACTCCATTCCCAGAATATGGTACTATCAATCGATAGCATTGGAAATGAAAGTAAAAAACGGGTGAAAGGAAAATACGGTAGTAAATATCAAGATTATCAAATATGCAACGAAAGCCAATAACTGTCAGAGAGAGAGAGAGAGAGAGAGAGAGAGTGTGTGTGTGTGTGTGTGTGTGAGAGAGAGATGGAAAAAAAAGGTAGAATTTGTCTGGAACGTGTAATTTATCCTGGCAAACGAGCCCATCAGTCAGATATCCGTCTCTCAATTCGAACTCGCTGTCATCGAAATGTGGCAATGCTCGCGAGATCGTTGAATTCACAGTGGAGTCGTGATTTTTTTTTCCGAGCCAGCGAACGATCGGGTGTAACGAACCGCACGCACATTCATACGCACAGTCGACTCTCCTTATCGGGGCGCCCGTTGGAATTCGATTCACGTCCCACTCCATCCAGCCGAATGGGAACGTTAACGAAGATACAAATGAGAGCGGTGGCGGCGGCGGCGGCGGCGGCAAAGTCATTGATAATTCACAGGCAGAAGAGTCGCGTAATTTCCTGCCCGCCCGCGCCTGTTCCAACCCTCGTGCACTTCCTCACGTACGGCTGCGATATCGATACGATTTTGACACTTGATTTGTATCGATTCGATCGCTCGCTCCCAGCCAGGGACGCTGCACGACTGTTTAACGCTCCAGCAGATGATTCGGCTTCATTCAATTCACCGCCTAGCTGCTCCGGATATCTCCACACGGAGCGGAAGTAAGAAGAGAATAATCACGTGCGAGTGCACGAGTCATGAAAGCACGAGAGGAGGGGCGATATTGAGAGTGGGATAATTTGCAATTGCGATTCCCATGTTTTTAGCGAGTGTGATCGAAAAAGGTATCGTTTGCGTACATGATTTAAAAAGTTAAGTTTGAATTCAGCTGAACAAATGTCTTTTGAGTAAATTTACGTCCAGAGTCATGCAAATTCTTTTGAACATTGTAAATGTGAGAGGAGTAGGCTTTCTTAGTACCCGGACAGCTAATGTTGGTTTGCATCTTTGGTTAGTTCCAGTAAATCCAATATTCAGTTGAATTTGGAATATCTACCCGTCTCTAACCTATCCAGACGCAGAACACTAGCAAAGAATCGCGCAGCTATCATTATTTGACGGAATTCTCTTGAAGCCCCACCTCTGTCACCAATTTTGTCCTCTGCGCGTTTTCACCAGGCGAAATCCCGGCTGTCTGTGAACAGCTGAACGGTGAGCGCGGCGAGCCGTGCAAAAGTGAATCAAGGAGTGGCGTGGGCCTGGCAGAGCCCAGACTCGGCGCAACTCTTCCCTTTGCTACCGCGCGTTCTTTCACCCCGTCGCGCTCCGCTCGGCCGAGCTTGAAACGCGCCACACGTGAGTCGCGCTGAGACGTCGCCCCACCTTCGAATACCCACGTGTGCAGCGGCAAAAAGGAAAACGAAGACAACGCGGAGATCGGGGCCGATATGGAAATATGGGCGGCTGGGTGCGTGCGTGCGTGCATCGGCGCCGGTAGTGCGCTAATCAACCTAATTCGTAACTTGTAAAACACACAACGGCTCTCGAGCTTCATGGACACGAGAGAGAGAGAGAGAGAGAGAGAGAGAGAGAGAGAGAGAGAGAGAGTGAGAGAGAGCCGTAACGAGGTTATCCCTTGTTAGGCATCCAACCCTTTCCACCCGTCGCTACGTATCACTGTCCGCCCCCCACTGTCTCCCGGCTCGGTTCGATCCGTCGCCGAATCAGCGCCCTGCCACCGACCAACAGTCCAACTGCACAATTTAGCCCTGTGTGCCGCATCGCCAAACTTCAGCCTCCGTTCCGACCAATACAGCACACCGGCTGAATCAGCTTTTTTCCTCGTCTGCCCGCTTCTGCGGATGTTTATGTTTATTGCAACGTCGCTCGAATAAGCCGCGGTCAAACGAATCTGAGACGATGTCAGAAGAGGAAATTAAACTTTCATCCCGTAAAAGCAAGGTATGAATTCGTTATGGGCTACACGAGCACACGGCGAGCGCGGGGATAATTGAAAGGGAACTTCCCCACCTAACGATTCGCCGAACGAGTATATTTTTATAAACATGCTTAATCTATAATGGAGTCATTACCCAGAAATCATAAGCTTTGCTTTCCCTCCCACGGGTCGCAAAACTTAACAGCTGTACTCACTTCTCATTAGATCGACACACTTTGAAGGGATTAAGTCCAATCACCCTGGCGTTTTGTACTTCTTTTGCTCTCGTTTCGTTTACGCAAGTATAGAAAAAAAAAGGACGGGCGATGGTAGTTGAGCAGTCTGCTATGGGCGCAAAGTGTTTTACTGCAATTAAGGTTTTCCATACGATAATCAGTTCTGATTACGTTTCCGATGTTCTCCCATTCGCTTCCGCCTTCTATCGTTTTTTCCTCATTTTCTCTCCCGGGATGTTGCACCATTTTTACGATGGTTCAGATTCACCTAACTTAATCTCGTGAAATATTCCGGATTCGTAGCCTGATGCTTCCCTGTTATTTGCTCTTCTTCTTCGCCTTCTTCTCCAACTTACATTCTACAGCTCAGTCAATGTCTATTCCAGATTGAAATAATGTTTATTGCAAAAAAAACTTCATAGATGATTCATAGTTCTTATCTCACACTGCAATTAGTAGTTTGAAACTATAATCGCCAGCTTCGAATAATTGTTAAATAATTATCAAATGATTTAAGTTGCTTGTTCATCATAGAAAAAAATTTCATTGATGGCATTTCAGTGTGATCTAGATGAACGCTACAACCAAAATCTGGAATCGGCATAGCCGAGTTCAATTCGTTCATCAGGTCTCTCATCACCGCCGATGATTAGCCAGATCTACCCTCGGAAACGTCTTTCCCATCACGTCGCGAGCTGTATTTGTCTCGAGCCGAATTTCTTCGATTCCACCCTCTCATCCCTCCGAATTTGTTCCTTCGTTCATCTCTCGATTGCGTTTCAATCGAACGAAATGCTTCATCCACTCCAAGTTCCGACGTGTCAGCGCGAAATTCCTCGCGTCTTTCGTGACAACGCAGGCAACGGGGAAACTGCTTCACGGTGGAGCGAGTGGAGGACGAAACTCGGGGAGAAGAAAAGAGAGATATGCGATGCTCGTGCGCGCACTCAACGGGTGTTGGTGAGTGTGTATGTGTGGGGGGGGGGGAGCGGTCGGGTACATGTATAGCGAAACTTCGCAGTGGCTGTTGCTGGTGGAGCATGCCGGAGAGAGCAGCCGAGTCCGTGCCCGGAGATGCAAAGATAAAGAAGCCCCCGAGATGGTATTTACGTGTGTGTTATTGCAGACGGAGGCACGTGCGTCCAAGTGCTCTTGAGTCGAGGAAATTTTTGAGCACGTGCTGAAGAGCTGGCCGTACCAAGTCGCCGAAGAATAATGAAGCAATTCACGGGTGGGATTTGATGGAATATGCAGCAGAATCCCGCGTAGCCGTGGAAGTCGAGGTATTATTTGTCGACGCGTGGTCATTGCCGAGGAACGCAACGAATCCAGTGGGCCAAACACTCGAGCCGAGTCTGTTGTGCGGATCGAACTCGGGCCAATAGATCGTTGCTGTTCAGACGCGGCAGGTGGAGAATGAAAAGCTCGAGCTGGGCGGCATAGTGGCGCAGCTTACGTCGATAGGGAGAAAAGAGAAGCTGAGTAGGTTGGCGCTGCGAGGATCGAGATAGCGCGTGGCCCGCCGGAGATAAAAGGCTGAAAGACGACGAGGCAAAAGGATGGGAGCGTGAGCCGGGTACAATTAGCCCCGGTTCGCTTCTTATTCCTCCCAGTCCACGGATTACCTCCGATTCCATCCTCGGTCTCGCGAGAGCCCTTTCGCCTACAGCCGTGTTTCGCTCGTTTGGACGGCTCGGAAAACGCACCAGTCATTAGCCGCGCGGCGGCTGGGGCGTGTGAATTATTCGATAACAATATGGGGAGGCGTGGCGCGTGGGCGGAAGAGCGAGGGATATGAGGCTGAGAGGGAAATTCAGCGGCCGAGGGGAAAACCACAGGCGTGAATACCTGCTTAGTGAAAGCGATGGATGCGGGCCGCGCATCATATCCCTCGCCACCGGCGCTGCCCTCGGCACCGTGAAATTACATATTAAAATTGCCGCCTGACGCCTTGCATGGAGCTGCTGCTGCTGCTGCTCGATCTTCCCAGCCGTTCCGCTTTTTGCCCGGCCAACCTCTCCCGTGAAACAGCCCCGTCGAGCGTTCTATTTCGGCCCCGAGTGAAGAATGGCGCGATCTTAAGTAATGAGATACTTTGCGCGCGTAACTGCATGACGGAGGAAAAAAAGGACTTCATCCCAGCCCCACCAGTCGCGGCCGCATGAATTATCGAACGAATAATATCGGGATGATTCATGGCGTCGAGGTCGAATTAGCCTGCGGGGGATATGGGATTGTACAATATTGATACGCGAGCGAACGCAAGACGGCTGTGAGATTCGGCTTGTATATAATCAAGCCTTCTGACGTTTTGTATATTTATCGCTCGGTTCCCACACCACGAGTAATGCATTCTCGATCGTCGACAATCCGAGAAAAGGTCGCGCGCTCGCGCGACACATCGAGATACAAGCGACGAGGAGGCGATCCGAAGTGAATATCTCGGGGGCAGTGTGTAACACACGATTGCGAGCCGCGAGCAGTAAATAAAGCGACGTTAAGACTCGCTGAACAGGACGAAAATCGCCCTTACAAATGTTGGCCGGGCACTTTGCAGCGGTGGCCCCCCCCCCCTCATAAATTCAGAGAAAACACGAGGCCAGACGGGGAATAAAAGAGAAAAGCCCACGGCATCGAGCGAGTAATCGAGACATCTGCGATAAGCCGATAAGACAAACGGTGAGAGGTGCCTCGATCCATTGAGCCTCTTGCAAACAGCCAGTGTACACACACACACACACACACACACACACACACACACACACACACAATATATATACATGTGTATATGTATGGCCAGAGTATTATCACGCGAATTTATTTCGCCCGACGTAACGAGAGCGAATATAATGCGCGAGCGCGCGCGCGCGCGACGTGTATAGATAATAATAGTTAGCGGGTCTAACAAAGAGGTCGCGTAGCCGCAGCGGCCGCGGCGTCGCGCGCCATGTAAATGCATGCAACACGCATACACGCATATAGAGCTCGAGCGCGAAACTACATGGGTGCGATTCGCATAATAGATGCATATTTATTCAATGAAGGCGATGCCCCGGCCGGGTGTGTATATATATGCGCCGCGATCCAGCCAGTTGAATGCACGGGATGGAGTTATTAGGGTGAAGTATGTATAAAACGCGCGCCAAGCGCAAACACGAGCGTATAACGCGCGCTCCGAGTTATAAGCACGTGGAATTCCAGCTGGGCCGTGGGCCAGCGATCGCTGACGCAAATCAGCTGTACCTTGTATGTGTATGTGTTTGTACTCGGGCGCGCACGCACGTCCGAATTAAGGTCACTCAATTAACATCTCGGACAAATGGGCCGATCGTATCGCGAGCCCCGCGATAAATAATCCGCCCACCCGGTTCTCCATGTCCCGGGCTATTTTTCTCTCGCCGCCGCCGCCGCCGCCGCCGCCTCAACAGCTAATGCCACGGGGAAACGCAGAGCTGCGTACGCGACTGATCAATCAAGGCAAGCCACGTACAAACACACACGTGTGCGCGCCCTCGCCGATGTGGAACGATTCGCACAATCACTGCCAATCACTTAGCGAGCGCGGTACGGATGGTAAAGTGGCGAGACTCGCGATTGAAAATTCACGTGACTTCACATGGCGGGTTCCCATTCGCAATAGTGAAGTACCTGCAATCCACGTGTATAGAAACGTGTGTGCGTATAGTTTCTACACTCGAGTTAGGAAGTTTGTGAGGGTGAATTTTCTATCCTGTTACCGCGCGTCTGACTGTACACTGCAGTATCTACTCGGTTCAAGGGACTATTCTCTGTAATGAAAACAGCGATGCTCTTTGTTAATAAAGTTTTCAGGGGGTAGAACCGAATATGTATTATACGTCGTAACGATCGATTTGCATAAAACCCGCGAGAGCCATGGGGGCAAACGATCGCTGACGGCCAGCGATGCAGAGGGGCTCGCGAGATTCGAATCACCGTTTGGCAATGAGCCGCCGTTTGTGACGCATCGTAGAGCATCTCCAATCCTGCAAGAGCACGCCTAATTGCTGCTTTGCGTAGCGATGCGCGTTAGTTAGCCAGAGCTACTGAAAACGAGCGTGAAAAAATTTTAGTGCATTAAAGAGTTCCGAGTAACTAAAGTGGCTCTACTTTTATTACACCAAATATTCTATCTCTCACAGGCATTGAATTTGGATGATATGATTGGTGAAGTTTCCATATTCAATAAAACAAGTGTGCCCAGGCATGAAACTACATTTCATCTGTTATAGCTTTTAATCGTACGATTGAATTACGGTACAAAGCAAAATTATCAGTTTGATTTTTGATGCGTTTCCAACCCACAACGCATACACTGTGGAAAAAACTTGAGTACGAAATATGCTACAGAATTAAGCTTCATTCAAGTGATACTATAGTAAAGTATGAAATTCGCTGAAGCTAAAGGAATTAAAAAACAATAGATTTTGGGTACTGCAAACTTTTCCGAGAAATTGTTCAACTGTTGAGCAATTCGTGATCAGGAAATATTTTCCGTTTTGCCATGACCGTCGCCAATCGCCTAGCTATCAAACCGATTCTGACAAGCAACTATCGTAGACGTGATCGAGCCTCGAGTGCGACCTCGAAACTAGTCGAGTCTCTCACAAAGTGATCGTAGCGTGTATAAAATCAGTAAAGTCATAAGACGTTGGCTGAAGAAAGACCGGAATCATACATTTCTGCATCAATACAACTACCGGCTGCAAAATCCAGTTGTTTTGGGTTGATAAAATCGTGAGCCATAGTCAGTTAAACAAAATCAACCCGCCGCACCATTCCACGTCTGTGTGCGGGGATACTTCGCGTTTTCGAACTTTCTCGAGTGAGAGACGCGCGGCACATGTGTCCCTGGCGCAGCAGTGAAAAGAGCTAAGAAGACACTGAGCTCGTCTGTCGCGGACGAATAAATAACTCGAGAACGAGACAGGCCTCGGCCCGTTCATTTGTAACGGCCCCTTACGCGGGACGTTTAAACGTCGGAGCTCCTCTCGAGTGAGTTACGGAGCGGCGAAGCAACGAGTATGAAATATAAGAGATATATACGCTTGTTGCTCTCGTACGCTCGCGCCGCGCCACGAAGACGAATGGAAAAGGGATGCGCGATTCCCCAGTCGCGTTGATAGATACTTAATATCGCACGCGAGAAAAGTGATGCACGAGTGCCGGTGAATTTGCGCGTCCACTCGGGGTTTCCCGCGTGAAGAACAAAGAACTCGGGGGAAATCGTACACGACCGCTGTCTAAGTGAAGAAATTTGTCTAAAAATTGAACTTCTGCAGATTAAAGATAAGTTATTAATTGAAATTCTTATACATTGTGTCAAAATCTGTATCAAATTTTATTAAAATCATTGGAGATGGAAATTGTTTGTTTAGATGTTTTTCTATCTATTTTATATACAATCATTTACAAGACAATCATTTACATGTTAGGCAAAAAATTGTTAATCATGTTCACAATAACCATGGGAAAGTTATGGGTATTTTCTTTTCTACGATAGGAATACGTATTTACAAACGAAAGATGGATCTGGAAAAACCACCGCATACGTCCGATTGGTCGACGAAGTCCCCGCAGAGTCGCGGAAGCCCGGCTCATCAGCATGACAAACCGGTGAAAAACGTGTTCCGCCCCCCCCCCTCCCCACACCTGGAGGCCTAAACAACGGGCGGCAAACCACAGGGCGGAATAGGGTTAAACGCTAGGGGGGACAGAGCTTCCCCCCGCCCCCCCCCCTTCAACGAGGATGAAAAACCGATTGGCCTCGGACGCGCGAGCATCCGAAATCGCCGCGCCGTTAATGAACAAATCCACCGGGCAATTGACCGACCGCACGGTTAGCCAAAATCAATGAGCGCAGAGCTGACGATCGGGAGTAATGGAAAGAGCCATGATTTTCGGGCGGGCGATGGTGAGGGGTACGCGAGGCCGAATAATGCGTCCGACTTGCAGCTAGAGTATCGGGGAGAACGGGACAGGCTGGCAGAGTTTTTACACGCGGAAACTAGAATTGAACTAGTCCAAAATATCAAAATATCCTTTTTTCTTTTGATTTGTCAATATATGTTCCATCAATGATTATATTAGGACAAGAATGTGTCCCCCAGTAGAAGTAATTGGGCAATCGATGACTATCGCCTGATTCACGCGATGCGCCAAAGTGGCGTTGAGCACCAAATGTCCATCCAGCTATGTTTATAGAGAAAATGATTAAGTTTGAAATATTCAGCTTATTGAAAAAAATGTTTAGAAAATGTAGGTTTCTAACCAAATTTACAAGCGATAATTATCAATAATGAGGCTTACAGAACGGCAGAAGAAAATAAACTCTCTCCTAAACTTATTGCACGATTCTTTTACCCCAGACTTTCGGCTGTTGTTCTTTCATTTACGTCATTCGCTCTCCAACTCATTCTTCGTTTGCATCGATTCGTTGATTGGCATCAATCGAAATAGGTTGACCGGATACCAAGAATCCCGATGCAGATTGATAGGACCAATTATTACAGCATTCTCGTGGAGGAAAAATTTTTTTTGTTTGTTCAATTGTTTTCGAGACTAAAATTGACGACCTCGACACTATTTGTATTCGACAAACACGGTGAGCATAGATATCAGGAGACAATGGAAAAAAAACCAGTCTATCTATTGGTTGTAGAATAAATGTTTGCAGATCGAAAAACAAACAGCCGACAGAGGCGTGCGCTCGTAGTGAAATGTAGAAAAGTGTATTAGTTCACGAGCTCACGCGTAGGGAAAAACGAAATTCCGAAGCGCCAGCACCGTCCGAATTTGTGATAAGATCCGACTATTATCGTTCGCCTGTATCTCGTGGAGTATACGTGACGTGGACTCTTCAAAAAACGTGCATCGAACCTGTGTTTTTATTTGCATTGAATTTCTTCATTTCTCATGTGCGACCGTTGACGTACGTCGGTAGACTAATAAATAGATGGATCACATTTATCAAAGGGTCTATTCGTATTCATGGAATTACGCAAGTTTTCTGAAAGACAACATTGACGTCAATGATTAATAGAGTAATTAATAGAGTGAACGTCTATTTTTCCACGTGAAAAATGTCGAATGCCGATCCTTTATGGAAGGCTCACTTCCACAGCAAAAGTGATTTTTCAAAAGTATTCCAATAATCAAAATCTACTGTGCTTGAAAGTAACTCGAAAAGGCCGAATTCTTCGATTTTAGTAAAATACTTGATCGAGTGAAAATTACTCAAAGTGATAAATTTATCTAATTTCTCTAAGATTCAATACGATTTCACTCGTACAGGAATCTAGTTTTGCAATTTTCAAAAGAAGCTTCTGATCTAGTCACTAATCTCTCAGAAGCTCATTTTGAAAAGTAAACGTAGTACTAAATGTTACCGGAAACAAAAAAGAACTAGAACAACTCATATTCTGTACACAAACTCAAAAGTAGCTAAAAACGTAATCTTTGGAAAGAATGACTTCAAATATCTCGAAATCCTGGAGTGGTGAGATTATTCGGACCACAGATTCGGATTCTATACGCATAAAATTACTTTGAAAATGACCCACGGTTTCTCAACAACAATTCCTCGCATTCTGTCAACCTACCTCGTCACATTGAATGATAATATCTCTTTACTTATATTTTTTCGATAGTTGCAGGGATAACGATACATTTTTGCCGGTGTGCCTGCTGCAAGTTTTAGTGGGAGTGGCGATCCAAATGCCAAGTGGTAGCTCCTGGTCAGTGCGCGGAATGATGTTTCCAACCGCAATGCGATTGCAGCGGTACAAACTCTTCCCTCGTACTTGACAAGCTCTACGTGCCAGTTGAAACAAACAACTCAACGCTCGTTCAAGTATACACGGGTATCGATTCTTTATTAGAACAGTTATCGAACTACGTAGGGCGAGAGAGAAGGACGCACAGTCGAGAGCAGCGCGCATTAAACTCGGTCAGCGGTCGGCTCGTCGAGAGAAATCCCCGAGAGCAAAAAGCCAGTTGGGCTGTGTATGATTTTTACTGCCGTAGAGGCGGTGCAGGCGGCGGCGACTGGGTGGCCGCAATTCCCCCTTTTTTACGGACCGAGCTTTTTCGCCCGGTGCGGTATTCATGCGCGGCCGCGCGCACAAACACGCGCGGCTTTCATCAGTGAGCGAAGGCGCAGCCCGCGCGAGGACCCCGTAAAATCGGCTTACCGTCTCTCTTTCTCTCGTTTTATAAAACAGAGCCGGGGAAGGAGGCCCCAGCCCCGGCCGCAGTGAAAAACGACCTCGAGGGAAATTCTATTGCGAGCTCGGAATTTTCGCCGCCGTAAAATCGAAGTATAAAGGAGCCGAGGATATTCGGTGACTCGAACGTATTGTGCCCGGGATTTTGCTGGCGACAGGTGCGGCTAATGTCGAGATACGTCATGGGACTTTTGTCCGGGCGTTTTTCTTCCGCGTCACTTACGCGGCTCGTCAAGCAAATCTGAATCTGAAGAGATTCCACGGCAGCCACGCGATACTGGGATCATCGAATGAATCAACGTCATGAACAAAAGCGACCTTCGTCCGAACCACAAACGTCTTCCGAAATGTATCGGTCCAAAGGGAGATTCGCACTGTTGGAAGGTTAATCGCAATTGAAATTTTCTCGATTGAGGCCAACTGAAAAAAAATGATGGTGAACATTACGGAATACTTTTCAGGAATTTAATCTACACGAATTTTTACTCGGGTCGTCGTGATAAATATGTATGGTGATTTTTCAGAATATCGGCCGTTTTCATTCTTTGATAGGAAAATGAAACTGTTTCATTTGTATGAATAATAAAAAAATTCTCTGCATATACTTTGCACTTTTCGGCAATATATTCCGCGGTTAAAAAGTTGAAAAGATGAGAAGATTTGTTCTATCGAAAATTTAACCTTGGCTAGTTTCTACCAATACAATAAAAAATATATTACTTTATATAGTCATCAACTAATTCAAATAAGAATTTTTCTCCGGCTATAGAGAGTTTATCTAGCGTCAGTCATGAAAAATATTAATTATAAATCTTTATTCTGAACACAAGCTTTTTTTTCATTGAGCGGTAAATTTTTTTCCTCGTGAAATGATGATAGTTCACAGAGTTCAAAAGTGCATACTGTAGGAGCAGATTATTCTAAACTGAATAAATTAAATGGGGTTCTAATGTGATGGAATCAATATTACATAACAATTTCATTCATGGAAAGGTTTTTCTCAGTACTTTCAACAGCAAAACATGAAATGTTTTTTTTACATAGCGACTATTGCTACGGGAAGAGGAAAGGACCAGATATTGTTTTGCACAAGTTTTTTTAATATAAATTCACAGTTTCATTCAAACATTTTGGCTTGAAAAATGAGAACGAAATTTGGTGATCAATTGCTTAAAGCTTTTTATATATAATTAAAAGTTTGTAGAATGTACAATTTTTCCTCGAATTGTACATAATTTTTTTCTATAAATGAAGCTTTTTGAAGAATCATACAGCTAATGCACTTAGTAGCGGGTTATTTTATTATTCGTTATTTTTCATAACTCTGTAAGCTCCATCAACATAATGTATGAATTATCAATCTTTCCCAATATAATTGAGCTCAAACTTCATAGAAAATATATTATTCTGTATACATTCGCCAAAAAAATGTTAGAAATGAAATCGACCGATACATTGAGAAACCAACATATAGGATGAAATGTTACTATTTTCTACATCATTACAAACTTTTCTCTATGAAGAAATAATTGCTACAGGTTGACAGAATAATGATTCAATCACTTTAGAAACATTCGTCCAAATATCACGGACAACTTTGTGATGAAAATGTGAATCGAATTTCAAAAATTAGATTTACCCTTCTCTGAATAAATTCGTTTATTCGATAAGGAAACCCGTGAGGTAAACCTTAATGACCAAAAGTTAATTTGAGAACGAAAATTCCTTCTACCAAGTCCGGATTTACCGAAGATCAATCCTAACTCTTTTGGACTGGAGCCAAGAGTTTGTCTTTCAATTGTTCTTTCCAGGGGTACCGAGCATATTGAGATAACTGGGTAACTAGTACGTGAACTTTCGAAATCAACTGAATTATTGTAATCTCCTTCCTTCATCTAGTAAACGGGAATTTTGTTCCGAAAAATAATTCGACCAAAATCAGATGGACGAAATAATGAGTTCTCAAAGAGTTTGATAGCCGAGAAAAAATCAGAGACAGATACTAGACTGAAAAATTACATGAGCATTAAATAGCAATGCATAATTCCTGTACGGAAATGAATTGATTGATATCTAATTCAGGGTAATCTTGCCAATTCTTTTGACCAACCAACCACCTTAGTATCTTTCATAATACTAGTGAAAGTTTATAGTTACTCCAACAATCAACATTTCTCAATTTGTGTGACTATTATCATTCAGAATTTGAATCATTTCATAAGATCATCCCATTGAGAAAGTGCAAATATTACATTGGAGCTACACAATAATACTATAATCCATCATTCTTCCATTATGTAGCCTATTAGTTCACACACACACACACACACACACACACACACACACACACACACACACACACACGATATATCATGAATTAGCTCCCTATCAGAGTACCGCCTATACGAATATTCTGAAGAGTCACTTTCAACACTATCACAAAGCTTGATTCGGAACCAAAACTATCCACTTATTCAGAAGCCATACAAAAAACTGAAATTTATGATGAATGAATTTCTTTCTAATCAGTTCATGAAACGTGAACAAAAAGTGAAATTTAATAATAGAATTGGCTTAGGAAATTTCTGTAGAACATAACCGTCGGATGCAGATTTACTCGGTCCTTGGGAGGTTTTCCGGGGGCTGGGCATATTCCCTTGTTGATGCCGACTATACGATATTCTTCATCATAGAGAGGACCCCCACTATCTCCCTAGAAGAAGGATCGTTTTTGTAAATTTTGTGATTTTTCTTTAAAAATCATTGTGAATAAGAATGAATACATACGCAAGCAAGTATTGCAAAGTCTAATCTTGGATTTGACTTCGAGCAAATTTTCCTTTCCCAATTCCAATATTTAGGTGGTACGAAATTCTTCGTAATTGCATCGCATTCTTCGGTAGGTAATACTACGACAGATGCTTTCCGCAAACGATCAGGACATTTATCATTATCCAGTACACCCCATCCAGCTACATACAATGTCTTCCCAGGTGCCACACCATTCGGAGGAGAGTAAAGCATTGCTGATTTAACGTCCTTCACTCTTTCTTTCAACTAAGTACAGAAATGACAATTGATTATAAATTATTTGATCACATCGTACTCACAAAATCTGGACTAACTTTGACAACAGCGACATCATCATTTATAGGATCGGTCGGACGTTTGTGTATGGTAGCCCAGGTCTCGTACGAAGTCCAAGATTCCCAGTGATATCTTCTACAAGCCCGTAGACTGGTAGAACCTATATAGATTATACTCTGATGATCGGTCAGGAGTTCAGCGCAATGTTTTGCAGTTAAAACATACTGATCGGATATAAGTGACCCAGTACAGAAGTGATTATGTCTACGAGGTCTATTATTGTTGTCGTACGCTAACGATACGACAAAAGGTAACTCATTAGCTCCTACAGGCTGAGCTTGTTTTCCTTGTAATGCGGCTGCACGATGAAGATTATCGAAACAAACTGTAATATGAAACACCAAATGCGAATTATTATCTACCTAGATAATGTTTGCTTAGTGTTGAAACTATACTTACAGATAATCACTATTGGAAGAAGAAATGAATGATATATACTTGTCATCCTGATACTGTTTCTGACTATCGAAAATTGAATAAACTCTCGATTATATTTAACTCGATTTTCAGGATATTTTTAACAAAGTAAAGAAACAAAATATTACCAATAGTTATACTAATTCTAACGAACTATTGCAATTTCTAATTTTGAGACTGTTAACCCGGAATTGTTCACTGAATCACAGCGGAAACTATGTCTAGCTCCAATTATTGAGAAAATATAGCTGTACGGTAGCTGTAATATATCTACTACTGAGCCAGTCTTAATCATGAACTACCATTCAACTGGCTTTTGCCACGGTTTGTTAATACTTTTATATATTGGCAGTGTTGAAAAGAAGAGGGAAAGGGAAAGTCTCAGTAACTGAAACGGAAATGATGCTATTTCTGTCCATAAATGAGCAAAAGTGTGCTGATATTATTTGATTTGTGCGTACGACTATTCATAAAATCAATTGTCAGTACATCTGATTATCTGTGATCTTATATTAGCACTTCACGCATTGTGATCTAGATACGAAAATACATATATTCGACTATAGATAAACCCATTTATGTAAACTTTTTGGAGAGTATGTTCTCCTCAAATAAACTACCTCAAATAATTTCTCAATAATTTCTTTTTATTGAAATTTTCGATTGCTCTTCGATAAGAAATTATAAATTCATTTTTATCCATCGGGAATACGAGTGTAGATAATATTAATATCACCTATCCGTATTATATTTTCGTATTCGGTTTACGAAGTATCAGACTCATTTCTCGTTTTTGAAAAATTACACATACGTTTTTGAAGAATGACTAGTTATGCTTATTACTACGCACAGGGTATCATTCCATCATCAGGGCCCTGGTGACGAACCATCTGTCATTGTTTAGAATGAGCGTTACTGGCCTAAAACAACGAATCTCAGACCACCGTGGACGAGTCTCCGCTCGTAATGGAATCAATCTGTAGCGAACAGCTGAGCTAAGCAAATCATAAAATATTCGATAATTCTACTAATTTATTTCGATTTCTTCGTTCATTCGTATAACGAAGCAAAAATATAGCTAAGAAAATAGCTCAATAGACATTGTATTTTCCCTCAGCTTTCCAACGGTATTATCAGTTTTCCGAAAATTTTCCATTTTGATCCCTAAATCATGCAAAACACATTGTATCTCAAATGAGTACATTTTACGCATTTCATATTATTTTTGCGTTTTTCTTTGGTTTTCCTTGGTTTCTCGAGTCTTTATACAATTATTTTCTCTCATTAAGCGATGGTTAGTAGGGGTGTAGGAAATGGTTGATAGGGATATCAACAAATATTACAATGAATCATTTCCCAAGATAGTCTCTTGGTAAGTCGCTACATTTTGACAGAAAATCAACTTTTATGTAGCGAGTTTTCAAACACATATAATAAACAGTAGCAACTTGACTCAAAATGATTATTGTCAGACTCGCTATAGATCTTAGAGGTTTTGATAATATTACATCTGGATGATTGATATCACTCCACTTCATATATATTCATATACACATATATATTATATGAATATTCCAAAGAGTCATTTTCTACACTATCACAAAGCTTGCTTCGGAACCAAAACTATACTCATTCAGAAGCCATACAAAAAACTAAAATTTCTAATAAATGATCTTATTTCTAATCATATTATGAAAACGTAAACAGAAAGTGAAATTAATTATGATATATATTGGCTTAGGAAATCTCTGTAGAACATAACCGTCGGATGCAGATTTACTCGGTCCTTGGGAGGTCTCATGGGGGCTGGGCATATTCCCTTGTTGATGCCGACTATACGATATTCTTCATCATAGAGAGGACCCCCGCTATCTCCCTAGAAGAAGGATCGTTTTTGTAAATTTTGTGATTTTTCTTTAAAAATCATTGTGAATAAGAATGAATACATACGCAAGCAAGTATTGCAAAGTCTAATCTTGGATTTGACTTCGTGCAAATTTCCCTGTCCCAATTCAAAAATTTAGGTGGTACGTAATTCTTCGTAATTGCATCGCATTTTTCGGTAGGTAATACTACGACAGATGCTTTCTGCAAGTGATCAGGTCTTATACCGTCATCCAATTCACCCCATCCAGCTACATACAATGTCTTCCCAGGTGCCACACCATTCGGAGGAGAGTAAAGCATTGCTGATTTAACGTCATTCACTCTTTCTTTCAACTAAGTACAGAAATGTCAATTGATTATAAATTATTTGATCACATCGTACTCACAAAATCTGGACTAACTTTGACAACAGCGACATCATCATTCTGATCGTCGACCGGAAGTCTATTTATGGTCGCCCAGGTTGCGTACGAAGTCCACAAATCCCAGTGATATCTTCTACAAGCCCGTAGACTGGTAGAACCTATATAGATTATACTCGGATAATCGGTCAGGAGTTCAGTGCAATGTTTTGCAGTTAAAACATACTGATCGGATATAAGTGTCCCAGTACAAAAGTGATTATTTCGAGGAGACTTTTTATTGTTGTCGTATGCTAGCGATACGACAAAAGGTAACTCATTAGCTCCTACAGGCTGCGGTTGATTTCCGTGTAATGCGGCTGCATGATGAAGATTATCGAAACAAACTGTAAGATGAAACACCAAATGCGAATTATTTCTACCTAGATAATGTTCGCTTAATGTTGAAACTATACTTACAGATAATCACTATTGGGAGAAGAAATAAATTATATATAGTTTTCATTCTGATACAGTTTCTGACTATCGAAAATTGAATAAACTCTCGATTATATCGATTTTCAGGATATTTTTACGAAAGTGAAGAAACAAAATATTACCAATAGTTATACTAATTCTAACGAACTATTGCAATTTCTAATTTTGAGACTGTTAACCCGGAATTGTTCACTGAATCACAGCGGAAACTATGTCTAGCTCCAATTATTGAGAAAATATAGCTGTACGGTAGCTGTAATATATCTACTACTGAGCCAGTCTTAATCATGAACTACCATTCAACTGGCTTTTGCCACGGTTTGTTAATACTTTTATATATTGGCAGAGTTGAAAAGAAGAGGGAAAGGGAAAGTCTCAGTAACTGAAACGGAAATGATGCTATTTCTGTCCATAAATGAGCAAAAGTGTGCTGATATTATTTGATTTGTGCGTACGACTATTCATACAATCAATTGTCAGTACATCTGATTATCTGTGATCCTAAATTAGCACTTCACGCATTGTACTCTAGATACGAAAATACATAAATTCGATTAGATAACCATTTAATTTATGTAAACTTTGGGAGAGTATGTTCCCCTCAAATAAAAAAAGTTTCGATTATTCTTCGATAAGAAGTTGTGGATTTATTTTTATCTATCGGGAATACGAATTTAGTTAATGTTACTATCACTAATTCGTATCATATCTTTGTATTCTGCGCAACTGCGAGATTCGATTTACGAAGTATCAGACTCATTCCAAGATAGGCCTATTATTTATGGGTCTCGTTTTTGAAAAATTACACATACGTTTTCGAAGAATGACTAGTTATTATGCTGATTACAACGCGCAAGGTATCATTCCATCATCAGGGCCCTAGTGACGAACCATCTGTCATTGTTTAGAATGAGCGTTACTGGCCTAAAACAACGAATCTCAGACCACCGTAGTCGAGTCTCCACTCGTAATGGAATCAATCTGTGACGAACAGCTGAGCTAAGCAGTTCATAGCACATTCGATAATTATACTAATTAATACCGAAATATTATCATCATGTACGAGCTCTCGACCGAACTCGCTCTCTCGACGAGTCTCCGTGAAGAATATTCGAAAAGATCACTTTCTGAATAACGACAAAGTTTACTCGAGAAACAGAACTATCTGCTTCAATCTTCAAATTGTTGAAAAGCTTCAGACAAAATGTCAATGTGTGTTGTCGAACTTAATACGAATGAGATTCAATGGTACGTGAACAAAATCTCAATTTGATTTTCCGCGTTTTAATCTGATCTGGATCTGGATTGGCCCTCAAATATCGACCATTTACATAATATCTTAATTGTAGAATATGGAAATGAAGTGTCTGTAGAACATGACCGTAGCATGCACATTCACTCGGTATTCGGGAGGTCTCATGGGGGCTGGACATATTCCGAGATTAATGCCGACTACGCGATATTCGTCATCATAGAGAGGGCCTCCGCTATCTCCCTAGAAGAAGGATATCATTTTAGTAAATTTCGTGATTTTTTTCTAAAAATCATTGTGAATAAGAATTAATACACACGCTTGAAAGCATTGCAAAACTTGATTTTTGATGTGATTTCGTGCAAATCTTCCTTGTCCAATTAAAGAAACCAGGTGTCACAAAATCATCTGTTCTCATCTTGCATTCAGCTTCAGCCAATACTCTTACAGATACTTTTCGCATACGATTAGGCTTACTACCATTTTCCAAATAACCCCATCCTGCCGCATACAATTTCTTTCCAGCTTTGATACCATTCGGAGTAGAGTAAAGCATTGCTGATTTAATGCCTTTAACTTTTTCTCTCAACTAAAAATGGAAATGACAATTGATTATAAATTGTTTGATCACTTTGTATTCACAAAATCTGGACTAACTTTGACAATAGCGACGTCGTCATTTTCAAAATCGACCGGATGTCTATTTATGGTAGCCCAGGTTCCATACGAAGTCCACGATTTCCAATGGTATTTCCTACATGACAGTAGACTAGGACAACCTAGATAAATTACGCTCGGTTGTTGGTCCAAGAGTTCAGCGCAATGTTTAGCAGTTAAAACAAACTGTTCGGAGATGAGTGTACCAGTACAGAAGTGATTTTTGTAAGGAGAATCATTATTGTCGTTGTACGCTAGCGATGCAACGAAAGATAGCTCGTTAGCTTCTACCGCCATCACTTTTTGTCCGTGTAATGCGGCTGCATGATGAAGATTTTTGAAACAAACTGGAGAATCGAAAGTAAAATGAAATTTATCATGTACCTCTATGATGGGATTGATGTTGAGGCGATACTTACAGACGATCACGAATAGGATGAAAATTGAATGATTTTCATACTTTATCTTCATCCTGATTCTATTAAACTATTCCAGAACTGTTAACCCGAGATGGTACGCTCAATTACTGCTGAAGATGGCTAGACTACTTAAATCAAATTGTTGAGAAAATTTAGCTGAATGGCAGCATTATATCAACTCTAAAGCCAGTCTCAGTCAGAAACTACTATTTAACTGGATCGTGATACATCTTGGCTACTTTTATAATTTTTTTAAGAAAAAGGAGGGGAGGTTCTCAAGATGATTGAGTTGTACTTCATGCCCTTGATATGGAAGAATATATTCGGATGAACGACAAACATGTTCACTTTTTGGGAGGCACGTGTAGTCTTTTGAGATGAAACCTATCTGTTTGCTTATCTACAAGTTGGAAAAAGACAAGTGTTCAAGTACCGTAAAAACTGTGGAAATATTTATTTTAGTGAAAGATGATTTCAATAGCATTTGAAGAAATTCTCAACGGATATAGATCACCCAATTTCCGCTATAAAATGGGTTTCGCATTCCCTCAATATACTGAACAGCTGAAAACGAATCACTTCAATTGAAGATCTTGACGCAAACATACCCTACTGAAGAGTTTTTCGAAATAGGACTCGAGTATCAAGTTCTTTTGATGGTTAACAACTTTAGATACATAATAATTCAATAGTGTCCCTGTGTTCTATTTTGTTCTTAAAATTTCTATTCTTAAAATTCTATTTGTTCTTAAAATAACTATACTATTAGAAAGTCCATTATATTCTAATCCATTAAATTATATTTCATTGTATACTTTAGATTCAAACGAGTACGTAGAGAAAACGGTTGCTATATAGAAATGAGAATTCTGTGTCTTTTACCACCAAAAGATAAACCTAGAACTGATTTTTCGAACTATCTAGCAATAGTTGTTAGGAAAATCAACAGCAACTGCTATGGAAAATACAAAGATACTGTGTCGTGTGACCTCAAAAGTCTCAAAAGTAATATAAATAAAATTTAACTCAATATTTCATTTCGTTAGAAACGGTTAAGAAGAAGAAGAAAATTTACCGTGTCGACCAACATCAATAAAGGGACTTCAAACTTATCTTTCCTTTCTCGTGGCAACGGTAACTAAGGATGTCAACAACAGTTGCTACAGAAAATATCTCGTTGATTCTCGCCTACTTTTTCGTATGTATTCGAACTTCATCGAGCATTTACAGAGAATTATAGGAACTCCCAAAAACACCTTAGCAACGGTTGCTAAGGAAAAAAACAATAGCTTAGGCTACATCTTTTCATAACTGAACTGTGTGCAGAATTTCAGAAAGATTGAATAATTTCTTCGAAAGTAAGCACGTGGCAAAAAAGCCTACATACACTGTACGTACGTACATACAGACATTTTTGGAATTTGATGTTTTTCGACTCTTAGATTACGAAAATGGAGATCCTGCAGACAGATTAAAAAGTTTGATTTTTTCCCCGTCCCAAGTCTTTCTCTTTGAGAAAGCAAGAACTACATATTGTAAAATAGTTGCCTATCTGCTCAATTCTCTCCCCTATGGATTATCTAACAAGCGATTTCAAGGCCTGATATATAAAAACCCAACTAACTGATTTTTTGAGAGCATAGAAGAAAACGATGTTCCTCCGTAAAATTGCGCGCGTGTGTGTGTGTGTGTGTGCGTGTGTGTGTGTGTGTGTGTGTGTGTGTGTGTGTGTGTGTGTGTGTGTGTGTGTGTGTGTGTGTGTGTGTGTGTGTGTGTGTGTATTTTCCGCAAAAGAGGAATAATTCCGTAGTGCTTTTATACCCGAATCGAATATCGAGATACGCGCTACTGCAACGGCGCATATAAGAGTGTAAGCTCGCGAAAACAAAAAGACTCAGTGAAGCCTGTATACTCTGGGGAAGTCAGCTAGCAAAGTAGCAACTGATCCCCCGCACTTTATACTCCATGTACTCTGCATTTCCCTACACCAGTACACTTGCACTTTGCGTACGCACCACCCGTCACAATACTTTTTCAAATATTTTCGCACTTCTCCGATCCGTCAAGCTCGGCTCGGGTATTTCGGGCCATTCAAACATTCATGCTTCTTCGTTTTCGTTAATTATTTGCTGTAAATTCACGGAGATCTAATTTTGTTCCACGTTTCTTCTTTTCTTTGTTATACGATAGCCCTTCATTTACCATAACATGTCTTTTGAACTCAATGAATCAACAATAAGTCCCAATGAACTTTCACAGAAGTTCGATAAGAGAAATTCAAACTCGTCAAAGAATATTTGAATGATATTTTCCGTTCCTTCATAACGTATGAATTATAATACTTCATGGTTGACTTTCAAAGACGATAGTCAAATGGTGTGATATATTAAAGATTTCCCTTTCGTTTCTCAATACTTGAACAACTCTGGAAGTTATGTCGCGAAAGTCTACAATACTTGAGAGGGAAGAAAAAGTAGGATACGTATGGATTATTCACGATGCCCGAGCGTGTGCACGTGTATACTGCAGTTGAAGTAAGTAAGCGCAAAATGACTTAGAATATTGTTCGTCTCAATTGTGTAATTCAGCTCATGATTACTGGTATTTGAGGAACGATTGAACTTACTACCGGTAGCTGCGATTCAGTGAATAATTATTCACTAGACATACACACATTTTTACGATACATAATTGATTTTTCAAACCCACTCAGCCATACGAGTCATTAAAAAAGTGACATTGCGAGAGAAAAAAGCCTTCCTAGGCTGGATTTGAAATCTGCTTTCTCTCGTAGGAGGTGGCAAACAGATCTCGAAAACTTACCAAAAAGAATTTAAAAACCTTCACCACTTTGCGTGAAAAAAAATAATACGCATGTGAGATGTCTTCTGCCATCGGCAGATGAACTAGAACTGCTTTTTCAAACTCCTCGTATCTCCTCTCCTCAAAAGTACTGTAAATAAACTTTAACTTGATATTTCCTTCCCTTGGCAACGGTTTCCAAAGACGTGAACAATGGTTGCTATGGAGATACGGAGTTTCAATCAATAACAATTATGATTTGCTCTTGAACTCAAAATACAGCACTCACACATACACATTCTATGATATAATCTCTGTACTTAATAGTCGAGTCTTCATCATGAATATTTCAAAAAGTTCATTTCTGAACCACTATAAGGCTTACTCTGGAACCAAAACTAGCCACTTTGATAAAATCGACGGGCTCCTCACTTCGGTGCTCTCAAAAAATTTCGGAAGCATTCCGATAAGCTTTTAGTACTCCACATAGAACTAAGTTTAATATCATTCAATTTTTGTCTGATCAGCATGAACTTATTGAGTTCTGATAAAGCATCCTGAGGAGCAGCTTTTGGTTAATATTGAAAGAAGATTGATGAGTCCATAGATACGCAAAACTCCATAAGAACGCCATGGTACTCCGTTCGAGAGTACTGGAGAGAGAAACCGCTCGATTAAAATGCTATAGACAATACTTCAATTTCTGTTATTGATCTCAATAATATTTATTTGATGAAGACGGGAACAAAAAAGAAATTCAATAATAGAAATTGCTTAAGAAATTCCTGTAGAATGAGACGGTACCGTGAATATTTACTTTGACCTCGGGAATCACATTGACATCTGGAGCAACTCCTAGATTAATACCAACCACGCGATTTTCTTGATCAAAAATAGGACCTCCAACATCTTCCTACAAAAATTATAATTTATTAAAATTTCGTAATTTTGCCTTAGGAATACTTAAAATTCATTGTAGAACAAAACCAATACGTACACGAGAAAGTATTGCATAACCCGATGATGCTTTCGTGCAGATTTTCTTGTCCCAGTCGTAGAATCCAAACGGCACGAATTTGTTCACTTTACTCTGGCATTCACTACTCAATAGTACTTTTACAGATACCTTTTGCATATCATTAGGTCTCCTACCATTTTGCAATTGACCCCATCCAGCCATGTATAATTTCGCCCCAGGTCTCACGCCGACTGGATGGGAGTAAAGCATTGCTGATCGAACGTTCCGAACTTTTTCTATCAACTAGAAATAGAACAGAAAATGCTTTTATTAAATGTAATGAAGGCTGGGGAGAAACAAGATAACAATTAGAGCAATGTCATATCAGTAGTAGAAGAAATAGGTTGAGGCAAAAAAGACTTTTTCGGTTGAAGGCTAGTCAGCGCAAATCAGTTTGTTACGGATAGACTACACAGCGAGAACAATAATTATATCGTTTATTTATCACTATATTAAAAGATGAATTTTATTATGACTAGTTTCAATGGTGGGGCTCAAAGTTTAAAATGTGTGAGTTTGAGACTCAAAAAGGAACGTTTGAGGCTCAAGAGTGTGAGTTTTTAGATTCAAAAGTGAGAGCTCAAGACTCAATGTATGTCGAGAAATAAGCTGAAAGTTTCATGATTAAACTTCGTTTAATACATTAATCAGAATATCATAAATTCTACGTTCTTTCGGACGCCAAGTGTTGCTATGACGCATGGTGTCCGAAAGAATGATGCATTTGAATAAATAATAGTCATCAACAAAAGTCTCAGTCTGGTTCTTCTTCGTGCGCAACACAGTCCATTGTCAATAATCGGGGAAGCAAGGGATAATGTGTTGAACTTACGATGACCAAATTCCTTTTTCAGAAGCTGATTAAAATAATATTGTAGGTTTTGATGACCCACAAATCGAAATTAATTGATAGGTACACGAAGAAAATGATGATATGTGAAATTAACACCGATGAAAATATAATTTTCAAACGTGTGATTCTGGATTCAACCAGTAGATTACAAACTGGGTAAGCAGTTCGTACGTCGTATTTACAAAATCTGTACTAACTTGGATAACAGCGATGACATCATCTGAATTGTCGACCGGGCGTCTGTTTGTGAAAGACCAGGTCGCGTACGTATCAAAAGATTGCCAATCATATTTTTTACATGACTGTAGACTGGGACAACCAATATGGACCACGCTTCGATGGATTTTTGATATGTTTTCAACGCAAATTTTCGCAGTTAAAACATGCCGTTCGGATATTAGTGTCCCAGTACAGAAGTGATTTTCTGCGGGAGTAAATCTATCGTCATCGTACGCTATTGATGCAACGAAAGCTAAATCATGATCATGAGCTGGAACCACTTGATCTCCAAGCAGTGCGAGGGTACTATGCAGATTATCAAAACAAACTGAAAGATCAAAAATAAAATGCAAGTTGTTATATTGCGATTGATATAGATATTGCGATTGGTGATGTTGCAATACTTACAGATAACCATAAATTGGATGAAAAGTAAATTATATCTATGCTTCATTCTGATAGTGTTTCTGAATACATCCAAAATCAAGTCAGCTCTCACTTATATTTAACTTGGTTTCAGAATATCCCCTCCAAAGAAAAAAAAGCTAGAGAATAGATATGTAATCGGAATTATATGGAATCATTGGAATTTCTAATAACCCGAAATAGTGCGATTAATCACTGCGAAGTACAAATAAATGTTCTGTTGGGAAATTGAGCTGTGCGCAAGCACGTAATTTAACTACCGTCTGACGATTTAAGTAGCTATTTTTTTGATTTCACTACTACTGGAAAGAAGGAAATAGGGAATTTCAGACAGAAGAAAGGATGCACATTTCATCACTCTAACTTTTGTGGTCCCATGCATAGATATTTTCGATGACATTAACAAATACATGGTGCGATAACTTTTAAAGAAATCGTCCGATCTTTCTGAAATTTTGCACACAGGTTCATTAATCGGCGAAAAAAGACATAGAATTCTAGTTCCTACATATCAACCATTTTTTACGAAAAACCTCTTTGAAAAAGCATATTGTTAATACACGTAGCAGTGGTTTCTTAAATTATTTCAATGAACTTTATAAAAAATTATTGTTGCGTGGTTTTTATTATTATTTAGATGTAACTAAATCTAAATGTCCACTTTTTTTAAGTGTTTTAGGAAAACTACTTTTTATTTTTTCCACACGTCAAAAGTTAAAAGTTCTCGAGAATTTCTCATGTAACGGACGTATGTATGTATGTATGTTTGTATGTATGTATGTATTTGACGCTGTTTTTAAGATGCCATAATTTTCAAAAAAATCGTCCAATCTTTCTGAAATTTTGCACAAAATTCACTTTAATAATGGAGTATGCTCTCAACCATACGAGAATATCTCTAATTCCCACATATTATGATTTGAAAATTGATGGTTCAGCCGATCCCTTGCGAGCCATTTACATTTTACTATGATTGAAATTTCACAAAATTTCTTGATACAGAAATAACTATTCAGTTGAATGACCAGCTGCTAATCCATATTCACAACGCACGTATCTCCTTGGCAAAACAAATCTAATTTGATTACTTATCTATAAGCAATCGTTCATTAATTAATTGAGAAAGCAAAGAAAGTGAAGGCTAGGGGACAGAATTAGTATATTATATGCATCTGAGCGAGGTGAATATACCATTTTCCATCTCCAGTAGGAAAATAGTATATTAATTCTTTGAGCCAGGGAGCAAAATTGACGCTTTGTTCCCGCTGGGACAAAAACAGGAGTTTTTTTCCAAATTATGGATAGTTATAATTCATTTTCAAAATTGTGGCCTTTCAAGAAACTATTTATTGATAGAAGAACATTTTTTGGTTGATTATTATCATATACAATTTCCCATCTTCATGGGCAAGTATGAGTACAATATAAGTAGTACAATGTATAGTCTCATTGCTTCCCAATTGTCAGGATTAGATTTCCTATTGATTTAAACGCTATTGCTTAAATTAGCTATTGGCGTAAACGTATGATGAATCATACCTGTAAATTCGTATGAAGATACAGTCTCAAATGTAGAAATCTCATCTAAATAATTTCCAAATTTTTCGATGAAATTCAATTATCTTACTAATGTATATTTTTGAGGATTCCTCGAACCAATATAACAGCTTTGTATTACAACACTTAAAAACTGATTCTCATAGTACCCGCTTCAGTAATTAAATCTGCCGAGTTTTCTTCAAGGCCAAAAAGAAAATTTAGCCCTAGAAATAGAATAGAGTGGGAGATTGTGGTACAATGTACACTTATCTGTACCCACTTCAAAAATATATTCTATTCAATCAGCTTATCCACACTAGCAACACAATAAATACTCACACCTGCGGGGTTCTTCCGTTCTCGAATTATCAAAGCATGACTCCGTATCTTGAGTCGCTAAATTAATATTACATTTTGGTTGAGTTTTCAAGGAATGGAACGTGACGAAATATCGATTTCGTACAAGTTTCTGGTTCTGATGCAACTGATGACTACCAAATAGGTCGCATAGAAAAGCCAATGTACAAGCGTCGTAACTATACCACCCATTTCACTTTGCAATGAAGGGAAACCAATGAGGGTTAGTGCGGGATCGTTGTGTCCACTCGAGCGTCCATAGTCGCGCGCAGCAGACTGTCGCAATTTATAGAGTGCAAGTGGGTTCGGTCAAAGTGGGGAGAGATCGACCGGTATAACCGATCGAGTTTCCACTCCAAAGAAATGACAGAACGGAGAAGACAATACCGGATGTAAACATGGCCGATCTCTCTCTCTCTCTCTCTCTCTTGCCGGACATGCTGGTAATTCGAAAAGTAGGTGAGAGATATCGCCAGCCAGTCGTCGCGTATACGGCTTTACGACGTCGACCTGGCAAATCAGCTTACATCGGCCCGAGGCTCTCCCGCCCAAAGAATTCAAGCTGCAGCATCTCTCTCTCTCTCTCTCTCTCTCTCTCTCTCTCTCTCTCTCTCTCTCTCTCTCTCCCTCTCTCTTTCTCTCTGTATACAACAGCCCTCTCCCGCCCCTCGCGACACCAACGGATATACTGGGCGCGCGTCTTCGAGCGTTGAGTCGCGGCCGAGGATTGAGGGCTCGTTTACTCTCATCGTGTCAGAGTCGCCGGAGCTGAATTCGAGTCCTTCGCCACTTATTCGAGAATAATATTTTATATATCTGCGTCTAATGAACATTCATACTTCGAAAATCCAACATCATTGCACTCGCAAATTTTGGTTCGAGGAAAAAAAAATTGGGTTGACAAGCTATGTCAAGAAGATTTCTTCTTCAGCTAAACAAACTCTTCAGGGGTCGAGAAAAGAGTCACTCAAAGAAAAATTGTAATTTTGGAAATCGAGAAGAAAAATAAGCTTGGAGCTACTATAAGAATATTTTCTCTAGGATGCAGTGTAATCGGAGTAGACTGTACACAATCAATAATGTCAGTCCAATCGAATATAGAAAGCAATATTCTGAAGTTGTTCATTAGCTATTCTCCAGTACTATTAACGATTCATATGTAGCTGATATTCTATCAGTGTTTCCAGACCGTTGATTTCATCATTTCATTCCCTCATTAGATAGAATATAGAAAGCAATATTCTGAAGTTGTATATTAGCGATTCTCCAGTACGATTAACGATTCATGTGTAGCTGGTATTTTATCAGTGTTTCTAGAAGGTTGATTTCCTCATTTCATTTTCTCATTCGATTATTTCTTATTGTATTGCGCTGTCTCGTCCTCTAGATCAATCATGTAGTGACGCTAGTCTGCTACTTTACTGCCACAGAGTTTAAAGTCAAAAGGTTTTTCGTGCCGCGTGCAGCGCCGCCACGCATATCTCTCTCGTCTCTCCCCCAGTCCGTGCTCGGTTCCGTTCGCCATTACGCTTTTCTGTGCGTAAGCTGCCGCAGGGTTTATACACAGTTACTGAAAAATATTGTTTACAGACGATAACTTTTCTATGAAATGAATAAAAATAGTAATTTTCGATATTAATTGTGGTCTGATGTGATTAGCTTCAATTCAAATAATACCTTAAAAATAATAGCAGTTACTAATGTGAGTGCAGTAGTAACTTTCCAATAACTTTGAATTTTATGTACAAATCACTCGGGAAAATTCACACCAACCTCGACTCTTTATTTTGATAATGTATCAAAGTTCATATTAGCTAAGAGATCCTTCACAAGAACCACTAATTCTTCAAGTCTACGATGATCATACACATTATGAGAAAAAGCAGACAAAGGAATTGGACATCCAGTATATAACAAACAAAAAAAAAGAAATGAATTTTCAGCCTTTCCTAAATAAATTAGATTGAGAGACACTCGATCAAATTACATCGATTTTCGAGATTCAACTAGAAATTAAAATCACATCAAATCAAAATTAATTTGATCAAAGTAAATTTGATCGGTAGGTTGGCGGGTCTAGTCGGGATGACGCATGATTTTTTAATCACCAAAATATAGTTGTTTGCATTTACCGATTTGAGCGTACAGATGTAGGTAAAATAAGCCAAACGACTATTGGAACAAATACAGTTGATCAATCATTGTAAGCTTGATAAAGTCAATCGTCAACGTATTTGAGAATTCATAGCAGAATTTTAAATCTCTAATTGTTTTACTGTCTTTCGGTAACTTTCCAATAATTTTGAATATGGTGTACGAATCACTCGCGTAAATTCACATCACGTCGATTCTTTATTCTGATAATATTTCAAAGTTTATGTTAGCTAAGAGATCATTTAGAGGAACACTAATTCTTCGAGTCTACAATGATGATACATACCATAAGTAAAAGGAGATAGAAGCCAAAACTTTGAGTGATGTTGAATTTGTGTAAGTTTATATTATTATGGTCTTTGATGGCACTCACTACGTGATGGACTGATGCTAATTATTACTTTGAGAGGGCAAAAGTATAGCTACCGAATTGTGAAGGTCGTTGAACTTACACTATACAAATTTAAATCATAGATAAAGTTTTACATAGAGTTGAGGAACGGAATAATTTCGGGTGTCCTTTCAAAATAATCGAAAAAAAACGGGTGATAAGTTCGAAAATTAATTGTCTAACTTATATATTCGAATACGTAATACGGGCACATAATCCACTGAATATTCGGGTTACCAAGTTTGCTCTGTCAATAAAGTAGCTAGATTTTCGATAGAAATGGTAGATTATGGATTCTTTTCTTTTTTAACTTCTTGGGCAAGTGAGGACCAATGAGGACGTGGGTGGCATCTCTCACTAATGGGGACGAATCGGACAGTTACATTCATATGAATGATTGGCAATGAAGATTGGTTTTCGCTAACCGGTCGAAAGCTTGTAAATAATGTACAAGTGGTGTGCTCCAAGAAATGTTTGGTTGGGGAATCTCCGCAGGTTGCGCTGTTGTGATTGATCTGTAAAGTAATAGACAAGGGATTAGCTTCGACACGTCGCGTCGGCTCGACGACACGATTGCAGGTGGGCCAAATCGGAATGCAATACATTTCGCAGCGTAGCCGAGGTAAAAGTTCGAGTTGGTAAACCGGGGAAAAAGGGGCGAGAAGGTCGGAGAGCAGAGGGAGCAGCATGGTGGCCTAGAGAATAGATTTTCCTCTCGCTCCTAATAAAACCACAATGTCCTCGTCTGGAGGCGCAGCAACAACTCGGGGCTGGCTTACAGGAGAGAAAAAGTGGGTTGCTTCAGGCAAAAAGAGTATAAACCAGAGCAAGTTTAGAGACAACTCGTAGGAGGAAGGAGGAGCAAAGAACTGGACGTGAGATTTACAGATACGTCAAAACTCAAATACCCATATATTGCTTTGAACAGCCTACATTATTAAAAAATCACGCGGAGATAGGATATTTCAGGGTCAGTCCAATGGTTTGGAGGAATATGAAAACTCCACGTCTTCATTTTTGCGACGTCTCGCCATCCTGCTTCACTGCCAGCTTATAGAAGCTTCTAATTTTCATTGCAACATAAAAAACAGTGAACATACATGATACAAATAATTAAAGAACTATAATGACGGAAAAACAGTGATTTCTCACCAGGTATTCAAATACACGACGAATCATATTATGATATTCTCAAGTGAAAGCAAACATGCTCTGTCAAACTTACATACATATTGAGGGACTATAGCGCCAACAACCGTTGTCTTATATACCGTCAACGGCATTGTTGTGCTTATATTGAAGAATTTGTTTGAAAAAAGACGTTGTCTCTTCCATTCTATATGCACATTAATGTAAAGCATTTCTGAAATAAGTCGTTTCTTATAACTCATTTTAACTGTCCAAAACTTGTAAACTTATCCCAATCAAATTAGTGAGTAACGTACGTTTCTCAAAATATCAAATACCACGGATAATAATTTGTGATTGGATTGACCAATGGGATTATTCGAACATGAAATTTTTTTTACCGTCCCGGTCGACTCCATTAAAAAGTATCCTGACGATGAGTTGCAAGGCTTCATTTTTGTTCTTCGTATCCCATTGGATCGGCCCTCAAACATCGGATCTCGCGTGATTTTCCAAATGCAAACACTCTGGTCCAGTTCGAGATAAGGATCGGCGCTGCTCAAGCTGCAGGCTGTACATTGAAATTGTCCGGGGCTAATCGAACGCCGCTCGTCCTCGTCGCTACGGGAATCGTGCAATTTCCTCTCGATCAATTTTGGAGCCGTGCGCCCTTTTTTTCTGGCCAGGTTTTTTCGAGCTTGATTAATTCTCGTCGGAAAGCAGCGGCGGCCATGTGTTATTGGGCATGTTATTGCTCCAGTGGAAATCGAGTTATTTCCTGCAAATCGATTCTCGATAGAGGATATACACGTATACATATAATATGCATGTGCTGCGGAGAGTCTCGCTGTGTCGGCACACTCGCGAGCTCGACGATAGTTTGTTGTTCAGCGCGCCCCAACGGCCATGGGAAATTGTAAATGGTGTATCGGAAGGCAGAGCAATGACGAATCGGGTCGCGACTTGCATCTGGCTGGCAGACTCAGGGGAACGAAAAATCAGCAGTCTCTCCTCCCGGCTCTTCGTGCATCGGCATACGCGCAGTCCGCCCCGAGCTCGCCGTTAATAATTGGGAAATCCGAACTTGGCTGCCTTTCCTCGGGCTAGCGGTCTGCTGTACCTGATTCTGCCATTTTTTATTAGCGTTTGACTCACCTACCGAGAATTACAATTCATAGATATCCCCAATGGAGAACTGTAGATAGAATGATATAATCGCTCAACTATAGGCACATAGTCAATAGCAGAATAATTTTATTTTAGTTCTCTGTATAACAATAGAGCAGCATTCGTATTCACTTAAATGATACATTCTTCATAATTTTCAAAAGAATTAATAGAGATTCTAGTTGGTTTGACTACAACAGAATGTTGATAAGACGATAAATTTTTCTTTCTAAAAAAAGATTGTTGAAACAACCATCTCTTACAATACCATATGGTATCGTATATTTTACTTGAGCGATTTTTCTCAGTGCAGTTTCGGCTGAAGAAGTGTCGAATCACAAGAACAATGCTACTGAAAGTTTGCAGTGCCGGTTCGTGAGTCAAGTTCAGGCAAACTCGTGTTGTTCTTTGGCAAACAGGTCATCGCGGTAACTGGCATTAGGTCTGTAAATGGAACGCAGGCTTTTATTCGTCGTCAATTGTCCGGGATGTCGGAATCGTGTTAATGTCGGAATCATTATTCACCCGTTCGCGAGAATGAAATGTCAATTCTATGGAATTTCGAGACGAACTCGATTGACCGAGACACGGGAACCGTATCCGGATGTGAATAGTTCGTCGAGAGGCTATCGAGGTTAGTTTTACAGTTTGATTTTGTTACTCCCGGCATACGAGCATGATTCAGAGCTCTGAAAAATGTTGAAAAGTAAAATTGCTTCCATTCGCACTGGGCATTCTGGGAGTTGGTAATGGAGTAGAAAGTTGCGTCATCGGGTTCTTTTGAAAACACTAGAACTCACTTAGCTGCTCCCGGGCAAATAAAGTAAAAGGTCTTGATACTTTAATTCTCCGTCAATTATTAACCGACAAAGTCACTTAAACTTTCATATAATCCGTCCCTCGCGTTCATACGCAGTCGCAGCCACTTACCTTCACGCACGCCTCGTATTCGCGAGCCCTTAAAAGCCGTGTGGATCTTGAATAATTGATCGAACGAAAATGGCTGTTCATTGACAAAAGCGCAAGTAGGTAAAAAAACGTTTGCAAGGACTCGACTTTCTTTTTGCTGGTCGAACAACAATGCAAGGTAATTAACGTGGAAATTCATATTTACAACAATGCTCGGGGACGGCATGGAATAATGGAGAGTAGGATGGAAAATGGGGCGGAAAGGGGTGGAGCGAGAATCCCTGCAGCAGCAGCGGCGGCGGCGGCAGCAGCAGAGTCTGTACAAACCTCGAGAGCTAAAGACCTCGTTTGCGCTAAATCATCTCGAGATCGGAGAGATAGAAGCCCCGCCGCTCGGAGCTGCCACGGAAAGAAGTTGTTGCGCTGAATGTAATTAGCAGCGAAACTTTGCCGGACCGGGACGGGTATGCGTTTGCATGTGTACCTCGGCCCAGCTCTTGTTATTCCCGCCCACGAGTTACTCCCAACTGGTCGCCGTATCGATGTTCGCTGTTAAGCTAATTCACAAACTGAAAGCTTTGTGACGGGGCAAAAATCGATCCTTCCAATCGGTATTTCGGACACCTTCTTTTTCGTAATGTACGGGTCAAAAGATGTCGAATCCTAAAAATGTCTGGATGCAAGCGAGTACACAACAAAAACAATTCCTTAAAAATATTGCAGTACATAGAACTCATTGAATTCTAGTTAAGTGAACAAAAGCCAAATTTCTTACATTTGGGTACGTTTCATACTTGATTTTAATAAAGAGAGAGTTTGATAAAAATAGAGTTATATTTTTTCTAGTTTTACTGAGATTCAATAAAAATTCACAAGTACTGAATTGTAGTACTTTTCTATCATTGGAATTCTATAGATATTCGTAATATATCTTCCTCCGCTCTGTCAACGCGTTTTTATGTCTAGTGCTTTCAACGAAAAAGGATTCAACATTTTTGTTTTTTCCATAGCTATCACTGTTCAGAGAATTGTAAGATCAAACAAACTTACCTGTAAGTATGTAGTTTGATCGCTTAATTATATGAAAAAATCATCACAGCTTCATTCCATTACTTTTGATGACAAAAAACACATAATGTTTGTCATTTTTGTAGCAACTACTGTTTGCATCTGTAGTAACAAACGGTGAGAAACGAAACTAGTAACTTTGATAACTTATTAAATCAATCAATTCCAATTTTCTTTGTGAATCATTGCTGGCAAGTAAAAGGTTAGCGATATTTCACAAAACAATTTTTTTCTCATATAATAAGCTTCTTTGAGGAAGCTTACGGCTAATGCAGTTGACAGCGGTGATTTTTTCCACCAAAATTACTCGACGGCCCGATAGGATGGCTCAAACTTTCATAGAGTCGAGAAGCAAAAAAATCCTGCCTCGGCTCTCTCTTACTGACGCGGCGCGCCGAAGGTCGTACGGATCTTTCGCAAAGGAAGTCGAACGTTAAAAACCCCTGAATTTTGATTCTTCGCGCGGAAATGAAAATTTCTCTGCATTGTGATGTTCCTCCATAACTAATTCGTTAATTATCCAACCGAAACAATGTCGGACCATCGAACGGGCCGAATTTTCTGAAACTAACAAACCGAAAACTTTCGTTTCCGTCAAATTTTCCCTCTCGCTTTTCCTCGAACGAGAGTTCGGAAAAATTTCCACATAACGAGAAGAAAAAGTTTTGGGAAAATTCTGCGCGCACCGGTTAACGCCCAATGGCTTAATGAACGCGCCGTATGTTTCGCGTTACCCCACCACCGCTCGTTAATATCCCAAATGCCTGAATATTTGAACGAGCTCTCTTGCTCCACTCCTTTATTGATTGCCCTCAAAGTCCCTTCCCTCACGGGAGAGTTTAACATTTTTGCCCGCCTAACGGATCGCGTGGAATTCCAAAATAGTCACTTCTTTACACCCTCGGTAATTCGTGTACGATGAAAAATTTGTGTAACTTTTATCTCCATCTCTTCGCTACTCGCAAATGGAATTTTTTAATCTCTCTAGAAGCTAGTACTACTATCACTTTCTACGTCTTTTCCCTCAAACACACGTAGAACCTTCAAGTTTTAGTCTGATTTCCATTTTGTGTCTCAACTAATGGCGAAAAACAACACTCGGAGAATTCGGAAAATAATTTTTTTCTCCAATTAGTTTTTGATATCTTAACATCCTTTGAATTCCTCTTCAATGATTCGATCAAATCCAAATCTGGAATATCTATGATCATTTTTCCTTTTATCATTTCTTTTTTATCTCACAAAATTTTTTGCCCGATAAACTTCTCTCTCGTTTGTCTTCCTCGTTCAATCCTACCCAACAAAGCTAATGTATTTGCCGAGTGAAATCTTTCGCGGCATGGAATTGAATTATGGATGATGAATATTTTTCCTTCTTTGAATCTCGCCGTCTGAAACTGTTAACACGAAAAAGTCGGTATCATTGTTGAATCAACCACGACGAGCCTATTGACATCACTCGGTGTCCATCCAACTCCGAGACTCGACCACTCGGTGCAGCCCTGGTCGAAGATCTAATTCACTACGGGGATCGTAAACAAGTCTTCACGAGGAAGAATGAGCTAATCCATCTTGCGGTGTGATCCCATCTCTTTCGGCGTCGGGTGGGGGGTGGAATCAAAATAGCAAATTAACCCCGCATTAGAATGGGGCTGCGCGCGGAATCCGTTTGCTCGGGGGATCATAAATACTCGCTCGCGCTGTTCTCCCGGGGGCACGCGCGAAATGCGCGGCTGGCGCAAGAAAACCTTAACTCAGTTTGCCGAGCGGTTAACAAAGCCCCCCAGGTGACAAGGCCACGATGATCCCATAATCAAGAACTTGCTCTTGCTCCGCTCGCGAGAGGGGCGCGACAGAGATATCAAGTTGTATTCAGATTTGCACATTGGCCAAACTACTCTTGGGCGCGCGTTCGAGGCTTAATCAGTTTCTCCGTCCCTCCTGCGATTAATTCTGGGGGATATGCGATCAGTTCGCGAATTCGCGTCGTTTTATTTCCGATCCCTGCGACTTTGTCGGGAAGTTCGCGTGAGTCTCTGACATTTGGAAGTTTAAGCGTGCATCCGGATTCAGGATCATATGCAAATAATTGTGGTGACAGTTTAGTGGGATTTCGTTTCTTGGCATCACTAGAGTAGACTGATATTTCGAATGTGTAACGCACGCAGGTACTAGTGACTGACTTTCGTATCGTGTTTTCTAAATTTGATATAGTTGAAAACTACTATTCGTTAGTCAAAGGTGCACCACTGATGGACCGATTTTGGACAGTGAATCTTTTTGAATAATGAATAGGAAAATTTCACTATAAGGTCTACCAAAGCTACTCATTCATGTATCGAATTTCTCACTATCGGCTTAAAGAAGTAGAATGTACTATTTGGACTAGTTAAAAAGAACTATCATGGTGATTTTCAATTTAGAGAGATTCAGTCAAGCACTACCCGTTTTCGACCAATATTGTTCAAAGGTTTTCGAATGCCTTTTGCTACAACCGGCAATTGTCAACTGGTAGTGAAGTATCAATTTATTCATTTTTATGAAATACACTATCTGCCGCTCTTTGCAACGGGTGTCGATAAATATACATACATCAGCTATTTGTCAAACCCAACGATTTGAATTCCATGCTTTCATACGTTTACTGATCGAACGACAATGTTTGGATTAACGCTGAGCGATAGCCCATTCGAGAGCATCCGATAGGAAGAAGATTAATGCAAAAAGTTTTGCGGTGGCAAATCATAACAGAGCGTCTCGGATAAGAAGAGGACAAAGAAATGGGCTGTCCTTCGGGTCGAAAGAAAAATCGAGGTGTATATATATATATCGAACTGACTCGGCTGTGCCAGTACTGGCAAACTTGTGCGCGACTGCTGAAAGCAAACTCGGTCTGGACTCGTCGTGACTCAAGTATATATGTGGGGACGCCCTCTAGTGACATCTGCGTACTTCATAGCCGAGGTTCTCAACGATGATTGTTCCCCCGTCGAGCGTCACGATTGTCCATTAAAGTTTCCAACAACTTTCCCCAACAACTTTCCTGCCCTTCACTTCTTTCCTCCCTACTGCACGTATATGCCTCAGACACTCTAATGAATCTGGCTAGCACACGTTTTACGTGATGTTGTGCCCATCTTCAGACCCTGCGAATTCCACCATTCAACCAACTTGATATTTCATTTGTTAACATAAAACATATCAAATTAATGCGATGCAATTCTTCAAAATATCGGTCCATTACGTTCTTTGATTAATGTATGAAACTATTTAACTCATATATAAATAATAAATTTGCACTTCTTGACAATACATTCCACGGTCAGATACTTGGATATATGTAATAATCTATCCTGTAAAAATTGGTCAACACTGAAAAATTTTCCACAAAGAAATTTTATTACTGTAACAGTCAACACTTAATTGTCATCAGCATTTTTCCTTCGGCTCTGGAGAGTTTATCCAGGGTCACGTATGAAGGTAAACTATAAATCTTGATTCTCAACGTAAGTTTTTTTTTTTCAATTATATAATTGTTTTGGCTAATATAATGAGAAAAAATTTTAAATTCCGTAGAATTATTCGAAAAAGTACAGCAGTTTATTTTTCAAGTCATCTTTCAAGCTTGTTAAATTCTTAGCATCTATTTTGATGGATTATTTATCTTTGAATTCGTAACCGATAGTTGATTTAATGATTTGTTCGTTTGGTTGATGAATTGCGTTTCGTTGCTTTGAAAGTTATGAATCGTCGTTTCAATTTGATTCATAATAGCATCCTTTTGATCAAAAATACAAGTTATGAAGGTATGTATGGAAATAGGTAAAGCTTACATTACACAGATAAGCACTAAGAGGATCGTGGTTTAACTCGACTCATTAACTCCAATTATGAAATTCTGTGTACAAATATAATATAATACCATAAAAATGTATAGTTCTTTTTCAATGTCTAATACGAAAAATATCATTCCTTTTATCATTCGTTGTTTTATAGTTAATATGAAACTCCGTTAAATTGTTCAAAGATAGTCAGCGGTTTTGACTACAATTGAATTCGAATTTCACAGAAAGCGCTCGATAAACATGCAATAAAAGCTCATGGTACAAATAGATTTCATAATTTCCAAATATTTGCAGAAGAAATATTATAAATCAAATTGGCCGATGTGTATATTGAGAAACCATCATTCGAATTAATAGCTTCGATGCAAAGTCCCCCAACTACCCAACCAAACTTCCGAATAATCGAAGACTCAATTGGGAAAGCTGAGTCCCTCCTTTCACGGACTGTACATTGACGATCGTGGGGCCATCGAGGTGCACGAGTGAATCACAATTATCACGGTGAAAGCTCGATGCCGCTGCTCCGACAGGATTACTCGATGACCAGCTGATTGCCAAGTGGCGCGGAGTCGAACACCGAACCATACCGAGTGTTGAAAGTCGGCTCGGATTCATCTGCTCTGCACTTAGGGGGTTGGCTTGCTGGTGTGCGAGGTGGGAGAGCCGGCATATAGCGCTGGGCGCGGCGCCGCCCAGGCAATCGAGAAGGAGCTCTGGGGCGGGTTGGGCTGGGAGGAAGGAGAGAGAGAGAGACGGGAGGGGGGGCCAGAGGTGAGGCGAATTTAATTTGTAAGTAAGGTTACACCGTGAGAGCCTCTGGGGCCGTTGGGCCGGCGCAGAGAGACAGCCCGATCGCGGACTCCATTTGCGGTTTAGCATAACGCGCGGCAACCCGAGAGAGAGAGAAAGAGAGAGGCCGTAGGCGACTCGGCTGTCCTTTCCCATTTTTCACTGCTCCCTCTTCCCTTTATTCCTCGCGCACCTCCTCTCGCTTACTCCCATTTTGCCATTTTTCCAGCCGCCAGCCAAACTGAACTGACTCGCGCGGCCAAGGCGACCCATCTTCTTGCGCTGAATAACCCGTAGCCCGAGTAAAAGTGGCATAATTAGCGGTAGCTGCGACGCGCTTTTGTTGCTCGAGCCCCGTGCCTATTATTCCCCACTGGCGTGATTATATATCCACCGGACGCACTGCCATGTATAATATGGACAATGGACGCGCGGATTCATGTCCGTTTAATGACCAGGAAGAATTCGCACGAATGGACTGACCGCCCCCCTCTACAAAACACTCGCAGCGCAAGTTTCACTCCGAACTTGCGGTGTTGCGCGAGTAATCATCGTTTCCCAGATCCACAATAACGCAAGCGACGCGTTCGTGCCTCGTCGGGCAGCTGAAGATCCTTCGCACGAATCGTATAGATATTAGGTATACATCATACCCGTGCTATTTCAATCTGGCAAACAGCCGAACAACGCGCCAGGAGTGTAGGTGGGAAACGTAGCAACCGCACGTATATTGGAAGTAACATAGTCGGTAGTAGGGGTAGAGAGCGGATACCCATCGTGGCGACATTATTTCTGAAATTCAGCGCAGTTCAGCATAGACCAGGAAGGTCGATGTTGAGAACGGACACTTTAATTTCATATTCAAAGCCTCCCACGTCTTCCGTGAACGTTTTCGCAGCGAGAAAACCCTCGAAATTTACGATGAATATTCGGTGGGCAGTAAGTGATTGCAACAGTGTTTATGTATAAATGTTGAAAATGCGATGCGCGAATGAAAGTATGAAGTATGAGCTATCCAGAATCATACGAGATCACTTAATAGAGAACTTTTTCGATTATCAAGTGATTTGTCCTTTTGTCAATTTCATTTATTTCTTGAATTAGGTCGTTTTTATGCACAGAGCGCCTATGTTCACGATCAGATAATCTCTCGGGGCATTCGGGATGCCAATTATTCATACGATGTGCCCTACCTCAACGAGTCTTTCATTTTCGACAAAATTTCCTCGGCTTCATATGTTATCCAGCACAGTTGACCAAATCCCTCAACCTATTCGTAACGTATCATGTACAGCTGGAAATTGTCCCACTCAGCTATTTACTCTATAATAATGTTACGCATTGGTGGTTAAAGCGCAATATTGGATATTGCGTGACCTTATATTAATATTGCTTTGAACAGCCACCATCATTCAAAAGTCATTCGAGATACAACTTGGAGAGTCAATTCAATGGGATACGAAGAACAAAAAGAAAACTCCATATCATAATATTTTCGAAATTTCGCTAGCATCATTTACGGGCAGTTCTTCAGCTGTCTGACGAAACTCCTTCCTGTGGGACGTCGTTTTTCAATGGCAGACATGAAGTTTTCGTTTTCGTTCTCTACATTCCATTGGATTGGTCCCCAAACATTATATCTCACATGGCACGCAACTTCACGTTACTTCGCAATTGGCTGTCAAGTCACCACGCGCAGCTCGCTTGGTCAGGGAACAACCTGGGTTTGTTGAGAAAGGGAAGAAGCGAAGGGGGGGCGGTATCAACAGGTAGAGTGCGTTGCAAGGGTACACACGCCAGGGTTGTCGCAGGGCTCGGGAGATCGATGAAGCGGCCGACTCGTGCAGCTGCTCAACCACCGCGGCGAATGAAAAATCGTCGCAACTATAATCCTTCCGTCGCCCATTGTCGGTGCGCCCGACTTTCTTCCTTTCGCTCACCCCGGCCGCGACTGGATAAACAGACGCTTTCATAAGCCATCTGCTCTATTCATATCGATTATTCAACGAGTCATCCCGACACGCTTTGTCCGTGCTGCCGTCGCTCGCGGGAATCGGCAAACGGCTGGATGGACCGGAGGATTGGCACGATTTAGGCTGGCAGTCGAGTTTGGAATCTTGAGCGAAAGCAATCGGGTGTCTGATGCAATTCAGTAGATTCGGTCCGAGCGCGGTCAGACGCGAGTCCAGAAATTCCTCTGCTGTTTTCCCACACCACTCCCCCCACCCCCAACCTTCCCCATGCTCCCGTTCAATTGATCCCCTGCACGCCCGGAGAAATAAATAGTGATTGCTACTGTAAATCGACCATGATTATAGTTTCGGCTCGTACCAGCATCAGTTACTGCTATTTTGAATATAAAAATATATTGACTTACTTAGAAAAGGGTAGTCGTAGCATTGGGTATCATTTTTTCAAGAAAAAATAATACCGGATTAACAACATAGTCGAAGAAGTATAGTCACTACAATAAAATGATGATTTTTACAATGAATAAGTTATTTTTAACAAGGAAATATGCTGAAAGCGCTGTTGTTCATCATGGTATGTTAAATAGTAGATTTTAACAGAGCAGTTTATATTTGCGAGAGAAAGAAGATTATGTATCGCTTATTTCGTGACGAACGACAGAGGCAACAATCTATAATCGACAGGTGAACGTTCGAGGATTGAGAAAAGGGCTGCATAAAAGCCGTAACAATAATGAAGCTATTCTGCCGAGGGAAAGAGAAAAAACGCGCTAATCAAACAGCAACGCGGACAGTCGCGGATTGCGCGCACAAAAGTGCGTGTGTTACCAATCGGCGCCCAATCCAATTCGCTGCGGTCATTAAAAGGGGGGGAGGGAAAAAAGAAAAGCCACGTATACAATTAACCGAGCGTCGAGCCAGGCTTTTTGAAAGCGTTAATCCACAGCCCAAGTTCCGGGGCTTTAGAATTAATCGAGCGCAGTCATTTATTGCTCGTACGTAGCCGGGCGTAATATGCGGGGAATCGATCAGCCGCGGCCCGGGAAATAACCCCCTCGGCTGCCTTGATCTCTCTTCCTCTCCCTCTCCCTCTCGGTCTGTACTATAACGCGTTGACGCGCCGACAAATTTGTCGTACCGCAAGTGATTCTTTTCACCCCACCGCACAATGAAAATTCATTTCACATTGTTTCCTTGGGACGTACTGAATTTTTCCAAAGAACAAATTCATCGTTCGGTAAGGGGGAGGGGGGAAAAGATTGACAGGTTTGTCATTTCGCCCTGCTCCGGGTGATTGCGGCTTTGAATTCAATTGATTCGCGGTCGAAGAGAAGATCCAGTTGAGTGACGTGATAATTATTATTTCCCTCGTTAAAATAATGAAGTGGTTGTCTAATTCGGATCTGCTCGGAATACCTGAATTTAAAAAGCTAGCCCTCTAATATTTGGGCTAGATGTCAATCCCACAGATTGATAAAACTTACCTTATATTCATTTTCATGCTCGCAATTACGTCTAATCAAATTCACGAAAGATCAGAAGAATCAAAACTCCTGCATTCTCTCTGTCATTTGAATCCTGGACGTCGACATGAGTTTGAACATTATCGCTTAACTGTCACGGAATATACCTAGATTAAGTTGAGCAAAGCATTAAATGTGAAATTTTTGACTTGGCCGCCTGAATTTGGGTCAAATTTACTGCTCTATAAATTCGGTCGACATTTGCACGAGAAAAAGCCTGAAATAACTTGGAATCTAAAATAACTGGAATGTGTCAAGGAAGGATTAAGTTTAATGTTGACGTTTGTCAGAAGTTGAGAAATTCAACGGCTTACAAACGGTATACTTTAAAAAATATAAAAAAAAATCGAATTTGGGTTACCTCGAACTTATATGGTGCGTTTACACGCTACAAATTGCTGTCGCGATTTCCTATCTCACTAACGTGTTAGAGAGAGAACACAAACATCACCGTTCTCTCTCTTACACGTTAGGGAGATAGGAAATCGCGACTGCGGTTTGTAGCACCTATAGAATGCACAAGTTTAATCCCAACAAGTTACCTAGTTTGAATATCGAGGAACAGGTCTTATTACGTTTTTAGGACTGTTTATGGTCCCGTAGATATGTGTTGAAAGTTAGAAATAACTTGCGGCGTGCTCTACTTTGATGAGGGTAATTTTCAGTTAAAAACTGAAGCCTCCTGTAACATTGTGGAAGGAAAAGTTCCAACCAACTTTTGCTTTTCCGGGCTAACTAACGAGATGATCATAATAAACATGTGATGAAACTTACTTTCGGGCACTTTAATTAGTTGGCCATTTAATCAGCGACCTACAGAGATATGAGCTTGAAGCGACGATCTTCCAATCAATTGACAATAATATGTTAGGTTCCCGAGAAACATACTCGTAAGGAGTATGGAATTTATACATGGAATGTGATTCATATAATGCTCTTACATGAAAATTATATGGGAACGGACATTTTTTCCGTGTAATTTTCATATAGTCATCATATAACTATAAGTTAGCTGATATTTATCATGAGAATATGAAGTTTCATGACAATTTCATACAAAAATAAACGCGAAATTCATTACGAGAAAAGTATGCGCAAATGTGAATCTTAACTCGCCAACGATCTTACCCCGAGTTTTGTACCGACGACATTAGCAACTCCCCGAAAGAAGCAAATCTAAGAATAAGATCATACGATGATTTATGAGAGTGTTTCCATAAAAATTCCCGAAATGAAATACTTCAATTTGTATTACTTTCTTCTCGTTGCAGAGTGAGGCTGGTGATGGGCGCCGGATAGCCGGATCCGAGTAGTCGCGAGGAGGAGGAGGAGGAGGACGAGACGGGACGATGGGGTCGTCGACGAGAGCGGCCTCGCTCCTGCTGATTGTCATCGCGGCCGGCAGTACCCAGGCGTACAGCGCACGAGCACCAGGTCAGTTATTCACCCTCGCCGCAAACAATCAAATACACGGAGAGAAAACATATTGTGAAAATTACCTCTTTTTCGTGTTTTATTCGGTACTGTGAAACGGCGTTTTGCGCATTAGTGAGTTTCCTTTGAATAGCCTTCGAACTCGAACACTCATAGCATAAGTCATTGTATCTGACTAGTGCGTTAAAATTTGATGACGCTCTAGTTATGTAATATAATATCCAAATTAACAGATGTGTTGAGGGATCAACAGAAATGTTCCATTCTGGTCAGTTCTACAAATCAAATGACTCTTAGTAAATAATAACAATAATGAGTATAGTATTGTATTGATTAGTACTAATAGTCACATGATGTTCATCATCAAGTTGATGGTATTGTTGCAATAATAATTGTACATAATGTCTGCTGAGAGAGAAACAAACAACGTCCGTAACAAGTTTGAATTTGAAAGGTACTTATGAAGAAATTGGAAAATCCAAATAACCCTCTCTTTTTTTTCTCCATAATAATAAGTAGACTTTTCATTATTATGGATAAAAGAAAGAAAAAGACGCCGGGTATTTGAATTTCTCAATTTTTCATCGCCACCTATTAAATTTGAACTTGTCACATGTGAATCTGCAGATTTATTTATTTAATGATTGTTGGTGTTATTATTGTTTCCTAAGAATTATTCGAATTATAGAGCTGATCAGAATGGGAATAATTTTCAATAAATTCACAGACATGGAAAGGGTCATGGGAGGCCATTATTACATTACCAACAATAAAATGTAGAAAAAATTACAAAAAAAAAGTTATTTAAATAGTTTCTTTGTGATTATACATCGAATGTTATCTTGAAAAATTTTATTTTCACAATGAGATTTCTCTCCGTAATTTCAAGCCATGCTGAATATTCCTTCGAACGAGAACTCCGAAGCAGCTCCAAACAATCACCCGTGACACAGCGTCTTCCAGGTGCATACGGGTGTAGAAAAAAAAAGCCGCTGGGCAAAAGCTGTAGCGTCGTGCATTCGAAAGCAGCCTCTGCGAGCCCCCAGCAGACTAGGGGGAGAAGAAGGGAAAAAAACTTGGAGGCTTACAAGTGAAAATGTTAATCGGCGGGTAATTTATGCGCGTCCTTACGTGTCGGAGCCGCAGTTGGCTCGAGCCCGGGACAAGCGAGTATTCGGCCTAATCGCAGAGCAAATAAGATTATCTGATCGAATTTTAATAGGCGGCTCGCGTGCCTCGGTTCGCCCACCTCCGCGCAGCACTACGCTCTTGTACTACGACTGGACGTGTCGAATTCGCGCTCGTACGCGCCACGACGGCTTGTTTCGAGCGCAAGCCCCTTAATCGGCTTATCGGTCGCCCGCGCGCCCGCCGACTTTTAATTGTCCGAGGGCCAAGCTTTGCACCATGCCGCTGATTATTGTTATTAAAAACCATTACCCATTAATTTCTTACTCGACTTCGCTCACCTGCGCCCGGAGCAATAGATCGTTGGACCAACTGTAAACCAATTATTTATTTAGTTTCCGAGCAGCCATTGTAGATATTCCTATCAACCGTTGTTATAGGGAACGAGAAAATTCAGTTCAAGGTCCATATTCAGCTCTTTTGATGCCTTATACTTTTCCATATATTCATCTTTAAAAGTGAAAATAAACATGTGGTGTTCAAGATTTTGTAGTTAAGATATTTTTTTTCATTACTGCCTCTCGTTCTCAATGATTGTAAATGTCGATCTAGATAAATTGTTTCCTATAGCTTCAGAATCACTCAGAAATCTCTCAATTCTGGTGATTATGAAATGTCCTGTAAAATTAAAAATAAGTAATTTCACCAAAAATCGGCACTTTTAGAATTTCTTCGTTCTGGATGTAACGAAGTATAGTGTGATCAATGTTCTCCTTCAGAACGATCGATAATTCAGATCTATTTATTCTAATACATTGAGCAAAATGAGAAATATTATAGAAATGGGTATTGTTGAGCGTAAATGTGGTTAATTTCACTAAAAATGAAGATACTCATATTAATAGTTGATTCCATCACAACGTAATCTTGATGTAGAGACAAAACAGTGTGACAGTTGCCAACGTGCGAATATACGTATTGAAGCTTGTCTAGAAATAGAACGTCGGACTCTTTGTGGATTCTAGTGGTAGTAGGTTGACGATTCAGCCGTTGGATCGCTACTGCTAATTTTAGTGTAACGAAGCCACAGATATCTCTAGGTAGTATATTCAAATTGAATTTACAAAAATTTGCTTCCCGAGTCGAGTGATTTTAGGGGCAAAAGTTAGAACGATTCCGATCCTTTGATTTGGATTTGAATTTCCCATATCACATCGTAGAAAGACGAATAATTGTTGAAAATGCGTTTTCAATTCCGTCGAGTTTCTCAAGAGATATTAAATAGGAAGGATAGAACGAAACACATTATTCGTCCCATGTATATACTCGTCCACGATTTTCATTATAATATGTGACTACGTGACGTTAAAATGTACTTATGCTAATGAGTCCATGTTAGGGCGGTGCGCGTTAATATGAATTCCTGCCTTACGTACATCCTCTTATCTTCTTTAAGCGAAACTCACACAAGCCACTCTTGTCCGAGGCAAGATAAATTAAATTCGCCCGTCCCTTTTCGTGGCATTGAAAGCAATACGTTGTTCGGTAATGTTATAATCACACGGAACGGCTTTTATCTCAATGAAGATTCTTCATTTTGATATACCCTTTCACTCATACCTCACGACGCAAGTTTCGCAAAAAATGTCTAAGTAAAAAATTGAACTGATAATGAGGATATTGAATGAATGTCGATTAGGGCGACGAGCTGCTGATGGGATCGTCGCGTCTCTCGTCTTCCTCGAAATTGACAGCAAATCAATAATTCGTAAATACCGAAGATAAAACAGTGAGCCAATCGAACTTGCGCATGCAGAGCTGGCCGAGCATTCAATTAACGCCACGAGAAAAAGTAGCGTGATTGTAAATTTTATGAAGTCTCATTTATCCATACAGTATGACTCTCTTTGATTGACGTGGCTCGACGGATCCACATAATGTATCGGCATCGAGGATACGAGTCACGGATATATAAAAAATGGATGGGGTAATTTTTCATCAGAAAAACCGTCAGCTGTTGAATCAACCGAATTAGCAGTGGAGCGGGACAATCGTCGGGACGAAGAAACATGGCAACGAGACGAGCGTCTCGCTTTTGTCTCTGAATTTCGCTCGAGTGATTCGAGGCTGGAAAAGTCGGAAGAGCCGTGTAAACTCGAAGCCCTTTCAAAGTACAATTGACTTCTGGGTATTTCGGGTACCTAGTCTAACCAGTCAAAAGAACATTGCGGAGAGAATGAAAGCAGAATGAAGGACGAACGAGACAGAGTCAAAGACGGCGCAGCGCGAGCGAGGCCCGGTGGAGCATTGGAGGAAGAGAAGAAAGAGGAAGGCTATATACTCGCTTTGCGTAAGAGATATCGACAATGTCGCAATGAAAAGAGGGCAGGGGAGGGCGATGATTGCGGAGAATAAGAGTCCCGGAAGTGCACGGGTTCATTGCTAGACACTACACTGCAGATACATTGTCAAATCGGGGCGACCGTTGAAACTTTGCGGAATGCTTTTTGGGTATACCTCGATGAGCCATAAGCACAGATATTCAATCTGGCGTATCGATTACCCGCTCAGATAGCCCGTGGACAATTTCCAATTATATATGCGTATATAATTATATAAGATACTAAAAAATAAGAATCATTTCAGGTGTACATTTTTATTTTTTGTCCAACGGCTGTAGAGCCGGTCCTCGACTTCCGATATCCAAATGATTCAGGATATCGATGATTCGAATATGAATTTACCTGGAAAAATTAGAAGTTCTCACTTTCAACGAGTAGCGAGCGATCCAATCTTTGTTTCAACAGATGTTACATTGAATTTCGACTCTACGCTAAAGTAACTATCACAAAAGTTGAGCGAACTGTAAGCGTATATTGAATATAACCTGCGTGAATTGCACTTGCTACTCAATATAGCTCTACACAGTATGATTTTTGATGAATTATACTGTACGTAATTGTAATTCATTGGTAATTGAGTATACGTTAAGGACAGCACTTGGTATAAGTTCTCACAGCAATATTCTGAGCGCCAGGCAAGATAGGCCAGGAATTGGGCAAACTCAGTATTGGATTGATTTGAAAAATTCATCGTATTCACTAAACAGCTGTATTCAATTACTGCGGGCACCGGTGAGATCAGCTACGATTAACCCGGACGCATAGCCGAGAGCATGGAAGATAGCGCCAAGACCGCAAAACAACAAGAACAACAAGCGAGCAACAACAAGAACAAAGATATTAAGCTGCAGGTCGAATAATCCTTGAGGATTGGTGTGAGGTGAGCAGCAGCGGCTCGTCTTTGTTCGCAACAATAAGAGCAAGCGAGCGACTTGTCGCGTGTCGCCAGACGAATGCGAGTTGCGCATAGTTGGCCGCGGCGGCGGCGGCGGTGGATCACCAGTAGTTAGCCACTATTCCCATGAGCGATGGATGTAATTAATCCGTTTTTTCTTCCGACCTACTCGGCCCGGCTGTGTTTGACTGTTGGCGCTTCTGCTGTTGGCGAGCGGCAGCCAACCGACCGCCACCGCCGCACCGTCCGACTTTGTCCGGCCCGCTAATGTTTGGACTCTCCTTGTCAGCCCCTCCGAGCGACGAGAGTTGCTCGAGTTATATTCACACACACACGTACGTTTATATCCATCCAACAGGTCCCCGGGTTTCTGCTTATATATATCGAACAATGCAGTCAAATTCCCATCTGCCCGTGAAACTACACGCTTTGGATGTTCCTCGTTTCTTCGAGTTGAGTCGAGCGTCAAGGGTGATGTGTCCCGCGTGAATATTCAGAGTTGACCTTTTACTCGCTGAGGCGGATTGTAAGAGCGTTCGGCTGAAATGATGAAGCAACTGCTATTAGCAGCCGAGCCCCGAGTGGGCCGGATAAATTGAATTTTAAATGAGCTACTAAAATACACATCGTATATATCAAGTGCGCATTTGACGAAAGAGTAACGCAGAGGAAATTCGAGCTTGCGCGAAACACGCGAAAATTCAAACCACCATCGTCTCACAATTGCCGTAGGTCTTCATTATCAAACGTAAGACTCAACGAGATGCACGTCGAAGGAGCGCGCGAGGGCATTAGCGAAGCGGAAGAAGGGGGAAAAATCGAAGGGCAGCCGGGGGTCGTTAACTGAAAAGTTTCGCGGCTCCGAGTCTCGCTCGACGCGGAAAAGCAACTTGTCAAATGAAAGAAGCGCGGCCCGGCCGGCTGCTGCTGCGTGGAAATAAGGAAATAGTTCGACGGAGCCGCGAGGGAAAGTCGAAATACGCGCGAGAGTCGAATTCCGTTTGCGGAATGACGGCCAGAACGGCAAAGCCCTCCAGCTGCGAGAGACAAATGGTCCCTCGCATACTTAGCTAGTACTTGACTGTGACAAACTGCACCCCACCGAATAAGAGAGAGAGAGAGAGAGAGAGAGAGAGAGAGAGGGAGGAAGAGAAGCGCCTATATACCCACCACGCGCTGCTCGCAAAAATACCCCCGGAGAGTTTGACGCAGACAAGCGTAGAATTGAATGGGAATTTTGGATTTTTCCCAATATTGAGCCATCCGTCAAGATGATCGAATTGGGGGAGGAGGCGCGGCAGAGCGGACACTTTTGCTGATGCGCTCGGATATCTTCTCCGTGGTTATTGCAACTCGTGAGTCCTCCCAGGAAGTCGTATGGCGCTTGACCAAGACACGCGGGTTTGTTTATCGAAAGTCGACCAATTGGCCGGGAGAAACTTTCACAAGTTTTCTCGGTCGCAGGAAAAATTATTTCGATGGTTCCTTTAGTTTCACTATGTTGCTCGGTATGATACGATCCTACGGCTAGGTCCTATCAGTCAACTTCACTATCCAAATCATAACATTTTGAATGATAACAGACTAGGGCCTTTCCTTTTTTTTTTGTGTATATTTGACTCTCGTATACATGAATTATAGTGAATTTCTTTGAAAATACGTCTTTCAGTCAATAACGTATGGAGGATTTTCGAGTTGACAATAGGTTAAAGTGAAGTCAGATGATGTGGCTGCGACCACATACGATTTTAAGATTTTGAAGCTTAAAATATATTGATCCGTAATCTTATGTCCCACAATTAGTACATTATGCACCTGAGCGAGGTTAGGCGATTTCGGCACGCAAAACGTTTGCGACCCGAGCGAAGCGAGGGTGGTAGGTTTGCGTGTGCCGAAATAGCCTAGATGAGCGAGGTGCATATGTTATTTTTCGTGAGCAAAGTGTCAATTTTGCTCCCTAGCATTCGCAAAGAATGACACTTTTCTTCCGCTGGGACGAAAATGATTTAGTAATGTTCCATTAGCAATTATTATACAATCAAGTAGAATTATAGTAATAAGCTGATCAAATAGTAAACGGTATTATCAAATTTTACTATTTTTGCATTTCTGTAATGAAAAAAAAAGGTATATTCTTCCCTGGTACTGATTGAAATGTCGCGAGTGAGACTGGTATTTTGTCCGAGCAATTCCAACGGGTTACTGGGGTGAGGCGGGGGGAATTTCAAAGTGATTATGAGCTCGATTTGCTTGGGGAAAATAGTCATTCGGAGGAAAGGAGCATCGGGCAAAGTGAGCATGTTATATGCATTAGGATGTTCATGAAATATTCGCTGCTTAAGTGAATTGAAACCAGAAATACTTCTGGTAGTTTGTAATGAAAAAGTCTCGGCGTGAGGAGCTTGACTCCGCCGACTTTTTGTTTCGTTCTTGCAAATAAAAAGTAGCAAACGCAACGGGCGAGAAGAGACACTTTAAAGAGCTTCTCACAGGGCGAGCGCGCGCGCGCCTCTCTTATTTAGCTCTGTCACGCTTACTTTTTTCTTTCTTCCGCTTTTTCCTCTTCTCCTTCGTCGGCTTCTTTTTCCCCGCTTCTCGTTCCTTTTTAATTTCACTTTCTTGGGGAACGATTAGGAGCTCAACTAATCAACCCTCCTCTCCCCCTCTCTCCCCTTCGCATCGGCGAAGTTTGAAACACACGTATCTGGGTACAGGGATTTTTCGCCACCCCTGCGAAGGGCCAGTCTAATGAATTCGGCAGTGAGTTGAAAAGAAAAAAAGGGGGGAAGGGGAGAGGAGAGTTTGCGAACTTGTGTTGAAAAATTAGTCGAGGAAAATTATGCTTGGACCGGAACAAATTACCCATGTAGAATTTCATTTCGAAGTTTGAAATAGCTTGGTATGTGTCAAGCGCGCTTTCCCCCCCCCCCCCCCCCCCCCCGCCTCTGTAAATTAGTGTATTTTAATGAACGCAATAATTACTCATAATTCCTTCAAACATGAGTGTCATTCCCGAAATTTGTAACGGTATGAAGATTTAATATAGACAAGCATTCCGTTACCTCTCGGTAAATAATTTGTCGTGTTCAGTACCAATTGCGAAATTGGGACGGAACGAAATTTGTAAAATTATTGCGCATGACCCGTTCAACTAATGCAATTTAGAATTAACCTCATTTTGCGCAGACATTCACCGAGCAAAAAATCATTATCGAAATGCAGCGCAACGTATAGTTAATTAGTCTGCGCACACAGTTAGAACGATTTCATGAAAATGGTTGTACTTGAGTGGAGTACAAAAAAGCCAGATTTCTCCAGTTACAGTACGTTTCATCCTTAATTTCAATACAAATTACTTGGAGTAATGAATTCATCTAATTTTCCTGAGTAGCAGTACAAATTCCCGCGTACTGGATTCTAGTATTGTTTCTACAATTGTAAATCTCTCTTAGATGTTCAACATATTTTATCCTCCATCGAAATTCATTAGACAAATAAGGAGCTGCTATTATTTTCACGCCATAGTATTTATCGCGTGTACATAAAATGACGAATCTCGATCTGCGTAATTCAGTCTCGCGTTAAATTTGTTGCATCTCGGATCAAGCGGAATTTCATACTCGCTGATTCAGAGAGCCGTTTTCGCAGTTCACCCGATGATCGATACCGGAAAAAAAAATCACCAGACAGGGGCGAGGTGCACGTGGGGAACAAAGCGCGCGTGTCGAATTAAACAAGCGCGCGCGTGGAGCGGACGCAAAAAGTACAAAGCGGCAAAAACATGTTCCGTCCGGCGCGAGAACACGCTCTTATATATTATTTTTAGCCGGCGAAAAGGGATTACGCGCGTGGCTTTTTCACGCGCGGAGGGGGGGGGGTTGGCGAGACACGAGAGAAAGTAGCGCGGGCGAGAAGAAAGGGTCTGCGAGACTCGAGAGCCGTAAGTGATTCGAGTCGGGGTCGAGTCGGCCGGTAATTCCCGCAGCATAAAGAGAGAGAGAGGGAGAACCGAAACGTGGCACGTAATAACGGCGTTTCCGCTGCCCCATATATGCTTTTCCTTTTACCAAAAATCTCTCCTTGCTCGTGGATCGGGCCGATCGGGGGAACAAATCTCGTTTGGTAGCCGGGGTTTTTTTGCCCGCAGCCAGAGACGAATGGACCTTGGCTCTTTCTTCCTCGAGCACCTTTTCACCCCCCTATCCCCTCCCCTACCACCTTCATTTCAAAGATTTCTCCCGGGCTGTACGTGCAGCTACGCCGGCAATTCGGCGCCGAGTTTCCTGAATAATCGTGTGCCAGACGCGCGACTGCCCATTGTTACGTCACTTCTTATCGATCCTTTTTTCCTCCCCCCCCCCCGGCTCACAATCAACTCTCCGCGATTTCCTCGCTGTGTTGCTCTCTGCCTCCTGTTTTCTCTCCGATTCTCGAAACTACATAATGCTATTATACGGATGATTATTTCCTTTCGATCCGATTTCATTTGGTCTCGCTCGTGCTTCGTTGTCCCACGCCAATTTTCGACTCTTTCCTTCTTTTCCTCCCTTTCGCACAACCTGGGTAGTTCGAGTCGATGTCAATTCTTGCCTCGCCATCACGACTCTGTTTAAAATCTCATATTTCGTAAACAACGGTTTATAATAAACGTTGAATGAAAAATGGAACGAGAGGGAGAATGACTCGAGCGAGGAAAACGTTGGGAGACTTATCAAGTCAGCGGGGGGATGCTTCCATAACGCGTATATACAACGGGAAATCCGTCTTTCCAAACAAGAACAGGAGGAGCTGCAGGCGCGTCAACCAATCAAGCCAAGGTACGCAATATTCGGGGAAATTAGGGGCGCCCGTGTCGGCACATCACACCTCCCCTCCGCTCCGTCGCGCGCTCGCTCGCAGCCTCTTAAACGTCCGTGAAAATTATATGGGCCTGGGCGTCTCTCGCGGGCGACGAAGCGAGAGCGACACCTTCGTTAAGCCATCCTCCCGCACACACACACACACCCGTACACATACTCACAGCCTTACACCCCAGACACACAGACATACATACCAACACACGGAGGGAAAAGCCAGAGTAGAGAGCCACCGCCTAATCTTCGGCGCTCGATATTCCTGAGACTCCGGAGGCGGGCAAACACAAACAGAGAAGCAGCAGCAGCAGCGGCAGCAGCAGTGGCGGCAGAGTCGGGCTAAACTAAACAGGCGCTGCAGAGACGCGTCTATTTCCATATACAATCGCACGTTTACATGCACCCAAGAGACGCTAGAGACGTGGGGGGTGGGGTGGCCTGCGCGTTATCAAATAAATCGCTGCTTGCGCCGGCTGTCGCGGCAGGCTGTGGATATGATGCAATTTCCCAAGGAGCGCGTGAAAATTTTGCCGGCTCGAGTTTGAAAAATTGGGGGCGAGTCTGCCAGAGAAAGAGAGACAGAGAGAGAGAGAAACATATGGGGAAATAGCTTATATTTCCTCCCATTTAAGTGTTCTCAAAATTCAATGTAGAAAACATATCACTATTCGATAGTATTACATATAACGAGTAGTCCAACTGTGTCGTTATATATTATTCAAGCGTGAGAGAAAAAAAGCGAAAGAAGCCAGCCAGGGACTCGTGGTGCATTCCTGTCTGGATCCATTAAAGGTTGCGATCGGCGGCAAGTTTTCAAAGTAGACACGCGCAAGCGATAACTGGCTGCAGCTAACGAACGCTCATTCGTACCCCACCCCAACCCCCCTCTCCGCGGTAAACTGATTACACACTGCCCGACTCGTTTAATTATATATATAGGGCGAAACAAGATAGTTGGACGCGTCTCTTCGTCCCGTCGTCGATCCATCCACGTCAAACTGCCGTGCATGCAAACGCACCGGGAGATTTACACCACTGTCTCCCGGTCTCCCAACTCTCTCTCTCTCTCTTTCTCTGCTGTGTTTGTGAGACACTGCCCAACCAACTTCCTCTCTCGAGTATTTCACCTGATGTTGCGACTAACGTAAGTTTGCCTCGACATTATTGGCCTTGAATCACGAGGTGGTGTTTTTTTTCTGCGTTTGGGGCTTGGCATGTCTGGAGCCAAAATATAAGTGTAAATCATGAAAAAGCGTATTCTGAATGAATAATGGTGAATTGATTTGCTGCCGGATAATTTATGAAAAATATGAGTAAAAAGTTTGGTATAGAAAATATAAGATAGGGAAGATGTGCATGGATGGAATGTGAATATATGAAATAGAAAATTAGTAATTAATTTTGCCCGAATGATTTGCTTATTCATATACCTAATATTTATGGATCGTAATGAATGGAACGGCTTTTGAACGGATGATTTTTCATACTAGCACCAACGTCACTGTCTCGCGTTGGAATGTAGGAAGAGGGAGGAAACGATTTCGCCCGTATCAATCTTGGGGAAATAGCGGGAGATGAGCTGATTCAGCGCTGGCTGTCCACGAATAAACCAATTGATTGAACTGGCTGTATAAGAGTGTGGCAGCCGGGAGTGACGTGTGTCTGAGACGTGACAAGTGGATTACAAGAAGGGGGATTACGAGTGGCGCGACTCGTCCTAAAGCGTCCCTCAAGCTCGATAAATTAATGCGACTGTATAGGTATACTCTTCGAGCTTTGGCGCTCGTTTAACTGAGTGGCATACACGATTTTACACTCGGCGCAGTCTCCCGCTGGCGCGCGTGCTTATTATTATCCTCTCTTAGCGCCGCGCTCCTCCTTTGTTTTATCCATTTTGCCCGCGGCGGCGGCGACGCGACGATTCGACTCTGCTCATGGACGGTAAGGGTCTACTTTCCCGCTCACTTTTGCTCTACCATTTCGTATCCACTGCTATCGTATTTTAAAGTGATGCTCTTGATTTTATGTGCCGTTTGTGATTGCAATGGCAGCAGCTGGACATATTTTTTTATCGCCAGCATATTGTCTGAATTGGAATATAATTGTATCTGGTTTCTGACAGTAGGTTAACAGGCAGGACTTTATTTTTTTTTCTCATAAATCTGGCAAAATTCATTGCCAGACTTTACGCAAGACTTTGTGGATAGAGACGTGCTAGACGTGTTATTTTCCATTTCACAGTGTGAATAGTATGTATGCTTTAAATTTTTACTCTTCCGCGTAGGTGCATAATTCCAAACGATTTCTCTTAATGCTGCTTTTTTTCGAACTCACGGAGTCTCGGTCGGTTGACTGGATGCCGATAGTAAATACACCTTCTCTCTCAACATTCAATTCCCAACGAGGAAAAGTATGCGTATGTGAATTTTAAGCTCGCTAGCTTATCGAAAAGTTGGTTACGATTAGATCTGCACGTCTGAACCACTCGAAGTTGACAGACGTATACGATGTGCTTGCGTGCGACTTGCATAAGTTGAATGGAAAAGTAAAGGGTAAAAAGAAAACTAGTTGGTGAAAAAAGCCGAATCGCATCGGAACTACGCTGTAAAGGCGATTTGTTGGAAATTCTGCAGTACTCGAAATCGATTACTCTCGAATGGAGTGAAAAAAAAATCACAATTTCTTCATTTCAGTACGTTTTGTGCTTAATTCTAGTCAAAGTCACTCAAAGTAATGAATTCATCCTATTTCTCTGAGATTCAGTGCAAATTCACGCCTACTGAATTCTGCCACTGCTTCAATAATTGTAATTCTATCCATGTTTCACTTATCTCCCTCCTTGTCAGAGTGCATTCACATCAGCAGCTGCTATTATATTCAGCAAATCGTATTTTCAAGCTTATATAAATAAGAGGAGAAATTGCAGTAGAGGAATGAGTTCTTCTTAATGTCACACACATATTATATTCTTATATTGAATTTTTACTCCATCATAAGTAATCTATATTATTATTTGAATTGAATCTAATCAAGTAAAATTTCATATTTGAATAAAAAAATCGTCTTTACAGTTACAACCTAACTAATTTCATTTCGCTATATCTATATTTTTACTGTAGAAAGTCACTGTAATAAGATGACTGTACACCTTACAGAATAAAGTAAGGAAATCCATTTTTTCATTATATTTCTGATGAACAAAGTTCACGACCAAGCCAATCTCGGAAATCAACTTTTTTTAAACTCCTTCGTGAAAAGACGGATTTCTCATTAAGTGTAAAACAAAAAGCAAAAAGATTTCATGACCCATATCCGTTTCCTATGAAAGTAGGTAGGGATTTCTTTCAATAAAATTTTGTCAAAATGGTGCACTTTCGAAAAAACAAACACAAAACAACATCAAATTGACGTGGGGCAAATACGGGAGAAATTCACCTCATTCGGAGTACTGCAGCATTGTGGTGGCACACAAATGAACCAATTGTTCTAGCGCAGAGCTGTTCCGCCCGAAAATGAGTACAACCGCAAAACGAGCCATCTGTCAGTTTGCATAAAACTCGGCGAGTGGATAGAGAGAAAGAAAAAAGAAGCCAATCCAGGCTGCGAATCAAAGCAAAAACAACGTCGAACTCGATTTGGACGAGGAGAGCAGTGGGTGAAGAATCTGTCCGGGAGTGAATGAAAAAGCCGGGATCGCACTTGATTTATGTTGGGCGCGCGCAAGTAAGAGAGAGAGAGAGAGAGAGAGTCGCAATAAAAAGTCGAGCGGAGTCGTGACGAGTATATAGGTGGCGGCGGTGGCGGCGGCGGTGGCACGCGCGACTATTATTAGCCCTAATCGACCATGTGTTACTAGCGGGTGCTGGAGCCTGCGTGGATGTTATATAGTGGACCGGCCGCGCACGTGTTGAGCCTCGCGGCGCGAAAAGAACAAGTCGAACCTCGGGGGCTTTGTAGTCATAATTGGATCCACATGCCGGTTTGTTTTGCCCCGGCTGGCGCTCAGATCCAATCTCGCGCGCGCACGAGCCACTAATTAATCACTCGAGAGCTGGATTAGGTGTCGCTAATGGAACAATATTTTGCTAACGATTTGTCGAGCGACAGCCGTGGCCGAGTACCCCCGGCACTGTGCGGCGCATCCACTTGGTTCGTTTGTTTATTTTCATTGCGGCTACATCACTGCGCCGAGAGAAAAATATCTTCGTGTCTACCATATTCTCAGTGCAATATGCGGTCATGACTAGGTGCTATCAGTCAACTTTACCATCAAAATCATACTAACTATTACTGCATAAATTAACATATATTATGATATTTATAGGAGCCATTATACACACACACACACACACACACACACAAACACATATTACAGTATAATTCAATATGTGTTTCTAGTAAATTTCATTTAATCCGAAGTGTGGGTCTTTTATAACGGCTAGTTTTGAGGGGCGGAGGTCATGTCAAAGGAGTATCATAACAATCAAACAATTATCAAGACTCCAGTAATTTTTGTCTACTAGTTTTGCCAATTTATGTTTATTTTTGATAATATGATAATAATTGCCGTGAATACTTTTCTTTTTGCAAATTGCGAGGATAAGATATTGGTAATTTCTTAAAAATCAATAAAACAGAATGAGTTATTCAAATTAAACGGCAAAATTAAACGGCATGTGAATAACGCACACAACGTGCGTGTCTGTATACATGGATAGCGGCAAAAGCAAATTACGCCTATACCTATGGCATCACGATATACTCGTACACATTGATTCGGTGTCTACTCGTATGAAACTGAGAGATGTGTATGGATATAGTGCCGTTACCATATGCAGAATCCCATGTACAAAAGATATGGATAATGGATATGTAATCAAAACACATTATTAGACAAGCGCAGCGTTTGCTATAAATACAGTGAAACAAGACGAACATAGTCAGACGCGATATTGCAGCGGTAATTGCAGTCAACAAATATATAGATAATCGTTTGACTGGAGTTATTAATAAACGAGTGAATGAATCAATAATCTTGAAGAATGACTTCAATGAAAATTTATAATGTAAAGTTATTTGTACAATCAGACATAATCAATAAGTCATACACTGTGTAGATAATAGCAATTAGAAGTAACATTAGTAACGATCGATACAATAAGAAATCTTGCATTAGACAGTTGGCTGAATCAGCAACAGGCCATAATTAATAACAATAACAATAGTCACGTCACAATTGACTAGATCAACATTAGCCAACAGTCAACAAACAATACACTATTGTTAATTCAACGGATAAGCAAGATAAATTCAACAAAATAGCCAAATTAGGCCTCCAATAATATAGTCACTGGGAGAAGGGACAAAAATTGGCATCGAAACATGTAATATTGAGTTCGGAAACAATGCCAACAATTCACATCAATTTAAGTACACATTTTTTGTAGAATATAATGAAAAATAAGAGTAATATGTCGATAATAGGCATGTATAAGGATGCAATATCTTAAGAGACACTGTTTTTTGCGATGATACGCGAGAAACCGAAAGAAAACCATATCAACAGTTCGCTCAACCACATGTTGGAAGTGGCGTGTCTTTCATAGCTTTCAAACGTATGTGTTTAACCTCAGTGATGGATCGTTTAAATGCACTATACTCTACTTTAAGCATATCTACTTAACCACACGTTAGAAGTCGAAGAGCTAGGTGACACGGCTGTTATACTACGTGCTTTCTTTTATTGCTATATAGCATCGATGTCGTCGTACCAAGTACACACATAACGCAATATTTTCATGATACGTAGAACCTATAGAAATGAATGTCCTGAAAGATCTTTCTACATCTAACAAAGAGACGAATTTGTAACACACGGCATCTGAGGTTTTTAAGAAGAGTGAATTCGATAAAATAATAAATTCGATATACTACCCAGAACGTGCCAATTAATTTGGAACATTACATGATCCAAATCGATATCAGTGATGTTATTTAGGGAATATTCTTCAATTTTTATAGCTTATTTTATCCTTTTGGTATGTCTTTCGGAACTGCACCGGACACTTATAGAGCACATCGAATACTTCGATTTTATGCCCTGATAAATTGTTTTTCTATTAATTCAGGTGCAGAACACGAGGATTGGGAAAATGATTATCGCTCTGAAAAAGAGAACAAGTAGCCGGTTAGCTTTTGAAAACACTTACAATTTGGATGAGTCACTTGAAACCCTATATCGAGGATCGATAGGCAGTAGAAGAATCGCACATCGCAGATCTAGTCTAACGCGTCTTCCGATACGTGAAAAAAAAAGAGTATTACCCGCGAATACAATTTCCAAAATCGTCGCGGTGATTGACCTCTGGTTAACCACCGAAAGCTCAAAAGCTCAAATATCCAACGGTCGCCAGAAGAGTGTCAAATTCCAACGCTCCAACTCGTATCGTCTGAGACGAGAGGCGTAAAAGTCAGTTGGAAGTAGACACGCGAGACTGACGTATGTACGCCCGGAGCCCGTTCGGGGGATGCCACCGAGCGAAAAAGCCGAGTTTGGAAGGTTCACTAATGAGGGGTGTTTGGCGGGCGCATTCCAGCGCGGAAACGCGCGACTGGCAAAAAGCCGTGTCCGCGACTCTGCACGCGGCGATAAATTAAAAACCGCTGCCAAGTGCCTTAGCAGTATGCTTTCTCAAAGAGGCTTTAACATCACCCACAAACGCATCTCAAACCTGTATTTTCACCTTTCCACTACCGTAGATACTATCATCTATTTTTCAAAAATTACAAAAAAATTATTTAATCAATTCAATTCGTATCTTTGTGACTGTGTAAAGTGTCGTTCTCTTTCAATTGACCAAACTATGTTGCGAGTGTTGATGTCTGCCCGGGCTCTCTTATTATTTGATCAAATGCAACAAAGCAAACGGTTCTAGGTTCTACACGATGCGAGACATTTGGACCTGCATAATTTTTCGATCAATTCATCTTGTGACTGTCATACGGTTTAATGGTAGTTAAAATCGATCCGCCCTGCCCTTAAGTCCGTATTTAGCAAACTTGAAGACTCATTTTGATCATTTTCGACGGCAAAAGACACCAAATTTTCCCAATTTTCTCTATAGTACGTTGAAAATACTGGAAACGAAACTTACATCAATTTTTTTCCCCATTAGCAACGGTTGCTAGGGCGGTGAACAACGGTTGCTAAGGAGCTAATTGGGAAGATTTTGTGTCCTTTGCCGTCGAAAATGATGGAAATAGATCTTAAATTAATAATTTCCAACCTTCATAACGGTTGCTAGGGAAGTAAATAACAGTTGCTATGAAGAAAATAGAACATTTCAGTGTCCTTGGCCATCGAGTGTGACTTAAAACTGGTTTTCCGGCTTGTCCCAATGAGCACTCATAAGGATTTGTGAGAAAACACGTTAGGAACGGTTGCTAGGGAAATAACCAACGGATTTTGCTGAAAATTTAACTCGGACTAGATCTTGTCACAACTAACCGGTGTGCAAAATTTCAAGACGATCGGATCATTCCTTCGGGAGTTATCGTGGACGAAAGAAACGAAAAAATAGACACCTTAACAACGGTTGCTAAGGAAATAAACAACGGATTTCGCTGAAAATTGAACTCGCCCGAGATTTTGCCGCGATTAACCTGTGTGCAAAATTTCAAGACGATCGGACCATTCCTTCGAGAGTTATCGTGGACGAAAAAAAAACGGGACGCACACACACACACACACACACACACACACACACACACACACACACATACATACATACAGACACTTTTGGATTTCCATGTTTTTCGACCCGTAGATCACGAAAATCGAGGTCCCGAGGTCTGATTCGGTGGGTCGATTTTTGCCCCATTACAAAGCTTTCTCTTTGAGAAAGCAAAAGTCTCGCTTTGCGGACTTTTTCAAAAACCATCCGGCGTGTATTATTAATGCGCGACGACGGATAGAGGACGGCGGGCCGGAAGACGCTGTTTCGAGGGGACAATCAATTCTCTCCGTTGTATGCGTATGCTCTTCCGTCGCTATTTCGGGAGATTGCGTTGTTCAATCAGCGCGCAGCGCTGCAAACGAGCTCCTGGTTTGACACGTTCGCGAGACGGGAGAGACAACTCGAAGATGAGGTGCTCGCGCGGAACGCTAAGAGTTTATTTCGGGCGTTGAATCATTGGTACATGAATATTGCAGCGGACTGGCTGTTTCTGCCGTACCTCATCGGTCCTCCGATGCGATCGACTCGTATTAATTCAAGGTGGATAATTCGCGCGGAGCGTTGGCCATTGAAAAATCATGGTATCGCGATAAAGTACGGACTCGATCGGTCGGGGGATTGGGAGGAGCGCTTTTAGAACAATATATTCGGGATTAATTAACGGAATGAACGTGGCGCGGGCGATATACATTTTTCGTATCAGCATAAATCGGATTAAGAAAAATCATCGGGTGTGCATGGGCGCACGTATGCGCGCGGGGCTATTTACGGCAGGGCGAAATCTCTTATTTACAGCCGTATAAAACAGGTCTGCAGCGGGCAATTTAGCCAATTGATTTTGAAAACGCCGTCCCGGCCGAGCGTGGAACACTCGCCGGCCGATTAAAGGCTCGGGGTTATCGTGATATTAACGATTTTCCAGCCGCGTCCATACAGAGCCGGCGAAAATATTCAAACGATATTCCGAGGAGCGGGGGGGGGGTGGCTGTTATACTACGGCTCATACCGTAAAACGATCGATCATCCGCAGGGTCGTCGCGCGGAAAGAGAGAGCGGCTCAATCGTAATTTGACTTTACGCTCGCGCGTAAAACGCGAACTCGAGTGAAACAAGAGACGAGCGCCGAATCGTAGACTCGGTTTTTCAAAATGCTCTAACGCGCAGGGAGAAACACGGTCGAGCGCACGACGACGAGGAAGGAGAATAGCTCCGCACAATTTTGCCCGACTCAAGTCCGGCGCGTAATCCTCTTAACAACTCGAGTTTTACACCGCACTTCGAGGGAAGCGAATATTGCGATGGTTCATATATTTTTACCAGGTTTTTTGATACTATATTTGATACGACTAGATAGTATTAGATAACTTTGACATCCAAATCATACTAATCATTACTGCAAGATTATATCAAAAGAATATTTTATACGAATATATATGAAGTATTACGTGGTAATTTGATATGTTTCAAGTCAAATTTATGGTTGAGTACGAACTGAAGATGGACCAGTTGAAGCTTGAATTTTTTCGAGGTGTGGATTATTGCTTAGTACTGACAAATTATCACACACAGACACAGTAGGCGGCATAAAATTTGGCTATGAGATAATTGCAACCTTTACTAATCGAGTAACATGACTACTATGATGTCAACTATAATGTTGCATTATGTTAAAATCGTGAACTCCCATAATCGGGTTTTTCTGAGTGTACCCCCCGGCACTCGGGCGAGAGCGGACGTTGGGCGCCATGGAATTCCCGCAGCTCACACGCACGTACGGCATAGTAATAAGCGCACGGCGCATAACTCGACTAATATATTAATTACGCGCCGGAAAAAGAAAAGAAGAGAAATTTAGTGCGGTCGCTTTATTACCGAGCGTTTTTCCCCGGGCATACGGGTCGAAGGGGGTTGGGTGGATCGGTGGGAGGGGGTTGGAGCGCGCGCCGTAAATCTGCCGTTAATAATCGCGCGCGCGCACCCTTAATTTTCTTCGACTCCGAGCCCGGCTGCGGCTGTACTGACCAACGAGTTTCGCTCGGATAATCCCCGCGGCGGAATCCGCTCGGCGAATTCCTTCGCCTTGTGTCCCGAGATACTTCCGGGGCTTTCCCTCCCTCCCTCCTCCACTGCCCAGTTCTACGGATTCGCCGGATATTTAATTTCGATTAGCCAACACCTGCGCGCGAGCCGGATTCTATGGCTTTGTTCCCCCTTCCACCCGACGTGAGCCAACCGAGCCATTGGCGAATGTTCGAGGAAAACCTCGTGCTGTCCCTCGCGCGCCCGCGTTGAACTCGTTCGTCGGCTTTTCCGACCATATCGAGCCTGGAAAATGACAGTGAAAATATTCAATCGACAAAATTGGCTTCGGCGATAGGGGCCGTATCAATTTGCTGGATGCCCACCGATGGGCAGTAGATTATTTTTCAAAAATTTCCCGGTTTTGATGGAGCATATGAAATTTTTCTTGTTGCTAACTTCGTTCCAAAGTATTATTCGAGGCTTCGAAGTGGAATTGAAATCCGAATCAGCGAGTTTAAAATACGCACGAAAGTTTAGAGGGGAATAAAAGTAAGTCACTGCAAACACTCGAGCAGCGCACTTTTTTCACCAGCGTATAACCTCATAAAGAGCTCGCTTTTACGAGTGTTTCGCAGTTGTTTGAGATCGAGCAAATGTGTGTTATCTTTTGAACGCGTCACGTAAACGCACATCGTTATTTCTGCCAAAAAGTCTTTTTGATTTCTTTTTGGACCACATTTGAGGGCACTCGAGAGGCTGCCTTGCATCTAATGCGTTTTTTTTCCTTTTAAGTGTCCGAAAATAGATAGTATAACGAGTATTTCTTGACGAGCAGGACCCAAATTCACCGCTCCCATCGCGAGATATTTTCACAGCTTTGGACAATTTTGAAAAATATACTTTTCACAGTTGTATCAACTACCACCTGTTATTCTATTCCATTTACATTTTAATCTCGCTTCTCTTGGACAATAGAGAACTGAGGACTAGACGCACGTGATAATCGGAATCGTATGTTTGGACGTTACTAATTTTGGTACACATGTAATAATTGACTGTATACAGGAACAAAACAGCGACTGTTGATAACAGGTTTGGGAACAATGTTTTTACTCGGAGAAACAAAATTAACGATACAGCTAACGACTGACAATGTGACGAGGAAACAGCTAACAGTCATATCTGTTTTTCCTTTGTGAATTATTGTCGGAATTATTCATCACTCAAAATCATTGTCAGTCCTTAGTTGTATTCATTTTTTGTGTCGGATAAAAGTAGCCCGACGCGAAGAAGAAGCTATGAAACTTGTAAATATATCGTTGGAATAAATTTAATTTTGAAAGGGACCGTTCGTCAAACCAATTTTAAAAAATGAAGGGCGTTCCTAACCATACGGATTTTGATAACACCGGGCGTCCCGGTAGAAATCCGGAGAATCGCGGAGAAAACATTGGGCTGTGCCAAATTGCTCGAGACCACACGCATTGCAGCTGCTGTTGTTGGGGTTGTAAAGCTGGAGCGGCGGGAGCCACCCCCGCCGCGGCTCCAGGACAATTGGAGGTCGTGGGTGGGGTGGGAGGTGGGGGGGGATTACGTCGTGTAAGAGGATGTCGGGGCGGGCACGGGGCGGCCGATAAATAATCAGATTAATCGAAAATATTTGCCTGCCAGTCTCTGTCGTCTAACGGCCCGCACATGTGCTTCGGACAACTCTCGGGGCGGCGGATTAATACGCACCGGTGGCCTCGACGGGGGCTGCCAGACACCCACACACGGACGGCGGAGCATAAAAAGTCCGAGCCGATTCGGCTCTGGGGATTATTGAGATATTGACGGAGTTTCTCCCGACTCGCGGCCGACAATTTCACGACAAGCAGCTGGCGGATTTTTGCTTGTGAAAATCGCGAATTCGAGAATAGACTCGGCTTGCGAACTCGTACTAATACTGACTTTACCGAGTGTTATGTTACCACTGAACTCGCTGAAAGGTATCGTTTGTGCTGTGATTATGAGAATTTTACATTGCAGAAATGTTATTATCTATACTCGGAAGTTTATGAGTCATAATGAATATTCAGAGCAGAAAAAAAAATGTTTCTAGGAAAGTCATTAACTAAAGTATTGGATCGATAGTTCAATTTTCATGCATGCCAATGATTGTACTAAGAAGTGAGAAATATCGTTTCTCCGTTATAAGTAGAATGAATGTTATTAGATTTGAAAGACGGCAATCAGTGTTGAAAATTTCAAAGCTTGATTATAGTTCAGGATTAATGTATTAATGCTAATAAATATTAATATTTATACATCAATGTTAATATATTAATATATAAGTATTAATAGAATAAGATTAGCATATTTTACGTACGATGTATTTTCATCCATTACATCACACGCGACCATGAAGGCGACCAAACAAACTCGAGTCGGAAATAGTCGCGAGCGAACGAAAAGCATTTGCATGTATATAAATGAGCAGCCACGCATTGAATGTAAAAACGTCATCAGCATTGTCCCACTAGCAGCCGGACAACACCGGGGGAGAGGGTGGCAAGTGCGTTGAATTTAATTTTAAAATAATCAACGGACCCAAGCGAACGAAGGATCGTGGCTAATCCACCAAAGACCGTAGCTGAACACGCGAGTCTCGGCCGCTACTCATTACGTTTGTTCGCCGCTTCCAGCTGCACGGCTTTAATTTTTGAGTATATACACTCGGGCTGTAGCCTGGCCCATTCACACGCGGCCTCCACACGTGTGCTCAGGCGCCTTCAATGGGCCAACGTCGGAGCAGCGCCCCTCCCTCTCGCAAACACGGCCCGAGCAAATACACACTTTAATCCAACCGAGCCGCAGTCGAGTTGGAAAGAATTATTACTACCCGCGAGCTGTTATTTTGAGACGAGAAGAGCTCATCTCGCCAGATAAACTTACATCTAGTTGGAGCTCGCGCGTTGTTTATCTGCCCCAATCGATTGAATGTATAATGAGAATTCGACGTAAGAAGTAACACGAATTGTATAGTTGGGCGCATGTGGGTCGCATCCTTAATCGAGCTCATTAGCCATTCCTCGTCTGCGCGTGATTTCGAATTCGGAGTACATGGGATACATTCTATCATAAATTGTCTCGTATATCTCCTCGCTTTGAATCAATGCATATCCACGTGAAACAGTTTTTCCAAGATTTTATAAAATTTTCTATTGATATCGTATGAAATTGTATTTTCATACTCAATTCGTTCTCAACTTGTCCAATCATTGGAAAAGAGTATTTTGTTATCGCGTTGTCCAGGTGAACCGGGTTACCTCTTGCAACACCTTTCATTCCAAGTGATCAAAATGAGTGTTCCATTTTTTCACGTGAATCTTATGAGGAACAATATACAATTTTCGGAGAGCTCGAAGAACCGTTTTCACTTGGGGAGTGGGGGATTGACAGTATCAAAATTCAAAGCAATCCAGCTATACCGGAAGACAATTCATCCCTTCGCTGCTCATACTCGGGTGAGATTCGTGACGTTTTCCCCCGCAAGACTCTCGCAGCTCCGACCGACACTCCTCGGCACGGCAGAAAAATCGAGCTCCGATGGTTTTGTTTGCGACGCATCAAGTGCAAAACGTTCCCGACCTCCGCCCCGCTATAGCACACACGTCGGTTCGAGTTTCGAATCGGATAAACGGCGAGTCCGCCCGATGATCTCGTGAATAATTCGCCGGATTATTCGGCGCACGTATATGCGCATGCACACACCCAACCCAAAGACCACGCGGTCGTTCTCCCTCGAATTTTTCAAGCCCGCGCGGCGCCGCAATCGCGCTACTCGAACTCGGGGCCGCGGCTCGAGTTATTTACTCTGCCCCCGGACGTCCGCGGATACGCGCGGCGCTTTTTCTCCGGCCGAGTGAAAAATATCGCGCGAGATAGTCGCTTGTCTTTTGCCTTCGCTCCGCCCGAGCCCCCGCGTCGACGTTTCGATACTTCTAACTTGGCGCTGGCGCAAATTAGTGCACGATCGGACGGGGGCCCGCGTCAGTGCTCGGTGCCGGGGACGATGACCCGTTGAATGCGCGTCAAACGCAAGGGGGATGAATTTTACGCAACGCTGTTACGTCTTGGTGCGGCAGGTGGAGTGCGAATACGCGCCTGCAATCCGACGCGCGGCTGTTCGCGATGGGATATCTCGCTCGAGACAGTCAAAAGCAGGATACGCAACTTTGTTCCCCCGAAATGTTATTCCGAAAGTCAGCTGGCGCAGGTATAAGCTGGAAGCTCGAGAAAACTCACCGGACGTATACGCCGGTTGCAGGAGTGGCCAGTACGAGCCTGTGGTGCGTTAACAGAGTCGCGCGCGGCGTTATTGCGTCCAAGGCAAATTTACAAATGATTCTGGTGAGAAGTATGGAACGTCAACTCGATACCTGTTTACAATATGCCGAGCCGCGGACGTCTTTTACCCGACGAGTCTTTTCAAATAACGAAATAGTTAATTGTGCAACTAGCGTGTAAAGATTTTAACATGCGTGTGGAAGAGTGGCGACTTGTCGTCGACGAGTGTCACATGTTCATCCATGTGTTAAAATTTTGTCGCACCAGTCGCGGATACAATGTCTACAAATGATTATTAATTTCACGTGCAAGATATTGAATGATTCCTACATCAGAAAGAAGCTTTCTTTGACTATCAACAAAACATTTTTTATTTTGAAAATTCATCGTTTCCTCGTTATTAATTCGTACACAAACACGAATAATATGTTGTAATAGTTAGAAACATACGGTGTATTCTGTATTGTCTAGAAATAATATTCTATTTTATTCATTCGTCATACTCTATTGTATCATTGTGATTTTAATGATCAATCGCACTCGAATAGCTACAATGTATGGCGAAGGAAGTGATTGAAGGAAAATTTATCCGAATAATCGTTGATATTCGAACAATAAACGATTTCATCACTTGTATCGAAAAGTTGATCATGAAACCTTAGTTTTCTACACTCGTGATGAAAAATACTGTTCGATACTAGATCAAAAGTCGATTTCTAGGCACGTGTGATTACCACCCTCGCTTTGCTCGGGCGGCAAACCTCCCACGTGCCTAGAATTCGTCTTTTGGTCTAGTATCGAAATGTACTATTGTATCACGGATATGTGATATTGCGGGGAAAAAAAGGATCATCGTAGTGTCATCGAGCTTGGCCAAGTTGATTATGAAACTCACCCGATCGCCGCGGCTGTAATAATGAAGCGGAAAGGGCGTCATCGGCCAGTAGTGGCACGGCGGCGGCGGCGGCGGCGGCGGCGGCTCGTATATTACATTCATTCGATGCGTATACGTAGTGAAAATACACAAACTGGCTGGGGCTGGAGGCGGACGGGGGGAGGGGGAGGGAGGATGGGGGGGTTATATATTATTCGCGGCCGGGTCGGATCGATCGAGCCCTCGAGAATATCGCCCCGCGGAGCTGTGCCGATGCGACGATGAGTATCGCGTGACACGCCGGCTTAAAACTCTTTAAAAGCTCCTAAAAGCCTTTTAACGTAGCCCCTTGAAAACTTCGTTAAAGGCGCCACGTTTCGCTCGTGTGTGTGTGGGTGCCGGCGGGTGTGCGCCCGTCCCTCACTCTCTATACAGCTAGCTGACGTTCGATCACTTTTTGCCCGTGTATCTCTCTCTCTCTCTCTCTCTCTCTCTCTCTCTCTCTCTCTCTCTCTCTCTCTCTCTCTTTCTCTCTCTCTCTGCATTCTTACTTGTAGCATTTTTATTTCTTACTTGAGCGCGCGAGCATGCACTGCGCAGCGTCGATTCCCAGTCGGATTACCAGTGCGGCTCGGGCTTTTTTATAATTCATCCGTGCCAGCGACTGTCGCCTCTCACAGCCCCCCCTACCCCCTCCTCCGTTAATCTGAAATTTCATCAAGAGCTTTTTCGCCCTGAATCTTTCATGCACTGACAAAAATCTCATCAGGAGAGTTTAGTATCTCAACGTAGTGGAGAAAAACACGGTAGGCGTTACTAGATTTCATAAGGCAGAGTATCATTTTCTAGTTAAGGTTACAATTATTGCGTAGTAAATTTTTGTAATACCGTTTACTCTGTAAATTATTGTATAGTTCACTATGTTATCAGCTTTTTACTACAATTCAACTCTTCGAATTGAAAATAGTTGTGAATTGATATTTAATAATGAATATTTACTATTCGTTTGTCATAATTATACAGCAGTAAATATTCACTATTTCATAGTAATTTTCAACTGTTTTATATAGTAAATTTTTTTTCCCAAATATCAATCTTGGATTGATATACGACTAACTAGAAGACGTTATCAACTTTAAGGTAGCATCATGATGAAATATTTTTCATCTTACTCTGTGCGTGGAATGTCATTTCACACGATAGTGCATATTTTAGATGTCCCTCAAACGAGCGCTTATAACATGAAACATCGTATCCAACTGGTGAATTCATTTTTAATGACTCGCGAAGACGTCTAACACTAGTGGACTCGTTCACATGCATCTTAAGAACCTCAGGCACTAGTTTCATGAAAAACTATTTTGAGCCTCATCTTCTCGTCACTGTTAAAACTGAGATATTTTTATACCGTTTTGTCAGTATTGGATACATAGTCTGAATGATAAAAAAAATTAAGAAGGAGACATTCCTCTCCAACGGTTGTTATGATGACAATCATTTGTCTACAAATAGGTAAATCAGTGAACTTGGTCATTGAAGACAGTTTTTTGACCACTCCTGTCTCAAAGATTCTATCATTGTACAGCGTTATGAGACTTTCCGCCCATTTATGAACATTTACTACGTAATATCCACCCTTATAATAAATTCAAACTCGAATTTGTTCTAAATCAGTACTAACTTTACCATAAATTTCTCCAGAAACATAATAAATTGTACTATAACACTTGAAAAAGTAGAACGGATCCTATAAATATGTTGATGCACACAATTTTCTGCAGATATGATTCGTAGGATTTGAATAATAAAGTTGACTAATATCGCTTAGCCCCAAACATACCGTGCCAGAAAATATGGTAAAGATATCACAATCCTAAAACAATATTTGCTCTCTCGGTGTAGCTCGTGGTTTGATAATGACAATTGGATCTTGAACGCTCGACTCCCGGACGTCATATAATCTGTCTCAGTTTTTGCCATCTGCTCGTCGCCACGGAGCCAGGAAAAAACGCCAGCTTCGCTGATGTAACAGCCTCATCGTCGACGCCGAGATGCCGGACGTTGCATATATTTTCCCAGTCCAAGCCAGACGTGCGCCACCGGCACGGCTGAGTGTTCCCACTGTGGATCCGTGAATAATTGAGCTACCGGAAAAAGTATCGCTCGCGCGCCACAGCTTATTGGGCTGAATTATTGAAAACCCCGCCGCGGTCGCCCGCGCCTGACTCGACAGCTGCTGCATTCGTCCCCAGCTGCCAAATCCTCGGGCTCACGCTCGCGAGGACCAGGGCTTTCTCGCGCGCAGTTCCCCGGATTACCTCGCCCGGCCCTCGTCTGGGTACTCCTCGGCTGCTCGCGCTGACCAACACACAACATACTCGGCTTTTCGCGAATTTCAATTCGACCTGGTCGAAAAAAGAATTCCGAGGCACTGACATTTCGTTTTCCTGATTCATTTTGCTACGTATAGATTGAATGACGCGTCGTTGATTTTTATGGTTAACGCATTTTTTTTGGCTTGGGAATTTTTTTTCCCCTTACTCGGGAGCTTCCGAAAAATATTTTAACTCGAAAACCAAAAAATCAGTTACGAACATGTATTTTTCAACTCACCGAGTTTCCACTTGAATTTACCATAGACATACGTATATGAGATTTGTATTTCATGGATTTCACGTGCCTATTTTAGAACAATAAGTGATATACATGTTTGATGCATTGGGCGAGTGATTCTCGTGTTCAATACATATATTATATATTCAGCTCGAATATTCACCTGTGTATTCCAAATAGCACTTTGCAAACTCTCGTCAGCATTTTGTATGAGACAGAGCGAGCACAGCGAATCAGTAACGACTCATCAGTCAGTCTGTCATAATGAGGTCGAATAGTTTTTTTGAAGCCATTAACTCAAATATAGGAGTGTTGATATTCGATTGAGCATCTGTGACTTTCCTATTAGCTCTAGTTAATTCATAAATTCGCATTGAGCATTCAAAATGATTAGTTGGTAGTGAAAAACTAATGTATATCAGTAGGAATCGCATAACAGATGAAAATAGTGAATGTTCAACTGAAAAATTTGTGAAATTCAACTGATTTTCAATAATGTTTGTAAAAATGTACAAATTTTCAGTAAATTTTCAGTAAAATTTCAATTGAATATTCACAATATTTATCAATTAAACAACTTCAAGTATTTCAGTCGTAGATGATGAGTTAAATATACACATTGAGCTAACAAATTAAGTATCCATTGCATCAGACATGTATGACCGTTATTTCTCTCGAATTAAAACTTGAAGTCCGTGAAATAAATAATCAGATATATAACACATCCATATTAATATCCTTGTATGCTAAATTCGGGCGAATACTTGACGTGGTAGAAGGTGCATCATCTCCGGATTCTATTTTTGGGCTTATTTGTTTGAAAGTATCAACAAGATTTTCACAATCTTGGGAAATAACTGCGCAACTCCTTGATACTTATTCAAATAAAATTCTGATCTTGTTTGTAATGAATTTCTATCGACGAATGATCAATTATTCCATGAAAAAAATGAACAATGGATGGCTGAATTTTGAAGATTCTGGTATTAACCAAAATTATATTTATCTTGAGTAGAAAATAGCTCTAAAATCGAGAGCTCGTGTGTTACTCGCTTTTTCAATGGAATATGTTGAATATATGTCTCCATAGACTCGCGTAAAAAAAGTTCAAAGTATTTCGTGATCTGGAAATTGCTTTCCATGCTTCACAATGCATTTCACTCCTCGCTAGGATTTCCCTGTTACCGCGCCGACCTGTCTCCTGATATATTTAGCAATAAGCTCACGTTCTCCAACCGACTCGCTTTTTGCTAAATATATCAGACATCACAATCACAGTTTGCATTTATAGCCTCGAGATTGATCTGGAAGCAGCCGTCAGACGAGTCGCGACAGCTAAGCCACTATATATAGCATCCATGGATAATTGCTAAATTAAATAATCCCTTCCCAACTCGATCGCGGTATTCACACTCCATCGAATTATCGTGTTCAATCAATGCACGGCTGCAGCTGTATATAGCGGTGGCGATTTATAAATCTATCCACACCTCGTCTGCCGACGGATCTCAGCACAATATAAACACGCAATATAATATGATGCCTCAACACAGAAAAAAAATAATGAGATGAATACTTTATTTTTACTATGCGTTTCTTAGTGCAATATGCTCTTGGTTAGGCGATATTAGTCAATTTTGCTATACGAATAATACGAATCATAACTGCAAAAAATTACTTATACATCGTCATCATAATTATAGGATCGACTCTAGGCGCGTGAAAAATATTTTAAAGTGAGTGCAGCCAATGAGCCCCTGAAGGCAATGTGCCCCCCTCTGATGTTTCGTATTTCGACTGCTTTCTAGACGCTGGTGGTGCTCGAGTTATGTTGGTAGTATTAAAAGAACATTTTACCTCGGGCCACCGACATCACTTATCATCTAAAACTACTGTCTTATAACAGTTTCAGCTTTTACTTCCTGTACTTTTACACCTTTTCTCATTTCACCATGCTAACTAAATCACAATGAGTTTGATCATTATTCGAACTATGCATTTCATATTGACAAACTCATCGTTTTTTGAATGAAGGATTTTTGAGTCAACAAATGGTTTATAATGTTCCACTAATGATTCAGTAACGTCTCGCATGTAATTAATGTACATACAATCAAGTTGAGTCATAGCAAATAACTGATAATTCAGTAAACTTCATGATTTCACGTAGTGAACCATATTATACACTTTTACTCTGAGATAATTGTAAACTTCACCGAAAAAGAATACTTTGACTCAAAAAACATAGTAACATCTACTATATTTCTCTCTAGTATGTTGGAACAGTCAACTAGCAGTCAGATTTTTCTCAGTGTAAATTTTTAATTATATTATCGATCGCCGCGAGCCAAGAGCTCTTCACAAGCGACCTATACTCGAGCGTACGCGTGTGCGCGTGTGCAAGCATTTAATATAGGTTCGCGTGCGCAGCTGGCTTTTTCGCGTTCGAATCATTTAGGAACGGATTTTATTATGGAAAGAAACACTTTTTCGAAATTAATTGGAGCGCGAATCGAATCACGAATTATCATAAAAAGATTGCGCGACCGTGCTGCATCGACAAAATATTCGCACGAGTAACTCTCTTGTAAATAGGATCAATCACAATGAATCAAGTAATGAATTGGCCCGTCTCTGTTCATATAGCGGGAGAGAACGGACCGTATAATAAAACAATGAGCTGCAGGCGGCTCTCTATATATACGGTATCGCATTAAATCATCCACTGCCCCCGAATTGCATCGCGAGTCGTCTGTCCCCGGCTGTACGCGCGATCCATCATTCAAAGGGGCGCACGTGCAGAGATGGAGCCGTTCCGCGGCCGAGTCTCGGAGCGCGAGCCGTTGATCCGACGCACCGTCCACTTAAGCGCGCCTATAATGACGAGCTATCGTCAAAGGCTTGGTTCCGGTAAGTAGCAGGATTAATCCGTCTCGTCGTGCAATGTGCATTGCACTTTCCGATTTAATCCACCGGACCTTCGATCTGTTGATTCTACATTTTTAAGGGACGTGCACTCGAACTCGAGCGGCTCGGCCTAAGAGCATCAGCGCTCGCAGTAAGCCTCGAGTCCGTACGGTAACCACCTGTACGGGTCAAAATTATTATGTACGCGAGGCGTATTTGTATTTTATAGGATGGATTTTGGAAGATCTGAGTGTTATGTACACGGACAGACATTGTATTGGAAGGTTTACTAGATTTTTTTAGTAACACAGGGCCAGTGGACCGTTGGGATACTTTTAACAGTATTTGTCATTTGCGGAAAATTACGAAAAATGATAGTATTCGTTATTATATATTCTTTCAATTTCTCCAAACTTCACTGTCAAAATCTGCATGATGAACTGTACGCATCGACTGACACTGCATCAATGGAAAGAATATAGAAGAGTCATTTTTCCAATATGATTTTTTAATATGAATAGAAGAAATTGAATTTATTAAGTATGAATAGAGAATCAAATCCCTTGATTGGATTGACGAGCATCGATGTTTCTACCTGAACTGCGACGGTTTCGGACCCATATGATATCAACTATTTCATGGGAGATTCATTCACACTAAAAGCGATTTCTCAATGGTTTTTTAACGCAATTCACGTGCAGGTACCGAATCCAAGCATTTCAATTTCATTGCATCTCATCGCTATTTGACGTCGATGGCAATCCAATTTTTGAGGAAACTCTGTGTATCCATCAATTCTTCTGTTCGTCATATAGTGTATATGCCAACGTATCTTTTTCCCCGTACTGTTAAACTGTACGTTGAATTTGTTATGTTTCATATTGAGTAAAATTTCATACATGTGTCGAAGAATCAGTTTTGCAGAGCGAAGACAAGATTTGTCATACCATCACAACATCATAAATTCTAGTTTTCTCCCTGACCAAGCAACGTTCCAACGCAAATACTTGCACTGTGAGCCACGTTACGCGAGTCCCAATCATAGGGTCGTCGTTGCGATGTGCCTGAAGAATCGCATGGCGGCGAAAGAGGAAGCGATCCATCCGAAATTCTCATCCTCGCGTGTTATCAAGCTCCTTCTTTTCGTCGACGAAGAATGAAAATATACAATCCCGGTTAGATATTGTGGAGGGAGGGTGGCGGGGCACATAGAGAGCATATAGAGAGTATATTTCGTGCCCATTCAGCCGGCCCGGATAAAGAGCGCCGCACGAGAGTTAGTTATTCGCGCGGTGGATACCATTATTGTTACAGCTATCTTAATCGCCATCCGCGGGAGGCAAAAGAGCTGCAGCAAATCGCATTTTCCCAATCTCTCGGTTCCTCCACCGTCTCCCCAGATATGAGACGCTGACTCTCTCTCGTTTCCACAGACTTCATTTCACTTATCGCTGTGTATAGCTCGTGGGAGATGAGCTTAGCAACTCGGGGCCGGAGGAGGGAAGAAAAGGGTCGTTATTGACATATTGAGAAATCCCGGCAATAATGTTTCTTGTACAAAATCAGCTATCGCGCGGGGACAAAAAAGACACCCGCTCGGCAACTCGGGGATTTGCCCGACAGACAGACAGACAGACAGAGAAAGAGAGAGAGAGAAAGAGAGATAATCGAAATGGAATGGCCAAATATTTCTTAGCTTTCCACAAAGCCTCCTCGGGACGTCAAGTTATTACTGTTTTCGAATGGGGATGGGTTGAAAACTAATCATACTTCATCTGACTTTTACTGTAATTATCATGATGGAGCCTACTAAAGGTGCGGACCAGCATTGGGCAGCATGTGCTATAATGTTGAATATGTCACAAACCAAATTTCACGAGACCGAAGTCAATAGCGAGCGATGGAACCACGGATTCATTCCAAAGAAAATGTTTATGACACTCGCTTCACTGAATTTAAACTGGACTATCCAAAACATACACGCTACCAGCTTCGATCACACACGCGATAAAACCCAAATGAATCAAATCCGCAAATTATCTCACATCAGATATTACCCTAAAACATTGCACAAGTCACACTCGCGAATGGCGTTACAATGTGTAAGGACACCGGGGCTCGAGTGATCAAGCGGGGTGGGAACAAACAGCTCAGCTCTCGGGCAAGACTATACAATGTGTCTCCCAGGGGCCCGGCTCCAATTGATACATCGCGCGAGAAGAGAGAGGGAGAGAGAGTCCTCGACATTTCGTCCCGTGGGTCCAGCCCTCCTGCCAACCGGTCCTTGGCTGAATTTTAACGCGCCTCTGGCCAGGCGCGCGTGCGTGTCTGTCGGCGCGGCCCTGATTGCTGATTTATTGGCCGCCACACCGAGATCGCGTGATAAATCTTCCGATCGCAACGGCTGCGCGAGAACCGCACACGTTTCCAGCAGACGCGGATCCTCCAGCGGCTGAAACGGCAGATCGACCAGCCGCTTCTACCCGATCAATTGTGCGCACCCATTCTCTTTTTTTTCATTATCATTTAGTGTTTGAGAGTCGGAGCTGGCGTGACCGCCTCTGGACGTATGGAGCTAGTCCCTCGGCGTCCCTGGTTATCTCGGATGGACATTCGTACGAGTAGTTCCTCCCAAAAGAGCAAAACCTTGTGAATATCTTCGAGCCTGGAGTCTGAGTAGTTTCCAAAAGATGGAGTCACAAAGTAGGTGCTTCTTTTACTATTAGGACTGCACGGGAGTAGAACAGGTGCGAACTCTACAGTTAGAGTCGTTCTTCAACCCTATCCTGTGTCTGTAAAGACTCGTAATTCTTGGGCATCGTTCCATGTTTCTTTGTGTTACCTGATAATGCGGTGTTCGATCTCGTTAACTAAGGAACCGTTTACAAGGTAATCGGAGGTCCTGGTCCAATCAGGTGTTTCTGCAAGCCTGTTTTGTGAGCCTGTCCACCAACTCGTCCCCTTGAATACATTTATGTGTCCTGGTACCCGCATGAATGGGTTACTTTTGCCAGGTTGACCACCCGATTGAGTGTTAAATAGCAGTGAACATGCCAGTGGAGTACTCTTACAGTCTGAACAAATTCGTTCATCGTTGACACTTCGCCCTCTCCCTCTCATTTTTCCTTGCACAGCTAACAGAATCAATTGTTATTGGCGTTTCCGCTTCTCCTCATCCAACATCTTCCTCATCAAACCGTAAGATTGATTCACGATTTGAAAGATGAGCAATAGGAAGGAAGCGACACAATCTTACCCATTATGCGTATAATAAGCTCGATAATATTTTCCAAAATAAGACCGAAGCAGTTGATGGTGTTTAATCGCAATATCACTATGTCAATAGTATAAATTGGAAAACTTGTGAGAAATAGTTGTTACATCGTCGTATTGTTTTTTTAGTCATATGAATTGGATAATAGAGCAATCTTAGCCCTGGAAGATCGTGTTGCCGATGATTTCCGATTCATTTACCATATTCCCCGACTGTGCCGACAAATACTTGTACACAAAAGGAAACGTGGAGAGCTACTTATTTATGCTGCTAACCAACGTTGATCGTTCATGTGTAAATTCAAATACTGATACGAGACTGTGGCAAATCGGAATCGACTGCGACGTGAGACATTGATTTCTCTCTCTCTCGCTGTCTCTCTCTGCCTTTGAAATCTTGACGCTTCTTTTCCTTGGTCGTCCGGCAATCCCCAATTCTTTTCTCATTTCAATGCTAAGCGGGGGATCGAACAAAGGGCTGGAGGCTCGCTCGAATCTCCTCGTTCGCCCCCGACACTATTGGCCCCGGCTGTGTGTGAAAAAAGCCCCAAGGCTGATACGTCGGTGTCGAGCCACGCGATGACGAATGAAATTCTTGTTACCTCCAGCCACAGCCTGGTAGTATGGGCTTTTCACTTTTTTTCCTCCCCTTCCCTCTCTCTCTCTTCCTCCCTCCCTCTCCTCGAGATTGGCCGGCCGCGATATTCCCGGGGTAATCGAGAGGAAGCCCGATAGCCGCAACTGACTCTTCGCTCGCAGGCAGTTTGATTCAACACGGGCGGCAAAATCGCGCGCAGATCGTTCGAATGATTGATGATTCGTGGACGAAAATCGCGGCTGATTTGAGTCGAGCTTGTCCGCTTGGAAAATATAACGGAACCGAGCCCCGGGCCAATTGGGGATTTGAAAGAGAAGCTTTGACGAGCGGCTGTAGCCGTGGTAATGAATCGGTGCGGGTTGCGTTATGTATCTACTCGTTATTCTCATTATGGAGAGCCATCAGGTTCATTGTATGTGATTCCACACACTCCACAAATCGAATTTTAGTTCAAGAATAAAATCACATTTTGACAAACTATGATTCGAGAAGATTTGCCCTGTGATTGAGACTTAGCTTGATCCAACCTCAGCAACAGAAGAATTTTATCTTCTTGCTATAGCTTGTCAAGCTGATTTTTCTCTTTTAGGGAATTTCGTGGATTTTTCACGACTAATCCATGATTTTATTATAGTATTTACAGGAAGTTGTACATTCATTCATATCTCACTAGGAGAGGTTGTCAACTTCAGGTGACCAATGATGACGAAACTCTCCAAAATGCTATTTAGATACCTCAATAAGCCATCTATACACTCAAAATCTAACATTTCGATTTCCCGGAAATCTTCTCAATTAGTTTCGAATTAATGCGTCGTACAATATATGTACGTATACAAAAAGTTATAGATACAGATGTACTGTGCATGATATGAATCAGATATTATTGATCGAATATCTGTGAGAAATCGAAACGTTAGACTGAATAGCTCTATATATGGCTTATTCAGGTACCCAAAAGCATTTCGGAAAGTTCCATCGTTATTGGTCATTCGAAGTTAACAATGTCTCCTAGTCAGTATATCAAAACGCGTACCGTACCTCAAATGTAAACATATTAACTAGTTGGTAAAGACTATAATAGTATGAAGTAGTGTATTTTCTTAAATGAAGCTGTTCTGGTCATGTTTGAATCATATTGGACAAGTCGATAAGAATAAAGCGAAGAATAGAGCATTTGACTATTTAATCAAATTATCACCAGCATATGGAATTTTCTTTATATAATTCAATGGAACAGTTTGGTAAAATAGAATCAGTGAATTACCCGAACTGTATTTAATCATTAGCTCAACATTTTCGAAAAGAAACTTGATTCACCTGGGAGCTTAATAATGAGCCATTTTGATACTTCATGTATAGTGCAAGAGTAAGAATAAACTGAATTATCATCATAATTGAGAAATTTACTGATGGAATGTATGATATGATAATAGTATGGTCCATGAAATTTATACCGTATTTTAAAATAGATGCGAATAATGAAGTGAATACTTATTTCAAATTGAGTCACATGATCCGAAACTAATATCAGATCAACTGAAAATTTACAATAATATTTGGTGTCACTGATTGTAGGAAAGGATAGTTAATTAACTTCAATTTAGCTAAAATTCTTATTATTTTATTCAACAGAAAAACATGAGACATAAAATAACATGGTTAATTGTTTTGACTAGATATTAAAAAGAATGTGTAGTTGCATGTTGGCTGCTTTTGTACCTGAAACAATGAGTATACAGAGTGCGGTTAGCGTAAAAGTGCAGAGGCAGTAATAAAAACCGTCTACTACCCAATGATAAACTCATTGGGAAGATAAATACAGAATTTGAATTAGTCTTACCCAACTCAATTTTGAATAGTTGCTAGAAACGTGGCATACAACTCACTAGGAGAGGTTGTCAACTTTGGATGAACAATCAATTCGAAACTTTCCAAAATGCTTTTTGGGTATACCCAAACCTCAATAATGGCCATACATACGGCCACTCAGTCTAACGTTTCGATTCTCCGCAGATATCCTGCCAATTAGTTTCGATCTTCTGCACCGTACAGTATATCTATGTATACAGAAAATCACAGATATAGATATAAATGAAAAAAATCAAATATCATTGATCGAATATCGTCAAGAAATCGAATCACGTTAGATTAAATGACTGTATGAATGGCTCATTGAGGTATCCAAAAAAAATTTCGGAAAGTTTCATCATTATTGGTCACCCGAAGTTGACTACCTCTTCTTAGTCAGTCATGTAGTACGTTTCCCGGTTATCCTGGAAGAAACTGTCCAAGAAATCTTTATAGTAATGGACTGTGTTATGGAGATTTATTTGGCTCTCGTGTTCTCCGAAAGTTTGACTGACTCCGTTATTGACACCGATAACGTTATATGCATCGTCGTAGAGAGGACCTCCACTGTCGCCCTACAAAAATTGAAATTATTGAAAATTCATCACATTTTCTGATCTAAATTTATTTATTCCAAGTTCTTCGTCAATCAAAACCACTACATACAGGCCTGAGAACTGTATAGCCTGATGGCGCAGCTGTCCCTGTGCAAATAGTCCTGGTCCAATCAGGACTTGCGATTGGGATGTAAGCCCTCACTCTTATGTCACATTCTCTTCCATCCAGTATGCGTAACGATACTTTTCGCAAGTTATTTGGTCGCAGACCGTATTCGCCGCTGCCCCATCCAGCTGCATGTACTATTGTGTCGGTTCTTATTGCAGCCGGATTCGAGGATAGCTTTGCTGGTGTGATGTCCTCAACTGCTTCCGCCAACTGTAAATAGAACGGGTAGGTGATTATGAATCATACGAGCCACTTTTTACGTTGCTTCAGAAAGTCTGTACTCACTTCTATGACAGCTATGTCATCATTATCTTTATCCAACGAGCGATTGTTTATGATAGCCCAGGTTTCGAAGGAAGTCCATGATTTGTATTCGTATTTTCTACAGTCTCGTAAACTATTGCAGCCTATACGAATAACGCATGGAGTTTGGCTCAAGTTTATAGCGCAATGTCTGGCAGTTAAGATAAATTTTTTCGAAATGAGTGTCCCGGTGCAAAAGTGATTCAGAGAAGCGCTGAATTCTTCCTTATCGTAGGCTAGTGACGCAACAAAGCGTAACTCATTAGGTTTTGCTCGTTCCACTCCAACTCCAAGGAATGCTCCCACGTCATGGAGTTGACAAAAAGAAACTGAAAGATAAAGAAATAAAATATGAGCCATCATCCACTTAGATATTGTGATTGGGGCAAAATCTAATGTTGACGAAATACTCACGGATAAATACCAATTGAATAATAGATAAATGGTATCTAAGTTCCATCCTGATAGTGCTTCTGAATATTGAGATCCAAAATTGAATGAAAACTCAGTTGTATTCTAGTCAATTTTCAGGATGGTTTCTGCAAAGAAAAGTTAAAAATATGAGGATATGCAGATCTAATCTCATTGAATCTCAAATGAAGATTTAAGAATTTCTCAATTCCGGAACTATAACCTGGTCCAGTCAAGTTCCTAGTCCTCATAGAAACAAACACTCTTTTGAGCATGAGCCTCTAAAAAGTAAAACGAGCGAGAGCCGTATTTCTGCGAATTCTCTATGGATAACAACTTTCACACCGCTAGCGCAACTCTCACTAATTGCACAATGAAACTTCATGAGATGGTTTTTGAGTACTCTAATAACTTATGTCTCGAGCCCTACAGTCTAAACTTTTGCTTTCCCGAAGACATCAACTGACAATCATGTTGGACTTTAATCATCAACAGTATATCTGTGTATACACAAATCTATAGATATACTGTAACTGTATGAAATATATTGACAGAATATCTCCAGGAAATCGAGACGTGAGACTTCATGATTGTAGATCTAAGCTACCTATAAACCATCTCGGAAAGTTCCACCATGATCGGCAATCCGAAAGTTGTGCCGACTTTTCTAGTAAGACAAGGAATATAGGAGAAAAAAGTCGAGAAGGAGGAAAAATTAAGAGAGACGTCCGTTCGACTTGAACTTCAATTATAATTTATAAATTTAACCATACCTGAAGGGTGAGCAATGTCGAGGCTACAGCTAGTCTGAGTCAAATTATCCGTTGAAAAGTGTAGCTGTGTCGTATCACAATATAGGCTACTTCCCTTCTAAATCAGAAACTATAGATCAACTAGTGCTCGTACCACATCGTGACAATTTATATAGCTTGGTGCTGCTATAAAGTAGGAGGGGGTAATCGGAAAGAAAAGAGATCTATTCTGTGACAATCTTACTTTTGAGGATCTAGGCATCCGGTGAAAGAAGTGGTCGGTGGCGACGGCCATGGGCGCAAAACGATTGAACCAATAGTGGTTGGAATCATGTCTTGAAGTCTTATTAATAGATTTTGAGTTTTTTAAAGAGAGACATGACTGAAATTAACTCGTTTTGACTATCACCCTCCTTTGTTTTATGCAAGCATAAATCTGAGTCGAATACCTTCAAAATATTATTTTTTGCAAAATCAGCGTTGAAAATGTTTAGTCGAATGGCCAATGAATTTCGTTCACTCACTTTTCGAATATCCCCCACCAAAAAAAAATTCCTTTTGATTACTTATCTGTATGAGCAATCAAACTTTTATTTTTATCCACTGGGAGAACGCGTGTCTCGGGAACCTAAAAATAGAATACTCTTTTGAAAGTTCATGTCAAAGGAGATCAAAAATGATCTTCAAAGAAAATAGATTTTCGTACACGCACTATTCGAATTGAAGGTTTTCTTGGGTTTGAAGGTATTTATCTATATAAGGTAACTGCAGCCAATGCGCCACCCCCTAAGGGTTTTTTGCGAATTTGACTGCGATAGACTTGAAATTTTGAAATTCTGCGAACAGCATCTTGAAGCTTAGCTTAATACCTCAGAATAATCAGAGATAATCAGAGACCATCTCTATAGTTATCATCCAATCACCTATTCAAAATTGCAATTTAAAAAAAACGCACAAGGGCCAAATGCACTACACGTGCAGTCAACTTGCCACGATTTTCTAATCATTTGTTACAGCCTCTATACGCCTACAGGGATGATCAAATTGGTATCCAAATAAATCTCAATCATGTATCCATTGATATTTGTCCAAAACTTTCGACGTCAACTCAAAAATACATATTTAAATCATCGTAACATGTCTATAAAAACGAAACGTTTATCTCTTAAATATTGATACATCTAACTCATTAGGAGACCACTTGGGATGTGGGTCTCCAATTCTATTGTTCGTCTAATAATTATGAATGTCCGGATACTGTAGGTTCATCGAACTTGTGTGGTTAGATGATGTCATATCCAAAGTAATAGTGAGAACACATTAGCATCAATCGATAAAAGATTACGGAAAGTTATACATAATCGTGAAATGTTTGCATATTCATTGATGTATAGGCTTTTCAAATTGTGTTCTCAGATCCGTCCTGACTTGACCTTGGATTTACAGGAAACCGCCCACTACTATCAATTAATAAACATGTCATAGGTCATGAATCGAATAATATTGTAGACCAAATATCACAAGATTAGAGATAGGATGCCACAGATTAAAGATAAAAGGTCAATAAATGTAATTGTATTTCGCGCCTCTTCCTCTAGATCAATTGGTAGTACCCTCTCTCGGTACGAGTAACCATTAAAGATAAAAGGTCAATAAATGTAATTGTACTCGTAGCTAGCTCAACGTAAAGTTCTCAAGTTCTAATTCCTCTCATCTTTAATTCTTATTCACTTGTGGATTATGGGCGATATTCAGAACATAACTCCAACTGAATCTTTACCCTCTTTCTTGACGCATGTAGGCGTTTGCACGAGTGGCCGGCGAAGCCGGCGACCAGTGTTACACGTTCACACGAGTGACTGAAATTGAATACGAAATTCTGCATGTGTACTCTTTCAAGTGATAATCTAATCACATTATTAAGCATATATTATTGGTTCTAAATTATTCAGTTGGGTACATAAGTATACGTATATTATCGGAACTAATTTTTAATCATTAAATCAAATCGTGAGAATAACATTCGGTTTCTTAAATAGCTTCATATTATGAGCTAAGCGACGCATAGGGATATTTTGTAGATTTCAATTCCATATTGATAAAGGTCATTTAAATGAGAAAGAGGTGCAGAACGAAGCACAGTACGTCAAGTTATGATAAGATTCTTGGGGAATCAGAGACAGAAAATTGGGTACACTGCGAGAACGATTCCTTGAAGTACATGTTGCAACTCAATTTGAGTAAAATCTGTCTGAGTTGAGTTGAAACATATACTTGAATTGATGAATGAATGGCTTTTGCAGTGTAGCTGTAACGTGAAATCCGTTGACAAGTCCGGTAGTTAAGGATGACCTATGAGAGTTCTACAACAAAACTACAATTGAAACATTTTTTTTCCTCATGCCAAAACCCACAATTGCGCAGAGGCGCACATCTCCTCTTCTCTCAAGGGCCAAATTCCGAAGCTTATTCTTCACATTCCATTTTCCCGATTTTAAGGAAACTTCCGATGAAATTCATGGATACAATCTTCATCATTGTATTTGACAAAAAAAATTAGGTGTGAAATAACAGTGTCAATTGTTTTGACGCGATAGACGCAGAACATCACGAGACTTTTTTCCAATCAAGTATTCAAAGATAGTGGAGTTGAATATTGGCTGCTAGTTGTGGATCATCCCACAGGATCTAATCCCTGAAACAATTGATAAATGAAGAACAATGAGATTAAAATGCAGAGGCGATAAATATCGTCTAGCTACTCTAATAATGAATTCATTAAAAAGATATGTAAGGTAAGTACAGCCAATGTGGCTCCGTTCCATAATTACTGTGTACAGCCATCGAGGGTGAATAAGGACGATCAAATTGTGATCAAATAAACTTGATATTATATTTTCATATACATTTATTAGAAATTTGTGACATTTATCTAAAAAATACATATACCTAAACCGTTGCAACATGTCTATGAAAACTTAACGATTTCCTCTTGAATATTGATTCATTTGACTTCAGTCTTCCGATTCATCATCACATGTTGCAATCGATTCTATCGTTTAGAATTAACATTAAGTATATTACCATAAATAAAAGTCAATTACTATGAATAAAAGTCCATTTGTACTTCTAGCCGCTGTCTCATTCATAACTAAAGTGTATCTTTACAGTGTAAAAAAAGTACATAAGCTAGCTGTGTGCGTAGTGAAAACAGTATGTAGCAACGGTGAAAACACGAATATCCTAATCCCCTACGTGCGAGTGAATTGCGTATACTATTTTTCGTAACCATGTGCCAAAAGTGTGACGATGACAATGGGTCATTTACACGCGTACAGTATTCGTCGCCCGAGCGTAACGAGGGTACGACAAGCTCATGAGTATATAAGCAGGAGGTGACCTACCCCCTCTCTCTCCCCCTCACCCCGTGCTACCAAAAAACCACTTTAACACAAGAACAATATTAAAACGATACTACAAAAAGACTTAAAATTGTCCATACTATATTAAGATTTTATAATTTCATAACGCCTATAAATATTTTCGCGGAAAAATAGATTCAATCCTTCGACTATGCAGACCGAAAATGCGAGCACGTACTACTGGATTTCAATAGAATCCATCTAGCCCAAGACTCATCTGTTTTCGCGGCGACTTTTCATATACCCTCGCTGAAATTTTGAGATCCCCTCCGGAAAAGCATTCTAAATCGAATGAGAGTTGTGCGGAATTCCAAAAAGTACGGCTTCATATTTTTTTTTTCAAAAATATGCATTTTTCCATTTTGATTTTGAGTTTGTATGAAAACTATCCATCCTAGAGTAAAATGGAAGAGGAAAAAAAGTTTTCTTATTAAATTTTGCATAAGGATTAAGTATTCCGAAACATTAATCTCGATTATTGTTATTGCAAAATAGTCATAAAAAAAAAGCGACCTCTAAAAATGAGAAATTTTTGTGATTTTTTTTCAAGTTTCCAAATCATAGCTACGATTATGACAATTTGATTTAGAGTACCTTATATAGTAATGAAAATACAAAAAAAATTTCATCATGATATCTCTGATAGTTTTCGCACAATCCTAAGGCAATTTTGAAAAATTTTTAAATTTTGAAAATGTTATTGAGTCCTTTATGGGCGTCTATGAGAACTGCCAATTTTTTTACGTACTCTTCTAGATACTACCTATCGATCCCTCACGGGAGAGTATCGATTTTATCATTTTTAACCACTTTTATGATTTTTTGAAAATTTTTTTTACAATTTTTTTTTCGAAAAAAAATGCAACTGCAACGCGGTTTTTCTATCTATTTGAAATTTGAAAGTTGCATATGATAGAAGATAAACGAACGCTCATTTTGAATCTTCATTCACTCGAATCTGATTTGTGAATCCCGAGATATAGAGGTTTTTAGTCAAGGTAACTTTCCGGCAAAAGTATACGCAGTAGAAGAATAATTAAAAAGGTTTCTGGTAGATTGAATATTGTTTTACTCAAGTATCAATTATTATGTACGTGAGTGATGTTTTTGATACTTAATAGTCGAGCGGAAGGTTGATGGAAATCACTGAAACGCAGCGCTTTCGGCGCAGCGGCAGTGGCGGGCAGTGGAGGGGGTAGGGAAAAAGACGCGACGAAAAGTCGAACGCTCCGGATGAAAATGAACGTTTGATTTTTTCCCGACAATATCTCGGCTTCTATATAAGATAATTCGATGATTCATTTTTTAATTTTATATAGCAAGTCGAAAGATGATTAAATATATAGGTTAAAGTACCGTTACAATTATTGATAACGATATATACATGAAAAATGTAGTAATGAATATTTGTAAAGCCATTAAAATGATATTTTCTAATTTTCATTATTAAGATGTACGTCACGCTGACTAATACATCCAAAAGAAACTTTTTTTAATTAAAATTGATTAATTAATATATTTTCTGGAGCGTTTTAAATAGAAAAGAACAGTAAAATATTGTATGATCACGTTTATTGAGCATTACATTTACAATATACATAAACTTAAATTATAAATACATATATCCTAAATGATAAATACATATATCTTAAATTATAAATACATATATCTTAAATTGTTAACAATTATTTTATTAGTGTTTCCGCGGTTTTTTCATAGGAGGAATTGACATTTCTTCATTATCATTGTCACTGTCACTGTCATCATCTTCTACTTGTGATATATTCAATGCAAAACATTCGTTCATTGCCTCTTCTGTTTCCTTCTCTTTTGTTACATCATCGAAATCTATTTCTAAATCATTTTCGTCAATAGGTGTTGCTATAACTGCAGCATTCTTACAAGTTTAAGGGTCGGAGCGCCAAGTTATACCTGTTTTACTTACCTTCATTCTCAGTAATACTCCATATATTAGTTGATGGTAATTAATGCTCCTGACTAATTATGTTTCAATATACAGTGTTTAATTTAATGTGGTTTAATGTGCACCTTAATTATTCCTGGAATATTGTTTTTGGGCATTCAGGTCAATATTGTACCGATATACTATAATTTGAATGGCTTTACAAATATTCATTACTACATTTTTCATGTATATATCGTTATCAATAATTGTAACGGTACTTTAACCTATATATTTAATTATCTTTCGACTTGCTATATAAAATTAAAAAAAAGAATCATCAAATTATTTTATATAGAAGCCGAGATATTGTCGGGAAAAAATCAAACGTTCATTTTCATCCGGAGCGTTCGACTTTTCGTCGCGTCTTTTTCCCTACCCCCTCCACTGCCCGCCACTGCCGCTGCGCCGAAAGCGCTGCGTTTCAGTGATTTCCATCAACCTTCCCTCGACTATTAAGTATCAAGAACATCACTCACGTACATAATAATTGATACTTGAGTAAAACAATATTCAATCTACCAGAAACCTTTTTAATTATTCTTGTACTGCGTATACTTTTGCCGGAAAGTTACCTTGACTAAAAACCTCTATATCTCGGGATTCACAAATCAGATTCGAGTGAATGAAGATTCAAAATGAGCGTTTGTTTATCTTCTATCATATGCAACTTTCAAATTTCAAATAGATAGAAAAACCGCGTTGCAGTTGCATTTTTTTCGAAAAAAAATTGTAAAAAAAATTTTCAAAAAATCATAAAAGTGGTTAAAAATGATAAAATCGATACTCTCCCGTGAGGGATCGATAGGTAGTATCTAGAAGAGTACGTAACAAAATTGGCAGTTCTCATAGACGCCCATAAAGGACTCAATAACATTTTCAAAATTTAAAAATTTTTCAAAATTGCCTTAGGATTGTGCGAAAACTATCAGAGATATCATGATGAAATTTTTTTTGTATTTTCATTACTATATAAGGTACTCTAAATCAAATTGTCATAATCGTAGCTATGATTTGGAAACTTGAAAAAAAAATCACAAAAATTTCTCATTTTTAGAGGTCGCTTTTTTTTTATGACTATTTTGCAATAACAATAATCGAGATTAATGTTTCGGAATACTTAATCCTTATGCAAAATTTAATAAGAAAACTTTTTTTCCTTTTCCATTTTACTCTAGGATGGATAGTTTTCATACAAACTCAAAATCAAAATGGAAAAATGCATATTTTTGAAAAAAAAAATATGAAGCCGTACTTTTTGGAATTCCGCACAACTCTCATTCGATTTAGAATGCTTTTCCGGAGGGGATCTCAAAATTTCAGCGAGGGTATATGAAATGCCCGAGATAGCCTGATTTTTAACAGATGCGCCTTGGGCTAATCCTTGATCGAATTTTTCATAATTTTTGGCCACCATATTCGATTATCCACTTTGAATTTTGAAGTTTGAACAGTAATATCTTTCTCTCTCTTCCTCTAAGTAAATGATTTTGAAGTATCCCTGATTTTCTTGTCTTAAACTTAACACCAATTTATATTCTAAAATATAGGCTTTTATGAATTATAGATTAATATTGTTTGTAACGGATAAATACGCATATATCGAGTTATTTCTTTTTTTCTTTGCTTGATTCAGTTCACTATATCATTCTCTCACTATCAGTTATGATGATCTTGGACCTCTCAATCGGTCCGATGTTGGCTTATCGATTTAGTTTCGACTTAAAAAAATATTTATAATTCTAACGGTCGTTGCTACCTTTCTCGCACCTTTCTCGCACCGATAATTTCGACTTCCATTCGTGTGGTAACCGATACAGATAGAAAACATGCGAGAAATCTCGTTAGGGCATGACGGTCGCTTGAGGAAATTCACTTGCTTGTCGTTTACTCCTTGAGTTTGATTGACTGGAAGATACCGACTACACGATGTTCTTCATCAAAAAGAGGTCCTCCACTGTCAACCTTGGAAAATTATCATCATTAAAAATTCATCAAATTTTCTCATCCAAATATTCCAAATTTATTGTCAATAAAAATCACTACGTACTAGCCTGAGTATTGCGTAGCCTGATGGTGCAGCTGTTGCCGTGCAGATCGTCGTGTTCCGATCGGCACCCGCAACTTCGATATAAGCACTTGCTCTTTTGTCGCATTCTTCTCCAGTCAGTACTTGCAACGAAACTTGCCGCAAATTATTTGGTCTCAGACCGTAGTCACCGCTGCCCCATCCAGCGGCATACAATTTCTTCCCAGATTGTACTGCACCGTGATACGAGTGAAGCATTGCGGGTTTGACGTTATCAACTTTTTCTGTCAACTGGATATAAAACGAACGATTATAAACTATGCAAACCACTTTGTACGTTGTATCAGAAAAGTTTGGACTCACTTCTATAACACCCAAGTCATCGATTCCACGTTCCATCAGTTTATTGTTTGCAGTAGCCCAAGTTTTGAAGGTAGTCCATGCTTTGGAATAGCGTTTTTTACACTTCCGCAATTTGGTACAGCCTATACGAATTACGCATTTAGTTTTGCTCATTTCTTCAATGCAATGTTTGGCAGTCAAAATAAATTTATCTGAGATGAGTGTCCCAGTACAGAAGTGATTCATTGAAGGAGAAGTTTTATTGTTGTCGTAGGCTATTGATGCAACAAAGGGTAAATAATCTCGTTGCGCCTGTTTAATTTTTCCAGCTGCACCATGAAGTGGATAAAGAAAGCCTGAATGATCAAGAATAAAATATGAGTCATTATTCACGGAGATATTGTGATTTAAGCAAAATATAACTCTGACACAAAACTTACAGATAATCAGCAATTGGATGAAAAATAACTGGTATCTAAGCTCCATCCTGACAGTGTTTCTCGATATTGAGATCCAAAATTGAATGGCCCCTCAGTTGTATTTCAATTGATTTTTAGGATAGTTCCTACAACAAAAAGAGGAAAAACATTTTTTCTAGCCCTTAAAGAAGAAAATATCTTTTTGATCATGAGCTTCTGAGAAATAACAGTTATACTATGTGAAGTTAATTGAGTAAGACCGATTTTTCCACATTGCAAATTTTCCACATTGATAAACATTTTCGATCATTATTATATATAGATAACTCTTGGAGATATTCGTTTTCCCAAGTAAATGTACTTTGAATCATTCGATAATGATCGCTCGTTCAATTTTTATTAATTGGAGTGGCTCCGACCTCAACAGGGTCACAACGGGTAACTTTAATATAATTCATTATCAACATCATCAAAGTGAACGTAACTCAAGAATTAGCATACATCACCATATTTATGGGATATTCTATACACGTACATAGTGGAAGATTATAGTAACACTTCTTATGTTCCCTGAGACAATTTTCGTATTCGTTTGAAGTGTGGATATTGAATCTTAAAATTATCTTATAGAATTATAGTAGAATGTTGATAAAACAGTAAAAATGATGAATATTTGCATAAAGAATGGTATTATCGGATTTCATTAGGCGGTGGTTGTAACTTTTACTGTTAAAAAAAAGTTTTTGGACCTATCAAATATGGTAACGACAATCTTCTTCTTTACTATTCTGATTCTGCCAACGTTCGTGAAGTGAATCAATTTTATTCTAAACTACATGCTCTTACTATTTTCCAGAGATCATCCTCACAGTAGGAGACGTGCTCACACAAAATATAAAAAGAACAGTGTCGATTCCAAATTTAACAAACTAAATATCTCGAATCTTCTGAATTCACTTATCGACTCCTTCATGGCACATGGCACTTATGAATAGTGATAACACTCAACTCTATGCCAAGTGATTCAATGCGGATACAATGCGATATATATTCTTGAATCTATTGTTCGAGATCACTCGAGCCTAGCATCTTTATGGCGAACAAAAGATTCCGCACTTCAACCTGACTATAAATATACATACATTGAGTAAACAAAGACATTCACAGCACGTGGCAATTAAGAACCCATCGATATTTCTTGAATCACAGTCTAATACCAGTAATTTTGAACAACTTGAAAATCCTGACGTCATAAGACAGCTGACGGCTAAGGGTCGAGCTGGACTAGGAACAGGAATATAACAGAGAGAAGTTATTGAGAAGGAAGAGACATGAGGAGAGCCGTTCATTAGGCTCAAAGACCACGGATGGAATCATATCTCAATGTTTTACGATGAAAAATACCTATAGATAAGCCAACGTGTTCATATAAAGCTGACGAATCCATAAAAATGGACTTTTTTGAATGCTAGATCCAAATTCATTAACAGCACATGAGTTTGGAAAATGTAGAAAAATCGGTAGAAAAATGAAGGAATGTTTCTTCAGTATACGAAAAATTTTGTTAAAATCAATCTTAGAAATAAGTATATCCAGTATTTTTAAATTAATTTCTAAATAGTAGTTTTTAAATACAAATATTGTATTTACAATATAATTTTAAAATATAGGAATAGGATCTGGATAGAATTAAATTTCAAACTCTAATTATTTTTTAATATATTTAAATAAACCTGAACGGTGAAAAATGTCGAACTTACGACTAGTCTGAGTCAAACTTTTTATTGAAAAGTGTAGCTGTATCGTAGCACAATATAGACTACCCTTCTGAATTAAAAACTATTGTCAACTAGTGCTCGTTCCACATCGTGACAATTTATACAGCTTGGTGCTGCTATAAAATAGGAGGGGGTACTCGGGAAGGAAGGAGATGTGTTCTTTGTCGGTCTCATTGTTAAGAACCCAGACGTCTATTTATATGAATGGTCAATTGAAAACAGGAATGAGTCCATAGTGGTTGAACCAGTAGTTGTTGGAAGTAAGGAAATTGTGCCCAATGTGCCATCCCTGGAGGTTTTTCGCAAATTCAACTATGATAAAATTGGATTTTCAAAATCCTGCAAACAAAATCTCGAGGACTAGCTAAATACTTTCCAGAAACCGTGACTATAATTATCATTTGCTCACTTTAACCAATTCAAAATGTCAATAAACTGAAATAAACTAAAGTTACAAGTGTACCGCTTTCGTGTGGCACTTTCTCATAATAACTTATTACTCCTGCATACGCCTACAGAAAGAATCAAATTGTGATTGAAATAAACTCAAAATCGTAGTCTCATCGTGTTGAAAAAAATTGTTAGTTGTATTAGCAACAAGTTGAGTCCACTTACTCTCTGAACCTCACTTTTCATTGCTTTCATTGCTTATCTATAAGCAATCGAACATTTCTTTCAATCCGATGGGAGAACGCATGTGTTCCGGAAATGTAAAAATAGAACTACTCTATTGCTCGCATGTATACTCGGCAGCTACGAAATATACGGCTTCTCTCGATGTCGATCGAACGAGAACTTTAGTGATTTCTCTGTAATATTCATTGGAATAATTCTGACCGTATAGTTTCAGTGAAATTCTAACTGTAAGGAATTTAAAGTGCGACTCGTTTGGGAATCAAGAAATCCATCAGCAAAAAAGAGCTATATAAGGTAACTGAAGCCAATTTGGCACTGTAGTCAATTTGGTACAATCTTCAGATTTCGTATTTCCGGTGCTCTCTGAGCATCAGTCGCTCTTGGGTTATGTTGGGAAATTAAAAGAAAATTTTCGGTATCTTCCCCGCCCATTTAGCCCTTAAAACCACTCTCCTACAACACTTTGAAGTTTCACTTACTGATTTTTTCACCATTTTCTTATTTCACATTTCACACTCAACCTCAAAAATCAGGTGTCAATAATTTTCATCTCTCAAAGTGTCATTACCCTTTTTTGTGTAAAATCATCTCAGCTTTCGATTGGTCTCATCAGTTTTCCCAAAATTATTTTTTAAGCTACTCAAATTGCTCCTTTTCGCATCAAAAAAAAAGTGAAGCCAATTTGCCCCTTATGCGTATTTAAATGGAAAGACTGAGTGAAATCGTTGAATATTTGTATAGACATATTACGATGATTTAGAAACGTATTTCTGAGTTGGACGTCAAAAGTTTTGTATAAATATCACTGGGAACATGATTGAGAGTTTATTTCAATGCCAATTGGATCGTCGCTGTAGACCTATATAGGCTGTATTAAATGTTTTGTGCATTTAGCCTTTTTGCGTTTCTTTTTTTAAATTGCGATTTTCAATGGGTTAAAGTAGTTAAATGATGATTATGAAGATGGTTTCTAATAGGTATTGAACTAATCTTTGAGATGCCGTTCACAGGATTTCAAAATTCGAAGTCTATCATAGTCAAATTCGCAAATAACCCTTAGGGGGGGGGGGCGCATTGGGTACAGTTACCTTATGCATGATGTTTCTAGACTCTTTTATTTATGAACTAGTTCTGAACTCTGTAGATTTTTTATCTTTACATATCCTATGTATGTAACCGAATTCGAAAAAAAAACTTATATTATTTGGCCTATAATTACCATGATAGGTTCTCAGATTTTAAGATCCGCTTTGGAATGCTATATCAAGTACTACAATTAAAATAAAACGATATATTGATAAATGTATTTTCAGAGGGGAATGCAAATTTAATATCATCAACCCTTTCTGAAGAAAGGTACAAATTCCTGACAAGTAAAGAATGGTTCTGTCAAAGCAGGATTTTAGAATCCAAGCTATGAAAGTATTTTTCAATTTTATAAAACTCCAAATGAGAATACTGAGAAATTAGCAAAACAATTTGCCGATAGCATTTCATATTTTAAACGGAACGTGAATCATGCTGAAATTAGCGATTTCTTCTTGTTTTATATGGTGAGTTAGAAACAGTCCTTAATCATTTAAAAAAAATGGGAACTAAAATAAAATGATAGTTGAGATAGAAACAATTCAACTTCGAGAACCCACGATGAAAAGATAACATTTTTTTATTTGGCACTCTACTTGAATAAAAGAGCAGTTTCCAATAGTGAAGATACACCAAAGACTTGATCTTTGTGTACAATATTGTTTGTACATACTAATTCACGAGTTTGAGTGACAATTTAGAATTTCACCTTACATCATATTTTTATATACATCTGTTATGATTTTGAAAATGTAGCATAATGATATGTAAGCATATTTTTATGAGTGTCATCATCTTACTTCTCTTGGAAAATTATTTAAACATTTTATAATTATACATAACTCAGTTGAGATCAGAAAATTATTCTAGTTCAATTCATTCATACCCCTTACAATTAAAATAATATCCAAGGAAACAACCATCCATTGTTTCTGTCCAAGAACAAAAACAAACACGACCATATTGCTTGGCTGGATGATTATAACATACAGATGAATGTTGCCAGGGACATCAACCACAGTTGTTATGGGCAGTACAAAGATACTGTAGCTCAAAAGTATTATACATGACCTTCAACTCGATATTTTATTACCTTAACAACGGTTGCTAATAGACAATTGATGTTCCTAAACAACAAACTCGGGCTACTTCTTTCCACGACCAACTTGTGTGCGAAATTTCAGATTCAAAGAATTCGGAGTTGAATGTTAGCTGCGCCTGTACCCGAAAAGAATGAAAATAAGAATGAGAATAGAATGACAATAAAAACTATCTACTCCAATAATGAATGAATCAGGAAAATAAATCGAAAATTACCTATAATAAGTGGTCAAGAAATCTCTATAGAACATGACGGTGTTGTGAAGATTGACTTGGTTCTTGTATAATCCAACGTCATATGGACAGACTCCGACATTGATTCCGACAACACGATATCCCACATCGAAGAGAGGTCCTCCACTGTCTCCCTACAAAAATTATGATTTTTGAAAATTTCGTGATTTTTTTCGAAAAATGTTTGAATTCAATTCTGAATCGGAACCACTACATACTGGTCTGAGTAATGCATAGCCTGTTGGCTGGTCTGTCACCGTGCAGATCATCCTGTCCCAATCGAAAAATCCTGCAGGCACATAAGGATCCGTTCTTCTCTCGCATTCTTCTCTTTCTAAAACTGTTAACGATACTTCTCGTAAACCATCAGGAATTATATTGCCATCGGTGTAGCCCCATCCAGCTGCATACAATATTTTCCCAGGTGTTACGCCGTTCGGAGGAGAGTAAAGCATCGCTGATGCGATGCCCTGAACTGGTTCTGTCAACTGGAAATAAAACGGGCAGGTAATTTTAAATTATACGAGCCATTTTGCCCGTCGCATTTGGAAGTCAGGACTCACTTCTATTACAGCTAAATCATCATTTTGATCATCCCTCGATACATTTTTTATGATAGCCCAGGTTTCGAAGGTAGTCCACGATTTGAAATAGTGTTTTGTGCATCCTTGTAAACTTGTACAGCCTATACGAATTACGCATTGACCTTTGTTAAATTCGTTAATGCAATGTTTGGCAGTCAAAATAAATTTATCTGAGATGAGTGTCCCAGTACAGAAGTGATTCATTGAAGGAGGAACTTCATCGTTATCGTAGGCTAGTGATGCAACAAAGGGTAAATCTTTAGGTTGTGCTCGTTGCACAGTTTGTCCAATCAATCCTGCTGCACCATGAAATTGACCGAGAAAATCTGAATAATCAAAAATAAAATGTGACTCATTATTCACATTGATATTGTAGCTAGAGCAAAATCTAACACTTACAAATAGTCACCAATTGAATAAAAAATAAATGGTATCTAGATTCCATCTTAATACTGCTTCTGGATATTGAGATCTGAAATCAAATGGATACTCAGTTGTATTTTATTTGACTTTCAGGTCGATTCTACCGAGAAAAGCATAAAAATATGGGGATACATAAATATAATTCCATTAAACTGTATGTGCTGTAATATCTTGAATAAAGATTTGATATAATCGCAATTCTTATACTATATCCTGGCCGAGTCAGAGAGTCCCTAGTCATTATAAAAGCATGTAAACATTCTATTGAGCATGACCATCTATCAGTAACAGTAGCCATGAGAAATTGAATGAGTAAAAACAGGTTCCTCTGTAGATAAACATCGTGAACCATTATTATAGATGACTCTTAAAGATTCTTCTAGTGAATGTACTTCATGTTACTAGTACATGAAATCATTTTCACGCACAAGTAAATATTTCACACGTCTTCGAAATTTCACTTCCAGCTTTAGCTGCATAATATACTATTAAACTGATATTGATCGTTCGTTAAATTTTCATCGAATAAAGTAGCTTCGGCTCGTAGTACCGTACACAGAGAGAAATTTACAAATAAGATAGTCAATTTTACTAAAAAAAATCTATAGTTCCAATCACAGACTGAAAATCCAGTTGTTTTCACTCGAGATTTTTGATTTTTATTTTTCGAGAAACATTTTGTACATACATAGACGAATTTGCATAAGTTAGGTGAAATTATAATAATGTAATGTTTTTTTCTACACAAATATATTATTCAATCAACTATCAGCACTGAACAACTCGATAATTATGCTAAAATCGCCAAATAAACTGATAGAACAGTGCAGTTTTGAGGTTACGTTTGTGTGGAAAATTATTGTAGTCTATCATAAAAAAGAATAGTTATTACCCGTACTTCTAACATATCTAGCAATTTTCAATATCTTCTACAGCAAGTTTTCAGATGCTCATAATGAATGTTTATGTAACTTCTACTGTTTTCCCCGAAATTCCAGTAAAATTTGTAATATTGTCAGTCTGTGATTATACGTTACTATCGACTATATTGATGTTTACTAGATCTTTCCTTTCCACGTTTACAATGAGAAAAAAAACTTAGTAACGGTTAGTGATTTTAACATGGTTTATTAATTCAATAAGGCCACTGCTAGGTGGTTATGGAAAAATCAGAATTATAGTAATTGTAGCTGCGAAAATAGTGGTGCACATGTGTGCGTGTGTGTGCAAATGTGTACTCGCGCGTTGTGTAAATTCAAAAATTTTACCAACCCTGGGCAGTAAACTGCAGCAATGTCGTGGTTACAGCTAGTCTCAGTCAAATTTTCAGCTGTGTGGTAGCACAATATAAACTGAATCGAGAACTATCAATCAACTAGTGCTCGTACCGCATCGTGACAACTTTTATAGCTTGTCGCTGCTGCAAAGTAGAAGAGGGGCACTCGAGAGGAAAGGAGATGTGTCGCTCTTATTTTCGAGAACCCGAATGAGGAAACAAATGATCAATTGGAAACGGAAGTAGGCGTGAAGCAGTTGAACCAATAGTTGTTTAAAGTGTGTCTTTTCGTGTCTTACTTTTTGATCTTGAATTTTTTTTCACGGAAAGCAATAGTTGAAATCAGTGCATTTTGGCTACGAATCTACTTCATCTCGTGTCAGCACACATCTGACTGTAGGACGTTGTCAAATTCGATTGACCAATCATGATCAATCTGTCCAAAACAGGTACCTCAATAATTGCTATATATACGGCCATAAAGTCGATTTCACCCGAAATAGACAAGGTCTCCTAGTGATCAATATAGCGCTCAAAAGTGCTTTTTTAAAAATCCGTGTTGAAAATGTTTAATAGAATAACCAATGAATTTAGTCCACTCACTTCTGACACTTGACCTCAATAAGGAAACTTCACTTCTGATTGCTTATCTCAGACCAATCAAACTTTTATCAAATTTCGTTTGAAGAACGTAACTGTTTGTGAAACGTGGAAACAGAATAACTTTTCATATTATTGAAAGTTGATGTAAAGGAAATCCATAGAGATTTTGGGGTACTCTAAGTATACAATTGAAAAAGCTGCACACCTTGGTCACTTTGAAATGTTTGTTGGGGTTAATCGTAATTGTATAATACTTGAAATTCTCTTGATGTTATTGATGAATATCATGCATAATATTACGAATCGAAATAACGTATGACATGAATAGTATTTGTACATGATGTGTCATCCATTCAAGGTGGATCTTCTTCTAAATGATATCGATACGGTTGGTTCCCAAATACAACTGATTTAATATAGGATATCTATTGATTCGTTTGTTCAAAAGCTATGCAGACCTTGACACAAATTCTCAGTTGGATGTGAGCTCCATTTGGTTCGTTTACTTTTTGAATAAATGTGTTTTATCAATGGAGAATTCCATTGTCAATATATTGGGCTTAAGATTCTTCCCACATTTTTTATCGATTGTCAAATAATTTTAAATAGATGATACTGCAGTTTCATGAAGTTTTCATAAGAACGATTACGGAAATTTACACACCATCGTGTATTGTGATCGTGGAATTATCTAACTTGTTCATTCAGTTGATATTTATGTTAATTTTGGATGAATCTAATAAATGACTCAGTGAAAAATTTGAGACCTGGAATAAGATCTGATAGTCTTGAATTCCAAACTTTGACAAAATTCATTAGCCTGCAAATCAGTTTACCCGCGAAAGTCTTAATAATTTTAGAAATTTCCATGCACCTGTTCACCAAATTCCTCAACAGTGGTTACAAAGTTCTGTACAAGGTCAATCCTAAATAAGTTCCATGGTCTGAGTAACGACGATGCCACTTGGTATTTGTGTCTCCGATCCTGCTAAAAATGTGAGAAGTGATTTATAGTTACCCGAATTAGTTCCTGCAAAAGCTAGTAATCGACTATCCTGTTTATTTAGCAAATTTTCCGATAACGCATTCGACATTTCAGTTGATGTGTAATGAAACTATTCCCAGTTACATTGTATGCACCTCTTATATAAACAAAATTATATATTATATATGCCGGACGAATTGCTTATCAGTGTGGTCTTATCAATCCGGACGCTCCCTTCCCGTTGCGCAGGATGAATTTCAAGGCTGGCTGGGCTCACAGGGCATAATTGCACGTTTTAATTATTCAATTAATCCCCCAGCGACGCCGCGCCGACGACGACAGCCAGGACATTACAGCGTTTTATCTCGATGCTCGTTAGCAAAATGCCCTCCTCTCGCTCGCGCTTTTATACACCCCCAACAGCAGTAACGTCCGGTATGTACATCGCTGGCACGCCTCTCCTCTCTCCCTCCCCTCCCCTCCATGCCTCCTATTTTTTTGCTTTGCATTTCCGGTGCCTTGCATTTCTTCCCCATTATTTCGTTCCGTTCTCCCGTTTTTTTTTGCCTTTTCCGGAGGGCCAGATCGAGCTATTCCGTTCATTTTTTTTTCAACTCATCGTGTAGCTTGCAAATCTCGTAATTGTTCTCGAGCCTGTTACGTTTTTTTACCCCGATTATTTTTCAACAATTGTTTTTGGCATCGGCGAGTGTTGAATGCCCCAACTCTTTTGTTTTTGCTGTTACTCGAGTTATCTCTTGTGTTCTGTTAGTGCTGACATTCGTTATTTTACCATTCTCTTGTTTTGCGTTTTTCCCTCCATCGCGGGACATTATATGAATGGGACGCTATCATATGAGATTTCTCTCCGGTATACGCAAATCCATTAATGAAGACTAAATCTTTCACAACATATAATTCACCACCAGAACTCAAACGGTGAAAACAGTACTACTATTACGTGATGAAGCATTCTCTTTTCATTCATACTAATTGTTATATTATATTTTTAACTTATACACAAATCCCTTCAAGCATTTAAGTATACCTCTTGCTCGTTTTGCTCGCCAAGCACCTTAACTGTTTCATGTTGAGATTATAATCTCTAATATACATTAGTCTATATTTTCTATCATTTATTTCGCAAAATACTTCCCTGACAAGTGATAGAAAATTGGCTGATAGAGGGGGTGTATTTATAGTCTCGAAAATGTTGCCATCGGCTGCTACAACTTCACTTCACTTCACTTCGCTTATGTTAATTATGAGTATTTATTCAACCCACTTGGAGTATAATTTGAATATCGCATATATATATAAGCCGTGAGTTAATAGAAATTAGAACTTACATAACTTACATAACTTACATATAGATCTTAGCTACGAGAAATTACGTCGGTAATAATATTTCACTCTTGCCCTTCAACCTTTGACGTTCTTGTGATCTCCAACCTCGTTTCTTTGACCATTGACCTCGATGTATGACCCATGACTTTGACCTATGGGCTTATACAACTTTTAGGGACAGTGAACTATCACCCATGACCTCCTTTGACTTTCTGTTGACCACTGACTTGAGAATTTTTACTCATGACTTCCAGAGGTAAAGATGAAAAGTCGGAATAGAAAATTATTTCTATCGAAAATATAATATCTTCTTTCGAGTATTCGTCTATAAAATATATAGGTATAGTCATGATACCAGTCCCACTCATATTGCATAAGGATATCATCCATCTTTAGAAATCCGCCTTCATAAACCAATGTCGAGTTTTCCCATCGTCAGATTCTTGTTCCTGAGAAGCTTTGTTATGAATGAAGGAACATTGAATTCGATACCTTTCCACCTCGAGTATGAACTTTGGTTCGCATTATGATTCATGCTATACATCAGGAAGTATAAGAGAGAGCCTATCGAATAATTAGCCATGAGACTATATCAACTTCTAACGTGAAGCACGCAATGAAAGCTATTGTTTTGGGTGCACCAACCCTTGCAGTACGAGCATGCTCTTATATACGCTGCGAGCATTTTCACTGTGTTCCCCTCTGTTCCAGCTCGAGCACATCTTTCTTAATTACAAACTCGTCTGACTAATTCGCCGGCTGCTCGTTACTGCCGTGTCGCCTTCTATAATTACTCATTCCACTTATTCGTCAAATTCCGTTTGCCACGACAATTAATACCAGCAAAATATACCTTCGTAATTACTAGTCTCGATAATACCTTTTAATTCTTTCATTACCAGAGTAAATGCTACAAGTAAAATTTTTCTCCCTTGTCCCTCGCTGTCTGGCATACCTTTTTTCATCATATTTCGTACTTTACTGTCCGCCCAATCATGATCTTACAAGGAGAGGTCTACTACGTCCGGGTGTCCAATCAGACATGTCCCAGCAATGATTCACTCAATGAAAAAGAAAATGATACATGTAAATTGTTACAAACGGATGCTTATATTGGTGTTCGATACGGAAAAAATATAGTTTCCCTTATTTCTGTTCTATTGTCTTAACATACATCACCTTCAATTCGCTTGAGCTGCTATTCTGATCGGGGTTAAGTTGCCCCAAACTCACTACTCTATTAAAACCACTGCCAACTGCAGCATTATTATGCTTTATCAAAGAGGGTTTGTGTGGAAAACAATATCATGTGAGATATCGCTATTTACATAAGTTGTCAGTAATACAACACAATTTGCAAATTGTGGCCGGTAATGATGTATCTTGTTTACTGTGGATCATCAACACAATGCTGTTATACAGATGCTTCATGTATGAGTAATTACAGTAGTATGAGTACTCGGTTATAGCTCCACTGATTATTGACTGATTATTTTTCACGCTATAAAATACAAAGTGTCAGTATGAGTATAAGTTCAACAGCGGTTACTATGTAAAATTAGAATCTGTGGTCTTTGTCATCAAAAGTACTGGAAACGGACCTCAACTGATCATTCTTCATTTTCTTAGCAGAGGTTGATAGGGAAGTAAACAACCGTTGCTATGGAAAATCACAAACATTCCTTCCTTTGTCATCAGAATTATCGAGATTTGACCCATGAATGCCCATAGCAAATTGCTAGAGGCATGAAAATCTATTGTTACAGAAAATCCAGATTGATTCACATTTTGCCACCAATGGCTCGTGTGCAAAGTTTCAAAAAAATCGGCGATTCTTCTGCGGGTTATCGCGTGCCAAAAATAGCGTTACATTCGTATTCCCGAATAGCGAAAATGAAGTCCCAAAAGTTCAATTCGGGAGTTTGATTTTCGCCCCGTTACAGAGGCTTTTGACCGAGCCAAAAATCTTCATCCACCAGAACGGCGTACGAAAATTAATAGATTGATGAGTCTGGTGATGAGCGGGAATCGACAAGCCACAATTCTAGTCGGCTGCGTGACACTGATGGTAAAAGTGCGAATCTAACGAGGGGATTGCAGGGCGGAATGCGATTGTCGTATTTAGCCAAGCGCGCGTACAGGGGCGAAGCCGGTAATAAAACGCAGTGGCTAGAGCACAATAGAGAGCATTCGGAGCGACCCAAATTTCTGGAGAAATGTGCGCTGGCGCACACACACGCGCACACCTCGCGGCTAATTGTAGCCGTCGTATGTATATGCATGCAAATACGCACGAGTGCGTGTCTCTCGCGCCTGGTAATTATCGTTACTCCTCGCGCGCCGAGAGACATCTGTCCGCTTTGGGTTAATCTAGCCGCGAGCTTTAATTAGGGGAGCCACACACACACGCGTAGAGGGAATATCGCGCGGATAAAAAGGACGCGCGATTCTATCCGCTCTGCCAGCGTGTAATTAGCTTTCTTGGGACGAGGAAGGCTTTTTTCTCCTCTCGCTGATGACACATCTCCGTTCGTTAGGCGTTTAACGCGATCGACGCGTGCGTTGTTAGCGCTGCTCCCGCCCCAGCTCACATTCCACCCGGCTGATTTGTCGACCCTCGGTTGAGCGGCTGTTGATCCAAGGCCAACCGCGCGAGAAAAGTGATTTAGATCGCTCGATATTCGTCTTGAGGGTATGCAACAGGAGCGCAATGGATGGTGTCTCAATATCCACATACTTCTCGACGTCTCGTTTGAGAAAAATAGTCTGGCTATTGTCCGATAGATGTCTGGCACGTGAAGTCTGGTAGAAACATGGCACGTGGAGTCTGCCAGGAGTCTGGCATTAGAAACTTATGCCTGAAACTTTCATTTATCTATGATAATGTCTAGCACATGTCTGGTACATGTATCACATATAGAGTCTAGTAGAAGTCTGGCAATATTTCCAGACATTATATTTCATCTTGCTTCTTTTAGAATCTTGAAAGTCTGACTATATTGTCTGGTAGTTTTGCGCTCAACTTTCTTCCCAGAAAATTAAGATAATACATCGAATAATGTATGAAATAGCGTATAAAATAATGCACACAGCTGATGCAGATATATTGCCAGACTTGACTCTCAATAAATAAAAGTCTGGCATTAGTTCACTTCGCCAGACACGTGCCAGAATTTTACCAAACTTTTTTCACATGATATGTATATCCGAGGAAACGGAATTAGGATGAGCCGAGAGGAATCGATGGTCAACGAAAACTGGAGCCATCCATGAGAAAACAAACATGGCAACTTGATATGTCTCTCGAGAGATTATCCCGATTGGGAAATTCGACGGAATAGTATTATAACGAATTACTCGGCTCGCGTTAATCCACACGCGATTCTTTCTCTCTCTCTCTCTCACTCTCTTCGAAATTCGAAAATAAAACGAAGAAATTCGGCCAATAAATCCGTCACCGCAACTATAGAGATGAAAAGGAAGGAAAAATAAAAAGAAATAATAAGAAAGAGAGAGTGAGAGGATTTCACGGTGATAAATCGCCGAGGCAACGTCTTTTTCACGCCTGATGATTTTGTAGAAGGGAGCAGCAGCAGCTGAGCGTGACTCTCTCGCCTCCCTTTCGCGTTTATTCTCGCTCGTTTATCTCGAAGCGTTGAGAACTCGCGCGCCCGAAACTCGATGACGGCTGGAGTCAAAAAGTGCTGATGTTGAAAGGCCACAGGCGGAGAGCAGCTCGATTCGAGGGGGATCGAACGAATCACGGAATGAAAACAAAAGATGCAACGACGCGTCGTTTGTGTGTTGGGCTCGGCGACGCGCAACCAAACGTGTCTCGAGCTTTTCCCCGAGAGTCTCACCCGGCAAAAAAATCTAGTGTGTATAAAATAAATTCGTCCTGAATCTCTCGTTCGATCATCTTCTCGCTGCGCCGAGACGTTTCCTCGCTTATCGGAGGGACGCGCCATGTAACTGCGCTGCAGACACGACAGCGGAAATGAAGGTATTCGCGCTGACACCGCGAAAATATCCGAGCGTGATCCACGAGGAGTTTTGCTAGTTAGCACTCGATCGTCCCTCGCCCGCGATGTAATAACGAGCGCGTGGCAAAGATTGCCCTCTGTGTTTCTGCCGAGCATGTGGAAAATACAGAGCAAATAAAATCTCCTCCCCTTTCTCTCTATCACGCTTCGTTCCTCTCTCTATCCTCAATTCTGGATCCTGTACGTCTTTCAAAAATTTATTTCATATCTACTCATACTTCAAACAACTCGCAATACTTCTACATCAAATGATACTTCGTGCACCTAACAACTGACAAACGCTGATATCCCATTTTCAAATATTAAATTTCACTTTTTGCACATGTCAGCGAGTTTTATCTAACTTTGAAAGTTCGTTTTGGATCCATCGTTTGATAGAAAGATACTGAAACGCAGATCAATTTTTAATATTGAAAATGCCAGGAGTTGGCAACTCTTTCAAAGGGTTATAACATTAGCTTATTTAGACGAGGTTTTTGTATTCATAGCCTTTGACTAATCTGTAAGAACATATTTTTCGAATGATTTGATAAAGCTTGTTCTCACCTCTCACGTGCGTTCATATTTTCTACGCCGAATGGATGAGCCAGTTACGGCAAAATGACTGGATTCTCACAAGGCACTGGTTAAAGATTGATCAGGAATGGGTGATGTTTGGTGGCGTCCCCTCGGATCCACGATTACAGTGTGCTCGGTAATTTTTGTTAACCCCCAGTCTCAATTACCAACGCATTGTTCTCCCCATCCAGCGGCGTGATTCACGAGGTTTACTTTTCTGCATCGCAGTGTACATCCGGGTCAGCTTAATCAGGAAATTTCGTAGCGCACGTCGAGGATTTTTGTTTTCAATCAATTATCTCGTTGCGCCGGGTTCTCGCAACTTTTGTAGCGAAAAATACGAGCCTCCTCTCTGCGCGGCTCTCGTCGTTCAATTCATCAGAGCCACCGCAGAGAATAGGAGGGAAAAAACACACACGCGCGCGCGCCAGTGGTAGATTAAACGCGCGCACTATATTTGGCCGTGGCGCATCGAGATGCGAATAAACTAACGACTCCTCAGAGATTGCAAAACTTCCCGAGTAAATATTCATCCGGCGCGCGCTTTCGCGGTTTTTTTTTGACAAATTTACCAAGCTCGATTGACTGTTTGTGCGCGCGCGATCCTCGGAATGATACATCTTTCGATTGTGTACATTTTTTGTAATTTTCAAATTGATTGATAAGATAGAAATCGTGCTTGGCCCTCTCTGAAATTTTGACTCCCTGATTCTACAGAAAAATGTTTCTATTTTGAAGGTGGGTAAGTTGGTTTTATCATTGTTGATATCCCTGGCGAATCAAAACTTTAGTTATTAAATGACTGCTAATATCATCTACTTGGTTATCAAAACACTACCTCTAAAAGTTTCAGCAAGATCCGAAACTAAAATGCTAAAACTAGAAAATGTTTTCATCATTAATAGAGGTAGCTGAGTTTCAAGGTTCTATCAACCCAATCTTTCGTTAAAAAGCTAGACAAAATATACACGTGGGTTTGAAAAATGTATGTATTGCAATCAATCAATAAGTAAACGAGGAAGATAATTGCCTGAATGTAAATTGAAAGATAAAATGTAAAAAAATAATTCTCAAACGAGCTAATGTAGATCGCGTCTGAATTTAGTCATATATAGTATGCATAATTTTCCAATTAACCTGGATAGATTGCATTGTGTACAATAGCTGACATACTTTCAGATCTACTTATTCGATAAAAATATTTTCACATCGAGTACATGATTCACAAAGGGAAATTCGTATCGTCAAAGTCGGTTATCGATAGCGTAGAGCGTAATTACGCCGAGTAAGACGAGCGAGCGAGTGTACCGAAGAAGAATAAACATTTTCCTCGGGGAGGAAAGTTTTAATAATTTTAATAAGGTCGCGAGGTGCTGGAAAAACGAGCGCGGGTATATACGTTGGGTAAACACGAGCATTTTTCCCCTGGAATACCATGTATCTCACTCGTACTCCACGTGCACGTTTTACTACTTTTCTACTTTCTGGAATTCTTCCAGTTTTATAAGTAGATGGAACGCAACTGTAAATGTCAACGACGCTCTAATCTAATTTTTTCGAAGAATTACTTTTAAATCGCGGAGGAAAAAAATACGCTACACTCGTGAGAGAGTTCATTCATCCTGTAGATCCCTTTCGACTCGTCAATGTTTATCGATATGTTGAGACATATAAATACATTTCACACGAATATTCCAGCATTTTTCAAAATAACATTGTTGATATTCCGAATACCAAGGCACACGGCAACACTCCCTCCGACTCGCCGGTCCGCCATTAAGTGTATTAATCTCAAAATCCCGCGAGTCATTTGCGTCACGGTTGCATCCGAGCGCCGTTGCCCAGCTGTGAGAACCTGCACGAGACACAATGACAAACGACCCCTTAAAAATATACAAAACTGCGAGCGGCGCAACGTATAAATACCCGCAAGACGAATACACGGCTACCACGAGGCCGCTGGAGTTTAAAAAGAAAGCCCGAAGTTTCGCACCGGGGATTATTTACGACGCGGCCTAATCCGCGAATTAAAATTTGCTGCACGGCGGTAACGCCGTTCAATTAGTATACACGCGCAGCTCGATTTTTTACTTCCGGCTTATTTACCCTCGCACTCACACACACACACGCACACACACACACATATTATATGTATACCATCAGACGTTGCGAAACTCTTTTACGGGCTCGACTGTCGCCGGTTTCCATTTCTCGTTATTTCCATTCGCCCCCGAGCCCCATTCGTTTGCCTATAGTCGCTTAGTTTCGGGTCACTGTGCGGCATTTGCACATCGAGGATTTACAGAGATTATATCCAGGTCAAATAACAGCCGACTCTCTGCGATGTGGCTAGATGAAAGCGACCCTGCCGCGTTGCGGTTACTTTCTCAAATTGATATATGGTGATTTCTCGAAATATCAACCGATTACATTCTTTGGTTAAAGTAGTATGTACTACATTGAATATTTACTGTAAAATTCCATGCTTATCAATGGAAAATGCATTACTCTGAGAATTCCTTACAATGGAATCTCACTGTACTACGGTAAATATTGACTGTTGTGAGATTTTACTATTATATTATAAATGGTTAGTCATCGGTAGAGCAAGAATATTACAAAAATGTATGGCGACTTGTATTCTACGTGTTAGATCAGGGAAAGAAATAATAATTAACAAAACTAATGTTCAGATGTAAATAGGTTGTTTATTAATTGGTTTCATACGCAGAAGAAAGGTGAATTTCGTTTTAGCATACTAATAATCGGCGCGAGGTTCACGATTTACCGGCATTACAGTTACAGTGGTAATTTCTAATTTCTATATTCGAATTACTTAACTCGAGTCAGTGAGTTGTGGCGATTGCTCTCTCCAACTCCTAGAGGTCCCTCGGGAACGTCTTCTAAAGGCTTGCAGACGCTTACACAATATCCTTTGGATCAATGATTGATGCACTTTAAATTCAACTTATATTTGGGTCTGTCGAATGGAATACAGTATGTTCTTCAGCAGGGCTGAGCTGATTCCTTCGAGGGACCCCGGACGAGAGAGAGTGATTTTCACGCGTTCGTGATATTTATGTACGAAAAATCACGTGATCTTTGCGGGGACCTCCGGGGAAAAGAGCGCGAGTTTACACCTATACGCGGTGTTCATATTTGTTGTGATCGATCCTACTTGTATTGGTCGATTACATTTTCTGACGCGCACAACTATAACTCTTACACACCCCCCCGTTTACACTATTGCAAATTTATTTCAAAAGTGAAAATATCATCAAAATTCGAAATCGAGAAACTCGCACCAATTTGTATGTACACACGCTTAAGACGAACGTATAAACTTAAAATATACAATGATTCGCGAATCAACTTACAGGCCCATCTAATACTACAATTTCGTATATGATTCATTTAATAATTTCGCATTCTTTCTTTTGTCAGATTTTCTTTGTAAAATGCATCATATTTGGTATGATTCTAAGTCTTTGTGGCAATAATAATATACTTCAATTTCTAACTTAAATTCACTAAATACAACTATAAATCTTGTTATCGTTTAAATGATATGTAAAACTATCAGACTATCTTTATCATTTTTAAAGATACCATTTTTCAATTCATACATTATGAACTTCTATCAATCTTCTTAGAAGATATTCGCACGCAACTTATATCTACTGTACAAAACGCAATAACTATAATTCTTTTTAAACGCAAATTATATTCGTTCTACAAAAGTACATCATACTATTCAGTCGTACTATTTACATAATATAGTTTTCAGGTTTCATTCATGGCGATACTTTCTTAGATTCGCTCGATTGTAAACACCAATCATCTTATCATTTTTGTTAGGATCTGTTAAAACGAATGCATTTTCATTTGGACATTCAGAAATCTTATACGGTCCTTCGAAAAGGTGGAAAAACTTGTTAGTCACCTTGTCTAAAGCATTTGAAAGGTGGCGTACACGGAGAAGTACTAAATCACCTTGTTTGAGCACGACTTTGGAAACCCTTTGACCTCTCTTTCTATTTTCAAAACTTTTCTTAATTTTCTCTTTCGCAAATGTCAATAAATATTCTCTAGATATCTGAGTTTCTTCGGGAAATTTGACTAGTTTTAAAATTTGATCATTTACCGGAGTTCCGTAATGAAGTTGAATTGGGGTACAACCTGTACTGTAATGTGTTGTTATATTTAAAAGATTTTCGATTTGATTTACGTAATTGGCCCATGCCGTGTGTTTATCATTACAGAATGTTCTGAAAAACCGTCCGATTTCTCTCATGACGCGTTCTGTAGGATTGCTCTCTCGGTGTCGTATTGAACTAAACGTTATTTTAATTCCATTTGATTCCAAACTACTTCTCCATTTAGGCGAAGTAAATTGGGTACCATTATCACTCAAGATTCTTTGAGGCTTTCCACATTCCGGTATATATTTATCAAAAATTTTCTGTAATGCCATATAAGTAGTCGCGTTCTTCATTGGGTACATTCGAACTAACTTTGAAAACGCGTCAAGTATCACGAAGAGATACTGCACCCCCCCGCGAGCTCGAGGGAGGGGACCGTAGAAATCAACGCAGACTAGATCTCCCGGCCTTTCAGATGATACTAGTTGATACGTTCCCTCCATCGGGATTGTTAAATATTTTACGCGCTGACAAAGGTCGCAGCACAAAACAAATTTTTTAATATCTTTACTCATCGATCTCCAGTAATAAAAATTCTTAATATATGAGAGTGTTTTGAACACACCTGGATGACCCAATTTTCTATGTGTGTGTTCTATAATATTTATTCTTTCCGAATCTGGCAAAACAATTCTCCAATTACTATTTTCTTTTTCTTTATGAAATAAAATATTGTTATGTATTTGAAATTTATCCGAATTCTGATCATTCTTTAACCCATCAATAATCCTGTGGATCTTCAAATCGGCCAATTGCTTATCACTAAGATTCTTCATTATGAAATTCAAAGAAGGATTCTCACTATGAAGAGTCATTATTACTAATGATGGAGCATCCACCAATTCCAAACCTGGCGAGTGATATTGATGCAATAAAGAAATCATTACTTTATCCTCTACTTTTTGATAAAATTTCCCTCCTGGGTTACGGCTCAAAAAGTCCGCAGCAAAATTATCAATACCGCGGCAATATGTAACCTTGTAGGAAAATTGTTGTAATAAAAGGCTCCATCTTATCAGTCGGGTGTTATGATATACTGTGGAGTTCAAGAAAGTTAATCCTTTATGATCGGTTATTATTTCGAACTGTTGACCAATGAGAAAATCACTGAACGTTTTCACGCAATATACTACTGCTAGTAATTCTTTTTCGGTAGTAGTATATACGCATTCACAAGGAGTCAGACATCGGCTGGCTACAGAAATTATTCTATTATTACCATCATTGTCGACTTGAAACAATATACCACCAATGCCTAAATCACTTGCGTCTGTTTGAACTTTAAAGATCGATCCTGGAATAACATGGCTCAAACAAACTTCACGTGTAAAATTGTCTTTTAGTGCGCGAAAGGCTTCAGTGTGACGCGGAGTCCATGTCCATACTGCGTTCTTTTTTAACAGATCCCGCAACGGTGTGATGAAATTATTATGATTCAAACTAAATTTTCTATTAAAATTACAGAATCCGATAAATGATTGTAATTCAGTTAGATTTTTCGGCTCTTCAAAATCCATAATTATTTTTAATTTCTCTGGGTCAGGAGATATACCCTTAATTGATATTATATATCCCAAAAAGGGAATCGTTTTCTGAAAAAATAAACACTTATCAAGTTTGATCGTGAAATTGTGTACTAACAGCTTTGAGAATAAATTATGTAAGATTTTAACGTGGGCTTTAAACGTTTTTGTTGCTATTGCCGAGTCGTCAATGTACGTAGAGCAATTTCTACTCAAGTCGCACTCTTCATCGCAATCGAATAAATGTTGGGTATTTTCATCGAAGTATTCATTTTCGTTATAATTGTCTATTATTGAATCATCTTCTAAAGCTACTTTAAGAGCTCGTATGAATGCAGATCCAGAATCTTTCGGGCCAAATGGAACACGAGTAAATTGAAACATTGATCCTTCGAATGCAAATGCTGTTAGTGGACGTGAATCTGGATGCAAACTTACTTGCCAAAAACCATGTGTTAAGTCTATTTTTGAATAAATATTGCAGTTGAAAAATTTTTGTAACAAGTCACTTATTAATGGTGGGGATTCACAATCATCTAATAAAAATGTATTCAAAATACGCGCGTCGAGACAGATTCTTATCTTGCCGTTCGCTTTTTTCACAATACGGAGAGGATTACAATAAGAACTTATGGCTCTTTCTATCACTCCCGCTTCTTGCATTTCTTTAATCGTTTTCCTCACTGATTCTCTAAGGGAATATGGGACTGGATAGGATCGTTTTATTATTGGATTTGTGTTATTCAAACTAAATTTATGGACATAGCCACGCGCACATCCTGGTTTATCTGAAAAGAGTTTTTCAAATCTCGTAAACAATTTCATAGCTACCCTTTTCTCTGGTTCACTCAATAAGTTAAGCTTATGCGCAACTGAGCCCACTACCTCTGGCAAAATTGAATCCGTATTAGTTTGAAAACTGGCATTATTTTGGAAACGTTCTCCATCTATTTGAGCGATGTTTATTTCATTAGATAATATTCGCTTTGTTTCAAAATTGCATTTAATCTCATTTATCAAACTTTCTGGGCCTTCCAGAACTTCTTGAGCAATTTCATCGATTATATTTTCAACAATGCTATTTTTGTTGAAACATATCACATCTTTTTCAATTTCATTTATATCAATAATCTCGTGTGAGTCATGCTTTTCATTATTATTTCTATTATTCTCATCAACTTTCTCGTTGTAATGAGTATCATTATTCGTTAACTCTTGTAGCTTGATAATATAAATATGCGTTATTGAATCATCTTTACTCAAGATCAATTTTTCCGAAGCAGTACGCTCAAACAATAAGAGTGAATCTGGGATAACTTTATCATCAATGCTGATTAATCTTTTCTTATAATTGATATTAATTCCAAATTTCCAATTCCAATCATTTCCTAAGATTATTTTACTGGATAAGAAGGGAACAACCAAGAATGTGTGCGTGCCTTTATAATTATCTATTTCAAAATCAATATATACTTGCTTTTTAATACAGGTCGATTTTTTGCCTATCGCAGTTGAAACGGTCATGTTAGTCACAGGCAGATCCAATAAAACCTTCGCTGAACTTATTTGTTGGTAAAAGTCTTCTGAAATTGCGGTGACTTGACTGCCTGTGTCCACCAGTGCCCAAATCATGAAGTCAAAAATTTTTATCAATATGTGAGGAGAAGGAGGGATTTTATAAAATTTATCACTTTGAGGGTCCTTATTTTCTATACCGACTGCGAGATCATCGATGAAATCTATACACTCGCGATGCACTGCCGGACCACTATGAAGTGCATCTACACTGAGTTTAAATTATTCTCATTAGATTGCATATTATTAGGATTATTGACATTATTTGTATTAGTTTCAAAAATATTCGGCGGTGGGAAACGAGTGTCGGGAAGGAAAGATCCATTGTTTACATTCAATTGTTCTGTAGGGACTGTCGAATAATATGATCTTGGTGTATTGTTTTCGCGATTCACGTAATACGGATGACCATTATTCTGTCGCGCGTTCGAATGATTTCTGTTTTGGTATGAGCCCCGTCTGTTATTTCCTCGATAGTTCATTCTATTATTTGGTTGGCCTTGATTTTGAACTTGAATTTGATGTATCGTAGCATTATTGGTATTATTCTGACTTTCAAAATTCTGATTATTATTGATTTGACTTCGATTGCGATTCGAACTATCTCTCATCAATCCGTCATGATGGGCTAGAATTTGAGCTACAGCTTGTACATCATTAAAGTTTGCAGAAAATAAACTTTTCCTTATCCACGGTGGAAATTGTTGGATAATAATATAATTTTTCTCATAATTGGATAATGGTGGTTTAAAATAATTTGCTTCTTTTAGCTGCTTATAGTAAAAAGTCTGTAAGCTCCCTTTCTGCTCATCATACCTTTTGTGTGACCAATTATTTTTCATTTTAACTTGAGTGGGAATAGAATAAAATTCTTTCAAAAATTTGTTACTAAAATCATCAAAATCGGTGAAGGGTTCTTGTAGGTCTTTCCAAAGTCGCGCTCTCTTTATCAGCGCATGTTCTAAAATAATCATTTTCTGTTCATTTTTAATATTTTTCAGTTTGAAAAATTTCTGAATATCGAAAAGAAATTCTAATGGATTTTTATCATTCTCGTCACTGAATTTGGGCATTTTAATATCTAATGTAAAAGTTTGGATGGTATTTACATGCGTGCAAACCTCAGTTGTATCTCGTAAATGCGCTAGCCGACCTTGTCCATTCGAGTCCGTTTGAGCCGAGGATGTTTCATCGTCGCAACCGTTATGTCTTTGAATGACAGACGTGAGATCTCGACGAAGCCGTTCGATTTCCGCAGCAAGAGGATTTTGCGATAGCGTTTCGAGGGTGCGGTTGACTTCAGCATGTTTTGTTTCGAGTTGTCGCCGCAAATTTTCCAACTCGATACGCTGTTTTTTGAGTTCTTCCCGTTCTGCCGCTGCTGCTGTTACTTGATCCTCTTGTAGTCCGTCCACGTGCACCTGAGCCTCAACGATGACGTCCTGATGATGACGTTGTTGATGCTCGTCATTATTTTGACTCAACTGATCGACGTTTTCTTGGTCCCTGTGTCTCACCTCTTCTAGAGCGCGGACTTCATCGGCTTCTCGAGCAATTTCAAGCCTATGTCGAGCCTCTTCTTCTGACTCATTTGCCGTATTGGCAGCATCATCACGTGGAACAAACATCTTTTTAGAACCTCGCTTATTTACTCTCGGATTACTTAAAATTATATCATACGCAACTGTGCTCTTAGATTGTCTCCCTGACCTAGTCACGTATATTAACCTATCGTTATCCATGCATATTAAATATTAATCAAGGCGTGAATGATATTGAAAAATAACCCGTGGGCGCCAATGTGAGATTTTACTATTATATTATAAATGGTTAGTCATCGGTAGAGCAAGAATATTACAAAAATGTATGGCGACTTGTATTCTACGTGTTAGATCAGGGAAAGAAATAATAATTAACAAAACTAATGTTCAGATGTAAATAGTTTTTTTTTTTATTGATTGGTTTCATACGCAAGAGAAAGTAGAATTTTGTTTTAGCATACTAATAATCGGCGCGAGGTTCACGATTTACCGGCATTATTACAGTTACAGTGGTAATATCTAATTTCTATATTCGAATTACTTAACTCGAGTCAGTGAGTCGTGGCGATTGCTCTCTCCAACTCCTAGAGGTCCCTCGGGAACGTCTTCTAAAGGCTTGTAGACGCTTACACAATATCCTTTGGATCGATGATTGATACACTTTAAATTAAACTTATATTTGGGTCTGTCGAATGGAATACAGTATGTTCTTCAGCAGGGCTGAGCTGATTCCTTCGAGGGACCCCGGACGAGAGAGAGTGATTTTCACGCGTTCGTGATATTTATGTACGAAAATCACGTGATCTTTGCGGGGACCTCCGGGGAAGAGAGCGCGAGTTTACACCTATACGCGGTGTTCACATTTGTTGTGATCGATCCTACTTGTATTGGTCGATTACATTTTCTGACGCGCACAACTATAACTCTTACACTGTTAGTTCCAGAAAAATGATATTCACCGCATTACAATAAAAAGTCTCAGAGAGTGACAGTGGAAATTGGTAATTTTATACTTATAGTTTAAAATTCATTGTAGTTACAGTCAAAACTAACTGTACTTATAGTGAAATTTCACTAATATTTTCAGTAATATTTTATAACAAATTTATCAATAACATGTCCTAAAAATATTCTGCTCGAATTGGAATTGGAATTGGTTGTGAGTTGATTGATGAATTACATTCTCTTGCTTTGAATGTGATATTTTTCAATTCCACTCATGATCAGTATCTTACATTTCAAAACTGTAAGTTATAAAGGTATTGAAAAAGGTAGAGCTTGCATTACCGAAATAAGTGCTAAGAGGTTTGTGGTTATTACTTAACCCATTAGTTCTTATTACGTAGTTCCATGTACGAATATTATAAAATACTATTCAAATAAATCATTTGATCGATGTATTGAAAAATCACCATATAAACACATCCTTAGATAAATATGATTATGATTTCGATAAGCGATAAGCGATGATAATAGTGAAACGTAAATGAACTGCAATGAGGCGGAAAGCCTCATTGAAATCCATCATTAAATCAGAAGCTCTTTGTGAAGTCTTTCATATCGTATACTCTTGGAATGCTCGAAGCGCTCGGCTCCGTCATCTTAGAAGAGAGAAAGAAGTGGGAGGGGCGAAACCTCGAGAATCGGATAAAAATCTGAAAGGCAAATCCCTGCCGTGCATAAAAGTCCCGATCAAAACTTAAAGTGAAAAGAGCTCTTTGCCCGTTTCGTTTTTATACGAGACTGTGCGATTTCTTCTAATCCATCTCCCGAACGGATGAACTAGTTCGATTTCTCGATCTCAGTCTTTCTCTCCGAACCCCGTCCCTTCCGTATGATTCACTCGCTACTTGAAATATTTGTGGGAATCGAAATGTTGGCGCGCAGTTAGCAATCCATTTTATAAGTTTGAAATTTACTGGCAAGTTATATAACAACTCTTCGGACGAGTATTTCTTCAAAGTTTCGCGCTTCAGGACCTAAAGTATCTTTCCAGCTTCAAGAGAGAGAATGAGAGAGATGATCACGGCGTAGGGCGATTATGTCATTATGACGATGCACCATCTTACTGGAATTTCCCCGATACTTGGGTAACGAATTATCAAATTATCTGTTTTAACCAGTCCGTTATTGGATAAAAACGTGGATTGGCCATTTTTATCGTACGCTAAAAAAGTCTTTTCATTTGAAGGTAGTTCAGATAAAATAATTAAAAATTCAATGATGGTAATTTTTATTGCACTCACGAAACATTGCTATGAACAAATGGACCAAAAACTTATTCTTCAAACTACCTAGCAACGATTACTATGAAAAATACAAAGATACCGTTTCAATTATTTTTGCAGGAAATAATTGAACTCGGTTCGCATCTCGCCACAACTAACCTGGGTGCGAATTTCAGGAAGATCTGACGATTTCTTAAAGTTATTTTCGCGTACATAGAGACATTTTAAGGATTTCATGTTTTTCGACTCGTAGACTACGTCGGATTCACGTTCCCTTATCGCAAAGCTTTCTCGTTGAGAAAGCAAAATCCAAACGGAACTCGCAACCGCAGCGGGTGGATTCTGCTCGCCGCAAAAGTAACCGATCTTCTCGTCGCGCGTCCGAGGCGATTTTCGCGACGACAAGAAGAGATGAAACAAAAAAAATCTGACTCGGCGTCGCCGACTCCACCCCCTCGCGAGGTATAAAAACGCGCGAGACTCCAAAGGGACGACGCGCGGCGGACACATTGTCTCGCGCCCTTCAACGACTCGCGTGTGCTCGCGCGCCCGGCCACGGGAAACACAATATAACTTGCGACTCGCGCGCGCGCAACCGAATAAACACGTCTTCCCGCGCTCCCACCCCCCGGCTCCGCGAGCACACTGCTGCATAAACTTCCGACCGAGACCCTCTGTGGCGCATTATATCCAAGCGAAGCGCGGCTGCCCCGTTCACGTCATATTGCCAACGGACAAGAGAGAGAGGGAGAGAGAGAGTCGAGTTTTTTCCCCGTTGTTTACATTGCACAGCTATATACACGCCGGCGAACGACGTACAAAAGTCCTTTGGCCCCGGAGGGGAATATATATCGATGAGAGTGCGCGGCTGCACAAAGTATTATACCTCCGCGGAAGGGGGTGGCGAGCCGCCGCGACCGAGGGTAGTCGTCCTCTCGTAATCTGTTGAATATTCGAATGTTTGCCTCGGTCGCAGCTGCGAAGGGAATCATCCCGCGAGGAAGCAGTAATTAAAATTCTCGGAGACGCGCGCGCGCAATATCGGCGACTCCCATAGATCGAGCAGCCGCCAATCGAGCGAGGGGCGAAATTCCGATACACACACACATGCACACGTACCATATAGACTCGAGCAACGAATCACATTGAATTTCGCGTGCGCGTCATAGGTCGCGAGCATTCCGTCGAGACGTCCTCGAGCCGGGATGGAATTCGCCGTTTTTGAGACGGGCGGGGCGCGGGGGGAGCCAGCCGACAGACGCCCTTTGCGGGAGTGTATATATACATATATACACGACAATTAAGACAATGGAAATACACATGTTTGAAAGAGTGTGTGCACCGAGGAATGCCGCGCGCGTCTCCCCCGTCTCCGGGCTCCGTCTTTGGATTCCTCGTGTGCGCGTGGGCGCACGGGAAGAAACAAATGTAGAAAAGGGTGGAGGAAGAATCTCGCGGACGGGGGCGGGTGTGTGCAAGCGAGCGAGGAGAAACGCATGAAAGGGAGCGCGTTGCGAGAAGGGTCGGAAACAGGAAGAGTCGCTTTTTATTTTTCCCCCGAGCTCCAGCTCTCTCTCTCTCTCTCTTCATCCAGACTCTCTTGCCTCTCGCGCGCCCGCGTCTCTGCCTCCCTCATACAACATTTCCCCCTTTGCCTTTGTCTCGAGTCGAAGAAAAGCACGGAGGAGGGATCGAGCGTAGTGTAATTTGTAACTATCCAACTTGGTTTTGCTGGAGCGTGTTTTTCTTTTTTTTTTATTTCCTCTTGGATCGCGCGACCTCGGGACAGCTTGGACGGCTCGTATATATATGTATATGGCTTAGCCGGAGCAACGCGTTTTTGTATACGTCTTGTCGCCGGGGACGAGACCACGGCCCGATCGCGCCCCACAGTGTATCGATACAGCAAAGTTCCCGAGTGGAAAAATCGTATGACTATCGAGAGAGGGACTGATATTGGCTCCAGTTGGAAGAGACCACTTCTGATTCGCGTCGCCTATTTCACGGGAACTTTTAGGGTTTTTGCATTCACCCAAACAACTGATATATTTGCACTCGTTCGTCTTCTATGAGAATATCAGAGAATGGTGTCAGGATGCGTTGATCACGAATCAGATCGAAGTAAGACCCCAAAAACCTGCTATGGTACATGAATTCGAGAAGTTTGTTAAACAGAACAATAAAATGTATGTTGATAAAGTTTAATTGATGAATCGATATTTTCGGAAAATTATTGGGAACGAGAGTAAATTTTGAACAATAAAAATAATCGTCTGTCAATGCTCATTTTCACTGTATATTTTAATTCAAGGTGCAGAGAACCGTAAATATCATTTGTTTCTCCATATAATCCAAATATGTCGAAATTCGTCGAAACGTGAGTTTCCCGTGATTCCGATTCCTCACAAAACACCAAAAAAACGTTTCTTGGAACAATTTCTCCCTGTAATATCGAAAAATCCCGAGTAAAAAAGCTAGATCGTACTGATCTTTCAATTCTCGATAGCCTTAGTGTCATAAATATTCAAACACCACCTGGTACGATTTTCCACGAAGTGTTCTCATCATCCGCATGACCCATCGGTACATCGAGTGCGTAAAACATCGCGTAAACATTGTCGCGACAGCGGTCGGAACGTTTTGTCCCGACACTATATACACATGGCATACGCCACGTTCGATATATACTCCACGACGCGGTGCGCGCTATACTCCAGAAGCGAGATCAAAAAGGGGGGTAGGGGTACTCGTAGCTTACACCGGGAGAGAGAGAGATTCATCGTCGGCTATCCGAGGAATAAAGTGCGCGCAAGTACATGGGAGGTGGGCGCGCGGGGACGTCGAAGGAGAGGAGCAGCGAAAGAAAGTGGCGTAGACACACGCGCGCGCACACACAGACGTACACCCGATCCGGCTTGGCCGCGTGTGTGGGAAGAGCTTTATGGAAGCGGATTAGGCGAAGCCGAAATGAGATTACGTCCCGAGTCCTAAGCCGACTTCTACATTCTGCTCGATTGGTTTGTCGGGCGCCGCGCGCGGGCGGGCTATCGAGCAGGGAAAAGCTTCGCCGCCGCGGACTTTGCAAAGAAGTTTGCAGCGCGGCGAGCGATCGGCTCGCTTACCATCCCCCCCCTCCCCCCCTCCCCACCGCGTATACCCCGCGACTCGGCGGCAGTCTTTTCTCCTCGCGGCCCAACTCCGAGAGGATGACCAGTGCAGCCGCGATAGAAAGCGAACTTTGCCGTCCGTGGATCTCGGGCGCCCTCCCGCACAGCCAATTACCTCGCGCCCACGTTTAATTCCCTTTCTTTCCCAATATGCGTCCCACCCCCCTCCTGCCTCCTGTCCCGCCAAGTTTGTTGATTTTACGCGCCATTTGCCAAGAGCTCCCGAGTCCTCGTTATATTTCACGCTCTCGAGGAGGCCTCCCCCACCCGCTCCCGACTGTACGGATTCTGCATTTCACGCAGAGTCGAGCCTCCTCCGCCCCCGCGATCGTGCGTGGGAATATATACGAGGTGAGCGCATCGATTTGCCGCATGCCGCCCCGATCATTGTTCTCTGTTCGCGCGTATATATGCGTATATACGCTTGTTCCGGATTGGCCACGGCCGAGGTTTGATCGAGCTCTCACCATTGCGTTATTGTTCGTTATTATTCTTTTGCAATATCAATTGTTGAACGTGTACGTTGACTTTTGATTACGAATCTTCCTCTCCAGAGCGTGTTTGATTTTCGTGGGTGTGCTCTCGTCGGGTTTATTGATTGCGTTGCTAGCGTTTAATTCATTTGACAATACCTAATCCGAATGCATTTTTCTTGCTCGCTCCTTCCCCATCCATTATCTTATCAAAATATCCTCGATCTGATGTGTGCGTTAATCATTCCTTCTATGTTCTTTTCTTCCGTGATTCTTGTTTCCGTTCCCTTCTTATCTTCAGCCATCGATTTGCCCAGAGTCAGCCAATACTATTTCGGGTTTTCCAGCTGCTCTTATCATTATTTTCTCGATATTTCGCATTTTAAAAATATGTGTTTCATGCATCGCATAATCTACATAGCCTGTCCTTCTTTTTTCCTCTTCAATGCCCATGTCTCCTTGCTTCATATCCCATTCTGTCGGGCTGATTATTATTTGAAAACGTTGCGTAATCCAAAGAATCACTGTTAGAAATCAGAGATTCCAGAGCGAATCAGCCCACTTGGGAAGCCTTCGTGAACTGTATAGCTCAGAGTTTCTTTTCAATGGCAGCGAATGTTTATCCCGGAACCACGCATCAAAAACTCCGGAACATACCCGCGGATGATCCCCCCGAGTACGGACTCCGAGTCTCCTCCGAGCGTCATCGGCTCCATAATTTACCCGCGGGCAACTTTTCTCGATAGTCCTCGGGAAAGCCGCTACTATCACACGGCGAGCATATTTGTCGCGCGAAACGCGCGGACACTCCGGCAATCAGCGAACCCCGAGCCAATTAACCTCGGGCAAGTTGATCAAGTAAGAAGGGGAGAGGGGTGTGAAAATCGCGGCAAGTAGAGCGAAACCCCAGATGAAAAAGCTCTTTGAGAATTCAGAGTTGGCGGGGGGGGGGGGGGGGGTGTGAGCGGATCAAAGCTCGCCCCGCGTGCGACCCACATAAAAACAGCGTCAATTGGCTGTTGGGCGAGTTCGAGTGTGGCAGAAGCGCGCGGCACCCGACGCAGCCGCGGCTGCAGTCCCGGGGATTAATCGCCGAAGGGCTCGAGGCTCTTTTGTCCCGGGCGCCGCCTCATTAACGTCGCGCCACCTACGTACATCGGCTGATTCGAACGCGCGACCCGCCAATTAACATGGCGTCGGCAAATTAGCCGCGATCACAAGGGCCGCGGAGACAAGAATGCGATTCAGCTTCTGGCTTTCGTTCGCTTTCCCCCGCCACCGTCTATTGGGTCTGACTTTGTCAATTGCATCCGCCCCAGTAACCAGTCCCGCTGTCGTAAAACTGCGTGACGAGTGTTGCCGACGAAGGCTTTGCAACGACTCATTGTCGACACGCTCTTGAATCATAAGTACACGGCTTTGGCTGCTAAACGAAGATGCAATTTTGTATTGTCTTCATGTCGATTACTTCCACTGAATTTCTCATAAAAGTAGCATGGACACACATTCGGCTGAAGCTCGGGTTTAGTGAATATAATTGGAAATTAAACCGATTTGAATTGTGTGTCAATAGGGAACTTGCTTGGAAAAATTCTATTCAGTTTTTTTTTGCTAAGCTTTTGAAAACAATTGACACGTGTTTTTTTTGTTTCTCGATTTGACGTAAATTATAGGAAATGCAGTGGATTGAAAATCCGTTGAAAATCCGCTTTGACGTTGCATATTCACAGAATATATAGATATACGACGCATGGGTGACGTCACAAATTCACATTGATTATCACGCTTTAGACAGTATTTCAACTCGCTGTATCTCCTTGGAATTTTTGTCAAATCGAAAAAAAACACGTGTTTATTTACATTCAAATCCGTATATCATTGAAAAGAATGAATAAATGAATAAAATGGATGTATTTTTGCATGCATTGATATGGAACTGTTTGTAGTAAAGCAGATCAATTGCATGTATTGCAAACTTCAAGTCTTTGATCCTGAAATGATTTTTGCAGTGGCAAAAGAATAGTTTTTTTCGAGTTCTGTTCGACTTATGTGTATGATGCTCTTGAAAATGAACCGTCCAACGATCATTCGTTCCGATCAATTAGAGCACTTTCAACGTTGAATAGTCAATAATAACCTAGTGGAATCGTCACGTACTCCCAAACTTCTCTGGCGCTATCGAGTGATTCGCAGTCATTGTTTGCCGTGTATATGTAAGTCGATTTGGTGGCGCGCGTGGCAGCCCAAAAGAGCTAAGAGGAAAACACTCGGAGAAACGAGATAAATTGAAAGGGCTCTCAAAATTGTCGACTCTCCGTCTGCTCCATCTTCCGCCTCGTCGGTTACATTTGTTCGCCACTCTGGCATTGTTTCCCTTCTTATCTTGTGGCTCGCGCACTTACGCCTCGCCGCTCTTCAACTCCTTATCTCGCGACTCGTTCTTGTCAAGCTCCACTACGTTTACTCATTCATTCGTTCATGCCGATATTCGGTACGGCAAAATCTTCTGCTCGTATTTCTCCATCGGGGCTCGCTTTATTTTCACTTCGAATCATTCGTGGTTTGTATCCGATTAACAATTCACGAGAAATGTTATCGTGCAATGAAACCGCGTGGACAAGCATCAGCTATGTATACGAGGAACTCAATAGCAGCGTGGGTCTTGATATAAAACAGGCTCCTATATGGTGCTCATTTATTTCATGAATATAAAGAGGGATCGTTGAATTAGGGAAATCTTGAAGAAGGAAGTTGATCCTAAATAGAGGGTCAAACCAATGGGGTGACATAAACAATCTTCAAGACCCTAGTCATTCTCGCCGTCTGTCGTTCCAGTTTATTGTTTTATAGTTACTTTGGCGATCTTTATAGTTTAATTTACCTCTTTGGCAGGACGCCTTCTTGAGACGCATTATCACTTTGTGCTCAGAAAAAGTATAATCACCACTTTTCTAATCGATGTCAAACTTTGCGTTTTCACATGTTTTCGCGTCGAATCGTTCCAGATCCTCTCACCCCCAACGCTGAGGTAATTTCGCGTGTGCAGCCAGCGTATATTTCTGAAGGCGCGATCAGCGGGAAAATGGAGCCGTTTGAACTGCGTACGAAGCTGACTCGAATTCTTATTGTTACGACGTTCAGAAAACATAGATTCGAGGGAGGAGGAGGAGGAGGAGCAGGAGGAGGAGGATACGCGGACGTAGAATTTCGGCAATCAGGTGGTAGTTCGAATTACGCGTGTAATCGTTGTTGGCGGCAACTTCAAACGGCGAATATCCGCGAGATTTGTGGAGGGCAATTTTCCTCCGGAGCCGCGCGCGCGAATTTTCCAGTTCCCCCGTCGGCCGCCACGATAACATGCCACGGGGGATCCGCCGGCTGATGCGTATATGCAGGGGTGCAGTAAAGCCATCACCCACCGACGGATCTAGCTATTTGGCCGAAACGAGAAATGCCAAGAACGTACTAGCGGCGAGCGCACGAATTAAACTGGCGAATGGCCCGACCGTGATTCTTTCCCTCTGTCTCTGCCTCTGATTGTACGCGAGCTGGTGCGCCATGGGAGGGGCGCGGGGTGAGGAGGAGGGGCAAAAACTCATTCGAGTCAAAGGACATTTCGAGTTTTTAAAACACCAGCTGCATTCAGACGCGCTGCGCGCTAGCATTCTGTGTTCTTGCGTTCTCTGAATTATATTTCATTTGTTGCTTTCACGTATTTCACTGAGATTGTCGTTTTAACGTACACATCAATTCGTTTCAATATCTTCAACTTTAAAATACATACATTCATATTTCATTTAGCGTTTGCGAATAGGTTGTGATCCTTAAACCTTAAAACTCATTACCCCCAGTTTGTTGCGACAAAATTGACTAAACTAACCTATTCCTTATTCAAATAGTAGCCCTTCCCGACTCTACCATGTACTAGGCATACCTTGTATAACCAATCAAGTCCCCGAAAGAGAGACTTCACATCATTTTATTGTGGGAGGAACATTTCGCAACATAATGTACAAATAATAACCGATTGATTGTCTCTAGTCTTAGAAGAAAGTGCTTCCGCAAGTCATTCCACATTTCAGCTACCTACCTTTAGAACTCCTATCCTCATCCTAGGCTACAGACTCACTTCTTTTAATTCTTCAAACCCTTCCCTTATGATCATCTTCTAGAACTTGATGTATTATAGCCCTTTTTTACTATGTCTTTCTACAGCAGAGAAATTAGCTCTTCTGTTCAATCATTAACCAGTAATTGTATTTGCTATTTTACTTGCCAATAATTAGGCTATTCATCTATTATCTATTAATTAATCTTCTGTCTTTGGAATTTTTTCTACCCTGAAAATATTCCGTCATCTCTTCACACAACCCAAATGTGAGGTGGTCATCTTATCTCAGAAAAATGGAGCATTATGAGTCTGAGTCTGAATCCCTCTCTCGTGTACACATGCAGATTCTTCTGCCCCAGAAATACCTGAGCTATATAAATCCCTGAACTACTTCAGCCGTTAAATGCGGGTTCCCTTCAGTTCCTTTTCAACCCTCTAAACACGCATCTTCTACAAAATAAAAACACATTCAGCAAGCATTATTATCGTGTTATCCAACACAGCCTGCAGACGAAAGAATCGCGCCTGACGTAGGAAATCCCATTGTAACCGAGCCTGGAGAGGCTGAGCGAAGGCTATTAACAATTGAAAAACAGCATCGGAGGAGGGGGAGGGGCGACAAGACGAAGCACTCAAGAAAGAGCGACAACACTCGGGGCAAACAGGAGCGTTCCATTCACCCCCAGCCGCGTGTGACGTGTCTTTTCCCGCGACGACCACGTGGGAAAAGCTCGGGAGGGAGGGGTGTTGGAGGTGGGTTGGGGGGGGGGGGGTAACGAGTGGCCCTCCAAGCGAGAGGGAGAGAGTTTGTGTCGCTCATGGGTTATTCATGGGCGCGCGAGTGCGAGATCGCGCGGTCGCCTTTGAGTCCCACCGAGAATCAGCGTGAAATCCGTCGAAATCTCGGCGCGCCAGGGAAAACACTGCACTATTCATGGCTACGGCGCAACCTACTCGTGATTTATTCCGGATAATAGAGAGAGAGAGAGAGAGAGAGAGAGAGACAATGGGTTCACTATTTTTGCCAGGGAAAAGCCCTACTCGGGATGTACGCGGGCCGCGGGGCTAAATTGAAACAGACGCGCGCTCGCACCACGCCACATGAGTTTTTCACGCGCGTTTACATTTGGCCATAGCTGACGGATTAGCGCTGACGCGATGATTCGTCTTCTATTCTAAGATGGAAGGTATAGCTGAGAAAATTTCGATACAAATCAAAGGAGATCTCATTGAGAAAGCTTCAAACGTTTCCGGTGGTACTATTAGCTCGAATCGATGACTTGACGGTGAGGAGGAACGAGGAGCCGGGACGCAAAAGTCGTTGAATCCCCAAAACTGTGGCTATTAGACGTGCATTCAATGAGGTGTCCAAAGCGCGTGCGCCTTTTACCGAGTCCAAGTTACTCCAAATAATCTGCCGTCCATTGGAAGAAGACTTTGCCGGAAGAATAATCCCCTTTTTTTCTCCCCACCCAAAGGATTCGCATATTCCTAGAATCAACCAGAGAAGACGAATTATGAAGAATCGAGTGCGCACCTCGTGGATTGCCCGATAGCTGATATCGATACGAGCGAGAACCGACGCTAAATTCGAGCCGTCTCAAAGGACGGAGAATTCACGGGACAACAAGAGGAGGGTGAGAAGCAGGGAAAGAGGGAAAATCAATCGGTCGCGCATGCAAAAAAGCGAGAACACGCGAGAGTTTCAATTTAACATCGGCGCGGAGGAGCTGCTGGGTGTGCAAGCTGTATTTTTCACAGAGCCGGGAGAGCGGGCGCGCGACTGGGAAATTTGGAGGGAGACAGCGCGGTCGCGTCCCTCTCGGCACTTCAAAACCCTCCGACGTAATCCCGTGTAAAGTCCGCAAAGACGCTGCACAATTCATGGGCCGCCGGCGGCGGCGGCGGCGGCGGCGGCGGCGGCGGCGGCAGCGTAAAGCTGGAAAAGCTCGCACAGTCCCCCCGGACGCCGCGGCCAACAAACGAGAACAGCAGAACAGCGGGAATCAGCAGAGAGAGGGAGAGAGAGAGAGAGGGGAAGAGTTGTTTGAGACGCGGCGATATGCGAGCATCCTTCCTGCTGCAGCTGCACGTGTCTCTGTATACACATACATATATACTAGAGAGGAAGAGAGAGAGAGAGAGAGAGAGAGAGAGAGAGAGAGAGAGAGAGAGAGAGAGAGAGAGCGGCCAAGTTGGTGCACGGCTCGATCGGGTAGCGGCCGAGTGGTTTCGCACGATTGGGCACCACTTGTCGCCCGATATATACCCTGTACACGAGTTCACACTCTGTTACGGCCAGGGGAATCGCGTTTCCGATACGCTCACTCACACGAATGCCAAATTGATCGGCTCGAGTTATTCCGTTTCCTTAGCTTTTCAACAATATACCTATAGGCGCGCAGTTCTCCGCTAGATCGACTCTCTCCCCCGTTGAATTTGAACTATCGGATTCGAGCGCTCTCTCTCTCTCTTTCTCTCTCTGTTGTTTGCTGTCGTCTAGTTCGATTCAACGTGAGTTCTGATTCCGTAATCAGCAACTATACGTGGTGTACTTCACCGATCCTGGAATCGACTGAAACGTCAAGTTTATGTCTAATAACTTGTGAACTATTCATTCTAATCTACTCTTGAAGATGGAATTCCGATCGAAGCATAACTCTTCATAATTTAACAGCCCGTATATTCTGGAACGCGTCTAGCCCATGAAGTCTGCATCATCGCCATGATATTTCTCAATTCTTTGTCCCATCAGAAAAGTACTCAGGTTATGAAATCAGTTTCATATTATTTTCATCCAATGATATGTCTGGGTAAGAGTCTGGCGCATCATGAAAAAGGCTGGTTGGCTGTGACACGAGGTCTGGAAACAGTACGCAACTTCACAGCGACAATAGACCAGACACGGACCAGACGATGTTTTTTTTCAATGCGCAAAGCCCGACTCCACTCGCAGTGAATATGAGTATAAAAAAAGCAATTCGGAAACGAAATAATAAGCGAGCTTGAGCACAGGATAAAACGAATAAACAAAGCCGAGTGTCACTTTGGACGGGAATAACTGCTCCTTTGGCGGGTCGAGCTTCAGCCGCGATCGAGAAGATCCGCCGCACGGCTCGCGGTGGAAATCCGATATCGGTCATTCTCGCGCGGGCTTTTAGCCGGACACCTCCACGACAAAGTGGCGTATCAGCCCCAGACAGAGAGGGGAGAGAGAGACACGGGCAGCGGCAGATTATTTCGCGCGTGGCTCTTTGAAGCGCCAATCAATTACTCCGCCAGACGCGTTCGTGCATCGTCCTGTGAAAATGATATAGAGGGGGGAAAAAAATTACGCTTCGGTCGTACAGAATGAACGGGAAATTCCTTTGAGCAACGCTACATCGCGTTTATATACATGTACCGTGTGCTGAGTGACCATCGTCCCAATGATGATTATTTCAAACATTGTCAAATGAGTTGTGAATTTTTGTATGCGAATGCGATGTGGATTTTCACTTTCGCTTCACTTTCCAAGCCACGTCCCCGCGTAGAAATAATTTCGATGATAAATGGGGGAGAAAAAAGATATGTTACAGAAATGGCACATATTTTTAAGTTTTGACACGAAGTTGGGCTCAATACGACGGGTAATCTTTCCATGAAGTCTTCGCAATCCATATTTTTATATTTTTGCACGACCACTTGGGCAAGAAATATTTTATACGGAACCATTTCACGATATCGGATCTATCTCAGAACTTTTCTCGATCTTTCTTCGATCCTTCTCTTCCTCCTCTCGATGTTTCCGGATGTTTATCGGATCCACCACGGATTTATTTCAAGCCCACAATTATTTACGACAATGCGAATAATATAGACTTCTCCCTTGATTCTATCGATAAACTCCTGCTTCTACTTTGGACTCTTACTCTAATTTTTTTTTGCTTTTATTCCTCTTACCTTCCTCATCTCATCTTTTATCTCTCTTATATTCATCCTTCTTGAATTTTCGCTCCCTTCTTCTTTTTATTTCCTTGATTTCGCCATCGTCCCCACGATCCAAGATCTTCTGTCCCTACTTCTGGTTTCTATCGCCATTCCCACGACTATCCTTCTTCTTGATCTACTCGTTCCATTCTCAACCTCGCGACTTCTCTCTTTCACACTCTCGCTTCTCGATTTGTTCTTTTCATTCTTCATTTTCGTACGGTTCGACTGGTTTCGAAAGCATATCGATGTCTGTCGCGAGTGCACTCGGGCCTGAGAGCTTCGCGTTGAATGGAACTTGCGTGTACATGTATATCACTTTGGAAATAAATAAAACATTGTGCTCGCGAGAGTAATGCCACTTGAGCTGTGTCTCGCGTACAAGCAACGTCATAAAAAAATCCACAGGTAAAAACAGTCGCTCGCAGCCGGCTGACGCGCCCCCCCCCCCCTCCCGACGTCACACTACAGTCAGCTGCGAGGGAGGCGGGGAGGAGAGAAGCCCGGTAGATCGAGCGAGTGAGGAGGAGGAAACGGATATTCCTCCCGCGGGAGCCGACCACGGCCATTTTACGCGCCATTTCAATCCGCGACCTCGTCATCGGCGTCTCACCTGCCCCGACTAACTCGTACGAGGGTCTCCAGCCGATTGGCTCATACCGCCCGGCTGCTAGTACATTTTTCCCGAGTTGGCGGGTGCGGATACTTTGAACGTACTCCAGTCGTAAATATCTTCGCATATTGCTTTATCAAATCATCTGCTGAGTCGTCAGAAAATATATACACAATACACTGACAGAAGTAAGATTGAATCAGCCATATAATATTTATCATCATTTGGTTCCTTCCTGTAACAGATTCAGAATGGTGAATATAAAAAAAAGTCAGAAATATTAATAGATCATTGATGATTTTGTGCTTCGGTGTAGTGTGATGCGCCTAGTGATATAGATTGGTTATTCAAAATCATGATCAATTATCTCCAAAAGGTAATAACGTTAAAAATCAGCTTCAAAGGTTTCAGTGATACCGTGGCTCAAATTCTGATTGGTTTGCTGGTCAGATATCCTTATCGCATAGCCTTGTCAATCACTCATTGCAAGATTTGCTCTGATTCTTTTTACTCGCAATAATTTACGCATGTATCCGGGCGATAAAACAAATTAGATAGAAATAGAATTTACTGTTCAAAATAGATAGCTATTCACAATCATTCGTCGGTTATGCGTGATTTCCACTAAATAACAGTAACTTCCATCCATTTCAAATTTTGATTGTGAATATTGGTCACCTGAAATCACGACGAGAAGCGTCCCGATTCGAGACCAAGATCGACTCATCCCCACTCGCCATAATCAGAGAGCCATCCCGGGAATCATAGACATTGAATTTTCCCTTTTTTCTCGAGGGTAATTGCCGGACGAACGTTCCAAGTCGCTCGAGGAAGCTAGCGACCGGTAGGGTGGGGGGCGAAAATGTCGCAAGGGAAAAAGAAAAGGGGCAATCAACGCGATATGTCCAGCACGTGAGTAGCCGGCCGTCCTCGAATGACGCGCCCCGAGTGAAAGGTGGGCCGGGCGCGCGTTCGATGAATCGCAGCCAACGAGGAAAGGGAAGCGGAAAAGAGCCGCGCAGCCCCGGGGGAGTGAGAAAAACACGAGTCGGCGCGGAGAAATCACATGGACAGCTCGACTTAAAGGCTCGTTTGTCAGCGAAAAGATTGCTCGCGGCAATCGCGCGGAGCCAGAGCGGAGCCCCCTGCCCCCTGCCCCCACCTCTAATCTCCCACGGCTTTCCTTTGGCCGGCTCAATTTTCTCCGCTGCAGCCGGCCCGCGTTTGGACTCCACGGCGAATCGTCGCCGCGTGATTTCCATGCAGCGCCGCGCGCGGTATACAAGTTCTGGCTCGCAGTAGGTAAGCGCCGGGACCGGTCAGACGAGGTACTTTGCGAGCTAACAGCCCAGGGATATTTATTCATTTCTCGCGGGTGACTCGCGCGAGTCGGCGGATGTACGGTGCGGCTGGCGCGCGAAAGCGGAATTTTACGTAGTTACATGAACCATGCCCTATATATATATATATATATATATATTAGTATATACGTGTATATACATATAGATACATGTGTATATAACTCTTTCAACTTCCATTTCCCGTCGGCATAAATATCAACGGCATCACTTGGAATAGAAAATTTTCTTTGCTCCCCCGCTTCCATTCACTTTTTCCGCCAGAAATGAGCAGCGGCAAAACGAGCATCGGGAAAAAAGCACACATAAATTCTCCTCCGAAAGGATATTTCTTGCTCGCGCTCGCCCACTTTGTTATCTACACTCGCCTCACTCTCTCGCTCTGCCTCCTCCTTCCCCCTCCTCCCGCGTCTTCTGCTGCGTTTATCTGTTTTTCTTATTTTCCATCTGTCCGACTGCATCGCCTCCGCCTTTTTCCAGCCCTTCTTTTAACGCGACGTGTTACCTGATCCTCCCGAGGTTTTTGCTCGCTCGGACCCCATCCCAATCCCGAGCCCCGCAGTGTTTTACACGGGAATTTACAAAAATTGAACCGAACTTAAGACCCGCGCCGCTGCTTCTCCCCGAGCCCGGATTTTTCCCGCTCGTCCCGAGAATTTCGTTTATCGGGCCGCGCTATCGTCTCTCGCTAATGGGACAATTTAAATCCATTGATTGCGCTGCGATAAGACGCAGCCAATGTCTAACTCGATTTTAACGACGCGCCGGGGGTGGAGGAGGGGCAAAAAAACTGCTTATGCAAATCTCGTTGAATCCAGAGTGTCTTATATTCATTTCGCATTTGAATTCGCAAATACCCGACCAATATTCAAGGCATGATTATCCTCGCCGATCTTCCGGCGATTTCCTGCCGGACCCAGCAATCTCATCCAGTCTTTCTTTCGCAATTTCGCGAACGAATTCGATAAATCAGTGTATCTTCTCCACCATAATTCGTAATAGGGTCCACCTTCGCATCCGATGTTATCAATGCGACTCGAATCTCGGCGTGGTCCGTGTTCGGCTATTATTTTCAGGACGAAAATCAAACGAACGTTGAAAAACACAAAGTCAAACCACGTATAGCTTTCCGTATATAAAACGCGCCACATAATTCACGCTACAACGATTGAAATTTCTTATCTGGATACACGAGCTCGATTTTTATATAAGAGGGTTTGAGAATTATGGAAGGGCTGCGGGGGGGCTTCGTCGGGGGAAAATGTATTCCTCATGTAACTGGTATACGTTATTAAAACCGTTACCGCGACAGATAAATATAATGAATTCCATAACGTGCTCAGCGCGTACACACGCATACACACACACACACTCGGCTGAAAAAGTATGAGCGTTTAATCGAAGCTCGCGCGCGCGCATTTATCTGTTCTTCGATATTTCATTCTGCCACCAGTAGGGGGTGGAGCGAGTCGTAAATACATTATACCCCACCCCGCGACTCGACGTCCACGTATGTATATACGTATGTGTACGTAAGAATCGTCGCGTCAATTTCCCAGGCCACGTGAGGTGTAATTCAGTTTTTGATTTATTCAGTCGGTGGGGGGACGGGATTACGTATACTCGCGCGAGCGCGCGAGACGAAGGAGAAAAAGCGCCCGGGAGAATGGCGGGCGAGTTTTTATACTTGGGCAGCTGCTATCGAGCCGGCGCGCGTCGCTCGAATACATCCAGCAGCTTGGTATTCGATCTGTCCTTCCCCTAGCTATATACATCGTGAATCGGCGCGCGGCATACAAGTAGATGATGGACGCAATGTCCATTTTGTGCTTCAACGGTGTAGTTGGGAGCTTGGTGTAGACTGGGAAGTGTTAGGAATTTGGAGATGAGACATCCCCGCCCCCTCCTACCCGGAGTTTCATAAAACCAAACGATTACGAAATCAATCGATTAAGGTTTTTTTGAAAATCAGTCTTCGTATACATATGTGATTCATTCAGCAGCTGAGAAAAAATCTCCGCTTGTTCTAGTGAATCTGATTTTTCTACTTGATTACTAAAAAATAGTCGAAATCGGACAATTGAGTAATTTAATACATCCGATAATAATATATTGATTTATTACAGTAATTTAAAGTATTCGTACTAATTTTTGGCAGTAAACTGTCAATCAAAATTCAAAAAACAGTGAAATCCAACTGAAAAGACAACCAAAATGGCTTCTTCGTGTATCGACTATTAGTATCAAGTAAAAAGCATTTGACTTTTTTTTCCCAACGAATAGTAAACATTCACGTTTGAATGGTATTCCTTAACTAAGGTAACTGTACCCAATTTGGCACTGTACTCAATTTGGCACAATCGTCAGATTTCGTATTTCCGGTGCTCTCTGAGCATCAGTCGCTCTTGGGAAGACTGAGTGAAATCATTGAATATTTGTACAGACATAAGGTACCTGTACCCAATATGCGCCACCTAAGCAAGGAAGGTCACTACACAGCGTCAAATGAATATTTTCTAACATAATTGGTGTCAAATGAAAGGTCTACTCAATACCTACAAAATGAGCTGAGCTTTTTTTAATTTGAACAGTTCTACGCTAAAATACCGCGGTTTTTAAAAAAAAAATTTTTTCGGGAAAAAATTTTTAGTGTACCCAATATGGCGCCACCCTGAAAATACTTCTTTTCATCCAATTTGAAGCATGAACCATGTCTGAAATAAATAAAATACAAACAAAAAAGTATATTTCTGATATAATTTTATTGAAAAATACATTTTGTCTTTGATTGAACCATAGTACATAGATTATATGAACTTCTAACAACCTAAATCAAATCAAGTTTTCAGTTAAAATTCATGAAAAACCGTTGTTTTTGAATCAATAAAATTAACTTATGCAACATCTAGTTCCAATATTAATCTCTCGAATTGATGAGCATTCTTTTTAGTGTAATTTTAAATATAATTGAGATGTTCTCACTGAAATGGAAGAGTTCAATTTAAAAAATGTCCGAACCTATTTGAGACTAGCTATTGTCATGATGGTAGAAAAATTCTGTTTGATGTTTTTTCCTAGACAGTACTTATAAACGCATAACCTCAAAATTTTTCTCGTTATAGGATAGTCAATATCTGCTAAGCGTTCAATTTGACTACATAATTCTTCGTTCTGTACTGTCGTTAACGCATATGGTCGACTCATTTTCCTTTTTTTGCATATGTTTTGTTTGACATATTGTTGAAATGTTCGAAGAGGTATCTTATATATAGTCGAAGCCATCCTCTGCGATATCTCACCTTTCTTGACCTGCTCCAAAGCTTGAACTAAATTTTCTTCCGACCCTGTTTGGCGGATATTTACCATGAATGGGTTGATTGTAGCAGCTGGAACAAGAAAATAGGGGTGGCGCATATTGGGTACATTTGATAAAAATAACGAAGAGCTATTGAAACGGTTGATAAAAAGGGCGTAAGATGAAAAAAAAATTGGATGATGTAGATGGGATGTCAAGGAATCGAACGATATTTCACTCGATTTTTTTGGCCCAGTTTAAGGGTATTAAAAAAATTCGCACTTACCTGAGCAAAATTAGATCGAGAATGAAAATTGGCGAAAAAATTGATAAAACGAGCTGTAACAAGTTGGTATAAGGGTTCCCGATCGGTGAAAATGTTTTCTTTCCTCATTATTTAGCATTGCCGACAAGATTCTGTGTCGCGGCGATGCTCTAGACGCGCGTATGTATGAAATACGAAGGGTGGCGCATATTGGGTCCTGGCGCATATTGGGTACACCTACCTTATTACGATGATTTAGACGCGTATTTTTGAGTTGTATGTTAAAAATTTTGTATAAATATCACTGGGAACATGATTTAGAGTTTATTTCAATGCCAAATTGAGTACAGGTGTAGCCAATTTGACTCATTTACGTTTTTTTTTAAATTGCAATTTTCAATGGGTTAAAGTAGTCGAATGATGATTATGAAGATAGTTTCTAATAGGTATTGAGCTAAGCTTTGAGATGCCGTTCACAGAATTTTAAAATTCAAAGTCTATCATAGTCAAATTCGCGAAAAACCCTTAGGGGGGGGCACATTGGGTACAGTTACCTTATATCAAATTTAGACAGTGTGTATTCCATCATCAACTGCTCCACATTGTATATGCGATGCTGGCGCGTAGAAACCTAGACATTGTTTCCAAATTCTCCAACCTCTTTCACCAAAAGCTTCGTGCTGCTCCAAGCTCAGTCCATCACTCTCGTAATGATGTTTGATTCCGTATACGTATATAGATGTATCCCAAAAGCGAGGAAGGACGAGTGAAAAAGGGAGAAGCGTCTCGCGGTAAATCAGGCGAGTACAGCCGCGCGGCGTCTGACACGCGTCACGCGGACTGGACCGACCAAGATCGAGAGGACACCCGGGCGCTGTCCAACAGCGACGCGGCTTCTTCCGACGCGGCGGCTGCCTCGCGCTAAATGACGAATCTCTCTCCCTATACGCCCCGGAGAACTGCTGATGCTGACCGAGTGAGGTTTGATACGAACTTGTGCGCACGGCTCGAGAGTTTTACCACTTGAAAACTGGACGGCGGGACAGGAGGGAAGGAAAGTATTCAGTCGGGAAATGTATATTTCGCTCCCATAACAAAACAGCCGTAGTGTAATGGTTGTTCTTTCTTTCGAAATCTTCGGTCATGTATTCGGTGTTTTTCCAAGTCTCTCTCGCGGCGTGTAGTGCCCGAACTTTTCCGCGTCGTTATCGGATATCTGTACAAGAGAAGTACTCAACTGTGTCGTCTCGAGCTTATATTTTCACGCTTAACCGGGAGGGTAGCACGGGGTTAGAAGAATGAAAAATATTATCTCAATGATGTGAATAACACCGCGAAAACGATTATTTTTAGTGAGATAGGAAATAGTTTGGAGGAAAGTGATGTAACCAATCGAAAGATGAGATGTTTTCACTTGAGATGAAGAAGTCACGTGTGAAGAAATGAGAATGACTACACTTGATTATTGTAATTGAGTTAGCAGGATGAAATAGTAACAAAAAGAAAAAAGCAAGTATCAAAAGTTCAAATTGCTTTGAAAGAGTATAGTTTCAAGGGCTAAATGAGCGTCGACGCGACCGAAAATATTTTTTTATACGGCAGTTGGCCGTTATGTCAACATAACGGCCAACTGCGACTGGTAACTAAAGAGCACCGGAAACACGAAATCTGAAAAAAGTGCCACATCGGGTACAGTGCTGTAATAACCATATTCTTATGAATGTAACTCACATTCCCTTTAATAAAAAAAAGAACTCACATTCCCTTGGGCCGACTCGAACCCGATGAAATCTTATATCTGCACTCGAAAATTTGGAATCTTGGTTTGAATTCGAAAAATTTGTTTGACGCTACAATTTTAAGATTCTGTCTAGGGCCAAGAAGATTATCTTGATCCTGGAGTGATCCGTTCAGCAGGAGAAAACAAGATTCCTTGTCACAGCGCCAAGCTGACTTATCCTCTCGAACCAAGCTATTCCATTCTCGTGATCGTATTCCAATTGATCCGCAAAGAATAAACGATGATAATTGACTCGACGCATAACAAACGTGATTTATATCCACGAGTGATTATGGCTACGGCTCCAGGCTGATTTGTCCCGCTAGACCACCACGCACATAGGCAGTCGAATCAGCCGTGGTAAAGCCTTGACTTGAACGACACGTAGCTCGTCGACGAATACAGGGAAAACACTGGAGGGCCCGATAAACAGTGCGAATCATCTCGACCACTGCCTCAAATACGGCTGGGTGCTCGCGCGCGTGGCTCCAAAGCCTATCTGGATATATACATATATACATAAATAGTGCGGGCGTAATCTCGACGCACGGCGGGGCGCAAGAGTGAGCCGGAGAAATCAAATCCGGGCCGCAGCGCGCGCGACGAGACGATTGATGCAGCGACAGCCGAGCGCGTCTCAACCCCTCCTTTCCCCGTCGGCAATTCGATTCGCATTACACGTCGCCTTAACACAGCTTAGCTCTTAACGCTTATTTCATTATACGCGACGATCGGCACTTGTCTCTGGCGCCCCCATCCCTCCTCACCCGATTCCAACCGGCCGCGACTCCCCTAGCTGAGCTTACGTATCTTGCGCCCGACGCACTAATAAAACACGCCCCGTTAGATGCGGGTAATATCCGCGCATACAATACGCGGTCGCGTCGCTCGCACTTTCGACTGGCTCCACGATACACGGGGGAATCGATTCTTCGGGTGGAAGCACAATGATAGCTGGGATTCGCCGCGAATATTTCTGATCACTTTAGCGAAAAATTGATCAAATGAAATTCTCCCATTCTGATGAATTTCTGTCGAACTTCGATTGGGAAATGAATTGTGGCCGAACGTATATTAAAAATTTCGATATTTCAATTTCACAACTAAGTAGGGCCAAGTAGATTACCGAAAAAGTATGGCATTTCCGCAACTCTTTAATTCGAATGAATACATGCGAGTATGGCAAAAAGAACGATAGACGCATATGAAGAGCTCGAGTTTCGCTTGGGGCTCGCTCGGTTTGGCCATCGGACGAATCGTCGACGAAAATTCGGCCATCATCTCCGCCCGATGATCGCTCGATCTCCGCATGGATTTCCCACGATACTCTCAAGCGTTGACCGTTCTATTTGAATTCATCCCCGGGTGGGAAACATCGGCCGGCGAAATTCGCGCCACGCGACTATTGATCCGGCGGAATTTCACGCAACTCGAGCGAGAGACTCTCCACGCAAACTACTTCCCCTAACGGCCACATTCGGGTCAAACATTTTTTTCCACCTTTCTCTTTCTCTCTCTCTCTCTCTCTCTCTCTCTCTCCTCTTTTTTTTCCTCGTCGCTTTTTCGCTCGAACGCGACCTGTCATCAGGCCAAATTTCGCGGGTGGTGATGTGGAAAATCGCTCGACGGTATCGGTGGACGGGAAGGAGTCGAAAAACGTCAAAATTGTTTCACGCAGTATCCCCCCGGCATCAAATCAGCACACCTGCTGGATTACGCGCGGAAATCAAGGGCCCGCGAACTGATACAACTTTGATTGTCAAATTTTTTAGTCTCGTTTTTTGCCCCTCCCCACCCACCTCCTCTCGCGGGAAAGAGCCCGAACGATCGCCGACGCGCTGCAATTAAAGCTCGCGTGGAGCCCCCCCCCCTGGTCCCCTCCATTTTCCGCTCGAGCGTTCCCGAGGGCCGTTCCGTGCTCGCGAATTCATTTTGTAGGAATTTTGAGCCCACGGACACAGAGTCTGGCTGGACGCGTCAGCGGTGCCGGGCCGATATACATCGGATATTTGATATTTCATGCGCTGTGCGGCGAGAGAGAGAGAGAAAGAGAGGCTCGGGAGGAAAAACTCGAGCACTTTAAAACGAGCGCCACGTGTTTTCGGACCTGAACGGCTGCCCACGACGGACTCTCTCAAAGTGTGATAAATTGAAATAGCCGCTGGATTCACGGGCCGCATTGTAAAGTATCGCGATCGAATAACGAAACGTGCACGTGCGACGGACCGAACGGAAGGATTAATTATAAAACAGCTCGCGCGTTGTTCCATCGAAAATTATAACTTGGTAAAACGCATGGAGTTCATTCGGACGTGAGTATTCACGAAATTTGTAAATTTGCAATTTGTACACTGCTCGTAAATTCTTTTACAACTTGTAATGTTGTAATGGACTCGTGTAGCTCATGTTCTATCGATTAGCATTTCAAGATAGATGCATTTGTAGATGTTTCCCATTATCAATCTAATTGATCAAGCGTCTTCTTTTGAAATTCATTTGGAAATTTCTTAGTCTCATTCTCTCAGTTCAACAGAAACAGCTGAATCTATCTTCCTGCCCATCTGGCTTTTGAACCATAGATTTGGAAAGAATAATTTATTAGCATATTAATTCTGATCAACAATGTACACATTCGCTTTCAAGACAGAGTAAAGATTCCATTTCCGGAGTAGGTGTAAAATGATAACATGGGGACTTTGTAAATTTTTATATGATAATTTATGCATGGAGCATCTATGATTGTGTATACCGACTGCTCAATATATATTTGAGTAATATTTTGAAATGATATTAGACAAATAATGTTGATTATACCATATATTATATATCTCCACACGTCATGATTTATCTGTCGTGATGAAAAGTGAAGCGAGACACTCGATCAAGGAATCAAAGAATCAACTGACTACATGTCTGTCTGGAAACTGTTGAGATACTGTCGACTATATGAATTGTAAATTGTAATAGAAAACAGAATCCACAACTTTCAAATATTCTACTATTATTGAATAAGAAATGTCACTTATGAAGAATAATGTCTACTCTTTGAATGTGAAAAAAGATGCTCATTCGACATGTATAATAATAAAATCATCAACTAATTTCGAATCCATCAGTGCTTATGAAGTTTATTAATCATACCCCTTGAATATTCGATGGGCAGACGGCTACGAACCGCCGCCCATTTTACTCGTATGAATTCATACATGCATAATCGGCGCCACGAGCTTTTTACCGAGAGCCAGGGGGTCACTCGGAGCATAGCGATTAGCTTGTTGCTCCCCACACCTCGTTTCAACACAAACTCCGTCACGCGTCTCACCCGAAACTGTCCCAACCCCGTGTCTCGCGCGTCTGCACCCCACAACCCATATGCCTCGAAATTATGCCGATACAATAGACAAGCACTCGAAGGGGTTAGTTGACTTTGAGCATTTTTTTTATTCGCTCAAAACGTATATGGCACACTTGTAAATGGTATTTCAAGTATTCTCATCGGTTGCAAGCAAAAATGTACACAAGAAACATCTCATTGCTTAACTTTTCCAAGTCATTTTTGCTTAGCAATGGAACCACAGAGATTTTAAATTAATCCAGACTATATTTCACTCCGAACGAGAATATTGGGATACATGAAAATTCGCGTTTCCATACGCTTTTGTTTAACTTGCCCTCCATGTCTGTCCGTCTGTCTGTCTGACTGACTGTTGTGCGATAGTATTCTTCGCGAAAACGATTGTTATATTGAAAACTAGTGACTTGGAAAATGAAACATTTGAAACAAGTAGACTGAAATTATGAATCTATTCAGTTGCACGAAGAATAAAAAATCGACTTTTAAACATTCGTTTTTCTTTGCCAATGCTTAAGATTACTAGAATGAAAAACAACAATTTCCATCAGTCGACAGTAGTTTATGTCTTCTGAGCGCTGTTTTGTGAAAGCATCAGTTACTTTGATTATGAAAGACGATCGCAAAACTCACGATTTGACCAAGGAGTGCGTCTAGGATACATTCGAGTCGATGCAAATTAGTTTTTTCTTCCTAGTCGTTTTTACAGGAGAATGTATGTTCAAAAACCGAATTTTTGACTCTTTTTTCAAGTTACTGAAGCAACCGATTGATCGGAAATTTGAATAGTCACCAGTGAAAATTGAAATAGCTTCTCTCGCCCGGCTGGATCGAATTATTTTCCTGATTGGGAGGATAGGGAATTGCGTGAAACCTTGTAGTGCAGTCACGATTCTAAGTATTCCGACTACAAGCCCTCCGTTTTCGACGGAAGCTGTACTCCAGAAGGCCAACCGAGCGACCCAAACATCGCAATGAATCGAAGACGCGGATAATGCGAGCACGAGTTTCGCACCCCGAGAAAACACACACATACACATACACACATAGCATATCACCCCAGCCGCGGTTGATACAAGCCCAAATCGAATATCCACCCCCGTAATTACGGCGCCATCCATCATACCCGCGTCGGGCATTCGTACCTCCGCGCCACCATCATCTAAATTAAAAGCGATAAGAGCACTGGGAGCAGGCATAAATCATCCCAAGATATATATACACGCGTACCGCGGCATATTCGGGCATCAAACGCGCGTTACACAATTCCCTCTCTCTCTCTCCCTCTCTCTCTCTCTCTCTTTGATTATCTGCTGGCACTGCAGTACACGCGTTCGCTGTTTGTTTTCTTTTTTTTCTTCTGGCTGTTAATGGGCTCGGAGCGGTCGCGGCGGCAGCTCCGATGAAAAATGGCGGCCCAACTAATCGCGTGCCGTCTTAATCAAGAAATTTCGGCGTCACGTGACCCGCGCCCGAGTGCCATTTTCAGGGTGAATTACGGCCTTTGCGGGCGCCGTTCTCGGTAAGGGGTTGCCGAGCCAGGAGGGGGGGGAGGGGGAGTTGGGAGGGCCACCATGAATAATACCTCGGGAAAAAGCTGCAGAGGGCGCCCGGGGAGGAGGGGATTGGAGAGAGGAGAGAAGGCCAAATGAAAAGGGAAAGGAATTATTAAAGAGCACGTGCTCGAATCGAACGAGCCCTCACTCGGTGTGCGCTCGGAGAAACTTTGATGCTTGCGTACAATCATTCCCATTGATTTGATGCCCGTCGGATTTCCTCACAATCGACGCCGGTGAATCCGCTTGATTCAATCGGATTTCCACTAGCAGCCAGTAGAACGTCCTATTTCATTAGAAGTTTCGCGTCTGACAAAAAGCGAAGAAATATTGCTAGAATGAAAGTCAACTGGAGATGACTTTTAACAAATTTTGGACCGGTAAAATGCTTTTACAAAGTCGTTTGACACATTGGAAAAAATTGACGTAGACAATACAAAGCCCAGCTTTTTATATGCATCATCGGTTAAATTTCTATAAAACGATTTGATAAATGATTCATTTAATAATGTGAAACATTTCCAAAGTAAGTCGTTCCTTGTGATTCGCTTCGCGGTCTAAAATTTTAACATTATCCCAAACAAACTCATTCTCTAATCACAGAAATGATTACTTTACCATCGTATTCTCGCCCGGCAAAATACAAGTGACGAAGATCAGGAACGAATACTTTATGATATACGTATGATATACCGATTTTTTTCAATAACGGGCTAATCATCTCGCCCCCGGCGCGGCTACAGTTTGTTGCGATTCACACGTGCGCAACTGGTGAACCTCCGACGTGAGCAGTGACTGTGTGGAGCCGTCGTTTTCTCGATCTCCCCGATCTTCCGATCCAAGCTTTCTCGTATTTTTCCAGCCTTGTACGGCCGATACAGTTGCTTACGCCACGGTCAGCATGACTCAACCAAATCAACGCGGCTCCTTCCTTTGATGGATTCCCATGATAGTATATCATTCGATGACATACAATTGAAAAGTGAACGATCCTTCATCTACTTATTCAACGGTTGAGTTCGAAGCTTGATGGATACCGCGAATTATAGAAAATGTGCAGACGTACATGGGGTACACTTACTACACGCATACGATAGAAGTTGACAAATGTCGGAGCGTCATAGCGTTTTTTTCTTAATGAAAAAGCTATAGTTGAATAAATAACTGATTTCAACTACGAGTTCAATATTGGTCATAATTTTTAATTTGTTGAGGTTAAAATAAAAATGAAGTGAGGTGCTGAACTTGTTTGAGGAATGTTATAAACGTACTTAAACTAAAAAAGAAATTGTTTGTAGAATTGCTCGTACCCTGTGGGGGTCGGCCCATCTCACGTCTGATGAAATCGATATAATGCGAGACTTTTGTGTAAACATCAGGCAGATTCGAGCCGCATATGCCATTGTAGGTCTCCGATGCGATGCCGACTATCACTTTATCGTCAATGGTTAGCGGTCCACCGAGGTCACCCTGGGAATATAAAATATATCGAGAAATTCCAAGTATTAATAATATTATGACATGACCATTGAGTAACTTACCACGCAGTTACCAGGTTGGGCACACAGATGACTAGGACTGATCCACCGGTTTTTCCTAGTTGCTTGGCAATCGTTCCGGCTAACAGTGCGTATACCCAAACTTCTCAAATACATTGATAACGATCCCACATCATTCCATACGCCGAAACCACCGACAGTGACTTGACTATTAGGGGGATATTCCTGCATTGGCTCAGGTAGACTGATTGGTTTTACCGACTCCGATATCGTGATTGGGCTCTTAAGCTGTGAGTACGAATGAAATGTCGAATTGAGATTTTGAATATCAGTTGACAGATAAACTTGGGCGAACATGAAAAACAAAAGTCATCAACAGATAAAATTATACTTACGGTTATGACAGCTATGTCATCATAAAAAGCCAATGGGCCATCGGTCTGTACAAAGTCAGGATGCGGGCTGATTTTTTCAATTTGGATAATCTGTCCGGTGCTGAAATCATCGCGTTCACCTGTACCTACACGAACCTCAAGATTTGTGTAAGTTGTCTTGCCAACTACTGATCTATCAATAACACATTGTGCAGTTGTGAGTACGTGTCTATCACTTATCAAAGCGCCACCGCAAATGATGGTCTCATCCTGCATAATCCCCGCCATGTAAGGGAGATCCTCAATTCGAGCGCGAAGACCGTTTATAAGTCCTTTGACACTTCGTAGGTCTGCGAATGAAAGAAAAATAAATTTTGAAAGAGCTACATAAATACTGAGTGTTCAAACTGGAATTTTCCGCGACCATATGAATCGTGGAAATAATTATACTTTACTTTCGTTTCCTTACCCAACAGAATACAAGTGACGAAGATCAGCAATGAGCACTTCATGATATACAATGGACCGAATTTTATTCTTAGTAACTGAAAAGAAAATTTAGAGGAGACTTTTTGTTCAGACAAGTTTGATGGTCTGTGGACTCGGAGCCGTCTACTTATATTGCTTCGGCTCACATCGAAAAATGCGTTGATGCGTGAAAGATGCGACGCTCGCACGTTTTGATAGCGGTTGGTCACGAGCGTAATTGTCGATAAGAATCGTCACGCCGAGAAATTTCCTGATTTTTCACGTCCGACAGGATTAGAACGTGTGACACGAGTGAAATAACAAAGATGCAACGGGTTATGACTGCACTCGAAATTGCTGATAAAAAATATGGCTCGGGAAAATGTCTGAATAGTCACTCGCGCATTTGACCAGTACTCATCTAATCGTCGAATAACTACAACCAGTTGGTAAAATTAATTTTCATGCTTCTTACGTGCTCGACCAATTATGGAAACTGCTTCTATCTCTCAAGTTCGTACGTGTGACTTTCTTACACTGGTAGAACCGAAAAAAAAAATTTTTTTACATTTCGAAATGAATCTCTCTTTCAATTTTTGATACGACCACCTAATTAATGCTTATCTTCCACTACTCGAGAAAAAGTGACCTTTGTTGGAGAAGTTTGATCAGCTTGAAAGATCTACTCACTTCAATACCTATACACCTTCCAAATTTCCGATTGTACCAATCATCAATGTTGATCAGTCTGTGGATGTGCTTCATTATCTTCTATCGCTTCGACAGTTTTGTACGTTTTGATGTTTCTCACAGACTTGTAATGAGCTCTCGTCGAGACTTGTGCGGTGTGTCGGCTGACTCTCCAGAACTTATCCGTCCGACTTTTGCTCACTTGTTTGATTTCGAGATTTGGAAATTCGAACAACTTCCCGCGTGTACATCTGCTATGGAAAATAAAGTGTGTATCCTCACGAGATTACGATGGCAACAGTTAAGCGAAGCGCGTGTAAACGCGATTCAATGGTTGCTTGGGGGATTAAACCGCGAAAATTCGAAATCTCGTATGACTGAAGATTTTCGATGGATCTTTCTCGTGTGATCGATATAATTTTGTCTTGAATGATATAATCACTCGATGGTCATTGAAATTTTGTGAAAATTATGGGAGGGCCGTATTAAAAATTATGCATCAACAGCACTTGCACCAGCATGCCAATCAACGAGCCAAGACATTAAATAGAATACAAAAGAATGATTAGTTCGTATTCACTTTATTTTTTCCCAACTCAATAACCAGTGAAATATAGATGTTGAAAGATTGCATAGATACATGACGATAGATGTGACGTGATGGAAATAACCAGATGCTAGGGTGAGAAGATTTCTCCTCCTCATATGGATAGGTGATCAAAGATATTAGATTTGAAGAGTAAGAGAGAGAGAGAGAGAGAGAGAGAGAGAGAGAGAGAGAGAGAGAGAGAGAGAGAGAGAGAGAGTGAAAGAGGGAGAGCTGATATTACATCGTGTCGTACTCGAGTGATGACGTTTGTTCCTCAAAATAATTATTCAAACGTGTCGTTGTTCAATTTTGAGGACGGGCTCGTGATCTCTTAATTATGAGGAGCGACATGAAGAGAGCGAGCAACGTAGCGCAAAGAAGCAAAGAAACGGGCGAGTAAATTAAACTCGGGCATTTTTTCGCCCCTTTTTTTAATAACGCCCGGGAGACGTGTGCGTCGAATTGGGCAGGGAGTTTACGAGGCTTACGCGCGCAAACACACCTCGACCCCTTTGGACGGTTAAATTTAATTGCGTGGCTCTTTTCGCGCTGCGGCGCCGGGAGAGGGAGGCGCGCATGCATACAGAGGTCGGCAGAGTTTACGACGAGAGGCGCGTGCGATCATAATCAGTGGGGCGCGGAAAAGTTTGGATGGCGCGAGTGTGTCCGCCCCTCAAGTTTCCCTCGCCCGCGGCCCCTCGTACTCCTTGTTTATCCCGCGAGTTCGGATGAGCGTCGTAAAAATATTTTCAAACCCCCTTTTCCCCTCCACAAGCGCGCGGTTCAAGCACGAGTTTACGTTCTGTCGTGGATAAACTTATCCCCTGATTCGGCCCGGTTCAAACACAGCCCCGCTCCCGTCGAACTCGCGGATTCTCGATTCTTTCCCTCGCCGAATTTCGAAATTCGCCTCCCCTCCTCCCACCCAAGTCGATTTTCGCCGGTATAGATGTGTATTTTTTGTGGCTCTCGTATAATTCACTCGGGGCGCGCGACCGACTAACAGTCGTTTGGTGCGCGCGGAGCTACGTAGACGAGAAAAACGACGCGGAAGAGTGGGTTAAATGTGGATACGTATAGGGGGGGGTTGGGAAGCACGGGAGATCGATTACAGCCCTTGGACCAAGCAGACTTGGGTTCGACGACTGGAAAAAATATGACGTTCGACGACTCAGGCCGGGAGTTGAGGATACTGCGTTCGGCGACTAATGCTGGCCACTGCACGTTTCATAATCGTCAAGATATATACTCATACCAGAGTTTATTGAGATGTGATGGTGATTTTTCACTTTTATACAGTGGTTTCCCGCTTTAAGCTTTTAAGAGAGTACCCTCGTTGATATCCATGGCAACCGTTGTCTAAGTTGCTATCAACCGTTGCTGGGGGAATGAATATGGAGTTGAAGTTTAGTATCATTGATTTTGAGGACAGAGGACGCAGAATCTTCGTATTTTCCATAGCAACAGTTGATGATATTCTTAGCGACCGTTGTTTTTATCCCTATCAACCATTGTTACGGTGCAACAGTCAATTACTTTGAGGATTTATTATCTTGAGATTATTTTTTCTCGAACAAAGCCTCTATGAAAATCATACTGTTAATGCAGTTAGCAGTGATTTTTCCTTATTAATTGAACTAGCAAATTTTGACGTTTTTTCAAATCACATTGAATCTTACGTAACTTGTTGTTTTCCATTCGTTGCAGAATTTTTTTCTACATTAGTTATTTTCTATCAAAATCTCGTCCACCTTGATCTTTGGTTACATTAGATACTTGCCAACTTCTAAACTTTTCCATGAATACCGTGTTGCAAATAATATCGGTACTGCTGCTTAGTCGCGACCAACAACTGCAAGTTGATACCAAGTAGGCCGGAAAGAAAATTTGGAACTACAGAACTTTTTTGATAATCCAATGATTATTTTTCAATCTGGTTGAATTATTCAGATAATTACAATGTGATAACAGAGTCTCTATATGATTTTTCGGAAGATGTCGGATATGGAATAGTTTTCATCAATACAAATCCTATGTCTATACTCTCAAAATATTGCACATATCTACAAAAATGTGAATCCGGCAGTTTCCAATCTAGACATTGGAAAGCTAGAGATTCTTCAAAATGGTACAGGCTGGTGATTTCTGTACAATGCACAGGATCGAAGTTGAAGGAATTCTATTTTCTCTAGACGCAGTGTCCAAATTTAATACGATACTCAAAATACTTATACAAAACACAAGGGAATCGAAAACTGTCGATGTTTGCAAATCAAAAATCTGCTTCCATGCAGTCGAGCTGTCGTGTGCGCCGCGAGATACATAAGCTCGAGTTGCGAATGGAGTCAATTTTTCGCCTCACCTGAGACGCAATACAAACGTAGGGTTGAATGATACGAGTGAGAGGGGATGAAAAAGCAAGAGGCTCGACGAAATTCGTGAGAAATGCCGTGTGTCGAAGTTGGATCGAGTGTCGATATACATACATACATATTCGAGACAGGTGGCAGCTGGCGGGAGCCGCAAACAACCAATTTAACTTGACTGTTTAAAACGACAGAGGAGAACAGAGGGGCAGAGATAAATAAATTGGTCGCGCTCGAAGGGTTGGTCGGAGGAGCTGCATCGAGCGTATATATGTATATGAACGAGACGTGTATTGATTTTGCCGCGCACTAATCGTTTTGCCCCGCTGCAGTTTGCTGTGAGTCGCACGTGCGCAACTAGTGAACCTCATACGTGAGCTGCGACTCCGTCGAACCGCCGTTTTCTCGATCTCCCCAATCTTCTCATCCAAACTTTCTCGTATTTTTGCAGCCTTGTACGGCCATACAGTTGCTTACGCCACGGTACGCATACTCATACGATAGAAACTGACGAATGTCGAAGCGTCATAGTGTTGTTTTTTATTTAAGAAAGCTATATTTACTTAAATAATGGATTTCAACTACGAGTTCCGTTGATAGTGATATTTAATTTGTCGAGGTGAAAATAGAATGAACGAAGAACTCCCAAGTGAGGCGTTGAGCTTTATTAAGGACTCCTCAGTTTGCAATAGATCGTTTTGTTTGTCAGTGACCGAAATGAAATTTCAAGGTAACTGTTTGATAAGACAAGTTTGACGGTCCGTGGAGTCGAAACCATCTACTTATATTGCTTCGGCTCAAACCGAAAAATGCGTTGATGCGTGACAGTCACGTCAAACGTGACACTCGCACGTGTTGATAGCAGTTGGTCACGAGCGCAATTGTCGATAAGAATCGCTACACCGAAAAATTTCCGGACTTGATTGAGAACTCCTCAGTTCGATGACTAATTACACATTGACATGGTGACTTTGCAGCCATCAAAATCACCTTCAACTCAACTCGCGGGATGAGTGTTAGATTCATCGAAACTATACGCATCTGAAGAATAACAAAACTATTCGAGAGGCAAAGAACGCGCCACCTCTCAATTTCAATGAAAACATATTAATAAAAACGTATTAATAAAAATACATAAATCGTTGTCGTTTTCTACAATGAATGATAAAAGTAGTGGGAAAGACCGAACCTGCTCTAAGATACGCAACAACACATGCCTTGATGAGCAAAATACTAGCAAAAAATTATTTTATAGTCATATATGTGGATGATCATCCCAAAGTTGACACGTTTTTGTGATAGTCAAATTCTATGAATAGACGGTACGCTAGTACTGAAAATACTCTCAGTTTTAAAAGTAATATAAGATTCAACATTATAATAAAGCAGCCCTAAATATAAATCGCTGGTATTATGAGAGTCAGTAATTTGACAAGAGTCTGCATGACCCTAGCGAAAGGTGACATTTCGCAGATTGGGATCTAAACGAGTTTATCACTTCCGTCAGAAACGCATTTAAAATAGAAAAAAACTGTTTGTAGGATTGCTCGTACCCTGTGGGGGTCGGCCCATCTCACGTCTGATGAAATCGATATAATGCGAGACTTTTGTGTAAACATCAGGCAGATTCGAGCCGCATATGCCATTGTAGGCCTCCGATGCGATGCCGACTATCACTTTATTGTCAATGGTTAGCGGTCCACCGAGGTCACCCTGGAAATATAAAATATATCGAAAAATTCCAATAGATATATAATATTATGACATGACAATTGAATAACTTACCACGCAGATACCAGGCTGGGCACACAGATGACTAGGATTGATCCTCCGGTTCGTCCTAGTTGCTTGGCAATCGTTCTGGCTAACAGTGCGTGTACTCAAACTTCTCAAATCCCTTGATAACGATCCGTTATTAACCCATACGCCGAAACCACCGACAGTGACTTGAGTATTAGGGGGATATTCCTGCATTGGCTCAGGTAGACCGATTGGCTTTACCGACTCCGATATCGTGATTGGGCTCTGAAGCTGTGAGTACGAATGAAATGTCGAATTGAGATTTTGAACATCAGTTGACACATGAACTTGGGCAAACATCGAGAACAAAAGTCATCAAGAGATAAAATTATACTCACAGTTATGACAGCTATGTCAACATAAGCAACCACTGGGATACCGTGGCCTCCTGTCTGTAGAAAGTCAGGATGCGGGCTGATTTTTTCAATTTGGATAATCTGTCCGGTGCTGAAATCATCGCGTTTACCTGTACCTACACAAACCTCAAGATCTGTGTAAGTTGGGTTGCCAACTACTGATGTATCAATAATACATTGTGCATTTGTGAGTACGTGTCTATCACTTATCAAAGCGCCACCGCAAACGATGGTCCCTTCCTGCATAATCCCCGCCATGTAAGGGAGATCCTCAATTCGAGCACGAAGACCATTTATAAGTCCTTTGACACTTCGTAGGTCTGCGAATGAGAAAAAAATAATATTCCATAGAGCTACATAAATACCGAGTATTCAACGTGGAATTTTCCGCGACCATATGAATCGCGGAAATAATTATACTTTACTTTCGTTTCCTTACCCAACAGAATACAAGTGACGAAGATCAGCAATGAGCACTTCATGATATACAATGGACCGAATTTTATTCTCAGTAACTGAAATGAAATTCAGAGCAGACTGTTCAGACAATTTTGACGGTCCGTTGACTCGGAGCCGCTTACTTATATTGCTTCGGCTCATTTCGAAAAATGCATTAATGCGTGAAAAATGCGACGCTCGCACGTTCTGATAGCAGTTGGTCACGGGCGTAATTGTCGATAAGAATCGTCACGCCGAGAAATTTCCTGATTTCTCACGTCCGACAGGATTAGAACGTGTGACACGAGTGAAATAACAACTATGCAACGGGATATGACTGCACTCGTAATTGTTGATAATGTGGTTAGGGAAAATGTCTGAATTGTCACTCTTGCCATCCGATCAGTACTCATTTTATCGTCGAATAACTACAACCAGTTCGTAAATTAATTTTCATACTTCATACGTGCTCGACCAATTATTGAAACTGCTCCTATCTGTCAAGTTCGTACGTGTGACTTACACTGGTAGAACCGTAAAAATAATGTTTTTACATTTCGAAATGAATCTCTCTCTCATTTTTTTATACGACCACCTAATTAATGCTTATCTTCCACTACTCGAGAAAAAAGGGCCTTTTTTGGAGAAGTTTGATCAGCTTGAAAGATCTACTCACTTCAGTACCTACACCTTCCAAATTTTCTATTTTACCAACCATTAATGTTGATCAGTCTGTGGATGTGCTTTATTATCTTCTATCGCTCCGACAGTTTTGTACGTTTTAATGTTTCTCACAGACTTGTAATGAGCTCTCGTCGAGACTTGTGCGGTGTGTCGGCTGACTCTCCAGAACTTATCCGTCCGATTTTTGCTCGCTTGTTTGATTTTGAGATTCGGGAATTTACTACGGCATCTGCTACGGCAAATAAAGTGTATCCTTACAAGACTGCGATGGCAGCAGTTGAGCGAAGCGCGTGTGAACGCAATTCTATGGTTGCCTGGGGGATTGAAACGCGAAAAATTCGAAATCTCGTATAACTGAAGATTTTCGATGGATCTTTCCTCGTGTGATCAATATAATTTTGTCTTGAATGATATAATCACTCGACGGTCATTGAAATTACGTGAAAATTATGGGAGGGCGGTATTAAGAATTATGCTTGAATAGCACTTGCACCAGCATCATCGGAGCACATCAAATATTTCGGTTCGATGTACTGACACATTTTTTACCCGTAGCTTTGAAGGTGTATAACAGTAGACACCTATTCATCTCTGAATCAACAAACCAAGACATTAAATAGAATACAAAAGAATGATTAGTTCGTATTCACTTTATTTTTTTCCAACTCAATAATCAGTGAAATATAGATGTTGAAAGATTGCATAGATACATGACGATGGATGTGACGTGCTGGAAATAACCAGAAAATATGCTAGGGTGACAAGATTTCTCCTCTCATACGGACTTCGTTTCTCAGTGGTGTGTCTGTTGGAGATCTAATGTTGATAGGTTATCAAAGATATGAGATTTGAAGAGTAAGAAAGAGAGAGAGAGAGAGAGAGAGAGAGAGAGAGAGAGAGAGAGAGAGATAGCTGATATTACATCGTGTCGTACTCGAGTGATGACGTTTGTTCCTCAAAATAAATTTTCAAACTCCTCAAAGCGATGACTGATTATACATTGATGACTTTGCAGCCATCAAAATCACCTTTAACTCAACTCGCGGGAGGAGTGTTAGATTCATGGAAACTGTACGCATCTGAAGAATAAAAAAACTATTCGAGAGGCAAAGAACGCGCCACCTCTCAATTTCAATGGAAACATATCAATACAAACGTATAAATAAAAGTACATAAATTGTTGTCGTTTTCTACAATGAATGATAAAAGTAGTGGGAAAGATCGAACCTACTCTAAGATACGCAACACCACATGCTTTGATGAGCAAAATACTAGGTTTATTTTATAGTCATACATGTGGATGATACCAAAGTTGACACGTTTTTGTGATTTTCAAATTCTATGAATAGACGGTACGCTAGTACTGAAAATACTCTCAGTTTTAAAAGTAATATAAGATTCAACATTATAATAAAGCAGCCCTAAATATAAATCGCTGGTATTATGAGAGTCAGTAATTTGACAAGAGTCTGCATGACCCTAGCGAAAGGTGACATTTCGCAGATTGGGATCTAGACGAGTTTATCACTTCCGTCAGAAACGCATTTAAAATAGAAAAAAACTGTTTGTAGGATTGCTCGTACCCTGTGGGGGTCGGCCCATCTCACGTCTGATGAAATCGATATAATGCGAGACTTTTGTGTAAACATCAGGCAAATTCGAGCCGCATCTTTTATTGTAGTTCTCCGATGCGATGCCGATTATCACTTTATTGTCAATGGTTAGCGGTCCACCGAGGTCATCCTAGGAACATAAAATATATCGAGAAATTCCAATAGCTATATAATATTATGACATGACAATCGAATAACTTACCACGCAGATACCAGGCTGGGCACACAGATGACTAGGATTGATCCTCCGGTTCGTCCTAGTTGCTTGGCAATCGTTCCGGCTAACAGTGTGTGTACTCAAACTTCTCAAATACATTGAAAAAAATCCTTTATCATTCCATTTGCCGAAACCACCGACAGTGACTTGAGTATTAGGGGGATATTCCTGCATTGGCTCAGGTAGACCGATTGGCTTTACCGACTCCGATATCGTGATTGGGCTCTTAAGCTGTGAGTACGAATAAAATGTCGAATTGAGATTTTAAACATCAGTTGACAGATGAACTCGGGCAAACATGAAGAACAAAAGTCATCAATAGATAAAATTATACTCACGGTTATGACAGCTATGTCATCATAATAAGCCAATGGGTCAACGGTCTGTACAAAGTCAGGATGCGGGCTGATTTTGTCAATTTGGATAATCTCTCCGGTGCTGAAATCATCGCGTTTACCTGTACCTACACAAACCTCAAGATGTGGGTAAGTTGGCTTGCCAACTACTGATGGATCAATAACACATTGTGCACTTGTGAGTACGTGTCTATCACTTATCAAAGCGCCACCGCAAAAGATGATCCCATGCTGCACAATCCCCGCCATGTAAGGGAGATCCTCAATTCGAGCACGAAGACCGTTTATAAGTCCTTTGACACTACGTAGGTCTGCGAATGAAAAAAAATTAATATTTGAAAGAGCTACATAAATACCGAGTGTTCAACGTGGAATTTTCCGCGACCATATGAATCGTGGAAATAATTATACTTTACTTTCGTTTCCTTACCCAACAGAATACAAGTGACGAAGATCAGCAATGAGCACTTCATGATATACAATGGACCGAATTTTATTCTCAGTAACTGAAATGAAATTCAGAGCAGACTGTTCAGACTATTTTGACGGTCCGTTGACTCGAAGCCGTCTACTTATATTGCTTCGGTTCACATCGAAAAATGCGTTGATGCGTGAAAAATGCGACGCTCGCACGTTTTGATAGCGGTTGGTCACGGGCGTAATTGTCGATATGAATCGTCACGCCGAGAAATTTCCTGATTTCTCACGTCCGACAGGATTAGAACGTGTGACACGTGTGCCATAACAACTATGCAACGGGATATGACTGCACTCGTAATTGTTGATAATGTGGTTAGGGAAAATGTCTGAATTAGCACTCTTGCCATTTGACCAGTACACATCTAACCATCGAATGACTACAACCATTTGGTAAATTAATTGTCAGTACTCCGTAAGAGCTCGATCAATCTTTGCAAAAGCTCATATCTTCCAAGTTCGTATGTGCGACCTTCTTACATTAGCAGAATCGGGACAATATTTTTTCACATTTTGAAATTCGAAATGAATCACTTTTTCAATTTCTGTTACGATCACACAATCATGCTTATCTTTCACCACTCGATAAACGGGCTCTTTGTTGGAGAAGTGTAAAACTTATACTTGTATTTGTCTCTATTACTAGCCGATTGCAATGAGATTTTCAATCAGTGTGCTTTCTCTTTGAAACCCATCAAACTCCCAGAAACAATATTGATTCCGTTGGAATTTGAATTCTATCATCCCCCGCAATATATTTTCAATTCACAAAGTCTCTTCGATAAAAATACGCTGCCGACCTGCATTCGTCACCACCAACATCAAAACTCTCGAAAAATCAGAGGACACAAAGTCACTCATTCAGAGATAGATCAACATCAAGGAGTAATTGGGAAGAATACGCTATTTCTTTTATCGTAGAAATCGAAAGAACGTGCAAAATTAATTAGGTCGTATTTTTTTGTTTTTCGATCCAATCAAAATTCGAGCTAATATGAGGAGATGAAATTCATGTCGTTAGTAACGATATGACGTCATTTGCATTTGAAGTATATCTATATCTATCGAAAACGCCGAATCTTTCAACGGTCATATCTTTTAGAAAAATAACATTAAACAAAAATAAAAAAATACGACCTAATTATTTTCTGATTCTCCATGCATTTTATATGAAGAAACTAGGTGTTGTGAAAAATTCGTCAACCCTATTGCAGATAAAAACAATATGTTTATTTCGATAACCTCCGAGATGGCAAATCGTTTGAGATGAATTGCAGAAAGACGTGTACCGGGAGTCAAAAGTAGCCAAACTATCTGCTGTTCAAATTCTAGTCTCGCGCGCGGCCGCGCACACACCGAGGGAATTTATAACTTGCCAAACTATTCGATAGATAGTTGGAGCAAACACAAGATGTATTTGTGTGTGTGTGTGTGTGTGTGAGTGTGTGTGAAAAACTCTCGATCCGTCGATATATCGATTCACGGCGGGGGGGGGGGGGTCAAGTCTATATATCGGCGGCGCCCGCGGCGAACTACAAACTATCGACGTAAATATCGACTGGAAGGGCGGGGGGGGGCAGGGCGGGGAAGGGCGGAGAAACGCAGCAACGCTGCAAGGAGGGCGGCTCGCGAAAAATGGATAGCTCGCTTTGATTTGCATAGCGAAACGCTGCGGAGACTCGAAAGCGCCTGGCGATTGAAAATTTTCGCCTTCGTTTTTCGCCGCCGGTACGAAGCGCGCGCGCGAGTTGTCAGTTTTTATGACGTATATTTTATGCGCTCGCCGCACTCCTTCTTTCGTCCTCTTCCCCTGTTTGCTCAAAATCTCTCTATACATATCTGCCTCCATTCGCTACAAGTTCAAAGCCCAACCACAGGCGAGGTACACCGAGAAAAATCTACATGATTTTCATCACGCCACGTGGAAATATTCCCTTGTTAGGAATGATTTATTCATAGAAGAAGCAATATTTTGTCGTTGTAAAATTAACTTTCATCAACCAAAATGGTTATCTCAACTATGTATTTCATATTTTTAGTGAAATAAACAAATTTTTTCTGTGAATTGCGCCACGTTTCTAGTAGGTTTGAGCATAATTTCACTCAATGTTAAGATATACTGGATACTGAAAATGTATTATTCGATTTGTAGTATCGTTTACACTAGAAGCATAGCAACATATCATACAAATTTGATAAGTATACTAAAACGAATGGTAAAAATAATAAATAATGAAAATATTTTCATATTCATTCAAAATAAGAAAAAAAATGTCGCCTAAATCTACTACAACAAACAACGTGGTACAAACTGGAAGTATATTCATCGTTGATCAATGGTAGGAATTGCTATATTATTTCTTTAGGTAAATATTATTGTTTCAAACAGCAATTATGTTTGCAGCATTCAGTTTGGAGAGTAGCTGAAGGGTTGCGCGAATTTCATCGTCGGGTCAGACGGATAGAATCTTGGGCAAATCGAGCGATACTGAGAATTCAACGAATGCGCTCTTATATCGCGCATGTCTCGAATTATTCGACACCAATGATTTTCGTTACTGGGCTCCAAAGTCCCTTTGAAATGGTCAACTTCCCAATGATAAGAATTCCACGGAGAATAAGAATCGAGGGAATATCGTTTTATCCTTTGACGAACGGGAAATTCTTGGAAATATCCATTCGCGACGCATCTGCTTTCCTGCCTAACGAAATTCTTCCCTGATTAAATTTTCTCTCGAGTGTTTTATTCTATCCCGTCGTTTCCATCGCCATAGTTTCATCTCCCTTGAAAACTACTGCCTCGCTATTTTTTGGGATTCTTTGTACCGAGGAAATCATTGATGCACATTGTGATACAGCGCATACCATGGAAACGTTCTCTATCGGTCCATTCCCTTAAATCCTTCAAGTAAAAATTCACTTGTATATGAAAGTACAAAATCATCGTAAAATCGCGGACGAGTTATTGAAGAGAACTACTGGCAATTTTCCATATAAAACAAGTGAAAATTTACTTGAGTTCCATGAGATTTTATAGCGAAAAGTCATAAAATCTCTTAGAGTCCGAAGGAACATTCACTCGTATTACATTGAAAATGTTACTGTTGTTTCATTCAACGTCTCATCCAACAGCCGGAAGTGAATTATCACTGCGAGAATTCAAGAGAACAGAGTATCATTTCCCAGAGACTAGGAATACAGAATGAGGTTCTAACGAAGAGAGTATGGAGAACAATGAATTCCATCAGGGAACAATGAGCGATGTTTTGTAACCCCCCCCCCTCCCAAATGACTGCTTGTCTTTCACAACCCAATAATGTGGCAATGTCGATTCGTTGCTGATGAATACTTTCATGTACACCCGATATAACGGTGGTATATTTTCAATTTTCAGAATGCACATTTCCATCGCGCTGGGAAGGCACGTGGTTCCAGAGTGGCGTGCGCCAATCGATACTCATATCGAAAAACACCCTCTCGAGCAAGGGCACTTGCCTCCACAACGAGGGCGATAAGTTTCTCCTAGTCGACGAGTAAGTATAAATGCCGATTGCTTATATACGCCAGTCGCGAGAATGCCGCGATGGGGAGCCTGCACACCTAGCGATGGGTAGTAATTAAATCAGTTAAAAAGTTGAGATGGATTGAAAAGTATTTAGTAAATGCAAATCTCTGGAATATTTCATTTTTGTATCCAATAAATGAAATGCTGAATTTATTTCGCATACTCATTTTAATTGTAATATTAATTTTTGCAATCAAAACGCTAAGCCGATTGTATGTGTCTATGAAAGTGCTATGAAAATTCTATTTGTTTGTTTTTCTTGACCCGTTTTTGTTAATTTTCGAGCAATTCGTAAGATGACCAACGTAAAAACCAATCTTCAACCAAATCTGTTTCTTACTAACTTTGCGTGTTAAGTATACGCCAGCCATGAACGTGGACACTTCGGTGACACTCCGAACTTGAGCTGCGGAAGGCAACTACCTAACAGGGTCTGAGGCTTTGAAACTCGGGCTACGTGTCCTCCTTTTACATAACTTTTTTTAGGTAGAGATATCAGCACCCCACGCGCTTCTTAGAAAGTTACAAACTGAAATCATTTTGATCTGTCATGAAATATTTACGGTTGAAGTGTTGTATTGATTTTTGCACTGACTCCCCAAGTATGCAATAAACTAAGCTTGCAAATCCCCTATTGTCACGAGCTCAGTAACTCTCAAATAGTTGATGTCTCAGTTGACGTGTAATCGTCAATGCGTCGAGAGTTAATTCGGTTAATAATGATATGATAGCTAAATCACCGCGAATACTTTTATTTCCATAAATTGATTCGATTATTTGTGTTATTTAGGCAATATTTCTCATTCTCACCAAAAATTGACAGTTAATGAAGATACAGCAAATTGAGATGTCGTATACATCGTGTGGTGTCGTATGAGATTGTAACGTCACCCGTGCATTCGTATAGCGACGTCACGACGTATTTCCAACCCGAGCTGTATCTCCTGCAATTTTCATCGAAGCGAAAACAATAAAAAGTAGCTGTCGTTGATTTTTACAAGCCTAACGAAAACAACCTCGGCGTGGCACCATCGTGAAAAATTCATCAACAGAATGACATGCATCTCCCTCTCCGTACGTCAGATATATTATTTCAAGACGGAACAAACTTGCCGATACTCGATTCGAACCAACGCCAATCGCTCAAACTCATCGGGCACGGTAAGATTTATTCATCGCAATACGCGGACGATGGAATTAATTGAGACAATTTGGGGCGTGCGATGAAACGTATTAGGAATTGACACATGGACATAACCAATAGATATAGGTATAAAACATGGCTACGCGCACCCACAATATGTATTCCTACGAATTCATCGATCCATCGGTTTGACTCGAGTCCAACGTGAATTGTAGTGACGAAAGGGTATTCTTTGAGCCACGCGGAACGCGAAATATTATAGAAAAACAAGCAACCTGCCCCACTCGAGATGGTTGTAAAAAAAATCCGGCGCGGAGAGAATCGCTCGAGCTCGTTCGACTGGAAATGTGACTTTGGCCTCGGGTGAGGAATGGGGGAGGCAGGAGTTGGCAGCTGTGTCCTGGAGGGGAGGAGGAGCCGACGCACAAAGCTCAGGTGTAGATGCGACAAAGGAGTAATCGGTGCCGGTACGTCTTATCAGCCCGACGTCGTATCTTCGAGACAGGGGTTTTTATAGATTGCGCCCAAGCGCCTCGGCAGAAATGAGAATCTGTCTCTCTTGCTCGCTCGCTCGCTCGCGCGCGCGTGCAAGCTACACTTTGTACCGGCAGACTCGTAGACGTTCGTTTATCGGGGAATTTGTCAAAGGCAGAACCGGTTGGGGATGTATACACGTATATATACACACTTTTCTTTTTTTTTTCATTCGCCCGCGGGCTTTTTCACGGTTTGCAAGCAGCACTGTTGACGGCGCACACCTCGAGCAGATGAGAATTTCTTAATTCGTGTCTGGCACCCAGCCGCCCCTGGGATGCCTCCTTCGAATTTTCGTGATTCTCAAAAACTCGGCGAATCGTCCTGCTGCGTCCTGATTGTCCTGAACACTCGTCGCCCCCGACTCGCGAACACGCAAACACATACCCTGGTTCTTCCATGTATCGGACGATTTGATTTTTTTGAATTGTTGTCCAAAGTTAAATTTTTGGTGTTACAACATTTTTTCAGGATGGATTTTTGCATATTTTCAAATATCCGACTTTCGAATGTATTGTCGAAAAATGTTAACTATCTGCCTGGAGTTTTCTTTTTGTTCATATAAGTGAAATTATTCGATATAATTATCAAAGAATGTTATGGGCGGATATGCTGAGAAATCACCATGTACTTTATTGTTAGATATTTTCGAGTGAAATCCGATGCCGATAACAAGTCGATAAAAATGAACGGGAAATAAGAGCCGCCCACGTCGGTAAAAAGAATATGTATATATGTGTGATGTGTATTCATATAAAGGTATATAGAGTAACATCTGCAGCGATCCGCACGAGAGATTGATCGTTAACAAGCGACGCGACGCGTGAAAATACTAATTATTTTGTCTGGCTCGGGCTCGGCGAGTGCAGTCACGTTCGATTCGGTCCAATGTCCGCGCTCTCTCGCATTCCAAGAAACGCCCCTGAGCTGCTGCTGGCGCTTTTCCATCGGGCGTCGCAACGACCAGAATCCAGTGTGTCGACGAGCTCATTCTCACCGGCGACACAGACACACACACACACACACGCACACACACACACATACCAGGGGAAAGAAAAAGAGAGGGATAATACTTTGGCCCCGAGCGATTCACTGCAGCCGACTGATTAAAAGCGGAAATCAACCATTGGGATTCTCCATGCACGTGTCTTCTGCTCCGTCCGACCGGACACCGACTTGATCTACTTTTTTTCTTCTCTTCCTCCCGATGCTTCTTCCATTTCCCCTCCTTCTCTGCCCGTTCACTCGAGCTTTTAATTTCCTTTCCTTCCCGTCCGCCGCACCGGATCATCCGCCGCGCTGTTTTTATTTTCCATTCTGTTGTATCCTTAGTTGGGTTATATGTAAGCTAATTTATTGCCCGAGGATATAATGAAATTCGCCTCGAGAGGTCTCTGTGTCTTGGTCAATTCACGAATAATTAAATTTAATCTCGTTCGCATCTTAAAATCTCACGATCATGGGATAATCGACATCCTGATGGCAATCCAATTTATTCAGGAGACACACTAAGAATTCTTTTTTTTTGTGTGTTGCATACAGGGTGTTCAACATATCTTTATCCTTCACTGTCAAACTGCATTCACATTAGAGATGCTACTATTATTTAGAAGCGGCAGTATTTTGAAGTTTATAAAAATAGAAAAATAATATTAATATTGAAAAAAAATCACGCACACGTTATATTATACTCTCATAATTCATTTTGACTTCATTGAGAATTAATTTTCTTATTGACCTTTTTAAATTGTTATCGCCCATACGTCTCAAAAAATAACGTAACATAGGAAATAATCTATTAAGGAAATAACGATTCTTAATCAAAGTACATTTCACGCACACGGTATATTATACTCTTAAACTTTATTTCGATTTCATTGAGAATTACTTTTCTTATTGACTCTGAAAAGGTGTTATCGCCAATATGTCTCAAAAAATAACATAAGAAATAATCTATTCAGGAAATAACGATTCTTAATCAAAGTACATTAGTCATATTCAAATTTAGTACAACAAATATTGAGATAAATGATAAACTGACGAGTTTTCATTTGAGTACTTTTGTCGTAATTTAATTTTTTGCATATTGACCTAAGTAAAATTTCATACTTAAATCGGTAAATCGTATTCGCAGTGTACTGAGTCTACAATGATTTGTTCCCCATATTCCACCGAATTTACTTGTCAAACATCGACTCTACAATGATTTTCGCATAATGTCGGGTGTTCTAAACAATGTATGAACACGATAAATTCCTGTCCCAGATCGGCTAGCAAGCGAAGGTACGGTTCAGCCGCAGGATTATCGTGAGGGCTCTCGACGTGCGGCATTGAAAAAGCCAACGGGAGGAGGGGCGATGTGGCTTTTCTTTGCGAACGCGTGCATACTCGAAGTTGCGCGTCACGTACGTACAAAACGAGAATCGGAAGGAGGAGGAACAGAGGGAGGAGAGGGCGAGAGTGTGGGAGCGCAATTGCGATTGGATTTCAGAGCCGGGCATACGTTAATCTGGATAATTGATTCCCGGCTGTACGAGGAGGAAAGGTTAACGTGCTCTCGAGAGCGGCTCTCGTTGTCCCCCCACTGCCTCTCTCGGTACGCGAATCACGCAAAACCGGCGAATTTCATTATCCATCGAGGGCCCTCGATCCGGCGTAAATATAGATGATAGGGATGCGCGCATGCAAATGCACTGTAGCCCCAGTGACACGTGCGCGACAAAGTGGACCGACCGACCGACCGACCGCTGTTTATTCGCTCGCCAACGTATTTTGATTCGCGATTCTAGTGTACAGCCTTAGTCGGACCCCGATTGACAAAAGGATCCCGCCATTCGACTTTTCGATGGCGGTAACAGCAAAGAAAACAATCGAAATTTCAGCTCCAGCTCGAGCTTTCCTTTTTCGTTTCCTTTTTTTTATACGGAGTGCACTTTGTCAGAGTGGATTCAAAGATGGAAGAATGCAGGGAGCCTCGAGAAAGCGAGATACCGGTTGAAGAAAGAATAGGTTATAGGTTAGTCAGCATTGTCAATGGTTGAGGAAGCCAAGTAAACTGAGAGAACGGTATATAGTTATTGGTGCTGTGCACAAATTGTTGTGTCAATTATTCTTAATATATTGAATAATATTCTTTCATGGCGTATCACTAAACTATCACTCGGTAAGAGCAATTTTTTAAAAACTGTTACCGTAATTAAAATATATTGTACTATGAAGTACAAAAAATCTAAATTCCTGCCACAAAACATAATTAGAAATATTACTCATAAATTCAAAAATACCAACAAAAGATTAGATCTGAATCCTTTGCAAAGTCAATATAACGTGGATCTGTACACGTGTCAAGTTTTATATCAAATCAGAGCAACACTAGAGTCTCCCAATAATAAAAATTATTCATAGCTTCATAGCTGTTATATACATTACAGTAATAGATGTAGATTGGAAATCGTGTATTAAATTGACTTTCAATAGATGAATTGATATTGATCCCTTGAGCTAACTATCAATTAAAAATGACTGGTCGACTAATTAAGATAATTCAGAAGAAACTGAAAGATAAGACATTTTCGATTTTTCACCGCAGTATTAATACGCGTGTTCTGATACAATATTTCAAAATTTATAGTTTATTGTACGAATGTGTTGGGCATGAACTCACTTGAGAGAGTAAATTAATGTGTGGTACTGCAGGAGAGCTGATATTCGATTGATTAGCTCCAATCACGATTATTAATCTTGCGTTTATCAACATACGGATATTAGAGGTTACTATCAATGATCTATCCGTCTATTTTCTACGGATTCTAGTGAATCAAATATTTTTTTTAAATTTGTATCAATCCTATAGCTGTGATGAGCAACGTCTAAGTAGATTCCTAGGTATTTAGGATTGGCGCAACCGACGCCCGTAGATATAATTCCGACTTGGAGAGTTGTAGCAACAAGCGGACCACCGGAATCGCCGAGGCAAGAGTCACTGCCATTCGTAGTAGCGCAGATTAGATTGTTCGAATTCATCCTCGTGCCTGTTTGGTCACGGTAGGCTATCGCGCACGTGGCACTGTCGACGATGAGCAGACTCGTACTCCTGAGTACATCAGCTGGTGGGCCTCCATAAACCTCCGACCCCCAACCGGCGATATTCACAACTGTGGCCGGGGGGACTTTGTGCCTAGCCTTGGATATTTTGATAGCGGTCACTTCGTAGCTGAATTTGAAGGTTGGCGACACTCTGATTAATGCCACATCATTGAGGTATAGGACAACAACACCAACCAACTGATAATTCTCGTGAATTTTGATCGGAACGACCCGGTGCAACGAGCCTCCAGAGTAGGTTTTCGAACTGCCTACTCGCACTGTCAACGACTTCACAGAAGAGTCAACGACGCAGTGAGCTGCGGTCAGAATTACGCTCTTGGATATTACACTACCTCCGCATTCGTGGTAACCATTCTTCTGTATCGAGGCGAGCTACGGGTGTTTCAAAATGTCACTGGCGTGACCTCCAGATATGGGGAACCCTGTAACAGTCAGCAACTCATTCATTGAGCAGTCAGATTTTTGAAAAGAGAAAATATTTAAAAATGCATGGGAAATATTTTGTAATCGAGACAACTCACCAAGAACGCGGTACAAGGATAATAAGGCAATTACGAGTAGTATAATGTTCAATGTACCTAGTGAGCTCATGAATAGATAATTCGGTATAGATTGATATCTTGGGGTATAATTAGACTTTTGTTTATTGATATATACTTTAAAAGTACAAATATAAATTGAAATGTAAAATTATAAGAGCACATTAGTGTAGCTAGCCAAAGATTAACATTTGTGAGAAAAACTCAAATCCAAGAAGAAGACGTGTAACATAATGTCTTGGTAGAGAACCACCGTCCACTACGAATTTTCGTACTCCGAATTTAGCCCGTGAAGTTGAAGTCTGCATATATAAGTATATATATATATATATATATATATATATATATATATATGTATATATATATGTAAATGTGCGTTACGATGGAGCCAGCGGATAGCTTCGTTCCGTCATTGCATCCCCTAATTCCATCTCCGAATTCCTTTCGCGAATACCGGGCTCCGAATACCAATCTTCAAATATTGATCCTCGGATTATCGATCCTCCGACATCGGTTTCCGAGAATCAAACTCATACGGTTACGACCCCCTATACAGACAGAGATTAGTAATGTGACCGCAAAAAGCATACTCTCATATATATAGGTGATCCTTTGTCATGTAAGTGAGAAGAAAAATCCAAAACTCTGAAAATTTTTTCAGAGTTTCTGACATTCTATGGGGTCCCATGATATCACCTGAATTATTTCAGATTTTTTCAGCCCTATACAACTCATGCTGACAGAGGTCCAAAGTTGCTAATTTCTCAATATTTGCCATATTATGGCTCTCTAGGATCTAAATTTACACCCATTAAATGACCTCTGGGCATAAAAGTGATAATATTTTTTCCTTGAAAAAACCTGAAGTTTGAAAAAACAGCATACGTGGCCGTCATGGTACTTTATAATATTCGTGAATATTTACTCATGAAATCCACTTATATTGTGTAAACTGCATGGCTAAGGTTCGGACAGCTATCGGCGAGTTGGCTCAAATTCCAACTCCAAGATATTTACTCATAAAATTGGCTAATGTCAACCAATCCAGGCAAACTCTACATATTTGAGTTCGTTATAGAATTGTGCATCTAGTGATCATACTTTTGTATGTATTTGCTGTATAAAATGAAGGAAATAACGAGAACAAAAGTTATGCTGAACATTACAAAGATTATGAAAAGAAAAATCATTTGACACCACAATCTTTCATCCTGATTGGTTACTTAATTGATGAAATATGTTTGAGCCAGTTTGGTCATGTTCGCCCACTTATTTTTGACCTATCAAGGTATACGTATATATCCCTGTTCGATACCTCGAATATGGTCAGTACATATTCTGAAGCTATTCCAATATCTCTTATAATTAATTTTTTAATATTCCCGACGGACTTGGCTTGATAAATTTAGCAGGTTCAAGGTAAATATTGTAATGCTAAACCCGCAAATCATTAATCAAAGTCATTTTTTGCAAATTTTACTGTATTGTGAGCTGAATTTGACGCAAAAAGGGTACCCGGTGGAATAAATATCGAGTTTTACTATTGTTGACTCGGGCTAGGAAGCAAAGTGAGACATCAATCAGAGCCATTAGGAAGTAGAGAACGTTTTCGCGAATGTGCGAGTCATAGCAGAAAAATGCCGAGCTACGTCTAATATTCTGCCGTGTCTTTTGTGTTGCAGGAAATCGTGCTATCGCTGCGTCGTCATTCACGAGAAGCACTCTAACGTTCTCCAGTACAAAGAAAGTAAGTACAACCCAAAAGACTCCCGCAGTTTACTTCTTCCTCGAGGCTTATGAATCCTACATTTTTTCCCCGCTCCCATGACTTCGAGACTATTTTTCGCACAAAGAAACCAATCTTAATATAGGAAATGCCGGTTTACATTCGCCGTTTATCATCTCTCCCAAGTTCGCTCATGGAAACTTTATACTAATAAAATACTTTTCTCTGAAAAATCAATGATTTCTTATTATAGATTGTATGTAACTAATTATATAAACAAAATATTTCGATTCTAAGCTTGGGATTATGTGTAATAAGTATCCAATATACAATGGAAAAATATTTGAGAGATTTTGAGTTTGAAATGATTAAGTTGTGAAGGAAAAACTGAAGAAAATTAGGATGCCAAAATATAAATTCTTGCCCTTGAAAAAGTTAAACTGAGAGAGGTTGGAAAAAAATCCAAAATTAGTTTTTCCAGACGATCACTACAGAATTAAAATCGAGTAGCCGTTACTTCCGACCTACGTTTGATTGTCTTTTAATTAGGTAAATCCTCGACGAAGAGCGTCGCGCACTCGTCGCAACCCGCATTTCAACTGACAAAGTTAGCGACGGCTTCATCGACCTTCAATCGAAACTTTTAACCTGCTAATGAGCAAGTTTTTCAAACGTATTAACGAATGGAGCTCTAATTGCATGAAAACCAACGTTCGCTCATTCTCTCAACCCGCTTCATTGAAACGAAGCGAGCCAATTTTGTATGGAAAATTGTGGCTTTCCGTCAAACGATAGATCAATTATAACTGAAATGGAAGAAAAACAAGCCCGGGAAATCCACTGAAAAATAATAAAAGTGTATTATCCAAACCAAAGCGAATCGTCCCACATTCCCGGACAAAAAGTTATCCGCAGAGAACACTCGGTTACACAGGATGAATTACTGTTTTGTAATTTGCTCAACGGCTATGAAAGTATTGTGCAGTCAGTGGATTGTTCCTTCGAATGGGGAGCACCTGTATTCACTCTACGCGCTCCCCATCTAATCAGACAATGCACGCTGAGAAAAATTTGACTCTGAGAGGTTACTACTTTGAAATAGTAGAGGAAAAAATTGTAGTTGTTCTTATAAATCAAACTACTACATTTCCAGTAAAGCTTACAAGTATCATCACATTTTAATTTGATAGCGAATTACTGTGCAGTTTACTATTCCGTTAGATTTCCACTGTGATCCAGTAAATCACTACAAGTCAGCTATACAATAATTTCATATAAAACGTTAATAAACTATTTCTGGAACATTATTACGGATTTATATATTTCATCCGCTTCAAAGTCGCTTGAATCATGTGCTGACTCAAAAATCGTTCATTTATAGACTTTGAAAGTATCCAATCTGTAGAAATAAATGATATAAAATTTGCGAAAGAGACGTTTATATTTATTGATGGTAATGATGATGACTATATTCATGGTAAATTTATTGAATTTCATCGACGCACGCAGTTTTATGTTGTGATACAGCATTATCAGACGGTTGCCACGTTTACGAACGTTAACAACTCTCACGAGTAGTAGGTAACTATTGATTTCATAATGTAATATAGAAATCTCATTCATGATAGTTACATTGATATTAATGAATTGATCAATGAAAAATATCAATGCAATCTATTTTTGTATCCATAAGTTATCTGCATGACACAATATCCACACTTTAATTATTCCAAATTTGAATTAATCGGTCCATATTCAATGTACTTATTCTACCATATATTATTATATTATGAATTGTCTCGAATTTGGTTAAGACAATCCTTTTCTCCGTAGCGTCGAACCAGTTAGATTCACTTACAGTTCATTAGGATGATTCTAGTCACAAAAATAAAGAACACAATATAATAATGAAATATTCATTTATGTACTATTCATTTATTGGTTCTTTACAAATATTAATAGCCTGATGAGCTGCCAGTGAATTCAGCTGGCAAAGCGTTGCAGAATAACATTGAGTTTGAATCATTTCAATTCCAACTATCTGAGCATTGACTCTCTAGAATTGTTCTAAAAAAATTTATTTGAATTGCGTTCAAAACCGAACATATAGTAAATTATACTATAATACTCTACTGCATATACGTGTATAATATTGTATCAATTTAAAAAGGTGTGATATTTTCCATGATTAGTATGATCAGATAGTGAAGTTAACTACAAGCGACCATATTATACTGAAAAACACAGTGAAAATTTCGCAACCATCGCAATATTTATCTCCCAATGCAAAGGCATCTCCCACGAGCGAAATTCACATCGCAGCAATGCGGTTGTGTAACGAACGACGCAACCGAAAAAAATCATCACGCAAACGTGACGTATTTGAAAATGTGCCGGTAAAAATAAGGAGGCACACTCGGGCCGAGCTACGGATTATACGACGGAACGAGGTCACAACTGTGGCGGTGCATTGCACGCCGGGCGCGAGCGTCGAGAAAGGGAGGAAAAAGACGGAAGGAAGGAGGGGGACGACGGCGTAAAAGCGTTTTCAAATTAACCCGTGTTACGCTCGTTTATCGGTCGCCGCGGTTTTTTTCCTGCCCCCCCCCTCCCCCCCGTCCCGTCAGGCATAAACACACGTTCGCGCCGGCATTGCTATAGTGTCCATCGCGGAAATGGAATTCGAATGGTTATGCGTTATGGTTAGCCGTTGTTTGACGCATTCAGGAAGAAAATGATAAAGTTGGTGCGCGCGCGAGCGAGAGGGCGTTTATCCGGCACGCGACGCGTGGCGCCGCGCAGCCGCGCTAAATTCATAATTTACAATTAAACGCCGCGCCGTAGGCGAGAGGCTAATTTATAGGACGAGCTCATTTCGAATACGCGATTGCCCCGGCGAATCCTCATTGATTGACCGAAAATTATGCTTGTTACACGTACACGCGCACCAGCCGTTGGATTGTTTTCATTACCAGATTTTCGCATCATCATAACGGCCGGGTCGCGCGTTCTAGTCCTCGTTATATCCCCCCCCCCGCCCCTACGCCGTATATAGCGCATTTTCAGCCGAGTAATTTTGAGCGTGTATTATTGCGGAACAAACACGGGAGGAATCTCGGCCGCTCGCCGGAATAGTTGCCGTGTGCAGCGCAGCAATACGCGACGCGTCGAATAAATCCAACGCGAAATTGGAGGAGCTAGGGGTTATACAACGTTATGTATATATACTGACAATGAACATTTTCCCGTTTTTCAGTGGAATTCATACGTGGACGGACAGCCATTTTTACCGGAGTTTCTTTGGCATTTTGATCATGAGGAGATATTTTGGGAATTCATACTCATTTTTTCGTCGAGTGCTTGGTGTGACTTTATCCGAATTGGTTATCTATCGATTTGATTCAATTCTCATTCGGACGCGCGAGACACATTCTTTCTTTTTTTACTTTTCTTGACGACAATCTTTTTCGCGTAGCGATCAGTTCATATATCGTTAAGCGCGTTTTCGATACCAGCAGTGATGTTTTTTCCGTTGCGTTGGGAGTGGACGCAAGCGTCCAGTCCCAGTGGCCAAACTGGAAAACTCTATTTTCTCCACCGTAACAAAAAGTGTGGTATGCATATCTAGCTCGCTTGGGTATTTTTTGACACCTTGAACTTACAACCTGCCGCCGTGCCGAAATTGGCTTCACTTAACAGGGCATCACTTTTCACATTATTCATATTACGTTCTACTACTGAAAAATGTCTGCCTTTTACCAACTTACCAACGATCGGCGCGTACTCACTCGAGCAAGCCTCTTTGACACTCACAGGATATATTTTGTAATCTATGTAGTAGTAATGGGATAATCGTCAGGTTCTCCCGAATGAACGAAGCCGGAGCAACAACGGGACGGTAGCGTCAAGACGGTCGCCGCTCCGAATTCCCGGGCCGCGCATACAGAGATGAAATTTCCGCGGCGCGGGCGGCGGTGGCGGTGGATCGGGGAATTGTTCGGGTTCGGACGAACGGCGAGGAGGTGAACTGCCATGCATAAAAGCCTATTCTCCAAGGTCGTAAATCTTGGCGGAGCACTTGGAGATCAACGCGGGCGAAAAAGCCGTGGAGAAAAGGAGATGTAGAGCACGGCGCCGAGGAGTAGCCAGCGCGCTGCAGTCGAGAGACACACTCCCCGCCACGCGTAACCCCAATTCTACTGGTCGTGAAAAGTCGATTTGGACGAAACTCAATGGGCTCGGGTGTATGGATGGGTTCGAGGGAAAAAAATCGCTGCTGGGGAAAGATCGAGGGATAGTATCGTATCTGACGTGAATGGCTTTAATCGTCGTATTCCGAGAGTCTGACAGAGAGCATGATCGTTTCGTGGAGAACCCTCACAACGGGATTCTATTTCCGACTTTTCGTCACACGATTCTTTCTGGATTTTTTTAAATACATCAAGAACAAACACTTATTTGTGAAGGGTGACTCGTGACAGAGTTTTCAAGTATTCTTTCGGAAGTTTTAGATATTCTTTGGCATTTCTCAGGGTTCTACAAATATTCGACGGTATTCCTTAGTAATCCATGAAATTTCGCGATATTCAACAGTTTTCATGCTATTCCCTGGTATTTCCTGAAATCCCGTGGTATTTAATGGTATTTTGTGGTACTCTATGGTATTTTATGGTATTTTCTGGTATCCTATGCTATTTCATATTATTCCATCGTATACCATAGTATAATATGGCACTTCTGACCTGGTCCAGTTGTCATTCCATATGCATGCGTTGCATACGTAACAACGTATATTGCTGTGTATCCCATGGTACTGTGGTATGTGCAATGACACTCATTGATGTTCGTGGAGGGAATAGTTCCGCGAGTCGTATACCCCCCGTGGCTCGTTTGGAAAAAGATAAAAAGTTCAACTGAATCGACGCAACCTCGGCCGAACGAGCGCGTGTAAACAAGCCATGAGAATCTGACTCTTCGGATCTCAGGCGTCGCACGGACTTGCCGCGGCTTGAAAATAAAAGCTCCCGAGCGCCGCGGTCCGACTCGGTTATCCCAACTTGAAGGTGGCGCGGGGGTCGAGGCGACGCCGGCGATTTGTCAAACTGTCCTTCGGTACGTTTTTCATCGGCTTTTAATCCGACCGCGACCGGCAGCTGCACAACACCCGCACACGTCTGGTGCGCTTTTCAAATCGCCAACGTGGCCGCGGTGCTGTGTCGAGTCAAGTTCGCCGCCGCCCGAGCTTACTCGGACTTTTTACCCGAGTGTTTGCCCCGGACTCGGCTCGAGTTGCGGCTAGGCTTCTTACCCCTTGCAATTAGTAGACACAACGCGGTGCACTCGGCAACGACGTCGCGTGGCAATTTTCAAATTGATCCACGAGAACCGTCCTGCCCCTGTCGCAAGTCTCGATTATCTCGGATTACCGGACGTTCGAGAGACTCGGATCCCACACCAACCAATCCATTTTCTAAGGCAGTTTGGACTTTTTGCAATGGGTATCGTTAGGTTTAGTGGGCGGAGAAAAAATCCCCCCCCCCCAACAATTTACGTAGAAACTTTTCGGAAACTTATCTCAGACATCGAACAGTCGCGAGCCTGAACTTCGCGTTGAAAAGTTACGATAGTCGGGAGCAAAGGACAAACTTGCTAAAATGAGTTGTGGCATTGTTCTAGAAAATATGATGATTCACGCACGATTAACGATGCGGAATATCGGCTTTCTCGAATGATTAAAAACCTGTCGCTGCGCTCACTTATACTCCGCAAAGTGATTTACGACTTTTATTATCGACAAAATGCTGCGCCCGCGCGCGCACGACTCTAACCAAACACAGTTTTAACAGTTCCCAACTTTTTCATCAAGTTATTTCATAAACACGTGCCGGAGAGGACTTCCTCGCGGGGATCGGCAAAGTTTCGTAAAAACCAGTGGCATGTCGGGAATTACCCATTTTGTCCTGATAGGAAAATTCAAGAGTGATTCATTACCCCGTGATGGGCAGTTCAATTACACGTAGTTTATAATATCCCTTGTTTTCGGGATTTATTACGGTGCTTCCAGTAGTAGAGGGTCGAGATTGGCCAGACCGCCAACTAGTTGCTGTATAATTCAATTCGAAACGCTTATCCGATCGCATTATTTATTGTAAAATAAAAACTGGTCGAAATGTAACATTCATGGATGAATAACTGTCGTGTCACTCTCGGTCAAACGTCGTATATAGCTTTGCACGGAAAACGAGCAGCGAGGTTCATTGCACTTTTCCAACCTCATAATCGTGTCACTCTCTATCAAACGTCGTATAACTTTGCGCGTTGCACAAATGGCGAGGAGCATTATATTTTCCCAAGCTCACAAAGACCCAGACGCAGACCTGTACAATCCACTCGAATGACAATGAGAAAAGAGACTGCACAAGCAATACACTGAGAATAATCTGATAATGGGAGTTTAATATTTCAACATGGACATGAAAAACATAGTAAAACATAGTAAAACATAGTAAAACATAGCACCGACATTATTTAACTTGATTTGAATCATTTTCCATAAATTTTACCAGGAACATATAGTAAATTGTATAAATAAATTAATGTTAGTATGTTATATTTTCCATCAATGATTAGTATGGTTTGGATAGTGAACTTTTCTGAAATCACCTAGCCGTGGGCGCATATTGTCCTAAGAACAAATAGTGAAAATACAGTAAACATTACGAGATTTTTCTCTCAAGGTGAATGGAAGAAAAAACAAAGATATCTCAGTAAGATGCGTTGGATTCAGTGACTCCCCGAACGATCGATCCCTCAAACAAACAAGACTGAGCATCGAAGGAGTATATTTTGACGAGAGTGTCGTTTTGCAGCGTACTGCCACGGGCGGAGCAGCCTGTCATCGCTGTGCTCGTACATAACGGGCGACGCGCTGCTGTACTCGATGTTCCGGGAGGAGGCGACTTCGGTGGCGTGTCCTTTCCACGGGCCGATGACGTTCACGTACAACCGGGGCCACGGCAGGTGCTCCAGCCCCCTCAGCAACGTCGACACCTGCACCGACGAGAGCCGGCTGCTGTTCAGGTACCAGGCCTGCCCCGATGTGCCTGCCTCCGAGAGTACAGGTGAGTTCCTTTTCTAAATCGTACCCGATCCTCCCCCGACATCTCCCAACTCCTGTTCTCGTGTGCTGGAATGTCTGTTGAATCTTATCAATACGTCTGATTGATTTACATACTGGTCGGATATGGTTATACACTACTATTGCGCAACAGTGGGTGTTCACTTGAGAATGAGTAGAATATCCACTATCTTGGTTGGTACATTTCCGTTTAGATGATAAATAGTGAAATAAACACTGATAAATCAACCAAAACTCCTATTTTATGTATTTAATTATATACTATTGTGTCAAGAAAAACAAAGTTTACTATTTAATACAGCGAATATCCACTGTTGATTATTCTCGCGATTCTCACTAACTCATTATAGATATTTACTATTGATAGTAATTTGAAACTATAATAATTTAAAACTACTCTTTGTTAGTAAAAATTGCATGGATGATAAATGAGAATGATTATTCCTCCAAAAAAGTGAAATATTCACTATTTATGACTGCAATCTTCTTTTTTTCACCAATAAATAGTGTAACATATCACTTATAAATTAATCAATATACAAAGAAATAAAATTAATTTATTATTCCATCAGTTAACTATGAACTGTTTATCAGTCATGCGATTTTCACTATTCGATTTTCACTATGCGATATTATTTTTAATCATATCAAATTGAGTATATAAGCTGGATAGTCAACTGGAGGACATAGTCAGCTTCAGCTCTTAGGTACTATGAGGAGAGACGCGAGCTTGTCGCTTTCGAACCGGGATAAATATTAGCCGACACCGCGATTCAAAATTCGCTTTCCGACTGGTCATATTGACTTCCCGGCTGTTTGAGTTGGATCATCATCGAGATAATCCACCAGAAGCGACATCCACATCTCCGAGAACCATTGAACCGAACGTGGGAAGTAACGATAACTACACTGCCATTCGAGCGGCGCGACTAGGTGCGTGTGTGTGCGCGCTTCAATAATCCGCAATGAGCCGGATCGAATGTAATTCAATCGAACGTCACCGGTTGGCAGGTGGAAAACACAGTCGGGAATGGGGGAGGCAGGTGTAACACTCGTATACATACTCAAACAGCCGGGCGTCGCGCTCGCCGGCGGTGAATTAAGGGACACACACGTACGCGCGAGAGCGGCCGGGGGAGGGGGGGGGGAGCCGCGGGGACAAAACCACGAAACTCGGGAGCTGGGCAATTTGCTCTCGAGGCCCTTCAATTCCGTCGCAAAACACGCGACGCGGGGGAAAAACAAGCCGGTTCGGCAAAGCGAAGCCGCAAAGTTAGACGGAGAGGGGTGGCGGCACGGGGGCGGGTCGGTTGACGCGCGCTGCACAGTTCCCGGCTCGCCGCACCATTTGATTTACAAATCACCGAGTGATCGACACCGGTAAACACTTGTTTAATTGACTGCGAGCGGCCGGGTCCGGAACGTAACTTTCAAGCCCGGCCGCGGATCGATTGCGACAGCTTTGCTGTACGCCTCTCTCTGCCTCTCCCTCTCTCTCTTGTTGCTTCGCGGTTCTCGCCACTAACAAAATCTTGGATTTTCGCTTTGACATGCAGGACGCTGAGGAAAATCTGATTACGGATTTACACTATTTTAACAGAGCAGAAAAAAATATGGAAGTCGTTGTTACATTTCGTAATTTAAACTACTCGATATTCAGTAAAGCTTACAATATTATCCCATAAGTTACATTTCATGATACCTGCCAACTATGTCAATTATTGTAAGCCTCACTATTTCATAAGCTTTCCACTATAGTTCCACTCGAGTGTACAATTATTGTACATTGAACGTTACTAAATTGTCCATGGAACATTGTTGTGAAAATAGATTATAAATGAATTAATTAATAGATTATTATCGACATATCTATACAATTCTGTATTCATGGGTTGTCGGTACTATACATATGCACAGTTTGAATATGTTCAAATTCAGATTGGTTCATCAAATCAATTAGTACTAACTTTACCATGAATTTCACATGGCTAATATATTGTACTCAAGAATTCAGCGTTGCATAGTTGATGGAATGACTTTTCCGTCGAATAGATCTTTTTTGGATATCATTCAAGGTAACTCTTTTACACGATAAAGCTAAAGCTTATTGGAATTTGATTTTATAGACCATGTCGAGCTGTGCACCAGATAGGATCGAGTACAAGATTTCGCAGCATTCAAAGTATTTCCGTACAGGTTTTCCTTCTTATATTTCGGAGATCAATTTTCCAGAGAAACATTTTTCCTCCTCGGAAACAATACACCTGAGCGAGATTTTTTCCTTCACGAAATTCAACCAAAAAAACATCTCTTTGAAATACCGTCTGCGGAAGGTCAGATGTCTTCGCAACGATATTCATAAGAAAGCGATAAAATTTCGTACTTTGTACTCGAAAAATCGCGAGTTCTCTTGATTTTCACGCCCGGCACTCTTCCGCCGGGCTCATCCCCCCGGAGATTAATAAACTTTTCGAATATAATAAATCACGCACGTATCTATATTCTGGCGCGAAGCGTCGAAGTTACTAAGGGCTCAAAATTACTTTTGATCAGTTGCTATCGAATAAACGAAGATTGATGTTAATCTAACGATATGCAAAGTAAAAAAGTTGGCCGGCAACAAGCGCAGTTTGAAAGGGCCGCGCGCTTCATTCAGGGCGCAACTTGAGCCGCCGCGCCGGTCGAGGGAACGCTCGCTCGCGCGGGCGCAAAAAAAGAGGAGAGAAAGGAAAAAAGCCCTCGCGCGCTCGCGCACTCGGCCCGTCGTAAGTCTTCAATTAACGAAGTTGCTGGTCTCATTCGGGCAAAGTGGAGGGTGGCAAAAAAAAAGAAATTATTCTTGCAAGGGGGTGGGAGGGAAAAAACGGCGGGCGGGGAAAAGCGGGCGGAAAACGCTTCCGCTTCGGGCGCGTCGATGGCTCGAGCTCTCGCGTCACGTTTTTCGCTCTCGCAAATTGCTGGACTCGAGTCGCGCGCGCGCGAGAGAGCGACAGGTGAAAAAAGAGCAGCGCGCGAGCACCTCCTCGAGGTTGTGCCGCGGGGGTGGGGGGGCGCAAGAAGTAGCCGCCGTCGCCGACGCCGCCGGTAACCTCGGCGCGCGGCCAACTTTTTCGCAGGCCCGACCGAACGAGCTCGAGCGAGAGATGTGATTTAGATATCAGAGAGCATACGTCGGGCCCTGACTCTCCCCCTCCCATAGGAGAAAGTGTGGCTACGTGCGAATGCGACCCTCCCGACCCTCCGTGCGCTCCCCCCATGCTGTTGGTCTGGACTGCTACGCCGAGCTTACCCCCTTTTCTCGGGGCGAAATGAAACGAGAGCGCGAGAGAATCAAAGACGATTGTGCGCGTTGCATTGGTGAAACGGGGGGAAATTTGAAGGGTAGAATCGGAGAACATGAGAGATCCGATGACTGGTTGTTACCGGGTTCCGATTCGTGTTCTTGAGAACACTACTCGTATTCGATTCGATGGGATGTGATGATGAAGTTTCGGACGGTGGAAAGAACTGTTTGGTATAGCGATTTTCTCAACAGGAAAAAAGGTACGCGATCTCTCGGCTACGCGTATGAGAAGCTCGATTATTGTTAGCGAGCGCGCGCTTCTCAGGGCATATACACAAGTTAAACGGTATGATAATAGAAGCCGTTGCCTCCACTTCCTAACACGATAATATATGAATTTTGATTTTTCCCAACGAAAATTGATAATTTTAAATACTGCAAAACATTGGCAAAGCTGAGGCAAAGAAAATAGGATCATTATGAAATATTCTCGAGGTGAATCTCATCCCAGTGTGACAATTTCGGACAACAACGAACAATACGAGAACCGGCAAAAATCGCGGCCAACGCTTCAACTCAATCCTTGCAAGTGCGCGCTTGCGACTCTCGAGTTTTCCCTCTGGCGAACGTACGCTTGGCAATAGCTCGAAGGCGAATCAGGCGCAAGCATCGGATCGAATCGAGAGCCGCGCGTCCGAGCCAAAATCCCAAGGAGCCGGCTGCCAAGTGCAACACGACGAGACGCCGCGGTGGCGGCGGCCGGGCGAAAAGCAGACGCGCCGCGAAAGAATCGCTGCAATGAACTCCGACCCAAGATAGCATCGCTACTTACGCGCGACTTTTTCCGCTTTGCTGCGGCTTCTTGCGATAATTGTTGCTGCTGCTGCACGCCCCAATGCTGAAGCTCGATTCTTTTTCTTCTAACCCTGCGGTTGGTGCATTTTGGTTAATTGCGCCTTCATCCTCTGACTCGTTAGACCTTGGGCTGCGCGTCAATTAACAACGGGATTTGATGGTCCAAGCGCGGTAGGGAAACTTTGATGCTTGGCACAATCGGAACCATTCGATTCGAGGGAATCCGATTGCAGCTGGTGGATTTATACGAGTCGCGAGTCACATTGTTCTTGCAGGTGAAGGGAGTTTAGCTAAAACGGATCGGAAATTTGATTTTACCGAGAATTCGTACGCCATATGTAGATTATTTAAAAATCTTTGAGATTCAGAATTCCAACTGATTTTTTTTCGAAGTATCATTGATAATATACTGATTTTGAATCAGTTTAGCATAACTTCTGTTACACTGAATAATATATTATCAAATAACACCAATTTTAAATTATCATATTCAATGGCTAATTTTATTATTGAACGTTCAAAAATTTGAAATTGACGATTGTAGAAAATAATGAAAGAATTTGCGTGATCGAAGCACCACATTATTTATTGTACCACAATAGTTTTTTTTTCTCTTTGTAGAATTGTGTCAGACATTACTCACAGCATCATTCATGTATAGAAACCAATGACAAATCGATACTATCAATCAATTTCCTTATACCGATGTCAAACGACTTTGTAAAAGTATTTCACTGGGCAATGTTATCGAATTCTCATGTGGTAGAAAAAAAAATTGTAAAATATTATTTCAAAATCCGATTGAATACAGCGATTTTGCTGGTACAGTGGACTTTTTGCGACCCACTGGAAGAGATCCGATAGGCATCAAATAAATACGTTCCCAAAAATGGAATTTTGGTTCAAGAGAGAAAATCTGCTTGACGCTATGACAAGAAGATCTCTTCCCCCGCTGACCGCATCCTTCAATGATCGAAAGACTCTCTCCTTGGTCTAGAAGAAAATTTTCTCATTACAGCACCGAGGAGATGTTGCTTTCTCAACCAACATTTCATTTTTACGAAGAATCAAAATTCCCAATTGGCACCATCGGATTACGGTCGTACCAAGTTTCAAAGTTTTCCGATGAGAATGCAGGCAAATCCGTCCTGCGATGTTCACCAGTTCGTCTGAAATTTTCAGTTTTCCCTCGCGATTATATGCTGCGCCAGAAGAGAAACACAGACAACGAGAGAGTAGAGCTGGCTAGATATCCGGTTTCCCAGCACGCAGGCGCTCATGACACGTGCTTCGGCTTTATGAAATTTTATTCCACCCGCGCGGCTTCACGTGCGCCGAATGCGTTTGGCCGCTTTTGCTTTAATAAAAAGAGCCCTTCCCTTGTTTTTTTTGCCCGGTTTTCCCAGAGCAAATGTCGGACGCATTGCACGAGTCGGTTCTCGGTGTTTGCGCAACAACAAGTAGCCACCGGTGTGGAAAAAACAATGGTCGATTTCACGATATGCCTCAGGCAAGAATTTGTTTCTTATACACTTTGCTTCCGAGAGACTTCTCGTGGATTACGTAAGGGAAATTCTGATCATTTACAAATCAACCCTCTTGTAACTTGACACCTCTCACTTCTGAATCACCTGTCAAATAATGCGGGAATTGTCTTTTTCGTTCCAGATTAGAAATCTAGGAAAAATTTAGTGTCGAAATACGTGTACTTGAAATTATAAATTAAGGCCTCACGTACACCATTCTTGCTTTAATTACTTTGTGAGTCTTAAGGAGCCCAAACCATCTCACATAATGAAAAATTCGTGTTGAAAAATTCCCTTCTGGATTGGCCCTCAAAGATCGACCGTTTAAATATATTTGAATTATGGAAGATGCATATTACAACATTATCGTTATTTTCCATTCATGATTCGAAATGTACGGGAAATTTCTCGTATGAATACATATACTGGAAATAATGAAGATTGGTCTTACGTGCTACGGAGCAACTGCCAATTAGTTCATCTGGCGATGGCGGGAAACATCGCTCATTGGCACTATTTTTTTTTTAACTAAGCCTCTTGAAAAAGCATACTTCTAATACAGATAACAGTGATTTTTCCCATTGCTCCAGAAAAAAACGAAGAAAAGAATACTTTACAATAAACCTTCCATGCATAACAGCATTGCATCCGAGTTCCTCGAGACATGCCAGAAGTGCGTACGCCGGTCCCCCAAAGGGCGAAAAAGGAACAATACCACGGCGCATTCGAGCCTCCGAAGCGTACCGCGCCAACGTCGCTCGATCATCTCGGCCGAAAAGTACCGTGGGCGAGCTTGCGCCGCGTCACGCGTGTCTCGTAAACATATACGGCGATGGAAAAGAGTCGAATCGGACGCGTTTCTCGGACTCTGTCCAAGTTAAATAAATCCCGGCGGAAGCGGTTGATCATGCAAGTTGGGCAGCCTCGAGTGGCGTATAAATCGAGCCGATCGATATGCCCGAGGAGCTTCGAGCGTCGCGGGTACATAGGGAACGAGGGCGAAAGAGCTAAGCGCAGCAGCAGCAGTAGCAGCAACGGCGATCGTTATCGGACGACGGCTTTGACGCGCGCCCATTTCCTCCGGCGCGCGATTACAGTTGCGCGTACAGGTACGTGTACGTGCGATAAGAGAAGGGGGGAGACAAAGCCAGCTAGAGGGGCTCTCGGCAAACGGAGGGGGCGAGATAAAGAAGCTTGGATTGGGTGAAATTTTTTTTTTTTCGAGAGAGAGACCAGCACAGTTCTCCGTCGAGTGGGTCTGCGCAATTTGAATGGCGTAATGGCTCTCCCCGGCTCGAGCAATCTTGCTTCATTTGCACGCGATCGCTGCGACGCACGATTGGACACTTGTTTCACTGTACCCCGAGGGAGAGAGAAAAACCACTCGAATCAACCGTGGCGTATGCTCGATATAGTGGGATCGAATATTACAATAGAGCAGAGACATTTTTTCGAGACTTTTAGGTTTTTTCGCGTGCACTGGGTTGTAGATCAAATAACGTGTTTTCGCTACTTCCGTTCAGGTTCATTGTTTCGAGAGAGAGACATATCAACATCGAGAGATTCAGCGTTTTCGATATACGCAGATATATACGTTACCATCGTTGGGTGACGTCACACCGACTATACATTCCATCGTGTCAGCTCGAAATTTGGATTAATTGAGAAATTGTAAAAAATGAAAGAGGATTTGTATTTTCTCCATTATACTACAACGAAACTTTTAGAGGTGGATAACTACATTTAGAGGTGGATATAGATGAGGAAAAATTTTGAAATTTTACTGAAAAAAAAACAAGCAATATATTATCCCAAAAAATGGTGGATATAGTCTCACTTAACCGTAATTCATTCATAGTTGGTAGCATTTAATCATCTCAAAGCCACACTGGCACTCATCAATTCGAGAGAAAATTAACAAATTCGCGTATCAAAATGTGACATGGTATAGGAGAGACAGCAAAACGATTTAGTTTTGATTTAAACGATAATATAGATTATAATGAATTGAGAATATAAGTTATACAATATAAGAATATAAAATAATGTGTGTGTGTGTGTGTGTGTGTGTGTGTGTGTGTGTGTGTGTGTGTGTGTGTGTGTGTGTGTGTGTGTGTGTGTGTGTGTGTGTGTGTGTGTGTGTGTGTGTGACATTTCTCATCCTATAATTCGAATGACAATATTTTTCCTTATTTGTGAGCTTCAAAATAAGTTAGTAAGTTGTGGGTAAATCTAGTATACAACAAAAGAAATGAATAAATACACAGCGTTACCGAATAAACTTGATTACTATCGATATGAAATAGAGATGAGATGCAATGAAATATCAACAGCAGAATTGAGTACTTGTAAATTTGAACTGAATCCAATTGAAAATCAGAAAAATGCATTACTTTAATTAGTATTGACTGAAATGAAACTTAAAATGTGGTGAAACTGAGAGAAATTGTGCTTTTGTTGTACTTGATTTGAGTTGAAGGAGATCGTTTTTATCGTGCGAGAGCGAATGAAAGGTATTCGAAGTGCGAAAGTAGTGAGTACAGCACGTGTGTATGTTGTCTGTTCAGTGGAGGAGCTCGAGTGCCTGGCGACGTGGAAGGAGGGGAGCAACCGGTACCTGGTGGGCCGTCTGCACAACGGCCACTCGCTGAGCAACGAGGACCGCTACCGGTGCTTCGTGTACGAGCGGGGCGGCCAAGGAGTCGCCGGGCTGAACAGAGCCGCGGCTGCTGCCGCCGCGGCGCTCGGCATCGCCAGCGTCCTCGACCACGAGATCACCTCCGCCGCGGCCAGGCCCATCCCCGAGGGCTCGCCCGAGATCTACAAGGTCGCCCAGAGCGGCGACGCCACTTGCAACGGACTCTTCAGCCCGCTCGAGGGCTCCAGGACCATGACCCTCACTAAAGGTCAGTCGCACATACAACAGCTCAGTCACCAACCTCCCCAAATCACACATGGCCAATTAATTTAATGCAAAATAACAGACATTTGTAGTTGATTGAAGTATCTAGAAAAAATCGTATTCAAATAGAAACATTTGAAAAGTTTGTATCTACTAGTAGCCATCAATATTTGCATTTGATTAAAGTATATGGACATTGTATTTGATTACATTTAATTAAATACACGTACTTAGAATGCAAATACTTTATGCCAATTCAGATACACGTCGGGATATCCCAATTAATAAAAATATTCGTATTTCACAACCATCTCTCCTTGTATACTTGAAATTACGGATATGGACTATAGCTTTTCTCTAAAAAGTCTACATTTTCACACGAAGCTATAACATGAGCCTCGTACAATTGACTAGTTACACGAAAATTGAAGGTATCGCAGCCGATGAATTTTCCTTTACTGAACAGAGAAAATCCGATATAGATACCAAATCAATTGCAGAATTCCTGACGGTATCAAGCATAAAAGTTTTTCCGATGTGCACAGAATTTCCGTCTCGAAAAAAATTCAACGCCCCGCTGTTCGATCACCGATCGAACAATTTTTACCTTTCGGTATCCGCTTCTCGCTCGTGAAACCAAACGCCTCTGTCTATATGCCGTGTCAGCCCGAACTAGTATTTGGACGAAACTACTTCGACTCTCAATTTTGAATGCAAAAACGATAAAATTCTTGTGGGCTTTCAATCCCCGAACTCCCGAATAAGAGAGACACACTGAAGTCCTCCATCCAATAATCTAAATTCGTAAAGTCGGACATAAGTTTTTCACCAACATTCTAGTCTAATGCCAGGGTATTACAGATGGTAATGGTCATTATATTTTTACCGTATACTTTAGTACGATATGGTTGCACGGTTAGGTGATACAATTCGGTATATCAAAATCGGTACTGTAAAAACACAAAAAAAAACACCAGAACCTATAAAGTCATTTTCATCCTTTTCTGTGTATAAAAGATAATTTTGACCTTCCAGAAATAATATTCATAAAAAACTTTAGTTTGAAGAAAATCACTATCTTGTTAAGATTCTCCTTTATCGGGCAATAGAATAATTTGAAATAAATTTTAAACAGTAGATGAACTTTACAATAATTCACATTCTGAACGGTTGCCATGGGCTACATGTAAGCTCTAGTTAGAAGTTCGACTCGGAAAATTTAGTAACGTCCATTATGTCGCTGCTACTTCAAAATGTTCAACTCTGCAGAGTCATGGCTATGATCCGGACTTCTCTCACTTTAAAAATATTATCCCGAACGTCACGGATTTCCGGCGTCAAATATTCGTCATGGCGTGCTTTGTAAAAAAAAGTGCAGAATCACTCAGGCGGGGGTATGTATCCTCCGTGTTTGCACTAATTTCCATAGGCCCCCGTATTACCACATTCACATCGGTGATTTTCTAGCCAGCGGAGAGAAGGCTAATTGGTATCGACTGGCAGTTAAGCCGCGCCCAACCAGATTTCCCCGTTCGCTTCTCTTAATTCGCCCGTTCGTTTCCCTGTTTCTCTTTGGCCCCGCTCGAAAATCCCGCGCTCGCTCGTGATTCTCCACGCCGCGCGGGCAGCCGGATTCCCGAATATCATCCGTTAAATATAACGCGCTAGTTTTCAAAATCGCCCTCAAACGGCGCGCCACTCTCCCCCCCGGTACCTTTTGATCCCAATCAAACGATCGTCGCTCCGGCCACGCTGCAACGTTGATAATCCGCGAGCACGCGGGACGGACGATCGCGCGTATACGTAGTAATCCGAATGTATGAAATACGAAATTCGTGAAACTGCGCTCGGAGGACTAGATTTCACCACGCGAATTCTCCCCTTATTATACCTCGTTAAGTCCCCCCTGCCCACTCGTCCCCTACGAATTAGTGCGCGCGGGCGCGCGACCCCTTGACCCGAAATCTTAATTCCCGCAACCCTTTGCCCGTTTATGCGGGTATATTTTACGACGCCCGGCGCGCCCGGAGATTGCTGCTGAAACAGGGAGGAGGAAAAAAAAAACAATAAAAGCGCCAGGTCGAGAGGAACGAGAGTTGGGAGTATAGTAAGAAGCCGTGGGTGGCCGGGGAGGGAAGGGTGAAAACGATAAAGACAACGGTAGTTTATACACTTTTTTTACGATTTCATCGTCAGCATTAAGGCACGAATTAGCGTCTTTACGATGCAGAGAAGGGGACGGAAACTCTCGAGGCAGGGGCAGAGGGAGAGAGCGAGAGAGAGAGGGATAGGTCCCGAACAATCTTTACGAGCTCGCGAATTTGTATCTGTCGTACCCTTTTCCGCGGGCCGTCTCTATTCCACTCTCCCGTGCCCATTCCGCTCGCCCAGTTCAAACTTCCTACTCTCGCTCCTCCCACTCTCTCCGTTCTCGTACTCTCTTCACTTCCTTTACCGTAAATTTTTTCTTGTACGTGCTTTAATTAATCTTCCCGCACATTCTTCCAATTTACTCTTCATTTTTTTCTTCTCCTCCATGTACTCTTTCTCCTCTCTCGGCTCGTTCTGTTCATTATTTAATCCTTGTCCGAATGATTCTCCCACTCCGATCTATCATCCGCTGTACTACCGTTCGATTTTTCGCTGGAATAATTTGTTCCCTTTTCCGGATTTCAATTCAATCTGGCTATTAGATTTTCATCCTGGATCAAATGCCTCTTCTGGAAACTAATTCAGTTCGAAATTAGTGAAATATTTATCTTTTTTGGAGCGTAAAGTTCTTTTCTACCGATGAATAGTAAAATCTCACTGAAGAGTTAACCAAAACTCTTGTTTCATGTAAATTGAGCATAGAAACTATCCACTCTAAAAAAAAATATCTTTTTGAAAATAAAATCCGTTTGTGAATGTTATTCCTACTATCGCAAAAGTATCAAATTTTTGTTGGAGAAGAAAAAGCAGTTTGACACGCTATTATAAGCAAAGATTTATTCTACTACCTCTAGAATCGAGAAAAGAGATTTGATACGTTTTATTAAGGCGATTACTAATAGCCAATACGTTGGAAATTAGAAATATAATTGTCGACTCCTGTTTTTTATGAAAAAAAGCAAGTAATACATAATACACATAACAGATTAATAATATAAAACGTATTTAATTACATAAATTTAATTAGTTCATCACTAATATTTGAAAACATTCATTCAGTATCTGTTCATCACTGTCCACAGTGAGGTGGATCCAACCCTTGACAAAAATTGAGGAATAAACAAACTCAATAATAATTCAAACTGCTACATTTTAATTAGAATTTCAAGGAAAAGTGAAGCAAGAAAAAATAAAACATAGAAAAAATACAGAGCGGTACAGAAAAACTGCAATATCCGCGGATGAACATAAGATTCCCCTCCATCTTACCGAAACAACGGATATTCCTCTTTTCAATTTTCACTATTCGACGTATATTGTTATGCGACGATCCGCATTGTTCGCAAGATCAAAAATATTCCCTCGCTGCACATGCACCGACATGCAAGCCGATTCCCAACTGTGCATCTGTTGTTTTCATCCAGTCTACGTCCCGGGCGGTACGTGGATAGGCAGATATATAACTCGAGCAGAGTGAGAGAAGGAGAGAGTGGAGCTGGTTTCCTTACGTTGGGTAGAGTCGGCCCTGTCGGCTGGCGCGAGCGAGCGAACTTATCGAGCGAGAGCCACTGAATTATTCTCATTCTTTCCTGGCGCCTCGATAACAATGCTTTTACGTGCCATAAAACCCGGCCGATTCACGACCAAGCAAATTTTACGCCCCTCGGGAGGAAGACGACTCGATACATCCCGCTGCCGCCGCCGCCGTCGAGCGGCAAAAACTCACGACTGACAATATAAATATACGTACCCGTTCGTATCACACCGCGGATCCCCTCCTTGAATTTGACGAATTTGTAATGCGCTACTTTATTGCCCGGGATGGCCTCTATCGCGGGTCATTTCGATGGGAAACGAATTTGTTTTCTTCTTTTTATAGAAAATTGGTTTCGTCCGAATTGTTTTTGTCCCGAGCGAGCGAACGGCTTTACTTGGGCTAAAAAAAAATCACCTCGGTAAAATTCACTATACTGTTGTATGGTAAAATATATTGGTTTCAACAATTTTTTTCCTGTTTGGAAGAATGATTTTAGAATCAGAACAATGAGAAATTCAAAGGATAACCGAATATTCAATATTTAGGCGACGAACGGTTGCAACTCGTTCTGTAATTCTGTAAGAACTCGCCGGAACCAGCTCAAAAGCCACATGACGTTGAAAGTATAAAAAAAAATATAAAAACATGAAAAAAAATGTAGTAGACAATACTAAAAATATTGTAACGGAGATTATTACTCATATTCAAAATCAGAATATTCTCTTAATTGAAACTGCAACAACGGATATCTAGGACATACTGGAACAAAATGCATACAGTTGATTTACACCGAGATTCACTGCATATTTCTCTTGATGTAGTACGCGTGTGCGCGTTGCTATAGAATCGCTGAAAAAAACTTGCCGGAGAAAACAAACGGCGAAAGATAAACATGAAGGAGGAGGAGAGCAACAAAAAATAGAGTCGCGAACGAAACAACAGCGTGTTTCCACGGACCAATCGTTCTCGCGCTCGGCAAATAAAATAAATCCAACGTATACACGCGCTTGCGCTCCGCGGAATCTCAAAACGTAATCATCTCGATTTTGCTCCCCGCGTAAAATAGCGCTGCAAAAAGGCGGGAAGAATCGAGAGACGGACGCGCGAGCGTGGCTGATGAAATTTTTACCGCGCGCGCACATACGCACATAGCCATACACTACTCGAAAAACGCGATTTTTTTTTATCGTCGGCCGACACTTTGTCCGCGATAAAAATACGCCGGCAAGACGTGCGCCGATAAAAATTCGAGAAACACGTTTGTGTGTGCGCGTGTGCACTCGAGGCTATGTATGGAAAAGCCGGGCAGCCGCTCGACGAGGAACAGCAAAGTGTGCAGTATACGCGCGCCGGATTGAGATTCGATTGGGACGTTTTCCGTATTTTCATACGGGATATACGTTGCGATCAAAGGGACGTATATGAAACGTAAAGCGAGGCCGACCGGCCGTCCGTCCGATGCGCTATATTCCCCCCATAACTATTTTCTTGATTTACCGCGTTTCGATGGGGAGCCGCCGCCGCTGCTGCTGCGCGCTCGTGTAAAATGAATTATTAATCGGTGTGTATCGATTGGTCGAAGATACGCACGATAATATCCTGTAATCCATTCGGGCTCGTTCAGAATTCAATTTAGCTGGAATTTAGTGAATTTATAAGAGCAAAACGCGCGGACGCGTTGTAAATAGTAAGCTCGTTGTAAATCAAATGCGGCGGAACAGTTTTGTGTATACCTGTGTCTGAGTGTATGTGTGTTTTGCCCAAAGCACTTGGACGAAAACAATATTTCGCCGTTAATCATATTCATATTATAACAAGTTTGTTAGCAAATCCAGACGGTCGCAAAGGGCCAGTTATTTACGATCAAAGTTCGCTGCGCTAGTCTGTCGCTTTGCCGGCTTGGGAATTACCGTTGGTATTGGATGGAAATAATTCGAATATCACTAGATCAGACTGGTCGATATTGTTGGGTATAGATTCCAAGTGGCTTCGGCTTTTGGCCTCCGGCTTTCGGCTTCGGTCGGTGCCGCAACCATATCCGAGGCTAGATGATTTTTCATCATTTTTTCTGGGTTCTGTCGTTCTAAAGTAGATCGATTCTATTCTAGACTACCCATAAGTACTTGAAAAGGAAAAAATAAAATTTGACCAGGTCAAGATGTGCACACAAACACATGTCGAATCTATCGAAATCAATTTTGCTCGGTTTTTTTATCTCATATTGCTTCGAAAATGTACGGTTTTCTTGAGCATATTGCAATTCACTTATAAATATCTATTGATCTGAATTGATCTGATTTTTTCAGATTTTTCCTATTTTCTTAGATCCAATTCAGAAGTGATTTATATATTGTCGAGCCGTAAGGGCCAATGCAAAACATATCCAATTGGAATTATTTCATAGAAGGTACAGTCTCATCGGGTGCGCAACTTTTGTAGATTTTGGTATACTGACTATTGTCATACGAGTCCCAATGGAAACGAAATTCCCATATATCCCATACAGCCGCGCCGGTTTCGTTTGGTATTCGGAAATACTTCGAATACATTCGTGTATAATCGCAAAATAATTCGTGATCCAAGCATCGCTGAAAATAAACATTATGTCTCTCTGCTAGGCCCAAGGTCATCGAGTATACGCGAGAAGAAAGTATAGAATCGGGATGAGAACCGCGGCGACCGTCGCGCTGCATCCGGCGCAACGATTATACCGGTGAGTGCGAGTGCAATATCGAGCGTTGAAAATCCTCCGGCTGCTTGGGTGCACCGCGTAGATGTTGTTCCGGCATACATCGCCCAAGTGGACAGCGACGCGCATTGGGCAGAAAGACACACGCGCGGGGCAACCCCGAGCCTCTCGCGATTCAATAGAACTGCAGCCAGAGGATGCGCCAGCGATAAGGGATTCATGGCTCCGGACGATCCTCGGGCTAACTCGCACCCCCCCCCCCGAAGCTAGCACTGTTGTATGATAGATGAGCCCCACCGGAATATACACCGAGGCACGAATTTCCCGAACGATGTGTAATTATGTTGAATCGCGCGTTACTTTCATCTCTCTCTACTTTTGTACGTATGTATCTGGAGTTGTGGGGGTGGGCATTCACTGGCTTGACCGCGAAATTGATTCTTCCCTCGAGAGCATTCCCGTAATGCTGCAAGTTGACTTTGAATGGCTCGAGTTATGCTCGAGTGTGATCATAACGATAGTCCTCGAAAGATGGAAATCTTGCTAAAAATATTGCCTATTAATATACGCTACTTATGAGCGCGATAATCGTTTTCAGTTATATTTTACACCTTTTTAAGCCTAATAAATAACCTATTCGAAATGAAAAACATAGTCGTAATAACACCAAGAATCAATTGAAAAACAAATTATCTATATTTACAAACACTTCCAATAGAAATACGAATATTATAAAAATGTTGTATTTATTAAATACTTGTCATACAATCATGCAGGGACATAATTAACGTGAAATCGCATTGTCGTACTGTTGTAGCGTCATCGCCAGGCAAGTGTTGGTTCCCGACTTGGCTCACCGGCAAGACGAGCCTGACTTGGCACACCCTGGACATGAGCCGGTCGTACACGTTCCATATGAGCAACGCGTCGCTGCAGACGATAAGGTCGAACGGGAGCGCGAGGAGCTCCGACAACCTCGACTCTTTGAACCTGCCCGGCGAGGAGGAGCACAACGTCAAGATACTCTGCAACAGCGTCAAAGTCGCCGACGTCGAGCAGAACATCTTCATGATCGTCGCGCATTACACGGTCGGATGGTGAGTTGGTTCGATAGAAGCCCCAAAAGAAAAACTGCGCTCGGCGACGAGGCTCGCCCGAAATTTTGGCGATGCCGTTCGGAGAAAAGCCGAACCTTCGCACGGTCGGCTCGAGAGACTACGCTCTAAATCTGGAACAGTTAAAAACTAGTATTTATTGGTATAAAAATTGCATAACTGGTGAAAATAGGATATATTGACTAAAACATAGTATTAATTTAATGAAAAATGAAAAAAATAGTAAACTTCTATTAAATTACTGGAATATTCGTAAGGTTTTACTATTTTTCAGTTAATATATCTACTGTTTTTATCATTTGTACAATTTGTATACTTACTAATAAATAGCATTTTTTCACTAATTTAGATTTAGAGTGTAATAGTCATACTCATGAAACAAAACGCTAAATCGTCATAATTTCACCGATCTTATATAAATTCAACTTCGAGCTTGCGTAGCTTGTAAATGTGGGTCGCGAGTCCTTCGGCACAACAGGGACTGTGGTGCGTCGGTATAGAGGTTCAGCTTCTAGAGCCAAAAATTTCCCAGAGGTAAAATGTATTATGAATAAAATTAAACCGACAAATTACCAACTCGGTTGAAATCATATTCGAGCACGCGATGCAAAAATGAAAATACATTTTGTGAATATATCTCGAGAAATAAAAATGAAAAGAAACTCCAGTAAAAACAAGTGGAGTGTCAGTCAGTGAATAAAGCTTTAGATATCCCGGTGAAATTTACCGTATTTTCTTGTAAATTTTAAAATGATTTCTCTCAGCGCATTGACCAGTGCATAACCTTTGGATCACATCAATTACATTGGAACTTTGTAAGTCGGTCTCCCGGATGCTAGCTAATAGTCAATATCCATAAATTTATACAGTCTATAAAATTCCCCTCGTGAGAATCTGTCTGAGCATTTTTGATTCTCAGCATCAACGTGGTTGCGCGAAGAGGAGAGAAGGCTATTTTTATTTTTTACAAAAATTCTTCTATCAAATTGAGACTTGTTTCGAAGGTACATTTGATTTCCCTTTTCTGTTGCGCAGTTCGACCCGTCACGCAAACCAAGTGGAGTTGAAGTGAAGTTTTTGTTCGAGATCAATCACGCAGCAAGAGCAATTTTTTATCTTTTTTTCCTCTACATAATTTGAGCCTTGAGCTCCACCACTAGAGCTTGAAACTCTCTCGCTCAGTTTAAACATTGATAACACAATTTCAAAAATAACAAATAATAAACCATTCAAATTGTTCCTTCTCACTCTCTCTCTCCCGTCTGATCAATCCGTAACAAACAGTATGTATACGTATAGGAAAAGCCATCGACATAGATGTACCGTTCATGAATACAATCGGATGAGTTTACAAAATATCCGGGTGAAATCAAAACGTTGAAGTATGTATGATTTTATATGCATAATCTGGATTTGGGTACCTTACAACCTTCTTTGCCAGAGTCCTATCGGGACCGGTGCAATCCAAAGCTCCAGTGGCCTCACTCCTCTCACGATACTATCAACCACAGATATTCCGGATAAGTATTGAACGATCGAGAGGGGGAAAAATAGAGTACAAGACTAGGCGAATTTCGGCTGCGACTGCCTGATTATATCTACCACGTCGGCGCGAAATTCGGGAGCGTAAAATCCCGAGCAACCGGGAATCGATCCACCTTCCAACAGAAAACCCGGACACTGTATTTTCGGCAAACCGCACACTTGAACCCGACGCGACGTCGCGTGAACTTCGCAGCGGTGTGCGCGTGTACAGGGGAAGCGGAGTAGCCCCCGGGTGACGAGTCTCATGCGATTATTAGCAGGGGAAGTGCATTGCAGGCCGCGGCGGCGTTGACTGCACATCGCGGTGTCACACCGGCCAGTCTATATCCGCGCGGTACACGGCCGGCACACAGCGGACGGGCCGAATATCAAATACGATTATCCCCGAAGCTGCGGTTGGGCGCTCGGCTGCGGCGAGGAAACTCGTTACTCCTTGATTTGCCGGCTCATCAGCCGGCCCGGCTTTCCATCTTTTCACAATCGAGTTTACGCGGCGCGGCAATCGCAATTCTGTATAACGCATCGCCCCTCTCTCGCCCGTCGTTTCCCACTGCACACGGCTCTCTTTGACCGACTGAGCGCTGGGATGTATAATATACCAGCACTCGTGTTCTCGTCGGACCGCCGCACATCACATTCGCGCGTATGGGGCATACTCCGAATCGAATCACGCGGTAATCCGCCTCTCGCCTCTTCGGATCCGTTTGACGGAATTTTTTGTTCCAAACGCCTTCCGGTCTAATTTGACGATGGGATTCTTTTGAATATTCGTCACTTTTTTGAAGCTCTGAAATCGAGGTTTTTTCTAATCACGCGCGGTCACCTACCCGACCCCCCCTCCCGATTCGCTGATGGAATTTCTTTCAGACTTCTTTTCGACTAATTTGGAGCATTAATTATTTTTATTATCAGTAGAACAGAGGTTTATTCTACAACGTATATTCGTTAGAGCAAAATTGAATTAACCTATTTTTTGACTTTTATTTTGTTTAAAATTAAAAAATTATTTGGAACTGATCGTGTCTTATTTTGATTTTGGAACTTTTGTAGATTATAGTGAATATTCACTCAATTTTCGTGAGATTTGATAATGTAATCTTTCAGAGAAAATTCACTCGAAGTAAACTTTTATGAACTCCCGGTAGAAGGTTGTATTATCAAATCTCATGAAATTCAAGCGAATATTTACTGGTGTTATGTAGACTATTTCACTGCTTACTTTACTACTCTACAGGTCATTCTCGCGCAGTAACGATTTATGAGAGTACGTATAATCATTCCAACGACCACGTTGATTATTATTCAAACTGTACGCATTGGTAAAAGTAACGGGGATTCTTTGGAAAATTATATTGTTTTCTAATTAAATTTTTTAAATTGAAATGGAAATTGCTGATTCAGTGGGTAGCCGCATTATTGGATTTATACATATTATAAATCTATAAAATCGGTAGATATTTACGAATATCTCGGTGGAAAATCGAAGCGTTAGCCTGAACGTCCGTATACATTTCACAAAGTTTCATCGTGGGATTGATCGCGCGCTCGCAACCGGAGGTCAAACTATCTCCTAGCCGTCGAAATTCACGAAATATTTCCACCAACTTTATTCATTGGAACGCTGAAAGAGAGACAGTGAGAGAGAGAGAGAGAGAGAGAGAGAGAGAGAGAGAGAGAGAGAGAGAGAGAGAGAGAGAGAGAGAGAGAGAGAGAGAGAGAGAGAGAGAGAGAGAGAGAGAGAGAGAGAGAGAAAGAGAGAGAGACAAAAAAATTGCACATTTGAGAAAAACCACGCGACAGCACAGCTTTAAATTCAAACTAAATCATCCCTCTTCTTCCGTCGACAATGACGGGATCTATCAATTTTTGCAAGATAAAAAAAATATACGCGCGCACCGACAAATGTCAATCAAAATTTGAAACTCAGTAGCTGGACGTCGTATGAATAATCGCACAGCAGGAAATACGTCGGGGCTATCTAATTCAACGAGTGAAATGATATGTGGATATTCTCGATTGCAGCGAGAGTGGCTACATGTGCATGGCGTTCTACAAGAGGGACGGCCACGTGGTGGAGCTGCAAACCGGCAGCACCGTCTCGAGGATGGAGGAGGCCTGCAGCGCGCCCCACTACTCGCAGAGGACCGTCCCCTACGTCACCTTAGTCAGTGAGTACCTGTTGCACTTTTTATTTTTTGCCTTCTCTCTTTCCACCTGATGTTTGCCCGATGATACAAGCTGATAAGCAGGGAGTTGCGGCTCCATCCATCGCGATAGCTCAGTTTTTCTTTGCCCGACAAAATCCGTCGCACTCCGTTTGAAAACGTATGAATGAGTGAGATGTGGTCCGAATAGCTTGAATGGCAGAAGAAAGGCTACCGTGTCAAAATATGGTCTGGCATTTTCAACCAAGACTTTCATCCAAGGTATAGGTGCACTCAATACGGCCCACGCAAGCCCGAACAGTCCACACCTCGTGTTGAGTGTGAATTTCCCGATGCTTTTTGGGGGAATCAAACGTTTACTTGACACCTCCAAAATGAGCCATATCTGGTTTGGTCTGTTCTACACTAAGCGTTTGCGAGATATTGTCTTCTCATCGGTCTTGTAATGCCGAGAGAAAAATGAATCAGGAGGTGGACTGTATTGGGTATAATCTTGATATTCGTTGATAATAATTGAACAACTTTACTTATCTTGCAATGTTTCTCAGAGTATGGTGACAGCGATGATTCTTTATATTACCCTTGGAAACTAATTTAGATAATTTGTTCGTTTGAAAAAAGTCCCTTGAAGCTTCTTGTTGTTGCTACAGTGACTTAATGAAAGAGAATTTGAAATTCCATTGTCGAGGTTAGCTTTGCGTTGAACTGTCTACTATTGCCCCTACTGCAACAATAGCAAGAAGCTTCATAGTATTGTTTTTCAAACGAAGAAAATAAGGAAGAAGGTTGGATGAAACTCATGTCATATAAAGTCTTGAAATAGTGCGTGGATTCGTCATGCCAGACGTGGGCCAGACTTTTTTCCACATGGGCTAGCTGGAACATCCTTTTCGATACGCGGCACTCCATATACATATACGAGAAAATTGCGCGCAGCCTCAAACAGCCGCCGGAGCTACTTTAAAACACAACAACCACGGCTGTCCGTTTGAAAAACGACTCTCCGCACACACCGAGCAAAATGAATATAGCGCCCGCTCGTGTATAAATAGTTAGCCGGGAGCGTGTGTAAATATACATATACATACATACACCAGAAAATCGCGACCCGGTAGCTCGACGCTGCAAAGTTGCGGCTTATCGATCGGTTAACGCACGGCCCATAGCGCCGAATGAATAAACATAAATAGCTCGGCTCGAATCACATTAGCCGAAAGGGTGTTAGCCGAGTCACGTACATATATATTCGTACATACACGTATTCGCGCATGCAAAATTCGCGGAATTTCGCGGGCAACTTCATCAAGCCCGGGGAGGGGGAGGGACGTGTAATCCTCTTAAAACTCGGTGCAAAATAGCCCGGCATATAAATTATTAGCCGCGATCCATTAGGAAGCCTCTTTCGTTGTATTATTCGGACTCGGAGGAGCGCTTGACACACATATATACATATGTAGATGCCCCTATACCCCCCTCTCCTCGCGAATATAGCTCGGATTCGAAAAATCGCCGGATTCGAAGCCTCGGATTCCGCTCGATTTGCCTGCTCGGCCGCGCGTGCGCCGATAAAAAAGTTTGCCCGCGGCGCGAGATTTAGCAGTCGGAGCCGCGGAGAATATAGATGGTCCGGCGGGGTTAAAGCATGGATCCCGCCCGAGGAGAGTCTAGTGTCGGACTCGAGGAGATTCGTCGCGAAAATTACAGGGGTTATAGCGGGAGCGGTGGAGGAGGGGGGGGAGGGGGTAGCGATCGGGCGCCATGTAATTGCGCCGAGATTTGGACTCTCGGCTGATAACCCGAGCAAGCCTATACGTCAGCTGTACTCTCGAGTCGCTTGCCCGTTTATTGTGCTTCCGATTCACGTCCTTCACGGCGAATTTTTCCTCCTCGATCTTCCCAACTTCGCCATTATTTCCCGATTATACGTTCGACCGTCTCGACGGGACGGAACAATCGAGATGTAGGCACCGATGATGGATTCGGAGCTGCAGCTACTTGCTACGCCCGATGGACGATTGACAAACGGTACATCGTGCAACTGGCGGGGAAATATGCAACGAACGGATCCTGAAAAAACTGAAAATGTGAAGAATCCCGGGACGCGTGTCCACGAGTGGTCGTGGCGAGTTGCCGGCGCGACGATTGTTACACATTTGCACAAAATATTCAAATTTCAACGCGCACCAGTCGGGGATACGATATTTTACGTTATGAGTGCTCGAGTTTGAAGGACGTTTGAAAAATGCAAGCGCTGCGTGAAATGCGCCATTTCACGCACCGAATAACATAGAATAATTTTCATTGTTCCCCAGAACAATGACATGCGCATTGTGCACGATTTTGGGTATCATGTTTTGTCGAATTTTTTTTACCAACCCGTATAGTGTTTTTGATTTCCGTTGTAAAAAGAACGAGTGAATGAAGGGATATTTTTAAATATTTTATGTTGAATCAATGTAACGATTCTGGATTTTGCATGGAATTCACGTGGATGAAATGTTAATCAAGAGAGATATTTTCAACAGAAAACACTTTTACCCCCACGACCAATCGAAAGATCTTCTCAGAAGAAAGTTAGAAGCACACGGTGTCGGAGGAATGACACTCACAAACACAAGCAATGTCCAATTCAGCCAACTTCTTGCTCCGCTACTTATTCTCATTGCCATACTTTGGGCAAGAGTATGTACACGCGCCAGTTATTCCTTACAATAACCCACACTGCATTTCCGTCCAGCTCGTATACCCGCCACTTTTATAACTCTCATATTTCTCTCTCTCCCTCCCTCTCCATCTCTCTCTCTTTCTCTCTCTCTCACTCCCTCTCTTGTCCTCCCCTACTTCTAATTCTCTTACATTCTAATTAGCTCGTGTGTTTCCGTAATATGAATCCTTGGCGAGTTTAGGCTTTTCATTTTGATATTTTACGTGCAAAATATTTTTGAACGTTCAACCAATTCCACATTAGAATACGTTGAACAATAGTTTAGTTGTACATAATTTGTCACGAATGGAACGAATTGATGGAGTCAATATCAATCGTATTAATGAAATTTAGCTTAGTTGACGTCAATGTCCCGATAAACTCGCTCGCTGACCATGTCTGATCATGCCCGTCTTTTACTACTTGCCCCAATGCCACCACCCGCAAAACTGCAAAGTAGTATTTATTTTAGTAGCGGATCCCGAAAAGCTACGTTGTACATGAATTTTTTCCATCGACCAGCGGTACATACCTGCTTTTTTTATCTTGAAAATAACAATATAACGATAAAAACTTAAATTGGAAAAAACGATGGCTCACAAAGAATGTAGTTTTCCGCAAGATGATTATGATCACATCTCAAGGTTAGACAGCAAATTAATTGATTTATGAAATAAAATATTCTATGATATATGAATTATGTGATTCCAATTAAATCGAATCATTTTGGACAGAAGAAAAATCTTCAACTATTATTTGAACTGATGTTTGCTGACAATCAGGGAACTTCTTTGAACCTGAACTTTCAGTGTTATATAGAGAGTTGAACATTTCAGTTCCGTGGACCAAATTAAACCCCATTAGTTTATTAAACCTACTTTGAAACCCAAGTTGAATCGAAATCAAAACCCATAATCATCGAAAGCCTGGAAAGTCAGCTTCCACCATATGTTCAAGATGTTGAGAGAATAAATAAAAATAAAAAATAAAAAACCAAGATATTCGATGGAATAAAGTCATGGCTGGCGCAGTCTCCAGTATGGTAGAGAGAGACTTTTTAAGAAAGCCATCCGAGCTCTTAACAACCTACCCTCGACGTATAGGAGCGTTTTGTCCAACAATTTGACCCAGAGAAACTCTCTCTTTCTCCCGCTCTCCCGACCCACTCGATCCGGCGATTAACTATCCGGACCCTTAGAACAAAAAAACTGCGCCATGCACCTTGGCGCTAAAAAAGTGCGGTGCTTTGTCGGGGTAAAAAAAAAAACAAGAAAAAAAACTCCGCAGCCACTCAGCCTATATTTCGCGGGCGCGGGATAAAAATTCAGGGGAGCGCGTCGGGGAATTACTCAACGTCGCTCGCATTTTACGTATATACACGAGTGTACTTCGGCGACGCCGGGGAATAACGAGGCGGCCCCCAACTCCCCCGAGCAATTAAAGTCGACGGTCACGCGACAGCTCGCGATCCATCTGCACCCCGCTCTACTGTCTGGCTCTCCGCAGCCTCGGGCTGACGGCTCACTTTGCCGCCCCTCTTATTCTCTTTTTTAATTTTTCCTACCCACCCGCGGCCCCATCTCCGTATACTTGTTACTTTCGCTGGCACCGAAGGCAATTTGCTCTGCTGTCCTGCTATTTTTTCTCGAGCTGCGACCGGGCATCATTAGAGCTGGCCCCTTTCCGCCCCGTCTAGTTTACGCGCGGATGTTTCTATCCCGTCGACGGTTCGCGCTATCTTTATTCCCCTCCCCCGACGGACGTGGATGCGGGCCATCGGTATCGATACTTCCATCCGGGGCTGCGCGGATTAATTGGCGTTTATCGTCGAGCTGTCGCAATAGCAGAAGGAAAAAAAGCCGAGGCGCATCACGCATCGGGAGATGGGATTTTTTTATACGCTTTTATGTTTGACTTGCTTTCCGTACGTCTGTTGTTTGTCTGTCTGACTGTCGGCGGCTTTGTCATCGAATTTCAACAGTTACTTATCGAGAAGATATATTGTCATGGGATATTCCACGGAAATGGCTTTTTTTCAATAAAAATTAACGGCTTGAAAGATGTACAAACTTAAACCGTGTGTGGACTGAATATAAAACGCTTTCTAAAAAAGATTTCTTTTCAAAATGATTATTCGGTGAACCGCTCATAATCATGACATCCGCATTCTTTGATCTATACTTCGATTCCATACTTTTTAATCTACATGTCAATTAACGAGATTATTTTTAAAATTGCTCAAATCTTCGTATCAACGATGACGAGCATTTGTTCGGCTTAGCGAGACTGTATGACGGTAGTGAGTCGTAAATATATATATTTATATACTTCCCGACGCAATTTCACCGAAAATCCGATTAATTTTTTACGAGCACACCGAGATGAAAAACCTCATAACCGCGACAAGGAAAAAATTGTTATATCCAACGACAGAAATGCAAATTGATCACGTGGGCGTCGCGACATCCATCACACGCATTATAAATAATTCTCTCGAATTGCGGATCGAAAACTGTCACAGTCGCCAATACAGCGTACAAACGAAATCTGTTTCGATAGTGGAGTATAGAGTCGAGTGTATAGAAAATCGAGTTTCATCAAATGTTTAGTCGACGAATTACATTTTTAGCCACGGAAAATCCAATGATGGCCAGTAGTCAATAATCCCAAATTCGTTATTGTAGCATCGATATTTCTGGACTCTACAACTGAATTGAGTGTTCATCAAGTAGTCTAACCTATGAATTTAACAAGGAATCATTATTGAAAATCTATGTATATGTATATCATGCCTCCAATAGTCTCGTAAAAAGATCCGAGAATCTGTTGAGGGATAAACCACGATTTTGAAGTTTGTACAAAATGAAACAACCTCTCATTCAGTATAACGGAGTCGATGCATTGAATTCGAGAAAAATAATGTATCTGTGTTTTACATAATACATATGATGTATTACACGAATGTATTATTCATATTATAATATTATACAAGTAGATATTATATAATTATTAGAGATCAAACTAATTCGAGAAGCTAACGGTCAAACGCAAAAGCTTTTTGCATGTAACGAGGAAAATCGTACAAATAGACGATTGTAATGGTATTCATATACTAACTGATGGAAGTAAAAATCGGTAATTCTAGCGTCGACGGATTCTATTATTCGACGGAACTAATGATATCCCTGTCAAAACAAGCCACAAGAGAGCCAAACGAACGCCGAAGCGTATATAATACGAATTATGCGCAAAATTTCGCATATCAAACTCCTAATTAATTCTACTCAGTTGGCTTACGTAAAATGTAACGTTTCGTCGAATTTCGCGCATTCATCGCAGTGCCTGTAACAGACAGCCATATCGCGAGTGATACTCATCGATGAACATAAATTTCCTCGTCGATCCTCTCATTTATACGAACTCCCGCGTTAACCAGGATCAATATCAAAGATCAAACGCGCGGCTCGAAAATAGTGAGATTAGTTGGGGCGACGAGCCGCGGTGTGTTGAAAGTGTATCGTTCGCCATCGTTCCCCACCACGTGCAAGGAATAATAATCAATTTCCAATGTTATCCGGCCGTGCTCTCTCTCTGTCTCTCGGAGTATGCACGGCATTGAATGAACGTGAAAGCCGATACACGCCGAGAGGATAACGTAAAATTTTCCGTCATAAATTTTACATGAGAATGAAAAGGAGAAAGAGAGAGAGAGAGGGGGGAGGAAAAAAAAAGAGCTTTTATTCGGTTGAGGCGGAATTGTGCACTTCGATCCGAGGCCAGGACTCGGCAAAACCAACTGCCCCCTCCCCGACTCTCTCTCTCTCCCTCTCTATTATTCCATTCACGCAGTCGTCGACAAAAAGGAAATACCCTCGCGCGGGCGCGCGCGAGCTCGCTCCAGCTAAAAAGAAATATATAGTGTATATAATGCATCACGCTAACGAAAGTGGAAGCGAAGGCAGCGTAAAACCAAATATAGCCCCCGGGGGTGGGGTGGATATCGGCAACGCGAGACTCGTGTGTGCCTGTCTGTCTGTGTGCGCGCGCGTGTGGAAGCTTTTTTTTCTCCTTTTTTTTTTCGACAAGTTCGATCAGTTCCAGCTGCGAAATTTCCTTTTACAGTATCGAAAAAGCCCCGCGAGCCAGTGATACAGCCTCGCGGCGGAGGAAATGAATGAAGTCTAAATAGAAAATGTCGGGGCAGCGGAGAGGGAAGGGGAGGCGTGGCAAAAAGGACGTGCATCAACATTCGAACGCGTGTGCTCGCGCTGTCCTGCGCGCGCGTCCGCATCGAGTAGTTATTGGCATGTACAAAGTAGGCCGCACGAAAATCCCCCGGCAGTACTCGTACAAATATATTATATCCATCTGACTCGGCCACTGCGCGATTACGTCTTGAGTATTTATGCGACCGCACGAATTCGGAAGATTTTCATATGACTCGATCCTACGCGACCCGCGTAAGTATCCCCACGAGGAATACCATTGAGTGGAGTGGAACATTCCAAGGAATGTCGTGGGATATTGAATAATGTACATATTGTTATTTTTTTTCTGTTTGATGATTAACAGATGTTTGATATGGGAGAATGAATTATTTCTCCCGTACACATTACAATAATGAGCGATTTTCAACCAAACTCTGGCATAAGTTGTCAAAGTCTTTATAATTACTATAATATATTTACAACATTTTAAGTCGTAGCATGAGAAAAATATATACCAAATAACCATGGAATATCATGAGATGAAATTGAACACCATAGGACGACAATATGGAATACCATAGAATGACATGGAATAAATTGTAACACCATGGAATAACATGGAATACCATGAAATGATATGGAATACGCGTAGAAATAAGCCAGATTCTTGTACGTGTTCAAATCATGATATATTAACAACATTCCAAATCTTCGCCCAATTGAGAAATACCAACGCACGCAATGAATGCAATGAAATACTTGAAAAATCGTGAGTAGTACTAAAAAATACCCAAGATTTTCGAAAGAATAGAAGAACATTGACACGAATGGCCGAATTGTTTCGATCAAACATTGTCCGTAGAATATTTCCCGTACTACTAGCGCGAGACAACGTATATGATAAGCACAGAGCCCGGCAAAGCTTCGCGGCTCTAAACAAGCCCCGCTAACAAGTTGGCGTCCGGCTGGATTGGGGGCAACTCGGAGGCGGACGGGGAATATCGTCGCGGGAAAACTCCTCCCCGGCGCTCGACGGCGAGCAGAGCACAAAGCACCCCGCGAATTTGCATTATATTTTTAAATCTGCTCGCCGTAAATACGCGCTACGCGCGACTCCTCCCCCCTTTCCAGGGACAATTTACATAAACACACGGGCCGCGACCTCTGTACGTACACGCGGCCGGCCGCGAGGGCGTGTGCTTTTCATCTTCTCCTCGGCCCCGAGCGCCACGCGCCGCGCGATTCTCGCGAAAATCTCGCTGACTCGCTGGGAAATACTCGAAAAGGGCTGGGATATTCAACGACTCGCGAGCTGTACGAACGATCGAGATATTCGGGATTATCGACGCGCGGTTCGAGGATCGACATGACTATAGGCCTACGGGAGAGAAAAAATTTCAGAGAAATACAAAAATACGTTTTTGGAATAACGAAGTATTCCGCAACTCTTTCGTCGTGGGCTTATGCAGATTCGTTCAACGTATATTTCATTGAAAAGGCGAGTCAGAAATCCTCGGGTACTCCCAGCGTATATATGCAAATTTCATTTTTACCCCGAACGTTGCTTGTCGTAAGGTCAAAACTGCCCGCGACCGCGCGCTGTTTTCTACTTGGGATGCATGTAATCCTGGCAGCGGTACAAGATTCTTCAAAATTCATACAGTTGTTGGCCACTTAGCATGAAGTAAATTGAATTTTATCTTGTTTACAAAAGCAGTTTCATTGGATAAATTCAAATTGCTCAACAATTGCGTGAACTCTGGTGCACCCAAAGCAGAAAACTGCTTGCGGAACATAATTTAGGTGACCCAGGTAGTTTTAACATTACGACAAGCAACATCCAAATAGCTGCTAGAGACGAAATTTCCAGTCCATTCTTGAAACCTGGGAGTTTCTGTGGACTTCCGACTTTATACTCACTTTTTCAATGAAATATTTTGAATACATCTATGAATGTTCCTAAATTTAACAAGTTGCTTATGTATTTACCAATAAATATTCTTTCTTCGCTGTATCTGAGGTCCAAAACAATAAATCCCATCGCGCACAATCTCATTGTGATTCCGGCAAAACCATAAAATGAATCATTCTCCACGATCAATACCTGCTGGGCTTTCCCAAGATCGACACAGATTTGAAAAGGGGGAAGAAAAAAAATCTGCTGGCGTATCAACACCTTTGCCTTCATAAATTCTCTCTTTCCCGAGCCGGCGGCCCTTTTTCATCATTCTGTCTCTTTCGCCATTCAGTATTGTGCCTCTTGGTATTCGCAGCGCGCACGACCTTTGGAAATTCCAGGGGGTGCGCGCGGTCTCGATTATCATCGTGATTTGCGCGAGCGAAACAAAACCGCGGACCTGTCCAGCCGCGCGCAGAGATACTTCCATATGGCGGACATTCGCGAGATAACCGCCAACCCCTTTTTTCTACAGTTTATATCCTACCCTTCGTATGTTCTATTTTGTTGAAAATCTCTCACTTTTCTCACCTCAGATAAGTGTCTCGGAACGATTGTTTCGTAAAACTTTAGAAGTACACAAAAATCTCTCATCCTTGAATGATTACGAAACGCTTCATAACGATACAAAATCAGTAATCTCATGAGGTATTGGCATATCATTGGAATTATAGACAGTGGACGTAATATAAACAAATATCTCCTTGAAACCGATCGATTATTTTTTTGATCGAAAAATGTCAATTCATTAAACGGAATGTGAGAAGCATTACAGAATCGAGCGAGTATAACTTACTATGAATCTAGTTTATTCAACTATAAGATACAATGTTGAGGAGTACGGCTGATTAAAATTAAACGTTACAGCCACAAATTACAATAAAATTATTCTTTCTGATATAAGAAAATTGCCGAAACAACCATTTTCCATCACGTTACACGGTATACATTAGATTTTAAACAGCCGACTTTCCACAGCGTGCATTGAAGAACTAGATTGCACTATATACCCGCGTGGCTCCTCGCTAACGTCCGATCATTCGATCGCGTTGAAATTTGACAGGTACGCGCATCACAGCTTCTTCGTCCGGTGCAACCCCGGATGACGTGCAGGGACGATTCAAACGGAAAGTATACGGAAAAGCCAACAGTGCAAACGCAGCGAGCATTAAAGTTTAATGCGTGTTTCCATAACGCACACGCGGCCCGGCAAAGGGTCACATATATACATACTGCATGTTAAAAGTGGGGAGGCCGGGGTAGGGACCTGTGCCAAAGGTTAAAATACGAGGATTTGCGGCTGCACGGGAGAGAAAGAGAAAGAGGGAGGGGGTGGGGCTTTTTGACCGCGCGCGCAGGGATTGCGCGAATTCAGCTACATTAGGAGCTGGCGGCAAATGAAATACAAGCATACTGCGAGCGAGCGAGCGAGAGAGAGAGAAGTGGGGAAAAAGGGATTGCTAATTGGGTGGCGCGCATACAGCCTCGTTGTTTCCATTCGCCCACGCGGTATATACTGCGCTTAATCGGTTTAGCGCGCCCTCCCCCACCACCCGCCTTTCCACCTCGTTATTTTTTTTGCCCCCTTTCGCCCACGCCCAGCGGGATTAATCTCTGCACTTTTCTTTTGCGGCTCAGAAAGAGGATTAGGCCACTCGGCCCAACAACGATTCGCGATTAACAAATCGGGCTGTTCCGTCGGGGCATTATTTTCCCGCGGCCGCCGGCTCTCCGCGTTTTTCTCGCCGAGCTCGCGCGCGCGTGATTGCCGCAACGACGAGGGGCGAGATTTTTTTTCCGTTTTTTTTTTCTTGCGGTCCGGGATCGAATTATGAAAATTCGACACGCGCCTGCTGGACGAGAGTGTATAGTCGTTCCGTTGGATTCGCGTGGGGAAGTACGTCGTAGATGCATCGTCAACTGCATTTGTTTTCTATTCAACTTGCGAGATGATTACTTCTTCATGGGAAGTTCAGTTACTTGGGGAATTTCAGTTGCGGTTTTACAAATCAAAGCTTTTTTTTTCGATTGCGGTTTGAAAAAAATGAACTAATGTTACCAACTGATCAAAAAAAGTTCCATTGCAAAATGACATGTGTACAATGTGCTATTTCATAGTTGACTCTAAAAAAAGTTTTATAGATTCAAATCGTCAATTCCCGAGAACACATCATGAAAAATGTGTTTCATACTCTTTGTGTTCCCAACTCTGTTCTAGAATTTTCTAGTTTTATTGTTTACTATTAGTCTATTTTGGATACAACAAGAAAAGAAAACTGATTTAGACAATGGATTAGTTTGTGGAGAAAAAGCAACCGAAAATCACTAGCTATGATTATTCAAATGCGGTATGTTGATTACGAATAAACTTTAGAGAGTGTCTAGGGGGACGCAATTGCGTACGCTATTTTTAGCGTACACTATTTATTGCGTACGCAACTTTTTGCGTACGCTAAAAGTCGTACAACGGACAAATAGCGTACGCTAAATATGAATCTGGGGGGAAATTTAAGTCAACCAAGCGTACGCAAAGTGAATCTAGGGAATAATTTGGATCAACTTTAGCGTACGCTACCGTTGCGTACGCTATCTGTATCTACATGGAATATTTTCAAAAGTCAACAAAAGCGGACGCTATTTTTGCGTACGCTACTATTGCGTACGCTACTATTGCGTAGGCTACTATTTCGTACGCTAATCTTGGACATAGTGTAAAAGGAGTTGTAGCGTACGCAAAAAATTCCGTATTTGGGTTATTTGGGTTATTTGAAATAACCCAAATAACCCAAATAACCCAAATAACCCCAAATAACCCATGTACCTGGGAGACCTGCTCTGCTGAGTCTCGTTGTATAGATGATGGTAGCGTACGCAAGAGTAGCGCACGCGAGAGTAGCGTACGCTACAACTTATTTTTCTACAGTGTCAGATCTCATGTACCTGGGAGACCTACTCTGCTGAGTCTCGTTGTATAGATGGTGGTAGCGTACGCAAGAGTTGCGTACGCTACAACTTCTTCCACACAGTGTCGGATCGATTGCACATGCGACGCTTGCCCTGCTGAGTCACGTTTTATGGATGGTGGTAGCGTACGCAATAGTAGCGTACGCAAAAATAGCGTACGCTTTTGTTGACTTTTGAAAATATTCCATGTAGATTCAGATAGCGTACGCAATGGCAGCGTACGCTAAAGTTGATCCAAATTATTCCCTAGATTCACTTTGCGTACGCTTGGTTGACTTAAATTTCCCCCCAGATTCATTTTTAGCGTACGCAATTGCGTCCCCCTAGACACTCTCTAAACTTTATAAGGCATGAATAAATAAACCATTCAACTATGAGAGAATCACTCGACACCACATACAAGCGCCGCGAAATTCGAAAAAAACTTGAAATAAAATTTTTCCTGGAATGGAACCTTTTGTAAACTGAATTCTGAAAAGACGCCTTCTTTGCGGAGCTTATAAATGGAACCTTTTCTCTCCCAGTCGACGGTATATCGCGAGGCCAAATATCATGAAGCATATCGTGTTTTCATCGCGTAAATTCTGGGGCATTTTTCTAGTTTTCGAAAAGCAAATCGGAACTGCGGTAACATCAAAATTCGCGTCGAAATTAAATTGAAGGCTGAGAGATTGAAACTTGTCAAGTAATTAAATTTGCACGGGAATTCGGGGGACAGGCAAGAGAGGCCGCCGTTATCAAGAGTGCACTCGAATTTTATTTTCATCCTTCCGGATCCAAAGAAGCTTACGAGTGAGAGCTTACTATGATAATGTGATCTACGGCAGGCAGTAAAATGGGATTATTACGCGATGTAAAATAAAATATCGGACAGAAGCCACTGGCAAAACCATAAAATTGCCTACTCGCGCGCTCCCCTTTTTTTCTTCCCTCTGCCTCCGTCTACCACCGACGCTTATAGAATATATATATATATGCATTTGCCGACACTCTCACATCTCTGGATCAGTTAAAAAATGCATCGTCAAAGTAATAACACAGTATTGCACCATAATTTTCCGCTTACTCGCTTGCAATTTTACGCTCACCTTTTACCCTGCCGTCCGTCCTGATCGCACTCTCCGATCTAGGCGGACGTGTTTTCCTCGTAATTCTTTCCACGCCGGAGTACTTCTTAGCAATTGAAAAACAATCGTTGTTGTTCATTTGGAAATTTTTACCATACCCACAATTGACAGAGCGAAGAGGATCGATACGAATGTGGTTATGATCGTAGACCACTACAAGCATGGGAAACTTTGCCGACAGACGATTTCCATTAGAAGCCTATTAGACTCGGTAAATTCGGGATCGAATTTTCAAGTTTGAGAAATCCGGGACGGTCCCGCGGGAAAAAGAAGTTATAAATTCAAGAGCTTGGGGTTTATTCAATGAAAAATTTTGGCCAGCGCTGAACTGCGATGATAATGACAGAGGCAAAAGTTTGCTCCTGTCCGAAATTCGTGAGCTAATTAATTTTTGAGCTCCAGTACGAGGGAAGCTTGTTAGCTTGAAAAAACAATTCCCCGCTTCTCTTTTCTCTACTCTCTCTTTCTCTCTGTTGTCTTACCGAGAGCTTAAATCTATTCGAAAGAATCTCCACGTAATCTAGATGAGAGGAAAGAGCTCGGGGGTGAAAATAATTATAGACTAGTATTCATGAAATGTCGTCAATTTTGCTCTTTCCGTAATCATTGACTTTTGAACGTGTGAAAAATGGATTCTGTCCTCGATACGTTCCGAGTATCGGAAACGTCATTCGAAACGGCTCTCGCGATCGAAATAGTACACGCGAGTGTCGTATATGACGAGAGAAAAAAAAAGTGGAAACAAGCGTGAATGTTCAAACCGTGCTGGGGAGGAAATTGTCGCGATTGATCGGTCACAGCGGCCGACGTGTTGGACGAGAAACAACTTTTCCCGTGCCGCTCAATTAACTCGGTCAATTAATCAAACGAAGAACGAAAGAGCTCAAGATAAACGTCGGAATATAATACCCTCGTAACGAATGGTAAAATGAAAGTTGGATCTCCGTTCAAACAAGTGCAATCCCCCAAACAGCCAAACCTCCGAGCGCGTTCGTTTGCTCAGCATTAAAATTATTTAATGACGTGGTAATCGGGTCGAGCGTAAATACTAATTAGCAAACGGAAACGGCGGCGGCCGGGGGAGGAAGAGCGAGCGGCAGCAACGGCAATGGCAAAGACGGAGAGCATTTGGGCGGTTGCGAAATTTTTTAATAACTCTCCTCCGGGCTGCGGTTGGCGGGGCGGGGTGTGGAGGGGGTGATCGCGTCAAAAGGGCGGCTGAGAGAGAAAGGCGAACGCTTTCCAATTAAGCTATTCACGCGCGTTGCGCATAATTCGCCCGTTTTTCCCCCCATTGGTTCGCCGTTCTTCGTTTTTTTTTTTCATCGCCAGCCGCTCGCGCGCGGTTGCAAGTAGAAGGAGCCCGGCTCTGGCCAGACTCATTTTTCATATAAGTTTCTAGTCGAGCGGCGTAAATTTGAATTTCGTGCTGTCGTCGAACGGACGCGGCCGAAAAATAGACGCGCCCGAACGGTGGGACGGTGAAAGGGGGGTGGAGGGAGGAGAGGGAGCATATGGCGCTGAATTCCGAGCGACTTTTTCCACGATCTCGCGAGGGTAAGAGTCGGAACGAGGCGAATCTTTTTTTCCCTCCTCCTCCTCCCCCCGGTGCCGACATCGACACTCGCAATTGAGTTGGAAGTTTCTTCCCTGGCGCGAGTGTTTTTCTCGCCCGCGGGCTTATTAATTTGCACGCGGTGCCGCTCGATTAAAAATACTTTGGATTGATTTTCTCCGCGTCCGATCGAAGTGACTCGCGCATACGTTAGCTCGGTTGAAGGGGAATGACGTTACGTTCGCGTAAACATGCTTCTAGGCATGGAAAAATTGTTTTATTCTGATCCAGGTGAAACAATGGCGTGGCAATGGGTCGATGGAGAGCGTCTCTTTTTTTTCAAAGAGGTAAACGTCGAGCAGGGTAGCGATTTTGAGCCAGCAACTGGAACGATTAAAATTTTTGTTTCTCAATCTATTTGAGTTTGGATATCGTGGCTTTTTCAAAAATATTTATTTCAGCTAATTTCAGCTATAATTTATCATGAAGAATGTGATATTGTTCGTCGATCAAAATTGCCACTATAGTTCATGAGTCTGAGAAGCTACAGTTGAAATGCCAAGTCAATCTGATCAACAATGACCGTATTATGCTTTACATCAGTTTAAAAATGCAGGTCCAAGATAATCGCATTAACGTTTCAAAATATTCAACGTTTCAGACCATCAATAGGGTCCTCGGAAGATAGGCTGTCAAGATTTTCAAAAATATTCCCTACTTATATAGATGATTTAATATCATCCTCACGCGGGAAAAAGAATCTAGAAAAAAGTCAACTAACCCCTTACACGATTCACTCCGTCAGTTATATTATTACATTATGCGGGCTCATGAATATTTGTTCATACGGCATTATTCAATCGTGGTAATTCCATTCAATAATAAACCCATGCGTCTGTAGGGCTTATCAGTCTAATGGAAATAATATATAATCCGATCATGTTAATGGAAATTTTGCGATTTCATTTTTCACAAGTACTTTCCGTATCCTTTCGACAAAATTGAAATACCCTGCAGCCCGCTACGTGGTTCCCTCTAATGCCGAGTCGAAAGGGGCAACCAAATCAACACTACGATTTCGCATTGGCAGGCATCTCCGAGCATATTACCCGGCGAAATCGAGACGCCGCCGGGTAGACTCGAATTAATTCGGACGAAATGAGAACGAATCAGGGCGCACGGGTGTTTTATCAAACTCGGGGAGGAATCCTCTTATGGGCTAAAAGCTCTTTCCAATCCTCGTTTGGAGCGCTGGCAAAACAAGAAGTACTCCCGTGCTCCTCGCGGCTGCAGCACACTCCAGATTGGCCGAGTTCGCATCAATAAAAGCAGCACGCAAATTCGCCCGCACGCGCGCGCTCTGAGTTAAGCCAATATGTGGTGCTGTGGTCTCGACACTTCTTTAGCCCCTTCCCCCCTTTCTCCCTCCCCCCTCTTCATCCCACACGCAGAAGCCCACACTCCTTTACCTCCTCGTCGAACCTCAAACGCAACTTTGCTCGGGCTTTGGCAACAAACTCGTGTATACCTGTGCTCCTGTGTATGTGTATACGCAACTGCGAGAATCATTGCTCGCGTCCTTGTGCATGAATTCGCTCTGGTATTTTGACATGCCAGTGAGAATCACTGTATACGAAACCCGAGATGTAGATACATTCTACGACACTATATTGGTACGTACCCCAATATGCCAGGTATAGATGAAGCATCCGTCTCTCAGAGGCATTTATGGCAATTAGCTGCAAAAACATTACTCGTTATTATATTTGAGAAGTCAAACTATTCTATTCTAAGTAAAGCTTGCTAATATCCGATAGTAGAATTTGACAATACCGTTTCTTCGTACGTCGTATGTCGTGCACAAATTGCGTTACTAAATCATTTACTGAAAATGATTGCCAATCAATTTATAAGATATCTTCCCTTCGGAAGCGTACTAGCATTTTTGCAGCAATGACATCATCTGACTTAACTCGAACTATTTATTGACTCAAAATCTTTTGTATGTTATTGACGGAAAGACAAGAATTTTATCATAGTCCATGTCTACAGTCCATTTTGATGAATGAGAATGTCATTTTCTATATATGTCTAAAATGTCCTATTAACATCTTATAATGTACCGTTATTTTTCCGCAGTAACGATGGATTTGATTTGGATGTATCACCCATAGAGATGATCACATTATCCTAGAAAACAAAGTAAAAATATAGTGACCATTACAATATTTGTCTCTCGGGATGCACGAAATAAAAATGACGATTCAAAGAGTATGTGGAAAATCGCTGATGCGGCAAAATATATCGAGATTGAATCTGTTTTGCGTGTGGCCAAAAGCCGGTCGCGGTCGGCCCCGGGTAAAACTTGATTCTCGCTCTTATCGCTCCGCTGGGAGGGAATCCGGGTTTCGGGGGAGCGCGACTCGATGCTCGAGATTGTCTTTGGCTGCAGGGGGGGAATCGGGCGCACGCAACACAGCACACACGGCGGCGCTCGAGTCTGGCCGCGGCAATCCGTCAACTTGTCACTTATCCTCCGCTGCAGCCGGGGCTTTTCGACTTGTCCTCTTCCTTCCCGCCCGCGAATCCCGCGTCATCTCAGCCTCCGCCGAAGACGCGAATCCTCGGCGTTCAACGCCAGCCGCGGGAGGAAGGAAGCGCCAAAGTTTATTGTCCCATCCAACCTGGTGAGCGATTGCTTGAATTATTCTTCCGCGGAGTATTCGCGGCTGGGAGGGAATTTCGAATTCGCAGGCGGTACGTGCAGCGGCCCCTGGTTCGGTCGCAGCCGGAATGGCTGGACACGAGCGACGTCGGCCGGTGTGTCAGGCGCGCGCGCCTCCTTGTCTACATCGGCAGAAAAATAATGTAGTTGGTAATGTTTTTTGAAGCGATATGCTCACGGATAGGTAATATTTGTCAACTTTGCTATCCAAATTATATCACTATGATACTAAATAAAATAGCGTCACTACGATATTATACACGTATGTACTGAAGTATTTTAGTTTAATCTACTATGTCTCTTAAAATTTATAGTGAAGGCGGTACTAATTAGAGATGGACCAATTAAAGTTTGAATTTATTTCAAGTGTGGATATTGTATTGTACTGACAACGTTCATATTGTTTATTAATTTATTTATCAATAATTCACTTTCATGAATAAGATTTTGTAATGGTCGAATTTTAGTGTAAAATCAATAGCTACTTGAGAATATGAACGTAAATTTTTACTTGAATCTCAGGAAAATTAGATAAATTCATTACTTTAGGCAACTTTTACTGACTTGAGTACGTAACGTATTAAAAGTATAAAAGATTTTCGTTCCTCTGTAGTTTATTCACGTACAATAGATTTTAAGTACAGTAACATTTCGAAGAAATCGCTTTTAGTGTGCACATCCACCGGCCAGTACGGGGATATCAATCGTGAAAGAGACGAATTTCGAAATAGTCTTTTTTCCCCGTCTTTCACAAGTTGCGCGAGTCGAAAAATATCCCGAGCATAAAATATACACCGAGAGTCTAGCTCGACTTTGTGCATGGCACAACTGCGAAAAGCCTCGGGTGCATTCGCTTTGCGGTCCAAGCTCACAAAGCAAATTGATATTCATATAGAACGACATCAGAAGGATTTGACGGATGGCGCAGTAGATTTTCCGAACGAGTAACAAACGGAGCGTGTACGGCCGGGATATGAAAAGCCAGGGCAATTATCGAGACTCGACTAATTGACTCGGATGAATTAGCCGCGCTGGCGCCTGTAATTTCGATGTCTTCGCTCCGGCGAAGTAAGCGCGAGAGAGAGAAAGAGAGAAACGTGTCCCGCCTAATTCATTTCGTGATGTTAGTCGACGACACGGGCGTGAAATTGATTCGCCAAGTTGCTTCGCTCCGCTTTATTTTACCTCGATATCGACTCCCGGAGGCCGCGAAGCTCTCATATCGGGGGATTAAATTGATTTCGCAATTGTCGCCCGCGCGAGAACAGATATCAGATGTTTCATTATTCACCGGGACGATTCTATTTTCTCGGTGGAGCCGGAGGATTGTATTATATACTGCATACTCGAGTCGAGAGTTCAATGGCTTTTTTATACTCTGAAAATTTGGAATAGAGATGAAAAGGAATACTAAAATATTCGTTGGTAAACAATATCTCATTCATGTCTAACCACAAAATATGAATCGCCAAACCGACTGAAGCTTTTGGAAGTTTTTCGATAGCTAAACAAGTGATTTTTGTAGTCGCTCATCTCACCGCTTTGTTTTGTCTGAATTATCAACTGACCACTGCTGATTTTATGCATGTAATGTACATCTGTTTATATTCACCGTCATATCTTTGGGAAATCGAAACGTTAGCTGATTGATGCAACTGTCGATACTACGTATATATTTAAGCATTATAACTGCCTCAAAAAGTTTCGGCGAGATCCGAGTGACTCTCAAGTCCCAAATGGTGGTTTGTGGTGAGGAAACATTCAGTTATGCATATTCCAGCGCGGTTGAATCTATTAGCATTCCATATTGAAAATATGCACCTTTGTCTATTTCACTCGTTGGAGCGTCGTGACACGAAAACAATGAGTCGAAGGAAGATTCTCTTGTGCCATGCATCTCTTTTCAACCGCACTATTCAAGGAAACAATGATAGATATTCTGTTCATGAACACATTCGACTTCAATACCGAAGCAACTTACAAATAATGCAAATAAACAATTTCGGAATGTTGGGATCATATTAGATGAAATATTAGCAAGCGATATAGTTAATCATTTCGTCCACTATTATTCTGTCCTGCACTTTTCACCAATAAATAGAATTTTTCGACTATTCCGGATTCAGACTCGGCAAAAATCCTCCCCTCGTAAAAATCCGATCGTCCATTTGACAAGCATTACGTAGAATACATTCCTCGAAATCCTTCGGCGAGGCACCTATCCATGTATTCAAACGCAGAGGAGTAAAATGAAGTTGGCTCGGAGAGGGAGAGGAAGCGCAGCATACTTTTTAAATCAATATAACTCAAACGTACGTAGTTTTCTGCGGAGCTTTGTTGGGGGGGGGGGAGGGGGGAGGATCTGGCCGGACCTGCGCGTCCGGCACGTCGTCGCGGGGCTAAAGCACTTGCCGGACGCGCGGTTCGTGCTTTGAAAAATGGCGGGATCGGTAATTTTGCGCGGGAGCCTCGGCCGGCTGCCAAGGAGCTGCTTCCGGCGAAAAAATCTCGATAAATCGCATTGTCGCTGGGTTTATCGGATCGACGGAGACACATAGAGAGAGAGAGAGAGAGAGAGAGAGAGGAAGAGAGATCTGGGCAAGTCGGAGGGAGCGAAATTCGTCCCGGACACACTTTTCTCGCTTCGAGAGATCGTTATATCGTTAGGGGGGATAGTACGTGACTTACCCGAGCCGCACGTGTCCCAATCGATGGGCGCCAATGTCCCTCGCGCTCCCACCTTATGCGTACCGTCGTCGATGCCGCGCACCTTCGATGGATTCGCAACGAAATTTCGTACTCGAGGTGGACTCTCGGCTGGTATTTAGGTGCGGCCGAGCTTTACCAAGAGCACCACGGTCCACGGGAGAACAAAGGCCGATCGCGTAGCCCCGGCAATTCGTTTCCTACCCCGTTTCGCCATTTTCGTCTTCTTCATCTTCCTGATTCGCTGCTTGTATGCGTGCGGTCGGGGGGACGCGCGAGCGCCTGGGTCTGCCCCGGCGTTTTCCCCGGATAAATTTGCAAACAAATTGCCAATTCCCACGAGGATATTTGTGCGCAGCTACTGCTCGAGCTCTCCAGTATGTGGGTGTGGGTGTGCGGTGCAAAAGCTTTTTCCCGGGCAAAACTTGCCAGCTCCCGTATACTCGAATTTGCAAACTCTCGCTTCTCACGTGTCTGCACTAGTGAGTGTGTGAGTGTGGGTTGGTGGTCATGTGTGTGTGTGTGTGTGTGTGTGTGTGTGTAGCAGGCGAAACGATTATCGTCGTGCTCGCGATTCAATGATTATTCAGCTGATTCCGGCTGCCTCAACAACTCGATCGATACGTGTGGTTTCACGTGTATTTCCGAGTAGCCCCCCAATTGACCCTTACGTTTTGCTCTTTCTCCGGCTCAAACTGGTTTATGAATTCATTAGAAAGACGATATTTGAGGGCCAGTACGGTGGCATATTATTGAAAAGAATGAAAAAATGTTAAACTTCATGGTTAAATTTTTTCTGATTTTATCACATAAAATGAATGATACAAATGATGTACAAAACTACCGACGAGAGTCGTAATTATTTCTTACGTATATGTGTCTTATGAATATCTCATTCATATATTAAAAACCAAACACAATTGATTCAAGTAAGTTTCACCCAATCAATACATACCAGTAAATTCAAATATGAATAACAATTAATTAACAATCCATAAACTGATCATTTCCAGAGTATTGCATTTTTCGCCAATTCTCAATGGTCAGCCTCCCTTGGTCAAGTGTCTCTGACTACTCTTTTTTTTCGTGCATTATCTGAACATTAGAAAGAAACATAAAGGTTATTTCATTATTGGTTAACTCTATAGTGTATGAATGTTGGTTAACTTATTTTCAGTAAACACCCTCAACGTAGTTCTTGATTGATTTTCGAATTTTACATGTAAGCGTTTTCCCTCCATATCGTGAAAATAAACAAAATTGTTCTTCCCAGACATTTTTTCCTTTTATTCTTTTTTTCTGTTGTTTTTTGAACTTTGCAAAACCATAGTTCTGATTACTTTGCGTAGTAAGACACTTGAGTAAGTAAGATTGATTATTGAGAATCAACTAAAAATGGAATACTCTGGAAATTCCGATAGAATCAATTCCACGGATTCACAGTCTCTTCTCACTGGTTAACTAGATTTTTGACGGTACTGATATTAGGAAATGGAAGCAACGGCTTCACGGTTTGTAAATTCTCAGTCTGAGTCGTTCGAAAAGTTGTTCTGGCAAACGAAACGTTATCGATAACGTTGGACGAAATGATTGAAATCACGAGTGGGCGTAGACAGAGGAAATGAGCACACACGCAGTTGGTGGTGTTTGGCTGATGCAGCGCGGCACAGCCAGCATCGTCAGATAGAGCGAGAGAGAGGGAGAGACAAAAAAAGGCTACCGCTGCAACGAGGGAAGATATTCTCCGGTTTGGCTCTTGTTTTGATCTCGTCGCTCGAGTCAAAGCTCGGAGGTAAAAACGGCTGCGTTATACTCGGCTGCGGCGTATAAAGCTCGCTCGCGCGCAGTGGTTTAAGGAGGTTAGCCTCCCGATGCCAAGGATATAGAGCCGAATGCCGTGTGTACGCCGTGTGTATCTGCTGACGCGGCAATTGCTGCAGCTCCTGGAATGGAGTGTGCACATGTTGCAGTTTCGTACTCGCGGGGAAAAAGCCCTTGCCTATGTGTGCGCGCGCGCGCGAGCGCGGATCTTTTATTTCCTTTCGGCTCTCTTTCTCTCGTACGCCACTCAACCGAGTTGTGCGCGCGCGCCCGGCTCCTTCCCTCTATATATACCTCGGTAGAGAAGAGAGACACGTAGTTCGATTGCGGTGATACGGGATTTATGCATTGTCCGCCGCTATTTCGCTTTTCCCATCGCAGATAAGCCATTCCAATGGAGATGTACAGCGAGAGAAATCTTTATCCTTCGAAGTCGTCAAGATATCTCGTTGCGAGCTTTCGACCCCGAAATTCGGTGAATATCTCACGTCGGTCGACTGTTCGCGATGTGGTTGATATTGCTGTTACAGATCCAGATCGGACGGTGGTGGGGAAATCGTTCTTCATTGTTTGTTCATTGTTTTATTGCAATGAAAATTGTGTTGTGGATGTTGGAACTTGAGCGAGGCTCAAGAGAAGGACTGAAAGGCTGGCAAATTAGGTCTCCTTTGCGTACTTTTTTTTTTGCTTCGCAGCTAATAAACGAGTTGCATGAAATAAAGTTTCGAGGGTTTATGAAGCATGTTTCAAGGTATAGAGGTATTCTTTATTTTGAATTTTATTACAAAATGATACCGTGACAGCGGGACAATCTAGAGCGTCTTTTGTTTCGAGATGGTAAACGACGTGCAGGGTAGCAATATCCAGACAGCAGCACCTGGAACGAATGAACATTTGTTCTCTTATTCAATGTGAGTTCAGCTAGGGAACTACCTTGGCTTTGGTAAAAATATTTATTTTTGCAATTCTGGCTCACAGTTGAATTTTTTTTTCATCAAAATATACATATTTGAACATTAATAATTAATGCTCACGGTGAATATTTATTGTAAGCATCAGTGAGAATCCAAAATAGTGCAGTTTATTACAAATGTGGAAAACTCGAGAGATTTCTACATTTCACACATGCAATACAATAACCGATATTTGACTCATGGTGAGCTTACTGTGAATATTCATATTCACTTTGTAAAGCATTAGTCAAATCAGTCTATCAGTATTTTACAATAAACATCTGCTGTGAGGGATATAGAGAGTACATAAAGCTAGTTCAATAGATTTGGGAAGAAGTATCGCGGAGATCGATAATGTAAATAAACCACGCAATGTTTCAGTAAATCGGTATACTGTACCACCTGTGTGGGAAAATTTAGTATTTAATTCATCCGATGCAACTGAATATTTATACGTAAAATACAAATATCTGAAAAATTCTAGAGATGGACAGAAAAAACACAATACCGAATATCTTTATTTGTTTAAAGTATTTGGAAAATCGTATTCGAATACAGTGGATGAATACATGAATTTGATTACTCGCTTGTCTTTAAAATTGTCAAATATCTGTGAAATTTTAATTTTCTAAATACTTGTACTCAACTACTGCCCATCATGACTACTAAGCTCTGGAATAGTTACTCTAGTTGAGAATCAGAGCAAAGCGGTGCAAAATAGTCCTTCAACAAATAGATGCGTTACTCAAAGCACTCGCAACATTCATCGAATCCTCTGTCAAACTATACCTTCTATAGCGTACGATATGTTTCTATAATTGTCGACGACGTCTCTTCGTTGAGTATACAGCTGAGGGAAATCGTGAAGATTCGCAACGCAATCGAAGTGGCGCGAGGGACACTCCTTCGACGACGTGCGCCACAGCTGAGCGAGCTCAAAGGCAGATGAGAAACGTCTTGATACGGGCGATACGGGCGAAAAGAGGGGGGGGGGAATGAAAAGCGAAACGCGCAAGAATAAACGAGAGAAGACCTCGCGGGAAGGGTATACATACGCGCGCGGCGGCCGAAGCCGCAACGGGGTTGATCGACGTGGGCACGGTTGGGAAGGAGGGGAAAAATCTCTGTCGGAGACGGAGTACACGCGGCTGTCGCGGCAGAAGGAGAAAGAAGCCGCTTTATCTCTCCTGCGACACTATCCGAAGCGTTTCACGTATAATTCGTAATGGCTTGCGACGAATCTCATCTATTCGATTACTTCTTCATTACGAATGCATATCAAATAAAATATCGATAGTTTCAGTGGAATAGAGATATTTGAAAAATTTGTATCCACTGGATAATTGTATTTTAATTATTGCCTGTCGCTCAAATACTTTAGTTAAATACACGAATATATTCAATAATTTTATCATAAATTCACATGAAATAAAATAAAATGATTACATTTGAAATACAAGTACTTATATACTAAATTATTGCTCATCACTGGATATACCGTTAGGCGCAAACGCGAGACGTGTAATCCAAGCCGGCCGTTGATGTGAAGCCTCGCGAGCTGGTAGCCGAAGCGTAAAATCACGTCTGATCAAAGTTTCCCCGAGCCGAATAGCTAAATAACAATAAATTTTGGTGCCGGGGGGGAGGGCGGAGTCGGGAAAAAGTTTTTCCGACTACGCCTCCAATCACGCACTTATTTCGGCTGTTGCCCGCGGATTAAGCTTCGGTCGGCGCGCGCGCGAGCCGATCTCCCGTTGTTTTTCTTCTTAAATACTTTAATGCAGTTTATCCGAGAAAAGAAGACGGGGAGTTTGAAGATCGGCTCCGCTCTGCTAGACCGTCTAATCGAAAGTCCTCACCCGAATGGTAAGAAAAGCGCCGAGTCGAATCGCGGGGAGGCGCGCGCGCACGGCGGAGGAAGAAAAAGGCAACACAGCACCTGGCTCTCCCGGTTTGCCGGGCGCCGAAAATAAAACGAACTTTTCAATCCATTCCGCCGCCTCCGCCCGACCATTACTTCTTCGAATCTTCCCCTTTCGAACTTGAATCTTTGCGAAATAATGACGGGTCCCGGGGATTTCTCTTCGAGTTTCCCCAGGCAGCAAATCTATAGCGCTATCGAGCGAATTGCCCACCCCCGACTGCCGCGCATCGTCCCTCTATATATGATCTTATGAAAATTCACTCCCTCTGCCCTACCGTTTATTTCAGCCAATAAAGTTCGAGGCTTCTCTCTCTCTCTCTCTTTCTCGTACCTCTTTCGCTAACGAGCAGAGTTGCCCAGGCGCCGGATTCTCTGCAACCTCCCCTCGTCCGACTCGTCTCCTCGAGGAATCTTCCGGTGAAGCGAAAAAAATAGCGGGGAACGCGCGGAATGCATTTCAGGCGGCCGGCATATAGAGCTGTTGACCCAAAGGGTGCGCGCTTCTTCGTTGTATACACTTGCTCGGAGGGAAGAAAAAAAAGGGCTGCGGCGGTGTGCAACATATATATATATATATATATATATATATATATATATATATATATATATATATATATATATATATATATATATATATATATATATATATATATTATATATATATATATATATATATATATATATATATATATATATATATATATATATATATATATATATATATATATATCCCGTGGATCGGGTTAGGCAAGAGCCGCCCCCTTTTGTAGCCCGCTGTTTTGAGCCAGCGTAGAAAAATTCTCCTCGAACGGATTCCTCGCGGGCAAACAATGAGGGACTTTCAATTTGGCCGTTGGATATCGGCTGGCCGAGGGAGGGAGAGAGAGAGGGACGGACGGAAAGATACGGCTCGGGATCGATCTAGCTGCAGGCTCGAGTTAACGCGCGCAATCTCGGTTTGGAACGAATGCGCAAAAAGTTCGCGTTGCGGAGGGACAACGTGTGCAGGAGAGGCGCGGAGGGACGTAATGGAAAAATTGCTCGCGTCACGCTTCGGAGTCGGAATCGATTAAGCCGCGCGCGCGAGACGTGTCGTCTTGGGGGGAGGCGAAAAACAAATGCTCTCGGGCGCACTAATAGCCAGGGATCGAGCCACGGAGGATATATGCAAATCAACCTCTGGCCACCGCTGCATCTCGTCTCTCGCCTCCAAAACACACGCTTCTTCCCAAAGCGCATCCCCCGACCCACACTCGCGTGTGTATGCGTGTCTAGTGTGTGTTGTGCGCAGAGGAGAAAGTCACGTATGTGCACTGCAGAGAATATGATTATCAAAGTTTACTATTCGTATGTAGTAGATAAAAACATACTAGTAGTTACTATATTTTATAAGTCAAACTACTCTATTTGCAGTAAAGCTTACAATTATCCCCATGGTATATAATTTGATAATACCCTCTACTTATGTCGATTATTGTGAACTTTACTATTTCATCAGCTTCTTACCGAGGGACTTCTCACTCTGGTACTCCTTCAAAACTTCAAAGCTCTTCCCGTTATTTTTTAGTACTCCGTGGTACGAAAGTTGATGCCGTTCAATTTTTTATCTCATCAGTATAAACTTATTGAGTTGTAATAGATTGTCCTAAGCATAGGTGTAGCTTTTGGTTAATATTAACAAGAATAAAGAATAAGATTCATTCATGAATCCGTAGTACTTCGTAAGAACTCCATGGTACTGTACGTGGGAGTACTGCAGCGAGAAACCCCTCGTTTTCTGCTATAGGTGGGGTCATACCAAAGGAGTAATATAAACAATTGTCGACTTGGCCAAGATCCTTTAGTAATTACTGTCATATAGTAATACAGCCATATAGTAATTGTAGTGAATTGTACTGAAATGTACGAACTCAGTATGAACTTGAAGAATATTGTCCAAATATAATAAATTCTGTTACTTTTACCAGTAATGTACAGTATAATTTGTTCAGTAAAACTTACTAATGTCACCTAGATCGCATCGAACTAAAAACATAGTTGAAATATTGTAATCATTACAATACTCTTCACTCAACGTGGTTGAAACCACTACGGCTCTGTTTCGTCCTTCTCTCCGCACTTTGAATTCGACCAGCTATTCAGCTCGAGCCTTTTGCCTCCTATCCGGCCGTAACAAACCTTCAATCGAACCAGCTCCATTTGCCATTTTACAAAAATTGAATCTCACATTTAATTTACTCGTTTCTTCCGATTGGCCGTACGTATTTCATAGCTGCTCGGGCCACTTGATACAGCGTGTTGATATTCGCAAGACAGCCGGGGTACGAGCCAAAATTATCCGGGGTGAACTCGCACGGAAGCATAATTAAGGCTGCGAATCGTGTACACTAATAATGCCGAAAATTCTCGGGCCGTCAAATATATTTCGCTGTACTCTCTAAATTAGAAATAGTTAAAAATTACCAGTTAATGATGAATATTGTTGGTAAAAATGTCTTATCTAATATAAACAAGAGATTGTAAAATTTCCAGTGATATTTCACTGTTTATCGGTGAATGAATCAAGAGGAATTACCCAAAATAGTAAAAATTTACTATTAAATAGTAATTTTTGGTCCATACCAAAACTATTGAATATCAATTCACGTAGTAGTTCCCAAACTATTTCGAATTCAGAGTGCAAAAGTCTTGATTGCCATGGCCCCTCACGTTATCCCGATACCAAGTCCCCTCCTTATTTTTCAAACCACGCCAGAGATCTCATTCACGTCGTTGAACTTTCGAAACAATGCGGCATATATATGATAATACCTTTGACGATCGCGAAGCTGAGTTTTCATCGTAATCTCGGATGGTAACTTCCCTCTTGACATTCGTAAACTCATTAGGTCCAAGAGAGAGAGGAAGAGCAGCGCAGCAAAATGAGAATCAAAGCTGCTTGGTATTTATGACGGGGACCCTTGTGGGTGAGTGTGTGTGTGTGTGTGTATACATATACAGCTCTCCGAGGCGTATCGCTAAAGACATTAGCTTATCGGCGACACTAATATCCCCGCTGCGTATCCGCGTAGCGGCTCCTTCGTTCCGAATCGCACCTTTCCAACTTCTGTTATTTGGATATCTGCAGTGTGTTGGGGCCCCTGGTTACGAACCCGAGACTCACTATATTTATCTCGCAACTTTTTGATCGCCCTTTTGATTTCTGATAGAGGCACACGTATATATATATATATACACATACTTTAATTGCGCATCCTTCAGCCGAGTCAAACTTCGTGATGATCGCTTGCAATTCTGCTTTCGTTTGTACAGCCCGTGAGCGACAACCAACTGGATATACACTGTCGTTTCGGTCTTATTATAGTATTTGGGGAAGCGGGCCAAATAATTATTACACGGCGAAAACAAACCTACAGTATACGTCGGGGCAGCTTTATTCCCACCTAAAACTTCCTTTCACGTGGCATTCAATAGTTTACTGCAGTAACGCCCGTCGAGGTGAAATTTGTTACGGAGTTTGTATATTTTATAGGGATGACGCTCGGATAATTACGTTACGTTTGAGAAATGTTTTAATAACGTTTATGTAACGCGCGATTTCGAATGACACAAAACCGTCTAAATGCGGGAAATGAAACGTTTTGTAGAACGTGTGCAAAACGATATAATAAAAGTTATAATGAATGAACGCTGTTGCCCGAGTAATATCAATAGTCGATTCTGTCTACGAAAAGAAAAGTATTCGCTGAGATTCAGCCATCATAATTACATCAGCCGAATAAAATCTCGATATTATCGATTCAACGTAAATTGAGACAACAGCTGACGGTAATAACTTGGGTCTCTCGACGAAAATGAAAAATCACCGTAAGACGGTGGATGAGTTATTGAACGAAGCTAATACTCACTTGTATTATGCGAGTGAATATTCAATAAGCTAACCACAATCTCACGGTGATTTTTCACTTTCATACATTGAATTTTCTCTGTAAGCATCTCAGCGAATACGATGCAAGAGGGTAGAAAAATGTCTCACGTGTTTTTTTCACATGCGTTACATGCAATATAGGAAATAAATCATGTCGCGTATTTTTGTCATCCTTGTTCGAATCCATTTTTCAAAAAGATACATTCAACATCGAACGATTCATCTTTTTCGATTCCTGTACTTAGAATGTAAATGACGTCACCCGGATTTCATCTCCTCGAATCAGCTCGAATTTCAATTGGAAAAAAACACGTCCAGTTTATCTTGGTCCTTAATGTGTATTTCCAAGATGTGAAAAAAAAACCGCGTACCCGTCGCTGTATCGGACGCGCGAACAGCCGGGACAACCATGTACTTTGTTTATAAGCGCACGGCCGAAACCGTACGCTGCGCGAGGTGCTAATTGCTGGCTCACGCTCTGGGCCGCGCACAAAAGATTCGGGGCTATGGCGTGTCTCGCGCCATTAAGGGGTATTACCAGGGCGAGAACGATTTTGCCGGGGGGTAAAAGGAGAGGTCGTGACGCCCCCTCCCTGCGAGCCATATACACACCGAGGGTTCGATGATGCTTGATTGACGTGATCCCGGCCAACTCCGCGCCACGTTCGCTGGCTTATGCACGTCAGCCGGCCGACGTTCGCTGACGAGAACACGTGTGGCCACGCGCGCGTCCCCGACTTTCGATTCTTCTCCATTTTCTCGGTTTTTTTTCGTATCGCGACGGAGTCATACGTCAGAAGGGTAACATAGAACGCGTGAAGAATAAACAATATTACCTGAACAATATCAATGATCGATTCTATCGGCAAAATGAAAATTGTCCGCGGCAATTCAGCCGTCATGATTCGTATGAACCGAGTTAACTTTAGACCCATCCACGATTCAACGTAAATTGAAACAACAGCCGGAGGGAATTACTGGGCTATTGACGTTGTTCGTGTTACCCTTTTAGTGTGTCCCAGTTACCCTCGACAAATCTAAGGGTTGATTTCTCGTTGGTCCCCTCTTCTGTCCAATCGTACGTTTTGATTCTTCAAATCGTTTCGAAACCGTTCATAAGGAAATAAATATCAATCGATTTTACGGTTGCATTTGATCAAAAATTGTTCTGTCCTTCCTACAATCAAAAATTCTGGTAATCCAGATAATAGTAACTGCAACTGATAAATCTTCGGTATATCCTATAAGCCGAGAATATTCCTTTTGAATATCACATCAAAAGTGTCATTTTCATTGAACCAACAATCGCATTTAATTAATTGAAACTAAAATACCAAATATATGTATTATATTCATGTGTTTCCGATACAAGTAATTGAAAATTTACATGATTGATATGTAATTGTCATGAAGTAATTAATAACACACGTATTTCCTGATATTGCTTCCTATTTGATTAGCGTTATTGAATGAGTATAATTAATCCAATTGATGATGTTGAATGTTCAAAGTATGAATAGTGATATCGACTAGATACGTATACACGGGAAAACGGATTCTTTGATCTTGCAAGCACATGCCGCAACTGAACTCGAACGAATTTCCCCTAATCAATTTGCAGCACGTACTCCAACCGAAAAACCGTTCTGGCAGTGTGTAAAATTCAACTATCTATTGAGATATACGCGAGACGTGCGAAGAGGGGAGCAGAAAAATGAGTATACCGAGCGAGCGATGAGAAACTCATCGGGACTCGCGGCAGAAAAAGCCCGGTCTATCGAATTATAAACGCAGGAGGGGCGTTTTCATCAATTCATCGCGTATCGAGCGCAGTTTGAATTTCACGGGAGGGGCGCGCGCTCGCGCAAGCGGAGCCACAATTTCCGGCGTCCGCCCCCTGCGCAGCCCCTGTACGTCGAGACGCGCGTCACGAGGGCGTCGCGGCTCTTTTGATTTTTCACGCGCGCGAGCATTATTTGAAGAAACGCCCAAGCTCTGGTCGCGGCGGTCTATACGGCGCAGAGCGGCTGCAGCGAAAGTTTATCTTGGACGAGTGGGGGGAAAGAAGAAAAAAGAAACTGAAGAAGGGGGTGTCGTGTTGGAAGTCGGCCGAGGGACTCGACTGGCGCGCAGTACACTGGACGAGATAAGCGTCGTCGGCACTTGGCAAAGTGTGTCCGCTGCTCCGAGACATGCGCTCACTCATCTGACCCGTGTCAAGTTCAAAGACTCCTTCGGGCGGATCCTAAGATCCTCTTTACCGACCTCTTCAGACCCTCACCCCCCGGCTCAAAGCTCTCCTTCCCACCCGGCCCCGCTAACTGCTCTCTACGCCTTCTTTAACTCGCGCGGCTCTCGCGCTGTTTCAGCTTTCCATCCCCCCCCCCCGCGTCCATGTCTATGAGATACTTGCTTTTAACGGCTAACCCCGTTCCGCACATTCTCCGCTCCTCGAGTGTTTTGATGCAACGCTTCCATTCGAGATCGATCAAAGGCCAAAGTGGGACGCCTCGAGTGTGTGTAAGTGAGTGTGTGTGTTGTTGTGACCCGTGATTTTATGGGCGCCTGGTGAAAAATAAGATCGCGTCGTGATGGCCGAATTCTAAGCTTACATGTATAATATTTTCCGGCTCGCACACCCGGTCACGGAGGCCCCTCGACACGATTTCGACTTTTTTGACAATGCTGCCACCCTGAGCGAAATGCCTGATTATAATTGTGACATAGTAGTCGGTACTATAATCATAAGTCAAACTACTCTATTCCTAATGGAGCTTATCCCATAGTAAAATTTGATGATACCCAGTACTGTAAAAATCATTCAGAACTTTACGGTTTTATGAATTTCTTTTTCATTATAATTCTATTTAATTACACAATAACTGCACAATAAGCGTAATTGTGCAATTATTTCAGTGCAGTACACTGCAACATTGTACGAAGAGGTAGATTTCTTTTCCTTCAAAACCCCACACAAACATATTTGGAGCAACCTCATCATTTTACCTTACATTGTTGACTCCAAAATCCTTTATGTGCTATCCATTTGAGACAATTATTCAAGGAGATTCTCTCCAGTGAATGTGTCTACAGTCAGCTGTGAATGAAAACCACAATTGCCAAAAAAACAAGAAGCTTCATTTCGATTTTTTATATTGTACTTATCTTGTAATACACATCGAAGAATATAAATAATGTGACATGGTGCCCGTTCGCACCAGGTTGCACTAGGGAATGGCTCTACCGGGGCACTCCGTATTTGTTATGGGCGCCAGCACGGACTTCTCGCGTGGGGGGGAACGGCAAGGAGCAGTCTCTCCGTCTACAGTGACGGGTTTCCCCGTCACTCGACCCCCTCCCTAAGCCGGACCACCTGGTCCGTCAACTGGACCCAAGTGAGACGGCGGAAACCGGCGGACGAAGGGGTCGTGCGACGGTGGAAACAAAGTCCCCCGGGCACCCGGGGGCCCGGCGTTCTTCAACCCCCCTATCCGCTCGGTTTACGACGGCCCCTCCTGATCCTCGTCGACGGTGGCGTCCTGAGACACCGCCGACTGCACCTCCGCTGGCAAGTGCGCAAGGCTGCGCACCAACTCGTGCCAGCCCCGCGCCCGTCTCTCTCCCAACACCGATGACACCTCCGATGCCTGCCGCACCCTCGGGCTGGGACCGAGGTGGTCGGTGCCGTTGGAATAGGACCGTGCTGCCCGCTCGCCCCGACGTTTTGCGCCCGCACGACCTCCACTGGCCGAATCTGAGGCGGCGCGTCACTCTGGGGCGGGGGTGCGGCCCTCCCCGGCGGTGTTCACCAACCGCTCCCGTCGTTTTTGGGTGAGGAGGAACTGCACCATTTCAGGGTCCTGCCCGTCCCGAGCCGCCATGCCGCAAATGCGTGCAGCGTCGCGCTGCAGCGGGCTTCGGCTGCGGCTGCGGTCCGTTTTCAGCGGGGATGTAGGTCGCGGCGTCCACTGCCGTGAGCTCATCCATTGCCGATACGCCTCCGTGCATCGCGGGCACCGGGTGACATCGACGTCCCGGCGGCCGCAATTGAAGCAAAAACTGCAGCCGCCGGGGTTTGAGCACCCGCGCCTCTTGTGCATTGATTTCCAGCACGAGAAGCACGAGAAATCGGGCGGGTACAGCACTGGGTCCACCGCCAGACGCTTGACCCCCCCGAAAACGCTTCAGCCCCCAGTTGCGCTGCCTCGGGCCCTTTTTTTGCTGGGTCGTCGCTGACGCCCGTCGTTCCCCCCACGACCGGTCCACCCGCAACTGGCCTGGCGACAGCGGAGGCTGGGGCAGTCGTCGCTGGGGCTTGTCGTGCTGCCGTCGGCCTCGGCTCCCTCGTGCTCGTCGCGTACTCGTCTCCGGGCACGCACACTTGGCTCGGAGATCGACTCGCGGTCGCGTCTCGCTTGCTGCGGGCACCGGACGAGAATGGCCGTCCGCCTCGTGCTCGCTCGTGGCCTCGCGCCGCCGTACTCTTCTCGCATACGCGCTAGAAAGTGCTGCCCTCCCGAGCCGGCGGCTGCCGTACCGACCGGATCGGCGAGGAGCAGCCTCTCCATCTACAGTGACGGGTTTCCCCGTCACAATGACCATGTTGTTACTACTATCTAGTTTTTGAGTTATATTGATACTATAAAATAATATTTAAACCATCACAAAATCTAAAAAAGTGATCATTAGTAGATTAATAGGTAAAAAATATCATGTATGTACTATTAAGTTTTATGCAGCATAAAATAAAATAAAAACCATCGAATAAAATGAATTCAAACTCTAATCAGTTCATCTTCAACTCGTACAAACTCCATCACAAATATTCCTAAAAACTTAGGAAATTGTTATACAATTTCTCGGAAATATCCATGCAAAAGTTCCACTGCGATTGCTCACCCAGAGTTTACAATCTCTCCGAGTCAGTGCAGAGTAGATTATTTTCGTTTCATTTTTGAAGGACGTTTTCTAGCTAGCGAGTGCTATTCTCGAGTGCTACTCGAGATCAACTCTTGTTGAGTATACCTTCATGATATTTGAAAAATCCAATCCAACGATTTTTGAAACTGAAGTAGAAACTGAAGACTTTTTTTCTCACAAAACTCGGGCATCTCATATATATTGGCAAGAAATAAAATCCATCGTGTGCAAGTTCTTGTTCGTAAATGCCCAAACGAGCTCATCATCCAGCGGCATAGTTGTATAAAACTATCCGGAAGAGTAATATCGAGGATATGTCGGATGAGGGAATCGCGGGAGCGCAAGACGACGCGTTAGGAATTAATTAAAGCCGGCATCTCTCGTCGCTCGACTGCGCGAAAGGTCCTTCAATCTGACGTAGCTTGTCGGACGTGGTTTCGAGCGTAAAACGCCCTCGCACACACACACCCACACACACACACACACACACGCACGCACACAGCGGAGTAAAATGCGTTTCATACACTGCACACCTGGCGCGAGGAATTGCGCGAGCAGTTTTCATATACTCGCAGCTCTCTGTGTTTGTGTGTATGTGTATATGTGTCTATGTGTGTGTGTATGTGTGTGTGTGTGTGTGTGTGTGTGTGTGTGTGTGTGTGTGTGTGTGTGTGTGTGTGTGTGTGTATGTATGTACATTCGAGCAAGCCTGAGAGACAGAGGGACGCGTTTTGCTCCCCCAACTTTTCATTGCCGCTCGCTCGAGTCTCTCTTCCGCCGGTACAGTTATTCGACTGGTGCCTTCTTCCCTTTGCGCCAGACCTTACTATAGCGTGTGAAAAAAAATACATATTTACAATAATATTGTCGATCCTATTAAAAATGAATTATATATTTATAATTCTATTGTTTGCAGATAATCAAACATTGTACACTTCATTTTTTTTCAAATTATGTACTATACTGTTTGGTGCGTGTAACTATAGCCAAGGCTGTGGCCCTAATGTAAACGATTCTCTTCTTCAAACCAATCAATAATTTTAATCTAAATATTTGAATAAAATGAGCAAAGTTTAATAAAAGTTGCATTGAATGTAGTGGTTTTTTAAAAAAAAAATACAAGATATAGTTGGCGCAAAGATAATCATGTAGTTGAGGAGGTACAGTTGATTTAAATTCAACACAATCTTGATGTTGTAATAAGATTATTCTTTCTTACACAAAAAACATTGAAACAACTTTTTTTCTACCATATTGTCTGGTACAGAAGATTTCACTTTCGCAATTTTTCTCAGTGCAGTTGGGTCTTCAGTCGGTGAACAACAAGAGCCGACAGCCAGGATGGATATTGATGATACTCGCTGAGACTGTGTTCTTGCTGGTATCAATTTGTGAGTTCGTGGTTTGCAGTGATGTAGGGATTCAGTAACCTAACAACAACAACCTCGAAAAGTTCCTCAGTTTCGTGGCCAATATCTGAAACTTGCATGTAATTGATACACCTAGAGAACTTGGAGCTGATGATTAGGGTCTCAAGAATGTCAGTTCTCGCGGTAAATGCGTATGCGTGAGCTACATAACCCCACTTTCATGTCCTTGAAGTTGGAATTATAGTGAAGGATTCGAGAGGCTTCTTACTCCGGTACTCCCCCAAAATTTCAAAGGTACTTCGTGCTACTAAATTTGATGGCATTCAACGTTTTATCTCAGCAGCGTAAACTCATTGTGTTTTCATAAAGCTTGTCCTAATCTGAGCTGATAGTTCTCTGATATTGGCAAGAACAGAAAGTATTCTCCGGGAGAAACCTCCTCGGAAGGATCAATATCGAATAAACCTTGAAATAACCATCTATCGACTTTTCTTTGTTGTTTACGCATGTAAAACCAATGTTGACGTCAGCTGCGTCTATAACCTCCCGGTCAATTTCGGTCGAATCGATAGTCGAGAAAAATACACGCGTCAATTATTCTAGAAAGATGAAAACAACCGGACACGTGTTTCACGCGAGTCACCTACCATCAGTGTATTTTCACCTGGTATATGAATATACAAATAACTTTTGCGCATTGACGTAACCACCCGTGAAAACGTCACATCGCGCGTTCAATGCCCCGCGCGAACACTCGACTTTTCAAAACCAAGTTCGGAACAATTACCGAAGTAGCCCCCACAACGAGCCAAAGCGGTAAAAATAACAATCGCTCGAGCCGCAACACGTAGAGCAGCTCGAATTAAATCGCACTCGAGGGGCGTTGGTGTGTGTGCGCGCCATGGGCAAACTGTGCTCGCGTGTCATGCGCCCGGCTCTTTCGCGGTAATACACGGTACATGCACGTCAGTAGTCGGGGGGAGGGCGCGAAATTATCGCCGCTCGTGCGCTCTCGTGCAAATTGAAAAGTGAGCCAAGTGCCACTCTCCGCTCGACGATCGGTGCGGGGCAGGAGGCGCGCAGTACAAAGGCTAGATTCGTATAGGAAGTGGATCAAAGACGGGGATCGACCTGTTTGTCCGTGAGGTTAGCGAGAATCCTCGAGAAGTCGTTGGTGAGACTCCGTATGCGATCTTGTGATGAAGTTCGAATCGCGATTGGTTGAACAGGCGATCTCGTCCAGTATGTCTATTCTGGCAAACTTCGTCGGCTGGGAGGGAAGATTATGTCTTACAATGAAGTCATCATTCTGTGAGGACATTTCGTGGAAAATGTGAAATTTTTTCAAGCTTAATCTCCGATCCCTGGAACTGCAGAGATTACAGCAGAGGATCATTCACCATGCACGTATGCATGCACCACGTCAACTCGAAAACACTCCATGAAATAAAATTCTCTCTCGAATGGCAACATTTATAAAGTTAATTTTAAAAGTGCACCTCTTTTGCAAAATTAATTTCGAAATGGAATCATTTTTTTAACAGCCAACGATATATTTCTTCGGGAAAAAAAGAATTGTTTGGGAGGACAACTCATATCTTGAAAACGCCCCGAACAACTTTAAATTTATATTCTTCCAACGTTACTCTTGCCGACGATGTAGTCGACACGACATCGCCGACCACGTCATCACTGGAAGCTACAGCCGGAGCGAAAAAACCCGGGCAAGTACGGGAAAAAAACGGAAGGCCGGCAGCATCGCGCGCCTCACGGAGCGCCGGAGCCTTTTCATCGAGCCACGCTGCCAGTAATTTTTCTTGCCCGGTCGAGAGAGGAGGGGACAAAACCCCGCCACTTGTGGAATATCGAATGATGATAAACGAGTCATCTCCGGGAGAGACGGATAACCGAATCACTTTGCCTCCGTCCATATACACGAAGACGCGGGCGCGGGGGATTATCGTCGGTAAATCAAAAGGAGCCCGGGTGAAAGGAGGAAAAAAAGAAAGAATACTTCCAAGGGTAGGGCAGCGCAAGATTGACGACAACCATCGCAACTGTACCGAGAGCCTCGAGGCGCACGCACTCGAGCAGTCAAAAGAGTTATGGACGAGAAGCCGGCCGGCGATGGAAGTTACCTTATACCCGCGACACTATTTGCCTGGTCGGCTCTTCGTGATTTCCCCCGATAGATTCGACCCATTAGTCAACGGTGAGCCATTGCCACGGCGTGGCTAATGTCCGTTGACAGATCTGGGATTGATGAGATTTTTCCCTGATGAAATCTTTTCATGAGTATTTCGAATTCATCTACCCTGGTCGAACTGTATATCAGATTTTTTTCCTTTCAGGGATATATTATAATATAATATAAGTATATATTATTATGTTAATATTATGATATTATAGTGTTATTATAATATTATAATATTTCAAAACAACGTTAATTCGGAGAAAATTTGAGAAAGAGAAAAATTCCCCCCCCTCCCCAGGTAGTATCTGTACCCTAATCTCCTGTGTTCCAGACAAGTGTCTTACCCACTAGACTGAATTCCTGACTGGTGTCTGGTTGGTGAGACACCTGTCTGGAATCAGACCTGGGTGCAATTTTCATCTTTCCTTAATTTTTCTCCGCAATAACGAACGTTTCTCATGAATATTATATCTGGAAGGAAAAAATTTCTCGGCAAATGATTTGGCCTGGTGAAGTCTCGTACTTTTTACTTGATTTTCTGTTATATACGGGGAGGATGAATATAAAGTTCCCAATAAGCTTCGACTTCATCGGTCAATAGAGTTATTAAAATAATATTTGCAATCTTGTGATATCCACATTATTGACGTAAGTGTCTGCATCGGGAAAGATCTCACTGTGATTTATTCAGCTGTCTGAAGACTTGGATAAACTAGTGGTTCACCAACTGATTTCTCCACTCTTCGGCTTTGGATGGCCGATTGGAGATGCCGCGAAACGTCGAAACAACAAACTATTCCCATTATTGTCTCGAGGACAAAACAGAGTTGGTCTTGGCTCGCGCATTATCCGGTGAAACTGCAAACACAATCCGGCGTGGTATAACGAACGAATCATGGTTGGGCTGGCGCTTTGGCCGGGGTCAATTTGAAAGGGTCGCATGAAAGGGAGTGAAAAAAGAAAAGAGAAGGAAGGAGGAGGAGTAGGGAGCGCCCCCCAGGAAATCGCCTAATGAGCCGGAAAAATCAAGTCGTCGCCGGCGACGTCTTGCCAGGGAGGGCGAAGCCGCCAGTCTAATTAACCATAAAAATAACGAGATTTCTGCGGTCTCTCTCTCTCTCTTTCTCTCTCTCTCCGTCTCTCCCCACACTGAGTGGCATATTGTCAATCATACTATAAATCAACTATATAGATTTTTTTTCATTTTCTTCCACATATTTATTGTAAAAATTCAAATATAGAAATATATGATAATTTTCAACATGGAATGTGAGAAATGTTACAGGGTTGAAGAAGTATATGGTTGAATGTTGATATAACAATATCCTTTCTAACAAAGAAAAACATTGTTAAAACTATTTCCCACCATATCGTGTCGGATGGCAGATTTCACTTGGACGATTTTTCTCATCCCAGCCACCTATGTCGATCGATTTTCTACCGTACGAACGCGAGATTCTATTCACCAGTCAAAGTTAGTACACGCACTCGCAACACGAGTAATCCCACGAGACTTCCTTCTCACTTCTTGATGCCCCCCGTTTTGACACGTCTTGGCTGAATTAAAATTTGGGGTTGTTACTTTCATTGACCGTCGCGTTGTCGAGGAGTTTATTCAACATGATTATCCCCGTATTGGTACGTGACTCAAGTTTTTCGAGTCAATCGTCTGGTGAAATTTGATTTATTCCGAATTGCGTGAGATTGTGAAGACTTCGGCTGCAATTTCGAATAAAATACCATTATAAACACAGTAGGATGTGGCACTGGACTATGGAGTACAGAAAAAATTATACTCCTTATTGTTGTTATAACTATACAACGCGAACCTCAGATGAGTGAAATAATTCAATTATTATTAGATGAAAATCAAGATTGGGAGCTTATGAGTCGACCGATTAGGTACTTTGTGAAAATTTTTATTTTTCATTAGCATATAGTTCCTAACTTCTTTGAGTGCCTTTTTAGATGCTTTCTCCCGTAAATAATTACTCAGGCTACAGAATCGAAATCAATATTGAAATTGATACATACTATTTTTAGAATTCATTAATTTGTCTGGGTCAAATTATAGCATAAAATTGTTCAAGGTACATATTGCCAAACTTAAAATCTTGGATTAGTTCTAGACTTAGAAGTCTGTCATGGAGTTCACCATGTGAAACATATACAATTTTTTTACGAGAAGAGTATGACCAAGTGCGAAATCCCTCTCATACACATCTCAATGTGTTCCAGTGAATAGCAATCGAATGGAAAGTATAGTCACACACCCAGACTCGACAATATCGTAAACCGAGGGCAGATTGGATATGTCGTTACTGCACGGTACTGGCATAGGTTTAGTAGTCATTATAACTTCAAAGACAAGCGGAAGGAGCGATTGATCTGGCTGATTGGTATTTGCAAACCACTTGATTCCTCGAAGCAGAATATTCCCGTTCACGCACCGAGGCTCATCTCGTGTGCCGGGCAAGAAAAAAAAAAGTCGAGGGAGCGCGCGTCGAGTTGGGCTAAAATTGGCGGGGGCGGGGGGGGGCAAGGAAGAAAAAGAAGGGAAAGTCGAGCTCCCCGGCTCGTTGCGAAGTTCCAAAGTTGAAAACTCACGCGGGGTGTGCAGGCAAAGTATAGGGAGGGAGACGACGCGGCCCGGGGCAAGTCAACGGATTTGTCTCGTTATAGTTTGCATTGTGCTGCTCGGCCCGATTCCCGTCTCTCCTTTCCCCCGCCCCGCCCGCTCCCCGCACTTTCCACGCACTTGACTCTCTTTCCCCGGCTCACCTCGCCTCATTCGCCCCCTCCGTCCCACCTTGCGCGCCGAATGCCCCGCGTGCGCTCTTTCATTCTCCGCGGCTCGTTTCCTCCCGCGAACGCGTATATACGCGCCCACCGAATTAGAATGCCGGAGGAGCTTGGCTTTCATTCGATCCGATCAAGCTCGGCGATCGACGGATTTTCTTTTCTCCTCGGCGCGCCAATAGCCGCGTGTGCCGCGCGGGTGGATCGAGGGACAAAAACTCGAATATCACGCGGGGTAATCCCAGCAAAGTTGGCGGACTGTATACCATAGTAATGCGACCCTCTTGTTATATTGCGATCGCGAGCGGTAAACCCGGAGAGATCCCGTCAATTATTCGCTGATGGGAGACCCAATCGCATTTCGCCAGCGAGTCCTTTGTGCCGAGGACGGGGGAAAAAAAACAACCCGCGCAACATTCTATATTCCCGTGATTAATATTCATCTTTTCAACTGGCCGAAGAATGAAAGCTCACGCAAGTCAGTGCCGCGCGCAGGGAATCGATCTCGTCCTTCCGGTTGGCGCGCGAGTATCAAAAACTCGAGTCCGAACAAATTGGCCAGTGGGCTAGATGTGTGTGTATCTAAAAGCCCAACGTCGATAAATCCACGAGCCGTCGGACGGTCGGCGGGGCGGGGGGGGCGGAATATGTGAAAAGCTTGAATGGGGGAAGTAAAAAGCTTCGCTCGAGCTGTTCCCCGGCTCTGAAAAGTCGCGCGGGCATTGTCTCGTTGTTCCTTGGGATGGCGGGTGAGGGGGGGGGGGGTTTGATTGAGCCCCGTCACGGGGGGTCTCGGCTCGCGTGCCTAGATCCGGCTGATACGATAATTAGCCGGGCTCGCGTGGCTCGAGCTATACGTCGAGTGGTGAATGCAATGCCCCCGCCGCTCGCGCTCGCGCCAGATTCGTTGGACCGACCAACTTTTATATCCGCCCGAGAGCCCCGCACCGTACCCCCGGGGCGGCCCGCGGCCCTCTATTCTTTCGCAAACTTCAAACTCACTTCCGTCCCGAATTCTCCTGGTTAGCAGCTTTTGTCCTTTTTGTTTTGCGGCTCGCGCGCGATTTCATCTCGAGCCGAAGACTTTTGCTCGTGGTGGTGGTCGTGGTGGTACGTCTTCCGTGCTATCTACGAGCTCGCGCGACTCTTTGGCTCGGCGAATTATCTTTATCCGAATCGCGCACCAGCTTCGTCTTCGTTCAACTTGATCCCCTGTGATTTTTCTCCGGGATAAAAATGAAAGTCTGATCCCGCCCCGGGATTAATGACGTGCTATTTATATTTTTCCCGTACCAATTTTCCCCCGGCGAGCCTATACGCGACGGGGGCTATGTATCATTGCAATCTGAATCGACATTTATCCTTGTACAAACAAGCTCGCTATATGCCTATATAGCTCAACAGCTCGTCACACTCCAGATATGGACAATCTTGGGGGTGACTCACGAAATAATTCCCTAAAGTTTGTTTTGTTATTCTTCGACATTCCTCAGGATTCCCGATATTCTTCAGTACTCCTTGTATTATTTAATATCTCGTGTAATTTCATGGTATTCTACGATATTCCTTAGTAGGTATTCTAGGTATTCACTTAGTATTCCCAGTATTCTTTAGTATTCTCGGCATTGATTGATATTCCGTTCGATATTCCATGATATTCCTTGGTATTTCTGGTATCCTCTAGCATTCCCGATATTTTTTGAGATTCTATGGTATTTCATACTATTTCTCACAAAATCTGAAAAATTTTTTAAATATATTTTCGAATGTTGAGATTATATTCTTACAATATATGCGAGAATCCAGCTCCACGTATGCCACGTGGACAGAAAATCGTTTATTCTAATCATATTTGGTAAATGTGGATAAACAGCTTATTCCCCCCTCCCCCATTCAAGTTATGTCAGCAACTAAAGTACACACACACATTCTGTATACTGTTGTATGTATACTATTCAATATGTCGTGTCATTTCATGATATTGTATGATGATATTTCTTAGTATCCCCGATATTCTTTAGTATTTCATGGTATTCCATGGTATTCCATGATATTCTTTGGTATCCCTCACTGGAGTAGCACCGTGAGTCACCCCTTGGAACATGATCCCTTGAAATGCTCAAAAATAATTGAATCTTTCTCGAATTGCCATAGCTGAAAGACGTTTGATAAAAAACTTGTTTTTTGTGTTTTTCCAGCGAGTTCCCCGGAACCACGCACCTGCCCGTACCTGGGCAAGTACACAGTGACGGGGCTGAACGGCAACGAGGCTGCGTCGCAAAAGAAGAGCTTGACTTCTCGCAGCAAGAACTACAAGAACGATCGCGTGCGCCATGGGCAGGAGCGCAAGCTCGAGTTTGACGTGGACAAGCGACGCGGTAACAACCAGTATCTCGTGCACGAGCAATACCGGCGCAGAGCCAGGTCGCAACCTGCCGGCGCTGAGAAAAACAAACAGACGACGTTCAGGATCACGAGGGATTACGAGAAAGCTTTCAAAGGTAGGCTTTTATTTTTCAATTTGAAACAGAGAGAGGGCCACTACACAATCTTACCGAAACTCATCGAGAAGTCTTCTGGCGCTTGAAACTTATGGAGTATAAACTTACAGTCTCGACGGAAAATAACTTACTGGAATATATGTAGGTCTTTATCGAAACTCCAAATGAACTGGATAGGACCTGTGAGTATATAAAAAAAAAAAAAAAAAAAACAAGGCCTACGAGATCAAACTGACTTTTTGAGATGTTTCTGAGATACCCTACCATAGCGTTTGTTTCTACAACTATAGAGTCTAATCTTGATTTCAGGCAGAATCCAATCTTATGGATTAGATTCACTGTTCATGCATAGAATCAAAAGTGATTATCACTAGAACTATCTTACAAAGTTTCATCGTGATTGATTTCTCAAAGGTTGTACAGTCACTCCTACGATAAGAGTAACGGAAGGCTCCTCCATAAGTGTCAGTGCAGAGTCTGTCGTTCAGACAGCAGCAGATCTTCTTGTTAGTTATACAATAATTTATTTCAAGGTTTAGACCTTTGAAATTTGAGAAATGAACTCGTAAATATGGTTCTTCAGTTGGGGAGTCTTTGATCAAATGAAACTCTATTGTACAGACAAGTACCGGTCACGAAGGCAATCCAAATTGGAGGAGTTCGCGGTGGACATGGACGACTTTGCTCAGACGCACCGGGCGTGGCATGCGGCAGCGGTCAACCCCAACGTCGAGCAAGTGTCGAACGAGTACCTGGGCGAGTACACGGACGCAATGGAGGAGCCACGGAAGAAACGCGCCCCGCTACCGACGTTCCTCAGCTTCGACGACCTGGTGCGTCTGAAGCGAGAAATCGAGGAGGACGAGGAGGACGTGGGCGAGGAGTACGAGTACGAGGTGTACGACGACCGGCGGAGGAAGCGGCTCGCCTACAACGACGAGGACGAGCAGCGACAGCAGCACCAGCAGCAGCAGCCGGCCAGGTGCAACTCCGACGTAACCACCCTAAACGTGGGGTGCTCCACCGCCGACCGGATGGAGCTTCAAAGCGACTGCGTCGACGACTACTTCGTCACAGGTGAAGCTCACTATCTCCCTCCCGCCTATTTTGAGGTTCGGATATTCGAAACTTGCAAAGCGAACGACGCGAGAGACCAGATATCTTTGACGACGCGCCTCGGCATTTCAATATCGGTTAATTAAGCCAAGTTGGGCACTTTGCCGACGAAGACCCAAGGGATTCCCGTCACGCTATTGTATAAGATTACTCCCCCACCGTCGCGGCAAATTCTCCTGCCAAGTTTTCGAGTGATTTGATAAGGTTGTGCCGAGTAATATTCCGTCACTTATGAATCTTGGCTTCGTCTCGAGCTTATCGATTTCACCGCGAGCTTCAATTTCAAAATTTCACTCGCAACCAATGTGCCACTGACGCGCACAACAATTAGACTACCAATTCTTTGATCGGGTAGCTTTTATCGTGAAGTAGCCTGAATAAACGGGCATTTTCCTCGCGATCAACAAACCAGATCAGCTGGCTTCAGAGAGTGCATTGAGCCAACAAGTTGAACTTTCCGTTTTTCACCTTTACATAATTTCTGTATGACCCATAGGGACCCATAGATGTATATACACTGTATTAAGCATAAAATTCAATAAATTAAGCGAATATATGTGAAAAATCTGTGGGTTAGACTGAAAGGCACACACGTATGGCTTATTTGAGTAGACGAAAATCACCTTAAAAAGTTCCACCGTGATTCGACACACAGTTGACAACAACTCTCCTACTTTCCAGAAGACTGCTTTACACTAGGGTCTTTAATTTCACTAAAACTTTGAGATGTAGTCTATTCATTCCCAATTGATATCGATGCCTCTTACGAAGAAAATCACACCTACCAATTTCTCTACTAAGGGAAGCATTTATTTTATTTTATGAAATTCACAACATTGAAAGAGTCATCAACCCAAAGATTAATATTTACACTTTTTGAAATTATTAAAATTTTCAAAAAAAGAAGTGAAAGTTTCTTGCTTTTTTTTAAAAAAAAATTGCCTTTTACTGGAAAACGTATACGCTATTGATGGTCTTTGACCAAACTATTCGAATCGCATGATGAAAAATACTCAAAAACACACACATGATTTGTCAGGGATAAATTGAGCACGCATTAATAAATAGTATAGTGATCTCTGGAAAACCCTTGTGAATTATGTGATTCCCTTTGCCCCGAGATCAAGATGTGCTCTTCTTCATCGCGAAATCTGAAAGAATTAATCCACATCGTTACGGCGCATTACGCTTGACTGGTGCTGTTGCAAGGGACTATTTATCCAAAATCAAATTGTTTGTTTTTGCGTTGCAGCGTACTCGTGCCACGGGCGCTGGTTCGACGCCGAGGGCACGCAGTTCGTGATAGCGACACCGCTGAGCCGGCGCACCTCGTGGAACGGGCCCGAGGGCTCGCGGGCCCAGCCGTACCGCAACAGCCAGCGGCTGTGCTTCATGTACCGCGAAAACGGCGGCGTCGTCAGCCTCACCGCCAGCCCCGTCGCCTGCCAGCGGGGAATACCTCCGCCCCCGCCGCTCCTCGCCTTCAACGCCACCAGCATCGGTGAGTCCAGTCGTGAGCAAATATTTCGTCCATACAAAATTTTCAAATATTCGGAATCCAAGTATTCTGTTATACATATTAATATATATGTATATATATATATATATATATATATTTGAGTGCTATTCTCCAAATTCTATGGTCGGTTACAAACATTTCGTATTTTGTATTTGATGAATTGAATACTGAATTAGCACATCTATGCAGGGTGTGAGTTTATCAATCCTAAATTCAATAAAGAAGAATACGATCATTTGTATCTTAGAAATTCATGACACGGACAAAAATAGATTCGTCGCATTTTTTTCTCTCCTCAATTCAATCGAAATTCGAGCAAGAGGATGAAATCCGTCGGATGTCACGTATTGGTAGTAACGATGTAACGTGTAACATCTATTGTAGTTATATCGAAAATAACAGAAACTTTCTACATGTATATTTCACTGATTATTGAGTTGGGAACAAGTTGAACAAGAAGTACGACCTAATTATTTTTCTACATAGGTACATGAAAAAGAATTTGGCATTCGAGCCAATCGATCAGCAACGCAATCGGACAAAATTGCAATATTGTACAGATTCTCGGTCAATTCGATATGGTCACGTAAGATGAATTAAAAGCTATCGGGCGATTCGTCAAATTTATCATTTTCGAGAGTATCTCGTGTATTATCGGTTAATTGTCGAGAGTATTGCACCGCAACTAATTCATCAGAAGCGAGATGATAAGGATGATTAATATTTCACTAATTAAATGCACTTCTACGTAAACTTGATATGATAATTCATATAAACCGTGGGTAAGTGTACGATGTAGCATTTTTTCCACCAGTCTCTACGAAATTTCGTGGCGAATTATTGGAAGATAATGCAATTCGATCACATTCCAACAAAACAACAATTTAAGTTGGAACAATGACCCGAAATCCCGTGTCTTGAGGGGTTATATAGGCCTTAGATCTAGGGAAGAAAAATCATTCATTGTAAAATGCAGAACAAAAATTTCAAATCTCAAAATATTTTGACAACTTCATTTTATAGATAATTTCAATATGTGCCAGGCTGCAAACAAAGGAAAAAATCTTGAAGAGTCGAATTGTCACATAAATTTCCAAGAATCTGCACTTTCTACTTTTTTTTTGAGATAGCACAAAACCTATCAATTCTAGAGTAAAATTAATGGGGTAACGAGGTTGTGTTATCAAATTCCCCATAAGATCGGAGAAGTCCAGAACGTAAATTTGAACTATTGTTACTGCAAAATAGGTATGAAGGAAGAGTAACGATCAAATATATCAGGCTTTATTCGTAAATTTTTTCCTAACTGCCGTATACATACGATCATGTGGTTATAGCTTAGTACACTTTGTACAGCACTACAGTACATTATACCCAAAATTTCATCTTAAAGGGTCTCTTTGTTGTTCCCCACCCCGTTGAAATAGCAAACTTGCTGTAATCGAATTTTGTTCCTCGATGAATAAAACACGTTTGCGCGTTGGCGCTGTTGCAGGTCAATGCATGGACACGGCGAGCAGTTTGAGGAGCCCCATGCCGTACCTGGTCGCGTCAGCTCTGCTGGTGCTGCTCGGGGCGTTGAGGTGATTCTAAACGAGGTCGCGCGGCCGGAGGTGGCGCGACACCGAATCGACCGGCTGCAGCCTGTCCGGCGGCGGTGCGACGGTCGTCTGGCGTAGGGCCCTAGACGCGCCGCCCTACACCTGCATCAACGGCTGATACACCCACACCCACACCCACACGCACACACTCACATAGACTATCCAACATTGTACAGAAGCACCAGGTCGAGGCGCGCGCGTGACTTTTCATATACCGACAAGTGTAGGGTTAATTTAACTTTGAGTTCGAAATTGTTGAGCACTACTGTTCATCGGTGAAAATTGCACGACCATATAGTGAATAGTCATTCGAAAAAGTTGGAATGTGTTCACCGTTGGGCGGTACATTTTTTTCCTGCATATATAAGTACAGTGATATTTCCACCGAAGAGACAACCAAAGCAACTCGTTCGTGCGTCAAATTTTTCACTATTCGCATATCGAGGAATCAAATGTACTATTCGCAATTGTCAAAAATCACTATTCGATTGTGAATATTCACTGCTGATCAGTTACGCAATTTTTAATAACAATTATTGAATACTCACCATTGAATAGTCATTTTTACCTGTTTTAAATTTAGACAGCAGGTATAAGCGCTGCCCCCCGAATACCGATATCTCCACGCACGCAACCATATAAATATATATACATACGCTATACGTAGATAATTACGAGTTAGGCCATATCACGGGGTGCGAGGGGATAATTCAACGTTTATTACGTCGCTGCAACAGAAGAGAGTAAAAAAGTAGTGCGTGCGAGTATGCTTGTGTGTGTGTATGTGTGTGTGTGTGTGTGTGTATGTGAGAGGAAGAGCAAAGGCGGCAGCGTTGATTTATTATGTAAGCTTTGGGGGTGGGAGGGAAGGAGGCGCGATGAGTTATGTCCTTAATCTGCGGCAGCGAGTTCTTGCGAGAGCCCGCGGCGGTGGCGGCGGCGCCCAGACAGTGTGCAAGTGTATGCGCGCGTGTGTGTGTGTGCGTGCAAGTGTGAGCCAGCGCAGCGCGAGCAAATACTCGCGCATACATAATCACGGGGCTAACGATGATTAAGCAAGTGATCCAACGCAATACAATTCGTATAAATGACGTAGCTTAAGTTTTGAAAACTGCCCCGGGGGGTGGTGGAGCGTGGGCGGGGGGTTGGTGGTTGGTCAAGGGGATATATATATGTCACGATTATTCCTGCGCTACGCACCGAGAGAGTGGATTTGGAGTAGATGATTATATACGTAGAGTGGATCGCCGGCAAAAATTTAGCTGCTACCGGTGAACTCGAGGGACTTGTCACTCCAGCACTCCCGGAGGGAGTGCCATACAGTTCTTATGGAGTACTGTGGTTTAGCGGACGAATGATACTCTTTATTCTTGCTGACAAGGAGGCTTTATCGGAACACATTGAGTCTGTACTGGTAGAGACCAAAAGTTGATTACAGTTGGATGGAGTACCAAAAATGAAAGGAGTACCTTTGAAGATTTGCGAGAGCTCCATAGTAGCCACTAGGGTGAACTCCGAGCTACACAACCCTCACTTTTTGCATACGCTCTTGTTAAACTTCATCACACAGTGGCCGTCTATCTGTATGTCAGCATCAGGAAGGTCGGGATTTTGTTATGAAATTTCAGCAGCTGAAAATCACAAACATCGCACACATATTTATTGTAGTTGACAGTATTATATCATCGTAAAATATTTCACGAAAAAGATTGTTTTCGTTGAAAATTACTCGTTTTAAAAGCATACCATTTCAAACGATTTGAAACTGAAGGGACCCAACCGAAGTTTCACCGGTAGAACTGCAATCTTCCACCGATCATTAACTCAAGTTCTTCTCTCGAGGCACGAATCGATCATCCGGATTGTTGGAGAATGCTTTTCGACATAGATATATAGGTTAAATCGCGATGAAGGAATAATTGGCCGACGGATCGGGTGCAGCCACCTCACGGGCGAAACTTTGTCATGTAAATCCGTCGGTTAGTGTATGTGTGTGTGTTTCGATGCAAAATCACGGGAGGGGGCGCCAGTAATTCAAAGTGTCCATCAGATTTGTGTGCAACGCCGAGGGAAAGACGAAAGAAAAGCGGCGAGGGTGGCGGGAGGAGAGAAGAGGATTGTCGCGAGAGTCTTTCATCTCGGCACAATGAACGGACGATATGTAAATTGCTGCAACTGTGATGAATTTAGAAAGCCAGAATCGGAGCCGTGTCCCCGACCACTGCGGCTCTCGGGCGCTTAGACTCGTCCCCGGATTTTTTCCCTCTCGTCTGTATAACGATTCTCGTGTCCGTACAAAGGCTGTGGAGGCGACGCGGATTACTTGCCCTACCCCACCCTCCCCCCGCTTTACTTTCTTCCTCGTCGCGCACTGCATACCTCTTTCAACCTTATTTTCCCTCTCGCGATTAAAATTCCTCTTCCCACGTGTACGACAATCTACTCGGGGATTCGCGAAACGACCAGAGCTGCGTATAAGCACACCATGGTGGGATTACCCTCTTTTTTCGCCCGTTTTCATGCGATTTCGTTTAGCTACGGTACCCGTCTGACCGTCAGCAGCGTGCGAGAGAATCGGAACTTGACGGTCGAATTTCAAAAGCTACACATCGAGGAGCTAAAAATCTCAAAGCTTGCGCGCACGCAGTTGTTGTCGATGACAATGCCGTATCGTGATTGAATATCCCAGGAATAGAGACTTTATCAAAAATTAGTCGCTTGATAACTGTACAGTTTCGGAAGTTGGTCACGATATATAATAGCGCATTCGCAGCTGCGTTTATCATCTTTGCTCTACGTATAACCTATCAGTATAATACGTGTACCAAATATTTCTTTGAATTGAAGGATTTGGACGAATCATATTGAAATACAGTGGTTGAATACATGTATTGCAAATGCAAATATTGATTCACTTAATACCCGTATTCAATCACTGTTCGTCACTGCCACGAGTCCAAACAGCTCCTTTTTTTCTTGCCGAACAGCGTCAGCAGCCAACGTTGTCAGTACGTGCTCGAACCTATTGAATTGTATACTTCACGCGCAAAACATTATTTTTCGTTGTATCAATAGCCCGGGAGGCGTTGATCCACCATGGCGCGCATACCCCCCCTCCCCCTATCCCTCTCCCTGTATCACAGGGCTGCAATCCGCGAAAAAGCAAGCAATAAGCAATAATGAAAAGTGAAATGGAAAGCCGAGTGTGTGCGCGTTGACACGTATTCGGCGGAATTTTTGCGCTCGCCGTTTACTCGATGTATATATAAAGGTTGTGTATCGGAATTAGGCGACTACCAGAGCTCGTACCGTATTTACTGGTTGTTTATTTCGAATGAAAATTATGAATCATACTCCCCGTCAAAGCCAGTGTTCTTCCTCGCCAGATTCATTTCGCATATGATACAACCCCAGCGTCGTTTGTTTTCCGTATCCTCGATCCTCAAACCAAACGATCGATCAAGACAAATTATTAGGTTCGTCCAAATTAGTTGACGTATACGATTCGTAATTCATTAGTTAAGTAGCTCATTTATAAATGAAGTTGTAGAGATTAGATTGAGAGAAGAAAGAGGAGAAAATTATCGAATCTAAGGCAGAGTCTATATTGTATCATCCACATCGTACTGTACAATTATAAGTATCTTTGTAATAACTCGTAAGCATCAGCGTGTAGAATATGGACGCTCGAAGTTCAATCCTCCGTTTTAGTGATATAATAGGCTTTAGGTCGTAAGCGACGTCGCGCAGCGATGGGAAACCGGTGAGATCTTGTCGCGGTGGATGTATCGATATACACGGAAACGTTCTCTCCCTCGCGCGTCAAATATCATTCGACGGTATTTTTCGTCTGATCGACGAGGAATATGGCCGGTGAGGAGAAAAAAAAGAAGCAATAATATCGATGTATACATATATAACGAAGCGCGCGAGAGGAGGAACTTTCCTATGGGGAATCCACACCGCGAGTGACTCGAGGGATGGTCGAACAATTTTTTACCATAGCGGAGGGGAAAAAGAGTACTCGAGAAAGCCAATATTATGCTATTTTAACACGACGTGAGAGAAAGCGATCGCCATTATAAAGACACACACACACACTCATACACACGAAAACACAAACGTACCCTTACACGTATAGTGTAAGGCCAATCAATTCTCACCCGGGGCTGTTCGCCTCACATCGTCGCAACCGTCGCGCGTCCGTCTTGATCGTCGAGCTCGCTCGTACGCGCGCGGCTTTGTTTTACCCGATGAATTCGCGCGGCTCGGCGGGTGCCAGAGCTGCGTTATTTCTGATTTTCCTCAGGGGGAAAAGGCTTGGTCTTTGTCGATTAATCGCGCGGCGTTCGAGTCGGGAACAATGGTTGAAGTGGGAGAAACGCGGAGCTACGAGGGAGCGGGAGAGTGTATAGGAAGGGTGTCGGGAGGTAGGTCGGGGAACAAAGAGTACAGCTCTATGTGGCTGGGCCAAAGATCGGCGGGGAGGGAATAATTTCGGACTTTCGCGCGGAGCCCAAGTGCGACGGTGTATCTATAGAAGCTCGAGTCGGTCGAGGCCCCTTCAGCCGCGTCTCAAAGGGCTGCGCGGAGCTTCCGCCTTCGGATCGGGGTCAACGCTTCTTCCCCCGTGTATCCGCCGCTGCCCATCAGATCGACGCACACCTCTCTCTCTCACCTCCTCCTCCCCACTTTCCGCTACTTTATCGCTACTTGGACCGATACGGACTTTGACGTGGCTTCCGTGAGATCGTGGAGGATTACCGATTGGGCTGAACCCAACACAAACAAATTTTCTGTCGCGCGTACGACAGCTGTAACGAAAGCCAATGTAGTGCGATTCTAAATTGAATTTAAAGAAGTGAGGAAGCTGTGGGAAAAATTCAAAGTCATGGGTAGATAACACAACGGCTCGAGTAAGTCGTGTATGTTGCCGAAACAAGGTCGAAAACATCGTTTGGGATTTGGGTCTTTGATTTTGCTGAAACTTTTGTAAATGGTTTGTGGTTGCCCGAATAGATAATAATATGCGGTCATACATCCTAACGAGATTCCTACGACATAAAATCAGCAATGATCCGTTAATACCTCCGGTGAATATAAAAACGTTATCTGGCTAACGAATGCAACCATCATCTATTGGGGTGAATGTAAGAACGGAACCTCTAAAAGTTTCAGAGGGATTGGCGACCCAAATCCGAACTTCCTGGTTAGTTAAACGATATTTTTTTTTTTTTTCACGTATTCATGAGTTGTCTAGAACCGGGTTGATCTACTCCAGCACTATTAGTTATCTCGAATTCTATCCAAACGATCGATTCAACGACAAATTCAAACGCGATTGATTTTCGCCGTTCACTTGGGAATAGGATTCGCCGTTGTTTTAATCAAATGTAATAGAGAGTCGATCTTGTAAGTTTTCGCGAGTGATTCTGGTTACTTCCACTGGGTATCTAACGAATCCTCTGCGCGACAACCGCATCAAATTTCATTTTCACTGAAAACAGTTGCGCGGCTCGATTTTCAATTTGATCTCGCGGTTAAATTTTATAAAAGTCTCTGAAACATAATATGCTGTACTAGATAGTTAGAAAAAATCAATTTTTTCAGAAACGTTAGAAAAACATTTTCATAACGCACGTTCACTCGTTTAACAGATAGCTTGACATCATCCACGCCAGCAAGAAATAGACATTCCGCGCGTTAGACAAACGTTATTAGAACATTCTTCAAATTCTCACTTTTTTATTCGAACGTTCTATTATTGAAAGAAAGACGTTTTAAGACTAGTTCAAAAGCCACTCAACATGATAACATGAATCATTTTTTTTATTCCGTTGAAATTCTCTCAGTATAAATTTGCTTTGAAAAATCAAACTATCAAATACAATGTGGCTCGAGTGAATTGAAAATTCATCCACGCAGCCGTTGACAGTGAAAACCCTTCACTTTTCTTAATGCATCAGTGAATTTTCACACTGCAAGGAGTTAACAGAGTGGAAACTCGTAATCTCGTGCGCGTAACTTGAGATTGATAGTTTCGAGGCGCAATCTTGCAACGATTCGTGCGCGGCTGGACTAGTTAGCGAGTAGAAGAACGCTTAAAGCACGTGTGTCAGCTGGTCGATAACGAATCTGTCTGTTGCGAGCCCGAGAAAACCAGGCCGAGAGAAAGAGAGAGAGAGAGAGAGAGAGGGAGAGATAGAACGTTTGCTCGAATCAAGGGCCGCAATCGCCTCGACTTCTTTTCGTTGCTATCCTCGAGAATGAAAAAAACCGATCGACACAAGCTGCCGCTCGCGGTGACACGGATTTCTTCCGCTTGGCCGCCTCGATATTCGAATGGGCAGACCCGAGGCTTTTCTCATCACTTGCTCGGCGGGCAATTTCCTTGATTACTCGTTAATCATAATTCCGCAGCCGCGAAAATCGCGTGTATGCAAGTGCCAACTAAGGCTCATCTCGTTTCACTCGATCTGGCCTCGAAACAATGTGAAGTTTTGAAGACGTTTAAAAAACGTCTTTTCCGAAATATGATAACGTTTCACGAAGAAAAGTGTAGAAAGCGTTGGCAAAACGTTTGTATCACGTGCGAAATTTACGGACAATTGCTTGAACCCCGGAAATGGAACGCATCTCCAACTAATATAAAACTTCTTATGAATAATTTTCAAACGTTATGAAAATATGTTTTTCACATTTTTATAATTCATTTTGATACTTGATCACTAGATACTAACGTGAAAAAAATATTGTTGTAATGTTTGGAGAACGTTTGTAAAATGTTTTCTGACACGTTCGGAAAACGTTTCTGAAACCAGTGTTCAAGCAATTTTCTATCGGCATTACATATGTACATTTTGCACGTGATATACACGTTTCAAAAGTGTTTTTCCATCTTGTTTAAAAATGTTTACACGTTTCTGTCAAGTCGTCTTGACGTTTCTAGAATGTTACGCGCTGTCCGGGGGGTTTCGGACTGATTTTAAACAATCGGAGACGTGATGATTTTGTTCCGAACAGTTTTTGGATCGAAACGGACTGTGATTCTCAGGAAGCCGGGGAGGAGGGAGTTATCGAGCGATTCTAGATGCCATATGTTCTCGAGACACTGCATCAGAGGATGACTTGACTGAAATTCGATAAGCCGTCATATTACGTCGATATAACTGATACGCCTCTCGGAAAGGAATCAGGAATTCGATGACGCTACGTCGATAGATCCGAATTTCGCAATGTTACGATCGACACTGCAACGGATGAGCTTGGAGAAATGTCAATGTGAACCGCAGCGACTAGAATGAATCGGATAGTGTCCCATATTGCGTCAAAGGCAGACACGGCTCAATCGAAGCGGCTCGTCGGATGATAATCGCGCGCGCGAAATTCGGAACGCGCAATATTCGAAACGGCCACTCGATTAAAAGAGCACTCGAAATCGCTGCACAGCCGTGAATTATTCGCGAAAAATAAAAGAGTCGGAATTACACGCGCGCGTGGAATTGGAGCCATTAACGCGGGTCATTTACTCCGGGCTCGAGCGATCGATCGATCGATCAGCGGCCCCGAAATTCCGATATTCCAAATTCACACGGGATGGCACGGAAAGAATGCCGATAATGGAGCTTCGTTCTCTGTCGGATACACCGTTACGAAAGAGTTACGATCAGTTTTTCAGAGCCGCCGGCTCTCGGGAGGAGCGGCGGCAGGTCAGAAGCACCGCCCGATCCGTATACGCTGTGCCCCAATAATGCGCGCACAAGACAAGACAAGAAGCCGATTCGCCGTGTACGGCCAGCCCGAACTGGTTCAATTACGTTTCCGGTGGTACTCTGCCTACATTTTTTTTTCTCTATCCAACCAGCCACGTCATTTGCTGACTCGTCCGGTGTGGCTCCGATTTGAGGGTGGCTTAGTTCTCACGCCCATGCGAGAGAAGAATATAAAATTCAGATATGGAATGTATGTTGTGATCCACGTGAAAAGTGTATTTTCCGTGTGATTTTGAATAAAGTCATAATATGTATCACACTGTTTACAAGGCGTTAGTGCAACGTCGATGATTTGAGAATCACACAGTCTAAAACACGTGAGCAACGAACAATAATATGGGTACATACAATAATTGGTAACAATTGAATCAGATTCTGAGTTGTTTGGTTGCTCATCTATTGCTCTCATTCTTGGAAAGTAGAAAAAATATAAAAATTCTTCTCTTTGTTTTAAAATGAATTTTAGCGGAAATCTAGATAAATTCCAGGCTGGATTTTAATACGAAATTCCCTTTCTGAACAAAACGCCTGGGGTAATTTCTCGCGAAATTTTTCATAAATTGAAAAGGCGAGAATATCTCAGTGAAAATTAATTTGAGCTTGTCTGTGAGTCACGATCATATTGTCAAATTTATCAAATACATGAATTCGAAGTATCTAAATTAGTATATTTTAATTTTATATAAATTTCATTTTTTTCTTACACTTCCTCATAATATGTGAGCTAACTGATACAGTGTGATCCATGTAGACGATGACTTTATATGAAAGTCATGTCGAAAATGCAGGTACATTCCGTGTATGAATTTTTCACATTTTTTTACATGGGGGATTTGAATTGATCGGCGTGAATGATCCAGTCTACAGTTCACTGGAGTCGTATTCTTCCACATTGTCGACTTTTATCGTACCTCCATCACTTTTTTTCTTCGGAATCGAGAACCACTTTGACTTCTTATGCACTTTATAAACGACCCTACCCGAGTCGCGTTTTCAATAATGAACATTTTATCAAGGCGAGAAAATATCCATCAGCTCGAGGGTGTTGGATATTTTTTTTTCGAATTTCCCCGTACTTTTAGTATCGCCGTTGGACTAACGAGTGAGCTGGACGATTCAAGCGACACGTGCGAAGCGCGCTGGCGTAAAAACTTTTGTAAAATAATAAATTTCTTATCGTTTGTATCATAACGCCTGCGAAGTAGTGTAACTATAAGCAAGTATTGTAGGAAAGAAGAAAAAAAAGACTAGAATTAAGTTGACGAAGGGACGGGATGGAATGATCGAGAGGGAGTCGTATTGTGTAATCTCTTGATTCATGTAAAAAGCAATAGTAATGTGTATGCGTCTCAATGTGTGATGTACAGAGCGATTAAGGGAAAAAATAAGTGTGTAAGCTACCTGTGCCTTGTAAAAACCTATGAATAATATATAAATATATTATATATACAAAGATTATAAACTTGTGTGCGTAATTCATATTCCTTCATATCCCTCCTTTGCCTTTAATTCGAAGCTATTTCCTATTTCTTTATATCAATAAAAGTGTGAAAAAGGAATAATTTCAAGTTATTTTTAGTTGTGAATTGAATACACCGCCAAATTTCAGATCCATCTAAGGAATGAATTCAGAACATTAGATCAGACATTGGATTCAACATCGAAACGAAAGAAAACTCAATCGTTGCAAATATCAAATGACGAAAGCTTTCCGTTCTTTTTTGGTTAATCGTTACGAGCTCTTCTCGTTAGCTAAGCAGTTTCTCTTTCATTTTTATACAATTACGAGTATTCGGTGCCCTAATTTGAATCGCAATGTCAGTCAAACGTCCAAATGTTATTAAGGCCTTGAATTAATTTCATTGTTATATGTTGTGCAATGCACAATGAGACAAACAACCTCACGCAAGAATTATATGTTGAACGAGATTCGAAGAAGTATTGGGCCAAAATATTTCTCTCAAAAATGCACTACCTATACGCTAATGAACAGCTGGATTCATTATACTGTTAAACTACTATATGCCATTACTATTACTCTACTATACTACATCTCATACTATTTTGAACTAAACTTTTTTCCAGACAATATGGATCATATTCACTGGTACATGTCTATGATGAAAGGAAAATTAGCAATATGTTTGCTAGGGAAATTTAAAAAATCAATAGGAAAAATGAGATTTTATGTATGGCTATATGAATATGGAATCCATCAGAATATACATGGCATTTTATTGATAAGTACAGTCCAATTAACGATTTTAGAATTCGAGTGCGATCGGATGAATCATCATCATTTCAATTTCGATCTGATATCAAAATCATCGATTTGAGCAATACCTATTTGATCTATTCTTCTATCGCACTTTAATCAAGACAATATCTACATAACTGATAGTAAACTGACGAATTTTGCAAAGTGTGACGTGTCAATTCACGTGAGCTGTTATCCATTGTACATGTTCGTGCTTTCATGTCAGATATATTTCTGAGGAAGAAATGGACTGTGCAACTTATCGGTATTGCAATTGATTTTGTAATATTCCCAAAAAAACGTGCATTTATGCGTGCCAATAAATGCGCACATTTATGAATCTGTGGAATAAGCCACAGTTCGATATTGAAAAACCCTTTTTTCTGAGAACCGAGAAACGCTCGAAAATCTGTGGAAATCGAGATGATATGATTTTCTCATGAAAAGCAACATACATTCGGTGTGATTTTAAATTAATTTCCTTAATATACTTCGAGTAAATGAATAAGCTGCCAGATCTACGGTACAGTCATTACTGAACCAGTGATTTACAAATCAATTGAAAAGATGGATATTGTTAGAAGAGACGTCTGCGAATGGAAATGGAGAGAGTAAACATTAAAATTGCACACATTTATTCGATTGTTATACACAATATATCAACTATGAACATATCTCGAAGCATGTGGAAAAAGCCACTCACATATATAATATGAATAATGGTTTCAATAGTTAAACACGTAAAATATTTGCGAAAATATCAATTCTTGGAAAGAATGGCTTTGATTTCCTTAAGATATTGCGAGATCTCTTCATAAACACCTCTCATCTTTTTTCACGTCTCTTTCCCACAAACTATTCTTTATCTCTCTCAAAATGCTTTTTTCCGCGGATGCAATAAAAGTGAGTTGCCAATGTGCCTCGTATGGCTAATCATATCGAAATACCTCAGAAATATTACTAAATATAGATGAAAATATCAATGAAAACTGATTTTGTACACTTTTCGGATGTTGAAAAGATGAGCCTGGGCTGGGACACGTTCGGTGAAAATGGGTGAATAATATTTATAGCGATGATTACTGACAGGTATTGAACCCCTTAACATGCCGTTTGCAATATTATGAAATTTCAATTTTATCACAGCCAAATTTTCGAAAACCCGTCTTTTTTCAAAGATGTATCTCCTCTTTTAATTTTGCTTCCTATGATAAATTTGATAATAAAAAGTACCCATTCTTCGTTTACATTTTCAGTATTCAGGTTTTCCATTATTCCATCATTTTTTTTTATGGAGTCTTGTATCCATGCGAAAAGTGATTTCTTAAAATATCCATGTTGAAGTCTCAACAATCTTATAAAAAAAGCAATTACTCAAATATCATATTTTCATACTGGATAACAGAATAAATCACTAGTAAATATTGTTATATCATAACTGACGCATTGGTTGTATTAAAAAACAATAATATTAGTTTTCAAGTCTGTAACAACAGAGATACATGCAAAAGTAAGATTGGAGTATACTCAAATCAAGATTTGGCATTTTGTAGTACAATATTAAATATTTATCACACTAAATATCAGTACGTTTGAAGTGCTTAAATTGGGAATTGTCATTTCTTTACAAGGTTATTTGAGTTATTTGATTTTACTCTTAGAAATATACAGGCGAAAATTTTTTTACAAAATAAATGAAAAAAGTAATTTTTGATATCAAGTAGAAATACAATACGATATGTGTGAGATTGAGAAAAAAGCCAGCCGCTGTTAACTGCATTAACACAAAGAAACTTAGTGTAGAAAAAATAATGTCAATAACAGATGTTTTCCGCCATCGGCAGACGAACCTCGAACCAATTGACAGTAGGTCTTTAGTAATGGTTGAAAAAGTTGTTTGACTCGGAACAGATTTTTCCTTTCTCGTAGTATGGGGAAATATCTGGTTGATCCTCGATGGTCCTCATCAGAATTCGGGCCCCAACGAGTACATTTACGAGAAATTGAAGGGAATCTTCCAAGGGCACCATAGCAACGGTTGCTAGGAAATTAAATTGGTTACTGTTGAAAATTGAACTTGCACCACATCTCGACTAATTTGTGTATTATACATAGATACGTACGTACGCCTATAAGCATTTTTTGATTTCAACATTTTTCAACCCGTAGATCACAAACATGAAGATCCCGAAGAGTCGAACGCGAAAAGTTGATTTTCGACCCATTGCAAAGCTTTCTCTCTGAGAAAGCCAAAAATCACTCCTCCACCGCTAACGAATCGAATTTTTCTAATATTTGAGCCATTTTCCTGTTCATTGTTGAATACAATATCAGCGACTGATGTTGATGCAGTTTGACAGAAATCGGGTAAAAGATGTGTGCGATATCTCTAGAATGACAATTAAAGAAATAATACTGCAATTAAGTACGTGTGCATTTGTGCTGATACTCAAGAAAATGAATTTATTACATTGAGTAATTCCAACTCCATCGAAGTACAATAGATTTCGATTACTGCGTCCAAGAAACCGTTTCTACCGTGCGGCTCTGCTGGCGTTTGGTAAACTGCGTTACGAAAGCCTAAATATCATGTATGTGTGTCAAACAAAGCGACTACAGCGACTCGAGCGATAAGACCAAGCTCCGAAATCCGAGGAAAAATTCGGCTCTCGATTCGGTCAGCTCGTACCCGAAGGCGATCATCAAAAAAACCCGGACGCGGCGATCCTGTACATACATATGTATATATACATCTGTATACACAAACGCGCGTGTCGTCGGTGCTTCGCGATGTAGGTGCGTGCGCGCGAACGGGAGAAGGGGAGAGCGCGGCCGCGACGAAGCGCCCGAGTGAATTTATAAAGTGAGCGTCGCGGCCGAGTTCCCGCCATTATCGAGATAGATCGTCGCGAATGCTCGCCACGGCTGCTGGGGCCCGTCTACCATCCCGTCGAGGAGCATCCGCTTCCCGAAAAGCCCAGTGAAAAGTGAAAAGTGACTCGCGCGTGGTACGCAAATCATCTACTAGTGTGTGTGTGCGTGCGCGCGCGCGCAAGTGTGTTTGCGCGTGTTACATACTTTTTTTCCGCGCTCGAGGTAAATCGCGCAAGCGAGCCGTGGACTAATTGGACGTGTCATTGGTCGTGATTACTGCTCTGCTCTCGATGATTCGGTCCGTTGTTTCAATATTCCGACGAAAAATCGCTGGCACACAATGGCTGTTTTTTTTTCCTTTCTTCATTTCGTCCTGACACGCGATGTTTGTCCCGCGCGCTTCTGCCGACCGCGCAATCGGACGTGTTATTAGATTTCCGCGCTTTGCCGACCGTATACCGATTATATTCGTTTGCAACATCCGTTTGTGATGAAATCGGCATTAACGAGTGACTCGTCCATTCACTGCGCCGGGCCGCTGGGACGCGTTGTCGATTTTTTCCCCACTTCCGACAATTTGAAAAAGCGATTCGCGTTGCTTTTCGTACCCGCGAGCTATATCGGACGGGATTGTTAGTTTTGAAAAACAAAATATGTATAATACGCGTTTGTATAACCATCAGACAGTTGAGAGGGCAAATTAGTTTTTCCGAGCATCGATTGTTCCCGTGAATTTTCGTATTCATAAAATAATGGGGCATTCGTTCGGAATCACATGTATGACAACTGAACCGCGTTTATACACGCACGCTTTGACGAAAAGTATTTGAATCGCGGATGGGAATTAGTCGTGACACATCGAGCGCGCGTCTAAAAAAGTGCCCGTAACATCTGTGAGATTCAATAGTAGGATGCATCAACGAGATTTTTCTAAATGAAAAACGTCGCGTGTGCATCAGTACTGACGCTTTTGGAACATCATATTAATCCGACACGAAAATCTTTGTTGAAAATATATAAAACTCGAACTGCAGAGTTGCTATGGACATACGGACGTAACGAACGATATACGATTTCGAAATAGCCGTATTACCTCAGGAATAATTAATAAGATTTCTCTAATTCGAAGGAAATATGATTTGCATAGCTCGTTATGTCGAGAGTTGATTTTCCCTCATCGGCCACCATATAGATTTGGCAACCCGATTGGCGCTATCGTGATTTGAATAATTGAGAATAATCCTGCATCATTGCGAGTAAAGATGTAAAGACGAATAACATTCAATTTTTTCGAATATAAATGACCTACAATGAACAATATTTTCGATGAAATTTGTTTTTAATTCTCGAAATATCACGATAGTGTTGGTTTATTCAATATCGATGTCATTCAAGGCTGCAAATATTTTCATTGTTAGAGATAAGAGAAAGAAGTTTGCGTTTATTTTGAAACAAAATAAAACTTACAATCTTTCTTTGATTCTTCTCTCCTTATCTTCGTAATAACGAGATGCTCAATTAACGTCAATTCATTCAATAATTAACTCTTTAAACTGTTTATTGCGTATCAGACAATACTCATGCGAAACATTTTTTTTCCTGCATTAATTTTAACTGGCACTATTAAATTTCATTCGCAATCAATTTCCATGCAACCTCGCAAAATACAAACAGCATCGAATATACGCTCTAAATTTAAAATAGCTAGAAACCACTAGTTAATATTTATTATTCGTTAGTAAAAACTGCATGACTAATGAGCAATGAAGTGAACTGTTTTTTCTCAATGCCAGTAGTGAATAAATCGATATGAGAAATAATTGCTTTGGTGAATTTCCCAATAGAATTTTACTATTTAGCAATAGAAAACAATTACCTGTCTCTGATTGAATATCCCTGTTGTTATTTATCATTTATGCAAAATATTCAGTTGATTGAATGTTAAACTGTTCTTCCTCAATAATAAAAATGAAAAATTTGATACATGTATTTGTAGCTTTCCTTATCTTCCGATTGAAATTGCACTATTTGTCAGTAGATAAGCAATTCACCGTCCAAAATAGTGGGTATTCGTGGGTCATGCAATTCTCACAAATGTGATATACTCTCTGAATTTGAAATGGTTGGGAATCAGTGTTTGAAAGTGAATATTCACTGCTAGCGTAATAATAGCACAACTAACGAGCAGTGATTTTTTTTGCCCCCCTCAATAGCAACAGCGAAGAGAACGCATTTGCAGATCCTGTTGCGACCGCTTGTGAAACACTTGTCTTTGCCAAAGGTCGAGACCAATGTTGAGACGCCCACGCAGCCGACAAGGTGCGGACGGGGCGACGGCCTCTCTCGACAATCCGGCGGGAAAATTGTCGTTCGGCGCATCGTCAGGCGAACAGATGCGACGACGGAGGACATCGAGTCGCGAACACTGAAAACACCTGTATATATTTCCTACGTATATATTTCCTCGATCCGCCGACTCCATATACGCCGCGGAGAATAAAGCGGTCCGCCGCTGGAGCGAGCGAGTGGGAAAAGCAATAATCAGCAAAAGAAGTCGAGCCCGGCCGGCTATCTGGAGGTACGTTTCAATTTACCCTCCGGCGTTCGATGGGCGCAATTGTATCCATGTGTTCCCCCCCGCGGACAGAGACAGAGACAGACCGAGCGAATTGAATTAATGGCTCAAGAGTGTGTATACCCACGAAACGATGAGTTCTCAAAAGTGCCCCGGCAAAATATTCACCCGGCTGAGCTAGAGTCTCGTTATATCCATCTCGCGGTATGCATATATCCCCACACTGATTCAGCACAATCATAATTCGTATTTTTCTAACGAGTGCATACACATACACACACACACAGCGAGGCGAATAACGGGTTTTAAATATCTGCATATACACGTGTAGAGCCGACGTTCAATAAACTGTGCACCTGCGCGCCAGTATGGTATATCTCGTTAGAATCCGAGATCTCGCGATACGGTCGACTCGAGAATTGCACAATTCGAATTACGAGAGAGAAAAAAAAAAACCATCTCGGCTAATTAAATTTCATTAGGCACGTATGTGTGCATATAAATACGCAACCAGTGTTGGGCAGTAATTAATTAAAATTAAGTGTTCAATGAGTTTAAATTCTTCAAATATTTGCATTTCAAATGAATTTATTTTCGACAATACAGATATTTTATTTCATTATATATTCATTTGTAATGAAGTAATGAAATACGTGTATTTATTTACTGTTTTTTACCTTCTGAGAACGGGACTGGTCAATATATCGAACAACCTCTGCAAATTGTCGGGACAAATTTTCAACAATGGACTTTACGTTGATACCGGTACTCATCGGATACGCCCGAGAAATTCAAAGATACATATATATATATGTACAAAAATTGCGGGAAAGGTAGAAAGGTGAATTTCAACTTGAAATTCCTTTTCCCGGAGAGATTGAATACGATTTGTCCAATTACTTCGATAAAATATACAAACATCTGGTATTTAGTATCCGACACTGAATTCGGCAATGCCGGACGGCTAAACGCTTGTCCGACTAAAACTTGACAATCGGATGCGCCTCGTCGGGCATCTCTCGAGGGGCAGCGAGAATTAAAATTTTCGCGACAGGACGACTTAATCGGCAAAATCAAGTGTATTAAAAGGCCGCGTGCGTACGTACTCGCTATGTGTCGCGCGACCTTGACTGACATATGTGCCAAGGTGCGTATATCAGTGCGAGCGCACGACGACCGAAGCCTGTCGCGCCGCGCCGGTTGGAATTGAAGTGAACCGATGCCGCGGAGATATACACGAGGGATTTGGTGTCGATTCCATTCACCGCTGTCGATTTGTTTTCAATTGAGTTATAGATGGATATAGATGCATCGAGACACGTGTTACTCACTCGAGATCTACAGTCGTACGTGTTTCTCGAAATTATATTTTGATTGTTGCTTTTGCTTTTACTGCGACTATGATCTTCCACGCGTACTTATCGATTCGTTCCATCGTGCCATACAACCGGATTTCCCATGTGGAAATAAAATATGAAATTAATGTATGTAGCTTGTGTATGGTGATCCGTTCAATGCGCTTGTGTGAAAATTATATGGAAAATGGCAGATGCTTTCCATATAATTTTTATGTAAGGCCTGGCCTAATTTTTATGCGATTATACCAAAGATTGGCATATTAAATATCGAATTTGTTAAATGAAAAATGAGAAAAAAAATACGGAAAATAAGTAAGTTTTTTAATAGATGTGTCTGAATGAATACAAATATTTCAAAAATTATTATTCGCTGAAGACATCTTTCGTCATAGCAGTTGCGTGAACTACCCATTTTTAGTCATGGTTTGTGATCGTTTCAATGGTAACCTGACAATACATGCGTTGTTACCATAGGAACTACCCTTGGGAGTAAAATTCTTCACACCCATATACAAATCACTAAAAGCGTACTATTTACGTTTAGTATGGCAAAAAATTATGTTCGCACTGAGCCGGTGTAGGGTTCGCAAATTAGTCCCGTGGGTGATTGTATGTGACCCTCTATTGACCCTATCCGATCACCCGCGAGGCTCGAGTTGCACTTTACGCCATTGATACGAAATAACTATCATTCAATGTCTGCCGTGTAATTTTGTAAAAATTTAAGTTATCCCAGGATTTCTCTAGATTTCCGTCAGACTTTGTTTTTCCATACGGAGGATAATTATTATTAGACTTCTGCTGCTTTCTAGACATCCGAGCATCCGATAAGTAACCAAAATTCGAGCCAAAATTGCATCTAATTGTTGACAATTATTTTTCGCGTACATACATTAACTCATTTCCACATAAATTTCACGTGAGCACATAATAAAATATATACCCCATACATGAGTTTTATATTTTCTTTCTACTATTCATTCAGCTTCTGAAAAAGAGATTTGCTCGTTCGGACGTCAAGAATTATTATTCTCAGCTACTCCCTGATTGGTGACATAACCGACTGAAACTGACTATCCCACAACCAGAGAATATCTATATATTCTTTGTCCTAAACTATCATCCCTACAACTGTCTCAATATTTTGAAGGATAGACTCGATCGACGTTACTTTGTTATCCAAGCAATATCGACGTACCTGATGCGTTTTGTGATTGTTGTTGTTGACTCGGGGCGTATACCAAACACCCGAGTGCTGAAGATAGTGAGTTGTACAACTGTTATCTGTTCCTATGTCTGTAGAATAAAAACAGTTATCTACCGGCGTAAAAAATGACAAACGTGGCGCGACCCAAGTTAATATCGAGAAAACTCGGATGTAGAACAAAAATTTCATTTCAAATACGGGTTACTTGATTCTCTCAATACGTCAGCGCCGAGAATCGCGATATCTTTTATAAGCGTATCAGAGAAATCATTCCATCAATTGTCCAGGAGTACTGTGGAACGATAATACACCGCAGCCCACCAGGTACACGTCGAAAGATGAAAAATTCGAAAGAAACGTACGGAATGTATAAAATGAGGAAATCGGCGTGCTACAAGAGCTGATGCATATTACGCGCAGTGTGCCAGCGTCACAGCAAAAACGATTGAGATTATCTGGCGCGATATACGCCGGCAAATCGCGAGATTTCGCTCGCGCGCGACAGAAACGACTCGAGTCTTCGTAAACTCGGCGGTGGTTACCACGTGATCGGTATATATCGGCTAGTACTCGAGAGAGAAAGAGAAAGGGGGGCCAATTTTGAGACTTCAATTCTCATACATTGTATACCGCGCCTACTTACTTAGAAATCAATTGCGTATTTCTCGCAAACTCTTTGATCTTCAAATCTCTAGCATTGTTTATGGCACTTTATCGGTAAAGACAATCCAATTGAATTTCAAACCTTTTATTTTATCAACTTCCTGATATGAATTCCAAGACAAATCATTTATTGAGAATAAGTATAAATGAATGGAAGAAAAAACATCATTAAAGTTTCGATCTTTATACACTACTTTCATCGAATTTTCACTCTCAGTATTGCACGTAATTCGGATGGAAACAAATAAAGAGATAAAAATTTGAGTTTATACCGAAGTGAATCATCATCATCACCATCATCATACTTCCTTTCACTGCTTTGCAAACGTAAGCATATCACTTATCAGAAATTCCTTGTATAGGAAGAAAAGATATCCGCATGACTGATAACGAATTGCCGAATATTACGGAGGACTTTGAGGAATTTTCATACTCACGTGTTGGACATATTTTTGAAGGAAAAATGAACTGCAACCTATTACTATGGATTTCTAAGATTCACACATGCGTATAATAATCTTTGTTAAAAGCTAAAAGTTAATATCGGACTATTTTTTTCTAACCAAAAACCATGAGCCGAGATATACGCTCAAAAGACTTTCCAACTAGCGATGAGAATGATTTCCTTTAAAAGAAAGATGAAGAGAATTTTAAACCGAACCCTTTCAATACGTATTAGCACTTTAGGAGACCGGAAAAAACTTGTAAAAATGTGAAAAACTTCAAATTCACATATTTATTCATCCATTATACACAATACAATGATATGTCGGATTATGTGATGTAAAGCCCTTACAGAGAATAGTAGTGCCAATGATAATTAAACACGCACAAATTTAGCTACAATATAAATTCTTCTCAATAAAATTATTTATACTTCCTTTGAAATAGTTCCACTGTGAGACTCGTATTTTTGTAAGGAGGAAGAACTGGTATACTTTTCCCCTTTTAGAAAACTCGACGACGCATTAGAACTTTTTTTCTTTCTGAGAATTTGTTGTGGAATAAAAATTTCTAACAGTTTATTGATTATTGATAATCAATATTAAAGAACAGATGGTTCAATACACGAATACAGAAACTCAGTGCTTCCATTTTGGCAGGATATTTTGTTTGAGAGAAAAATAAAATCAATACTATTTCATCCTCTTTTCGTTGCAACACAATTTATTTTACGCACGCTACGATGGATATTCAATGTACTGGCTCTTTTTTATCAAACCATCTGCCTATAACCAACTCAACCACGAATAAGATTATCGAAATAGAGTATCCAACAACTAAAATCGTCATCAGTTGTCTCATGGTGAATTCTCCCACAAATTTATCCATTTCATCAGGGCTTTGATTTTTTTCGTTTATTTCTCCATCGGAGCTCATGCCACGATTTTTCCATATTCCAGCTTCGGAAATTCTTCGTTTAATTTCTATGAATTTATCAGTATAAGGCGATTCTGGCTCAAAAGCAAAGAATATTTCTTCGCATGAAATTGACGATTTCGCGATCTTCATTCGGCGTGAATCGTCGAGAGTAATATTCAATTTATTCTTGTAATAAAAAAAGTTCAAAATGTGTCGGACATGGATTAACCTTTCACCTTTTATAAGACCATCGATACATCCATCTTGTGGTCGAACATATTCTATTCGTGATGCCATATTTTTCAGATGTTGATTCGAGCTGTTGAAAAAAAATCTATCATAATAATTACCGTTCAAACAGATGGGCAGCTTTGATTTATCCAACTCTTCGAAGCTATCAAGTGGAACCTGGCTATTTTCGTAGTTTTCATCCAAAATGCTCGTGTACAAGTTGTTCATGTATGTCATAGACAGAACGACTATGCATATGTAAAATATCTTGGTGCGTGCTTTCTTTGTATCTACTTTTGCTGTTAGACCCATGGACAGTTGAATGATTTCCATCACTCTCCAATTGGCCGAACTGCCTTTGAAGAGTGTCATCGTAAACTTAATACTCGAAATGGCTATGAAAACGATGAAAGCTTGAGAGAAAATAGCCAACGGAATCTCGAAAGGTTTAAAAATAACTGGAACACAGGCAATGATTTTTGAACATTCCGATTCACTGTGAAGAATAATGTCTTCTGAAAAAATAAGTGGAACAGTCATTGGCATCAAATCCAAATTTCCATTTCGCAGGTGCTTTTCAGAATTTTCCCCAAATAAACTTCTGGGGCTTATTTCAACATTGAATTTTTTCGTGAAGTTCATCAATTCCATCGCAAAAACAAAGAAGGAAGAATTTGCATTCAATATTCTTGCACTGCCATTCGTATCTTTTTCCATCAATATATAGGGGGGACTATTTATTATAGGTATTTTAATGGGATACCCATTAACATTATATAATTTTTTGGGGAAAATATGGGTTGTATAATTGAAGAAGGTTTTACTCGTCTGATCGTAAAATGGGTTGTAATTATATATTTGTACTGAAATGTCATTTGTAGTTGGTTCCAATATCATTATCGAGGAGTCCAAAAATTTTCTTGACCAAGAATACTTCAGAATCTGTTCGATGACTTTCAGTTCAGATCCATTATCATCTACATTTGAGCTGATAAATAAACATTGTGGTCTCATGCGATAGGAGGAATTTCCCAAATAGTCTATCAATGAACGGATTTGCTCATGATTTATTGAATTGAGTATTACGTTCAATGTCACATGTTTGGTATTTTGAGTTTTATGATGTATCGAAGACTGATTCCTTCCAGAAGCAATAAGCATATTTAAATTCACAATTTTGCTTGGAATCTCTTGACTCAATAATTGTATCACAATATTTTTTTCAGAAGAAGTATTATTATCAACGAAAAACATTATTTGGTGAGGATTCGAGTGTTGCGCAATATGCTTCACTAAGGAGTTGGCCCAATTAGACTGAGATACTTGGAAAAACGCAGAAACTGAAATAAGTAGAAGTGAAACCGATAATGAGCTTTTCATGCTGATATTGTTATTTTCTGTCTTTGTATATTTTACATTTTCGATTCTAAAATTCGTTTGACGATAGAATTTGTACTGCTTTCGTGCTTGTCGCCAGTTCAACTGCTCGAGTATATACAATTTTTTCAGATTATGCTCATTGATCGCGGTTCTAAAAACGACAATTTCAAGAAACTGTAGTATTGTTGACACATCATTTGAGTCAATATTTATATGTAGGATCATAACTAGAAAATAATGTATCTTTCAAGTGTCCACTTAACCGTTAGTTATGTACTGCGAAATATTCCTTCCACATTCTCAGTATTGAGTTTTTCCAATATTTCACCGTCTTTTCATGTAATCCTTCATTGTAAATCCTCAATTTTACTCGTGAAACAAAAGCTCTCGAGTCTTCGTACATTTCAAGATTTGATTCCTCATACATTTGATACCACACTTTTTTTCATTATAGATATTACAAATGTACCTCCGTGACCTTGAATAATCAATAATAGCGACGATCAATTACTATCCGTGAATGCATTCGAAATTTAAAGTCAATCTCTGTCTCTTATATATATAGGAACAAGCAAGTGGGTTGATTCGAAATAATATCCGTGTTCGAAATCGAATATCTCTTGTAGTATAATGCCATCCTCACCTCGAGTCCTAATGCCCTTCTCAAAAGTATGAGACAAAAAAAAATCCAGCGCAACTTTGGACTCGCTTTTGCTCGATTCGCCGCACGTACACCACGGAGCGCTCGATAAAACAACCGCGGGGGAAATTCGGGTATATAGTATCAACGAGCGAGTCACGGGAGCCGGTGCAGCTGTCGCGAAACTTTTGACATCGGGTCCCTGGAGCCGGTGAAATTGGGGGGGGGGTAGGGGCGCAATAATTGAATTACCCGTTTAAGCGGGGGAATTCGCGGGAGGCGCATTATTAATGCACTGCATGCGCACAGGGTCTGTGCTTCGCTCGAGCGACAAAAATATTTTGCGAACCCGCGAGTTACGCGCGTGTAATTACAAGGGGGAATCACCCGCAGCATACGGGCCAGCGAAGTTTTGCGACTCGGCTGTACTGCGTTAAACACGAGACACTATAATGTATCAATGGCTCCTATATACGAAGAAAAGCGCGTTTCAGAATCTGCCGACAAAGAAGAGCGTAATTTCGAATCTCCCGACGAAGAGAAGCTGAAGAGGGTGGTCCTGGGCTCGCTTACGAGTGAACTCGTGCTGAATTCATTCCCGGCAAATCACATGTATTCTTGTGTATTGCTCCCCGTACGATCCAAATATTCTCGTCAAATCTCCGTGAAACGTGATTTACCGCAAAAAAAAAACAGGTGAAACGGTTTGTTTACCTTGGAAATATTTTTTCCTAAAAATTCAAATTATTTTGGATAGAAAAGGTCTATGTACTTCAATCTCTCGACCTTTTCAATGATACAGATTTTTTAACATCACGGAATTAAGGATTTTCACACAATATGCTCTTTTTCATCAAGAGATTTGAACAATGTGCTTTTCTCCGTCGTAGCCATCGATGTATGATCCTCTAATGCATGAATATAAAGCTTCGCTGCAGCGCTGAATTATGGAGAAAAAAAATTAACGAACTCGAGGAAAATTCAAAGTGGAACGGATGAGATGAGTATTTGTTTGTGTGACGGGTAAATACATTCATTGGGAAAAGAAAAAACTACAACTGGATAGACGTATGTAATTGTGCTAGCAAGTCCCGGATACAGCGATACGCGTTCGCCCGACAATACAGGGGTCTGAAAAGTGCTTCTCACTATAAATCAGTCTTTGTTTCGAAACTACGCGATCAGTGTACATTTGCTCTCTAAATTCATGAATATTCACTGATCGCTGGTGAGCAATTGGATAACTGATATGGCGAGTGGATATATTCACTCGATTAAATAGTAAACTTTTCGCTTTGCCAATATTCTGGAGAATAATTCGATATGTGAAATAGTAGTTTTGGTCAACTTTTCAGTGAATTTCCTGAAAATTATCGTTGAATTAATCCAGGGCCAGTTCGCCTGGGAGCGTAATTATAGCTCCGAATCGTGTATACATACACTAATAATTCCGAAAACTCTCAAAATAGAAATTTTGGTATATTTTTTAATAGTGACGAAATGTTAAATAATGAACTTATTTTTTTAAACAATATTGGAATACTCACCACACTAATAAATTCAATAGTAAGGACGGTCAGACTCGTTTCACCACCCCCCCCCCTGGTTTCACGAAAGCTCACCATTGAACAGTGAATAATTTCTATTTTTCAGTAAAAATTGAATAACTGATTAGCAGTAAATATTCACAATGAAATAGTAATTTATAACTAAGGTAACTGTACCCAATTTGGCACAATCGTCAGATTTCGTATTTCCGGTGCTCTCTGAGCATCAGTCGCTCTTGGGTTATGTTGGGGGAATTAAAAGAAAATTTTCGGTATCTTCCCCGCCCATTTAGCCCTTAAAACCACTCTCCTACAACACTTTGAACTTTCACTTACTCATTTTTTCACCATTTTCTTATTTCACTTTTCACACTCAACCTCAAAAATCAGGTGTCAATAATTTTTATCTCTCAAAGTGTCATTACTCTTTTTTGTGTAAAAACATCTCAGCTTTCGATTGGTCTCATCAGTTTTCCTAAAATTATTTTTTATCCTACTCAAATTGCTGTTTTTCGCATCAAAAAAAAGTGAACCCAATGTGCCCCTCTACGCGTTTTTAAATGGGAAGACTGAGTGAAATCATTGAATATTTGTATAGACATATTACGATGATTTAGACGCGTATTTTTGAGTTGTATGTTAAAAATTTTGTATAAATATCACTGGGAACATAATTGAGAGTTTATTTCAATGCCAATTGGATCGTCCCTGTAGGCCTATATAGGCTGTAGCTAATGATTAAAAAATTGTGCCAAATTGGGTACACGTTTTGTGCATTTAGCCTTTTTGCGTTTTTTTTTTAAATTGCGATTTTCGATAGGTTAAACTAGTCGAATGATGATTATGAAGATGGTTTCTAATAGGTATTGAGCTAAGCTTTGAGATGCCGTTCACGGAATTTTAAAATTGAAGTCTATCATAGTCAAATTCGCGAAAAACCCTTAGGGGGGGGGGGGGCACATTGGGTACAGTTACCTTATTCCAAATAGTACATTTTTGTTCCAAATTACTGATAGTCACAATTCGATATACGAATTAGTAGTTTTGGCGTTAACTCATCGGTAAAATTTCACTATGTATTTATAGAAAAAAAATGCTGTCCAAAAAATTGAGTAGCGTTACTAATTTTTGAGTTAAGACATATATTACTCATCAGTTGGGCAATTTTCACTAATGAATAGAAGTTTGTGAACTATTTCGGATTCTGAGAGTAAGGAAAATTACTGGACAATTTGCTGCATGACATTCGGCAGGAAAAGTTGTTGAAAAGCATTGTTCAATGTAGGGGAAACAATTTTTTTTCGGCTCCGTCGAAGCAGGTGTTACATTTCGGATGGATATATCCGGATGAGAGTTGTGGATATACTGGCTGAGACGACACAAAACGAGCCGCGCGCGGCAGGTTTCGATACGACTTTCCTGGGTATTATACATCAGGGCTGCGGGTCGATCACCTCGCGAATTCGTCGGCTGTCGCGCGGCGTGCGCGTGAGACACGGAGGGATCGCCGCCGCGGCCTCGAAATTATATATTTCATCGCGCTCGGAAAAGAAAATCAGTCGGTTTGAGTGTGTGTGTGTGTGAGAACTAGCGCAGCGGGGCAAGGAACTCGACTGTTGCTCGCTCGAACAAGTTTGTGTATATACATATATATACGGCATACAACTTTACGGCTAATCGTGCGGTGGCCGCAACAAGAGTATGTATATGTAACTGCGACAGGGCAATTTATCGCTATTCGTTGGCTTATGATAAACGACATTGGCGACTCGAGCTTATCTAATCATCCGTATACATATGTATAAACTACCTCGTCTATTATCGACTCATTGGTGGAAAGTGTGTCTAGACGGGAAACGATGTATCGATGGCTCCGGCGATGAAAAGCACATTCGAATCTCGTGACGAACGAAAGCACAATCGTAATTCCGTAATGTTCAAAAACTCGTAACATTGACCAGGTCGAGAGTATGGTTATTAGTATGGGCGGCGGCCTTTTCTATTGGAAATTATTCAGATTTTCCAAAAAAAATTATTTCGAGGTAAAAACACGTATGGTTTTTGTTTACGAAATATCGGATATTGGTAAACGCTCGGCTTTTGACGACTTGTTGACAAAAATATTCGGATTGTGCGGGAAAAAATACCCAAAAATAAACATGTGTAATAATATATGATGGGAATTAATTTAGCACAAGTTTATGGTTTGAATAACAAGCTCATCGTCGAACGTGCTTCGTTGGAAGATTTTGAAATATGCTTTTCTTCTTAAGAATCATCGATACATAGTTATGTGTTATTACTCTTCTCAATAACAGCATCGTTTAAGCGAGATCGTAAATTTTAATCTCGTTATAGTGTCTATGAAAAGCATGAATGTTGAACGAGAACATGGCATAAATCAGTCCAGTGAATTGACGCGCGCGCTTGTGTTTCAACTCGTTGTATGGTCGAGATTTTTTAAAATTACGGCCGACTCGTGCCTTTCCGTGATTTTTGCTTGCCACATTTTTAGTGAAAATTGATTGTTGAGCAACGGTTGCAGAACGATTTGCACTGAATGCAACGAATCTCTCTGTTATACATAATGCGGCTAACTTTTGTCGTCGATGCGGTTGGGTACGGATTTGAAATTTTCGAACGCGTTTTCGACTCATGCGCAGACCAACACCAAGTGTATTGCCGCGCATCGTCGTCTGCTCGTTTATGGAGGAGATTCGGCAACAACAACACAACTGATACTGTCTGATACACAGAGATGTAACTTGTATATTACTACAGATTCTCAAGGGGAATCGAATATGAACGAATCGATTCGATTCATCACGTGAAAATTATTTATCTGGTGCAGTGAAATTTTAGTTGACTAGATCCTTTCTCGTAAAACAATGTAGATCGATTCGAACGCAATAGGTATTTTTATTTTGGGGTTATATCCCTTATCTCCTGCTGATTCATGTTATTGCCTTCTCTTTGTAACATTTGCCCACTGCACGATTTTAATGATTCATGAATTATGATTTATTGTCGTGAATCAACAAATAGTATACCTCACCCGTTCAGACGTTATTTCGACAGTAATTGTAAGGTTAATTACTAACAATTTATGTTTTGCTTTATTGTTTTGTAAATTAATTGGTTGGTGCTGGATACAATTTGGACTCGTATAATCAATCAGCTTATTTGTCAGTATTTTAAACGAGTTAGATAGACTAACTAAATTGAGCGCAAATCATTCCAGTATTGGCATTTTATTTTTCGTTTCATACAAAAATAATTCATGTAAATATTATAATTCACTTAAAATTGAATTCAATAATTTAATATATCTAAACATTGACTAGGCCAGCTAATCCTCATTGGACCCTATTGAATTGCGTAAAAAGTATACTTTACACGTTATATTTGGACACTAAGTATCTCTTATTTGTTTCAGGCTATTCGCCAGCATGTTTGACGTCTATCGAACATGTGTGCTTGTACTACTCCTAGGTAACGAAAATCATTTTCTCAACATACTTGTGCCTGTCAAGAGTAATGCATCTATTGTTTTATATTACAGGAGTCGTCAGAACGAGAGCCGACTTCAAAGTCTTATCACAAGATTTAAGAGTACTTCTCAATGGTCGAAGTAATTTCAACTTGTATACAACGTACGTACATGCAACAATCATTTGAAAATACTCTAACCTATTCAAATCATATTTGTTGGTCAGCAATGTATTGCACAGAATGCATTTTATCCCCGCAGGGAAAATGTTCCATGCATAAATTATGATGTCAATATTATTGATCTATTCAATGCAATATCAATAGCAATCAATTACTAAAGTTAGCTTCATTGATTTAATTGTGGTCAGACCAAGCATCTAATATATTCTTTGTATTCCAGGGACCAAAACAGAACTGAGGATGTGATAGTATCTTTTGATATACAACACACAGATTTAGTTAGAACTGATCCTTCCTACATTGATGCAAAGAAAGATGAGCGTAATTGGACAATTGCAGTATTGGGTCTCAAACCTGGTAATTCGTTTATAAGTGCAAATATAACCGGAGTTGACCCATCGATGTAAGTAATGTTTGCCAACTTGTAGATTTAAAATTTAAATTGCAATATACATTCGATCTTGCCAGGAAACCACTTGGCATTTGGGCAGCTCCACTTTCACCAAAACTCTTGGAGGTAGTATTTTGATACCCAAAAAAATTGATATTGGCTGTCGTTGATCAAATAACGTAATTCAATCCGCCAACGAGATATTGACCGATTTTATGCATGACGTGTATATCTATCTATCCTTGTGATATGTCAAACATAAAGATATACACGGTTTGTATGAAAATATCTCCACTGCAAATATAATTTATTTGGTAGTCATAACAAATGCCAATTCGTTTCCTAGTCAGAAGTTGGAATCAAAATTTTACAAACTCATCAGAATCATGTTAAATTCACACAAGGCAATGAAAAATTGCTATTGAAGAATACCCATAACTCCTCACTATCCAGATCATATTCCAGATCCAAACACAAAATCTCTAAGATAATTTTCAATTTTTAGCTCGGATTTAAAAAATTACCGCATTACTGTGCGTTCAAGTATGATTACCGTGTTTTCTCAAGATCGTATAAAAATTTGTTAAAAATCAAACAAGGTGATCGACCGCATAAAAACGTAGATCAAAAAAAGCGTCGCCGGGTTTTTTCCTCAATTTTTGTTGTCGTATTCACTCGCACGTGCCGACAGCGTCGGAGGGGAATTTAAGCAAACGGCTATATCAGCCCGGGCTTAAAGCCAACTCTTATCTGCTGCAACGAAGCGCATCATATCCCAAACATCGGGCAATAAGGAAAACTGCACTAAAAGAAAAATATATTGTAATGGTTACTATATATTTTTACACTTTGTTTTTTGGTACGATATGCTCACAGCCAGGTGATATTAGTCAACTTTAATATCCAAACCATAATAATTGTTACTGCAAACAAATGACAAATTCAATACATTATTATATCTATACGATACTCCACGCGTGAAAATTATGCTACGATTTACTATGTTTCTAGTGAAATTTATATGGTAAACTTAGTACTAATTGATGATAAACCAATGGTGCAAACAAATAAACATTGACATTTTTTATCTATCAATTCATGAATAATTCAATTTTTTAGATTTCAAAATAGAAGGTATTACATTATAAACTCAAGCTACTCAAGATATTATATAGAAATAATATAATCATATTTACTACTTAATGTGTATACAATAGTATATTATACATTTAGTGCGTCCACGAGTGGTCGCCTTCATTAATTTCAAATAATCCACAAAAGCTTGCACGATTTTTAAGGTAACGAAATATATTGATTCACAATGATGTTCTATAAACAATTTAGTAACGTTTCATCAGCAATTATTGTGCAGTTGAATAGAATCATCCTAAACACAGTAAACTTAACAAAGTGAACGGTATTATGGAATTTTACCATGAGATAATCGTAAGCTCGACTGGGAATAGAGTAGTTTGACTCAGAAAATCTATCAACGACTCCTCTCTACTGTAACGTTGGAATAGTAAACTGTCGCGACGAGATTTTCGTCGGCGTGAAAAGAAAATCCAAAAACAACTGCAGGGCGCGAGGGAAACGTTTCCGCCCGGGCCTCGCGTGACTCACGCGTGGAAAAATCTGAGCCTAGCGCGAGCCCCATACACCGCTGGGGCTGGGTCAATGGAAAAGTGTGCCACTCGCGGGTAAACCGCTTAATCTCGTTACGCCCCCCCCCCCACCCCACCCCCGCATGGATTATACTCGTCTCTCTTGCTTGCGAGCGCAAGTAAGCATATGCCGTTTAGCTTAAAGACCCGATAACCTTTCGATCTCGCCGCGGCTCTTTTCCAAACGGACACTCCAGTCCGCGTCGAGATTTCCAACGATTCGCTTCCCTCGACTGTACCTATACGCGCGGATGTTATGGGCGTCGGATCTAGCGCAAGTGCAAATTTGTCAAATGTTTCGAATGCGAGTGTTTGAAAATACGGATATTTTATTTCCTATGCATTTGTGACGAAGTGATATTGTAGTATTTAATTTGCCGATTTTGTGCCCGTATATATGCATGCGAGTTGGCGCCCCGCGAGTTTCGAGTGTCAGATTATAGCCGGAGTGGATAAATAGTGTTTCCAGTCGAGTAACGAAAATTATGAGTCAGTACAAGATTTTCATCGTGCCTCGGGACCAATTGAGCGTTTTGAGGGAACTCATCAACAACGCGACGGCAGAGTGAGTTGTCGCGTCCCATGTGTACACATAATTTTTAACTGACAGTCGGAAGAGTCTTTCGAATCGACAATCTTACGCACACCAATATACGCGCACGTCGCTCTTATCCAACTGTTTCCTACGATTCGAATCGCTCGCTTTCCGCGAAGCTCGATGTTTCGGGCGGTATCGGCTCTTTGTCATTGGCAAAAGTGTGAAATTCGAGTTGTGAACAACAGGACAGACTCCTGGAGTGTCGTGTACCGCGTGATTGCAAATGTTGTCGGCAAAACCGACTACATTACAGTCGAATTATTTTGACACTCGAGACAAAACTAAAGTATCCATCCAAATGAAAATCTTCAATTCAATTTGACCTGCCGAGAATTCCAAAAAAATGAATATATATGATGATAAACATTGTGTTCCTGCGAGATACACCAAAGTAAAATAAACTCTTGTTTTTTCAGTTACTCGGAGGCTTTCGTGAGGGTCACGGTGGAAAGATCCGACACGTTGTATCACATAAGTTCAATAGTAGGATGGGTATATTTCTTAGCGTGGAGCATAAGCTTTTACCCGCAAATCTACAGCAACTTCAAGAGGAAAAGCGTAGTCGGACTTAATTTCGACTACTTGTCACTGAATATCGTCGGATTTGTTATGTACTCGTTGTTCAATTGCGGATTGTACTGGGTACCAGAAATAGAGGTGAGTCTCACATTGTCTGAAAACCAAAAACGATCTCTTCGACATGTTGGAGTACTCAGAATCTATTGTAATTGAAATTAGGACAAAAAAGTCAAATTTCTCTATAATTAGCATTGTATCATTTGAATCAAATCTAACTCTATATTGGACAAAGATTAATATTAAAAACTATTTTTTTTATTTATCTTGTAAAGGGCTTATCGTCGTATATTTTCTAGAATAGAATAAAATCAAAAAAACAATTCGATGAGGAAATGACGAATCTTAATATGTGTACTTCAGTTGTACGTTTAATTTGTTGCTTCTTAAATTAAGTACAATTTCATACTTGAATCGAAGAATCGTTTTTGTTGTTTGCTCGATCGAGTTCGAAGAGTTCCATTGTGGTAACATGTTTGTTCTCCTCCGCAGCAAGAATACTTCAGCCGGTATCCAAAGGGTCTGAATCCAGTGCAAGTTAACGATATTTTCTTCTCGTTACACGCCACGGCAGCGACTCTGTTTACTATATTCCAGTGTTTTATTTATGAGGTAAGAGATCCGAACGAGACCCGATTCTTGTCAATGATAAAAACGTTGTCTGCTGGATAGCTCATTTGAGATTATCTCTTTCTCTCTCACTCGAGATATGATTTGATTAGTTGCTCGAGAAGTTCACCCGTGAAAACTTGAATGCACGCTGTGCGAAGCGGAAGAAAAAATTAATTATCATTGGGACGTTACGATATCAGTCTGGAGGATAAAATTTTTCAACAGATATTTTTCGATGCTCTCGGTGTCGCTGTGGCTATGGCTCGAGGCTATTGATCCAACCAAATATCCCAAAATAATAATCATGACATTTTGACCGTTCAGAAGTGAGAAAATTTCAATAATCACGGTATGGAAATACGATTCTTCGGGGGTCGTTTTTATATTCTTCGAACGTTTCGGTAACTGAATGTTGGTTCTTTTCAGTCGATATATCAGTATTGAAAACAAAGTATAGTTTTAATAATTATCTCGAGTCATCGAGAATAAAATGTAAGAACAATGAATGAATTGTAATTTTGAAATGTGCGAATAGTGCGTGCGGAAATCGCGCCTCAACGTAGCTGATTGTAGAAACAAGAATGCGGTAGAAACTCTAATATAGTCATGATCGAGAATACGTCAGCCTTCGAACACAGAAATCAAGTAATAAACTCTCCAAAATCACTCGATTTGAATGTAATTTTTTCAAAGTTCATCTGGGGAAAACTTGGATAAAACATACATTAATAAAAGATAAAATGCTTTGGTTCATTAGTCTCGGTCGTTTTTAATGATCATTAACGTTTCAACTACAAGATACCTTTTTTGTCCGTGTCAATCCAATAGAATAATTATGCTTTATTTCCGTATCACTTTTGTAAAGAAAGAACCGATAAATTCAAAAAGTTTAATGAAAATGATTGAAAAAGTAATTTTCAGTTCGTATATGTCTAATAAGAATCAACTGTTTATAATTTGGATAACCAACATTATTAAATACCCATTCATGAGCAGCAATATCCAAAAGTTAATGACTTTCCTCCAGTATGATTAAATATTACTGAGTCTATTAGCATTATTCTGCAGAGACAGTTGCATTTTTAGTTGATTCTCAATCATTAACCTAATGAGCTCAAATGTCTCATGCTACACGAAGTAATCAATACAAAGTCAAGAGTTTTTAAATAAAACTTTTTTCCCACTGAGAATATGACTTTGTAAATGATTTTTAACACATATGTATATGAATTGGTTGAATGATCAATGTATAATTACCAATATTAGTAATAGTGATGTTAACTAAATTCTGATATTTCTCTGAACAAGATATTATTAGACTAATAAATAAATAATAATATATTAATAATAATAATAATATAAGTCGGTGTTCACTAAATTAACAGTAATTAATAATTGATTTATTCATGAAAAGATTATCAATAAGTCGTAAATAGTCGCCTTGAGCAGATGGATTTGGGACAAAACGTTTAGATAGTTTTTCCTCGTATGTACCTACTAACATAGCTATAAAATATTACTAATTATACATTTATCTTTCAATCAATCCATATACACATATATTATCAAAGTTAAATTGTGAGGGGGGAGGGGAGGGGTTTTATTTTAAAAATCTTGACTTTGTCTTGATTACGAACGTGTAGTTAGATACTTGAGCTCATCAGTTTGGTAATTGAGAATCAACTAAAAATGCAACTGCCTCTGGATAGTCAGTCATATGTGAATTTTTAGTAATTAAAAAAATAATGTTGACCGATTTGCCGAACAAATTTCAAAAAAATATATATATTTTTTCAGACTGGCTCGCAAAGAGTATCAACGACTGCGCGAATCATCCACGGCGTATTCTGCAGCTTTGTTTTGGTCTCGGTAATACTTGCGCTGTCGCACGTCATCCTATGGCTGGACTTCCTCTATTACTGCAGCTACGTGAAACTCGCTATTACGCTCATCAAATACGTCCCGCAGGCTTTTTATAACTATAAGAGACAATCGACTGTTGGCTGGAGCATAGGAAACATATTTTTAGACTTCACCGGCGGTATACTCTCTATGCTTCAAATGATTTTGAACGCATACAATTACGGTAATCTGACAGATTGATTCGTCCTCTGACTAGATATATTTTGTTCTGTGTGGATCAAACACATAAACAGGTCAATCGTATGAGCGGAAACATGAAATGTAAATGTTAAATTCATCTGATCCTCTTGCTGTAAATGCACCAAGAGAAAATTCTATTTCAGCAATTCAATGGACCCTTTGATAATGTTATGTTGATTACTTCGAACAAAATATATCTAGCTCATCGTGTGTTACATTCTCCTAGACGTGAAATATCAAATTCAACTGAATATTCCTTTTTTCAGACGACTGGGAAAGCATTTTCGGAGATCCAACAAAGTTTGGTCTTGGATTTTTCTCTGTCGCATTTGATATATTTTTCCTTGTACAGCATTATGTTCTATACAGGTATGATAAAACCAAGATAAATTTTAATACTAGTATCGATGAAAAGGGTTATGGACCGACGCTTACGCAAACCAAACAATTGCATGTTTTAAGAGTTGGAATGGCTTTAAATGATGTGTAAATGGGGCGTGGATAGAATGCATGTTTTAATCAACTCTCGAAGAATGATTATCATATCACCAAACTCTCGTTGGCCAGCTCATTACATACGCGTCGGTAGATAAACATTGATATAAAATACATCTCATTTTTCGTGCATGTTACGCATCAAATAAAAGCGATCGATCCATGAATAATTTGAAAACTACTATCATCATGTCGGATTCTTGACTCTTACTCGAAAAGATTCTTCTGATTGCAAATTATAAGTCTCATTTTAATATTTCCTCAAGTGAGATGTTTCCTTTGATTTTGTAGATCATTTCTTGTAACGAATCCGTTGACGAAAAATGCAGATGAAAACGCGAATAACTCATGCGAATCATCACATTTGTATTGCATTATCTGGCGCTTTTTCTAACATGCACCTTTATTTTTTTCCATAACGTCTGCTTGCAAAATATCATGCACTTCAAACTAGTTGGTAGAGCCAGAGTTTTGAATTTACAGAAATGTACACGATAAAGTGGTCGACCTGACGGGCCGAGTGTAGCCAGCACATCTACAATTATTGCTTTCAATCACCTTGAATGATATTTTAGCTTTGGTTCTAAAGCTTTTCATAGAAATATGAACTTTATACTCTCTATTTGAGAGTTTCCAATGGGGGAAAGAGTGCCAGATTGTGATGGTCGAAAATTGCTATGTTTTTAACAAGTGATAAACTATCATTCCTGATAGACTCAGTTTTACATGAGTTGCAAAAGTTTTTATCATCATATAAGAATGACAGTAGTGCTGTTGGTTTTGTATAGTCGAACAAATAATTCGAATAACTGATAGGAAAATTTGTAAGAATTTTTAGAAGCTTTATAATAGATTATTATGACTTAGTTTGTGTTTTGATGGCAGTGCTCAATATTTGAAGATTGATACTACTTATTCAGATTTACATATATTAGGATTAATTCATCTAAGTATTAAAAAATTGTTAAGCTTTCTTATTAGGATACATAAAGTATTGAAAATGTATAGAATATTGCTATCTAATAATTTTATAAATCAAACTTATTGAATGAATTCGTACTACTAGCGTGACAAAAAAAAATATCGATATATATTTTTTTATGAAAACTATTAAAAATAATGTAATCTTACTCGTTTGATATTCTTGTAGAAATTTCGCTCTTTTTTAAATACGTAGATATGTTAGATTATTCATGATACATTGATAGGTAGTATGTTAGGATGAGTAGACTCATGTGTCATTCTATTTAGTGAAATAACAGATATTCTATTATTATTTTAATACCGATCTATGCATATTGAAACACAATCATTGAATGAAATAAAATGATCTCAAAAGATCTGTTTATTCCTGTCCTCATGAATTTTCCTCTTCATAAAATAAAAACAGCGTCACCTACAATTTTCCTAGTTATCATAGGACTACAGTCTATTTTATCATGGGATAATTTGCATTTCAACAGCGCAGGTTACTTCAATTTTGTTTTTTGCATGCTGCATGTGTTGTGAATTTTTCAGAGTGGGCTATGAGAGTTTGAGTTTGCCATTCAGATATATAGGGGGCTATAAATCTCTTTGTTCTCATTTCATTGGAAGCTTTTCTAGCTTGCATGATAGAAAAGGAGCCAATGATTTGAAAAGAAGAGAAGTTGAGTACAGACAATAAGTCGAAAAACTTAAGCTTAAGTGGTGAATATCAAGTTTCATTGGATTTGAAAATTCTGAGTAAAAGTTGTTGGGTCAAATGAATAAATCAAATTTTTTGAGTTGCTTCAAAAGTATGGACATACGTTAAACTGTTGATCAAGCATGGAAGATAAATTCAATGAAAGTTATTATTCTTCATTTTTATCCTGATCGATGGTGGAAGGATCAGTGTGTTCAAAGTTTCTCTGGGGCAGTGTTCCCTCTGGGGCAGTGTTCCCTAATAGTTTTGCAAAATAAAATCTGAAAGTCTGAAAAATATAAAATGTCATACTGATCCTTTCTATCATCCGAATCGTTTGAATGTTTAACTGTAAGTGTTGAGCAAAACAATTAAGGTATGTACGACGGAATTTCGATTTCACAGGAACCGAACTGACTACGAAATAATTCCAGGCTCATGTAGCCATAATCAAGAAGACGAATCAAGTTGTAGTGCATAAGCAAGAATTTCCTACCTTAGGCTAAATTTTACAATATCAACGTTGAATCTCTACAATACCCGTTCGTACTGCGACAGAGAAGCACGAAGAGGCTATTTTTTTATGAAAACATTTCTATCTAGTTATTTTATCAAGTTCAAAAAAAGAAAAAAAAATACGAGTTTCTCAATCTCTCGATATATTATTACACTGTTCTGCATACCCTCATATAGGGTCCCGAGCGACATGTTTTCAGGTCCCCTATTGTAAACACTCCTTATCCAGTCAGTAATGAACGTATACTGCATTGCCTAGGTGCCGCAATCATCATCAGGTAAAATTATATTATGTTCTTGCGTTACTTTATTTTTCATAGTTTGATTCAAAGCAACCGCGCGCACGAATCGAGTTCAGTTCGATATGAATGCGCAGATACTTGCGCAGTGGCTCACATATACGTGTGGTTGTGTTTTTCGTAGACAGTGTCAAAAAAAATCTCCATCAGTGTTTCTGCTCTGTATTTTTCGACAGAAAGTGAGTGACAACTGCGAGTTGAGCATTATTGTCAATTAAAAAAGTAAATAGAATCTCTTTCTCCAATTCTCGGCTCATTTTTTCCGATGAATCATTGACTCGATTCATGATGAGATGCTTCGCAAATAAGCTTACATAACCTCCTGCAAGTGAAGTGGGAGACAACTCGAAGAAATATTTTCAATTCCATTTGCAGTTCGAGTTATGAATTATACAAATTATTAATCTCTATTAATTTAAACGAATATTTTTTAAAGTTGTCTAGAATACATTACTGCTCATTTTGTAGTCTGTAGTGGAAAAATGATTGACCTCTTATCATTGTTTTGAAACCACATAAGAAAACTCCAGATTAGTTTGATTCCTACGAAAAACTATGCTTTCCGTCTGATATATAAAAATTATGGATCGTAATTTAAGTTATGCTAGTTCCTTTAAATCTCATGTTTTCATATACAATAAGAGTTACTTTTTTTCTCCAGAATGGCATCCAAACTACCCCTCCTTTTGAAAACCATCCAGACAGCTACAGTATCTTCAAGGAATATCAATTGTTGGACTGCGGCAATTACAAAAAAGCATCGGAAGACATACGAGCACACCTATGATACTGTGCTACAATTTTCAGATGGCAGCACAATAAATATTCAATACCATGAACCAATTGGAGTCATAAGGCTCCCACTTGATCTGAGCACACTTTCAGAAACAGAGAAGAAAGCAAGACTGCTTAAGCGCATACCAAAAAGCAAAGTCAAGATTCTGGATGATATTGAAGATGATTTTGATGAAACTCGCTACTTGAATGTCACTAAAAAAAATAAGAAATAAGCCTGCATTTATCAGAAACTTTTAATGAATTTCTATATTTCAACGATGTTCTAGTTATTGATTAAATTAAGTTGAATTTTATGTAAATAGTCTTAGTCACAGAGGTCTTTTTGTATAAGCTAAATAATGAAACTGTTCATCTTTTGGAATATGCCAAATTTTATTGGCAAGTACCAATGTGATAATCATGTACTGATGAGTAATTTAAGCAACAATATATTTGATATAGAAATTGAGATGTCACTACGATTCAAAGTTCATTACATGTCACACGATCCTTTCTTTTCATTTTTTCTATGATTTTATTAGATTTGCTTGTTTCGCTAGGAGAGACAATGATACAATATGTTTAGATCAAAAATACTTCATTTTCCATTCGATTATCTGTTTAGAGTCTTGGAATCAATGTTCTATCTTTGGTTAAGCAATACATTTTACAATTATTACACACTAATGTAGATTTGAAAAATCAATTTCTTCGTCCGATCGGGAATTGCTCATGATTTACAATAGCGCACGTAGCCGCGGCTGCATCGCGTCATACATTTCGCATGAAATTTAATCGTCCCAATTTGTTGTAGCTGCGAAAAAAATTATTCGTAAAATTGATTTAGGAAACAGCGCACTTACGGCACATAACAAACGTTGCAATGCAAACTGATAATCGTTGCCACCTTAGATAAAAACTACCTCGATAGCTTTGACGACAATTCGCGGCATTTCAAAAGTCTTATCAAGTCGATTCAAAACTACTTTTCACGTCGTCGTGTCTCGATATAGCTTGAAAAATTGTAACTCCGAGCAGTTGGCCAATTACAATTGGCTGCAGCGGCGCGAATTTGAGATGTGGAAAGAGGCTGGCCTCGAGAACGGCCTTGAACCTGTGCCTGCGGGGGAAAGTCCGCCGAAAATCTCGCGACTTTCGCGCGCGGCCTCCTTACTCGATTCCCCGATGCGCGCACCTCATGTATATATATATCGAATTCGCATGCCTGCAGGGCTATATACTGCTTTGCCGGATCTCGCTTGTACGTTTCCCTTTTTTTTTCCGTTGAATCCAAATACGCCTCTAGGACATGTATCGGGTACGTTTCCCCTTCGCAAGGGTTTTTTTTCTCATATACTCCATCCGAAGCAGTTCTAATGATCGTAGTGAATTATAATCATTAGTAATGCCAGTCAAATCAATTATACAGAACAATATCGAAATTTTGCCGAGTGCTTCCTAATCTACTGACATTTTTCTAAAATATAACTGAACACAAATTGATTATTCACAATATACACTTACAAATACATGTGCGTACATGTTTATGATTCATGTCATCTAGGCCTCAATAGATACTGCAGTCGTACAGAATTATGATGCGATAGAATACTCAATTTAATTCACGGCTGATCTTGGTTATCTTCTTATGACGGCTTCTCTATGACGAATCTTGGTTCAAGTAATCAGTCGTACTTAAACTTGTTGCATCTTGAATGAAGAAAATTGCATACTCGAATTAAAGAATCGTTTCTACAGTGTATTAGTTTGAAGAAATATCAACAGTCTCTGGAAACGTTGATAGAATATAAGCTAAATGGATTTTTTTTTTATTTTATCGAGAGTGATAAATTGCTGAGCAACACGAAAGGATGAGATGAGCATAAGTTTAATGCAGGTATACAAAAATGATTTTAAAGTATGGAATTTTTTTGAATCAAGATGCAATAAATTCAAACGTACAATACGTCTGGAGTACTCAAATTAAGACTCGTCATTTTGTCGCATTAAATGAATCATTTATCGTATTCAGGAAGACTCAAGTACTCGAATTAAAATTTATCATTTTTTATTTGATTTTATTTTGATAGATATAAGGAGGATAACTTTTCTATAAGATAAATAAAAAGAGTATTTTTTATATCAATCGTTGTCCGATATGATCAGGTTGATTTTTTAAATAATTATATAGGTTATAAAGAAGTAAAAATGAAATATAAGAATATAATATAATGCATACGTGACAATTTCTCCAATATTTGAATGATTTTTCTGTTAAATTTGTAAACTGCTAAATACTATCGCTTGAAAATAATAGTGGCTACTAATGCATGAATACGCAGTTTGACAATGCGGGGCAAACTATATGTTTTTTATCCAGTATACAACAATAAAATATTCAACGGATGCACAGCGTTTCCCAAATAATTTGGATCGTCATCGAAATCAAACAGTGATAAGACATGATGAAATTGCAATACTCGAATTCAATACTTGTAAATTTGTTTCGAATCCAAGGAAAACTAGATAAATTTATCACTTTCAGTAATTTTCACTAAAATCAAATTCGGAACGCAGAGAAACTAAATAAATGTGTCTTTTTGCACTTCATTCAAGTACAATAGCATTTTGAAGAAATCGTTTTTAGTGTGTAGATAGATTGACGAACATGGCTTGAAAATGTCTGAAATCACATGAGGATGAAGTGTGATCTAAGGAACATCGTAAAAATAACACTCGAAACTTCCTAATACGAGTGAGGGAAAAGTCGTGCATTTCTCTCACTCCATATATAACTCGAGAGGTAAGAGTTGGTTCTTGCCGGTACACGCGTGGTTATATATGTGCAGTGCACTTGAGCCTCTTTTATTCCTTCGTGATGAAAATTCAACTTGCAAATCTTTGGTGGTAGAATAGTTGTTTTTCACAACTCCAATGACCACATGCCATTGAATAAACAACTTATTGCCGAGGGAATGGAACGAATTCCTTAACTTGCTTCGAAACTAATCAGCAATTCAATCTCAATCTCGTAAAGTTCTGGCGAAATTTAGCGGAATTCTCAGATCACCAAACTAAGTCGTATACCGCGAATGAAGCATAATTCATTCTATAACTGCATACTTGCTCTAAGATATCTATAGAATATGTGGACACTGCACTTATTGGATATTTTTTAAACGTTAGAAATTAAATAGGGAGTCGACTTGGATATAAGTATTCATACTGAGGCCATGCAGAGATTTTTTTAAATATTTAATAGACTCTTTCAATCGTATTAATAAGGCAGACATTCGTTTCTATCGATAATATGTAAGGAGAAATCGATAATACAGTATGGAGAAAAATCGTGCCTAATAGTTTCCATCAGAAATTATACAAAATCCAGAGTTACAAGCCGCATCAATCAATCATACGGTTATATCAAAAAGTACTTTTTCACTTATTCAATTTTCAAGTTCAGCATATAATATATGAGCGTTTATCGATAGTATGTCCACGTGAATTCAATGTCGAGTATTTTTGCAGGTGAGTCAACTGCGGCTAGTTGATCCGGTCTTAATCGCAAGCAATTACATGAATATTACGTTTTGTCACATTTTCCAGTCGCATGTATTACGAGAATATATAGCGAATCGTATTGCTGATATTGCTTGTTGACGTTTCCACCGCCAGTACAACCAGGCACTACCCGTAAACTTATCAATTCAAAATTATAGTAATTTTCACAATAAGCTCCAATATTTTTCACTAAGGTTCGTTTCCCGATTTGAGTAATATTGTGGAAATTAATAATTGATAAGAGTTCTCGATTTATTTATCCTGTGCATCTTAAGAAAACAACTGAAAGATGATTTGGGTTTGTTCATTGCTAACATTGGATGTTTATCTGTTGCCATTCATCAACTCGAATCACTTTTATCATAGCTTAGATATGTGACCAATATTTGGATGAAATTAAGGCTTCAAACTAGATCAAAAGAAAGCTATGAAAAAATGTCTCATATATTACAAATATAGTAATACAATAGAGATCTCGATACTTATATAAAGAACATTTCAATGGACAGTCGGCTTTGCAGGTACTTTCAGGATGGCATACAACGATAGATATTCGATCTCGAAAACAGATCTTATTCACGAATAGCAGTCGATCACCATCATTATTGATTATCAAAGATCAGAGTAATACATTTGAAATATTTCTAATGAAGTGAGTGTGGTACTTATTCCAAATGTCGGAGATATTTGCGCTCGACTCGCAATTTGCGATGTAAGGCTTCGTTAAAAATGGTGGAATATTGGGAATACAATGTGAACGTTTAAGTGGTATCGGTAGAGCGTAAAGTTGAGCGTAATAAGAACTAAAGAGGTGACTTATTTCCCAGTTATGATCTTATATATATTCACTCAAACGATATTTAAACGATGCTACAGTTTCTTGAAATTGACATTGTTAGAATAACGGTCAATAAACATGTTCTGAAGAAACATTGTTTGCACTTGATCAGTCAAACTGGGGACTAGCTTGGAAGCAGAACAAATTCTATCGTCAAACAAATCTTCGAATCGAGAACCAAAAATATATACAAGAACAGAAAATTAGTGATATTAGCATGAAAAGTTCATTATATGCTTCACTCCTACTCGTTTCAGTTTCTGCATTTTTTCAAGCAACTCAACCTGATTGGATCAACTCCTTAGTATATCATAACACTTGAATCTTTACCAAATAATGTTTTACATTGATAATGACACTTCTCCTGAACAAAATGTTGTGATGCAATTGTTGAGTCAAGAGATTCCGAGCAAACTTGTGGATTCAATTTTGCTTATTGCTTCTGGAAGAAATCAGTCTTCGATATTTCATCCAACTCCAAATATCAAACATGTGACATTCAACGTAATACTCGATTCAATAAATTATGAGCGAATTCGTCCATTGATAGATTATATGGCAAATTCATCTTATCACATGCGACCACAATGTTTATTTATCAGCTCAAACGAAAATAATAATGAATCTAAATGGGGAGTGATTGAACAGTTTCTCAAGTATTCTAGGTCGAGGAAATTTTTGGACTCTTCAATATTGAATTCGAGTAAAAATGAAATTTCAGTACAGGTATATGATAATAACTCATTTTACGATTTTATCACTGAAAGACTACCCACCTCTAGCACACATCCAAGAAAAATCGAATAATATTGATGAACTTTTCATAAAAATACTTATAGTATACTCATATACATATAAAACTCGGTGAGCTGTGAGCGAACAAAAATCACTTTCCCAGGTGTGAATTTGTCACGTAACATCATTAATCCTGGCGAAGACAAGCGTCAAGAGGACACAGAACAGTACTTAGAAGCTCGCCTTTTCTCCTGTCCCGGTGCGTGAAAGTTGTTAATTCTGTCAAAGTGATTATACTGCGCCGGCTCGAGCAGCTGTCTAAAATTCAAAGCATAAAAAAAGCAATCCGTATCCTCTAAGCCTCCGACGTCCTAAATTCCAGACGCACGATTGGGAAATTCATCATTGGTGATTTGCGCAGTGATCTCGATTTCATAAGTTCGCTTCGAATCAAAATGCATCAAACTGATCAATGATTCTCGCCTCGTCTCGTTACGCTTGTCGGACATGCACACAAGATATACCCATGAATCATCCGATAGGTCATGATAAATTTCTGTGATCTCGTTTTATAGGCTTTCGAAGGTTTGCAATTTCTAAAAAAATCGACTTCCTGCTCTTCACGGAATCTTACGTAGCAAATATTTAAGTTTATTTTGGCGTGAACCGAATCACAAATCAATCGTACGGTTTACACAATAGCGTAGGCAGCACCTCCCGAGGCACCTATTTTCGACCTTATTTCCACAATGTCTCAAGAACGGCTCGTCATATTTTTATGTTTGACAGCTTCAATTAAAAGCTATTAAATTTACTGCTGATATGATGTATTTCAATTTTGAAAAAAACATCCTATTAATAGTCTCTCTTCCAAATTAGACTCAGGTTTTTCGGATTGTGAACATGCCGTTAGTCGTTCTTTACATGCCAAAATAGTCGTTCTTTATATCGTTGAAAACTAGTTTATGGCTTTGTATCATATTCAATCGATATAGAGTGGCCACTTTTAGAGATAAGCGAAGGTCGAGACGATTCATTTTTGTTCAGTTTGTCCCAAATTGTGCTTTTTTCACATCGTTTTAAGCTCCAATGAATGAAGAATTCCACGCGGTTTCAATACAATTCATTATAAAATTCACATTCGTTCGTTGAAAAGTATAAGTGGATTTTTGAAACCCGACTCGTTTCCGCGTCTTCAATCCATCTTCTTTCAGCTCGCCACCGAAAAAAAATGCCCGGCGCATCGGCTTCGATTCGGGTATACAACAAAAACAACAACAAAAGGACGTCGCTCGTGTAGGAATACAGCATGTATCGGGAGTGTCGGGTGCGCGGGCGCGAGAAACGCCGCTGTCAAAACGGCTGATTACGATGTCACGCCACTTTCGCCGCTCGCGCGCTTTCCACTGCGCGCGTCACTTCGTATAAGTATATATATGCGCGCACGGACGAAAATCGGAGAAAGCAGCAGTTCGCCCCGGGAGAAAGGGCGAGAAAAAAATGCCCGTGACCTTGTCAAGGTTGGCAACGTAGGGCACATCCGCGTGTAAACGATTTCTCGAAAGTCTTGCAGTTACTAAAGTTTATTGAACATTTTCATTGAAATTACTCAAACTAACGAATTCATCTAATTTTTTTGAGATACAGTACAAATTCACAAATACCGAATTCTAGTATTGTAATTTCATCGCAAATTCTTTCTTAATTACTCCGAAAATGTATTCAAGTGTATAATAAGTAGATAGACAGGTATTCCAGGTGATCTATCATATATTCTACTTTTGGATGCAGCGATCCGATATATTATAAATAAAATGAAACAAAGGATAATCTAATGATGAAATGGCAATTCTCAATTCAAGTATTTACTCAGTCGTACTTGAATTTGTTCTATTTAACATCAGTGCAATTTTATACATGACTCAAAGAATCGTTTCTGGTGTGTATACAAGTGCGTGCACTGAAAAGAATCGCTTCAGTAAAATTGACTCTAATAAAGTATGGGTAAGATATACAGTCTATTTTTCATTTCCAACATCACAATATTTTTCTATTTGAATCAGCAAAAAGCGATATATTGGGACAAAACGAAACAAAAGTTATAGTAGCCGATTTACTATATATTTCTTTGGACGCGTGTGCATACTTTCTTTTTCCATTCGACATTTCGTTGCGTAATCGCGAGTCAAGGGACAACATACAAGTTGTCCATTTTTTTCATGTACTTTCTTTCTTTGGAACGGCCGCGGTGCACCGATCAGAGCTCGCTGATAAAGCTGAGCGCAAGTTGCGTGATTTTTCATACGCCCCGCGGGAGAAAGCATATAAACCGAAATGTCGTTTCGTACTCGTCGTGAAAAATAATCTTGCCGTCGGTCGCGAATTTCCGAGCACTGGCCGAGTGCGGTTCCGTATACGATATATCCGCGGCAAATATCGTTAACTTCGGGGAAAATTCGTATAGCTCCTAGCGTAATTGGCTTGATTTGGCAGTATGATTTCTCGGGAAGCAACTAATGGAAAACTTTGGAGAAGTCTTGGAAGGTTCCAATTTGATAGATACACTTTATATTGCACGTTTAATATAGTCAGAAATTACTTTGTTAGAGTGAGAACTTACTATTCGTTTGTGAGAACTGCACAGCTGATTAGCAATGAGAAATTGACCTGTTTTGAAAAGTAAATGTTTTGCTTCCTCGATGCCAGCAGTCAATGATAATTCGGTTTACCAAATAGTAGTTCTGTTTAATTTTACACTGACATTTCACTGCTCGAAAGTGGGTAAAAAAATTTACTCTCTAGTCAAGTTGATTTTTACTAATTTTTGAGTGAATATTCACTAACATGCTTCGGTCAAACAAATTTTACTGATGAACTGAGAGAGTCGAGTTCTACATACATGACGAAATTATCAATGGAAATTTGGTATTCGAAAAATCGCATTAGATAAGAGATTCTGTCAGATCATCTTTCTCATTTGGTTTAGGAATCTGCAATTAATTTTTCGAATAATTTTTTAATGTTCAATAGCATCGAAATCAATTATTAAATCAACTATGATAGTACTTTTAGTGCACGATACTGTACATTTAAATTGTCTAAAGGCAATTTCACAGACTTTCAATATGTCCAGATATTCTTTGAATTTCTCCACTTGGAATGTTGCTATAGAAACCAAGGCATTAGCTCAAATGTAGACGTTATTTCCTCCAAGCTAATCGATAACTCAAATCAGAACGTTTCAATATTAGATACAACATACAAGAAATATTGGATAATTCAGTGAGAGTTAAACTTATAAATAAGATTATTCTTTCTAACAAAAAAAACATGATGGGACTACTATATTTCTCTCGGGATATTGATCATACCACCCTCGCTGCCTCATCCTTCGCAACGAGTTTACTATACCTCTCTAGTACCAAAGAGCAAACGTCAAAAAGTCTAAGTTTAAAGGTGATAGGTACGTGGTAAAAACTAAAAGAGGTCACAAGTCAGAGGTCATAAGTCAGTGATCACAAAAATTGGAGGTCAAGGGTCGAATACAAGAGTCGCAGCAATCAGTTAAGGTCACAAGGTTCAAGAACGAAGAAGTTCAAGGGTACAAAGATCAAGACCCCACAAGGGTCAATGGTCATATAGCTCGGAGGTCGAGGTCAAGAGTTGCATGATCGCTGGCATAAGTGTCAGTCCTATGTTTTCATCTGGCCTCGGGGGTGTGGGTTGCATCTATACGCCCGTGATTAGAACATAATTGATTGTCTTTCATATAAGTGTGAGGTGCAATCGAATTGAATACCTACGTACAAATATATACTGTATTAAAATATCTTCGAGCTGCAGGTTTTTCCCTAACTTGTACCCCTCGCTGTCGTTATTACTTTGCGCTTGGGTAAGTACTACCGAAAAATATTCATAAATGGACCTCAGATATGTCCAAAGTATTCTAGGTCTTGTTCTTCAGCTATCTTTTGCAAATAGTCAAAATCTTCCTTTTCAAAGATTGATGAGCAGATGATTGAAATTCCAGTTTCAAATTTAAACTGGATCCGGAAATTGTGTTTGTGCGAAGCGCGCAATGGGATCCAGTGAAATATAATATCGTGAAAGTCATTGAGAATGTGTCGTGGAGAATGAGATACCCGCCCACTGTGCAAATTTAGAAACTCGACCATTTTTCACCTGCTACGTTAAGACTTTCCGTTTAAAACGCTCACTTACTCGTTACGCTCTAAATGTATCAATTTGGAAACGGCATTTAGCATACGCACGAGACTTTCGTAATGTGGCTTCACATATGTATAAATGTACTTATAGCTTCGTTTGACGTCAACTGTACACCTCGGTCGACCAAGAAAAAGTTTCCCTTTCGAGATGATTGAATAGGAATCATTTTTCATATTAACAGTTGAGATTTCCAACGAGTGATCCTTCAAGTTACAGAAACATCCAGGACAAAATTTGGATCCCCCGCCCTAGCACCTTTCAATGAAGTCAAATGAAAAAATTGGATTTACTGGGGATAAAAGTGCTGGTCAATTGAGGAGTTTCACTCTCTCGCGAATAGCAGCATAAAATCCGCAAAATGTGAACAGCCGACTCAGCTGGATCAAAGAGCAATCATATCACTGCATGATTGTAAAACAATTTCAATTTCACTTTGAATTGTCAAAGTGGTCGGGTATAATAAAGTATACCATGTAAATTCTCCCAGAAACGACGAGCTATGGCTCCAGTGGAAATTCGATTGAATCTAGTGAACTGGAAGCGGAGATTCTTCTCTAGTGAGGAAAAAAAATTGATAGGTCCCAAATCTATCGGATTGTTCGATTGAAACAATCGTATGCCGTTTGTAACAGGGGTTGACCTATTCATTGTAGTATTTTGAAAGTAATAATTGGATGAGAAAATTTTCCGATAAAAAGAGAGTCAATTCATCATCTTCCGACGATAAATTGATTAGCCTATTGCCTTGACCTATAACAAATGGTCAATTCAGTAAGAGAAAGTAAATGAAGTCATACTTCCCTTATCTAAAGATCCCGGCTCACCCTAATCTAATCAAACTTCAAATGAAATAATTTTTCCCCTTCGCACGATGGAAACTTGACAATTTGTTTTACGTGACAATATAATTATTATAATACTCAGTAAAATTATTGATTGACTTCTGCAAGGGAAGTACAGTATAGAACCATTTGTATTTAGCAAGTCACCATAGCGTCACAACCAAATCTCAGTTGCTCGGCCCGTAAAGAGTTTTCCACCCACCATTTCTCTAATCATCTATCAAAAGATTTGTTAAAGATCTCAAGAATCAAATATTATGAATATATCTGGTCGATAATTTTCATAAAATGAGGCATCTGTCTTACTACTGTCATTCAAAGTCAGTTGCATCAAAATTAATCAAGACGACAGTGAATAAGATGGAACAAGTCCTCACGCCAAATTGAGTCCCAAGACGAATCAGGTACGCACCACTTGGTGAATTTTCATTTTTTCCCAAATGTTAAATAGCTGTTAGGTGGATGTAGGAATACGGAAGACCGGCATTTGGAACAATTTCAGTCGTATCCGACACTTTGGTCAATTTCTCATCATTCTGCACATATTTTGACTGTATGAGAAATTGATCTTATCGCATGCGACCACAGTATTTATTTATTAGCTCAAATATAGATGATAATGGTTCTAAACTGTAAGTCATCGAACGAATTCTCAAGTATTATTGGTCCAGGAAAATGTTGGACTTTTCAATAATCATATTGGATTCGATTGAAAATGAAACTTCAGTGTAAGTCTATAGCAACAACCCATTTTATGAATAAACCCATTTGTTTGTTCCAATAAGAGACACAGATTGACTTCAAATTCTCAATCCATTCACGGATTGATCATCGCTATTACTGATTATTCAAGGTCACTGAGGTGCATTTGCAACATCTATAATGAAAAGAGTGTGGTATGAAATGTACGAGGGATCAAATCTTAAAATTTACGAAGACTCGAGTGACTTTGTCGTATCACAATGAAGGGTTACACGAAAAAATTACGAAATATTGGAAAAACAAGGACAGAAAATAACAATATCAGCACGAAAAGCTCATCATCTGTTTCGTGTCTACTCATTTCAGTTTCTGCATTTTTCCAAGTGTCTCAGTCTGATTGGACCAACTCCTTAGTGAAGCATATTGTGCAACACTCGAATCCTCACCAAATAATGTTTTTCGTTGATAATAATACTTCTTCTGAAAAAAATATTGTGATACAATTATTGAGTCAAGAGATTCCAAGATTGTAGATTCAGAGATGCTCATTGCTTCTGGAAGAACTCTGACTCCGATATCTCATGAAATTTATAACACCAAACATGTAACGTTGAACGTTATATTCGTTTCAATAAATTATGAGCGAATCCGTTCATTAATTGATTTCATTGGAAGTGCATCTTATCGCATGCGACCACAATGTTTGATTATTAGCTCAAGTGCAGATGATCATGAACTGGGAGTCACTGAACAGATTCTCAAGTATTCTTGGTCGAGGAAATTTTTGGATTTTTCGATAATGATATTGCAATCAACTGAAAAAGAAATTCCTGCATTCGTATATAATTACAACCCATTTCAAGATCGTATAATTGGCACACTATTCAACTCCTCCGCTCATATTTTTCCCGAAAAATTGTATAATGTTAATGGGTATCCGATAAAATCGACCTCGATATGCTAAATTACTGAATAATATCGCGGGAAATGAAAATCAATGAAGAATAAAATGAACTTATGCTTCCGGGTATGTGAAACTGATTTTAGATTTGAGTCGTTTTGAATTCTCCACAAAGATTTTATAGTCTTGAATCAGATGAGAATAAACTGGCTAACTTCCAAACTTGTTTCTAAACTTCCTCAATATTTGTATATTCATCTGTGATTCATAAATACAGGAGATCGGACGTATTTCATGACGAAATCGAGACACTGTGGTCATCCACTGCATATAAATTTTAACCTTTTCCTATAAAAAACGTTTTTGATATATTTTGAGATCAGCATGATGCAAAGTGCGGTGTATGTTCGAGGTTGTATCGATCGTCGACTAACACCCGAAATAACCTATTCGAATACTCTTGCAATGTCAAATTTGAATCGATCTCCTTGAATCTGCTGCGTTTCATTGCCTGTATCAGCGCAGTAAGTATAAAGAGCAATATAAAAATCGAGGAGGATGATACCGATGAAATTCGCGTGCGCCCCACCTGTAAAATGTGAGGTCATGTGGGGGGCACTCGTTTACCGGCATACCCTCAATTTTCCAGGGCACACTGCACCTAATTGTCCCAGCTTAAACTTGTCTCGGCGCACTTGCCGCGCATTATTCGAAGCGACAGCCGCTTGGGCCGCGGTAATTATATTTGTCGTGGCTCGCGCGCGCGGCTCTGTGGGTTTTATCTTTTTCGAGCGCGAAAAACTTGGGGCAATTGGGTCGAGTAACAGAGAAGCGCATTGTTATATACACCGCAGAGGCCCAATTACAATTACCGCATGCCTGGCGCGGGTTACGGGAACGATCGTGCCGTTCTTCCTCGGCTCGCGCCTCCTCTTTTTATTTTCCTTTCCGCGGGATCCCGCGGCGGCGGGGGAATGCGCGCGAAGAAACAACGCGCACACAAGCGCGGCTTTCCATTGAGTTTCATTCAAAATTCAACACTGAATTTGAGACACGAGTGATTTACCGAGCGTTTTCCTCTTGCGCGCCCGCTCGACCCAATTTATCCTTCGGGCAAATTTCACTACGGCTATACCCGAGATGCAAATCGTCTCGGAGGTGTGAATGTTGTATTCGGCACCGACGATCTGGCTTTTCGAATTTTTCGCAATCTGCAGGAGGAATTCCCGATTGCTATCGCGCGTGGCTTCACAATTGGCCGCGCGGTGTGAGATATACGCCGCTGTTAACTTTCGTGGACTACAAAAATCGCTGCAGGTGTATGGTTTACTTCCAGTGTACACACTGAAATTTGTATCTTAAAAATGCTGCAGTACTTGAAAGAAGTATATAAAAAAAACACAATTTCCTTACTTCAGCGCGTGTCGTGATTATTTTAAGTGGATATCACTCGAAAAATAAAAGTTTATCAAAATTTCCTGGCGAGATTCAGTAAAACCTTCTCGCGTACTCGATTCTAGTATTCTTTCTGTAATGATAATTATAGATGTTCGACATAAATCTTTTCCTCTACATCGTCAAATTGCATCAACATCAGTAATTGCCATCATATCTAACTGATAGTATTTTAAAGCTCATGAAAATAAGAGAAGAAAATGAAGTATTTGGATTTATTCGCGGTAGAGACGTGACTTTTTCACACGCATTATATCATATTTCCATACTGTAGTCCTACTTCATTATAATCTACATTATTGCTTAACTTAAAACTAATCGTACCGGACAGCGACTGATATCAAAAATTATTCTTTCCATTCATTTTGAAAAATGCTTATCCACCGTATATTTCAGTACTTTCATCTTCCTGAAATCCAGTACAATAGATACTCAATTCAATGCGCGACAGTATGACGAATCTTGATTCAAGTATCTCAGTCGTACGTTGAATTCATTGCATCTTAAATAAAGTAAAATTTCACGCTCGAATCCAAGAATTGATTCTACACAGCGTAGGCGCGAACGAGTTTCGAATCCGTTCGCAGCACTGCAAACCGTGAGAATGGCTCATTTCTAAACAGTTCGCAAGATTGAGCCGCGTCGGTGCTCGAATGTACCCCAAGCCAACCGATAAAATGAGTCTCTCCCGTGCTCGAAAATCGTGAAATTCGCTTGCCGACGTAACGCGACGTCGATGATCGGCGAGACTCGAGATGGCAGTATCCAGATTAGCAGTCGGAGTAACGACGCTCGTTGCACAATCTTCGCGATCACGGCTTGGAGTTAAATTTTGAAAAAGTCCCCCAGCGCGTAAGTTATATGCCTCTTCCCATCTCGTCCGCGCGCGGTCCGATTGCTATACGGTGAACGCGGCCCCGGTGAATTCACTTTTACTTTTATAGTTTGAGAAAAGCTCGAGCCGCGCGCGTGTGTGTACGCGCCGGCAATTATCCGGGGAATCGCGCGGCAGCGAAAGCAGCGCTTACGACCCGTCAATTATACAGTCGCGCTGGTAAAGTAAAGACTCGGAGCCGCGCGAATTAATCAACGTGTCTTTGCGATGCGCGCACCCGCTCGTGACAATCTGCCGTGGCTCGCGCGGCCATTGTTCAGCGGATACGCGTCGTTCCGGTGGCTGCCACCGCTGCTCGGAACACCGCTGCTGTCCCCCGCCCCCCAACAACCGAGCGTTTCCTCTCGGCCTCTGTGAGGAACGAGAATATTCCAAGCGGTAGGAACTCGGGAAATAAACTGGCTTTGGAATACTCGATATACTTCGTATTTCATTCACTGACTAGCGGCAGCTCGCAATTTTTGGCGATAACCGATTTCACGCACTTTGTGAGACGGCTGTTGAGTCGCGCGACCAGCTGATAGCTAATATCTCAATTGCTATGAATTAAATAACTAAAATGTAATTTCCTATACTTTCATTACTTGTTAATCATTCATGATTCGCGCCATCTGCACGTATATAAGAATCGCCATTGACATTTTGTAATATATCCATTAACCATAATTTTTTCGGATACTTGTCCTTCAGTGGATAACACTGAAAGATTTTGGAGTCAACAAATGGTTCACGTCGAATCAAATTGATGTCGTTCCTCCAAAAATGCTCGTACTATTTTGAAGCAAATTAAATATAACGATTCGTTATAAAGTTCGATAGTTATAATTGAGTAACATTGCGCATGCAATTGCTGGTGAATTATCTAGAATTATAGTTAAAAGCTGATACAATTTTACAATAATTCATGTAACGAATGAGGTATCACCAAATTTTAACATGCGATAATAATTGTTACCTTTACCGTGAATATCACAAGGCTTCCTCATTGAAAAAAAAATTCAACTTTGCATTTTATATTGGTAGTGAATATAATTGAACTCTTCAAATTTTCTCAGTTTTGCCGAATAATAAATTTAAATATTCTAATTGCCCGACACAGGTTGATAATAAGTAGGCTCTCCGATTACGAAAAATCACATCGAGTCAAATACTTATGGAAAAGGTCGGTATCTAAAATGCAAAAATGTTGCGTCATAGTTGCAAGTCGATTCGCGAGACCGTCCATATTTCTTAATAAATTCATCTACATGTCTATTTGTAAAATGGACGAAGTAGTTTTTGTATTGATTGCCATACTTTTCTAATAGGATTATCCAAAACCATATTTCGCTATCCCATTCTTCCACAGTGTTTTAAAATTTAATAGGCTTCGTTATATTTTTTTTCAGCCACGTAGTCGACTCTTTCCACATTGAATAATACACACAATTTTCATCGCACTGATATACCTTTTGATTATGGATGGCGTTGATCGTCTTTCACACTATATTTTGCAATGTGAATTTTTTTCCCGCTCCCAACAAATTACGCAACAGACATTACGTATATATATTCGCGCGTTTTATCACCAATCGTATGGCACCGAAAGAATATTCGGGAAAGAAGTCGCATTTTTTTTATATCGACAATTATATCGGCAAACAGTTGCAGAATCTCGTGAAAAATTATACCCCCGAACGGCGATAGGTTTTTTTCCTCCAAACGGTTTCTCCTTTTATTATGATTCGGGCTGAGCTACACAGCTTAGCGCCGATTTATCCCCGATTGGGCTCTAAGTACATATTAGAAATTGTGCGCGCAATTATCAAGTGAAGCGTAGTAGTTACGCGATTACGTGGAGTTTCTCTTCTGATGCACTTAACGCGAAGAAGCCATAAGTGTAATTATATACCACGCCAGGCGATGCGTCAAGTGCTGCGGGCGAGCACTATGATACGCCCTATCGCCACAAAGTGGCGTGCGACAAAAAAAAACGAAAAAAAAAAGAATAAATCCAGTCTATCGTCGGCTGATATTCACGTTTTATCGCGTCGATCAATCTCCCGCGATTCACGCGTTTCTCAATTTTTATTCCCCGCAAGCTACAGGACGTAGGAAAGTGAAAATCGCATATACGCGACTCGAGCAATGGACTCGAATAGTTTGACGAAATTACGAGGAAAACGGGCAAATTACTTCCTTTAACATTTCGGTAAGAGCATCCCTAATTAATTCTAACTATTTCCTCGTAATTATTTCGGACATTCTCGAAAGCCGTAATTGTTGTTGTAGCTCAGACAATTCGTCGAGGTAGAAGAAAAACACTCGGAGTAGACTATACGCGCTGATCTTTGTTGAAGAATATTTTTTGGCCTTTGTTGCGCACAACGAGGAGAGCATTTTTTTCCACCCGACCTTTTTTATATGAGCGGAAACGGAACGCGCCGTTTTTCAGTCGTATGCGAGTAAAATGGACACTCTTGGAAATCCCATACGCGTTAAACAAGCTGTATACGAAAAAGCGTTGAAAATGTACCGGGGCATAAAATCGAAGTAATCAGCGTTTCGCCCGGTTTATAAAACGACCTGTTTGAGGCAAATTATATTGAGTAAGATAGGAAATGGCCGTTTCACCTGGATAGCCCCAACAAATTCGTTGGGAGCTAGTTTTTTAATGCATGAAAAATTCATGTTGGGGCAAAAATTGCCCGGATTATAATGTGCGTTTATAGTCCAGAATCGGACGAAAAAATTGGAAATTACTTTCCAAATAACTTCATTTACTTCATCAGTTTTACGATCTTTTTTCATCAGCTATAAACCTGATATGTTTTGATGTATTTCAAATACATGTGTCTAAATTACATTACTGTATTTAAAAACATTAATAATAGTTATAATGATAATTGTTTAGATACAATTATCTAAGTACTTACAAATAAAAATATTTGTCATCCAAATACAAAAAGTAAATGGAATAATTGATTCTGGGGAATTTTCGAAATTGCCTTATTATTTAAGAAAATAATTATTATAATTGTCCTTTGCACGCACAGGCATTTATATAACCAAACAATTTTTTTAATATGAAACCGACCGTCAATTCATTCGCAGATGGAACGAACTTGGCCTTCATTTTGATTATACTAACCCTTCGAGTAATATCTCCAAGCTACTATTTTATGATTTAAAAAATAATTGAACAGCTCTCATGTATACATGTTTTGACGTGTTGTGAAAACTCTATTTTATTCGTTGTTTCAAAAACACATTTTCAGTGGAATCAACATAATCTGCCTGAGTTGACCCCGGAATTTCGAATTTTATTGCTCTAATGCACGTACATACTTCTAATTTTGTTTTTTTTTTCGATGCTCAACATGGAAATAGAAACTAAATTGAAACACGAGCAATTTTGACTAATAGCAGATGACGATGTGAATGGAACTGTATGTATGGAGGAGAAATAATGACCGAGATCATTCTATTGTTTTTATCAACTAGGCACCTCGTAATGAGTTTGAAAAGTTGAATTCATGTTGATTGCTCACTCGGTAGTTTTGGCCGAGGGTACTTTTTCGTTTGGTAATTCGCGACGTCTTAATCAAAGAGTTCTTTGCAATTTTGACTATGATAGAATTATTACGAACCAAAATAACTATCAGAAACCATCGCTATAGCCATCATTTACCAATTTTAACCAATTCAAAATCAGTCAATTACCCAAAGTCACTGAAGTCGGTCCCCAAAAAATTGTTTAAGTAGTCAATGTGCCCTCTTCATAATTCAATCCTCCTCTTTGTTGTCTCAGTTCAGGCTCACTTTCATCGATTCACATATTTTCACCATTTTGTAAAAAATCCTATATCTATAAATTAAAGATGGCAATCGCGAATTTTTCCGAGGTATTCCTAAAGATTTCCGTATGATTAGCCGCATGGGGCACATATTGGCAACTAACTTTTATTACCTGGGAGAAGGTGCATTTCGAGTAAGATAGATTACAGTTTGAGGATAATTAGTATTAGCAAAGAAATATGAGATGTTTCCACACAAGAGTGGTTGCTTTTAAGGAAATAAGAATGATTCCGCTTGTTTTTTGTAATTTAGTTTTGTAATTTTGCAATATAATTAGCAGAGTAAAATAAGAAAAAGAGGGAAAATGCAGACAGTGAAGCTCTGAACTGCTGTAAAACAGTGGTTTTAAAAGAAAAATTACAACAGTGAAGAAACCGGAAATTTTCCTCAAACACTACCAACATAATCTAAGCGGCTGCATTATATACCTTTATTTTTTCTAAAAGTATTTGAACCTATAGTGTGAAGGTTTCATCGAAACTTTTCACATGCACCCATTAATAAACATCATCCTGATAAACTGAGGTGATACATTTCGGAATGAATCGAAAACAATATTTTCGAAAAACAAAGCGACGAAGACGATGAGTATCGAAAGCTATACCTGCGATCTTAAACGGTGAACTAATTATAGTGAAAGATTTTAGAGAGAATGAGAAAGTATCAACTATTTGAGCGTAATCTTGAACGTCAATGTGATGATTGAAGGAGTATTGAACACCATAATCATTTTTGAAGGAACATGATTTTTTTCTCTATTTAAAGCTTTCAAATCATCACAGATTTATGCATTACAGAGGTGATACTCGAATAGACTAATGATTAACTTATTTAAAAAGAAATAAATCAAACCTGATCGATAAATATTACAATTATGAAATATTTTTACTCGTTTTCAGCTGTTTTCACTATGAGCAGGAACGAATTTTTTCATATCCAATGTAAATCATTGTGAAGTGAAATATCACCGATTTGTGACACGCGAATATATTTCAAACATCCCGTAGTATGTAATTACGACAGTCATCTATTGGAAATACATGTTCTTAAATCACAAATATTTGTTAATTACCGCCCATCATGGTTTAAGCAGTGAACGATTCACCGACTCGTCAAAATGCAAAAATTTCACTGGATTTCCAGTGAGTTTTCACTGCAAACATTGTGTCGTTTGAATTGACTGCGCTTTAAGCTGTACTGCACTGCTTTGACAGTGAAAAAATGGTTCAGTGCCGATTTCACGGGAGGAGTATAAATGTGAGGCTGATTTGAGCCGCATGGCTGTAATCCCAAGAGGGAAAGAACATCACTCGATCATACAATAATAATTAATCATCAAGTTTAACCCTCAAAGGCCACACGTGGTGAATTTCATCGCAGTTTTCCTCGCAGAGTCGCTTTATCGCGGTAAGGGACGTCGTGACGCAGTGTACCATTAGTCCGTATTACTATGTACACTCCTATGACGTTGGTTTGGCTAGCTATGAGCCATCATCGCGCGTCTAGTGTAGAATTAGAAGCAGACCTCTCAAATTTTTCTTACTTTCAACTGTAACTGAAGCATCTAGTGAATACAAATACTCTTCAATTCTTTCTACTTTTGAAAAGTATATTTCCCGAATATCTTATAACTATTTGTGAAAGTTTTACGCGTACTTCAAATCCACGTAATTATGAGTACATATAATCAAGATACGATTTTCCCAAATAAGTATCGGATACGAATTTTTTGTCACGTTGTATTGCCCGGACCGAGTACTGAGTTCGCCCGTGTCGGAGCAAAACAACAGTGTCGGACGTCGAAAGTACGGCGACGAGACGCAGAGACACAGAAGAGAAAATAGTCGGGTGTGCGCGCGTGTAACAGTAGGAGCGAGCCACAGGTGTAAGCATATAGTTTTGGGCAGCAGCAGCCGCAGCAGGACGGAGGTATAGGCTGAAGTGGTAGCAGCGTGGTCCGGTGGGGCCGCGGGTGGGAGTCGGTTCTGTTATAGTAGGCCACGAGGCGCAGCCACTCGGTCGATCGGTCGCTCGCTGAGCCTCGTGCGCTTGGCTCTCTCTCTCTCTCTCTCTCTCTCTCCTGCTCCTGCACGCTCAGCCAGTCGTTCGCGTGGCTCGCCAGCGGTGCAGGTATACCAGTCGCTCCGCTGCTGCTGTCCTGTGTGTGTGTGCGCGCGCGCGCGTTCTTCTGCTGCGGTGTGTCGGTGCCGATGGCGATGGCCAACCGCCGCCCGAGTGACTGCACCCAGTGACACCCAACAACACACACCGGCACACACACACTCACATACATACCCCTACACATACACATATACATACACACCCGAAACAACAAATCGACGACACGGCGCTGCAGTTTTTGGTGCCAGTGCTTGTACGGGCCGCCGCAGCCCCGCAGCCGCAAGTGCCATGGGCGATAAGGAGCTTTGAGAGACCTCGACGCATGAGCAGACGAGCGTGAGATGGGCGCCAAAATTGCGCTCGGAGCCCTCTGGATTCTTCACTTTGCCTCTTTGATCGGTGAGTAAAGCGTGAGAAAGCTTTGGCTGCACGTTTATTATAGGCTCCACAACAAACCCGTATTCCAACACGGGGTAACCTTACGGGGTGCCGTTACTCGCGTTACATCCCTCTGGTACGACCGCCCCTTAAACGGTCAAAGTGGAAAGTTAAGTCCCCGCGATTTGGGTATCGTGTCAATTTTTGTGCAGCTCCTTAGTGTATGATTCCCCCTTACAATCCCTTTTTCTTTTATCATTCATTTGAAGCTTTAGAATCTTTACTGTTTAAGAGCTCGATTATAGACAGACATATCGGTTACACGACTATTCAAATGTCTATATTTGTAAACTATTACTTCAGCAGGTGTGTATCTCCTTGATCCTAGAGAGAATCTTGTCAGTTACGTCCTAGATTAGATTTTTTTTTTGCTCAAGCCCAAAGGATGAACATCGAAATCAATCACGCGGCATTTGCGAAACTCGAGAAGAAAATCGAGTCGAGTATCGCGATGCAATGTACAGTAGATGTCGTCGAATCTTGGTTAAGTTCTGGAGGATTATCTTCAACACACAGACATACACACACACATGCTCTTGATACTTTTCCTCTTTCTAATAGTACTTTCACAATAACGAGCTGTTAAGGTCAGGTGCGCAGTATAGCTCGCATTAGCCGGCAGATAAAGACCAACTTAGTGTGCGTACGAGCCCGTACGGTAATACCACGACGATTCGTTTGTCGATTGTCAACAACACCCGGCGCGCCGCGCTATAAATAGGAATATCAAGTGAAAATGAGAATTCGATTTGCCCGACTGTAATCGTTGCTCGCTGGAAACGAGAAAAAACACGGTCGCGACGATACACGGGACGAAATTGAGAAATGCCCCCACATGCAGATCGGGAGCGAGTCTCGCAACGGCCTGTCTCGACTGGCTAACATCCCGTCAAGGTATCGGCCCGAGTTTGGAATCGAAATTGGGAAAGCCATTCGCCTCGGGGCCGATCGAGGAAAATTGGCTTGGGCATACGTTCGGAAGCGCGAATTGCGCAGGTGGAATACACAAAGTTGGCTTTTTGCATAAGACGGGGAAAATGAAGAGGCGACGCTTCGATAAGGATTAAACGTGGCCAATTTTCCAGCGATAATTCGTTGCAATTATATCCGGGGTAATAAACGGGCCGTGTCACTCGTGCGTTGCGACACCAACTGCGCCTGTGTCGTTCGACTTTTCCGCTTTTTTTTCACTCGGCCAATCGTCCACCGGACTCGACGACGCATCCGCTCGTAACTTCCTCCTCGATCCCTTCCGATCGATTCGCGTCGTCGTAAGATCAAAAACGACGTTACGCGCGCGCACCGGTTCATAATTGATATAACAAATTACGCGCGCGCAAACGCAAGAGAGAGAAAAAAACTTAATTATGACGTTGGCGTACGCGGAGCGGGGGCTCCTGCTTAAAATATCAAAACGCGCGATTGTTTTCCCTCGTGGATTATTGCAATAACCGTTGTTGTGTATATATCTCCGTAATTGCCACGGTCTACATAACACACGCGTGTTATACTCGGTTTCATCATAAATCTTCCATGCCGCGAACTGAACTTCCTTAGTCTCGGCGAGACGAGAGGGAGGAAGGAGAAGAAAAAATTTTTACGTCGCGGATCGAAGCCGTTCGCTCCGATCTTGATCTTGATATTCGCGATACCCGAGTCCCCCGGCGGGACATTATTTGTGATTTCTCGTTTGAATATTTATCAAGTGAAAACTCGGCGATGAGGAAAGTTGATTACGGAAGATTTCCTCTTATTGATCTAGTTTTCCCTTCGAATATTATTCGACGTCGTCCAAAGTGCACTTTTATTTCTTCCGGGTGAAAATTTATGTATGGGAAATGAGTATAGTTGGAAATTTTGTGTATCCTGAGTTAAAAAAGAAAGTCTGGGACAAGTCTGGCATGCGCGTCTGGCATTGTCAACCTATTCCAGATTTTTATGCATTTATCATAAACGTCTGACCATTGAAATATGAACCGGACTGGACTGAAATAGAGTCTTCGAAACGGAATTTCGAATCTTGAAAGTCTGGTAATATATCGGGGACAGTTGTATTACATTGCAGGATTATGTCTTGTAATTATTCATGGCAGTTGTGAATATTTCTGAGGTATTGCCGAAGATTTCGATATGATTAGCCGTATGCGAGGCACACTGGCAATCTCTTTCAGTTCAAAATACAAAATAGTTTGAGGAATAAACTGACTTGACCTATCGGAAGATGCCTCAAGAGATGTTTCAACATAAGATAAAGTAATATATAATTATATATTATATAATTATATATTATATATAATTATATAATGGAACAATTTTACTTACCTGAAAATATGTCTGAAAGTCATGGCCACGGCGTTCATACGTAACCACTGATTATCTTCGATTTAAAAGAAATCCCTTGAAGCTCATCGCTGTCACGGCGAAACTGATCAAATGGACTATAAGAGTTTGGAAATCTAGTGTTGAAGGTAGCTTTTTGTTAAACAGTTGGCCCCACTGTAACGACAATAAGGAGCTTCGTGGGATTTTTTTCAAACCAACAGAATCATCTACATCGGCGATTTCAAGGATAATTATATAGTAATCAAGATCAAAAGCTATGAGTGATCAACCCATAAGGTACTTTGTGAATATTATTTTTTCATTCCCAAATGGTTCTAAACTTCTTCGCGTGATTTTCTAGATTCTCCCTCCCACCGAACAGGTTATCAGGTTACAGAGTCAAAGCCAAACTCAAAACTCCATAGTCGAAAAGAAGATCCCAAAAAACTATGATACGAAGTGTGGAAATTTGGCTAGACTTTGTCATCAATGAACAAAAATCTGACGTTACAGTTCGCAATAACGCCAGACGCGTGCCAGACTTTTTCCCCTCGAACTGGCTGTGTCAAACGAAATTAATCATCTTTAATACAAGACGATCGACGCGTGTACGTCCGCACACGCGTGCGTGATGTATATGCTTCATCCTCGTAAACCTGCGGTCGCGACAGGCTTTTTCCACCGGCGGCCAAGTTGATGACCGCAGCCGGACTCGGATCAGTGAAAGCGCCAGTATCGTTTCGTCTGTTATTATTATCCTTCCGTATTGACGCGAGCGCGCGTATGTGTATACATACATGCATACACGCAAACTCGCGTACGCCGTCGCGAGCAAATAAATTCGCGAGCGAAAATCCGCACGTTCGTCTATCCGGGAGGATGGATTTACGTCGCGCTAAAAAGCTTCTCGCTTCTTATTTTTTTCTCTCTTTCTCTCTCTCTCTCTCTCTCTCTCTCTCTCTGAAATATATGTATACATATATATAAGATTTCTAACATCAGTCATATTTCAACGTGTTTTAATTAAGTGTGTGTCCGGGAGATAAGGATCGATTTTATCGTTAAATATCGCATCGGGGAAGAAAAGGAAAAATTGCTCTCGATGCTTCATCGGCATTCGAGCTTTCTCGAACGCATGTGTGCGCGCACGTGTGATATAAATCAGCCGCTTCGCCGACGGATTATTATCTTTTTAAATGCATAACATGATATGGGCATTGGGCATTACATACTTTATGCCACTGTGTGCACATTCCCCGACGTCGATTTTCCATGCGGTTTCTAAATTTCTAATATTAATACCGGAGAGGTGCAGTGCTCGCGCGATACGTTCGGTGCAGAGACATAAGAATATATCGTCTCACTCTGGAAATGCGCGAATTCTTCCCATACATACTCAAGCTTACGAGGAGAGTATTCTGTTGGAGGCTTTCCAAATATCAGCCGAGTTTTTCTGGGCTTCGAATGAAAAAAAAAATTGAAACGATTGCTCGTGATATAACAAAAATAATCTACGGAATTTTGAGAAAGTACGATACAAAACTAGCACATACATTTATCCATATCTACATCATGGGCTACTACCGAGTTCAACTTTAGCTCTTATCAATGAAACTCGTGCACCAGCATACATCGAGTACCAGCATGGTCGTGTACGAGCGAATCAATATTAATCAATACAACGAGTAATGCCGATAGAAAATCGGTATCTTTTGTCCGGATGATCCTTCAGTGTCGGAACACTCGGGATAGTCGAAATCAAAATAATTATCGTTTCGCAAAGTTTCGCTGGCCTCGTCAGCTCGCTGGTCTGATGAACAAAAACGCGTGAATGAATAACACAAAAACAACATAACGAACAACAATCGGAGACATTCAAAAAAAGAGTTTATAGCCGGTAATTTGAATTTCAAAAGCATATAAGAATATACGAGTATAGTCCCGAGAGGGCGAATATACATATATTACGTACCGTAAGAAAGTTATACACGAAAGCGTCATGGCGGCCCGGTGTGCGAACGCGATCCCCAAAGCGAGTCGTCGCGCTCCTCGAGATTTCTCTCTCTCTTTCTCGCAGATGCTGCGCTTGCGTCACGCGCACACAGTACAATGTACAGCTGCGGGCGCTTCCGCGTCCATTCGTCTTTCCATGCCTCGAGCCGTTGATTCGGCTGATTTATCGGGTTTCGAATGGGGCTCGATCGATCAACCCGAGCAATTTCACCCGATGCCGCGCGCTCGGTGCAGTTGAGCGTTGCGTTGAAAACGCGCGTCGGTCGAGTTTTACTCGTGCCCCCAGGGAAATCGGGGCAAACAAGACTCGGGTGTGGATTTTGACAACGCCGTGTGGTTGGCAAAATGATTTTGGCCAGTCGAGCCGGCTGACGCGTATGGCAGTTGGCGAGAAGATATGTTTGGTTCATTTTACAAAAACTGGCGGTAGGTCAATTATAAATACAGTCGGTACATAGACCTGGAATGCGAGTTTTTGAAATGAACGTATACATTGATCGCTGCATTGCTTGAAATATTTCAATATTCTGTTCAGAGTAGTCCAATTCGCACACACCAATGAAAAACTGTATGGTTTTTTCGAGTTACTTCGGTAACCTCACAATGACCAGTGCTATACCAAGATTATGAAGGTTGAGTATTGATAGCTAAAGAGGGTGGTGTCATATACCAAAGAGTCAACATAGGCTGTATAAAAAATTGAGTTTTGCGCAAATAACATAAATGATTGAGCTTTAATCTGCAAGAACATAAGTTTTCGCGCGGCAACTCGGCTATCATGTCATTATCAACCAAATTGACTTTATAAAAATTGGCGATTCAAGGAGGAGTCATGCCGGAGAATAATAAATAGTCAATGTAATAATTCGAACGATCGACGTGTGTTTTGAAGAACGAAAAAAAAGATTCAACGATGGGAGATGCGACTGGCCGCGACCACGGGGTGAAACATATATAGGTCGCGCCGCAGCCTGATTAGCGCCCGCCGATCGATATGGTTTTTGCGACACTCGATCCCTTTGCGGCTCCGCGTTACATCTGGTTCGCAACACCCGATCAACAGCCGCGTTGGCTTTGCTCGGGGAAAAATTTAATTCGCCGAGATCGGTTTACCGCTGGACGTGTATCCTATGTCGATCGCACAGCGAGTATTTAGTACAGAACACGCGTCAAAGTCTCCCCCGTGGTCGCGGCTAAAGAGCCGACTTTCCCGCAGTGCAAACAGAAAGTTTTTAGCAGCAGCTAGACAACGTCATTTGCTGGGTTCAAACCGTATACTGGGGAAAAAATCTCGATGACTCAACGATATTTTCATATCATTATTACACTGAATTTAAAATTGTTGCTGATTCTATCGAATGTTCACTGCGAAAACGATTTTCCGAGAATATTTCAGTGATTGAAATCTATTGTATCTATTGTAATTGAGTAAAATACAAAAAATAACAAATTTCTACCAGCTTAACGTCACGAGAATTCGAGTATTGCGATTTCATTGCATCAGACTGAAACGTTTCCCACGGAACTTCATAACTTGAGAAGATAACTTTTCCATACGTTTCGTGAACGGTTTGCAGACGTTTTAAGCGTCCCCCCATTTCATTCATACGATGTAATCTTTGAAATTTTCAATGTTTCTTGAACGTTTTGGTTTCGTCAAATAAACGTAGAAGGGACGTTAACACGTACTTTAATAAAAATGGAACGTTATAGTCTTGACCTATTCCCTAATTTGCTCCCTAAATAAAAAAAAAATAAAAAAAAAATTCCACCACATCTTTTGATCGTACATCAGAGGGAACTTTTATGCAACATTTAAGACACGTTCTTCTTGTTATATGTGCAGAAAAATGAAAAAGAATCAGGTATTTTTTTAATACGCTTGAAGAACGTTCTTGTCATGTCCTTTATTCGTATATTCAACAAAACTGAGAGGTTATTCAAACGTCCAACAAACGTCAACAACCCAAAGACATCAGTATCCCACAAATGAAAAGGGTTGCTCATTTTCGAGGGAAAAGTGTTGTGCCAATACGGATCAACTAGATTTTTTTTCCCTTTTACAGTATGTCTTTTCGGCTCGTCATTGAACTATACATCCTTCATCCGAATTAATTATTATTTCGGCCTCGGTATGAACCACGAAGTCATCGCGATACAATCGCTCGGGGATGTGTCTGTGACCTGTAACAAGGACGCGATTCTCGAAATACCGCGGATTCAAGTCAAAGTGTCACCATAGATACGACACATTCAGCCTTGGGCCAACGATTGGATAATAAAATTCATCACGATTCTCGATGGATGTATTCATCCATCGATTTTTTCTCAACCCAGCTGCATTCGTGTCCGATATCCGATCCAAGGACGCGTGTGTTTACTCCACAGGAGTATGTTAACTCCGAGTCGTGAATCTGCCCGTTTAAGTATTACATTAGCACCGTAGGTTCGGAATATTGTGCAATCGGCGTTTGGCCATAAGAAACATAGGGACACGCGCGCCGTCTTTCCTCGTTACATGAGTACATTACACGCACGCGAGCGAGCCATATGTACGATATACTTGACGATTATCGCCGTGTGTTGCTGTGAGAAATTCGGGCGCGAGGTGTAAATTCATCGCTCGGCCGCCAGACGAGATTTCCCAACTCCAGAGAGCCAGATGAAAAGTGGCCCGCAGAACCAGAGAAAACGAAAGTCGCCGCGGCACGAATCCGTGTACAGCCTCGCGCTCCTGTGTCTGTGTGTAGAGCCGGAAAATCGGAAAAGTAGGCCAGCCGGGACACGTGGTTCCCAAGGCTAAGGCCACGAACCGCCCGACACAATGTGGGTGCCCCCCCGTGTACGCGAAGACCCTCGCAATTATCCGCCGCGCGTCCCGGTTATATATGCATACAAACGCGGCCCAGTTGCATGAATTGCTCGTGGCCGTTAGCTCCCTTTGACCTATACCGCGTGCCCGAATATCGTCGAATGGTACATGTCGGTCGCGGCGGTGCCGTTCGAGGTGGGTACATCGTAGAAACGGTTTCTAGGAGAGTATCGTATTTGAACGAGGTGTACAAAAAAGACGAATTTCTTCCAGTTTCACTACGTAATACCCTACAATTTACGTATGAACTTTGTTGCGACGATGTTTGAGGGGTGATATATTTGGCTCTCGAAGTTCGTCTCGACAAAATGCATACGTGTGGTTACCGGAATCGTTTTGATCAATCTTCAAATTCCTTACAAAGTAAATTCACTGCACCATCGTTTGATTTGTTTGATGCTCGCAGTGAATATTTACTGCGAACATCAGTGAAAAATCCGACCACTACATTGGTATATGTTTAGTTCGGTGCAGTTTGAATCTTTTTACATTCCTGACATGCGATGCAATAACCGATATTTCGCTGGTGATTGAGAACGATGATTTGTTGACGATCACAGTGAACATTCGCTATAAGTATCAGCAAAAAATCGGCTCGGATTTTGATTCGAGAAGAAGAATCAGTTCGGCTCAATGTAACAAAGAGTGTAGCTTGACGGGAATCAATTTAAAAGTTGGTTCGCCAATTCCACTGAAACTGTTAGAAGTAGTTTTTTGATTTACCTAAACAGGTGATCGTGTTTGGAGGTGGATGCTTTATTGAATGGGATTGCGGTAAATTTTTCATGTAATAAAAGAGCTCACTTTAGTTCCATGAGTTTTGATAGCAACAATTTTCACATCATATTCACAGTATTATCTTGGTATCAAAACTAGTAGAACTAGAATGAAAATTAACTTCTATTACAGAAAAAAATTTACTGCAGTTCCATTTAATAATTCGATAGTTCCACAAAAAGCAGAATCGGAGACCCAAATAACCCGAGTGGCAGCTTCAGATTAGTTAGCTCGAAGTTCGTTAGCCAATAAATGCGGCAGTATTGGCCGAGTCAAAATCTTTTGCTTGTAATAAAGTTATCAAATATCTCATCAAGGACTTATCGTATAGAGTCGTGTAATTATCAACGTCCAGCATAAGATGTACATCACAGTAGAATCTCACGTAGTGCTTATAAATCTACGTAAGATTTCAGAGCTCGATGAAGAAAAAGAAAAATCTTGTTATAGCTCGTCAAGCCGACTTTACTGCTCCAACCAAGATTCGAATTTCGTTGAACGCACGCACGACGGCCGCGTTAATAAGCAGAGATCCACCGGCGGGTATATATATTTATATGTATACGTAAATGCATGTAAGTACGGGAAACGAATCGTAGAGGAGAAAGTTGGAGCACGGCGACCGAGTAGAAATTCTCGAGTGACATATCGGCCGTCTGGCAATGCTATCTATAGGTATATATATTGTATTGCTAGGAGATTTCGCGGCCTTGCTCGAGTTCTCTCCCGCACCCACCTTCGTCCGCCGTCGCAAGGGCTGCATCAGGTTCGATTGTTGTGGGATCGGAAGCGATCGGTTGGATCCGCACGATCAATCCGTGCTTTGGACAGCTTCAGCGAGGATACAAACGACACACTCACGTGGCCAAATATCTTACTCGAACACGTGACTCGGGATTGCCGGCCTACGTATAGAACCCATCCAAGATTGAAATAATAGAAATGGCAAAATTGATAAATAAGAGTAATTATTTAACTGGAAATTATTCATGATAAACTCATTATGTGTCTAATGAATATCATAATTCATACTTCAATGATTGAACCTCGTAAAATTTTATTCTTCAATTACGTCAATCCAATCAAAAACCCAATCCATCCTATCCAAATTTGAAATTGTATAAATTTACTATTCAGTAGTGAATATTTACTATTTTCTAGGGAAAATCCATAACTGATAAATAGTGAATATTCTCTTAATTGAATAGTCAAGTTTTTTTTCTTGACATAACGGTGAATAATTCGATACACGCGATGGAGATTTTCGTTTATTTACTAGTGATATTACACTATTTTACAGTAAGAAAAATGTTACTGTTCAAAATAATGAATTTTTCACTTATGTCTAAGTGAAAATTCACTGCTATTCATCGGTTATGCAACTTCTACTGATGAATAGTGGCTTCCAAATATTTCAGGTTCAGAGAGTATAAAGCAATATCCATATATGTTGTTGATTCTATTCTCTATATTATGATTAACAATTCAAAACCCGATTCTATTCTGCGTTAATGTAGATAGTTGACATCTTTAGTTTATTCTCAATAATCAGTCTAACTTGATCACAAGTCTCTGGCACTACACGTGAAGTATTCAAGAGCATGGCAAGATTTTCAAGAAGAATTTTTTGACCCTCAGTGTAATAACATGGTGAATTTGTGATTGTTTGTGAATGTGTATGCGTGATGACCAGTATGCGATGTAATTGCGATGTAAATGTATGTCGTGATTAATATGTATCTAGTGATATTTCAAAATAATGTTGATAGATAGGGAATTACTCTAAACGCTTCGTCCTAGATCCACCTAATAGCTGACTCATCAGTAAGATTTTTTCAGGTGGATCCAGCTGTAGACACAAATTCCAGCATAACTAATACCAGCAGTTAATTTGAATGGTTAGGAAAACTGTAGGGAATTGAAACCAATACGGAATCCACGGATGAACATTATTTCTCTATGTTCCACCAATCGATGAATATTTGCTTTCTCAATACCAATAGTGAATAATTCGATGTACAAAATAATTATCAGATTGATTTATCGGTGTTAAGCAATTTTTATAATATACACAATTTTACTTTTCAACTAATTTAAATTTATAGTCTGCGAATGGTTTTGTTTAAGCTCAACTGCGACGAAACGAATTGGGTTATTCGGAGTAGTACGAATCGAAACTGAAAGTTGTCGGCGGGTGTATGTGTGTCTAGCGGCTACCGATCGATTGGGCGATAAACTGCACAGACGAAACAATCGATCGTTATACAATTCGCGTAACGTATCTATTTGATTACCGAACCTCGCGGCGTCACAGGCACAGGCACACACGTGATACTTTGATCGAAGAAAACAAGCCGGGAAGTAGTTGGAATGTATAGCCGATACAGAATCGATCGGTACTATTCAAGCGCTGCCACCGATAGTTCGACGATATATACCACACCCATATCCATATGCCTTACGAGCTCACCTATGTATACATGTGTATATCCTTTACTTTCTCGATCGGAGGCTTTGGCTTACTCCAAATGTAGACGGAGTCGTATATTCAAAAGTGCGTGAGATCGCTTGGGATATTACTCACGAGTTGATAAATTCAAAGAATATAAAATAATCGCAAAAAATGTGTGTGACGTTGCCCTTAGACGCAGTTGATGTGTACAGGATCGCGACTATAAGTATATGAACATAGATTAAAAATATAGTAGGCAGCACTAAACATATTGGATAAGAAGTATAATTTTTATCATTCAATATTACAGTGTAACTTTAGTTGAATCAACTATATCTGATAGCTGGGACAAACTGAAACAAAATTCATACTTGATTTCTAATAAGATTCACAATACCTTTCTCTGGGTGTGGCAAAACGATTTGTGCGTGCCGGTTGAATCACCCGTAATTGTCGCAAGTGGGAATGTTTCGTCGAGTTTCTATTAAGATCTTCTTTATGCGCAAGTGATACAATTTGCATATTATCTAGATGATTATCTGCAGAAGTTATGGATCTGAATTGAATACTGAAAATTGAATGGTACTTTTTAATAATTTTTGAGATGATTAAACAAATGTATATGAGATGATGTGAGATTTTTAAGACACTTTTTGTATAAGCAGTGAATATCCACTTGATTTAATAGTAAACTTTTTGCTTTTCAGTGAATATAATTCGATGTACTGAGTAGTTATTCCGGTTAATTTATCAGTGAAGTTGAAGAGTATTCATCGGTTGCAAACAAAAATCTCATGACTATCCTAAATAGTGAATACTCCACTTTTTTATAGTCAAACGTATTACCGCTATTCATCGGTCATGTTATTTTCACTAATGGAAAGTAGGTTTTAATTATTTCAGACTGGGTGAGTAGGGTATTGGACAAAAATCAGCCGGGTGCAGGTATATGCCTATACAGAAAACGCACCCGTCCAGTTGCACGCGCGTACGTTCAAACGAGTTTTTTTTTTAAATTTCGAAAGCTACGCAGAGCTGCCCGCAGCGATCGACCAATTGAATATCCTCGAACCTTGCGCATGGCGATTCTTCATACACAGGCTGATTGATCCCGACGATTCAACGATTTCTCTCGATCAATCAGTCAACCACCACTGCAGTGAAAAAGCTCGGATGAAAAATCCTCAAATCTTCTGAAGGTGGAAGAGGTACGCGCAGAAACTAGTCGGCTGATGTTGCACGGAGTTCTAAGAACTCGAGTAAAACTTACGATGTCCGATAGTAACGTAATTCTAGACTGACAAAAGGGAACATTTTACTGAAAATTATGAAGAAAAAAATATGAGTTGAATATTTACTATCCGTTAGTAAGAATTTCATAACTGATTAGCAATCAATATTCACTACAAATAAGTAGCTTTGGTTAACTTGTAAGTGGAATTTTGCTATTCATTGGTGGAGAAGAATTCATTACCAAAAACAGTGAATATTTTACTAATTCGTGAGTGAACGTTGAACAGTTGTGCAATTTTCCCTAGTAGTAGTTTTCAACTGTTTCTATAGAAACAATGAAAAACTATCACTAATCATAATATCGAGTGATAGTAACATTGAGTGGATAGTCAGTCTGTAACTAAAACTTCAGATTTACTGAGTGAAAATTACTATATTCTCTTGTAAATTTTACTAAAAGATTTCTCTCCATGCGTATGTCTCTCTCTATCGCCGGCCGGCGTATGTACAATTAGAAATTGGCCGGCATGAGCGAGTAAAGTGATCGGCCGTTTGTCGGCGGACTTTCGCTGCCTCGAACTCGCGCCGGGTGTTTTCATTTTCATAGCGGCGATGCAAAAATTCCACGGGGAAACTGTGTTTATGTATTCTCTCGAAGAATTTCGTCAAGCCGAACTCGTAGCCGGTGTAATTGTACAGATTGGTCGAACATACGCTGTGTGCGTATGCATTTATAGTAGTGCGGAACTCGATCAGTTTGATTAGCCGCTATACATCGTCTTATAGAAAGGGTAATTCGATTGCACGAGTCCGCGCGAGAAGCTCCGATTAAATGCACGCGCGCACTCGGCATATTACGTAAAACAAAGAGCGCGAAATTTAAAAGCCCATTGGAATGCAGCCGCGCACGAGACAGGGCGGGTGTCTGTTACATGTAAGTATCGACCGACACGTGCTGTTCACGTAAACTGTCCCCGCCGGTGAGTGCAATCTGACAAAAATCTGATTGTAACAGTTTACTATTTCAATGTAGCAGAGAAAATTAATTAATTAATTGATATTAACGTTACTAGACTTGAGAGCCAAAGTACTCTAGTCCCAGTAAAGGTTTCAATTATTGCACACTAAAATTTGATAATATCGTTCACAATGTCGATTATTGTGAAGTTTACTATTTTATCTTCACTATAATTCTAGTTAATTTTACAATAATCGCATAGGAAGTGTTACTAAATTACAATTATCGAACATTATTACGATCGATTTTCATTCATTAATTTCAATTTCTATCCTACATGTATTCATACTAATTGGTCCACCTGCAGTTCATACTAACTTCACCAGACATTTTACTAGAAACATATAATAAGATACACTACTATTTGTCTACCCAAGTTTTCATTCAAGTCTTATATGTTATTATATTTATAGTCTAATATAATAAAAATATAATGAAATAAATATATGTTATGTATTTATTTCATTATAATCTTATATGTTATGTTATTTTGGTCTCAAGCATATAACCACTCATGAGATGAGTTTCTACTTCATTTAATTTTATTGTGAGAGAAATATATGGGTGATAATAGTGAACGGAGTGTATCTAAAGAAATTCGGCGGCAATTAATTTAATCCCGATAAGATTAAAATATCAAAACATTGTCATGAAATCGTTTTTACTATGTCGACGGGAGGAGGTGAGGGAGGGGGGAGGGGTGATGACGAAACTCGACTGGTTCGCGAATCGCGAACTCGATTCTCCGTGACAGACGCTTTCGCTAATCCTCATAGCCGCGGATGTATACACACAAATATTGCTCATAGAATCGATGTGTACATAGTAGCGCGATCAAACAAATCGGTCGCTCGTGCGAAGCAGTTCGTTATTATGAATCGAGCGCTTTCACGAGACACGATTGAAATACGGTGGATCGAAACCCAAAGAAAGTGTCCGTAGAGGAGGTCCGTCGCTCTCCAGACTGTTCGACAAAATGAGTTTGATCGACAGTATATTCATAGGCGCGTTGTGTGCCCCCCCCCCCCAATAATATTAATTCATGAGGAGAAGCTAAAAGATGTGACTGTAATTCGCCAAACTTATATGAATCAACCGAGTCGGAGAATAACGGAGCGATGTATAATTCAGCCGGGGAGTAAAAATGAGGAGGAAAGATCGTGAGCCGAGTGACCCAAAGTCGCGACTGCAGCGACGGGAAGCGCACGACTCTGGTCTGGAGCTTCACCGTTAGACGCGAGCGCGTCTCTCTCTCTCTGCTTTCCAGCTTCACACGAACTTTTGAGTGGTGCGCGCGCGCGCGTGAGGTCACTCACCTTTCTCCGCGGCTGGAAACTGTGTCGCAGCTATTCTTCCCGAGAGCCGGTGAGATATACGTATACGGAGCGTTGGGCCTGATATAAACAGGTGTGTATGTGTGTGTGATTATCTCGCACCGGAGCCGATCACACACGAGGGCGAACGGGCATTAATTATACCGCACTTGCGCGGACTATCGCGCTCCGAATCGACGCAATGGAGTCAGTGGAGCGGCGGATGCGTACATTTCCAAAACTCGGGCCGCGTGTGTGTACACGGGGAGAAATCCCGCGGTAGAACTGACAAGGAAGTGTGGTAATTTTTACTAGATCGCCTGAAAGTTTTCGTCAGAGACTGACACACTCCGGTTGTTTTTGATCGAGTTTCTTTCAATTTTCATTCCTCGGGATAGATATTTTGAAAAAATTAATTTTCACTTTTGCGTCGCGTGGCTCACGGTATACCATTTCAACTGAGTCAGTTGTCAAATCTATATAGCAGAAATATAAAGCGAAAATAAATAAATGTTTAATAAGTTAGACAAGTACTTATAATCAAATTTGCATAAATTGCCTATGTCGGCTGCATCGTCTTACGACACTCAATAAGACGAAGGGTGACTAAAAAGTATTGCCTCGAGGAATACCAAAGAATGCAATGGAATACCATGAAATAGTATATAATACCGTCTGGTACCATGAGTTACCATCCGATACCACGGAGTACTATGGAATACAGAATACGATCAAGTACCATGGAATGCCGTCAAATATATTGGAATAGCAAATATCTGAAAAAACGTAAAAAATACCAAATGATACACTGCAAATAACTTCCAAAAGAATACTTGATGATTCTTTCGTGGGTCGCTCTTCGCGATGAGATAAAGTCGAATGTTCGTCGAATAGATAAAACAGTATTTTTGGGGCAGCAAGCTCGATGAGCTGCAGGCTGAGAACCAGACCGAGTCCACGATTGTTGCGTATGCGATAGCTCGAAAACTACCGATCTGCGGCTCTCTTTCTCCATCTATGTAAGCCCGCTGTATTCTGACGGACAGAAAAAAATCCGCTGCCAAGTGCCTCAGCAGTATGCTTTCTCAAAGTATTGCAATTGAACCTCAACTTGCATTAATCACCACTCTTTGAGAAAGCAAAATGAACCCCTAACTCTTTTCCTTCACTCCATAGTAACGGTTGCTAAGGACGTAAACAACGGTTGCTATGGTAAATATCCGAGCTTCGGTGTTCTTACTTTTTAGTCATCAACAGTTCCGAAAATGGACCTCTAACTGACTTTTCCCACTTCATAGTAACGGTTGCTAAGGACGTAAACAACGGTTGCTATGGTAAATATCCGAGCTTCGGTGTTCTTACTTTTTAGTCATCAACAGTTCCGAAAATGGACCTCTAACTGACTTTTCCCACTTCATAGTAACGGTTGCTAAGGACGTAAACAATGGTTGCTATGATAAATGTCGGAGCTTCGATGTTCTTACTTCTTAGTCATCAACAGGTCCAAAAATGGACTTCAAACTGACTTTTCCCACTCCATAGTAACGGTTGCTAAGGACGTAAACAACAGATGCTATGGTAAATGTCGGAGCTTCTTACTTCTTAGTCATCAACCGTTACTTATACTTTCAACTCTACTGCAAACAAAGGTTAGGCTGGATACATGTGTTTAAAAATATAAGCGGATCATCTCGAATCGGAAATTTAAAATGTTCATTTTACAATGGATACATATATATTTAATCCTATCGAAAGCCAACGGCTCGTTCACGAGATAATTCTTACCCGATGAGAGAAGTTTGCGGAAGTCTCCACCGGGAGTCGTTGGATATGTAATCTGTTCAGCAGTTTCGACTGGACTGGAGACCATAAGAATGAAGCGTCAAAGTCGATGTAACTCGAGCCTCACGTGAACCCAAACAAACTCAACGGGTTAACAAGGTTCAACGCAAATGGCTATATGTTTTATTCGTGGAAACAAAAAAAAAAGAGAGAGATCCACTCTTGACTGACCGCAGGATTTATTTTTTTGCTCATTGTACCATTGGGATAATTCCTGGAGGTATGGTCATTGCTCAGTACCGCACAGGTAAAATTGTCAGATGATAACGGATTGTACCAAAATCACAGCAAATTATAGTGATTTTCACGAGTACAGTCCTCCTCGTGCCCATGCAGACACAGTGTAACATTTTTTCATGGGAATTAACGTGTCAGACACCATCTAATCTCATGATAATCCGCGCATGTCTAAGTATTTATCTAAACGTACGGTACTAATTACTGGATGTGTTCCAAAATTTGACCTATTTCACTTAAATTCTCGGTTATTTCACCATGGTGTCGTCCTGTAAACTTAGCCTAGGTTCTCTTTCGACATTTTACACGATTCTCAAGTGTCCTGAATTTTTACCCCGTGAATGAGCATCCGACAGATAATTTTGCATTCAGTTTCAAAGGGTATCACGAGTCAAAGCCAAAAGAACAGCAAGGATCCACGTGAATATATACACTGTAAAAACGATTCTTCGATTCAATTATGAAATTCATTCAATTTAAAATGCAACAAATTCAACATACTTGGATTGAGATTTGTCACTTTGTCGCATCAGAATGAGTATTATCGTACTGTGTATTCTAGGAAGACTCAAGATTCAATTGAATGTTGCGAAATGTACGAAGAGTAATTTGGACAAATGGCAGGATGAAGATAAGCGTGCGGATGACGAACGGCCCACTCATTTTAATTACGCTGTAAAATATTCTCAAGCTATTTTCCCGGGGCAGTCAACGAAGATATATAAGTCTGTCGTCATTGACGAGAGTGTGAGACAATAAATAAAACAAACTGAGGTGGGAGTGACTGAGTGACAGGAGATCGACTGGGACACGCCAAGAGTGATTTCTTCTGTCTACTTAATATCTATTCTTCAGTTTCAGTATGTTCTGTACTCAATTCTAGTGTTTCAATTTTGTTGCATATCTCATCAGTACATTTTTAATTACTCCGAAAATAAATTGATATTCATAAAAAGTGGATGAATAGGTATTCCAGGTGATTGCCTATTACTCATCTACTTTTTTATGCAACAATCAGATATCTTTTCACTTCATTATAATGTATATTATCATTTGAATTAATAATAATCATTCTGGACTACGATCGATATAGAAAATTAATCTTCTCATCTATTTTTTGATGGGGGAAAATGACAATTCAAAAGTACTGAAATTCAGTACGATAAATACTTTATTCAATGCCGCAATGGAAATAGTAGAACCGAGTACTTGTGAATTCACCGTGAATCTCATTAGAATCAGATAAATCTATCACTCTCAGTAATTTTTACTAAAATTAAGCGCTCGAAACTCCGTGCAACTGGGATAAATTTGTCCCTTGCCGCACTTCATTAAAACACAATAGCTCCGAAGTAGTGCAACATTTTTAAGAAACCGTTCTCACACATACATATGCATGCGATGCTGCGCGGATCGGATCCAGCACAGCTGCGGGCGGATCAGCTGGAAGACGGCGGCGCGAACGGGAGCAACGGACTCGCCAAAACGCCTCTCTCGCACACATATATTGTATCTGCATATAATGCCCAAGTAGCCCGCGGCAGGTTCTTTGTTCTCCAGCTGATGCTCGCGAGCTGTCGTGTACGTATATACATGGCTGGTTGCGCTGATCCACGTGCGGCGATGCGCCTTTCTCTCGCTCGGTGCCGCACGCGTGTGTGTGTATGCGCGCGTATATCCTCCCCCCGCTCCTCTCTGTAACCTACATCTCCCCGGCTTGCTGTGCGTTGAGGCACACAAGCGATCACGAAAAAATCCCAGATCTGCTCGACTGGTCGCGACACCCCTGCGATGTATCTCGGGGGGTGGGTCTCACATGTACTCATTGGTCGCTCAAGGAATATTTAGATTGACGTTGTACTGAGTAGAGCCAGCCGAATTTTCACGCGTCGACGCGTTGCGATTGGTTTACTTGAGCTGTTAAAAATGAAGCATGTTGCCCAAGTAACATCAGTAATCGAGCTTCGATCTGCAAAACAAAAGTATATTTGAGGCAATTCGGCTATCATATCATTATGTCAACCGAATTAATTGTCGATGTATTGGCGATTCTAAGAGAGGAGGGGGGTCGTACACCAAACGGGCAATATGAGCTATAGGAATGAACAGAATCGGCTAAATAACACGAATAATCGATTAAATCTTCGCGTGGCATAATTCAACTATCGTATCAACCCAATTAACTTTAGGGATTTACTATTCAACGTAAATTGGAATCTTTTGACATTGTTCGTGTTAACCTTTTGGTATGACATCCTATGAGTTTGTCGATATATTGTAAAACTTGCAGTTATTCTTGGAAAAAGGTAGGTGTACCCAATATGAGCCGCACCTAAGCGCGAACAGTCACTAAATCGTGTCAACGCGAATTTCCCAACGCTACTGGTGGCAAGTGTAAACGTCTCTCAGTACCTTCTAAATGAGTCAAGCCGCATCCGGACGCTTCTAAGCTACGAGTAATAGCATTTTCAACGAAATAGTCTTTTTCAGTCATCGAGACGATCGTGAAATCTAGAGAAGCTCCAATGATTCAGGGAGTGACCGCGTTATTGGTTTCACTTTACAAAAAAACCAAAGACCTCCTTTTGAAACAATCGATGAAAAGGACGCATGATCAAAAAAGAGGATTGGATGATGTAGGTGAGATGTGTCAAGGAATCGAATGGGGCACGTCGCTAGCTCGCTAATTTTCGGGTCTCGACTATCCAGGTGACTACGCCATGTGGATCTCAAAGTCTACAGAAACTTTTAGAGGGAGATTTTGATGCGCAAACATGTGAAATTTTCAATGAATCGATCGAACCGTGATTCGATTTTCCTAAGATATTAACCGACCATCGCTGATATTACGCATATGATGTGTATCTGTATTCGCATGAAATCTCAAATATATAGAGATACATTCTTTTAATAAAAATACGACGATATCTAAACTCTGAATTATGTGCAGTGAAGTTTCACTGTTAAATAGAGTATAGATACACTGAACCTTAGTAGTATAAGTATGTCACTGCCTAACAGTGAATATTCACTATTCTTTACAGTGTACGGTTCACTTAGCTCGTTCAGTGCGTCAGTATGCCCGACAAATAATACATTTAAATCTTATCTAATTAACTGGATTTTCTCATGTGTTATACAATAAGTTTTTCACCAGGTAGATTCAATGTTTTATCCAGTAACATAACAGTGAAATATGAAAATTTGTCCGAAAAATTTTGAAGACTCGAACCGCCGACTTATACAACACCAGAAACAGCATTATTAGTCAATACTTTCGTTTGGTTGCACATATGTATGGGAATCGAAATATCTGACGACGATCGACTGTAGTCATTGTCTGTTAGAGTGCAAGAGTTTCAGTATCATCTGAGACCTAAACGTCAAATGGCTCCTGATAGGCGAACTGAGATGAAGCGAATCGGAATCGTTGAGATAATCACTGGTATATAAACGTTCGCGATCGGTCAACGCTTGTTTTGTTTCGTCATTATTCCATATGCCTCGCTCCAAAAATATTTCGTGACGCTTTTTTTACCTGTAGAAGCGCGTAGGTATACATACATGAAATCCAAAGGGTGGCTCGTATTGGGTATCGGCTTCTCAGATTCGGGAGAAGATTGTCCCAGCTGAAGCGATAATTGGTGGTATGGATATATAGCCCGTGAATTATCGCGGATTCGCCTCGTGAGTTCCTGGCGTTGGCAGCGGACTTTCCAACTGAATATTTGAAATTTCCCAGCTGGAAATTCTTCGCGTGACTGCGCAACTGAGAGTCATCGAAACTTTTCGAAGCTACACGGCGGCCGAGTCCGATATAGCCGACGCCGGTGCTCGAATCGCTTCTCAGCGTCGAAGAATGAAAAACAACGATCCACCCGGAAATTATTGAATATCCCCACGCACACTTTCACCGGTGTATACGCCAAAAACTATTGCCTAAATATGTTGCCGTACTGTAATTGGATAAATTACAAAAATGACAAATTTCTCTTGTCTCGGTATGTTTCCTACTTGATTCAAGTGAAAATAACTCAAAGTGATGAATTCATCTGATTTTTCCGACACCCAGTACAAATTTACAAGTACTCAATATTATAGTATTGCTATTTTATAATACTCTAGAAATTAATGAGGTGAATAGGTGTTCAAAGTAACTTATTATATTTTACTTTTTTGCAGTAATCTTTATTATACTATATTATATAATATTATATTGTATTATATTATACTCTCATCTCATTATAAGCTATGCTATAATTCACATTAAATTGAATCACATTGGTCATCTCTCCAAAAAAAATAGAACAACAAACAATCTGATGAGGAAATCACAGTTCTTAATTCGAGTGTTTAGGTCTTTCTTCTTTTTCTCAGATCTTAAATATAGAGTACAACTTCACACTCGAATCAAATAATCGATTTCGGTGTGTTCGCAATGGGAAATCGGATGAAAAACCAGTCCGCTTTGAATTTGATAATAGAAAAAAGAAAATGTAGAGACGCGCGTCTGCCGTCTGCCGTGTAGAGAAGCAAGTCAGTTTTACGCTTTGTCGTCGCGATATGTACCGTTACGTGGCCGTTTCCATACACATATATATACACATCCGAGCACTAGCCGTCGCCGCCGCGCCAACATCGGTAGCCCAATTTTTTTTCTCCCCCTCCTCCACTAGCGATCTTCTCGACTGCGTATCGTCGCGGGCAGACGTGGAAGAAAGCCCGGATTTCGAGCTGGCGAAAATCGCGGAATATATAGTTTGACGAACTCGTCTGTCGGACGGCTGTTCGCGCGCGGGACGTTTTCGAGTGGCACACGCGCGCCAGTTTTGACCTGGAAAAAGTGAGTGTCGGTGGCTACTAAAGCGTGTATTTGCGATTACTCGCCGCGACTTTCTTCAGGCTCTCAAAAGCGAGCAAACGCATCCGCGGCCGAGCCAGATATCCGCGCGTTCGGAGGCGACGATCGCGAGGGACCGACCGAACGACGCGCGGTTGTATATCTATGCGCGACACCAAGTGTATTCGGGTTCCGTATCGAGTGTTGACGAAAACTACTGCGATAATATATGAGGGAGAAATATTTTTATGTTTACTGTATTATTGGTAGGTTTCTTATTAGGACTGATGTCTCTAATTGGGATGTGGGTCTCCGATCCCACTTCGGAGCTGGTTTTCAGCTACCCGAATTGACGACTGATTTCACGTATGTGTAGATATGCATGAAATGAACAATGATCGATCGATATCTCCAGAAAATTACAAAGCTATAGCTGACAAACCCAAATCCCGAGTGGTCTTCTGGTTTGTTCAATGTGGTCAGACGGCTAGGTGGTATTAGTAAACTTTAATCTCCAAATTATACCAATCATTACTAGAAAGAATAACATACATTGAAGGTTATATAGTACATTATTGTACAAACACACATACAAGGATTTTGAGACTCGCTCACCACTTTTTTTTTGCATTGTTCTATCGTATAGGCATTTTTGGTATGAAAATTCGCTGTGGTCGCGAAATATCAGTCTATCAGTAAATATCAGTTATTTTCTCATGGAGACATAGTGCACTGACAGAGATAGAAAGCAATGAACGACAAAGATGTCCGCGCAGAAGTTTGAAAGCCACGCGTCATGAGACAGAAATGATCTACTTCCTCGCGAGAAAAAAAAACGAACTAGAGTAGATGCGTATATATTATGGAACATACGTTTAGTTACGGTACTGAAAAAAATTTTTTTCACGGGTGACGCGTTCCGACTACAGGATAAAAGTAAAATTATCGTTGGAACAAGAGAATCGAAAATTGGATGGTTTCACTGCGGTACGAAGTGAAACTCAAACTAAGTATTTTAGTTATTATTTGACGAAACATGAAATCTCAGTTGGCGAATTTTTGATTAATCGATTTGGTAATGTTTATCCCGTGATTTTCGAAGCTCAAACCGTACTTGGTTTTACCACTTCTCGTTTAGAAAAACTAAACTTTTACTTCAGTTTCAAGCGAATCGATATTCTATTCTGGGCAGATTATTATTCATGAAATTTCACCAGCTGATGTTTCCACAATATTCGTTTTAACATTCACAAAGCGATAAAGAAATTTTCTCTTTAGATTGAAATTCCTCCATACACCTACTACGTTTTATAATTCAATTTTAATCGCACGAGTCCATCAAAAATTCATTCCTATTCAGAACGAAGTCAAAGTTCTCGGTACTCGTAATACCTAATGAGTTCGACATGAATAGAATGAATGATTTATTCAACAAATGACGAAGTGGATCCTTGTGGAGTTTAGGAGTGATAGGTTATCGGTGAAAAATTTCTAATATAAATATGCCTTATTTGTGAGATGAGAATCTCTTGCTAGCATTTTTTTTAAAACGTTACGCTTTACACTTTTAAAAATAAATAAAAAGTTTTCTCTCCATCGAATACGCCGTCAATTCAATCGCCATTTCTCCTAGTCTCAATGGGTAGATATAAAATAATTTCTAAACATTTACAATGATTCGATTAGACGCATGTTTCTAAATATTTATCGCTTCTCGCTCAAGTAGTGAAAGTCACATTTCAACTCTTACCTTTACTAGCAATTTTCCACCAAGATAGATTATGATTGACCAAGAAGGTAAAACCATTTCCTGAAATTCTACATGGCCTCATCGTTACTTCATTCCAATACCCTTTATTGATTTATTCAGTACACCATGAAAACATTAATTTAAAATACATTGAATGGAGAAGAAGTTATATTATATTATCTATCGTTGCCTGCATTCAAACTGTAAAGGTAAATGGGAAAAGTAATCATAAGGCAACACGATCAGACCAACGATTCAAGTAAATGCGATGAATAATTGATCTCCAAAACTGAACTTTTCTTGGAAGGTTTCTCGATGCTTCTGGGCAATTGTTCCATGCAGTCCAGCTTGAACCAAATGCCAGGCTCACTTTTAACGTTGAATCTCGACGCGTTTCTCAAAAAAGCAAAATACTTGCGGTCTACAGCGTCTTCCATATTACCAGCCACGACAAGTGAGATCATGATTTTTCATGGTTTTTGATCCTAAGTGGTTCAATTCTCAAGTCACATAAAGTCGTGCGGGTTTGGGAGAAAATATGCTAATGCATAATGTATTTCATTCTGGAATCTCTTGATCCAATGTGCGAATTATAACATCTCGTTCCTTCTAATAGGTTTGGGTACTGCCATCATCTAAGAATAGAATTTCGTGAGGCATTAGAGACTTTACTTGATTTGTGAGAAAGTTCAACCATTCAGGCTGGACCAGAGCTGAAGCTGAAAACAAACTGAAGCATATAGCCCGGATGTAGAATCTTACATGTATTCTCACAACTTCCCTGCTAAAATAAATCAATTTTAAAACTCCGGGAGAACGAACTTATTGAGACTGGTTGATAATCAATTGAACTTACCTTACTGTTGATCGTCCACTCTTGACTTGATCTCAGCACTGTTACATACAAGACACTCAGCGATGGGTGAAAATAATCTTACTTCCGTATACAGTCATCTGATTTTGATCACTGAAGACAGGTTGTCACAGTAGAGAAACTAAGGCAAAACTGTATCAGCCCAGAAAATATCTGTGGATGAATATTGCAGAAGCTTATATGTGTACGTAAGCGTTATTTTGCATTTCGTGATACTTTCAAAATTGATATTCCAACAAGTAACTCGAGAAAATATTTTCAATAAACATCCAAGAACTGATGTATATATCCATGACGAGAAAATGTGAACTACATTAAAAATAAAAATATGGGAATTCATTTGGAGGAGTTTCATTTGGCTCTGAGATTATAATGATACAAACGATAAAATCTAATCAATAGGTTCTGTAGATTGTGGTGTAATCTAAAGTAATGAAAGGAAATTTGAAGAACTGCAATACTTCAAAACAATTGGAAAAAGAGATCTGACTGGAAATACGGGAATTATATAAGGTAGCCGGCTGAGAAAGTTCCATGTTTACCTGATTATAATCTGATCAGAATCTCAAATCGGAACTGTAAAAAATCAATTTCTGAACATTTGATTCACAAAACAGCATAGCATATCCGAACGGAATTACAGTCTCATCTTAGATGATGGAATAATTGAGTGAGCATGGGTATAGTGATTTGAAAAACGTGATATCAAGGAAGCAGAAAAGCAGCCGACGGCCGATTTTTTAAAAATATAGCAGTACTTGAAATCTATTATACACTTCCTACATAGTGCTAACCTTCGTCGGGGAAAGTTGAAGTGAAGTGCTTCGGATGGGATGGTAGAAAAGAATCCAAAAAGAGAACATAAGCTGTTTCTGGCTTTATATAGTCACAAAACGAGTTGGATACAATTATGCTAGGAAGGAATTCAGCAAATTTCAAAAATGGCAAGAAACGAAAAATTCTGCCACTCAACTGATCCATAGTAAGTATCGCGCGCGCGAACCAGACGATTGTGAAGATTGTAAGAAATTCGATTGAGGGCGAATTTGTTCGCTCGAGACACTCGTACTCATGTTGAATAGCAATGAGACATTTGTTTTTGAATCGAGGGCGTTGTTCGCCTGATTTTAAAAGAGGAAACATACAAACAGTTGAATTCGATTGGATAATGTGGGAATTTGAGGAACCAGTTCCACTGGTTCACTTTACGAGCTGCAATTAATATTGTGCGATATGTAAAAGCACTTAATTTGGATTGGTATAAATGAGAATCAAAAGAAAAAATACGAGTTTACAGCGGAGTAAAAGCTTCGGTGAATTTGTACGAGGAAGAGCAGTCGCTGAATGAGGGGAAAGAGTCTTGTGGGCACTTGAATATTTACTGTTATATCATTCCTCTCCGAAGCCATTCATTCCCAGTCTGAAATAAATTTTCCTTCCAATAATAGGCCACTCCGCATCTCGTTTGTGTGTCCGACGGAGGCGTGTTATTGGATAATATCAATAGAGAAAATTGTATTCAATCGATTCTAACGGTTCTCGCGTAAAAATCACTCGTACTGCACCGCAGTAGAGTTCTGTAACCAAACAATTGTTCGACTAGCACTCACTTACTCCAATGCCCGTCGTAAATAAACTCATCAGTATAAAACTAAAGACAGCCAATCGAGTTTCCTCTCGGAGGAAGCTTGGCAATAGCGAGTAAAGTCACTTCCTAAAATATTTCAATTCGAGTATCGATTTCGCAAATCGCAACGCGTAATATCCTGGACGGATCTCCATTATATAGGCAATTGGAGCAACCTGGAGGAAAAAGTGCGAAATAAAATTTCACCCGTTTGGTTTTCATCAAAGTACACCAATGTACTCAAGACCGACGATGTCGGCTCTCCTCCGACGAATACAATCAAAATTGGATCCGCGCTCGAAAGAGTTTCCCTTCGAAAATCGGTCATCATTGATTGGCCGCGGTAAAAAAGGAATCGGTCCTTCCGGTTGTATACCCGCGAGAGTCGAGGCTGATGCATTGTTTCCACGGCGTCAAGAGGCGCGATGCATTTTCCCTCCCGAGTCGGTCCAATCTGTATTTACGAGAGGGCAAAAAAAATTGTCCTCCTTTGCTAATGACCCCGCGCCGTATCCGAATATTCTCCGCGAGATGTTGAGCTGAAAATCCACATCTTCGAAACTAGGTATATCCTTTCTCCGGGAAATAGGCGTCGCCGAATCGAATTAATCCGCCAACGGCCGAGCGTCCGTGGGAGCAAGGCGCGACACGGTTTACAAGTGCACTTGCGCCAGCCTGTGTGTTCCAGCGCAAAAGCGGCCAGCTCCGAAACGCAGGTGTATGTATATATATAGAGCTCTCGTTTTGCCCCCGTTGCTCGGGTCGTAAATTTTCCCGTACGCATCCGAGTCTCGCGGGGAGCTCGAGAGCTAGTAGCGCGCGTTCCGAAAATGTAATTACGCCGCGCTTATTAAGCCGTGTCTTGTTTTTTCTTTTCCTTATTGAGTTTATTGGAATCTTACATGGAGCATGTTACATGAGATTTACAATATAATCGACTGTTGTATACATCTTCTATTGAACGTAGATACTCACACGACTCTATGCGTCAAGTCTCCGAGGATTTATTTGATAACTTTATTACAAGAGAAAGATTTAAAAAATAATTATTTATAATGTATATCTATATTCATGAAATGTCATACGTACAGATATTCATTATTTGCATAAAAGCATGACAGGGGTATCCGTGAAATCGAAACGTTAATTGTTGAATCACTGTATATATATTATCTATTTGGGTAATAACAAACCACCTGCAAAAGTTTCAGAAGTCCCGAATCTGTAGTGGTTTCCCAGTGAGTATAGCCACGAATAAAGATCTGCACTGAAGAAAAACATCTCTCAGTTATTTAATTATATTTCAACTACATCTATTTCAACTATACTTTTTAGTAAAATTGACTAGCTTTATAATGAGTGTACTCTCACTCAATTTTCCAATATTTCTTGAATTTTGCTCAATGCACTGAAACATTTCTATCTGAGTTATCGATTGTTTTAAATTTGAGATTATTGTTGACGCCGCTGCGACTTGGGTTACTACTTACCAGTTGACGAATTCCAAAAATATCGGAATAGTCCTAATCATAAAAACTATGTGACGTTGCCCTTCGACACAGTTGACATGTGTGTTATCCCGAAATAAAAGTGTACAAACATAAAAACTATTATTTTTATCATCCACAATATATCTCTAGTTGAATCTATCATTTCACCATATATTTCTCTGGGTGTGAGAATATCATTGAGTGGGAATGAGCCACGACGTTTCGCGGTTCGTAATTCATCAGGCCACCAGCGCGGCGTATCACCAGTTTCCTAAGCTTCTCATTAACAAGATGAGCCAATGCAATGAGCTGTGTGCGCGCGTGTTTTCACCGAGAAATTTATGTGTCCCACGGTGCCAAATGCTTTCCTTCGGCTGATTTATCGCTCGGAGCGGCGCGTTATCGCGTCAGAAGCGCGAGGCATTCAATCGCGCGGTGGGACAAAAAGAAACTCGTCGAGCGACATTCGTTTGTATCCGGACGATTATCGGGAGGAAATTCCCTTAACCAAACGTCGCGAGAGTAGCTGCACCCGTGCAGCCACACGAACGCGGCTCTACCGACGGAAAAAAATTTCTCCGCGTTTGCCAATCTCAGTGGCGCGCCGTCGGATATTCGTGTTGTGCGCGGCGGCTCCGATTGGATAACTGTGTAGCGAGGCTCGATCGTTGATATTCCGTACGCGGCGCTCGATTGTTGCGCTGCTGCATACACACACACATACACACACGAGCGTGTACATGTATACACACGAGCGCACGTTCGACGTGCTTTTTCTCTTCCTATTCGCGCGCGGCAATTGACCTGCAAAGATTCGTGAAGGTGCGCCGGTTCGATGATGGTTACAAGTGCGAGGCTACGTGATGCCTCACATCTCACTCGTGATCGTATTCTCTGTATACCCTATAGTAGGTCGGTAGCATGGCATAACGGCCCCAAACTGGAATGAGCTATTTCAGGCACGGGGTGAATGAAAAATTGTTAATAGCCCAGCGATTCCCGCCATTTGTCGTCTAAATTTACGTTGGAAGTTCAATCGGTTGATTATAGATTGCTATAGGAATTGTCTCGAATACTTTTGTTTTTGCTGATTATTATCATTATTATTATCATTATTAATTAACTATTCAATTATTCGTTGATCACAAGAAAAACAAAGTACAGCAATAGTTTATGTGTCTCAGAAGCTGCAGTTGGAATTTCAAGTCAATCGGGTGAAAAAGGATTATTTGCAAAATGTAGTTCCGAGATTATTGTGTTTATGACCGTAACGTTTAATGTCTTTAAGCGGGTCCTATAAATTAGCTGTAGAACCTATTAAAAATATTTCCCCCTCATGAGGGTAATGAAATATAATTATTTGGTATATTATACACGTAATAAGCCAATAAAACAAGAATAAAAAAAAACTTCTCAAGTGAACTAACCCGGGTAGTAGGATTGAGGATGGGAGACGCACACGCTAAATGCCCGAGTAGTAGCAGCAGCAGCAACAGCAGCCTATAATCGTCGGGGGGAGGGGGGGGCAATAAAAACCGCTATAGAAAGAGTGAAGTTGTGGAGTGCTGCAATTGGCGGCAGGTGCGCCGGTCAGTGGGCTAGTGGGAGGCCATTCAGGTGTCAGCTGTAATAATTGCTTGTCGGGCGCTGGTCCCGTTACACCGACGGCTAATCGATGGGCCGATTATTCAATGAGCGTATAAGCGGCGACAAAAGTAACTGCCTCATGCTGAATCTGGTCGAGCCCTCGACCGGATCGTTTTTTACGCTTCTGTTTGACGGCTTGATTGGCTGCGATGCTTGAGAGGGTGGCTTTCAGCCGACACCATATTTCACGACGGTAAATTTGAGTTATGAGGGATATGAGGGATTCCACAAGAACTTTTGACTTTTATCCTGTGTTTCATCACTATTCGGCGATTTTTATAGAGTTAATTGGATCTGATAGGAAAAATCATGGAATATACGAAACTGCAATTATCAATTCGATAATGCATCATGTACCACAACAAATAATTCATAATCTATACCGTACTCTCGCTTATTTGTGTAGTATATTGCAATCATTTTTTTGTCTAAGCATTAGAACTCTATGAAAAGAAATTTCCGTTACAAATGTCGTTCCTCTCTTGATCTTTAACAACCATTGAATATGACACTGTTGGTTTACAGACCTTAGCCTCAAATAGGTTAATTTATTCATTGTAAAGAAATACAAAAATGAAAATTGTTGCTTATACCTCCGTTGCAAGAAAATTTATCGATTTCATAGAGTTTACATACAGGAAATTGTAGGTATTAAACGGACATTTTGCTAGTCCGTTGGCAATGCTTATGAAAGTGATTACTTCTTCCTCTGTCATCCTTTCAAAGAACATGTTTCCCAATGGTTGAGAAAAAATTCTCAATATTTTCCACGCAAAAGACAAGTGCATCTCGAAAATTCCCCTATTGATTCTATTGCTTTACGGACGGACACCGGATCCGAGGGCATTTTTTTTCTCGAAAATCGACGTTAAAGTTTTGTAATTTTGGTGTTTTGCAGTTAACAATGACGGGGCAGCAGACGATATTAGGCTGGTGGACGAGAGGCTGGACGAGCGCAACGACGCGGAGATCTTCAAGGCGGTGGTGCAGTCGATGAGCCAGTGGGAGAAGAACAAAGAGTGGAAGGGCCACCGGAGGCACAAAAGAGAAGCGTCTCGCGTTTGCTACGAGGATGTCGGCTGCTTCGAGGACACGGGGCCGTTCAGCTACCTCGAGATGCTGCCCTCCCCTCCCAAAGATGTTGGCACCAGGTACTCTTGCCCCCGAGACTCCTTCTACTCCTCAAGTTGATTGTTTTTTTTTTCACGTTATATAAACCCGTATGTGTCGAAAATCAAGAAAGAAAATGTTTCGATAGGCTAATCGTTCTTTTCCAATTAGTAATTTTACGGCCGCGTGTGTGTTCAGATTCTTCGTGTACGGGAGCCGGAAGGCGAGGTCGATACCGATGGAGGTGCCAGCCGACAGGATAAGCGATGAAGCAAACAACGCTCTGGATCCGAAGCTGCCGACGAAGGTGATCGTGCACGGCTTCGGCTCGAGCTGCGACCACGTGTGGGTGTACGAGATGCGCTCGGCACTCATGGCCGTCATCGAGTGCAACATCGGTAATTACGCCCGCAGCTACTGCACCTGCGCAAATCTTTCAGTGAATTTTACGAGGGAATGAAATCGGAAGTTCCGGTCACAGACTGACGCGGTGCAGTTATGTTTGCCAGAGTCTCTTTTCGTTCTTATTTTCGGACGGATAATTTGAAAATTCGATCCCAACCGAATCGGCAATTTATCGATTCGTTCTTATTCGTATCACATTTTTTGCCTCTGAAAAATTGTTCGCACCCGGTATCCCAACTAGAGTCCACTGCGTGTCAGGACTTTTACATCTGCTACATCAACAGTCCTTATTTTGTTAAGGATCTAAACACACATTCATAAGTTACTCAAGTACATTGTATAATTTGGGTAACTTGGTCGTAATTATGATGATTTAACGTTTTACGCCACTCAAATATATTATTCAATCAATTCAACTAATCCAATCCGACTCGCGGCCCTAACAACTCGTCTCGGTTTTTTCAGTGTGCGTCGACTGGGGTCCAGGCAGCGCGGTGCCCAACTACGTGCGCGCCGCCGCCAACACCAGGCTCGTCGGCCGCCAGCTGGCCAAGCTCGTGCGCAGCCTCGAGGTGCCGCTCGACAAGCTCCACCTCATTGGCTTCAGCCTCGGAGCCCATGTCGCCGGGTTCGCCGGCGCCGAGCTCGGCAACGTCTCCAGGATCACCGGTCAGTTCATCCACTTTTCTGTATTGAAATTTCCGCTCCCGAATATGGGCTGTCCTCGACTCAATTCAGTGGAGGCACTCCCAAACATTCGAGGCTCTCGATCTCGATGTTCTTTGATTCACGGCTATCTGCGAAAAAAAAGAAGCGTTTTCTGTTGAAGATAATGTATTAGTTTCGGCATATAGAATTCATATAAATATTTATCAAAAGAAACATTGAATAATGGATAAAACGAAGTGTTTGGTCATCGGTAAATTTACAACAGAGGACGGCTGTATCAAGTTTTTTCACTATGAGATATCTACCATGAATGTAATTTCCTATTTACAATAATTCAACATAAAAACCTAATAATCGCTGCCCAATCCCCGTCTGATAAACATTCATAAACTCCATACGAAAAACTGTGATTATCGAATTCAGCTCGAACCGGGAAGTTGGCTCCAGTCACTCAGCCTTTCTCCCATCGTCTTGGTAACAGTAGTAACAGGCCTCACATGACGTGCGAAGTATGATTCGATGGATCCAGTCACAACAATAACGTCCTTCTCTTCGTTTTTCACTTTTTGATCTTTGTTGACGCTAGGGAGTGTCTATTCCGTGCTGGCCAACCCAAGCCCTTCGGGTACACCATGTGCCGCTAAGTAGATAATGTCGGGCTCCGGTTAGACGACCCAACCATTTCCTCGTTCCGTGTCGTCCCGTTCCGGCGGTGAACGAATGATTGATTTGCCACCGATAAATCCGCTCTGAAAATTGGCCCGTAGCTCAGGTGAAATCCCGCGAACGTACGTATACGACGCGGCGGCCCATGAACGCCGGCTCGCTTCCCGAAACTTTCCCGAGAAAGATGTACACGCAAAATCCATCGCTCAGATTTTTCCCGCACTAGTCGCGCGTGCCACGGAGCGATCGCGGCCTACACCGGCGTATTCTATATATATATATATAAACAATACGAGAGAGTACACACGAACTCGAGAATGCATACATCGCGTTCGTTCAACTGCATCAATCGAGCAGCTCCCGTTACTTCCGTTTGATTGTACTCCTTGGATCCGACGCTGCGCGGCTTAGATTTGCTCATGGATCCGTTGCTTTTCATATCCCTTCACCCGACTGATCCTCGCGTATAGTTTTCTCGTGTCGCGCACTCCCGAACTTTCTATGCGAGCACGTATAAAGCAACGTCGAGGCGCAAATCGCGAGCGAGTTGATAATATGAGCCGAAAATATTGATCGTCGGGGAGAAAGTAACGAAAGACGTTTACACACATACACACTCGCACTCGCTCGGAGCTTCTTTATTGCTAACGTCGAGCTGGAAACTGTCGCGCAGGGACGAGTCGCGTGTCCGTCCGGTTTCCTCAGAAATCCTCGCGAGCGCTTGTTGCGCTTATTAACAAGTTTTTTCTTTTTTTCCCCGAGGGCAACCGCTCGGAACATCGAGCTAACGCATTGGGAAATCGAGCGGATTATCGGGGGAAAATAACCAAACCAAGAGTTTTTCAGCTCGTGGGCGGAGAAAAAAGGAATCAGTGAAAGTACGCGCGCGCGATCGGCTAGTGAGCAAAGCTAATGAACGAGTGCAAACATTGGCCAATTCGAAAGAGAGATAGAGAGAGAGAGATGGACGCGAGCTTTTCATAACAAGCGAGCAATAATATTGATTGATCCACTTTCACCTTCGTTTTCGTGCGTGCACGTGACATTCCAAGTGCTGCCAAGTCAAGTTTCGCTCCTCGGTGAGGCGCGACTCGGCACAACAAACGATTGCCCATGTGTCGTCCGCGTTCGGGACTCGCCGAGCAAAAAGTGTCGATACGCATATACATATGAAAGCTTTGGAGCATGCCGAGCATTGTGCAACGATATAATTACTATAATCTCTACGAGAGCGGCTCGATTTGAAATTATTTCTCGAAGCATTCCTGAAATCTACGCGCGTGGATTTGTAAATATTCATCGAGATTCTAAGCTTATCAACTAGACGGCCGCGGCGCTGTGCGGACGTGAAAGCTGTAGCACACAATCAAGGATGCAAATTGCCAAGGACGCGGAATTTGAAAGGACAACGCACTCGGTTGGCTTTCAATCGCACAGCTCTGAACCGCACGTCAGTGTCGAAACTCAACGGTCAATTAACCGCGCGTAGACCAAAAACTACCACGGGATTCATACCGCTGTGACCTCCACGTTTCGTTGCACTCGCGAAAGCCTTCTTTTCAACTGAAGCGACTGTAGTTACTAGCGCCAATCAGTTTCAGTCTGGAGACAAGCTTGAGCAACAATATACGAGAGTACACTTCAACTTTTCAAACGATTTGAGGATTTTTGAAGGCTAAAGTGACCTCTAGAGTTCACCCAAAAAGCTATATGTCCCCAAAACTCCGGCAACTCAGATGAGTTGGGTTGGAAGAAAAACGAAATGCACTTGGGAAATTCGGGAATGAATCATGGGTATAATCTACTGTATACCCACGATTTGTCCCTCTTTGGATTCGTCTCACCTCAGTTACCGAGGTGATGGTGACATTTGACCTTCAGGTGACTTCTAAAGATGACTTTGACTCTTAAGTCAAAATGTATTTGGACTTAAGATCCTTCGTTCTAACGAGAAGTGTGCCTTCAAATAATCTTGAAAGTGACTTTTAAGGTCGAATTCAAGGCCACCAGGGACTACCTTTTGTGCCAGTCACTCTGGACTCATGATTTGTTTATTTTTCTTCGACACATTTTATTTTAGTTAGAAAATTGTTCTAGCTCTTTTCAAACACTATTTACTCCATGAAATAGCCGTATAACATACCCGTAGAGGAGATATTATAAGTACTGCATAACGATAAACAAACTACATCCGTTCATTTTAGCTATTCTATGGCAAAATTGTGGCTAACATTGCTATCAAAAAAACGTAGTATACATTGTAGTGTACATTTATAGCTGCAGAATATGTAAAAAAAGTAGGTAGGATCTATTTGAAAGACAGTGAAATCGTAGATTTTACCAATCGCAGATGTGTTCTTTAGTGTGGAAATTCAAAATGTGGAAGTAGCAGTAATATTGTGTTGTAATATATAAGGGCAAATAACGAGAGTAATCGGGTGATCTTTGTTTACGCAGGGCTGGACCCAGCTGGTCCGCTGTTCGAGGCGCAGGACCCGAGGGCCAGGCTGGACCAGAGTGACGCGCACTACGTCGACGTGATCCACAGCAACGGCGAGCAGCTGATCCTTGGCGGCCTCGGCTCGTGGCAGCCGATGGGCGACGTCGACTACTATCCGAACGGGGGTCGCATGCAGACCGGCTGCTCGAACCTATTCGTCGGGGCCGTCAGTGACTTCATCTGGGGTGAGTTGTGATCTTATGGACCAGTTGACAGGCGTGTCGCCTTAAAAATCAAGTTTTTCATGGTGAACGTGTATCCAAGCAGCGTAAACTAAATTCATCAGTAGCTCTCGAGGGATTTCTTAATTCAGCACTCACAGAGGAAGCAACGTGGAATTATTGTGGAGTCCTGTGGGTTTATGGATAAAAGATACTCATTATACATATGCAAATATTAAACGAAAGCTACTTCTCGAAATAGGGAAATCTTTGTCAAATTAGTTTACGCTGATAAAATAAACGCGTAAAAACTATTGACTCTAGCATCGTGGAGTTATAAAGGATCATGGGAGTACCTTCTGAGTTGTAACGGGGTACTAAAGTGAAGAAACTTTCGGTAATTTCACAATTTTCACGGTTCTGCGTGATAAACAGGCATACAGTCTCACGTACAATGAAACAAAACAGAATGATGCTGGTTAGATTTAACTAGGATTGACTGTGCAATCTTTGGGGAAACCAATTGCATTGCAAAATTTAATGAGATGTTTGTTAGGTACCCTAATAGCTCATATTTTGAACCATGCAGTCTAACATTTTTTTTCCCCAAGATATACTCATGAAAATATTGGATCTTCATTGCACGAATTACGATGGCTATAGAAGTAAGCTGTCTGGGTACCCATGAACCACCTCACAAAGTCATCATGATCGGTAACCCAAAGGTTGTACCACTCTCCCAGTTAGTCAGATGACTAAAATAGGTCATTACGGTTTGTTAGTGAAGGATCGATACCGAGTATAACAAATATCAACTTGAACGATATAAATAATCTTGAGCTGTTATTTCGCATCAGCTGATACAGCATGCATGCATCAGCTGATGAGCTACATTTGCGTTCACTGAGTAGAACTGTGAAAATTGAAGAACTACTAATCCAATCAGAGCCACCGGCGAAAAGTGGGGTTATGTTGCTTGCGGATGGATACTCGTTTACCGGACCATAATCATTAGCTCAAAGTTCTCCCAGTACGTGCACTGAATCGATGCGACTGGTGGATGGCGCATCATGCGTCGATCCGTATCGATACCAGCCATCTATTCACTCATCCGATGTGATCGGTAAATTTTCGACAATATTTGTATATATACACAGCAGCTGGCCGTCAAACTTTCTTGGCTCGATATCACTTTCTCGTGCGCGACTCGGATCGATATGTGTCGCGCGCTCGTCGATTAGAAAGCCGTGTCGCGCGCACCGGCTCTTTTCACTCGTGCTCACACACTCACACACACACACACACACAAGCACGCGCGCACACACATTAATTCGAGTATGCGTAAGCGGCGGCCTCCCACAACAGACCCGGCTCGAAAGTGGGTCTCTCGTACTTTGGTTCTTTTTCTTTTTCCTCCAGCACGTGTTTACGGTTTGTCTCGAGGTGGGGTCATGCTACAACGAGGTAACACAAGCTATGGAAAATGAACAATTTTGCTAAAATAATATCAATCTATCGAGTCAAAAACAAAAGTATTCGTGGCAATGCAGCTATCATAATTACCAACCTTCCAAATTGACGATTCAACGTAAATTAAGACAATGGTTGGCGAGAATTAGTGGTGTTTCAACAATTGTTCATACACTTAAACTATAAGCTATGGGAAATGGATGATATTCCCCAAATAACATCAATAATTACTTGATTCAATCCTTAAATGAAAAAATTTTCAGGTCAATTCAGCTATCATATCATTATCAACCAACTTAATTTCAGACGCTTCTGAGACGATTTAAATAGACATCACATGCTATGAAAAATAAATAACATTGATAATCTATTCGATGTGCAAAAATAATAGTATCGCTAGAGTGTAGCACCAGAGCCATGTTTGTAGATCATACATGTCACAAGTGGTTGGTGTGCTATTCCGGGAATAGGAGGATGATTTTTGCGCTTTCTTGGATCGTCGTGCATGAGTCTCGTTTTCATTACAATACTCGGAGGGTCGTATTACCAGAGAGAAACCAGCTGTTGGTGCATTTTATGAAGTTTCAACTTAACTGACCAAAACTTTCAGGAGATCAAACACCTTTATGATCCGACAGGCTGAGATTGAAAGTTACAAACCCAAAATACTTCCCGACGTGAGTGTGCATATGACACGATTTTACACATAGTTTGATTTTTTAAATATATATAGTATTTTCAATGCTAGTGTAAAGCTGCTGGCGAGCAGTAAGACGAGTGTAAGAATCACCTTTTACTCGGGTGCTTCTCGATAAGAGTGATGGAAAACAATATGTGACGATACATGGATCGGAATAGGACTATACCACGAAAATATTAGAAAGAATATTCATTGCCTTTGAAATTCATTGAACATGAAAGGCACTCTGAATCAAATCGAATTTCGGTTATCGAAATACAAATAATATTTCTTCCAAGGAGTTTAATGATTCCAACATTTTATTATGCATTTTTCTTCTAGTACAATTTCCGTATGTTTATTTTAGAGCAAAACTTCTTTCTAGTGCCATTTTTCATCCACTCTATTCAAGTACAATATTAATCTGGAACTCTGAGAAATCGTCAGAATGGATTCTATTTGAAAAACTCGATTGAAATTTTATTTGTCTAATTAATTACAATCGATTGCTTTCGAGTCGGGCAAGTAATGTAAATTATGTAAAAATCAATTTCTCACTTTAAAAATCAATATTACACATTCTACAACACGAAATATCAGGTGGCATAATCGGTGAGCGGACAATATACTTATTGTTGTAACAAATGGTCGCGTGGAGAAAATAAAAATAAATGACACCCCAATTACAATCCTGCGTATTCACTCGAACGCCACGTCAACGATGCTTCTGTAACCTGGAATAGTCAAGTTTAGAATTTCGATCAATAAATATGTTTAGGAAAAACATTTTTGATACTTGTGCAGTTAAGCTGGCGACAAGATCGAATACAGTACAAAGTCTTTCGTCAAATAATTTTTTGAATTGTAAATTCTACTGCCCAACAATACAGAATAGACATATATACATATTTAATTATGAAAACTTCAAAATTTGTTTCGCCTTTATGTATTGTATTATTCACAATTTTTGGACTGGTTCAATCTAATTGGACCAACTCTTTAGTAGATCATATTGCGCAAGATTTAAATCCGCACCAAATAATATTCTACGTCAATAACGTCTCTTCTTCAAAACCAAATATTGTGATACAACTATTGAGTCAAAAGATTCCGAGTAAAGTTGTGGATTCGAGCAAACTTATTGCAACTGGAAGAAATCGGTCTTTGATATATTATGAAACTCAAAATACCAAACATGTGACATTGAACGTGATACTCGATTCAATGAATTATGAGCGAATTCGTTCATTGATAGACTATATGGGGAATTCATCTTATCGCATGAGACCACAATGTTTACTTATCAACTCAAATGCAGATGATAATGGATCTGAATTGAGAATAATCGAACATATTTTAAAGTATGCTTGGTCTAGGAAATTTTTGGACTTTTCGATAATGATATTAGATCCAAGTAAGACTGCAATAAATGCATACAATTACAACCCATTTTACGATTACACCAGTGAAACATTCTTCAATTCCACCACCCACATTTTTCCAGAAAAGTTGTATAATGTCAATGGGTATCCCATAAAAATACCCATCCTGAATCATCCACCCCATATATCTATGGAAAAACTCAAGAATGGCTGTTACAAAATATTAAATTCTCGTGCTTACTTCATTCTCTTTGCAATTGAATTGATGAATTTCACTAAAAAGTTTAACGTTGAAATGATTGTCAATAGTGAATATATTATAAATATTGTGAAACATTCCCGGAATGGTGATATAGACTTGATGGTAACTGTTCAACAAGATACTCGTTTACCTGACGATATGATAGTTGCTGTAGAATCGGACTGCTACAAAGCCGTTGCCTTAGTCCCAGTTATTTACAAATCTTCCGAAATCCCATTGGCACTTTTTTCTCAAGCTTTAATCATTTTCATAGTTGCCATATTAAGTATGAAGTTTACAATGAAAATCTTCAACGACAGTTCGGCCAATTGGAGAGCAATGGAAGTAATTCAACTTGCCATGGGTATAACAACAAAAGTAGATACAAAAAACGCACGCACCAAGATATTTTACATGTGTATAGTCATTCTGTCGATGACGTACATGAACAACTTGTACACGAGCATTTTGGATAATAACTACGAACATAGCCAGGTTCCACTGGATAGTTTCGAAGACCTGGATAAATCAAACTTTCCCATTTGCTTGTACCATAAATTTTATGATAAATATCTTATCAATAGCTCGAATCCACACTTGAGAAATATGGCGACACGAATAATATCAAAAAATACATCGGATGGGTGTTTCAAAGAGATGATCAGTGGAGAAAAATTAATTATCGTCAGAAGCAAGATGTCCGTGCTTTATTTGATGAATAAGTATAATATAACTAGTGTCGGTTCAACCGTAATGAAAATTATTAAATCTGAAATTGCATGTGATGCATCATACTATTCTTTCGAGCCAGAATCACCTTACACTGAAAGATTCGTAGAGATCAAACGACGAATTTCTGAAGCCGGAATCTGGCAATTTCATAACATGGAGTCCCATGGGAAAAAGAAAGAGGAAACTCAAATCCCTGATGAGAAAGATACATTTGCGGGAAAATTTGCATTAGAACAACTATTAATGATTCTAGTCATTGGGTACTCAATTTCGATTATCGCATTTGTAACTGAATCAATTAGAGGCACATGGTTAGACGCAAAGCTACCAGTACAACGCGTCACTCCTGGCTTATGCGAAATTAGAGTTGACAGTGTTTCCTCTATGTAAATTTCTAATGTAATTCGAGGTGTTGACAACAATAGCACGATCAAAAAAATTTGTGATGGATTATGTATAATGTACATGCTTCACGTTTGAACCAAAAATTGGTTTCGGTCAAAAACAACACGATATGATGATCCAAGAATCTTTGGATATCTTGCAAAATATTTGAACGAGTCTCACAGAGGAATTAAACGAGAGAGAGATTGACATCTTAATTTTTCTGGGACAATTTATTTTCATTATATAAAACATGTGTGCTCTTAATAACTAGTTGTCTAATTTGAGTCGTGATATTGAGAGATATGTTTATCAGATACTTCGATGTCGCTTCAGAGTACAATGCTCGTCTGCATATCGTATTGACGCAATAAAATGATGGATGAGTGAAATAAATCAATATTTCACTCATCCATCAATTGGGAGAACTTGGTAACCCATGTTATTTGTGCCTACGTTACTCGTGACTTAAACACATTCGCTTCGCTCGACAACCCGACGTCGCACCTGATTGACAGAAAGAATATTCGTGGCCGCGATTGAGAACTAGTATTAGGTTTGTGCGGTGAACTCAACAATCGCGACTGTCGACAGCAAACCCAGTGGAGGGCAGGTCGCTGTGCAACCACCGGCGCGCGTACAAGCTGTTCACGGACTCGATCGCGCCCAAGTGCCGCTTCCCAGCTTTCTCCTGCCCGGGCGGCTACGACTCCCTGCTCCGGGGCGAGTGCTTCCCCTGCGGCTCGAGGCCCGGCGAGCCTCTCTGCGGCGACATGGGCTTCTACAGCGACGCCACCGCAGCCAGGGGTCAGTTCTACCTCGTGACCAGAGACGAGGAGCCCTTTTGTGCTCACCAGTACCAGGTCAGATCACCATGTCACCTTACGCATTCGAAACTCACGTGGTGCCGTACAATCGGGGTTTCATTGAGTCGGATCATTTCGAACACCCTTCATTTCTTCAAATCAATACTGTTGAGACTTTCCCTTGCAGAGCAATGGCTTTAATGAATTTCAATAATCAAACCTCTAGGTTACTTTGCAAAGTTTTGCCAGCCTATCTACATGTTCTGAATGCACGCACCATCGGATTTGTGCTTTTTTCAAAGTCTCTGAAATGCAACGATAAATCAATCAAGCCCTTTGCAACGTGACGATTCTGGAATGATTTTTCGAATTACCAAATTCATAAATCAGATTAGCCTTTCTCCAACGTCTTGGACGTGAATCTTAAAGACTGTAGAAATGAGCTTTGTATTGATATGCAGGTGAAGGTATATAACAGCCGGCACGAGAGGCCAGTGAAGAGCTACGGAAAGCTGCAGGTGACTCTGATGGCGGAAGGCTCGATAAACGAGACGTTCACTATGACGAAGAAGGACGACGAGGAGTTGCTGGTTGGTGCAACTCTTCAGAAGATAGTGGTGCCTCATCCAGCAATTTCTTCAATCGATGCCATAGAGGTAAGTTATTATTTTGCCAAGAGCGTATCGTTTTATTAGTCAACAGTAACAAATAGCCTGCGGTTTTATTCGACTTCGACTGGATCCCTGCAGTCGTGACACCAAAACGAATCGAGTTCGGAAACTCTCTTGAGCCGAGTGCGCCGTTAATCACGTACATACATTCGTCTCGTTGCCGCGATGCGTGAGAACCGACTGAGAGAATCTCCTTACGAAATCATTTCTGGAATAGCGGTTAAATTCGTCGCAGGTTCGTGAAGAGGGTCGGTGAATATTCGACATTTTTTACACTGGCTGTATAATTAATGCGACAATTCCAATGCATCGGCTGCGCTTCGAACGATTAGCTATATACATCCACCTACTTTCTCTTCAGAATTTTCAATACCAATTAAAAATCCAAGTAAAATTTTTTCCCATGAATTATTCTCGATGGTGATAACGAAGTATTCGATGCGATTGCGAGTGGCTCCCAGATCCACAGAAAAATCTATGCACACCGAGAGAATTATCCCATAAAAATTAATATGGCGGGATATACCCTCGTGCATTTGACAATGGCGCCCAACCTGGGAATGTACTATCAAACTAACTACACGTTCCCGCAATAACCGTCGGGCCTACCGTTTTTGCCTATCTTTGAAAAGTTTCAGGCCTTACCTGAAACTTTTCTCAGTGTACGATGGAATATTCGATATCACGTTTTGAGCGATCAATCAAATGAAGAAACCAGGCGACCATTTGGCATTTGGGTCTCGGACCTCTTTGAAACTTTTGGATGTTGTTTCTTGATTTACCCAGAAGGTGACGATATCTTGAGGAAATCTAAACGTTAACTGATGAATGACTACACATATTCCATCCATATGATGAAGATAAAACAGCTGCAAAAATTTCAGTAATATGAGTATTCCAAACGCCAAGTGGTCTCGTGGTAAGTCTGGGTGTAATCGGTGTTTGTGGTTAATGACGCTGGATCTAACAGGTGAAGTACACGGCGTACAGTGGGTGGATATCGTCGGGGCTGGTGTCGTGGTCGGTGGACAAGGTAGCGGTGGTGGACAGCTACGGATCGATGTACTCGGTGTGCAAGAGGGGCCTGGTGCTAGAGTCAGGCCGGTCCGTCTACCTTCCCCTTTATGACGGCGACTGCAGCGTGCCACCCGAGCCAGACGTCGCGCCCGCCACTAGCTCGCCGCTGCAGCCCGAGCTGGACAAGCTCGACAGGGTAGAGGACGCTAAGCAGTCCCCGTCGATCGGACCATTCACCAAGCAGCATAACTACGAGATAAACGCCGGTCAGTTGATTATTTGAATTCGTTTATTTTCTATCTTTTGCCGGCGAGTGTCCTCCGTCCTATCCAATACTGTGTCGGACGGATATATTTCTCCTCTGCGAGTAGTATAGAAAAAATATTGCTGATGAAATGTCTGCAATTTCCGGGATTTCAACTCTAGTCCACTTATCGAGAAGTTGAATCTTGCATGGCATCGACAGTCCCAGTTTAAAAAATTATGCGTAATCTATGCTTAGGAGTGGACTGACATTATATTCAGGCATGATATAACGCCATGTACCGAGTGAATATTGAGAAGAAATTGATGATAAAAAATTAACTTTGGTTCTCAATATTTGCTATAGAAATCTAGAATCTCTAATTTTTTATTAGAATAGTGCATATTTCTTTGAAAAATCATCACAGTTTATCGAAAAAATGAGCAGATATCATCTTAACTTTCACCTTCTACCAAATTTTACCATCTTCCACAGCAAATTTCCATAGAATTTCTAATTCTTCTTTTTCTATAGAAGTTCCAGTGAACTTTGGGTTTTGTCGGCTCGTGATTACGTTACTATCGACTACAGTAATTTTCTCAATGTTCACTCTATGGAGTTTCTCTCTCCGTGTGTTGCGACACAATAAAGTGCGAAAAGTCATTCCAATCAAATCTGGTTTAAAAGGGGTGATAGGCAAATATTATATGTATTTCTGCGAGAGCAACAATTTATAGTCTTGGGCTTGCTCCTAACAATCTTCAAGTCAGTTTAATGAAAGGTGGCGGGACATGAAATCGAAGTATTCAATCTACGCTCTAAGATTCTGGTGGAATGTTGGCCCAAACATACTAATTTTAAACAAGATTAACATGTTTCTGGGGCAATGCAGGTAAAACGACCACTTTCTATCTTACTCCACGCAATTTCCCTCAAACGGGTCGTTTCACCCAACAATTAATTCGGGTAAAATGTTGACGTAATTTTTAACGTATGAAAAACTATTTTGGACAAAAACTGCTCCGGAATCTTAGAGTGCTCTTTGGATACTTCAATTCCAAGCTCCGATACATTTTTAACACTTGCATTGCTGTTTGATTCTTCAAATTTGAACTTTTAATTCAACATTTTGGAGCATCAAATCTATTTCATCTAGTATATCGTAAACGATATAGAAGAAAATAAAAAATACTTAAAAAACTTGGAAATAATTTTTATTTGTCCATTTCTATTCATATCTCGCCTTCTCACTCACATACTTTCATGGCATACAGGTTATTTTTTTTAATATTTTAAAATTCGCATAATTTATTCCTAGCAAATGCTGATAAGCGAAAACATCAGGGTACATTAGGTAATATACCTATATATTTGAAGTTGATGTAAAGACTTTTGTGGTAAGATCGTGGCGTAACTATCGACCATCAGAGATAAACTTTTCGATTGAGTGACAAAACATGTTTTTATTCAAAATGAAACATCTTTGTAGAAATATCAAGGATAAATCTTGAAACGAGATAATAAACGTGAAGATGAGTTTAATTTGATAAATTTTCTAGGAAAAGACAGCTTGACGAACGAAGTGCCACAGAAAGGCTCAGGGCCTTTCACCAAAGAGGAGAACATAAAGATCGCTAATGAACAGGCTGCTAAGTTGGCCGCCGCCAAAGCAGCAGCTGCCAAGAACAATTTTGCCGAGAGTTCGAGCAATCAAAAGAGCTATCAGGTGGGTTGGAATTCTTTGGGAATTTACATATCATTATCACACAGTGAATGGCAGTAATTAAATACTAGTCCTTAGTGAGTACAAGTTTTTCGAATATTCTTGTCTCGAATGCATATATTTGAAATATATTCATTTCAAAAACAAGCATTTGTAAACATTGACGTTTTATTTCTCATATATTTGTCATAAAGTAATCAAACACATGTATTCAATTACTGTATTCGCATATGATTTGCCCAAATATCAATAGTCAAGTACGAATATTAGTTATTTTATGTTTAATGAATTAAATACTGATGAATTTGACCATGTCTAATGATACATCGAACGATGTGCCTGTGTAGTCCCGAACGACTCGATAATAGGCTACTTAACCAGGAGTTATGAATGACGCCAAAATTCACAGCTGCACTACAGCGCATTTTGCAGCGTACTGCTCACATACTATAAATATTCAAGGAGGGCAACTACGCTCGCGGCGATAAATCTTGTAGTTTCTCCCCGGAGAGTTTAGGAACTGTCTTCCGCCTCGCGAACCCAGAAGGCATGGCTTTGCCGACTTCTGATTGTTCGAGACGAGTCGGTTAAGTGTAAAACTGTTATCGGTATACGACCGCCAGCAAAAAGCGGGTCAGACTCATTACGGCAAATTATTATTATAATACCTAATTAGCAGATACGGCTGGGAAAATGGCAGCGACTATTGGTTGTTGAGGATGGAGAAGAAAAAAAACTCGCTGAATTATGCGCTCTCGGCTAAATTCATTTCCACCCAGCTGTAGATTAGAAAATCCAGGAGAATCGTCAGCTATTATCCTCACAAATAGAGCTTCCAACGTATCCGATGCTAGCTCCATAACTTTCCGCGAGTAATTACGTCTCTCTCTCTCTCTCTCTCTCTCTCTCTCTCTCTCTCTCTCTAAAAGAAAATATTTATAATTCAACGCTTTCCGCATTTCCGAGGGAAAGCATTTCGCTCGTTCGAGGATTTTCATACCTTGCAATATTAAAACATACTTGTTAGGAAATTGTGTCAGAGCTTATTTTCATTCTATTCATCATATGCTCGCAATGAACAGCGCAGAAATACAGTAGGAATCAATTACCGGTATCATTTGTACTCAAACCATGCCGCAAATGCGCTACTCGATTTTTACGAGGCGTTGAGGAAATATTCAGGATCATTTATTTATTAACAACAGTTTTTTCCACGTGAAATTGTTGAATGATTGGGTCTCTACGATCGTTTTCGAGTAGTACAAACACTACCAGTATTCACTTGATCGCGTCGCTCATCAACACCCCTCAATGCTATTTTGCGATAAACGAAAAAGATCCAAATTATACGAAAAGCACAACAAAACGAACTGGAGAAGACAATTTGAAAATATTTGAGGAGAAACGAGGTAGATCGCCGTGAATAGACGAGAATTGAAATAACTCCATAATATCCTCGATATTTTACAGTCAGATTAATCAATATGAATTTAACGTTCCCATTCCTGCGTATTCCAAAACACCTGTAGCTTTTCTGTTCCATATTGGTATGAAACGTTCACAATATACATTCATTAAATTTTAAATATCCATCCAATTACGCATATGAAATTTTCGATGAATATAGGAGAACATTTTTGAGTTCAGTATATTCAATATAATCAATACGGAATGGTACAGGATTTATTTATCACCCTGTACCCCATAACAGATTTGTTTTCCAATATTCCCAAGATCTGGCTTGCTGCGATGAAGAGGCGTTCGCGAAAAAAAGGTGCAAAAAATGCTGTACTCACGGCGTACTATTTGCCAACAGGGAGGCGGGTCGAGCTCGTGGTCGGCGGCCGAGCTGACGGAGGGCGGCTCGAACTCGGTGGAGGCGGAGGCGGAGCCGGGCGAGCAGCGGGGCCGGGGCTTCTCGGGCTTCTCGGCGGGGGCGCTGCTGGCGATGGGCTCGGTGGGCGGCACCCCCCCGAGGAGGGACAAGCAGCCGGAGATGAAGGAGGGGGGCAGGTCGCTGCGGCTGCCGGCGGACGCGTCGGAACCGGTGCAGCCGAGGCCGCGGGGCACGCGGCAGGACGCGACCGGGCCCCGGGCCAACGGCTCGAGGGAGCCGGAGCGCAGGGCCCACGAGCTGATGGACGAGGCGCCCTCCGCCCGCGGCTTCACCGTCCAGTTCCTGCCCGAGCGACTCGCCGGCATACTCGCCCAGGCCGAGCGCTACGCCAGGATGACGCTGCTGCCGCTCATCTCCCACTACACGCCCAGCTTCATCGGCGGAGGCAAGATCGACCGGCCCAAGTACTTCCCCCCTCTCGGTTAGTATGCTCCCACCAGGCGGTCTAAATATAAAACAAACTTTTGGGACTACTTCAATTTACTGCTTATTTGGATAAACCGATGTAAAAACCCAATTCGCGTGTTTTGCGATCTACGGATACCTGAGAATCTCGGCTATAGTGTCGAGAACTTGAAGCTTTTTTTACAACCTGAAAGTGTAGCCTCAGTAGAGTCAAACGAGAAATATCAATGTATTTCTCTTCCGAGAATTCGATAGCATTCGTAGCGAATCCGGAAAGCAGCCCTGTTCGTTAAATTCGGGCACGCAAAATTCCCGGGAATCCGACCCAAACCCGTGGAAAATCCTGACTCGAACCAACCTGGATTTTTCTGATAACCATACACTCCTGCAAAGACACAGCACACTCTGAATCGCTCTGTTCACCAGTTCCAATTGAATGCGCCAGAATCAGTACAATATAAATGTGTTGGTGTACCAAGGTCCCAATACAGTGCAAATTACATTCAGATCAAATGAAAAAATAACCTGAACACGTTCACAGCTTTGGAGTTTGAATTCATGCTGAAGCTTTGAGGCTGAAGTGCTTTGTAGATACCAAAATAAATTGAATTTGTATTTATCGGTCTCGATTTCTTATATTTCCGATATTTTCTCATGTAATACTCTTCACGCATGTGAATATTTGACATTGTTCAAAAAATTGATTTAACATGTGGAAAGTGTGAAAAATTCTTGCCACGATGAACTGGATGTACATGTAACCGAATCGAATTGAAATAATTTATTGAATTTGTGTCAACGGTGGTTAGGTGGACTATTTGGTGGACGCGACGACGAAGATTCGGAGGAGCGCAGGAGATTAGTGGAGAGTAAGGACAGCCGGACCAAGTACTATTACGAGTTCGAGGAAGAAAAGTCGACCACGACGATGAAAACGTCGAGCGACACGAGCGTCGTGTACAGGCTCGAGCAGCACCTCTCCGTAGTGTCGTCCACCGAGAAGAACACCGCCAACGAGTGGGTGCCCATTCCGGTGCAGCCATTACCCGCCCAGCAAACGTCCGACAGCCGCAAAGAAAAGTCCCTAGAAGGTCAGTCGCCCTAACGTCCTAATCTCTCTTTTTGCAACCTTTCCAAATTATTTCCCATACACCGAGAGAATGGAAAATTTTACGAAATGTAGTTCTTTTTACACGAAAACGATCAGTGGCTCTAGCCATTAATGGATCGCAATTTCCCATCATTTCTGAGAAAATTCAAATTTTTCGCTGTATGCCAACATGTCCCCAAAATTGCCTGCCAACTAGCCCCCATGAAATAGAATGACGATAAATTATATTTAAAATAAACTACTTGACCGTTCAGAAAATATTCTCGATAGAATTATAGAGATTGCGAAGGCGCGTTATTAACAAGATTTGTTGTTTCAGGTGACTGGACGAGCGGAAACGAGGCAAGTTGGACTTCGCGCGACAACGACACAGCCGACTCGCCGGTCGCCGAGACTAAAATCGACGACTGGGTGCCGATGATCGTGAATCCTGTGCAAACGTCGAATTCGTCGGAAGATACAAGTACACAGCTAACCGAAGGAGACAGAAAGTTCATCCCCCTGGTGGAGTTTTCCGAGGTTACAGATCCGCCCAAGGCGGATGTGAAAGAGGACGAGCGAGGCAGGGCGATTCTGTACCCGTACGTGTACGAAAGGAAAAACGACCCGAGAACCAGGTACATTCCCCTGATACCCGAGGAAGACCTCGGTCTCACTGCTCTCAACAACGAGCAGACCAGGTGATGAGCGGTGATTATTTTTAGTGTGAATCCCGACCGAGTTTGACATAATTACCGAGACGACGGATATCCTCGCTTTCGAGGACAGTCGCTTGTGATCGTATGCGTGTTTTTATTTTCTACGAAAATGATGTAATCTCTTATTCAGCTTGTTAAATTATTTTTCTACGATTTTTTTAAATCATTCCCCTTTCTCTCTCTCTCTCTCTCTCTCTTTGATTCTCTTCGCTCACGAGCATGCTTTCAAAATTAATTTTAGGCAAGGTTGATCGCGTTTTTCACGCTCAATAAAATTATCCCCAAGAAAATTATCTGTTTTTTTATCCGTTCGTGATCTCAGTTTCACTTCCGAGTTGTTTTTAAAGACGAGCAAGACTTGCCATGATTTTACTTCCCTACGCAAAGGATTAACAAAGCATCAGAGTAAATATGATACATTGTCACCCGACGCGACGCGACGCGAGAGAGACGTGTAAGCAAGAAGTTGACGAAATTAAGAACAAACAAGAAAGTGAATCATCGGTTACTATATATCGTGAAATAGTTTTCTTACTTTAGTCAATTGACGTCGGCGAAAATTATTTTTTCCTGGGATAGTAGGATCATCACCCAACATGTAAATAATTCATCTATAAGAAAATTAGAACTGAAGCGCAGCGATTTTACATTAAGGCTTTAAAGATATTCTCTTTCATAATATGATGAATCGAGTATTCTTTTACAGTATATACTTTTGTAAATATAATATTCAACGCATTTATGTATTTATATAGTTATGGTCTTAGTATTTTATCAACAGTTTAGTTATAACATGTGTCACCGAAATGTTAGTGATTTTCGATTGTTATCATCTTTGTAACTATAGTATTTTTTAAAATAAATCTTACAGAATTTGTAAATGAAAAAATATTCCAGCCTAATGTTACCCTATGCCTCTCGATTCCTTTCTGATGCATTTTTTTTCGAATTAGTGTCAAGTCCACGTTCAGAATTTAAAGAGTCAGATCCAAATAGGAAAACGATGATAAAAATCAAATTATCAAGAATCAATATAATTTCATTTTAAGAGACTAATTCTTTAATCTACACAAAAGACTTTTGTTAAAGCCAGCAAGCATCAGGCAGCGAGCAATTCTCTCGTATAAATCTAATTCATGATTCGAATTCATCTAACCCATGATGTAGCAGATGGTGGGCTCAAGTGGCATATATACTCGCGGCTATCAAAATCTGTATCAGAGTATAATTAATTCACTTCGATTTTTCCTGAATTCAAGGTTGAATTCAAAAATTTTCTTCTTTCAATCAACATACAATTCACAGCCAGCAATCGCATGTACACCACGGTTGTCACTCCGTAGTTCATCTTAAGTATCTGTGCCTGGAATGATTTGTTGAATAAACATTTTACAACGATATATGACAGACCTTTATGCTATACACGCACACACACCCATATATTGTTAGTTTTAGGGATTAATTTAAGTTCCGAGCGTAATCAATCGTAGTGATTGCCCGTTCAGGCGAGCTCAACTTTTTTTTAATATTAATTTGTCTATTCCATACAATAGGTAAATAATTCAGTAGTCAACCCTAGAAACTTCAAGAGCCTCGAGTTGAAAGAATCTGATGCAGAAACACGCTTTGGTTATTACATAAACACGTAGTGGAGTGAAGGCAAGAATCTTTTGATTTTTGATTAGGTTATAGAATCGAAATCAAATATACCCCAATCGGAATCGTGAAGACAGGTGTATGTACCTCGCTTTCACACGCGTCGCTCATTTTTATCCCGACGTCACAAGAATAGTGATGAGCCATTCTTGCGAATGAAATCAATTATAGTTGTAGGGGTACTACGAATGACGGTATTCCGTAAACGAAAATAATATCCTAATCCATAGGTTAAATTGAGGAATTGTATATTTATATGAGCAGTTATGCATGCAAATCGCTCTGTGAGTCAATTTTTTATAACTGTTCAGGGAACTAAGAGAAACTTTCAAGTTGTGGCCAATATATTTAAAATTTAAAGAGTACAACCTAAGAAACTCGTTCTTTGCGTCAGTGATACGAAATCACTCTTCAACCGCATACATTCAAAATATCGTATTAATTCTTGGCAGAGTTCTTTTGTGACAATGAACTGACAGTGGTTCTTGTTGTCATTTCTATTACGTAAGTGTAAATTTGAAGATATGGGGTGTATCAGGAACCGTCACGAGCGAGTGTTACACGTTTCGACCTATCGAACTCAGGTAGTCAGTAATTTGACTACTTGCCCTCCTGTACTCGGGCATTAGGGTGCCGTAGACGGCTTATGGGGACGGCCGCACAGATATCCGATGCCTTTCTAATTTTTCCTTTCTTACATTGTAATTCTTGGTTTAATTCATCCAAGGGGATTAAATGGATGTTAATCTTTGTTATGCTGCGATCTATTAGACCTTGTTACTTGACTGCTGGGAGACTTTCATGAATTTTGAAAATACTAGCCTCGTAATGAATAAGTTGATAAAATTTAATCAATAATCTTTTTCTCCCAGTGATTTTCTCTCTGTTATTTAGATATTGAAGACGTTTATTTCTTACATGGCTTATGCGTTACCGTTCTAATAGAAAAATTAATGGCTCTGTACACGACGTCGATCGATTCCGGATATAAAATCGTTAAATTTGATAATTTCATAAATTACATTTTTTACTCTCGTTTTGTTTGGATCAGGTTCTAGCAGCTTTTTAATACCCATCATAGCTTTGTCCTCACAAGGTGAAGAGAAAATTTTTTCTGGACACATGAGCTTTGTGAACGTCGTGTATGAGAAGAACAAAGTTATGTTATAATTATACAATGAATTCGAATGATTCACAGTGATTTCACTCCTACCCAAGTAGATTGTAGTTATCATCACATATCCTATGAGGTGACCATTTGACGGGAAAAATTTAAGAATTTGACTATGAGGTACAATCACTATTTCAGATGACGCGTCAACGCCACATACGACAACAAACAAATATACATACAGTGGTAGCTGATTGCGGCTTTCTAGAGACATTGATTTTAAATATCATAATTACTCGCATAGTCTCTTCTCATTATCCAATATTATAACAGAGCTGGAACCTAGTAACAAAAGATAAACTACTGAGCACAGGAATTGATGTAATCAGAAATAAAAAGTGGGTTGTTGACAAAAATGAGAAAGTTGACCGGAGAAGTTAGTTTTTGGACTCTTTTGGCTTGCTGGGCATTCTCGTCGATGCGCTGATAAAATTTCGAAATTATTATCACATCTTCTGGAATATAACCACTCTATTTCGTACACGAATCCCTAACTTATCAATGGAATTTGTTTTTTTCTCAAACTTCATATGAAATCGAGGGAAAAAAGATTCAGCAACATATTGAATTGGCATAACTTTGGACTGACTTGAATGAAATTTAAATGAAGATTTTAATCGTCTCAAAACAATCAAAAGTTTCCAACAAAATCAAATTTATTGTATCGAATGTATCAAATTCATACATTCGATTTTTTCACGTAAAAAATCTATTAGTATTTAAGAGTAGCGCCCTCAAAGAACATTACTATAATTGTGCAATTATTTTTGTTTGGGATCTATAGCGCTTACAACTGAACCATATTGCTTATTATATGATTATCTGGCGATACCCAATCTATTCATCATTCTCTAATTTTGCTGGCAAAAATGTCCAATAACTTATTAGTTTGGTTAATCTTTATTCGTATTTTACTTCTTGTAAAGTCCATCATATTTACAAGATTACATTTAGGAAAGGAATTTTCTAACATTGTTGTTAACTTCATATACAGTATCTTTGTATTTCTTATAGAAATTGTTATTGAAGCCCCACCAAGTAACCATTGCTAGGTAGTTTGAATAATCAGCTCTAAGTCTGTTAGTCGGTGGCAAACGACTCAGCATTCTCGTTTCTAAGTAGCAACCGTTTCTCATGGAAAGTCCCTGCGAGATAGCATACTGTAAATGCAGTTAGCAGTGGTTTTTCACCTTAGAACAATTTATGCATAGCTCATGCTTACAATTGTTGAAAAGATCATAAAAGTGAGGGTTGTAGGGTAACTGAGAAAACTTTCTATTCTTATGCGAATATGAAAAATCAATTTATATATGCTTAGTGAACATATGAGTAATCAAGTATTAGTTGTTAAATTATACTATTAGAGATTTTCTTCGCGTATTTCATTCGGAGAGGGAGTAATTACGAAGTATGCTCCGCCTACTAAAGCTGCAAAGGGTCATCAGGTATATAGGCTCAATTACTTTGACCTGGCCATCCCGAATCTCGTTAAATTTAATGCATTTAAATCAAATTAAGGAGATTAAGGGAGGGGTCGGATGGCAGGTATACACATGTGGGGTGCCCAATTCTGGCCAAGTGGGGGGGCAGGTAAGTACTTGGCCAGCCCAACCGTCCAGGTAACTCTTGTTACATACTTCTTCGAGCCGTGGTCGAGAGCAGACGTGTTGAAAGTACCAGAACATCGAGACAACATATACATCAAGTCTAGTGGCGTCAACAAGTCGATAGATCTGGATCGACGTGTCATCCAAATTAGTTGACTCGTAGTTTGTGATTGTGAAATACCGCTTCGTCCAAAAATCAAGATACAGTGTCTCTGGAACGGTGAATATATCCTCCTTGTACATTTTCCAACGTGAGTTCTATTACTTGTTGTTTGCTTGATGGGTTCACGACAGTAAATACCTCTAGGTTAGGGAATATTCGATGGCGAATATCATCAAGCGAATGAAAATTGTAGTATTTAAGTTACAACGTTCAAGTTACAACGAACCCAGCTCTGTGAGTCGAGGGCTCGATATAGAGATTTTACAAGTATAAACTCATAGCATATAATGGAAACGAAACTTGCACTGTCGCGGGAAGGAGCTAATAACGCACGGGGACTCTTTTGAAACGACCAGCGATTTAGTCTATATCGTACCATATACATTTGTATCTACATTCCTCGTGTGTATACATTGACCTTAATGCATTTAAGTCGGGCTAACAAGATTAATTTCGATCTCAGCTATACGGGCATAAACGCATCGGACGAAACAACTTCATGCATGTATGTTCGATCTATCCTCGCGAGCGTTGCTTATATTGTAATACAGATATCTGCACTGAGCCCGAGTTACGCTCAATTGAAATTACACGTTACATAACTGTCGTGGGGAGCTGCGATGCCATAGTGAATTATCCATCAGCTGTACAGTGCGCGGAGCGTGCGAAACTCGACTTATGAGAATCCAGCTTCCAAGAAAACCGCGGGGTCGCGGCCAGTCCCTTTTCATTGCAATGCCTTGTAGAGCCTTTGTGGATAATCCGGCTACCTTAATTATTGTAAATTATTTTCTAGTACTTGCTCTTCGATGAAAAATGTCTTTTTGGATACACTTTTCCTATAAATTTTTTTCCTATGGATAAACAACATGCAACCAAATTGAATTTTGCCATTTTTTATGGAAGTAAAATGCTTTGAATATTTCCGTTCCCCAGTTAGTCGCATAATAATCGCATAATCATATGTAAATGCTTCGATTAAATTGTTTTACCGCCAATCGATTATATATCAAGTATGCAATTACTTCACATGTTCTGTTTGAGGAAATGGCAAATATTATTGCAAGTATGTTTCAAACTATAGTCCTCACTTTATAGATTCATGCATTCTGCAAGCCAAAATTCAGGAGTGCATTTGCTGCGTAATACGTGTAACTTCCAATTCAAGCTCATAAATGAAATAGTGATACTCCTTTCGGAGTTTCAACGAGAGTGTCGCTTATGTTGATTTAGAGCTTTTGTCGAAAACTGTACGGCTATCGTTTTTTCGTGCAGGCAAATCTCCTCTTTCAAGGTTTCATCCTAAAATATCACTTGGAAATAAAACGTACGACTCATCCAAACACCTCATCTAGACGCTTAGAGGATAAGCATTTCTATTTACTCTAGAAGAAAAATCGAATTCTTGAATTTAACGATATTGTCATTATATCTCTCATCAAATCTTCCAAATGTACTTCTTTCAAATAAACTTCATATTCTTGCCTGAAAAGGCATACAAAAATTTATTAACATAAGGTTCATCTCCTCTCTACTACTTTTATCTATATTTTCGTAGAAAAATTACTCTTATTTCCATGACTCACTTTTATCTATATTGATTCAAGTTCAATACACACCCTGGATGTCGATGGGTCTTACTCCGGATATTGAACGTTTCAACTGTGGAGAGGATCTACGATGCTTCTGGCCCTTTTTGTAGGCAAAAATCTCAACACCGATCTCGAGTTGCAGTTCGGAAATTTTTATTGGAACGGCCTCAACTGCTGAACCATACTCCAGTGCTAGGCTCATGCTTCGACTTGAGTTTATTAAATTTCAATTTGTACGTTAATCGTACTTTTTCCTTTTTTCAGTTATGATTCAATTATCATTCTCAACATTCACGTAAAATATTCACACAGTTATTTAAAATATTTCCTTCGCTATCTGGGCATGATGGTAATTTGGATAGCTTCCGTTGTGATCTAGTTGTTTCTTTCTTATATGACTGACTTGATCTAGCTGATAGTGATGGTGCCTGTTCCTCCCCTGATCATATCGGTGATATGAAAACAAGGCCCTGTTTGCAGAATATACATAGTGCAGTACAGTTTTTAATTGAGAATAAACACTGTTTACTCGCAGCGGCGCGAACCTTCTCGTATGCATAGGCGCCGATTGCACATGGCGCATGCTTCAAGTTCGGGGTGCCAAGTACTTATTCGATGCAGATCGCTGTATCACTTCTCTATGACTGGTCCACATAAATTTAATCTAAGCGCGCAGTAAATACATATACATTTTCCATCGGCTTCAAATAAAAGTGGCATGAAGATGGAATGAATCATTCACTCTCCATGCCACGTCTCCAAGAAATCAAAATCATTCTGATCTTGATTCCTTGCTTTATCATCATTTTCTATCTCAAAGTTTTCCAAATTTTACCGTCCCGATATTGAAATACAATTCTTCATCTAAACCCAAACATTCAGCGAACTTTTCTGGATACGCTCAAATATTGTTGAGCAACGTTTCCTGTTTTGGTCGTGCCATGACCTGCGATCTAGCCCGCTCAGCTGTACAGTTGGCTCTGCCATCAGGGCGCGCTTCCGTATCAGAAATGAAGATGAAGTAACAACTCAATATTTGAATTGGTTTACTTCTGTCTCTTTTCAAAATTCAATATCTTTTCTATTTCGATCTCGAATGCAATCGAAAAAAATCAAAGTACACAGGTACTAGGGTGCTAATCTTACTTGAAACTTGAGGAAAACATTTGCAATTATTTTATTTGGACAGTTCAGCTTCTTACTTTTCCAATGTGTAGACTGGAAAAACGGTACTCAAAACTGGTTTATTGGTCTCTGTATCAAGATTGAGTCTGCTAAGAGACGATGATTCTCTGATTCCTTTTTGTTCGCTTTTGAAGGTTTCTTAACCGGAAGTTTTAATTTTTTCTCGAATTGTATAGTTCCTTTTAATACTATAATCAAAATGAATCGCGAGAACCTCTTCTGCGCATATAAAATCTAACAATACCGGCAAAGTTACATCGGTGAATTTCACCTCGTATAACTGCTTCGAGTATTCACAAACACAAGGTCGTACGGATCTACAGCATCTACAATATTGTGTAGCAAAAGTCATATGCATTCTTATAAGTATAAACAGTCTCACTTCAATTTTAACATAACTATCGTCGGTGCGTCCGTGAGCGTAAGCTTCTACCCACGAAGCAAGATTTTTTATCTGGAAAGGGTCGACTCTAGGTTGGTCTTTGATTTCTATAATTTTTTTACAAAAATAATAAAAGGTCTGAAGTTGAACACTGGAGTGGTAAGGACCGATACACTCTATCGGGTTACAGGTACCTGAAACTAATTTTTATTATTTTTATATCCGTATGGGTAGGAAATTCGTTCATTAATAAAACGCCTTTTAACTAAAACCGGCCTACACATTTTAACTCCTTGACAGGTTATTCCTTGATGGAGTTTATTACGGGCTATATTTTCATTATCGACCATGATTTTATTTTTCTCGGTGTCGCTCCGATTTTTAATTAAGTCAACAATTGATTCGAAATTTACTTTTAACGAGTTTTTGTAATTTAACCTGATACCTTTAACTTTGCATGTATCATGCGTTTTACCTAGAGGAGATATTACGCGGTAAGTATAAAATTTCGGACCTCCGGAAGTAAATTGGTTAATAAACGAACCACGGTCGTACATTTCCAACTCATCGGTCATATCACCTAAAAATGAACCTACCCGTGGCTCATACACATCGCTGGCTTGTGATGTAAAAATAACTGAGTCTGTATCATAATACAAGTCTCTTTCCCCTAATTCTTCTAAATAACTTAAAAGTTTCAATCTTGTCTGCGCGGTTGTATACGCAGCTATAGCTACGTTCGCGTGAGCCGTAGTTTGTGTCGCCTGTTCCGTCGTATGCCATGAAGCATACGCAGTTTGATAGGTCGCGAATACAATACTATCTACAATTTTTTCAGAGCTATGTAATAAATTATGTAAATTTGCCGGATCTCTCATAACCGTCGTTTGTGGCAAGTTATCCCTCTGACCGAATTTACCCCAAAATGAATTGAGACATTACTTGGCAACGGCACGCATACCAGGATTTTTTCTATATTCTCGCGATCTATTTTCCGATAGTAATTTTCCTTTTCGGGTCTCGTTTTTAACATTAGAAGGCCACCCACTTGCCTCCTGTTTAATTTTTAAAAACGTATCTATATATTCATTAAAGAGTCCACCGGTTTTACTATCCAAGTCATAACCTGTTGCTTCATATTGCCAAATCTGGTCAATATTAGTGATTTTATATCCCTGACGGAGGGCCTCTGCTATTTCAACTGATAACTACGACAGAGCGAGAAGAGCAACCATGAATTAACCCTGTAAAGAATTACAGGATGAAAGAGATTCCGCGGTGGCAATACACTACATTTTACAAGACCCTGGACTTTTTCTGAGAATAAGCTAAAATCTGCACCGGTTATCTCAACGCACTCGCTCCCTGTATGAATTTTTGGATGACCTACGGGAAAGATGCCGGTTTTTGAAATGTACGGATATATTGAACAGACATCTACGTACTTTATTTTTTCATTAGCCTCAACCTTGTAATATGTCACGTCAAGAATTTATTCCGGTTGGCTAATAATCGATTATTCAATTTTAAACTGTACGTATGAAATTTATTTTCTAAAACATTATCCTGTAACAATGCTTCATACCCGAGATCTAAATTGATAACTTGAGCTGCGCGATTCAAATTATCTTGCAAACTCAGAGGTAATCCAAAAAACGTTGCTGCGCACAAGTGTCCCCCTTTCAATCTTAAATAATCAATCTTCCTGTTCTTATAAGTGATAGTTTCAATCTTCAGCGAATTAATTCCCAGCTCTAAACAAAAGTATTCTAGGGTGTAAAAAGATTCTAGGGTGACCAAATCTCTTGGGAAATTTCCTTACAATCTGAGATAATTGATAAGTGTTTATAAAATGTTTGCGATATACTATACGCTCACTTAGAGCTTGTAAAGAATCTGCATTATGCAAAATCATTTAGAACAATCATTTTAATCAAACAACCACGTTGGTATTAAATTTGAATTTGATTTCTCTAATAGATACTTAATCTGACTATTCTAATTCCTTAACAAAGGTTTAAATTGAAATTTTGTCTCGAAACCAGGAATTACCAGTGTAAGATACCAATAACTAATTATGTCAAAATTACGCTCCGAAAAATAATAATTACCGTTGTCGCTACGCTCTAAATTTTTGACAGATTCTCCACCACAGAAAATCTCTTCTGCCGATTTCAATAACCACAATCGGAATGTGATTGGAATTGACGTGGGGTAATTTATAGATATCGCGGGGCAATTGAATGAAATGTAATTCTTCACCGGTCTGATTATTTTTAATAATATGGAACTCTTTCGCACTAAAAGCTTCTGAATGATAAAAATATACTCTAATCTCCGGGTTATGTTCCCTTGTTACTAAATATATACTGTACGAAAATAATTATCAAAAGTAGAGATTCGAGCTAGCTCTAATAATTTCAACATTTTGCTGTAAAATCATCTTTTTTTTTTGTTTAGAATTCAAATTTTTCTCTCTCGAAAAGGTATTTATTATCTAAACGCCCAAATCGTCCTATTCAAGTATACCTTCAGAATGTATGACCGGCAAATTCTCTCGAACCACGAGTCATATAAACAAAAGTATTTCGAATCGACAAATCCGGCAGAATGAGATAGAAAAATGTTTCAAAATAGGAATAGTTCAAAAATAACAATCTTTCTAATTAAAATATATAATTCAGATTTATTAAACTTATAACTATTATATACTTATTCAAATGATATTCATATAAATTCATAATTATTCATACATATATTTATAATTTTTCTTCCATTAATCGCTTAACTCGAAAGTATCGTAATTTATTTATTTCGCCTCCCGCGTCACGAGCTGCCTTACTCGCGTCCCACAGTTCCAAGGTGGATATCTGTAGTGGATCAACAGGAGGGTCAACCGTTTTAGCTGGGGAAAAAACAAAAAGAATTGCAGAAATTAAGGAATGTATCTCATGATCAAATAATTTTTGTTTACTTATTTAAAAAGAGGGCTCACCATTATCAATAATGTTTTTCGCGAAATTAAACACCGAATCCTAGGCAAAATTCATTTCCTGGTTCAACGTCACTTCCTCCTTTTTTGGGTGACTATTTTCGGCCGCTTCTGGCGCGATATCGCATTTTTCAAAGACGACGAGTAATTCCTCCTCATCGTCTTTTGTAAGAGCAACAGCAGGGGTAGTGCGGCTTTGAGGCAACCGCTTTCTTTCGGGCTTTGATGTCGTAGAGCCTCTGGAATCTGATGATAAGTCGACCGTTTCGATAGGTCGACTCAATGTATTGATCAAATTTGCCTCCTTTATTATGAGCGGGGGAACTCGTTTTATTGTTGAAGAGCTCGCCTGAGCACGGTTTTCCTTTTTCTGCTGCTCCGCAGCTCGGAGTGCGACTCCAACCTCTGGTTGAAGTGCCGCTATATTGATTGATACTTCAGGCTTTGGATCTGGCCTGCTCGGCGGGTATGTCAGTATGTTTAGCTTCTCTTTAGCTTGCGCCGTTGTTAGTATTTCCGTACTAAATATCTTCCTTATCACGAATTCCACTACGGGCTGAAACTGCCTTACGTCCTCAAAGACTATTTCTTCATCCAATTTGAGGTAATGAGCCCAACATTTGAGCTTTTCGCGCCTCTCTGCGATTTTGTGGCGCCTTTTACCAGTTACGTTCGCGAGCTTGCGTCTGGTATTAACCGCGGGGTTTTCTCCCGTATAATACCCCTTATTGATCTTTCAGAGCCAGAAAAATGGAAAAGGCATATTTTAGACAAATTTTTGAAAGGAAAAATACGAAATCTTATAAGCAAGCGCAGAATACGATTTCGAGTTTAATTATCATGAATTGGAAACATACAAAAATAACCTCTACGTAACGACAAAAGAGACATCGTGAAAGCAAAGCACAAATGTAACAAAATCATGCTCTGTATCTCATTTTCAAAAATTCCAAGTAATAGACACTTGAGAATTATGTGCGTCGAAAAATGTTTGATCAAGACAAACAGATCTCACATCTGGCCAAAGCATTCCTGAAACTCATAAAGCATCAAAATACGTGACGAGTTCGAGACATCCGAGCTCACCCGGAAAACCCCAAACTCGGACGTAAACAAGGTCGTAAACAAGGTCGAGCCGCAAAAAAATCACAATATAGCCCTCACCCTCCCGATTGACCGAGCAACAGATGGAAACAATTCCGAGGGAAAGTCTCCGCAGGAGATGGCGAGTACAAGCCGAGAGCTAGTCCGCATGTGCTAATCCCCGGCTAAAAGTTTTTGCACTCTTCCCGAGCCAGCGTGAGCCGTCTCGTTCTCGTTACCGCGCAAAAGCGAAACGACGAGTGTCAGGAAAGAACAATAATAGACTTAGAAAAGAAATAAATGAAAATGAAGAAGTAGGGCCTTCAAAAATCCCACAACATTATTCGATGAAACTCCGGTACACTCCTCCTTGGTTGGGTGACCTGGGAGGCGAAAGGGCGTCCTCTATGATCAGCGGCGACGTGGGCCGGGAATACGGAGACGGAGTCCGGCGGCGACTTGGGCCACAACATTGAAGAAAATGAATAACGTCTGATTTTAATCACCGGCTAAGAGGCAGTATGGATCAATTTCGTCATACAATTCCTCCTTTTTCTTCCTTATTCTGTTGTAAATCTTAGACTTGGAAATATAGTATTTCGTGAATCTTAAACCTTGATCTTAAATCTTAGACTTAGAAATATAGTATTTCGTGAATCTTAAACCTTGATCAATTCGAAAATTACGCGGGTTATTTCGATATATTCGAAAATCTTCTGAATAATATATAATTTTGGGGTAGAATCTGCCAGAAAATCTAATGGTGAAAAGAATATTGTACTTACTCTCCAGTCTAGTGGCAGTGATCTCGAACTCTAATCTGTCCTTTCTTGAAATTTTCTCCACAAATATGACACATCGTAGCTGCTGTGAATTGCATTTTCTCAAGGTTACCAAAATCCATGGGTACAGGATTTTTGTATAAGTCATCCAATTCTCGAGCTATTTCCATCAACTCCTGGACAAACCATTCAGCAGGTGATAGTACAGATGAATCAACTCGTTTTTCGTGTTTCTGCCTGTAGTTTCTGTATTTCGATTTGGAATTATCGTAACTGCATTTCAAATAATACCCAATGCTGAATGCTACATGTTCTTGATATGCTCGATCATCTTGTATTGGTTTTAAAATACATTCAAAGTCAGCATAGATGACAAAAGGAACTCTCTCTCTGTTTTTATAATTTTTGGTACTTTCAATGGTAAATTTAAATGATTTAATTAAATTTAATTAAATTTTTAATAAACAAATGGTACACTCCCTTTCAATGGTAAATTTATTTTACAATTATTCAACTGCATGCAATCTTTCAAATGTTCTTTCAATCGATCTTCATGTGAAAAATAATGTAGACATCTGTCGCATATATGCGATTTGTGACCATGTTTCGTTGATTGAAATGTAACTAATCGCGATAGATTCTTGATCCAAACGTAATGAAACTTCGGTGGTAATGCTTCATTATTTCATAGTAATAATCTTAGAATCATTGTGAAAAATGTAAATGAAGAATGAATAAAAAATAAATAAAATATAACTTTTATTTGAGCTTAATGAAGTTTGACCTATTCTTTCATGTAATTATATATTCTCAAGTAATAAAAAAGTAATTTTCATTGATTTTGAACGTAGATGTATTTTTTTTATCAAGAAGGAATAGTCAAGAAACTATTCGATACCATATAAACTATTGATTTATTTGATAATAATGTTACGTCGGGAATATGACGCGGCGCGCGTGCTTAGTAAATCGCGAGTTTTTTTTAGAGCCAGGAACTCAATCCTATAGCTCGGGAGTACCGAACGCGTATTTGTCGCGGAAAATATGGGGTTTAAGTATAAGGGAAGAATTTAACTTGCAAACACTAACACGCTCAAAAAAAAAGATAGAAAGGAAAAGGCCTACCTCTTTCCCACTAATATTTCGCCAAGAGCCTGCAAGGATTTCTCCTACGAGTCTCCGGCTATTAGGGTTAAAAAAAATTAAATTTGCCCGAGATAAACAACTCAACAATCCGCGTGGCCGAGTCACTGACTTAGCAATTGATCTTTTTGATAACTCGGCACATTCTTTTGAATGGCTCAAGAGCTATCTTGAGATCAAGCTTAGGTCGCTTGTCGGCTGGCAAGATGCTAGTCGTCTAACTCAGACGGGTAAAAGTATAAAATAATAAGACAATTCGTCTTTACTTACTTTTTTCCTTTTATTTTCTTTGCTGAATTACAATTCTCAGGGGTTTTTTCAGCTTTGGCTAAGAGCGGCTCTTTTTTTAATAAAATCAAATATTAACGTCCCAAATATTAAGTCACGTCCCTTTACGAGCTGCTCCTAGGCAAGACTGAAATTTCCCTTAGCAGGGCCCTGTATTTATATCCTGGCTTTTCCCAAGATTAAGAAGTCGCATTTAAATGGGGTTTTGAGCTATGAAAACTATATATTAAAGCGCTCGATTTTAAGTGCATTCAAAAATTCTTAACAACAAATATTATTTTAAACTTCTACAGTTTTCATAATTCAAATACAAAATTTATATCAAAAGAAAGGTTAAAAGTTTCTAGGATTTTTAATTAACAAATAATTGATATAAACTAATTAAAACTATGTAAAAACCTCGATAGCATCATTTTCTTTTCGGCTTAGCAACAGAAAGATCTGAATTTTGAAGTTGCGCAGTTAGCGGCGGCAGACGCGGCCGATGCTATCGGGTGCAAAGAGCATCTTTTCGGGGAAAAGTCATAAAACTGAGGCGCGCGCGCTATCAAGTGCGGGAAAGCGTCTCCCGAGTTTCCTGTTGTATACATCACGTGCACAGCTCGTGCCGGCGGCGTGATGCAGTCAGAGGGCGGATCCATCTATTGTTTCGGCCGATGAGTAAATTTATGGGGGGTCCTAATTATACAAGGCGCCAGGTGCGGATGGCCATCGAGAGATGCGCTAAGAGGGCTTAGTGGTTTGACCTTAGACAAGTCAAGCAATTGTCGGCACAGGCACGACATCACAATGATAATAATGATAAACTTATAATAATAATATGGCTTTTGGTATAGATCACATGATGTGAAGAAAATTTTTTTTGGTTCTAGTCTAACGATGAAAAATCTTATAAAAGTAACAAATATATATTCTAATATACTTTCGATTTAGCTAACAATATAAAATTTATGTATATATAAATATATATATATGTCTTAGTTAGTTAACATAAATTATATTAAAATCAACTGAATACTATAATACTGGAATGAAATAATGATTAAATTCGTATAAAACTTATAATATAGCTTTGTGTAGATATATACATATACATGTAAATTTGAAATATTTAGATTGATAGAATAAGCTAGAGCAATTAAGAAGTTAAAGAAATCATTGATTTTGAGTTTTTCACTTTGTCGGCAATTTGGTCAATTTTTGAAGATCTTTAAATCAATAGCTACCTAACATTTGAGGATTCCATTAGATTTTCTGGCAGATATCTATAAACTTATAATACAAACATTTATAATAGGTGCTCAAAATGACGACCTTCGGCTTCAATACACCTCGCTGCTCGCCTTGCTACACTTTGTGTAGCTCGGCGAATGATGATTGGATTGATGTAGCGAAAAGCATCAATCAGTTTCTCCATCAGCTCTCTTTCATTCCTAATTTTTTCTCGATATACTTTTTCTTTAATTGCCCCCCACAAGAAAAAATCGAGAGGCGTTAAATCCGGTGAGCGTGCAGGCCACGGAATTGGTCCTCCACGACCAATCCATCGATTTGAAAAAGTTTCGTCCAAGTAAACGCGTACATCATCTGTTATGAACGAAATTGTTCAATATTATTTGATAGTAAATTGACACAAACAATATTGAAAATAAAGTGCAGTTCATTATTCAAAAACAGGCTAAAAAATTGCAAAATATTCACAGATTCTTACTTCTGTAATGAGCTGGTGCTCCATCCTGTTGAAAAATAATCCGACGTTTGTTTAGAGGCAAATCATCTATATCTATGCCTGGTGGGTGGAGTAGAGCTGGCAAATCATTTTGGAGAAGTCTGAGATAGGTATCTCCATTTAATCTAGGTGGTAAAAAAATTGGTCCAATCTGTAAACAGAGGAACATAAATATTATTACAAAACCATTTCATCATTTCATAATTTTGCAATAAAATAAGAATAATCATTATAAAAATACTCACTATTTCGTTATCTAATATCCCAGCCCAGACATTAATCGACCATCTTGTTTGAAAAGAACGTGTCCAAGTTAATTTGGGATTTTCTGAGCTCCAGCAATGGTAGTTGTGAGTATTAAACATACCATCTCTCGTGAATGTACATTCATCCGTCCAAAGAACTCGTTGTACGTACTTGGGTCGCGATCAATGCAATTCATATAATAATGACAGAGAACTGCACTCGACGTGCGTAATCCGTTTTCTAATAACTCTTGAACTCTTCTATAATGATTTACGGATGTTGATTTTCATTTTTCAATATCCTGAATATGCTGCTCTTGGAAATGCCTTCGAGTGCAGCAGACCGCGTACTGGCCGTTTGGGTCTTTCTAAAATACTCGATCACATTTTCCTCATTTTCAACAGTCAGTACTGGCCTCCTGCGAGGCAACTCCGTAATTCGGCATAAGTACTCCGTTTTCATACAAACGATGTATTGCACCATCACAACGTTATCATCTGCTCGGCCTCCGTAAAGTTCACGATACTCCCTCGCTGCAGGAGCTGCTTGCTCGCCGTTAATAAAATATAACCTGAATCATTCTATAATAATCACCAATGCCATAAAACCATGAATGAATAGCACTTCACTAGTCCACTCTTGTAACAGCAACAAACTCACTTAACTCAATTTGTAGATTCGCAAAATTTAACAATTTCGCAATTTTGAAAATCAGTACTCAAGAGTACAGGAATAAACAAAACACTGAAAAATTAAAGAAGTCCAGAGAAAATCGGGAAAATTACAAGGAACGAGTAGACTGATTGACAGACGTACAACGACTAATACCGCGACTGAACAGTTTGCAACAGACGAGTTGTGGAAAACAGGAAGGGGTACGTGATTTTGAAAATTGAGACGATCTGATTGGTTCTGGAAACTCTCCAGCAAAAAATTGTCATTTTTGGGTACTCTAGTCTCACTTAAATCCTCAACATATGTATGGAATCATAAAAGATGCCTGTATAAGGACGGCAGCAACCATTCTGGAAGTATATGACTCTGGGAAACGGTCAATGTTTATTGCGGTTCATCCCGTAACCCTCTCAAAGACAGAGAAAACCACAGATGACAGCTATTTTTCGAAGACATTATTTGAAAAAAACTGGATTGCACGGTAACCCAAGATTGAAATAATATCTCACGCGCTATTCATCAATGACTAAGGCATGGGTAAGAGGTTAAATTATGATCTCGTAGCTGGTACCGCGGCCAGATGCAGCCAGATGCCGTTCGAGCACAAGCCGGACTGCCTGTCATACCACGGGCCAGTCCGAGAGTCGAAAGAACTGCCCTCACTGCACTGACCAAGACCCTTTTTTATTGCTCTTAGCACATCGAAATCGCAAAGCGCTAGAATACTGCGAACTTAATTTTTCAAATTGATTGATCAGTGATTGTTTTTTCCTGATCAAAAACGAACTTTGAACAAAAAAAATCCGACAATATTTGCTCTTTTGACTGAATTGCGAATAATGACCAATATTGTCATAACTTATGGATACGAGAATATTCGCATCGACTTCCAATATTCAATGGTAATTATCGAAGATTTTATGAAAAGAAATATTACAAAACGGGTAATTTTCGAATCTCGATTTTTAGATTTGATCCTATCAAAGTTGATTAGCTTTAGTTTAAATTGATATGGAGACAAGATTCAAACATATTCTTATAACTTATGAATAGCAAGATCTGTTCATCAACTTTCAATCGTTGATCGTGATTGTTGAAGAATTTATCAAGAAAAAACGCGTACTCTAGTGCGAGAAGTTGGCGGTTCAAAACATTCAAAAGAGCAAATATTGTCGGATTTTTTACCGCTCAAAGTTGGTTTTGATCAGGAAAAAAAATCACTGATCAATAAATTTGGAAAATTAAGTTTGCAGTTTTACCATTTTTCGATTGAGATGCGCTGAAAGCCATAAAAAAAGGTTTTGGGCTTGGATCTGTGAGGGTCGTCACCTGGCTCTCGGGACTGGCGAGAGGTAAGATCCCTCCCGTAGCCGCTCCATTCAAAATCTATGTGAAAGAAATTAACACGGCAGATATTGCCCAGTTCTAAGTGACGCGCATAAACATACGGATTAGGCGAGTCCCTCGGCAGTTATACCTGGTATGTATATATACCATCCACAATTGCTCATTTCATTTCTCAAACAGTTTGCATGGTGCATTTATCGTCACTGATTTCTTAAGAAAGTCCTTCTTCATTCGTTATTTATTCCATGTGAATATCTCAAATGAATCTTCGTAACGATCGAATATTACGAACTTCGAATTACTTTCGTGAGTTATATTTCATTCAACTAAAAATAAAAAATTAATGAGATGAGATACTTGTTGACAGTGAATATATGATACGATAAATTTTGTTCTGGAAGAAACATGTGATTATGAAAACCTTGACTGAGAATTTCGAAATAGTACAGCTTGCCTTCGACCGGAAGAGAAATATAGGTCAACCCACGCAAAAAAGGGACCCAGGTCATTTTCCGAAGGACTGGCTCAGTCCCTCCTCTTTCTTTTGTACAAGACACAGGCTCGGCCTTGGAGTCAAAATTCTGGTAAAGCTGAGAACCTCATTCGTCAATCTTTGATTGTCAATTGCAAAGAAACTATCAACATTTTACCTATGGCTTTTAGGATGAATCGAATCATTGCATCAGTCTCTTTTACTCATTTTCTCCCTCGGCGAACTTTCTGGGACACCCTGTATATTCATCCTGACATTATTTATTTCACGTTCACCTACCCTTCACGAGTAATCTGTGTTCAGCTCGGCTGCACAACCGAAATATCGAATCCACGAATTAATCTACGGATCTCAATATACTAGCCACGTAACAATACGAATCAAAATTTACCTTACAAATAAATTAAACGGCTCGTGCTTTTAATGTATTTTCAAAAACCGGGAAAAGCGTTCGAAAGTACTTGAATTGACGTTCAATTTGAGTTGTTACTCATAAAGATCAGCCCAGTACAACCAGAAACATCGTGAAAATTTACTTCTTTATGTGAAAACGGTAGCAGTTACCGTGATAAAAAAAATGCAACGACTCTATTATTCATCTACGATTCACTGATTAATCTTTCGAGAGCCTATAATAGTATCAATTTTCCTATGATTTACGATACTGCAGTGTTACGACACTTTACTGTATTGTTCTGAAAGAAAAAAGTGCATTTGACTGCACTGTCAGCTTTCACAGAATGGTGGGCGCGATTGATAAATAACAAAATCTATTAATAAAACTGGCAAACATCTCGCATGTTATCATTTTTTGGATGTTTGACAATATATAACTTTCATTTTTATAATTGTTTAATTCCGCGGTTGTATGCCGGATGGATAACGCACAGATCTGAATTGAAGAGAAAATACATGGAAGTCCCTCGAGGTAACTAAAAGATCCCTTGGAATTGAGGTCACCAGTCTTAACTGAACTTTTTTCATGTTTGTTTAAACCAAGGTTACGTCCGTTACATCCAAAATACCAGGGTATTTTACTTTGTTTGGAGCCGTAATTACAATTCCTCTATTTAGGTGTATTTATCCTCACTGCACTTCACTGGCAAACTTATTACTGGATAACACTGCATTATGTATATAATAATAAAAGAAGAAAAAGTTTGTTCAGTTATGTTCATGCAAATTCACTCTCATATCTCAATTATTTATCTTACAACAAATTAAAAACCGCTGCCAAGTGCCTTAGCAGTATGCTTTCTCAAAGGGGCTTCAACATCACCCACAAACGCGTGCCAAACCTGTATTTTCACCTTTCCACTAGCGTAGATACTATCATCTATTTTTCAAAAATTACAAAAAAATTATTTAATCAATTCAATTCGTATCTTTGTGACTGTGTAAAGTGTCGTTCTTTTTCAATTGACCAAACTTTGTCGCGACTGTTGATGTCTGCCCGGGCTCTCTTATTATTTGATCAAATGCAACAAAGCAAACTGTTCTAGGTTCTACAGGATGCGAGACATTTAGACCTGCATAATTTTTCGATCAGTTCATCTTGTGACTGTCATACGGTTAAATGGCGGTCAAAATCGATCCGCACTGCCCTTAAGTCCGTATTTAGCACACTTGAAGACTCATTTTGATCATTTTCGATGGCAAAAGACACCAAATTTTCCCAATTTTCTCTATAGTATGTTGAAAATACTGGAAACGAAACTTACATCAATTTTTTCCCCTTAGCAACGGTTGCTAGGGTGGTAAACAACGGTTGCTAAGGAGCTAATTGGGAAGATTTTGTGTCCTTTGCCGTCGAAAATTATGGAAATAGGTCATAAATTAATAATTTCCAACATTCGTAACGGTTGCTAGGGAAGTGAACAACGGATTTCGCTGAAAATTGAACTCGGCCGAGATTTTGCCGCGACTAACCTGTGTGCAAAATTTCAAGAAGATCGGACCATTTCTTCGAGAGTTATCGTGGACGAAAAAAAACGTTACACACATACATACACACACACACACACACACACACCACACACACACACACACACACACACACATACATACAGACACTTTTTGGATTTCCATGTTTTTCGACCCGTAGATTACGAAAATCGAGGTCCCGAAGTCCGATTCGGTGGGTCGATTTTTGCCCCATTACAAAGCTTTCTCTTTGAGAAAGCAAAAAGTCATAGTTTGAAACTTTTCAAACTATGACGAACAAGTGCAATCCTATTTCTGGTTCTACATAGCTCACCTATTGAACCAAATAATCCACCAAGTATCCTGATCTGGAAAGTTAGAAACCACAATTATAAATGTAGGAAAAAAAACCGCTGCCAAGTGCCTTAGCAGTATGCTTTCTCAAAGAGGCTTCAATATCACCGACAAACGCTTCCCAAACCTGTATTTTCACCTTTCCACTACCGTAGATACTATCATCTATTTTTCAAAAATTACAAAAAAATTATTTAATCAATTCAATTTGTATCTTTGTGACTGTGTAAAGTGTCGTTCTTTTTCAATTGACCAAACTATGTTGCGAGTGTTGATGTCTGCCCGGGCTCTCTTATTATTTGATCAAATGCAACAAAGCAAACGGTTCTAGGTTCTACACGATGCGAGACATTTGGACCTGCATAATTTTTCGATCAATTCATCTTGTGACTGTCATACGGTTTAATAGCGGTCAAAATCGATCCGCCCTGCCCTTAAGTCCGTTTTTGATCATTTTCGACGGCTGAGGTTGGAAATGATCAATTCAAAATCTATTTTGATCATTTTCGACGGCAAAAGACACCAAATTTTCCCAATTTTCTCTATAGTACGTTGAAAATACTGGAAACGAAACTTACATCAATTTTTTTCTTCCCCTTAGCAACGGTTGCTAGGGCGGTGAACAACGGTTGCTAAGGAGCTAATTGGGAAGATTTTGTGTCCTTTGCCGTCGAAAATGATGGAAATGGGTCATAAATTAATGATTTCCAACCTTCGTAACTGTTGCTAGGGAGGTAAACAACCGTTGCTATGGAGCAAATACAACAATTCAGTGTCCTTGGCCATCGAGTGTGACTTAAAACTGATTTTCCGGCTTGCCCCAATGAGCACTCATAAGGATTTGTGAGAAAACACGTTAGGAACGGTTGCTAGCGAAATAACCAACGGATTTTGCTGAAAATTTAACTCGGACTAGATCTTGTCACAACTAACCGGTGTGCAAAATTTCAAGACGATCGGATCATTCCTTCGGGAGTTATCGTGGACGAAAGAAACGAAAAAATAGACACCTTAACAACGGTTGCTAAGGAAATAAACAACGGATTTCGCTGAAAATTGAACTCGCCCGAGATTTTGCCGCGATTAACCTGTGTGCAAAATTTCAAGACAATCGGACCATTCCTTCGAGAGTTATCGTGGACGAAAAAAAAACGGGACGCACACACACACACACACACACACACACACACACACACACACACACACACACACACACATACATACATACAGACACTTTTGAATTTCCATGTTTTTCGACCCGTAGATCACGAAAATCGAGGTCCCGAGGTCTGATTCGGTGGGTCGATTTTTGCCCCATTACAAAGCTTTCTCTTTGAGAAAGCAATAATTGACATAACCCATTAAGTCCCAGATTGCAGAAATTTTATTGGTACTTTCGAGCTCAAATATTTTGACGAATAAGACGGAAAGTTTATTACAAAATAGTCATTCCTACTATTTTCGGGTATGCTCTACACGATACAATGGTTAAAAAGACTGAAAAAATTGATTTTGAATAAATAATTAACAAATTAAAATAAAAAACCGCTGCCAAGTGCCTTAGCAGTATGCTTTCTCAAAGAGGCTTCAACATCACCCACAAACGCGTCTCAAACCTGTATTTTCACCATTCCACTAACGTAGATACTATCATTCATTTTTCAAAGATTACAAAAAAATTATTTAATCAGTTCAATTCGTATCTTTGTGACTGTGTAAAGTGTTCTTTTTCAATTGACCAAACTTTGTCGCGAGGGTTGATGTCTGCCCAGGCTCTCTTATGATTTGATCAAATGCAACAAAGCAAACGGTTCTAGGTTCTACACGATGCGAGATATTTGAACCTGCATAATTTTTCGATCAATTCATCTTGTGACTGTCATACGTTTTAATGGTGGTCAAAATCGATCCGGTCCGTATTTAGCACACTTGAAGGCTCATTTTGATCATTTTCGAGGGCAAAAGACACCAAATTTTTCCAATTTTCTCTATAGCATGTTGGAAATATTGGAAACGAAACTTACATGAATTTTTCTTCCCCTTAGCAACGGTTGCTAGGGTGGTGAACAACGGTTGCTAAGGAGCTAATTGGGAAGATTTTGTGTCCTTTGCCGTCGAAAATGATGGAAATAGGTCATAAATTAATGATTTCCAACCTTCGTAACGGTTGGTAAGGAGGTAAACAACCGTTGCTATGGAGAAAATACAACAATTCAGTGTCCTTGGCCATCGAGTGTGACTTAAAACTGATTTTCCGGCTTGTCCCAATGAGCACTCATAAGGATTTGCGAGAAAACACGTTAGGAACGGTTGCTAGGGAAATAACCAACGGATTTTGCTGAAAATTGAACTCGCCCGAGATTTTGCCGCGATTAACCTGTGTGCAAAATTTCAAGACGATCGGACCATTCCTTCGAGAGTTATCGTGGACGAAAAAAAACGGGACGCACACACACACACACACTCACACACACACACACACACACACACACACACACACACACACACACACACACACATACATACATACAGACATTTTTGGATTTCCATGTTTTTCGACCCGTAGATTACGAAAATCGAGGTCCCGAGGTCCGATTCGGTGGGTCGATTTTTGCCCCATTACAAAGCTTTCTCTTTGAGAAAGCAAAATTATTTAATCAATTCAATTCGTATCTTTGTGACTGTGTAAAGTGTCGTTCTTTTACAATTGACCAAACTGTGTCGCGAGTGTTAATGTCTGCCCGGGCTCTCTTATTATTTGATCAAATGCAACAAAGCAAACGGTTCTAAGTTCTACACGATGCGAAATATTTGGACCTGCATAATTTTTCGATCAATTCATCTTGTGACTGTCATACGGTTTAATGGTGGTCAAAATCGATCCGGTCCGTATTTAGCACACTTGAAGGCTCATTTTGATCATTTTCGAGGGCAAAAGACACCAAATTTTTCCCAATTTTCTCTATAGCATGTTGAAAATATTGGAAACGAAACTTACATGAATTTTTTTTCCCCTTAGCAACGGTTGCTAGGCGGTAAACAACGGTTGCTAAGGAGCTAATAGGGAAGATTTTGTGTCCTTTTCCGTCGAAAATGATGGAACTAGGTCATAAATTAATGATTTCCAACCTTCGTAACTGTTGCTAGGGAGGTAAACAACCGTTGCTATGGAGCAAATACAACAATTCAGTGTCCTTGGCCATCGAGTGTGACTTAAAACTGATTTTCCGGCTTGCCCCAATGAGCACTCATGAGGATTTGTGAGAAAACACGTTAGGAACGGTTGCTAGGGAAATAACCAACGGATTTTGCTGAAAATTTAACTCGGACTAGATCTTGTCACAACTAACCGGTGTGCAAAATTTCAAAACGATCGGATCATTCCTTCGGGAGTTATCGTGGACGAAAGAAACGGAAAAATAGACACCTTAACCCATTAACGACCAAACGCCTCGATTTTCTGTCAACTTTTCGACGCGATTATTTGGCATGTTATCGTCTTTGAAAGAATTCAGTTTCCACTTATTCTGGCGTAAAATTTTATGCTCTTTCAGAATCCGTGGTCAAAATTATGATTAGACTCCTAGGAAAAAAGATATGGCCGATTCAAACTCATAAAATGCGAAAATTTAAAAAAAAAAATTTTTCTCGATTTTTTTTCATAATGTTATCGCCAATCATTTGTGCTCTAATTATGGACAAAGGTGGACAAAATGCTTCAGGTTTAAGAGGAAATTCTTTTTATCGAAGTGAAATCGCTTTTTTTTACAAAATGGCGGCAATAACGTGAAAATTTCATAAAAAACATTGCTTATTTTTTTTCTCGAAAACTATGGACTTCATCAAAAAATTCAAAAGAACAAAAATGTCTTATAATTAGTCAAGGAATACTTCCAAATTTTTTCAAATGTTTTTGACACGTTTTGGAAAAATTTAATTCTCCGAATTTTCAAAAAAATCTAGATTGTCTCTAAAAATTCTACAAAAATTTGTGAGCGTTCCTTGACTAATTCTAAGACACTTTTGTTCTTATAAAATTTTTGATAAAATCTAGTTTGCCAACTGTTTTTTTCATTTTTTTCTAGCTTTTTGAAAATTCTATTTTTTCCTATGAATCTCAAACTAGAAAAAACTAAAAACTAGATTTTATCAAAAATTTTATAAGAACAAAAGTGTCTTAGAATTAGTCAAGGAACGCTCACAAATTTTTGTAGAATTTTTTGAGACAATTTAGATTTTTTTGAAAATTCGGAGAATTAAATTTTTCCAAAACGTGTCAAAAACATTTAAAAAAATTTGGGAGTATTTCTAGACTAATTATAAGACATTTTTGTTCTCTTGAATTTTTTGATTAAGTCCATAGTTTTCGAGAAAAAAAATAAGCAATGTTTTTTATAAAATTTTCACGTTATTGCCGCCATTTTGTAAAAAAAGCGATTTCACTTCGATAAAAAAAATTTCCTCTTAAACCTGAAGCATTTTGTCCACCTTTGTCCATAATTAGAGCACAAATGATTGGCGATAACATTATGAAAAAAAATCGAGAAAATTTTTTTTTTTTAAATTTTCGCATTTTTTGAGTTTAAATCGGCCATATCTTTTTTTCTAGGAGTTTTATCATAATTTTGACCACGGATTCTGAAAGAGCATAAAATTTCACGCCAGAATAAGTGGAAACTGAATCCTTTCAAAGACGGTAACATGCCAAATAATCGCGTCGAAAAGTTGACAGAAAATCGAGGCGTTTGGTCGTTAATGGGTTAACAACGGTTGCTAAGGAAATAAACAACGGATTTCGCTGAAAATTGAACTCGCCCGAGATTTTGCCGCGATTAACCTGTGTGCAAAATTTCAAGACGATCGGACCATTCCTTCGAGAGTTATCGTGGACGAAAAAAAAACGGGACGCACACACACACACACACACACACACACATACATACATACAGACACTTTTGAATTTCCATGTTTTTCGACCCGTAGATCACGAAAATCGAGGTCCCGAGGTCTGATTCGTTGGGTCGATTTTTGCCCCATTACAAAGCTTTCTCTTTGAGAAAGCAAAATCGATTTTTTGGAGCACTTTTTTGCTTTCTCAAAGAGAAAGCTTTGTAATGGGGCAAAAATCGACCCACCGAATCGGACCTCGGGACCTCGATTTTCGTAATCTACGGGTCGAAAAACATGGAAATCCAAAAATGTCTGTATGTATGTATGTGTGTGTGTGTGTGTGTGTGTGTGTGTGTGTGTGTGTGTGTGTGTGTGTGTGTGTGTGTGTGTGTATGTATGTGTGTAACGTTTTTTTTCGTCCACGATAACTCTCGAAGAAATGCTCCGATCTTCTTGAAATTTTGCACACAGGTTAGTCGCGGCAAAATCTCGACCGAGTTCAATTTTCAGCAAAATCCGTTGTTTATTTCTCTAGCAACCGTTGCTAAGGTGTAAAATTTTTCGTTTCATTTGTCTAGGATAACTTTCGAAGGGATCGTCCGATCTTGCTGAAATTTCGCACACCGGTTAGTTGTGGCAAGATCTATCACGAGTTCAATTTTCAGCAAAATCCGTTGGTTATTTCCTTAGCAACCGTTTCTAACGTGTTTTCTCACAAATCCTTATGAGTGCTCATTGGGGCAAGCCGGAAAATCAGTTTTAAGTCACACTCGATGGCCAAGGACACTGAATTGTTCTATTTTCTTCATAGCAACCGTTGTTTACTTCCCTAGCAACCGTTATGAAGGTTGAAAATTATTAATTTAAGATCTATTTCCATCACTTTCGACGGCAAAGGATACAAAATCTTCCCAATTAGCTCCTTAGCAACCGTTGTTTATCACCCTAGCAACCGTTGCTAAGGGGAAGAAAAATTCATGTAAGTTTCGTTTCCAGTATTTTCAACGTACTATAGAGAAAATTGGGAAAATTTGGTGTCTTTTGCCGTCGAAAATGATCAAAATGAGTCTTCAAGTTTGCTAAATACGGACTTAAGGGCAGGACGGATCGATTTTAACTACCATTAAACCGTATAACAGTCACAAGATGAATTGATCGAAAAATTAAGCAGGTCCAAATGTCTCGCATCGTGTAGAACCTAGAACCATTTGCTTTGTTGCATTTGATCAAATCATAAGAGAGCCCGGGCAGACATCAGCAGTCGCGACAAAGTTTGGTCAATTGAAAAAGAACGATACTTTACACGGTCACAAAGATACGAATTGAACTGATTAAATAATATTTTTGTAATTTTTGAAAAATAAATGATAGTAACTACGCTAGTAGAATGGTGTAAATACAGGTTCGGGATGCGTTTGTGGGTGATGTTAAGGCCTCTTTGAGAAAGCATAACTGTTGATAACAAAGACATTGCCCAGAATGTGCTGCAAAGGTTACCATGAGCGTCATTACCGTACAGTTGTTACTCCAGATGTAGCCTAATCATGACTCAAACAAACGTGAAAGAACTCGATGCCAATTGCACGAACAGTATGTCTTCTCAAAGAGACTGGATGAAAAAAATATGGTCAATAAGAGATGTCTTCCAATATGAACAGATGGGTTTCAAACTAACCGACAGTAACTGTAGCAACGGTTGCTATGTAGAAATGAAGATTTTGTCTTTTGCCATCAACAAATGGACATCCAATTGATTTTCCTTATTTTCTTTTTCCCATGGCAATGGTCACTAAGGATGTAAACGATAGTTGCTAAGGAAAATATATCGTTCTCATCAGTTCAAAAAATTGCAAAAAATGTTTCAATATTGGGTATTAAGCAATTCGATATTTTATTAATTTCACAGATATTGTAATTCTTGGTATAATTCATCCCAGGAGGTAAAATGGATGTTACTGATTGTTATGCGACGATCCATAAAACCTTGTGTTTTGACTGCTGGGGGACTTTACTACATGAATTTTGAAAATGCTGGCCTCGTAATGAATGAGTTGATAAAATTTCTTCAATAACTTTCTTATCTCAATAATTTTCTTTATTATTTTTCTGCTCTTTAGATATTGAAGACCTTGATTTCTTACATGACTTTCGCACTTTCACTCCAATAGAGAAGCTACTGGAACTATACGCGACTGGCTAATAAGTATAAAATTGACTTTATCAGTTATTCCATTTGATAATTTCATGAATTTGATTTTTTCTCACGTTTTGTCTTGAACAGGTTTGAGCTGCTATTGAATAGTCATCGTAGCTTAGTCCTCAAATGTTAAAAAGAAACTATTGTCATATACATTCTTTGTGAACATAGTGTATGAGAAGGACAAACTGGATTATACATGCTTAGAAACATAAATGATGGGGATTAGTAACTGCAAATGCTATGGTATCGACGAAACTGTGCGATATATGCGCATTTTCGCTCTGTTCCATACACTTGAGTATGGAACAGAGCGAATGGACGCGTGGATTATTAAAAATGTTATCAAGGTTGTTTGGGTTATTTGAGTTATTTAAAACAGCACTGAAGGCATACGTATACAGTTTCGAGCCAGAGTGTAGTTTTCGTATCAATTCTGCGCTTACGGGTTATTGATAAATGAATAAATAATAATAAAAATAACAGTAATGATAATAATAATGATAGTAATAATAATGTACTGTCATCTACTATTTCGACAGGGCAGGGATGGACAAGAGGATTATGAAGCGATCTATCTATGAACAATTGATTCCCGTTTGCGAAAGACTAATTTTTCCAGAAAATAAACTCGATAGAACTTGGGAGAAATAACTATTATTTCGTCATCTTTGTATCTTTGATCATTTTTATTTGTGTTATCAATTTTTTTTTATGAGAACAATTTATAAGGCACAAAAGTCTTCCTTATTTATGTGAATAATTTATATTACTTGACACTTATTGATTACTTGATGTAATCAAATGTAGATATCATATTTAATAAATGATGTAACGAAAATAAATATGCAGAGATGAGATAATTGTCATAACTAAAAGCGTGCACCTCTGTATCGAACATTACGGAGCAAAGCGCCTGAGCGAGTGGCGACCCTTCATACAACGATCACATACCTACGCATACATACATATAGTATAGATACAGCCTTTCAACGCACAGTGGAAAAGGTTGAACATCGTCAGACATAATGTAAGAGTAGAAAAGAAATGGTTTTCGATATTATTTTTAGACAATGACGTTAAAAAGAGCCTGAGAAAGCGATTTATACTTGACCGTGATCAGGTTCGTTGAAAATGATCTATTGTAAATATAATTATTTGTATTATTTTTAAATCAGTACTTAACATATATTGCTTTCTTACTGAAAACAAAAAAGAATTATACCAATTTTAGAATAGTACATTGTGTAACGAGCGCGGAAAGTTGCCAATCGCACACGCGGGCGCGTTGGTGCACGAGCGCAGCGAGTGCGACATGTCACACGTGACAAAATGACACTACGGCAACGGAGTACACAATCGCTCATTTTGCATCCCCGGAAGTACTACGCCATACGTCATTTTTCGTGCACCAATGATGAAAAAATACTTGAAGTAGCAACGAAAGAAAAGCATGGCGAAAGTCATCAATAGAGATTTTCCAGAAGAAATCATAAACAAATTGAAGATTATTTGTACGAGGAACGATGCCAAATGCTTGAAGGCGCACTGCTCCGACATTGTCGGGATAGTACAATAAATTAACGATGAAATAAAAATTACACAATCAAGGCGCACCATCATCAATTAGGCCACGTAAGGATAACGAGAATCTCCGAATTAGACAATTGATAATGTTCTGGACAAAACCGCGTGATTTTATTTCCATCGACATTTACATTGAATAAATTGAAAATCGCATGTGCAACAAAATCGACGAGATATTTTCCGTAGCGAAGGAATATATATTTTATGTCACTCGATCAGTGGAACGGCATTTCAAATACCGCGTGCTTTCCTCCAAATACCGTTTCACGAGCTCTCACAACGAGAAATATTGCATCCAACTGGTGGGGAAAATTTTGAAGACGCGACTGAAAGTGTCCACGAGTGACTGCATGGCGACGACTGTTACACGTTCACTCATGTGATCAAGATTCAACGCACCAGTCGGATAATATACTGTATGTTGTTAGGTGCACATGAAACGACATTTTTGCACCGCGTGTGTTTTTTAAATGCCTCTCGATGTCGATTACTCACGCATAATATGTGGTATCCGCGACTGGTGCGCTTTAAATTTGAGGCACTTATGCGCGAACGAGTAAGACTCGTCGTAGCGTCGCGCGCTTTTCAATTTTCACGCACCACTTGCATAATACACTGTTACACATGCGAATCCAATTGAGGAAACAATGAATAGATTCAAGTTAGTAATTGTCGAGGACTGTAGTGCAAGTCAATACGGCTCAAAGTCATTATGAATACATGTACATACAAACTGGAATTGTAAAGAAATGTGTGTGAAATAAAGAGAAGCTTGATTAAAATTTGATAATAATCGATTTATTTGTTAGATGCGCGGGAATACACACATCAGGCGACCGAGTGGGCCCCGCAGCTTGGATCGTTTGACAATTTCTCCAACTCCGCACCAATACTCGCTTACACAAAGCTCGCGACGCAATAGCGCAATTGCTCCTTCTCTCTCACTCTCTCTCTCTCTCTCTCTCTTTCACGGTCTCGCTCACCATTGAACATACGCGTGATGCGCGTATACACCCGAAACATCCGTGTGACTCTCGGTTCACGCGCGATTGCGCACACGTGCGCGCGATCGCATACGCACGTGTGCGGGACAACCGCATGGTCCTGTATAGACGAACGCCAGATCGGCGAGCGAGTGCACGCGCGAGACGAGGGACACTTGCAACAACGTAACTTCAAGCTCCCCGACCGCGTGTCACTCGACGCGCCGCATTCGTTGCACGCGTACAACATACGTATTACACATTTACTTCAAACTTCGTATAAAGATCTCATATATATATATATATATATATATATATATATTTGTATATTGTTTCAATACCATCATTCAAATATAATTCATAATAAATGCCTTATCCAATTTTTAACCTCTCGATCCCGTTGTAATTTTACATTTTGATACATTGTACTCTTTCTCTACAGACTATATGATTTACGCGAACTTTATTCGTGCCTTCTTGGCCCAACAATAAACAGCATCGTACAAAATACTTCTATCAAATGCTTGTTTGTTCTGTTTTATTTTTTTTTTCTTGAACCCCTCCTCCTCTTCCCCGCCCTTCCTCGTCTTGATATTCACGCGCGCATGTTTTACAAAATCAAATCCATACTGCGCGCGATACACACTACGGCGAGTATATATAAAAAATTTGATTCGGATGTCCCCCGAGACCCGATACATCGCTAATAAAAATTTCATTCAAAATCCAACTGGAAATATTTGTTTTAAAACGACTCGTGTGTACGTGTATAGTTTTTTTTTCTTTTCCATACTTATATTCAACATCAAATAGCTTTGGGAATCAAAGAGAATAAAACTAGAGCTTTGTTGGAGAACGAAGTGTTTCTGAATGTTGAAATATTCCTCGACTCTTTTATTATATTGAAAGAATATCCCACTGTTATGAGCTGACTCGCATTGGATTGTAAGTCGCCGAACTGGTGATTTTTGGAATGAATACATCTCTTCGAAACCATCCGATCATGATCAAAACCAACTCGACTCGGGAGTTTACCAACGGCGTTTCACTCCATCTCAAGGAAAAACAGTGCGGAGTATTTATCAAACATTTATCAATGTGAATATCATCATTTCACTTTGAACAACATATTGGATTTAGAATTTCATACTGAACTATACAGATACAGTAAGAAAATCAGAAAATCCAACACAAGTGTATAGTCTCAAGGGTAGACGTACATCGATAGTACATCTTACTCGCTCAACCGAGTTGTCTTAGAATTGTCGAGGTTCATCATCTATCAATAGTACTACTTTCAAAAACGATTCAACATGGTTAAATATGCGCAATCTTTCATGAACTTAAGCTTCAATTGATTTCGTGCGATTTTCGACAAACACTGGCGTAACTTTGACTCTGGACTTTTTTTACAGATTCGGATGATCCGTTGCTCATAGTCGTTGGTTTTTCAACTGTTTTCTCAAGAAAAACGAAACTTTCGCGGAGAGTAATTGTTACGGAAAGATTGTTGAGCGAGAACTTGATGAATTGAAAAATCCAACTGAACCATCTGTTTTCTGGCGTTTTTTCATTCGTTCAGAGAGACATACAAATAGAAGAGATACTCTATCGAGTCGGCTGCACTGATAATTGCGTTATTTTTCTTCATTCCTACATTGCCGGACTCGAGGTTGTAAATAGTCGTAAAAAATGTGTTTTTTTATAACTTCTTTTTTTGTTTAGGCACAGATTTATTCATTTTGCATTATATTTTTATAGTACAAAACTAACCTATCTATGTACAAATATTTCGACGCAGAGCACAGACACGGGAAATTTCGTTGACTCACTTTTCTTTTTACTTTTTACAGAGATCAAAAAACCGTACAAAAGATGATAACAAAAACGAACAACAAGAAGAGAAATTAAGTGGCGATTAAAAATTGTATAACAATTGTATCTTTCCCGTAGCTATGCCCGATACTAAAAGAAACGTCGAGGCGCATCGAAGTAAAACAAAATTAAATGATATACACTATGTATATTATTTTATATCAATTGCGTATTAATCCTTTCTGTTCCACTATTTATGTACAAAATATATGGTATTTCACTTCTTTTGTGCCGATACTGTTTGCTGATTGATGACGTGGGATTTTGAGGGATCCAAAAATATTAGACTTGGTTAATCGTCTTGCAGTCCAAGCCCAAACGATCCCTACTCAAAATCTCACGATATGCATTCAAAATTATTCTTATAAATTTCAATAAAACTCTCGAGTACACTTCCGAACCTACACTTTTGTATCGAGATAATCGTTACATTTGAAACAGGCACGATTCTACGAAAACTCATTTGAACTTAAAATCAATAGATAATTGATAAACTCGAATTTGGCAGTTTTGTGATGGATTTGCCGTCGTCAAACATACAAACAGCAGAGGCACAAAATACCACCACTCGATTGCTTTTCTTAACGTGGATTCACAAAGAGGCGTTTATCGAGATGACAATTAAAATCCATTCAATTTTTTCCCCCGTACCTTCTGATAATGCATGATAATTCAAGACAAAACAGTGGCAGCAGTAGCTGACGAACGAGTTATTGCATCGGTGATACACAATCCCGTGCTACACATTACAATCTCAAAATATTACACGTAGCTTTGGTCGTGAAAGTACTCAGAAGCTTCTTAAGTACCGTGAGTGACAACTCTCGAAATAATAATTTTTTGATGAAGCATTATACGTTGAATGTATTGTAAACATCGAGGAAATGTAAAAATTATGTGAGAGAGAAAAAAAAGAACTACTATAGTGTAAACAACTAAATCTATCTGATCGTTATGCATTTTGGTAAAATAATTTTTTTTTTTAAAAAAAGAAACTGATCTCACCTCGCTCGAGCGTAACGGGGTGATAATCGAATCAAGCCGGTATCACAGGTTTTGCGAAGATAGCCAATTATTCACGTAATCGACTTAATCCATACAGCAAAAAGCTTGACACGCGAGAGGCTCGCTTCGAGCGCTTTGTAAACTCGGCGCAAAAAGTGTCTAAAATGATATCGATACTCGTCTCGCGCTTTACAAAAAAGAACCACGAGCGCCAATGCAACTTTGGCTCTATACGTGTATAAAAAGAAAAAACAACAACGATTCGTTTACATATTGCACAGGGACAATCCAAATTTTTTCCTCCATCTTCTCTGTTTGTGTTTGTGTGTGTGAGAGTGTATTTACAAAATTAGTTTTACTCGCTAATAAATGAGCCGTGGTATGGAAAAATGCAAAAATTCAACGGCTAAAAACGATGTGTCGGAGAAGAGAGAAGCCAGAGCCTGTTGTTGTACAAAACAACTCTCTCGACCGGTCAAAGCCGCGAAATCTGGACCGTAAATCAATGAATATACAAACAATAAAATATACATATATACGTGTGTGTGTGTGTGTGTGTGTGTGTGTGTGTGTGTGTGTGTGTGTGTGTGTGTGTTTGTGTAGAAGCGAGCTCGGGCCCGGGAAAGGGAAAGGAAAGTTTGGCGCTCGCGATTTGAAAAGTGTGGATCGACCGATCGACCGACCGATCGATCGGAAAGGATGAATAACCCGGATAAGTAGGCGAAACAATGGACAATATAATAAGGGTTGGGAAGAGAGTTGGACTAGTCGGAGCCGGCCGCGGCCGCTGCTGCTTTCCTGAGGTGCAGCTCCGACGCGGCGATGCTCTCGCCCTTGATGTAGTAGTCGGCCGCCTCGCGCCGCCTCACTCCTCCCGCCGACGACGTGGCTGGCTCGCCCTGTTGTATTGCCGCCGCCGCTGCGCCGTTCGACAATTTGCCGTTGCTCGCCGCCGCGACAGCCTCTGCTTCAGCTGCTGCCGCCGCTGCTTTCGCAGCTGGAAAATACAATCGTAGCTTCAGTCTTTTTTTCATTTTCCCGTCTTTCATCCGCCGACTGTACGTACAGCGACTGGAACGACGTACGTTCGCGCGGGAAATCAAAATCGCCCGAGTTTATTTCGTACTTTTTTTGTCGTTCGATTTGAAAATCACACGAATTCACGAAATCGAAGGGGATGAAATGTTTTTTTTTCCGCTCTTTCATAGAAAACAAAATAAAAAGTGCCTCGGTGAAATTTGTTTTTTTTTTTTTGCATATTCAGTCAATGTTTCGTTTTACCCATTATCTAAATATCATCATGTTTTCATACAAGAGTTTCAGTGGCGAATTGGAGCTGCCCACATCGCAAATGGTCTCCTGATAAGACATGTTATTTTTCTATGAAAAAGACGAGCAAAATAATTTTTATTACCAATTTGTAAGTTTTACGTAATTTTTCAATTGAATAGAAAAATCATATAAATTACAATAACATACGTATACATAAATTCGTTGTTTCAGCTCCTGATTCCACAAAAGAAAACTTCATAAAATTAAAACAGGGTGTAATTGGTTTGAAAAAACTATTTTCATAAAAATTTTGGTTTTAAATCAGACCAAATTAAGTCTAAAAAAAGTTTGTCATACTAATCCTTAGGGATCAGGCAGATCGCTGCGCGATTCTCCACGTATATACATGTATATATGTAACTCGTGGGAAAAGAAAAATGAGCTGTGTCGAAAAGTGAGATTGCATTGGAGCTGTATGCGAGTAATAATTGGTTAATAACAAGGCGTGCACCGTGAGACTAGACAGATATTGAAATTATCCTCCAATGCAGTTTGTTATTAAAAGTACTTGCTCTCTCGAAAAATCTCCCGATTCGCCTTTCCATTCTTTCAACATTCACGTACACTGATGATTTATAATAATTTCAATCATCGTTCGGCATAACTTTATCTATATCTTTCCTCATTCTCACATGACTCGTCGAAAATCGGAGTAACCCGCGAATTTTAACTATTAAGCCGAATGCGGTTTTAACATTTAATTTTATATATACATCGGGTTCCAGCCGATTCAAGCGTATAGGATATTTTGTAAATGAGGTACTTATCAACTGGATCGCTTATATAAAATTCGTTCTTTCAAGTAGTAATAGCCGAGTTCAAACGGCCAAATGAGTAAAGCAACGCTGACCAAGAAATCCGTTCAATTTTATACTTGATATTTAGCTTCACCTAGTTCCTTACACATATACATGTCCGAGGCCTGAATTAATAAGTACAATATACACGGAAGTAGGAATGTAGGTGACGTCTCAATTCTTCCATAAAATCTATGAAATTCAGGCAAATCGTATGAGAGTCAAAAGATGTTATCATTCTCGCTCTCCTGCGTGGATGACTCGAGAGTAAACGCAGACTCTTTCACATGATTCAAACCTGCGCGAAAAGCTGATTCACCATTAAATCTACGTATTATTCAAACTAAGTGAGCGAATTCCCGAGTGTACTTTGGCATTGAGAAGCGCGTTTTTCGTGGAACATCAAAGACATTTCGAAGGAATTTAATTGACTGGTTACATTATATGCCTTAGACCAAGTGCAGGAAGCATAGTAATTGCAAAATAAAAGGGAATAAAATATATCTGATCGCAAAAATACTCTGAAACTATTTCATTTATTTCAAAGTAAGCAGTCGAACGAGTGGATGGATTTTGAAGATTTTGGTAGCGACCAGAATATTAAATGCATATCAAGTAGGAAATAAGTTGCGATCACGGGCAGTTGTGACCTTATGACAAGCGACCGACGCTTTCTCTTCTATTCCAACTTACTTTTGTCAATGAAATATGCATACACGGACTTACATACAAAAAGTTGTCAAACAATATTGCCTGAATAACATGAATAATTGATTGAAACTGCAAAAATGAACGTATATTCGCGACAACTCGGCTATCGCAATCATACCAACAGGATTAACTTCCAATGCCTTTATCGATCAAAGGTCAAAGGGATAACATAAACTGCAATTGTCAAGACCTCATCAGTAATTCCCGACAGTTGTTAATTCTCAATTATCCCGTCAAATTGTCAATACGTATCCAAAGTTAATTCGGTTGACGATTACGTTAGTTGAATTGCCGCGTGCGAATGCTTTTGCAGATCGAATCGATGGTACTGGTGTTGTTTGGGCAATGCTGTTAATTTTTCATAGCTTTCACAGCCCATCCCCGTTTGTTTCAACCCTCCCCCCCTCCGAATAAAGTTGAGAATCGAAGCGAAGCATTGCGACGATTATTCGCAAGAGGCATATTTGGGTTGCGGCTCGAGGCCTTGGAGTTGAGGCTCACCTGCGGCCTTCTTTTTCTGGGCGTAGCTCTGCTGGTAGAACTCGTTGAAGAGGAAGAAGAACATGACGGCGTGCATGCCGATCCACCAGACGAACGCCTTGGGGTAGTTGCAGTCGATGAAGAGCAGCTGGAACGCGTGGACCATTATCGCGACGAACTGGAGCATCTGGAAGGCGGTGAGGTACTTCTTCCACCAGAGGTACGGCTGCATACGGGGGCCCAGCGCCGCCAGCAGGTAGTACGTGTACATCACGATGTGCACGAACGTGTTGAGCAGCCCGAAAAACGTCGAGTGACCACCTGCGCACATACACACACGCGCGCATTACTACAAGCACTTGGAACATTTGAATTTTTCCACCTCGCCCATCAAATCATCCGATTTACCGAATGCTTGACTTTTTTCCATTGAAACTATAGTCACCGCCTCCGCCTAATGAAATCGTATTCACGAGCGAGATTTTAAATTGGGTGAGTTCACGTTCAATAGGCAAGTCAGAAGCACGAGGTGCTCATTTGTCTATCGATTTTTCAAAATTTATTTGACAAAACTTTGAAATGAATAAGCCCGTGCGCGAGACATCGTTTGCGTGTTGACATTTGTCACAAATACAACGAGAAACTTGCAGCTTTTTCCATTGCATAATTGCGAATAGTTGGTGCAAGAATAGTGATGATGTCGTTTTTTTTTACTTTTCGATTCAATTCAAATTCGAGCGAGCAGATAAGAAACCATGTGATACATACATAAAAAACGTAGAATCTTTGAAAAATTATAACTCGAATGAAAATGAACGAGAAAACGACCTGATTGTTTCGCGAGCGTTATTGTTGCGAGCAGAAAAAGCCGGACTTACCCGGTGTGAACTTGACGCCGAACCAGACGGACATGGGCATACAACCATGATGTATGACGTGAAGCGTAGACACGTGATCGTTCTTCTTTCGCAGCACGAAGAATATCTGTTCGCGTGGACAAAGAAAAAAAAGTTTAGTTTGACAAAGATATATCGGGTTGTGGCAGGCAGAAGAGAGATAGAGCAATCGCAACGAAGAGTCGCTTTGCGCGAACCTACCGTGTCCATGAACTCCGTGAATTTTGAAAAGTAGTACCACCAGCTAGCGTGGACCATCTGCAGGGTTTGGACCGGGGTTGCAAATAAACATCGATTAGTACACAGTGACGATGGATAGATCATATTTTTTTTTTTTTTCGAGTAAAATCGAGAGAGAACGCAGCATCAGTTGGAGGCTATCTCAATACAAGTGAACGAGCGAGAAACAACGTACCAGCGGTGGTCGGAGAGAGAAAGAGAGAGACAACTGATTATTCCATACTGATCTTGCGTTCGCTTCGTAGTTACAATCCGGTAAGACAAGTGTGTATCTCTATATAATTGTAAATAATATAATGTGTCAACGTCACGAACTGTTGTACTTTGTATGTTCTTGTATGTTGTGTAAGTAACTTGGCTAGTCCGACTTATTCGCTCGGCTACAAAAACTCAATCTCATCCCGTATATATTATCCAACGATATGCCACTCGTCGAATCACGCTCTGACAAATTGAAAATGTGTGAGAGAGAAAAAAAAATACGGAAGCTACAGACGGATGATTTGCGACAGAATTAAATTGTCACAAAGAAGACATCGAGAGCGAATCAGCATATCCGTACGCACGCGTTACGCGCAAAGCGCCATTTGCAAGAAGCTAATCCATATTCAATTCAGCGTCAGACGCGTATTATCTTTTTTTTCTTTCAATCCTCGCAAGTCGCCGAGCGAAATAATCAAACAGCCTCACAGTGCGGTACAGGGTACGTATATATATCCACATGTATGTATGTATATGACATGTAATGTTGGAGTAGTTCTGTGTAGTTGGTGCGCGCGTTTAATCGATAATGACGAGATGAGTGAAATGTATGTGCACGCGTGTGTGGGTGAATGAAGTGCTGCTGTACACTTGGTTACTCTTACGCCCTACGTTACAATTGCACAGGCCAAAATCATAATTCGCGCTCTCGTTACACACACACACACACCGAACATGAGTATATGAGATACTAGACAGCAGATTGTACCCATGAATGACCGCGAGCGATTACCAAATGATTACTATCCACCGACTTACCCGTAGACGCGCTAATTCCGCATTTACTTTATTAAATACAAAATATTTGCTTTTGATTGAATAATTACACGTTTTTTAAATACTCCATTACAAATACACATAAAATAAAATAAAATAATTCTCTCAAATACTTTTATTTGAAATACATGTATTTAAATATATGCGATTGAAATACGCATAATGCAAGTTTTCAATATTTAATTACTGCCCATCGGTGCCCATACAACAAATGCAAAACTCCGGTCGAGCACGAGATCGGCCGATTCAAAGTTTCCCCGACTCGCTCGACTCGTCCGTTGCATCCCTATTCATTTTAACCCAATTCGTTTTATCCGTTGAATCCGAATTACACGAAAATCAGTCTCGGCCCCTCGAAACGACGCAGTTTTGAATTCAATGCAACTAAAAAGCGACGTTCATTTGGAGGAACCTGCATGTCTATTCGATCGCTTCAATCAATCGCGTCTACTTTAGTTAGCCCGGTGCGATTATCCACTCGCGGCCGAGTGCAGTTTGACATGTGCGATTGGGCCCGCAGGTATATAAACGAGCGGGCAAACCGGATACCGTTTAACCGTATTGGGCCAAAATCGCAAGCGCGGCGCTCGTTAATCGCCGATCTATATGTATTATGTACACACGCACACACGGTAGTTCCCGGCTCTCGGGTTTTTCAACCTGTTCGGCTCGCTCGATTCATCATTAACGTCATTACTTCGTTCGCCGGCTTTCACGCGATTCATTGCCGACTCGTTTTGATTCATAGTCGAGGCTGCTGCTAGATCGGTAAACCCCCAGTTTCACGTGAATACGACACGTTTCATTTACAATCTACGTACGCATCAATTTATGTTTCTATTTTTATTTTTTGCAAGTACGTTGAAGGCAGAGATGGGCATCGATTTGCATTAAATGCGCAACAATACCGTATGCTTTATTCGTTTTTACCGTTTTTAAATACAGGTAAATACGCATGTAAAATAAAGTGTATTATCAGTATTTTCAAATAGATGTACTCGAGTGCGTGTAATGATTTTTCTGCGAAATACTTGTATTTAATTGCTGACCGCCGCTGACGGTATTGCACGAGAAATAATCGACGTGACGCTCATCAAAAGTGAGTTTGGTTACGCGCGCGTTTGTTTGCGTCGGCCGAGCGGCACGCGCTAATAGGATAAAGTGGATTGCATCGGTTGCAGCAGCTCGTGACGATTTATGATGCGTGTACTTATCACTTGCTCGCGGATTCGACAGATCTAACGCGTTGGTAATACCATTATTTTGAGCTCAACCAAGACCGACTGGCCGTATTCTATATACCTGCTTACTACCGAAAATCAACTTGTGTACGTAATCTATACTAATTGTTTCGATGAGTGCAATTGGTACATGAGTGACTTATCGATCAGTAGTGAATGCTCGTTAGTAGTGGGTGCGATAAAATAAATGGAAAATCAATAAGAATCGTCCAATATTCTAGTCTTTCTTCATCATTTCCATTATGTATGTGTATGGATTTGTTAGGCGTGTACTATGAAATTGATTTGTTATGATCCTACTCCCAAAGTTTGATTACAAAATTCATTTGTAAAGGATATACTGTGCGAATGCGGATAAATTCAACGGCAAAAGAAATTGTAGTTAAGTATAGCATCAAATTATAGTTGAGAAGATGAGTGCTAAGTGTTATGATGCCCGGCGCGCCAACAGTGTGTTATGCAGTGTTTATATATATATATATATATAATATATATATATATATATGCAGTATTACAGAGTGTTATATCAGGTGATCGAGGAATCTTCCGCGCGACCAGAGGAAAAAATCTAATCGAGCATAAATACAATTACGCGTGCGGAGACAATTTGTTCTTCTGGAGTCGCGCGTGACTGAGTGAATCCACGGAAAGGAAACATTTTGCAAATTTCAAAATAGTCCTTACAGATTGGCTCGCCAATGTTTCGTAAACTGTTCCAACTGTTGTGGATTTTGTTGAGCTCGATAGAAACGTTAACTGATGAATCACTGCATAAATCAACTACTTGACTGCCAGCCAAGAACTCATCGCACGGAGAAAAATCTGATTATGAGAGTTGAGTCTACTGTTTCGACGAGGTAAAGAAAAACATAGTAGCCGTTGCTGTACTTTATTAGTCAAACTACTTTATCACCCGTAAAGCTTGCTTATATTTCACACTGCAATTTGACAGTATCATCGATTATTGTAATCTTCACTTCAGCAGCTTTCACTATAATTCTAGTTAATTATACATCAATTGCTTACGAAACGTTATTCAATTATTTGTGACATAATAAATTCCAAATCTAGTGGGTTCATCAATTCAATTACTTCATTGTACACTGTACCAGAGAAAAAGCAAATTACAGTACAATACATTCTGAGCGTAGAATGTGCGTATATTATTTTTTTTTTTTTACAGTATAGTGTGATTTTCACAGCAAAGTTGAACAAGTTGCCTATCCGCGACGATATTTGTACTGCAAGAAATTTGTAGTAAAAACGTAGTAACCATCAGTGCAATATTTTTCTTTCAGAGCGACAAAATTTGTACCGAGCGCGATTGGTCACGTGAACACGTCGTCTGAAACTACGCCTGTCTCAGCTAGTATAGATACAATTTTGCCAAAATGTTTCTTGTCCGTGTATTCCGTGTTGAGACAATACAAGAGAGAAAGAGAGAGAGAGAGAGAGAGAGAGAGAGAGAGAGAGAGAGAGAGAGAGAGAGAGAGAGAAAGTATATATGTATATATATATCTATGTATGTATATGTACAGATGTTAATGAGGCAGCAGTCAAGTTAACCCACCCGTAATACTTCGGGCCGATCGCTGTAGTCTACCGGTTGACACCTTAGAGAATATTCCCCCGTCAGCCATCCGGACATTCCTATCTGCAACCACAACCGCCCAAAGGCCATCCAACCGAAATTAGCCCATTGAACATACACACATTTATAAAAGTAATATTCAACAATTGATCATTGTCGTGTAAGCTCATCATCAGCCACATCAGAGAGTCGAGCTTGGCGCCACCCACCAAAGCATGCACGGCTCGTGTATATGCGTCCGCATCTGCTCGACAATTCCAACTAGATGCGCAAAAAATTGACGAGAAAAAATTGTAATCCTTTGTCGTCATAAGACCCACGTTATAAGCATAAATTGGCAGTTTGCGTGGAAATTTGCTGGACAATGGAAAACATATTTATTCTTGACGTACAACCGGCTGGGAAATCAGTATTCTCGCAGAGACTTGCAGTGGAAAAATTACGGAGAAGAAAAAAAGTCGAAGAATAGTAAGCGAAAAATTTTAGAATTAATTCGAATCGGGTTTGATTCGAGCGCTACGCAAGAACATTAGTTACCAAGTTCTTCTAGTTGCAGAGAGATAGAGAGAGAGAGAGAGAGAGAGAGAGAGAGAGAAGGGGACAGAAACAGCAGCAAGCTATAATTTTGAAAGACGTCAACACGAATCTCGTGCGTTGATTCTATTATCATCACTCAATTATCTCATTTTTTTCACTTTCAATTCGTTTTTGCTCGATCAATTACTCCTCGCATTAGAGGCAATGATCATCGAGTGCAATGCATACATATGCGCGACTAATAGAAAAGGTAAATTTGTCTTTAATTATCTGATAGAAAAACTTGGAAATATCCAAAGTCATTGTATCATTAAATAGTATATCTCACTCTTCACGTAATGTTTCCCTCGCAATTCCACTATTCCGACACTTTTTCACTTGGCTCATTGTCTTAATGACTTTCCATTACGTTAAATTCCACAAGGGCGAAGCACAATGTGATGATTGTCTTTTATGTTTCCCGAAAGGAAGTTACGTGATCGATAATGGGGCAATGCGTGTGTCGAGTGAAATTATTCGATGCGGCCGATATACATATAAAGGGAAAAGATTTTTCAGTATATATACATATTCCTCGAGCAATGCACTCCGACTCTCATTGCATATGAATTTTTGGCCCTGCCTTTGTTCGGCAAATATTGATCCCAGCAGTTTTTTTCTCATTTATTCTCAAAGGAACAAAGCGGAATAATGCGCTAAGAATAAATCGTCTGGAAAAATCTGTTTCCACTACGTCTACACAGTTCTACAAATACAAGAATTACGGCTAGCAGAAATGGCAGTTCAAACTCAACAGAAATATACATACATCTACAGGCCTATCCCTTCTGCCAATAGTTTTGATACACTACAATAAACTTAATTGATCATTAGTATTCTCTCGCGAGACTCGGCGCAAGGCTACGTGTTAAAATAGAACGAATATTCGTATCTCGAAAGCTCGTAAATTTTATGCAAATTCCCAAGGCTCAATGGGTCGCGAGACGAGGGCAATTTTCTGATAAAAACTTTCCCGGGCGTAATTTGCACGAGAGCATAATTTTCATTTTTCCACGTTCCGTCACGCGAAACTGCGATCGATATTATAAATACACGTGTCTGTGTATACCTGCATCGCGACTATAGTCTATAGAGCCATTGAATTCGACAGGATATTTCGGAGACATGATAACGTCTCTCCTCTCTCAATGCTTCCACGAGTGTCGAGAAAATCGCGGGAAAAATCAAACGAGCGAAGAAAACTGTCGGATCTTTCGTTAGTTTTTTTTTTTCAATGATTTCGAAATGAAAGATCGCACGAATGGGGAGGAAAAATGTGTTAAGTGATACAGCAAGGGGAAAAGCGTATATTTAATCGAAGAGTGAGTTGATCTACTTATATATACATATATGTATGTATAAGCCGAGAGACGAATGGCGTATTATACAGTGCGCCACCCATTGGTCAGAGAAGAAGATGGAAAAAAAAACTGGTAGAGTCGGCAAGCCGACGCTGATCAGGTCGAGGCAGATACAAATGTGAAAAAAATCGCAGAGCAAAGTAGAGCGAGGCAGATGGAATATATGCGCGTCCTGTTGGTGTCTGCAGTCCGGTAAATTTAAAGCTAAAATCGTTGGGTCGCAGTACAATATGCGTACACATGCGTATGTACAACTGGGCAACATAATCAACGTAGTTGGTCGTCAGGTCGTCTTTGCAACTTCAGCTTCGGTCTGCAATAGAAAAGTGGAAAGTTTGCGTGGGGCGACTCACCCTTACGGCCGACCGACTGGCGGAATAGTCTACCGGTTGGCAGCGGAAGCTATACTCGCCCCACCAGCCACCCATCAGGCACTGCGTGTTTTTCACATATAACCATTAAACATCTTACCAAATTCACCCTATATATTTACAATTTCTTATTCCCTCATAAACCGCGTGCGCTGCACGCATTTGGTCACCCCGAAGCTATGTTCTAGCACGAAATCAAGAAACACAACATTTGAAAGTGTCTCTACCGAGTCTTAATCTGAAATTAGTTGAAAAATACGCTATCCAGCGGTGAAAATTGTACAACTGTGATGAATAACACTCAAAAGTAAGTAAAATACCCACTCTTTTCACCGAGTACTAATACACGCCAAATATACGATTCTTTGATTCAAGTATTTACTTGTATGTAATTTAAGATGTAACAAATTCTAATACGACCCAAATACTATAATAGGTCATCTTACATATCAATCCACTTATTCTGTACATAATTTCATTTTTGGCACAAAAGAAAAAGTTAGTCATGTGATGCTATAAAATTGCAATACTAGAATCCAATGTGTAAATTTATACTGAACATCGGAGACATCGGAGAAATGCATTTTACCACTTCCAGTAATTTTTACTTCAATTGAGTACAAAACTTACTGAAACTAAAGAGATTTGGCTTTTTCGTACTCATTACAAGAAAATTAGATGTTAAGTACAGTAACACTTTCAAGAAATCATGTTTGGCGTATGAAAAGTGAAATATAACTGATTGAATTATTCACGACTTTTATGAAGAGGAACGAAAAAGTTAACTATTCAATCAAGTTACTATTCAGTGTTCAACAACTATACAATTTTCACTAATGATCCGTTGTAAATATTCACTCGACTAGACCGTGATTTCAAAGTAAGATTTTAAATTTATAAAGAATTGTTGTTTCGATTAGAACATAGCTCGAGTACCAAATCTTTCGCAAATTAATTGTTCACCATATCATATAGCTGATATACAAGAAAACTTACTAATGACAATAGTCGACGAATTAGTAGAAAAAAAATAATTTCTGAAAAACTGAAAAACAATGTTGCTACAAGATAAAGACTTACATAGGGCCGATTCAACTATAGAAGTCGATTGGCTACAATACATCGTACATAGCTTCGTCCCACTTTTAACCTGTTACTATTATCATCATCATCATCGCACCATCGTATCATCATAAGAATATATAAATATATATTTACACTACAGGAGTAGTTCAACAATGAGGAAGAAAGTCTCATAATTACAGGCTATACATATATAAGACCATAGAAAGGTATACAACTGTAAAATAATCGAGTAAGTATATATAGATATGAGGCTTTGTGCATGAATCAATAGTTGAGAAAGATAGTTGAAAAGAAGCGTGTGTTACCTCGTAGAAGAGCCACGCGGAGAATATGACCTGGAAGAGGTTGTACACAATGAGGACATTCTTGAGCTGGAAGGGCTTGCGGTTCTCCATCAGTTTTGGTCCCAGTACTTTTACTAAATACACGTAGCTCAGGCAGATTAATAGCGTCGGGAACGGCGAACTCATTAGGAACCAATTTGTTGTCCGCTGGTCTGCAAAAATAAATGAACAATTTTTCACCCTTTACGTCACATCGAATCACTCTCATATTGTACTTCGCAGCTCCAGAGGGACTCACTAGATGACTAAGCTCTTCCAGAATTATTTTGGAGTCGACATAATTTATGGCGCAGATGAAAAGAATATATATATTTCTCATATCAATCATTCATTTGATCCAACAAAATTCTAAACTGTACGGGCCATACATATATTTCGTCTGTTTGGTTGTTATAGAGTGTGGAGAGAATAAATTATTCAACATATCATTTAAGTGCGGATATAAGATGAATAAGATTGTTTCGGTTCGTATTTAGAAAAATTGATAATTCATACGGCTATTTTTAATTTTATCTCACGCGCCGGGAGGGCACAAGTGAATATTGAATATTTATTGTGCGACACACGTATACACGTGTGACCAAATTAATAATCATGATATTATACTTCGAGTGTGGATTGTCATCCGCTATATGTATATTCATTCAAGCATAGTGCCGCGCTTTCTTTTCAATCGGCGCATTATACTCGCGGTTGGCGATTAAACACGCGGCGGCTGAAATATCTTGAATTTTGAAAAGCTCTTCCCACGGCTTTTTTGCCGATCAATCATTTTGAATGCTCATGAATAAACGAACTCATTCAATGTCTGCCGCAGTTGAAACAAAAATTCTCGTTTCATTATAGAGTCGGCGTTGGATTTTGCACTGGTGCGTATTATGGCGAGCAGAACAAGTGTTCGTCGGTGAGGAAATTGATAACGCATGTCCACGTATGTGTAAACAGTGCACTGGAAGAAGGCGTCGAACGAGTATGAATAAGTTATGTCGTGCATAAAAACTACAATCAAAGTTATGATAGATAATTAATTGCCGCATTCGCATCGAAATACTCGTGGAACAACTGTACCAACATTTTTTTTTATCTCGCTCTCACTTGTAACATATCTAATCTTTAATACGGATGATTTGCGACTACGACACTTTAATATCACTCTCGAGCTAATCGTTTTTTTTTTGTGTCTCCCAATCTCATCTGCTACGCAGCTGCTATCATCGGCCAAAGTCTATTTCGGGCGTAATTCAAATCTCGAGATAACAATTAAGCTGCAGAGGGGAAAAAAGCAATAACACTGAAGATTAGAGCACACAACTCGATGATCTATGAAAAGTTGTACGCTTTGATTGGGATCAACTGTTTAACGAGTAATTGTAAGTGTTAATCCAAACATTTACTCGGGGCAACTCGTGTACATATCCGTGACTTTCCTTGGATAATCAACTATGCAAATTGGAGCACTAACAATAAACGTCACACGCAGCTTCGGAAGCTGCTGCACTTGCGTGCGTATGTATACCCGCAGCTCGAAATCATAAGCGAAGTTGAAAATCAGGAGGGGCGATTTAGTAAAAGTGAACTGCCGCTTGAGGGAAAATTAAGGGACAAACTGTTTTGTCATATGGAGGAGAATCGCCCGAGTAAAATCTACTTGGTCATATTGTATGATGAAAAATAGGAGTTTCAACATATTTCCTTCGTAAAGAAAATAAATCCATTGTGAAATATTTGAATTAATATTTAATCATGACAAAATTAACTGGACTTTTCGACTATACTCGATATACTTATTCCAACTATATTACTCATGATTTGAGGGAAATTGACAAATTCCATAGCAAATTTGACCGCATTTTCAGTAAAACTAACCATATTTTTACTAAAGTTTCTAATAAATTGAAAATTTGTTGCATTTTCAACATATCGAAGATACAAGAAGCTTTCTATTATCATTCAGAAATGGAAAATTTTTTTGTAGTTCTGAAGCTCTACAAAACGGTTGGTCAAAATGGACATCCACAATTAATCGGAGTGATAAACTCTCTCGAATACCATGAACAATATTTCTTGTACATTTTGAAATACAAGAGAAAATATGTTATTGCGATATCTTGATGATTACATATCGGCGGCCCTAAGGAAGACAAGCACGTGTCAGTTTCTCAGGCGGAAAACTCGAAATGTGCTGTGTAACTAATCGTACTCAAGGGTGGACACAACTTCTGGGAAATCAATTACGATGAAACTTAACAATATTTTCACATTCAAAATAACAATATGTCAGATAAATATACTGTAACCGATACCTTAAATAGACTGAAACATATTTATAATTGATAGAAGGGACCAGCATATGTTTGTGTAGGTGTGCAGCTGTGACTGTCGAGATTCGCAGCTGATAATTGATGGAATGGATGGGCCAGACGAGCCAATGTGTATCCGGATATGCATAGCTGGTGTGTAATGCCCATTATACCACACGCTGATTATCCCGTGACGTTAGACGTTTATCCTCGATAATTCATGACGTGCAACTTGAGTTTAATTTCTGAGATTTACCCGTGACTCTGTGCCCAGACGCTCGTGACGTTTCAACGAGATTTCGTCACGAGTACTACTTAATAATCGTGACTTGTACAACACGTTTATACATTATGTATCAGATTGAATTGATTACATTACTTTAGATGTATTGATAAAAATTGATCAAATCGCGCACAACGCGTTTTTCGTTACGGCAATTATCTTTTTTAGCATATTTGCTTACATGCATTTATTATTCTTTGAGAGAATACACTATTCTATTAAAAAGTAAAACTTCTTTCCCGATAACCTTGGTTTAATTAGATATGGATGACAATAAGCTGATTGATTTTATTCTCCTGTATGGCTGCAAATTTCTCCGTGCTTTCTATAAACGATGTTTGAACTATGAAGAAACTATTGCTCTAATATGTGGTGTACATACTATTTTCAAATTATGAGTAAACTAAAAGATGATTCTAAAGTATACTCTAAACAAATTAAAACATGAATCGAAGAACATATGAATGATGGTACAGAGTTGAATGTAATCGCTAATATCTCGTATCGTAATCAGCATAGAATGAAGTATTTGATTTTTTCCTTTTCAAATCAAACGTCAAAATCTTGGAGATCTGAATTTTCAATTAAGACTATCCCAACTTGTTTTTTTTTCTAAGGTATTTTCAAAAGATATGCAGATCTATATAATTCTTGAGAAGATTAGTTTTTTTTTTTAACAACCATAACTTTATTCGAAATAATACAAATCAACCGTATGGGCGATCATTTTGAAGGTAAGTGGAGGTTGTAAAAGAAAAAACAAAACAGTAATCCACTAACTATTCCGATTCAGGCGGTAGAGTATAATTTTTCTCTTCTGGGTATCTCGGATTTTGGACTGAAACTTGCAGCAGGTGATTCATCAGCGAACGGTTCGATTCCCCGGAAATATTCTGTCATCTCCCCATACAAACAATGTTTATCAATGCGTAAATGACTGGTTTTTACATATGTATAGATATACATTATTCGGTGATCGCGCATCGGACAAGCGATTCTCACGGTTAACCCACGTGGGACAAATCCAAAAGTTAGCTGACAAATGAGTGGAAACATCATTAATTTTGGACAACAAAAACTGGCCTCAAAAAGTTTCACTGGAAATGAAACTGCCCGAATCCCAAATGGCAGCTGCCGGTCAGTGTGTCAAATCGAAATAGTATATTATGCAACTAGTGCGTGGAATCGTATTTCACGAGTTGCATATGATATTTTATGATCACGTATAACATAAAATGATTTATAAAAATCTCGAGAATTATTAAGAAGAACGTTATACTTGTTGAGCATTTTACGAGGAAGAGGACGTTTGAATAGTAATTAGTGTCGAGTGCGAACAATCAAGCCACTCCGACTCGGGATGAATCTGAAAAGTCGCACATTCGGATTCATAGAAGTACAATGTAATTATTCGAACTGCAGAGCTAGCTGTAGTCATAGACAATTTCAAGTGTATCTGCCTGTGTGTGGGGGAGGGGGGGTACTGCAGTGCAATCATTTCCGCGTAAGTGATAACGTAAGTGCGAGAGAAAAACGAGTTTGCGAGTTCGAGACGAAGGAAGGGTGCGCGGATTCGCCCAAGAAATGTATATATGCCGGACATATTTGTCAATTAAACGTGCCTGTATCTCGCGGCCAGTTCGCTAATAGCCGAATTTATTTCATATTCTACACACATGGGCAATGCTGTCGACACACATATATATATAATATCATCATACGTGACTCGTGTTGCTTCAAATTGATTTCTCTCTCATGTCTCACCAGGAGCTGCCACTTTAGGATTTGGGTAGCACCGTTCCCGCTGAAACTTTTGAACCTCGTTTTGCAGTAACTCAAATATGACGTGGGATATTCGCCGAGTCATTCAGCCCAACAGAAACACTGCCACGTCTTTGTACAAACAGTGCGTATATTTTCACATACGTACATTGAACGAGCGTTTAAAAAATCTTGACCAACGACTTCAGGTATATCATCACCAGTTTGGGTTGATCAACAAAACTGTCCGCTGAAGGTTTCGGTCGCGAATCGGACGTACCCAAATGTGAGTTATACTAGACATAGATAAGGCATAGAGAACTACGTCTTTCGATTTTGCCTTGATTATGCCTAAATTATGTCTGGGTTATTATGTCTACAAGCGTTGACCTCACCATACTATCCGAACCTCAAAGCCTGTAAAGTTATGTTAGAACTCCTTCGAGATTGTAAGCTACAAATATAAATGTATTATCGTGAAACTCTTTTGTAGACGCTGAATAGCACTAGTTTGCTCAAAAGTGTCTATTAATAAATAAATGAAAAAAAAATTGTCTAGGTTATGTCAGTCCATTTCTAGGCTCAATTTTCTAGGCATAATTTATGCATGATTTTATTACTTGGGTGTTGGTGAATATATAATACGCATCGATCGCTGCAGAATTGGTCAGCTCGCGCGAGTCCGTGTCCGAGTGCGAAGGAATGTCGAGAGTTGAATGTGCGCTCGCATCATCGAGAGTAATTATTGACTTTGGTTTGACGCGCGAAGTGTAATTATGCTATGGCCGCGTCGATTCACTTGTTGATTAAGCGGCTTTTTTCCCCTCAAACCTACAGATGAGTTTGAAAGTGAGGATTCCGCGATGTCATGCATCTGCGGATCATCATACACGATCCATTTTCTTCCGTTTCCCGTGTGCGTGTGTGTTTGATCGGCGTGATGATTAGTCGGATAACCAACAACACGACAATCGACCAATTTGATGAGCTGTCCTTTCACTTGATATACATGTATATTTAATTTTTTTTCCTATTCACCTCTTTACCAACGCTTTTAGCACTCATGCTATGGGTGGTCTACGCACGTGCTATACTGATGCTATCGATTGCACGACACGACTTTGACGTCCGCATATTTTCAAACAATATTGCCGCTGCAAAGTTATCGTTCAGAGGACGGGAAATTCAGTACACTAGCTTCAAAGAAAAGGTTCCTCGTCTTTGTTGAGCCATCATCATTTTGTGATTTTTAATCACTAGGCCAAGTGCGTATACAGCTCCCGTATAATCTTTAATCCTTACGGTGAAAAAACACGGTACGAAAGTAGCTGAGTGGAACGACAACGATATTTTCACTGAAATACAATTGGTAACATTACCATCACTCGAGTTCCATGAGATAATTCACAGCCTCGTAAATGATTGTTATCGAAACGCATGGAACTCGAGCGGTAACACTACCACCAGTACCATAACATTGAAAACGTCATTGCCGTCCACCCAAGTTCCACTCCGTCGCAGCTTCATACGTACAGCAGTTTTTCACCGCAAGGATTCAAGAGAGTACGCGTGGCACACTCGGTATTGGGTGTTGAATACACACGCGCGCGCACGTCCGCGAGCGCGACACGCTGCAACTTTCACTGTACACATGCAACTCGTAGACGAATCTGATGGCCCGCGCGCCAGCCAACCAACGGGGGAAAGGGAGGAGGGGATCTCGTGTGCGCGCGACCCGTTTGACGCGTCCTTGATCGAGAACTTGCGCGCCCTGAATATCAATGCCCCTCCCCCTCGCCCCTCCCCACGCGCGCTCCATTATCTTGTGATATATGTCGACCGGCTGCGACCACTGCTGCCCCCCCAGAAGACTCACACGAGCCGAATTCGATTGGAATCGGTGATGAGCGAAACGAATTGGAAAAAATCGATTCGCGAATCAATCGATCAATAGGATCGGAGAATTTGTGAGTCAAAAATATTTGGTATCCGTTGGAAAAAGTTGCAACATGGAAGCGTTGTTTCTCCGTGGGGAATTTATCTGAGGGTTCCCCGATATTTAACCAATTCCACAAATCTATGTCATATTTTTTCAAAAATGTTTATTTACAGTTGGTCGAACGTTCTAATTTACCGCTGAGATAATTAATCGTTAACCCGCGGGTATTATTGATCGAATATATATCTCAGCGAGAAATTGAATCGCGTTAGGTTGAATGGTTATTGAGCTATCCAAAAAGCATTTCGCAAAGTTTCATCGTGATTGCGGCCACCCGAAGTTGGCAACATCTCCTAGTTAGTCACTGTTACAAAATGTTATAATGCGTGAAAATTTGTAATTATCCGTGTTGAAATCAATGAATCAAGAGCGTGAAATTGGGCATGATTATGATACATTTACATATTTTTCCACTAAAGTATTTTAACCTGGGTCGTATTTTTTTTTTTTTTCAAAATATATAAACATTGGAAGATTCATCGTTAAGGTAAGGGCAGCCAATGTGGCCCTTGAGGCACTTTTTTCAGATTTCGCATTCCTGCTGCTTTTTGACAATACTGGATCTGAGCCGTCGTGTTGTATTATTGAAACATTTTCCCTCCCTTCCTAGTTCATTTACCATTCAAAAACCACTTTTTCACAACTCTTTCAACTTTTACTCCCTACTTTTTTCCAGCTCCGTTTCTCATTTCCCACTACTAACTAAATTACAATAAATAAGTTTAATCAATTTTATTTCTTTACTTGCGATTACTCCATCTTACGTAAGAACATTTTGCATTTCTCGATTGATCACGTCACTTCAAACTATTTTCTATCTTGAGCTGAAAATCCGCTCTTTGTCGCCGATGCAATGAAAGTGAGTTGCCGATATGTGCCTCTCATGCGCGGCTAATCATTTGTGCAAATTCTCGGCAATATTCACAATTGCCATGAATTATTAATAGATATAGATGCGAAAATATGAATGCAAAACGATTCTTGATACTTAGTGAAGATATTCCAATTGATGAAAGTAAGCCTGTACCGGGACACCTACAACAGGGTTGAATTATACGGTGAGCAAACAATTTCAAAATGGTCGATTTGAGTGAGTTGTTTGGTTAATTGACTGATTTGAATGAGTTGAAATCAAAAAAATTATTTTCGATAGTTGTCTTAAACGCCGTTAGCAAATTTGGGAAAAACTTTCAGGAAGGGCACATTGGCTGCACCTACCTTAATTATTTCGTGAGTACTACTGGTTTCTAGGATAAAAAAAATCAGCGTACTGCTGTTTTTGTGCGAGAAAAAAAAGGAAAAGCTCGATAACGAAGTTATATCCATTCGAATTCGCGCTTATTCAAAGTTGATCGAACAAGCGGTCGAGGGAACAACGGTAAATGAAGTGGTGTTGAAACCGGGCGACCGGTACACGTTGAGATTGAGGAGCCACACTCGCTTGGAGCCGGTGTCAAGAGTTGCGCGTCTTTCTCGCGTCTGCGCGCGCATCTCGTGGGAAGCTAAACACTTTGTATTGTTCGCGAGCCGAACGAGAGGAAAGGCAAAGGTGAAAGAGTGACGAGTGTGACGCAACGGAAGCAGGGGGCTGATAATTGCGCAAGCCCAGCTGAGAGTACTTGCTTATGCGCACGCGCGCACGCACACGCGAACAAATGAAATCGCCCGTGTATATACATACATCGACATTACTCAAGTGCTATACAGCTCTTATACCCATACACTCGCACACGGACGCACTCGGAGGAATGTGCGTATTTTAAATCAAGTATAAATTTTATTCCGGTTTGCCCCAGATTAGTATATCAGTTAATAGGAGGTTCAACTAAATATATACAATAATATTGAATAATAAAATTTATACTTCTTATCCAATATGTTTAGCGCTGCCTAATATATTTTTAATCTGTGGTTATATACTCATAGCCCGTGATATACTGCACATGTGAACTGTTACGTGTCCAAGGGCAGTACGTCACACACATCTTTTGCGACTACTGCGACTATTCCGATCTGCCTGTGTACTGCCTCAATTTCAAGTTGATAATTTCGAGTTGATGAAACCACGGAATTATTTCTTCTAACAAGAAGAATATTTGAAACTACTTGCATGTTACAGTAAATTTTACCGAGTCGATTTTTTTCAGTGCACACACGTACGATGATGATCTCGGCTGTTGCCTGCTCTGTTGCCTCGATCCCCACTCCGAACAATGCGATTTCGGGAAAATTAATATTATGAACGATTGATCGGTCAAGCGGTGCAGTGGATTATTTTGAAAGCAATCGAGTCCGCGGGGGGAAGATATTCATCGCGTCGCGCAGCCGTTGTTATATCAAACGATTGCAGCCGAATTCAGCCGCGGCTAATCCAGGCCACGGTCAACGTGTGTGAGCAATCAAGTTGGATAAGCTACTTTATCCGTTCCAAAGTCCCAACGCAGCTGCATTCGTCGAGTGAACTTTGGCTTCTATCACAAATTTGAGCTGAGCGTGTGTCAATCACGTGTGTGAAAATCCGCCCGATTAACCAAGAATCTATTGGTAGAAAGTATTTTTTTTTATATATTGCACGGTACCCAAATCGCTTTTCGATTTCAATCAAAGAGTTATACCGTAGAGAGATAGAAGATAATCTTCGAATTTCGAAATTCAATCGATCGATTATTTTTACTGATAATTTTGCAAACCCGTATCACAGAAGTAAAATTAGTAGATTGTACGAGAGGACTATTGTGATTCCAAGTACAAAAAATAGTTCATATACATATAATATGTTTGGTATTGCTCACTACATCTTCAGTATATATTATTATACTTTTAGTGCGCGTTACTATAAATTTGGACTACGGAAGACGATGTGACTGAGCATTTTACAAATATAAACAAGTCCCTTTCAAGCCAATCGATTGTAAACGCAGTGAATTTTGCTAAAATCATACACAGCAAAAACGATTCCTTGTTTCAAGTAAAAAATCTTCTCTTAAAACGGGACGGAATGAATTTCAGTATAAAAAAAGTACTTGAATCAAGATTCGTATTATGTCAAATTCGTTTTAAGTAAAATAGATTTTCAGTACTGCAACACTTTTAAGTAATCGTTTTTACTGTGTAGTTGAGATGGGTATAATCATACACCCGAAAAATATGGTTCTTTGTCCCAAGAAAAAGTAGTTGGAAGTAGAATACATTTCACCACTCCATGTGCAATAGTAAATTTGCCGGAGGGTACATTTTGGTTTGAGTGTGCGGTTAATCGGACTGACCTGCGTGCTTGTCGAGTATCTCGTGGAACCGGTCCACGTAATGCATGACGATCGACATGTCGTCGTCGTCGAGGGCGAGCAGCTCCACCGGTACCGGCACGCTCGATCAGCTCACCCGGATGTATGTATAAATCTGCCCTTCGTCCTGAAACAAAACAAACGACACACATGAGCCGTGATAAGCATTTCAAAAGGCACCGCCTGACATAGTTTGGTTAAAAAACCGCTTAGTTTCGAGCTCGCGTGCGCAGTCGAATTGGTTGCGACTTTTGCGCGCAGCGAGAAATGCGATTGGAAGGGAGGATGAGCAACTGGTGGTAGCCGACGGGTCGCTCGCGATCAGCCAATACCCACGCCAGACGCTTACTTATAGTTTTCATCAAGTTTCACATAGTTCCTCGGAAGATTTTCACGGGGAAAATGATTCTACAGAATTTTTGCGAGACCCGAACACATCTTTTTTTTTTCTTTTCTAACTATCTGGAATGAATGGTATTTGACCTATACTATGAATATACTATGAATCGATCAACTACGAATTTAGTTCCATTTGGTTCCGGATATTTGATATAAAAGATTGAAGTAGGACAATATCGTAATTCGAAACATGAAAAGTTCCTACAATCTATCTACTGACTGTGGCAAAAGAAAAAAAGAAAAACGGTTGGGCTACTCGAATGAATCAATTTCGCGGATGACGCAGCGTAGAAAGCAACGTATGTCGATTATCTTGCCTACGAATCTCGAATGAAAGTGTTGGAGGTGGGATATACAGGTGACGGAGGGCGCGCAACTCGAGCGGCCCGCTACATTTCGCGCTAACAATCTCTAAAAACGCGCTCATCCATACACGCCGGGCCGGTATTCAAGGGGGACATCGCTATAGCTGTACAGTGGACTTTTGCTACGGAGGATATACACTGCAGGGAGCTGCAGGCATACGAGACGCGCGGGTGACACGTAAGGCGACGTAACTTGCGCGCGGGAGTTTGGCAAGCGGGCCGCGTCGTATGGGTTTCGCTTTCGATGCAACTCGCTCGCGAGTCAAGGCCAATGGCTTGTTCCCCCCTCGGCCCAGCGAGCGTTTCACCGGCCCGAGCCTACACATCGCGCACGTGTTTTTCCGCTCGCGCGCGAACACAAGACAAAAGTCGCGCGCGGGAATGCCGTATTATCCTCGCGTGTCGCTACGATTCGCGGGTCTTTGATTTGCGCGAGCGCGACAATTGTACACAAACGGCGGCGGCGGCCCATCCTACAAGCGGCAGGGTTTGATTGTCTTCCGACCTTCGGCTCGTCGTCCGTTTTGCCCGCACATGAGTGTGCACGCGGCTCCTTGCTCGGCCCGATATAATTTCTACTACACCATACATACACAAGCACGGACCGTAACGGTTCGAGATTGTCAACCGTTCGCCATCGTGCGACCACTTGGGAGCGCGTCGGTACGGTTTCACCAAACTAACGTGCGGCGACCAACTCCTATACTGTTACAATTTGCAGTGATGAATGTATAAAGTATTTATCGGCTGACAAATTTTCATCTCAAACACATGTATTCCTACGCACAAATTTTTGAAAGTACAAATACTTTTATTTCATCTATATTTATCTTTAATGATGTAATAATAATACATGTAGGATTCAAGTACGATTCCAAAGACAGACGTATATTTTTGTAATTCGTATTTAAGGAATTGAATACAGTTGAATTTACCCACCCCTTGTCGGAATCGTAACGATTCGTTGATGGTAAGACAATTGTGAGAAATGAATGAATGGAGTAAATCAAAGATACCGATTAGCCATGTCGATGGCTAGCCCACGAACAGACGCACAAATGGTAATCCCACAAAAAGTCGCAATTGCATTATGTTGAAAAATTCATACGACTGAAAGAGTCGATAATACGAAGATCGGTATGTCGAGGAGCGATATTTTCCATCCGAAACGAATCGAACTTCCAGAGAATAAAAAATGATCCCGAGTCTGTGACCAACGTATACGCGTATGTCGGATCGCGCGAGCACAAGTCGCCAATAATCCATGCGATCCAAATGCCGTGGATAATAATCGAGCAAAAGTCTTTCACTCGCATTGCGAGCACTCGGCCCTCGTCGAACGTGCTCTCGTTGGTCGGGATGTGTCGGTGTGCCGACGGGAAAGGTATAGGAAAAGTTTGACACGCGGAACCGCCTCGGGTGGGCCGCGAACGCGAAAATCGTGGGGGTTTCGCGGAGCCGCTCGGTTCGTACCGGCGCGCACTTTCAAGGCCAAGGGTTGTCGGTGGCGGCGACCTTCACTCGGCGGCCACAGCGGCCGCGTGGTGGGCGCGTGACGAGAATCCGGTTGGTCTCGCGATTATGTGCGTGCAGTATGTATACACCCGCGTGCAATCGCCTCCCCTTCCAGGACCCATTTCCCAAGCCGCGATTGCGGTGCACTCGTTCGATCCTTTCTTGCATCCTCGAGCCCGACTCGCCGTGTGGGCTTTCCAGCAGCCTCCACGATACGAGTCGGTACTGCGTCAGGACACCGGTGTTCGGTGTAGTTGCATATTTGCAGTCTGTACACTCGTACTGTGTGTGGGCGGAAACTTTGCTTTCTACTGCGGCTATAATATGACCGTTTGCAATGAGAACTGCCAGTAAATCTGAATGGCAATCATGATCATTTCAATTCCGCAACTATACCGAAGGAAATTTATCCATCTACTATTTCTACGTCCTCGCCACCCTGAGACGCATTGCTCCTTGATGAATCACCACATCAACGCGGCAATCAATCAACGATCGTTCATCCGCCCTTGAATTTTTCCGAAATATATATCACGTCATCGCTTTCGCACATACTGTTACAATTATTTGAAACGATATTAAACCGTGGCAGATATTTTCAATATCTTCCGATAATAATCCAAAATTTATCTGTATCATTTTCCTCACTTTAATTTTATCTTCCATCTAATCAACTCTCTTTCAATTGGTCATTACTTTGGTATATCATTTCAGCTTTAAAACAATCAAATAAATTGCTTCTTATCGATTTCGAATCAAAATTGCTTCTCATGTATGCAACGCGAGAAAATTACGGATAATTACTATATTTCTAGTCCGATCATTTCCACACTCTCCTTTTACTTATTCTTTTCTCTTCTGAAAAGTAAGTAACCAACGAATCGTACGCTGAATGTTTATTCCGTACGCGTCCATAGTTGTAACTGCAGCTTTTTTCCCCTCGATACACCGTGAAAATGTCCGAAACAGCTGTGATCATCATATCTGGATAGAAAAAGGCAAAGAAGCAGTTCGATCCATCTCTCCCTCTTTCATTCTGTACCGATAGCAATAAAGTTTCGCGCGAGCTCTCATCACGGGAGTAATATTGTACAACATTCACGAGGAGGTGTCGCCAATTCGGGGTAGCCGCAATAGTGACGAAACTTTGCGAAATGCTTTTTGGATACTTCAGTAACCATTCGTGATTCAATCTAACGCTGAGATATTCGATCAGTAATATCTGATTTCTTTCATGCACAGTATATCTGCATCATTGATTTCCTGTATATACTTATATATACAAATGTACTGCTTGACGCATAAGATCGAAACTGATTAGCAGAATCGATATCTCTGGGAAGTCGAATCACATTAGACTGAATGGCCGTGCTATATGGCAATTATTGAAATACCCCAAAAAGCATCTCGGATAGTTTCGTTTCGTGACTTATCATCGAAAGTTAATTCAACGTCTCGTAGTTATTCATTTTAAGAATCATATACATATTTCGGAACGGCCAATCGACTGAAGAATGGATCATCATTACGAAAAACGACATAAGTCCGCATATATAACATACACTATGGTAATCAACCCACGGGGAATCCATGGACAAGACACGAAACGATCAAAACCTGTCCAAACAACGCGATTCAAATGATTTCTGCAGATCGGACCGTGGGAAAAAATTGTAATTTCCGTGTGGGAATCCGAAACATCCGGTCGTAAGTAATTGGCTGCGCGCATAAACACCAAAAACAATTCTTCGATTCGAGTGTGAAATTATGGAAATATAGAAAATTGCAGATGTCTGGAGTACAGGAGACAGTATAGAAACTTGGTGACATGTTGCTTTTGCGGTGTACTTCATTCAAGCCCAACAGATTTCGACTACTGCAACATTTGTGAGAAATCGCTTTTGGTACGTGCGTTCATAAGCGTAAGGGCAAAATCTCACGCGGTCTCAGGTGCTTTGGGCTCGACAAACACTGGCGGCCTTGTCAAGTGGAACGCCGCGATCCGACGTGTATCACACGCTTTGGTCGACCGGGAATTCGGGGGGGTTGTTGCGTATAAGCCAAACAAAACGAGCAGCGTAAGCATAAATCGGCGCGCGCGCGTGTCTGTTTGTAAACTTTGATTAATCGAAGGAGCTCGAGCGAAGAGGGCACCAGCCATATTGCAAAACGTCATCGCAAACAATGCGAGACATACCGCATGTGTGCACTGCACCAAGGTCTGTGGCGTGTCGCTGATTGGCCAAGCATGCGCGCACACACACCGACCGGCGCAGCTCGAACGAACAGTGTCGAAACAAAAGCACCATTCAAAATCGGTGAGCGCCGATAGTCAACCGTCAACCGATTCCCCCGCGCTACACGCCTAATCCAGATGTCTCGAAGAAAATCGGGCGCGCAGCTCCATTTGCGCACAGACAAAAGCAGCACGCAATCACACATACCTGCAGTCTACTCAACTAACTAGCAAGTGAAGCCGTTTCCTCTGTGAACTGTTAAAATACGCTGAGGCTTCTGGTAAAGCATGCCTATTTTTTACCGTGTCGATCAATCAAAAATTCCTTTTTCGGAGAATCATCTTGCAAAAGAGTCTGTTTCACAGCAGGTCTTCATGATCCGTTCAGTAGAAAATGACAGGCTTGGCCAGACACTGGCCACGCACGTCCTGATCGCGAGAACCCCTCAGTGAGTTCCTATTGCGGAAATGATTGGATTTTTCGAGACGAATGGATCGGCGAGAAAGAAAATGCGGTGATTTTTATAGAGTACGACTGGAGTTGGCGAGTACGACAATTTTGGCGAGAAAGAACTCGTCAAAATTGATTCGTAACACCTTAGGACGACCACGTCCTGGGCTGCCAACCGAATTCAAAGGGAAGATTATTGAAAATTGAGTGAACTAAAAGGCAAGAAACATCCAGCTTTTGATTTTATTTATATGTAAGCATTCCGTAGAGAAGTCGGGAGGAGTTAATAAGCTGTCGATTCGCAATCGAAGAGGATGTGACGCGAATCCACTCGGCAGAACCGACCGCTCCATTTGCGGCTTATTGTTCTACAAGTGCATAAATATATATCTATATTTTATGGGTCGACCTGGCCCGTCAACATGTGTGGGTAGGCGAATCGAAGAGAAACCAAGAGACGCGGCATGGCTGTATCGAGTCAAGTGTAATTTGATTACTAAAATTTCATTACGAAATTCCGTTGGCATCGCCCGCAAGAGCATATAACGGAGATTAGGATGCACGACGCGTGCAGTCGCGAGCATATTATATACATATACCAGGAGAGAGAGAAGCCTTTTTGTCGTCGGGCTCGTCGCACAATTTCATCAATAATCAAAACTAATTTGGAGAGAAATTTGAGGAGAGCTGTGAAATCATCGGGATATACACAGCCAAACGCATTTCTTCAGAATGTCGCAGTATTCTTGAAATCTATTATACATGAATGGAGAACAATAAAAACCGAATTTCCGCCAGTTTCAATGCGTTTCCTACTAGAATTTAGAAAAATGACTACTTATTTCCCGGCGAGATTCAGTACAAATTCACAAGTACTCAATTCTAGTATTTTTTTTCTAAAATGTTCATTGATATGAATGCGTTTAACAAAACTCTTGCCCCTTGCGGTCAAATTCCATTGAGACAATAGTTTCTGCTATTATATTCGACGGATTGTACTTTTGAGCTTTAAAAATAACATTCTTATATGATATTATCACGTCATGATAATCTATATTACTGTACTCTACATCTAATCACAGACCCGGCAACGACTGATATAGGCATAATCGCTATTTATTTTGTGGAGGGGTTATCGCCCGTAAATTTCTAAAAATAAAATTAAATAAAAGATAATAATAAAATACTGGGATTATGACAATTCTCAATTTGAACACTTGATAAGTCTTCGTGAAATTCGGAATACGACAAATACATGATTTGATACGCGACAAAATGACGAATCCCAGTCGGACTGTAATTGATTGCATCTCAAACTATGAAAATTTCATACTCTCGAATTAAAGACTCATTTTTGGTGTGTATATTATAGCTCTCGAGACTTCATTCTCGCGCGATTCAGGCTAAGCACACAAACACACACGCAGATGAGAGCCGGTCGCTCCTCCTACGCGGGTGAATTCTTCATCTTGTTTACATGGTTTCCCAAGTGCGAAATTACGCTGGCTCGAGCTCGAGTCAATTCCAAAATGACTGGCGTCCAACGGGTGGGCAAAAACAGAGTGGAAAACGATTGGCTCATCGTCGCGCAACGCGAGCCCGACGACAAAGTGTCTTCGACTCGCGGGTCGTTCAGCCGAAAACAACGATTTCGAACTGGCCGACGCGCCCGCCATTCATCACCCATATAGCTGCCAGTGTGAATTGTCTCATTATGAAATTATAATCGCGGCTCGCATTACCATGAGAATGCGGCAAGATTATCTTTAAAAAGCCTCTCGCGTGCGTGTCCCGTTTGCATCGAAGCCTTTATTTTTCAATTTTCATCCTCGTTCGAATTGATTCCCATGAATACGAATAAAAGAACATATGTATCGGCTTTTCCAAACAGAACTCGGCGCGAGTTATTCACAAATATATATATATATAGGTCGAGTTGCTATCGAGCCGTCCCAGCTGTGTCTCGATGGTTGTGCGAAAGTTGGCGCATGCCGCCGCGGCGGGCCCGACCCTGTTGTCTTTCATTTTCCTAGCGGCCGCGGCGCGACTGCCGCTAGGCGCCGCGTAATCGTCACGCGCAACAAGTGCCTCCGCGAGAGCAGCTGATGTATCGAGAAAGAGAGAGAGAGAGAGTAGCGCTAATCACGCGCGTTTGTCCCGTGATCAATAGGCTGATGAGCCGCGCAGAGAGTCGAACGATCGAAAGCCCGATTAGGCGTTGTGCAGATATCCGTATCGGCGCAGAATCTTTCAGACGAGCCTTCCACAAATCTGACCTTCTTACTGGCAACAATTCTATCTCTCACCCTCACGGCCATTTTTTCTTTCAACTAGCAAATTTTACTCGATTCAACTATGCAAAAGAAATTCAACTTTCGACTTTCGTACATACTCAAATTAACTGTTATCGCATTTCCTTGTTAGATTATTGGTGTTCCATTCTATTATCAGAAATATACGGTGGCGATAAGCCTTTTACAAAAAAAAGAAATAAAAACGGTCGTTTTAGATAGATCAATCGTTGCCCGATATGAGATGAGCATTTATTTGGGAAATAATGTAGATTATAATGAAGTAAGAATACAGTATGAGAATATAGTATAATGTGTGGGAAATCCAATGTCTCCAATGTTTGAACTATGCTTATCTCATTTTTCTAAACTTCAAAATACTATTCGTTAAATATAATTGCAGCTATTCATGTACGTCAATGCAGTTTGACAGTGGATATGTTAAACATGTATAGAATTATAATTATAGAAACAATACTAGAATTTATTACGCGGAAATTTGTACTTAATCGCCTCAGGGAAAGTATATAAATATATTAAGACGTTTCCGGAACGTTTCCCCCGGACCCGCAAACGTCTCAAATTTATCTACTCTTTTAATTTTTACAATTTTTAAACGTTTGAAAAACGGTTGGGTTTGGTCAAATACACGTATTAAGGATGTTATGAAACGTTATCCAGACGTATTCAAAACGTATTTGATTTTTTCTCGCGCCATAATACAGTCTGATCTTGTCTGGGAGGTTTTCTAGACGCACCAGCGTCTTGTTTCATTCAATTCATACGTTCAATTGTTTGTAAAGGAATACACGCCAACTCACAATCTTATCAACTGTTAACGCAACTCCACAAGTTCTCATAATTTTCCAGTTTTTTCATGTTATCATTACATCATTACATATTATTGTAAAATTATATGCTATATATTTTCCATTAGCCCAACGATCACCCAAGTGAAGATTGAAACTTAAAGACCGGACCGCATGGATGAAAAGGTTGGACATTTGGGACGTTTCCGGGTCGTTCGCAAAGAGTTTTGAAAAATTATTTTCAAAACGTTACAATTAACACAGTGAGAGCCAATTCTCAAAAACGTTGCATCACTTGAAATCCGTTGTATTCGAGTGAAGTTAAACAAGAGCACAATTTCTTCCAGTTTCCTCTTTGAGTTTGGTAAAAGTTACTTGGAATAAAATCAATGAAAAATCCATTAAAACATATACGAGAAAATCCACATGATAAATGCTACACGAAGTATTACACGATAACTAAACAAAAGGTAACACTACACTACATATTACACGATCGCAATGCACACAAAATTTGTTGAAAATACTACTCGATACCGCGTGTAATTTGTTCTATAGTATACGCAACGTAGTATTGCTCGTAGTTTTATATTTTCCTAATATGTTTTTACACAAGTTTCGCTCAAGGGAAGTTCTACTTTGACAAGTGGGGATAGGTGTTCGCGCACTTGCCGAACTCGAATCGAGCTATACGCTATAACTTCCGCGTCTCGCGTGTGTGTTTCTCTCCCCGTTGACGCGAACAGAGCACCATTAGCAGCAGCAGCAGCAGCAGCAGCAGCAGCAGCAGCAGATATAAAAGTCGGACGTGGCGTTAGTCGCCCCGAGGAGGGGAAGGGGCTTTGGAATTCACCTAATTTCGAAAGGCTCGTGCCAGACGTGCCGGTAATGAGCGGCTGCGCGCGCAATTCAGGCCTTTACTAAACGAAAATCCATATCTTGCAATGTTCTCACGTTACGATATAGAATAGGAAATTTCAAAAGAAACATGCGCGGCTCCTCGCTCGATTTGAGGGAAATTTTCGTGTTGCAAAAATACACATAAGGTAACTGTACCCAATTTGGCACTGTACCCAATTTGGCACAATCGTCAGATTTCGTATTTCCGGTGCTCTCTGAACATCAGTCGCTCTTGGGTTATGTTGGGGGAATTAAAAGAAAATTTTCGGTATATTCCCCGCCCATTTAGCCCTTAAAACCACTCTCCTACAACACTTTGAACTTTCACTTACTGATTTTTTCACCATTTTCTTATTTCACTTTTCACACTCAACCTCAAAAATCAGGTGTCAATAATTTTTATCTCTCAAAGTGTCATTACTCTTTTTTGTGTAAAAACATCTCAGCTTTCGATTGGTCTCATCAGTTTTCCTAAAATTATTTTTTATCCTACTCAAATTGCTGTTTTTCGCATCAAAAAAAAGTGAACCCAATGTGCCCCTCTACGCGTTTTTAAATGGGGAAGACTGAGTGAAATCATTGAATATTTGTATAGACATATTACGATGATTTAGACGCGTATTTTTGAGTTGTATGTTAAAAATTTTGTATAAATATCACTGGGAACATAATTGAGAGTTTATTTCAATGCCAATTGGATCGTCCCTGTAGGCCTATATAGGCTGTAGCTAATGATTAAAAAATTGTGCCAAATTGAGTACACGTTTTGTGCATTTAGCCTTTTTGCGTTTTTTTTTTAAATTGCGATTTTCGATAGGTTAAAGTAGTCGAATGATGATTATGAAGATGGTTTCTAATAGGTATTGAGCTAAGCTTTGAGATGCCGTTCACAGAATTTTAAAATTCGAAGTCTATCATAGTCAAATTCGCGAAAAACCCTTAGGGGGGGGCACATTGGGTACAGTTACCTTATATCGAAATTCGAGTTTCTCTCTTGTATACGAGAAAAGAGTTTCCCAAGTGAATATATTTGTATGGATTTGTGAGTGTGTGCGCGTGTGTGGCAATTCTTCAAACGCGATCTCTCATTAACGGATGAACGTATCCGAGTTTTTTTCATGGATATTTATGCTAATGGCGCCAATTATACGAGAGGTATATTCATTTCGGTACCCGTCGAAATGTCGGGTTTGATTCGGGACTCATCGAACGAATCGCGTCCATCGTGTCTAGGAAATTTTCCACACCATATAGTGTGAGCCAAGCTACCGTAGCTACCTTCGGTATATGATGATGATGAAGAAGAAGAAGAAGAAGAAGAAGAAGAAGAAGAAGAGAAAGTTAAATTGGCGGTAGCAGCAGAGTTTCAATGCGAAATGTAAGTGAGTTTTGCAAATGTTGCATATAGCGATCGTTAGAAGCTGGAATATGAATGAAACAATATGTATGAAAACCGGCAATTCATTTAGCAGCGAGTTTATGTTTGCCTTCCGACAATCACGGTTAAAGCCACTTTGGTTATTTGGGTCGTACTCGGTTTGAAACTTGCAGCAGCTGTGGTATAATTATATGTCTGATCAGTTGCATGTAACGTTTCATTTGCCGCCGAGATGTTCCATCATATTTTAATACAAAAACGAGCTGTATTTATATGCTTATGGCTGATTTCACAAGAATTTATCTACGTAAAATGACGCAGTGAACTGACTGACGCAGTACATCGTTGCTTTTTTTAACGGTCATCAAAACTACCTGCTGCAAGTTCCCACGGCAGGCGATATCCAAATGCCGCACGTGGTTTTCTGGCTATTGATTTTCATAATCTTGAATTTTCATATCGATTGGGATGTATCGGGTGTGCGAGACGGATTACGGGCCACGTCGGGGTTGATATACAAGTAACATCAAACGGATACCAACGAACAAAAGCACATCCCAATCTCGGGGCGGACAAAAGCACATTTGACGCAATTCGTTATGCAACTAATAAATGCGTGCTCAATTCATCTCCGGCTCCAGTCTCAAAGGATTATTGGCTATATTTTCCCGTACAATTCGCGCTGTGTATTGGTTAACAATTCATCGAAATGTCGCCCGTTTTGTTTCTTCTTCGGAAGAACGCGTTTTTCTTTACCTGAGATGATTTTGAATAGTAGCAGGACTCCCTGCTCATGGCCTTTACAAATTCCCAACCATTTCAATGTTACGAATCCTTGAACATCACGGATCATCGCGAATTTTCGCCAAATGTGCTTTTCTTCGCCGCCGCACGCGAGGCTCAATGGACCGTAGCTTCGCGAGCTACCGACCGGCCGAGTCGATTATCCAATTTTGCTGTGGTGTTCTTTGGGCGATAGTCGAGGCTGCGCGTCGAGTGAAATAAATTCCGCGATTCTCGTTCATAATGTACGTAGCAGTAGAATCGCCGATAAATTATATGAAACGATGAGGTGCCAAAAATTTTTCAGGGAACGATGGTCTCGGGTCGAGTTTTGAGACAAACAGATTGATTAATCGATTGAAACTCATCTATTTGAATCATGAGGTATACCGTCCGACTCGGATTAGTCGAGTATATAGCTATGTACAGTTCTTCAGGTGGCTTCAGCGTTAGGTGCCGTAGCAACGCAGAGCCCTACTGGGGCTCCTGAACAATTTTTTAGAATTTTCACAACCCTCTGTTTCAAAGTTAATGAATCTTGTTATATTGTTCGGCAACGTGCGATTGTCTCGAGCTTATTGTCACCTGCTAATGAAAAAATCAGATTCTTTTTATTTTTCATATCCAGTGGAGAAGGGGTCAATCGATACTTGAGCCAGAAGAGTTAATGGAAAAGATGTATTGTTAGGACGTATATTCATATACATATATATATATATATAACCTAGTAGATTGAAAAATTCATTATTAATTCAAATAAAAAAATCTTGACAAGAATAACTTCAAAGAGGAAAGCTCCTTTCAATCGATTGCGAGCACTCTCTTGTTATTTACTTATAGGTATACAGCCCAACGTACAACATGCATTTTCGTTATAACTGTAATATGTAAATAAAGTTTGTTACCCGTAATTTATGGTGTAACTCATATCAAGTTTCAACCCTTTCGATAATTTTAGAGAAAAAAAAAAATACTCGCCGAATTGCCGTGTCAAATCTCACGAACACAAGGCCTCTTGCTTGGCAAATATCTTTGGTAAAAACTAACTCGAGTTTACGTCCACTCTGTATGAAATATATAATTGCATGTATATGGCCTCGTTACTCAATACAGTGATATACTAGTGAAAATGAGCTATGAAATTAGGAGAGTCGGTGAACGTTGTGTATCAAAGAGAAAGAGAAACAAAAAGAGAGAGAGAGAGAGAGAGAAATTCACTCAAAATGACTCATTTACCATATGTTCATATACTTAATCCACTTAATAAAGTTGGCTGTGCAAAATGCGATTGGATTAAACTGAGTCAAATTAGAAGAAGCCAAAAAGCCGCGACCGAAAGAGAGAGATGCAACGCGAGCTGGCGAGTGGTAATTATAGGAATGCAGTTGCGGCGCGGCACTAGCGGAGAATAAAATTGATTGATCTTCCAGTATACACAGGTATACAGGCTGTGCGGAGCGTAAGCGCACGTAGAGGGAGTAATTTTGAGTCCGGGTACCGTTCAAATTGCTGTGCGCCGCTTCGGATCCGGGCTACAGCGTCTCGCGAACTGCGAACGGATAGTTCGCTGTCGCTCCGAACGGCCAGACACATATGTATACACCGAGAGAGAGATTAGCTGCGAATGAAGGCTGCACAAGTGGCTACCCGGCTTTTGTATTAATTGCACATTAGCCGCTGGGCCGCGCACGATTCGCTCCATAGCCGTGGCGCGCACTCGAGCGCGACGTGACCATCGCTCGCGCTTCTCATCCGTCCGCGAGCGGGTTACGCTCGCAGCGCCGATCGTTTACCCCGATACCCGGTCTTCGTCCGTTCAATACACGCTCCGAAGCTCTACGTGAGATTTTTCTCTCTCTCTCTCTCGTGTGCGTCGAATCGCCAGGATCATTCGATCGACGAGGCTTAAAGAGCCAGCCAAACGACGCCTCCCGCGTGACACAGTTACTAACTAAAGTTGCCGCGGGACGTAACTCCCAACTGATTCAAATATCGCGGCCCAACCGATCGATACACACACAGCTGGTAATATGTGAGCGCTCGCGAGCTATGCAGTGCGCGCGCGCGGAGTTACGTGCGCGACCTAGACCCACATGGAGGCTCGCGCAAGAAAGGCGAACGCTCGCTTGCGCAAATTGCCCCTGCCACTTGCTCGCTTGCGCGCACACACACACGCTTAAGCTCGGGCTGAATTGCCGCGCGCGCGAACGATCGACTGTAGTTATGTAGCCGCCACCGCGCTCCAATTGCGACAGCTGATCAATAGAGCGGCGCGGCTCTATCAGCTGATTCACAATTGTTTCGCCCAGACTCGTCCCGCCGCCGGTCGGATTGTTCGAGCCGACTTGAGTATCGCAAGCACACCCGAATAACCGGCCTGTATACGCTTTTTACGGTTGTCTGTACAGGCCTGTATACGCTTTTTACGGTTGTCTGTACAGGCAAGTCGCGTCGGTAGCCACGGGCGGCACTTGGATCGACAATTGCAGCGGATACCTTTGTCGCACGTGTATACTAAAACAGGCGAGATGTATACACCTGCAGTCCTTCGTCGGCTAAAGTCATTTGGAGATTTATCTTCGAGCATGATTTAGCTGACGAATCACTGCAGATATCATCAGGTCTATTTGGATAACTCGAAACCACCTCTAAAAGATCCATGCAGGATTCCCAACGCCCAAACGACCCTAAGTGCCAGCTCCTGGCAGGAGACAAGTTCTAGATAACCGCACGTATCTCCTCAAAAATTAAACTCCCACAGGAGGGTATAAGCGTGCGTATCCGTGCGAGCGCGACACCCTTTTCTGAAGGGAACGCGCTGATCGAGATTTATCACGTTCAGTATCATGGCAATTTACACATTGATATCTGCGCCGAAAAGAAACAATATATAAGTAGCTTTGGGAATTTTGTTTCTCAATCACTAAGCAATGAATCAATTACGAAGTTTTCAGAATTCATCCTATGCGTATTGAAGGGTACACATGAATATTCACAATTTACATTTCAGGTACGGAATTGCGTCGTGGCAGTGACTTGGACTTGAACACATGCTCGTTTCACGGTGAAAAATTACCGTACAGCGTAACTCACTCAATTTCCATCCGATTCATTTGATTTGAAACTATAGCCGTAACTTCTTACATAGATAACACTCTATTTTCACGATTGATGGGTGATTAAATTTGCAATTCAAGTTCGATCTTTCACGAAAGGAAGAAGAGGAAACATTGAAATTAATGCTAATTCGTGGATATTTTGAGATAATTCGATTGTAAATACTTTCAAAGAAAAACTAATGTAGTTTGAGAGAAAAAAATTTTTTTCCTCCAGGTGATTTACGGCGACTGCTACCGTGTACGTCGCTTTTTACTCCTCGGAAAAAAACATGTATTCAAGTTGCCTGGGGTTACGACGGCTGAAATGTAGATGAAAATTATTTTTGTACACTTCGATACACGCAGAATAAAGTTTCAAAACTTACTTTTTATCCATCACAGTCAACGGGAAAAAAAAATTCTCAAGTAATTCTTTTGTTTCCAGTGCACCTGAGTAGTGCAACCCCTCAATTTAACCTTCTCCCGATGTAGGTTATTTTTTCTCACCGTGTCATCAAAATTCTTACAAGCAATAAACACGCGCACACACACACGCACGCGCGCATTAGCTAATTGTCTCTCGTTTTCATATCGATATCCAGCACAACCAGTCGTCGGTGTGTGCCTCGGTGAAATAATATCAACCAACACGCGGGCATTCATTGATATTTCACATTTGATCGTGACTCGATTGGTCGGCCGTGTAAAAATTTCGCAAGACTTGTTTTGATTTTGAAAAATACCAAAGCCGCGGCCCGAAGTTCGCCTTCGAAACAACTCACAATAAAATCCATCCGATTTCAGGTTATCCCCCCCGGCGGCGCCGCAGATATATTCCCACGCAACAGGTTATCACGCGCCTATATACCAGAGCCGTCGCCTGGGTGTATCCGCCGCGCGGCGCCCGAGCAAACGGATTTCAGCGCGAGCATGGCACCGACTCGCATCGACAGAAAATTGTTTCGTTATTTTTTTTTCTTTTTTCTCACTTCAATTAAGTTCGACCGGCGCTTTTCCTTATTACACGGCTCGCGTTTCACAACGGCAAAACTGGTCGCGGGTATGCGAAATATCGAGTGGTCTGCAAAATCACATTGGGAATGAAAAATAACAGAGGAAGAAAACAAACAAACGGACGCGATCGTCGCGCCGATCCGAGGAGGACACGAGCTGAGAAGAGTAAAAAAGAGAATAGAAGCGAGTAAAAGAAGGCGAATTTGACGAGAGGGCGCGGAAAAACGGTGCAGCGTTGTTATATGTGGAAAAAAGGGCACGAGCTTGGAGGTCAAATTGTTGACGGAAGTGTTGCGCGCGCGGGCGGGCGCGTATATATATATGCGTGTGGGTCGGTCGGTCGGTCGGTCGCGCGGTCGCACGCGGTGATAATAGATAAATAAACACAAATGCAGATGCGATCGCTGCGGTATATTCTTAAAAGCTACATTTGAGTATACCTACATATTTTTATCAAGGATGACGAGTTTTACGTATGCTAATGTAATGCAGGATATATATATCTATATATCTATACACGTTTCACCATTTTTTTCTCTCTTTTTTTTTCCTACTCCTCGGCTCTTTTTAATCAGAAGTCGATTTCCCGTGTGTGTGTATATATCAGTTCGGACAATCGGCCACCTTTAATATACATATTGTGTTTCGACAGAAACAAAAGTAAACAAAAAAAAATACAGTTGCTCGGAATGCTTTTAATAATAATGACTTGACGCTCGAGGATTGTCGAGGTGGAGAGGGAGGTTATAAAATAAAAAGGTGAATTCTGTCACGCTTCTTCGTGATCTCGAAGCACAATAGAGCGCGAGTATAGAAAAGCCGCGCGGGAAGAGTTGTACATTTGTTATACATCTTCAAAGTAACCGATACGATGTTTGACGCGTGTCATCGATTGGCTTGAGATAGCCGCCCTTTTCAATTGTCTATAAGAAGTAAACACCGATCATCGACGCTCGAAGCCAAGGAAACAACCAGCATACAGTGATCGGCGAGAAGAGTCGCGTCGCACACGAGAGCGGCGTCGTAGAACCGGCTGCCGAGGAGAAAATGGCCTATGAAAACGGGGAAAAGCGCGAAGGTCATTTGCTTGTCGACATATCCACGGTGGATACATATATACGTATATAAACGCGTCTCGGGCGCGCGCGACAGAGACGGAGGATATATAATAGTCGAGTCGGTGGGGCACACTTGGAATCTGGTCGGTCGCACTATAGTATATACACTTGCAGCCGGTTTGGTTAAGTCGAGCACACACACACACACACACACACGCACTGGCGAGCGCTTGCGAGCGTTAGACCGTTTGCCGGTTGCGTCACTCGCGCGCGCGCGCGTCTATGGGAATTATATGCGCGCGCTCGTGTCGCAAGCTCGGGCAAATTGCACAGTGCGAAATATTTCAGCTGCACCTGGGCGCAGCCGCTGCGCCATTCGTCCATTCGTATGTGTATCGACACCGAGATCCGTCGACCTGCACCGACCGGCCGTCGCGTCTCCCGAGGAGGTTCGACCAGGATACACGAGGAAAATCGGGCTCGAATAGTCAAAATCCCGGCTGACGTATGGGCTGCGGGGGAGAGACGTCGCGCGGCAGCAGTCGTCGATCACTATAATAATCGCGCGCGCTTTCTCGCGCTCTGCTTGACGTCTCTATTTATCCGAGCCGCGGCTCGTGCACCTGTCGAAAGTAATAATGCGGCTGGGACCCGCGACGAGGAGGAGGAGGAGGAGGAAAACCTCATCCGAGCCGATTCTCCCTTCGTCTCTTTTTCCTTTCGAATCGACCACACTGCGCGCGAGGCGGGGATCTTTTGTAATCCTCGCGGGTCGTTTGATTTGGCCATTGTATACAGCTCCCGGGAGCGTTGCTCCCACCACGAGTCGCAGCCGTCGTAATTGCGCGATTGATGAAAAGAGAGGAAAAGAAAAAAAAAAGACTATCGGTGTGGCTCGCGTGTCGAAATCGCGCGCGACGCGACTCGCGCGATAATTGACAGACTGCACGGCCGCGCGCGCGCGCGAGTACGACGAGCGAGAGAACGAGCCTCGACGAGGCGGAGGAAAAATCGTTGGATAATCGAAAGCTCGATCGGAAAACGACGAGGTCTCGTCGGTAAATCGAATGTCCGTTGTAGATGAAAAATTCGTGTTCAGCGGGATAAAAATCTCCCTAGTCGTGGCTCGAGTTTCAAATGATTTTTGCACTTCGACCTAACTCGTGAAATCGGTATGCGAGTGATCGGGTGAGCGAGTGAGTATACGGAGGCAAAGTGGCGAAGTAGGAGCAAAGGATTTTGCAGGCTCGACGTGCAGTGCGGGACTTTGACGGATCAGCGCTGGCCAACTGAGAGCTGTTACGTGATAACGTGTACGCCTCGTAGTCCTTTTCGTCGGTCGCGCGCGACAACGCAGAAGGAAAATCGCGGTATCTCGACGGAAACTCTCGCTTCCCCGTTGGGATCGGTGAATCCCGAGTGCTTCGGGGGTGAGGGTTGGCAGATTTTGGCTTACCGGTGGGCAGCGAAGTCGGCGGTGGCGACGACGTTGGCAGCGGCGACGGGCCGATCACTGAACGCACTCGCGGATTGGCACTGTTGGTCGATTACGGGGGGGTGGGGGGGGGCGGCGGTGGCACTGAACTGAGATGCTGGAACTGCGGGGGTTGGGCGGGAGGGCGGGGGCGTGCGTGGGTGGGGGGGCGCGCGGTGAACGGCGACGTATAGACAAAGCTGTTTGTGCGCGCGGCTGTCGCGGCTGTGAAGCTCCGGGCGGCGGAATTGCCCGACTGTCGGCAGCGCGAGCCGCGAGCACTGCTTTTAACTCGACCCACTGCGTCGCCCGCCGCGCGCGGCGTCACCCGCTCCCCGCGGGGTCCTCCCACCACGCGTACGCGCGCACCTATACCTACCGCTCGCGGCTGGCCTGGTGACGCGCACCGGCCACCGTACCGATCCCCCCTTTTCATCTCCCGATAACGCACGCCGAATTTCCACCACCATCCGCGCCGACTACCATGTGTTCGGATGCTCGGACTGGACTCGGAAGTACCAACCACAATTAGGGGGTTGTAAACGGGTTGCACTACCCGCAGGATGCGTGAGCTATTAGAAAATCGGTATAATCTCATTGAGAAATGACAATTATTTTGCGAGGGCACGGAGAACGGGGACGGGCTTGAAACCAATTTCTTTGTTACTCGATGTTCGAAACGACATTTCGCGCACACTAGTGTGTTTTATAAATGGCCCTTGAAATAGGACTCATTACGTAAGATATCGTATCCGCGACTGGGGCGCGCGTTGAAATTTAAACACCCACCGCGACAATTTGCCGACCACTTGTCCGTGGACCTTCTCAATGGTTTCAAACGTTTGATTCAAACTTTTCTCGAAGCTAGCTTTTCCCTAATTGTCCTACAGCTTAGCTCGCTCAACTTCCATCCCATTCATTTGGTCTTTCGACTGTAGGTTCATAGATTGATTACACACTATTTCCAAGATTGATAGTTGGTTAAATTTGCAATAAACAATTTAAGATCGATCTCTGTCAAACAACGAAGAGAAAACATTAAAATTAATGCTAATTTATGGATATTTAGAAAAAAAAAATTCAAATTTAGATACTTCCAAAGAAAAACTAATGAAGTTCGAGGAAAACAATTTTTTTCCCCTAGGTAATTTACGGAGACTGCTACCGTGTACGCTGTTTTTTCTCCTGGGAAAAACTATGCATTCAAGTAGCCTACTGTCATGACGCCATTTCGTACCATAAAAGTAGACGAAAAAATACTTTTGTACACCTCAGTACACGTAGTCTAAAATCTCAGGACTTTATTTTGATTCATTGCTTAAATGATTAAGAAAAATATCCCCTAAAAAGCTTTCCTTTTCTTTGCGCAGTCAACAGATTTCAACCGCTATACTCATCCAACACTCAACAATGGGTTGTTGGTTCAAGAAGGAAAATTCGCTTGACCTCATAGTGAGAAGATTTCTTCCGATACTAAACGAATTTCGAGAGAATCGAGAAGCGAGTCTTGATCCCATAGGCATACTCTGATGAAACAATCGAACACGATAGAACCGAAATTCATTTGTACAAATTGTCTATTAGCTGCAACTGGAAAAGCTCGAATCGATTTTCATCTCGCCCCGGTAAAAAAATGATGCATAAATTGCGGTTAGAAATAGATTGACACAATCAATGCGTGATATCAAGGCATATTTCAATTATATAAGATGATATAAAGGAGACGTGATATAAAGGAAAGAGAAAAAAATTATGCTTAAAATATGCCCGAAAAATTATGCCTAGAAATGAACTGCATTTATGCCTCGACAATGACAATTTATATGGAACTACTCTCTTAGTTTCTCACAGTGAAACACAAAGTATGAATGTAGAAGACTAATTCATTCACTTTAATCCAGTCAAGCTTGCACTGTAATACCACTGTATATTCACTGTCATATTCAGTGGTTTTTCACTGTAAAAAATGAAGATAGTGTGCAAGGATTATTATTTTGTACCGAAATAATTTTACAAAGAAAAATGTCATAGACATTTATAACGGATATTGAGAACAAGAACAGATATTTTTCAATAATTTATTTCACCTCAATGTTCGCTCAAACTATATGCCTCAATGTCATGTCTAGACTCAATGCCAGTCCAGGCATTTTTAGACATAATTTCCTACGCATAAATTTTTTTCACTTTGCTACATTATTCCAAGCTCGATACATTGTCACTTTTCTAATTTTTCCAATCAATCCTGTATCGATTGCCAATTTTTTTTCTTTCGTATCTCGAAGAAAAAAAACACCCACTCGAGCGTGTATACATACGACGCGAAATTGGATACCAGCCATTCAACTCTCCCTTTCTCTTTCTCGAGCGCGTCTCAATTATTTTTTCCCGAACAACGTTTAAAATCGTTCAACAAATTTGCATCAATTACGTGTGGATTCTCCTCGCTAAACACGCTGTATTTTCGAGAATTCAAATTAGCAACATCCATTCATTTGGCTTCCGTTGAGCGTCGGGGTAAGAAAAGCCGTATATACCAGCTCGTAGAGTCTCGAGCCGTTTGTATTATCGAAATGGCGCGTACTGAAAGGTTTTTTGCTGCACGTTTGTAAACACGCGTTTCTCCCCCCATGCAGAACTGGCTCTCGAAAAATCTCGCGAATCACTCGGGCAATCATCCCAATTGAATCTTACGATATTTGCCCGCGTGCTAAAATATATACCAAAGCGATATTCGGCCGCCATTCGATCGGTTGTATCGCGGGGCGGCGCTCGACGCTCGATCACATTACACCGGGGCATTTAGAATGTATATGTAAACCCGTTGACCCGTTCGAAACAGTTGCAAATCCGCGATAATCAAATGTCAATCAAAAATCACGATGCGTCTGGGGCGGGGAGTCGTACGTGATTTTGGTAAGCAAATTCCAGCTCGGGCTCGTTTCCACTCGGATATGCACGTCGCCCCGGGACGAGAAGGAAAAATGCCCCGCAGGTCGAGCACGGGGGAAACCGAATAATCGGCTGTTTCGGACGCACATATAATGTATTCGAGATGAGAATCGCACGTTTAATAAGAAGAATCGCGAGACGTCACGCGCCTTTATTGTCTCTCCGAACTATGCGTATGTATATATACATGCATCGGGAATTGGCGAACGCGACGAAATAAAACTTGGAATCGCGGCGGCGCGTTGGAGATGAAAAAATTGTTTGTGTCGCGCGAACGATCATCGCGAGGGAATCGGCAGCGCGTCGCCCAGGTAAAACGGACCGCGGCCGACCGGCTCCTATATCGAAATCTTACTGCATCGAAAACCAGTATACGATAGTGATATCATTGTATGAAGGTCGATGAACGATTGACTGTGGAACTGCAGTTAATTTCTCACGTGTATTGATAGAGATTTTTCAATCTTGTTCATTGAGTTTTTACACCACGATTGGCGGTGAATTTTTGCTCGTCGTCCTTGCGAGCCAACACCTTCCCACCACATTTTTCAACAAGACGACTCCCAAATGGTCGGGCGACGATTATAGTGCAGTGTATACTGTACCACTTGATCTGCACCGCATGCCTGCACTTAAATCGATCATCGGAATCGTCAATGCGTCGGATAATAATATACCCCTAGGAAAAATAATAATTCATGTGCGCAAATGCGCAAAAACCTATTTAATTGTACAAAAATGTACAAAAACCGATATAAGTGTACATAAATGTGCAAAGTATTCACGAAGATTTTTTTTCACAAGTACGTTCTTGTGAAAAAAAAACTTGTACATTTAATAGAGGGAATCGGAAAAGTACAATTTTTCTTTAATGTGCTTATGTATAAAAATGTGAAAAAACGCAGAGAAATGTACAACAATAGCCAAAAATGTACATAAGTGTAGTAATTATTCACTAAGCTTCTCCAGAGTAGCTACGATTGGGACGCTTCGATACACTTTTCTACGTTCTTCTACGCTTTTGTACATTTTTGAAAATTTTTATAAATCATTTTTAACTAAAGATAATAGCTGAATTTCTGCGAAGTATTGATGATATAGACATGATTCATTTGGATAGCCTCTGCCGCAAGTTTCAGCCCCAGAGCCAATAACCAAATGACCCAAGTGGTATCCATGTTGTCAGTAATTCCGGATCAACCGTTTTTTTTTCCAAGTTCTTACAGTCTATTCTACCGCTTCGACATGACCTTCCCCCCTCAATCAGGAGTATCCGCCGCTCCAAAATACGCTCACGCGCGCAAAATTCGCCAGATTCCTCGCTCTTATGATACTCGTGTCATAACATCGCCCGCGTTATTCAAAATTTCAATTCGTACGTACACATACACATCTGAACATTGTGAAACACCCGGCCGTTTTATCGACACCCAACGATCGAAGGATCCCCCGAACGAGTCGTGCAATCCTATAACACATACCGTCGATTATTCGAGATTATTCGATCAATCGTTGGGCCGCGCCGATAGCGTAATCCACGCGACACACGTGCGGGTAAATTAATTTCCCATTCTTCCTCCCAACTTCCTCGAGCGTGTATGGAGGTTGAAAAATTGTATCTTCACGTGTTTCATCCCGAAGGCTCGTGGAAAAATTTCATCGGAACGATGGCGCGCAATCAATCACGAGTCTACATCGGTCGCGGAAGAAAACGCGAGGCTCGCGCGGGGAAAAATCTAAATTCCACGCGGAGGACGTGTGCGAGCCGAGTCGCTTCCGTGTGGGGCAATCGATTTTCGATTATTCTAATCGACTCATATCGGCGCGTTGAATTTTAAAATATTCAAAACTCCCCGCGATTGGCCGCGGCTTTCACTCGGATCCGAGAGACCAAGGAAAATTAACCGCTCGCGTCGCCTTCGATAGACGGTGATTAGTTTTCCGTCCGTCCCCGACGCGATCGTCTCTCTTCATTCATCACGCAATTCGAGCTTCCGAAAATGTCTTTGCTATGGAAAACAGCGGAATAGTAAGGTCGTCGAGTTTGAAGTTCATCGGACACACGCGGACGCGCTGGTGAAACAAGTGAGCGAAAAATCCAACGTCCAAGATCGTTGGCTCTCTCGAACGATATAATGAGAATGGTGGTGTGGACAACGGCTTTTCCGAAGGATAATCAACGCTAATATAGCTGCAGCGTCGCGCGCGAGAGAGAGAGAGGGACACACGTGTGTTGTAACGCGTAATATTTTCCACACGCTCGTGCGTGGCGTGTGTGTGTGACGCCCGCGACCTCACTCGTTCCTCAAAATTAAACGTATATTATGCAAATTTACGCAGCGGATTTTAAACTTTGGATTAGCTTCGATTGAGTATCCATCTCGATTCCCCGGACGAATCGGGGGGGGGGGGGGAGGGATCGCAGTCGAAGATCGAGTAAATTATAAATGCCAGCTCGACCTTGAGCCACACGTCGTTTTTCTTCCTCTTTCATTAAGCTGCTGGCTCGCGCGCGCGCCTGTGACTGGGAAGAGGCGAATAATGAGTCATAACAAATATTTACTTTTTTGCTCGGCATTTACCAACATTTCATCTATATACTACCGTTTAACGTGGCGCGAGCGCAATCGTTCATATATACAACGACTAGATGCTTCTCGCGTTGGCACGCACGTGCACTCGGAAAATTTCCGTATCTTGTTGTCGTCCTCCTATGCTCCTGCACCTCTCGATCGCGTTGGTCGGATGGGAAAACAATACAGCTGTTGCTGTTCCCCAATGGATGCGAGATAAAAGGGTTGGATTCTTCTATGCGCCGATTCTACTTCTACTATGATAGAATTGGAATTGAAAAATTCTGCGAACGGCGAATGTTAATAACTGGCTCAATACTTGCCAGAAACCATCGGTATTATTATCATCTGACTATTTCATCTCATTCGAAATGGTAATTAACCAAATTAACTCAAAATGACCAAATTGAATACACGTGTAACCAATGTGGCACTTTTTCATGATCACTTTGTTACAGCCTCTATATGCCTACATGGACGATCGAATTGGGCTCGAAATGAAATCAAAATCGTGTTTCATGTTTGTTTTCACATCCTCCATTCTTCAAAATTCGTATTTGTTGCAATTTTTGAGGGCCAATCCGTGGTATGGAGTCCGAATGAAAACTCCATGTTTTATATGGACGACGTTTTGCGACGTTTCGCTGTTTTGTGATAATAAATAGCCCGATGAGGCCAGCGAACCATCTGGCGAAACGTCGCTAAATATAAATTTATATGTAGTTTTCATTTGAACTCCATATCACGGATTGGCCCTCAAAGATCGCAATACGAGTTTTAAAATCATATTTCAATTGATATTTATTGAAAACTACAGGTAACCGAAAAATACGTTTCTCGATCATTACAACGTGTACATAAAAACTTGACTTGATCCATTACTCAGTCTTTCGATTCTTTATCACATGAAGGACCACATCAGGTACACTTATATTTATAAAGAGTATTTTGAGTACAGGATAGAAAAGAGTTTGGAAGAAAGTGATGTGACCAATCGAAAGATGAGATAGAGTACTCATATATAAAAAAATGTGAATGATTACACTTTATTGTGATTTAGTTAGCAGAGTAAAAAGAAAAAAAAACAGAACCAGCAGATAATATATAAATTTGAAGTTAGTAAAAAATTACTGTAAGAGATATCTGAAAAATGTGTCCCATTGGGTATAGTGCCAAATTGGGTCCAGTCACCTTACAACTTGATCGTGCCATTAAATGACGAGCCTAAAAGCGACTAATGTTCCGAGACTTTTCATTGGCTCCCCCCTCCCCTCCTCTCTCTATTTCTATCTCTGAAAGAGCATCGGAATAATCACGGGTAAAAGGATAGATTGACGTATTATATTACCAAGAGCATTGAAAAAGAAGAACGAAATTTCGAGAACGCAATTTCGAAATGTGAATTCAGTTGAAAGTGAATTTCGAGCGGGACACGCGCCCTAACATTCGCGCGTTAAAATCTCTTTCTTCAATATTGATAACGCGCGGTGCGTTTGTTTTCGCTCAATGCTTTGATTGTCATGAATCAATGCGATCAGCGCTTTTTCTTCCGCGGACAAACGACCGGAAGCAAAGAGTTTATCCGTCGCGTCGTTGGGCAATGTCGTATTTTCGATAAAAATAAAAAAGCGCGTTGCTCAATATATATTTAATGAATAAATCGGTTCGCGCAACCGCGATCCTTTCTTTTTTATCCGGATCGAGTGACGCTTAATTAGTTGACAGTTTCATCGAAAAATCTGTATTCGTTTACTAAAATCATCAATGGCCAGTATAGAAAAGCCGATCCGTAAGTATATATACATTCAATAGTCGCGCTGCAACACCCATTGTTTTTTTCATCCTCTTCGTAAACGATTTCGAATGAGTCGTTTAACTCGATTCAATGAGAGCTCGAGAATATAATGCCGAGAATTTTCACAAATATTCGGGAATGAATATACGTTAGAGAATTAGTGGGTATTAAGCTTAATTTGTTGAATGTGTTCAGTGCTAATTAGCATCTCGATGCGACGGAGAAAGAATTTTTTGAGAAATTCTTCGCCGCGACATCCCTCGGATTTTCATAATGAGCTATACGATTCAATTAAATATACCAACTCGGAAAAAAAAGGACTCGCACTTTGTGAATTTGAGGAACTTGTATATTTATATACACACTGAATATATATTTTCTTCTCCGCGTAGGATTCACCGTAACAATGGAACTTTGCCGTGTATAGCTTGACAATGCGTGATTAGATTCTAATTCAACCATAAATGTATATCGAGTGGATTTCTTCAAAGCGACGTATGAACAATAAATCTCACCGTGGAAGGACGTGAAAGAAAGAGAAAAAAATGAGACAAAGTCGCACACGGCCGCCCAAGGATCCTGGCATCGTGCCAAACTCGCGGCTGCGATCCTCCTTTCCGTTTTCACATATAAATTGCTGGCATCTTATTGTTTATACTCGGTGTTCTTAAACGTGGGTTCGCTAGTACGGAATTGCACGACGTTAGAATTGCTCATTCGACATCGGGCAGCCGTTCATTTCAAAATTGACTGAATTTGTCGATCGAATCGATGGAATAAATAAACTTGTGCTTCCGCAACACTTACGTTTTGTTGTCCCATTGGAATCCAGTGTAATTGGCATTCGGAGGTTGAATTTTTAGAAATAAATCGGTGGCTACGCCGATAATGTCAATTTTTATATTTTCGACAGTATATACCGTTGAGAATAAATCGTTATTTATTCCACATTCGTTTGAAATCGGAACAAAGTTTTGAATGATCCTATGTGTACGCGCGATCGTTGGGAATCAAAAATTTATACGAGTAGAGGCAGTTACAGTATGTAAAACACGTTTATACGCACTACAATTCATTCGATAATTCTGTTGAAAATAATCATACCATTGGAACAAACGCTCGCCTAGCTTCGCTGACCTGGAGGTGCTGCATCAAACACGCCCACGCATTCGAACTTTGTCAAACATAAGAATATTCACCCACGCCACTCATTCGTCGGCCATTACGAAACACCCGAACAATTCAGGACAAATTGGGGGATGAAAAGCCAAGTAGATCAGAACTGGAGCTTCTAAGCTTTGCGTAAGACGATACAGGGACGAGACGAGGATAAAAGTGATTCGCGGTGAGCAGAACGATACGAGATACGGGTGAAAAAGGTGAGAAAGTGAATTTGCAATTAGAGGATCGCCAGCCGCGGATGACTGATGGATATGCCGGTGAAAGATTGAAAATCAAATTGCACGCCTGCGCGCGCGAGCGGCTATAAAACAAAGGGAAAAATCGCCGCGTCGGCGTCTACGCCACGAGAATAAGGTAATTCGGTGGCCGGGGGGCGGGGGGGGGGGGGGCGGCTAATCTAAGATGCGAGGCACACGAGCGAAGACAACGACAGATGCTTGCGCTGCGCGCGCGCGCGCGTGTGCGAGAGAGAGCCGACAAACGGGGAATTTCGCGAAACCAGGCGACCTTCTGTTGGCGCTCGCGCGTCGTTCCTATCGGTCCCCCCGCCCTCACCTTCCCCTCGTCGCTCGCCGCGTGCCTACGTCACGAACAACTGAATCATCCCGAGCTCGACTTGTAAATTTTTCACGCGAGTCGTCCTGCAACATCGTGCAGCAGCTTTTAATCCGAACTCCGCTGCTGACGCTACTTCGGATTCCGCCATTTTTATCATTTTTGCCCAAACTCGTTTCGCGTGCCACTCGACGTTTCATGTACATACGGAATTATGGAAACTTTTCGTGCGTATATGTACGCGCGCTCCGGGACAATTGATTTTTCGCACTCGCACCTAGCAGATCGCGCGTCGTCGGGCTCTGTGGTTCTTGTCAACAACGGTTGTTCGCGGCGAGAGGATTTTGGGGAATTTTTTACGATATAACCCGCATCCTAATTTTTTTGAAGCGCGAAAAGAATGTCGCACCCTTTGAACGAATACAAATTTTTTTTATCGTTTCAAAAGTCGAAGCGTCCCGTGAATTCGCATTTTTTTCTCAATAAAAATCCGTAATTAAAGTCACAACTATCCACATTAACACTCGGCTTTCGCCGAGAGATTTGGCCAATTGTATTTAACATTCGAGCAACTCCTTTTCGAATTCCATGAAACTCATCGTCGAATTAAATTGTTCTTCGGAGCCATTGATTCGCATAGTATAGACTAATAAAATCAATGTGAGAATATTCTATCGACTATGCAGTTTTTTGAAACGTTCACTTTTTCATTCGCCCAGATAGACGGTGAAAAAAGTGATCGGGTCGTATTGCTCTGTGCCGCCATCGAAAAATCACCTTTCAAACAACGGATTCTCGGACGGATATATTTGTGTTGCCCTTGTTAAACAAAAAAAAATAAAAAAGAAAGTAATGATTCGGGGAAATTCTGCTTACAAACGAATCGTCGGATTTTGATGAAACATGGACCTGCGCGCGAGGAAGACCCCAACTGATTTTGGAGGTGACCCGATCGAACCAACTTATTTTTCAAATCAGCTGCACGCGCGTTGAGGCAAATCGATTTTGGTTAAATCGCAAAGTCATACTGCGGCTGCACGATACTCTCGACAAAGTTATTTTTCACTTTCGACCTAAACTCGGAATAATTATGAAATCTTCCCGGTCGTACTTGTATGTATGCACATGATTTGGTCTTCATTGACTTTTGGAGCTATAATCAGATCAGAGTCAAAGCTACCGGCCGAGGCCGTACGGCTTACGTTATTTCGGCAGCTCCAATTCCACCGTAACTTCTAGAGCTGGTTATTTTTTTTTTATAGCGAACGGGTGATATTTGCATTTGTTTGTCAACCAACACGATTTGATTTGTAGATCATATCAACCGATCGTTCCTGAATTTATGCACGAATCTATAATGTATATATACTTCAGTATACACCGAAATGTGTCAGTTACCCCGGAGGTAATAGCCTTAGGAAGAAAAAAAAATGTGTCAGTTATACGTATAATACATCTAAACATTGTTTTTGTATAAAAACATGACGAAATATTCGCGGCAAATCAAAACATTAGCTGATGAATGCAACTGAGAAGATATTTCGAATCTATTTATAGTACCATAAATCACCTCCAACAGTTTCGGCAAGATCGGGTAGCCAAACGTGGAGTGGTTTGCTGGCTAGATCTTCCTTATTTAAGGGAAATAACTCACGAGTAATAGTAAAATTTCTTCTTTTTTTTCGATAATCTGTTTTTTTTTCTTTATCTGTTACCTGAATGAATGGATATAAATAAATAATTCTAGCACATCTTATGCTGGAGGAAACTATTTCAGAATTGTACTTATTATTAAGAGGCATATTATCCCAGAATAAACTTTTCTTTTTACAGTTTTTTCGACTAAACGTGAAATATTTCATGAATAGGTAGAAACTTTTTGTGTAAATTGTATGAATATGTTTTCATGTATGCATTTGAAGCTCACATTTATGGCTCTCCAATCCCAATGAAAAACTTAGAGATAGTTCTTGTACCCCAAACAGGTGATATATATATTCTTGCAGTCACTCATTAGCTAATGTAACTTAATTTGTCTCACGTCAATTAACCGATTTTTGCTGATTTTATGGGTAGATACATAATGTGTCATTTACTTATACGCATTCTTTATGTAAAAATACGAGCGAATATTTCAGTGAGAGAGAAGGCAAAGTTAACTGATGAATTCGCGCGACTGGGCCAATATTCCACACATCTATTTGGGTTTAATCATAATAGCCACCTCAACAAGTTTCAGCTCCGTTCGAATGTGAAGCTATCATGTACATCGATTTTCTCTTCGGAAAAGAACATGTGGTCAATTACCTATCTAATACATTTCTGTATACCTTAATACACGTAAAATAAAGCCTCGAAACTTTATTTAAATTTGTGGCCTGGTAACCGAGAAAATAATTCCTAAAAAAAGAATCAATTTGTTGCGCTTGCGTAGCAACTGGCTATATATTTTTTTCAGTTACAATGGCTTAAGTTCATTAACTATAATGCGTTTTTTCAAATATTGGATGACACTGTCAATGTAAAAGAAAAAAAAATCTTGCAGATTTGGTATTCATTAATTATTGGGTTAAATCGTGAATTCGTCGGCGTCAATTACCGCGAATGCAGTTTCACAGAATAAGGCCAATTTAAATTGTATTTTTACTTATTCATGCTAACAGCTAACGTATATATATATATATACACACATGCTTCTGCATTCACTGCTCTTTTTCTCCCTCAACTTCTTTTATTCTTGAAACAATTTAGTTTCAGCGCGAATCGACATTCATATAATCACTACTTCTATAATTGGGTTGAATAATGCAATATAATGATGTTATTTTTCTTGAACGTTTAGTGTATTTTTGGGCTCTCATACAATTACTCATTTTTCAGAGCCTAAAGTTGGCAAAGAATCGTTGCTCTCGGGTGTTGTTAAGTTTATTTGTATCGGTTTATGCGAAACGGTTTCATGATTCCAGTACTCCCAGCGGGAGTACCGTAGAATTCTCATGAAGAACTGCGGGTGTATGAATGGATTCTTGCTCTCTACTCTTGATAATATGTCAAAACAAAGCTACTCGACTGAGATTGGGAAGCTCTAAGCAAAACAAAAAAAGTTCATGCTGATGAGATAAAAAACTTTAATGGCAATAACTTCAGTATAAGAGTTGAAACTATCAAAATTGGCTAGATCTTTCGCACGATATATGACGCGTGCGAATGATCGCCTCAGATTTTCTTCAACATTTTTTTAGACTTTTTAGGGTCTAATTTGAAGCCTATCAAAATTTTTGACTCTTATTTAAACCTATAAAATTGAGGCCCCTGATGTAGTAAAAAAACCACCTCACCACCTACAAAATTGACCGAATCTTTTTGGAAAATCAAGGTTTCAAATAGTATACCAGCCAAAGTTCAGAGTAGGCCGAGCTCAATTTCTAAATCATTATTCAATTTAAAAATAATAAATATTTACGGAGTTCGAAAAGAATCGTTTTAAAACATTTGACAGACAAAAAGGAAAAAAATTTTAAACATGTCCTTGTAAATATATTGAAACAAAATTTACGGTCGCAAATATCTGCAACTTTTTTTCTTCCAAAGGCTATCACCACCGGGGTATGTGCCTAATATCTACAATTATTACTGCCCGCCACTAGTTGTAGATATGAGGTGTTCTAGAGGGGTAGACGTGAGCTAATTTGCTGGCGAGTGAGTGTAGAATGGGGGAGCACATGTCTTCAATGATATCTCTCTATGGCACACCAAGTTCAAGCGCATCAATTCGACGCGCATAAGTAACTCGAGCAATCAAAAACTTAACCCGATTTGGGTATCGCTTTTTTCGGCACCTCATTTGGGTATCGTGGGTCGCTGGAGACCCGATACAGGCTAAAAAAGTGCAATTTTCAATAAAAAAATCTGAAAAAATTCCTGAACACTCTCCAATCCTTCTACTTTGAGAGCATATTATGGGTTTTGGAAAAAAAATTGGATAAATATTTTTTTTTTATTAATAAACATACCCCCTCCCCAAAACGCATGCATTTACGGAAAAATTCATAACTTTTGAAAAAATCAAGATATCTAAAAGTTTCAAATTGCAAAATAAAGTTGAAAGATGGTATTTCCACTTAAAAAATCGCGAACTTGATAAGAGCAAAGAGATGCTTAATTGAGGGGTGTCAAGTTGCACGTTTTTCAACGTGCAACTTACCAGCCGCTCGAATCGGTTTTCGACCACAGTCTCGGTTTTTGTTTTTGGTTATCTGTAAAAAATGGAAAAAACCAATACATGACTCTGAAAACTGCCTAATCTCTCGAAAATATTGATAAATTTGATAAAAAACCGGAACTTATTTTGCCGCTCAAAGCGGATTTCGATCACAGTTTTGGGTATCGTGGGTCGCTGGCGACCCGAAACAAACTTGATTTGTGCACTACGACATCCAGGAAGGCACTGGCGGAACGTGACTCAGTACGAAGGGTCCTTGCATTATGAAGTTTTTTTAGGGTGGGGATAGGTATTTCTACCTCTCTTGGTTTCCGAGATATTAGACAAAATAAAAATGGCTCGGGTCTCCAGCGACCCACGATACCCAAATCGGGTTAAATAATAAACCGAAAAATTTACGTCGAATGAATCGAAAGAATCCAAGGTTGTTGCTGCACGTGTGGTCAGAATCAAACAACGCGCAAAACGAATGTGCGTGAGTGCGACGTTTTGAAATATATACATCACATAACATTAGTAACAACATTCATCTCAATACACATGTACAGCAGTGAAAATAGTGCATTGTGCAACGAAAACTTTGCGATTCCAGCACAGTCTCTTGCAAGCACGCCAAATTATGTTGATACACACTTTTACACCGAAACGCTCGTTTGCGCGCGCGCGAGGCAACGTCTCGCCTTATGAATTTGTCAAAAACTCTCGAGATTCGCGAGTACGATTCAAGTGTACTATTAGTCATTCGACAATATCGTGTATAAAAGTCTCGCTCTCCCAATCACTTATGCAAAACAAGCTCGATTTCGTAACTCTATCAAGTGTGTGTGTGTGTGTGTGTGTGTGTGTGTGTGTGTGTGTGTGTGTGTGTGTGTGTGTGTGTGTGTGTGTGTGTGTGTGTGTGTGTGTGTGTGTGTGTGTGTGTGTGTGTGTGTGTGTGTGTGTGTGTGTGTGCGTGTGTGTGTGCGTGTGTGTGCGTGTGTGCGTGTGTGTGTGTGTCTACGCGACTTTTTCACGTGAAATACCGAATCGATTTATACAAACGATGTAAATAGCGAGTTCGAGAGACATCAAGTTCTTAATGTTGCTATAGGGAGAAGTTTTTTTTTCGACCGAGTGTATCAATCAGCGGCAACCGGGATGGATCGTACTCTCTCAAAGCCAACGCACAGTGAAAAACCTGCGTGTGACAGTGAAAAATCACCGTACAAAGGTGGATGAGCGATTGGGTGGAACTGCAGCGCTGTTAATTTTCCACGTATTAAAAGTTAATTTTTACTTTTGTTCCATGAGTTTTAACAGCAACAACTTTTATATCATTATATTCGTAGTAAGTTCAGTGACAAAATCAGTATTCATTAGCTCAGTGATGATGGGCTGGAGTGACCATGGAGCTCCGAAAATTGAGTATATTGTCAAAAACAAAAAATCGTAAAAGAAGGGGGGAGGGGTGAATCTTAGCTCGGAACATTTTATTTTATCGACACTGCTGTGCGAGCGAACGAGCCTAGAGAAACGTACAGCTGGACACAGCACAGAAAAGTATACTCTAGAACATGTATAGATCAAAGGGGTCACGGTTTCAAATTTCATAGGAATCGCGCGCTATGTATAGTTATTCGGATTGTAACTCTGTACTGATAATTTACTCGATCGACTATAACGCAGTCAATACTGTACATGCATGTGTGTATATACAGCCAGAAAAAAATTAATTGAAATCATTCAAGCTGGTTTAACTCTCGAACTAATTTATTTTCAATGAAAAGTAACAAAGGCTGTGTGTACACATCACGGTCAATCACTCGTGTCAGCTTGTAAACCTTTCATGTATACACATTGGAGTACGTAATCACTTGCATGTGCGTTTCGCTTTTTCTCTGCTCGTTCAAGATTGAGCAGCGACAATCCACCCCCTTGTTGTACAATTTACCCAATTTCGGAGCTGCATTCAGACACTACACCTCTTATTCACCGGATTTGCAGTGAATTCGTCACTGATGGAGACTCGCTGTCAAAATTCACTCGTTCGCTCGCATATCCACCTTCGTATACAGTGATTTTCCAGCGTAAAGTTCCTACAGACTATAGGACGGTCGAGTCAGCGACGTCGTACATTTCCTATATATCTATAGATATATAGGAAAAACGCGCTGGCAAACGAAGGGTCGTTCGCGTGCTTGCTGGCGTCTCACATATACGATGAGACTTTGCCGCGGACAGTCGACTCGTTAACTTGTCGCGTTAATTGTCAGAGGTGCGCGCACCGAGCATAAACACACGTGCGCGCGCCGACACGCTGGAAGAGGGGATATATATATATATCCCCAAACATATATATACATATATATATTTAGTAAAATATGGCACTGGTCTAGGGAATGGAACTAGTGTGTGGGGCGAGGAGGGGGGATCGAACAAGGAATGGTTGAAAGGTGGTGCGGCGAGCTATTCAATCGAGCGAGTGTAATATGCAAGCTCAACCGAGTCGGGAGAGTTTTTTCGGATCAGATCAATACATGCCGAGACTATACGCGAAATTACTCCTCGTCTCGAAGAGGAGCTACGCTGCCCGCTCCAGAGAGAGAGAACGGATAAAAGTGCGAATTAGTAGTGCTCGGCGCGGTGTGGATGATTGAGTGGGTTGAGGCATTTGCGGGGGGGGGCGGCTGAATAAAGAGGGAGGGAGGACGAGTCAGCTGAGTGGAGCGCGCGCGCGCGAGTGTGCGTGACGGCGTTACGTATATCGGGGGCGCCGGGTAAGATTTCGGCCCCGGAGAGAATCGTAAGCTCCGCGGGGGGGCTTACCTGTTGCCCAGCAGCAGTGGAGCGAGACGACTGGCCCCGGAGACCCTGGCTCACACCCACACGCTGCAGTACTGCTTCTTGTACATGTGTGTGTGTGTGTGTGTGTGTGTGTGTGTGAGCGAGCGCGTGACGCCCTGGGCCCGCACTATAAATATACACGAGTACAGACACAGGGTTCGGCAGGGCGGGGGCACTGCTGCAGCGAGCGCCGAGCGGTGTGCACCAAGTGCAGTGGAGGCGGCGGGCACTGGTGCGGCAGCCGTCTGCTGCTGCTGCCGCTGGTGAGCGGTGGTAGCGCGGTGCACGTGCGCCGGCGCGCCCAGCCCCGAGAGCAGGGGGCAGCACTTGTCTCTCTCTCCCTGGAGAGTCTGCTCAACGGCGGCAGTCCAACAGCACGCCGATCAGCTGATCAGCGTCTCGCGCGCGCGCCACAATTGTTCTCCAACCTCGACTCGACAATTCAAACTACTTACAGCACACACACAGACACACACACGAGCAAGACAGTTTCGTTTGCGCCACCCGCGACCGCCGCCGCGATCACACCAAACCCAACCGCCTTTCCTACTCAACCTCGTTTCATCCGCTTCCTCCTCGCTAATGGAGCTTTTTTTCCAACGAGTCGACGAAGACACACAGCCGTGCGAATCCACGAATCAATTCGATACGTAACGTAACGACACTCCGTACACTTGATGTATAAACTTGATAGATAAATAATACTCACGAATGCGAGGGAAGGGAGCAGTAGTAGAGTGGACTGGAAAAAACCTGGGGAAATTGTTGGTGCAGCGAGCGCAAGTAGTGCAGCTGCAAGTAAACAAGTACACGGTTGGGAGCCGCGCGCCCCTGCAAATCGAGTGCGACTGCACCCACGCTCTACCGGGCGCGCGCGCATGCACCTGTTTTGGCGGGACTCGCTGATCTGATGTAATATACACACACACACCGGCGGATACGCGACATCTATATACATAATTCGTCGCGCGTGAACTTTTATCAGCTTCGACACGTCTGCACTCCCTATGTTATCGACCGTCGAATTCGCCCTGCCAATACTGTATATCCGCCCTCGCGAAAGCACAATTCGAACTTGCCGCGAGCGTAAAGCACGATTCGACATCCCGCGCCGGCGAAGAGTACGTATATACCGGGTAATCCGGCCTGAAGTGAAATAATGCGTATATCACGTTTTTGCGCTGCTAAGAAGAATTGAAAAATCGCATGTTATCCTGAACGTTGAGATTTATAAAATCATGCGAGATTATAGCGGGATGTATTATTTCTTGTTGCGGCAATACGAAGTACATTTTTCTTCGTCCGCGAGAAACTGACATGTGCACTTTTCTTCGTAAGGATCGCGCATCGATACGAAATACCAAACGCGATCGTGATTTCGAACGATTCAATTATATGTGTCGGTGATACAATCGATCGATAGCGCGCACCGATCGCAATCGATACATGCCGCACTTGGGACCGGCCGCGCGACATCTTATCTCAATCGCGGTACTCGATTATCTTCATATCCACACAGCAATTGCCCAACGAATACGCTTCTTCCTTCCAATCGATTTCATTCCTCGAGCCGGTCGCACGTATCCTCGGCACTGCCGATCGGCAATCGGGGCTTTCTTTTAGATAAGTGTGCAGATAATACATATACGCGTGTGAAATTTTTACGCGCTGCTATACAGCGGATATACGCTCGCGCTCTGCTCCATCTGATTTCTTACCGCGGATATACCACTTGTGTATTCATCGGTATGTACATACCTATTTGTTTGTGGTTTCACGGAAAAACTCGGGTACGCTCGCCGGTTTACTCTATCCAAATACGCTCCAACGTAAAATGATTGGATTGGATATATATACAAACAAAAATTGGGATATTCATCGAGTGAGTTGAATCGAGTGTTATATAGTTTTCGCTCCTCATTGTGGCGCACGAGTGTTGATTATTCGAATGTCAGTTTGGCTGCAGTTGGCCTGAGTAAGCGCAAAATTCTGCCTGTCCAAGATCAAACTTATATATGTTAAATTCATGAATTCATATTAAATGCGGATAGAGAAGAATGGTCGATTGTGTCTCGAGGCGGGAAATCAGTTGGCCGGTTGGATTGGCCACAGGTCGCGAGTGTGTATGTGTATACCCCGAGGAGAAGAAATTTTGGCGCGCGCGTGCGACTTTGGCGAGTAACGAAGACGAGCCGCAAGTGGATAATTGTCGCACGTGTATACACACCCGTGCGTGGCGAACGAATTTGTAAACACCGGGTGGGGTCGGTGTACTCGAGCCTGGGCCAAATAACGCGCGACACGTGGCGAGTATACGTTGGATATTTGTCGGGCCCGATTTGTTGGCCCGGTGAATCAAACGTATTACGCGAACAACGTATAGCTGGCAATGATTTCGATCGACTGTTTTTTTCCTGCTCTGTCCTTCTCTCACCTGCAGCAATCGGCCGACGGGGCGGCGGCAAGTTGGCGGTGGGGCAAGCCCACAGCCTCCGGGGATCCGACTGATCGCCAACTGTTGACACCACGGCAGCGGCGGCGGCGGCGGCTCTGCGATATGTCACCCACTGGCCAAACTCGATCACTGCACAGCCCACCGACAATTGTTATACCGCGATCGTCGATTATATATAGTTTCAACCCCACACGCGCACTCGACGGTCTCCCGCACCAGCGTCCATATCGCCTGTGTGTAGACCCGCGCGCACTCGCCAAGCCGAGCGTTGTAATGCCGATCGGGCGCGACTCGCGACTGCTCTAGCTTATATGTTCATACGTACACGGATGGAAAGGAAAAGCAATGTCTCGCCGCGCGATATCACGTCTCGATTCACTTGGCCGATATCGCGGCAGACGCTAATCACCGAGACACGAGTACATAATTGTTGCAACGCTTGTCAAGTGCCATCGTCGCTCGTGTATAAACTTGTAATGTCTCGGACGAATTCACCGCTCATTCACTCGGTCGTCGTCGCGAGCACAGCATAGTCGAAATTTCGTCTGTCTCGCGCGCCCGCACCTGTGCGCCGTTTTTCGTTCGACCCACTTTTGTACAGGTCTAGTGTGCGTCACTTTGTTATCTTTGAAATGTACAACGCCGCTCTCGTTCGCTCTCGTTCCCTTCCATATATACCTTGTGCCGGCCGGTTCTTCTGCTTGTAAGAAAAAGCGCCGAAAAATAAGGAGCCGATAATGTAATTCCGGGCCAAATTACAATCATACTAGAGCAAAATTCACATTGTTCAAAATAGCAAGAAATTCGTTTTCATACACACATGCACACAAACTGACTGATTTATACATTCTTCACATGCATACATATATATTTATACACTAAACTTTGAAACTTACAAGCGAGACGCTTGTACAAGTGAGATAAGGCACCATAGACAACAAGTTTGGAATCTCCTACAAAAAAGAGTACATTCCAGAATTTCGAGGAGAAGAGCTACACATTTTACTAGGGGTCGTTAACGCAAATCACATGGATTATCATACGGCTATTTTTCATCGTACGATCCAATTATTGGCGTCGACAATAATTTGTCAATGCGTCTAACGTTTCCAGCGTGAAATAGGATATTTATGAGAAAAAAAAAGCCGGAAAATACGTCTTTTTACCTTTATTTAATTATTTTCTGAAAATCTTTTGATAAAAAATGAGTTCCCATATTGATCTTCAAAATCCGAAATCTTTCTACTATTCTCTTAAAGACATATGGTTACATTGAATAATTCAACGTTTTAGATCAATATATGGTGAGATATACTTGAAATGCATATAGGACAAGGCACATATCGTTGCTAGCGATGAATTCAATGCGAATACATGAAGTTGTATCGAGCCAAACTCTGAATGGACCGGATGGAATGGTTTGTTCGTCTGGTGGCGCCAGAAGTGATAAACGCGACGCAAACGGCTGTTTTTCCATGCCCCCACTCAATACATATACATATATATAAATATATCAATACGTTATCTGTGATTTATCTGACCAGGGAAGAGGAGGGCCGGGCGAGGCCGGGGGAGGGTGAGGAAAAATCGTAGACTTGCGATAGTGTTTACAACGTCCGTGTTTTATTATGTTTCTTTCGCTATTACAAAACAGAATTTACCAAGGTATGGCGCAGACAAAAGGAAACACGGCGGCAATATTATATTGCTACAATCACACCCAGTTTCCCCTCGTACGAACGCGCAATTGCACAGGAGACAAAAGCGACGGGGCCCAATAGCGTCTCCTCTTTTCTACCGCAGATCTAACCAGTTTCTCTCTTTCTCTCTCTCTCTCTCTCTCTCTCTCTCTCTCTCTCTCTCTCTCTCTCTCTCTCTCTCGCGGCCGAGTGTTGCCGAATTCGCCTGTCTGTTGCGACTCGCCATACTCTTTTCACAACGTTATTTACAAAAATAATAATAACGAATGAACGCGTATCGACTGGTTGTTTTTTTTTCTTTCCTTTTTTTCTCTCTCACTTTCCTCTATCTTCGAGTAACATTTAATACAATTACGACACGTGCAGACACGTGCAGCTTCAATTTGTTTACCCTATATAAACCTTACTCGCTCTTCGAGCTGGTCGTAAATGACATTTTACGAGCCTCATGAGCCAAATCGAAGCCGCGACACTTGCGTTCGCTAATGATTTTTACACAACAGCTTCTTTTACAAAAAAAAAAAACTTAAGAACCTTAATGTTCGACAGAATGCGCGCGCCTTCTCTCATAATTTTATATCGTACTGTGTGACAGATAAATCGTATATTATATATATATATTTTTATATTTATATATATTATTCGTCTCTGAAATATTCTCCATTCATATATCTTTAATATGTATAAAGCAGACGACGCGACATGCGTTCATTTCTGTCTTTCATATACATATGTATATATACACACACACGCGCGCGCTCTCTCTCACATTCACGCGCACACCCGCCCACACATCCACCCACGCACACAAAACCACACACACACGCACTTACACACAGAGCACATCATCGTTTGAGCTTTGCCGATCAATCGCTGCTAAATTGATAGTGATATTCTAGCGAAACTCCAACTGGAGGTTGCGGGCAAAAGTTTCAGAGATTTGCTCAAGCGAACTTAATCATTCGCTTTTGTTCATTAAAGAGAAAATAACCTGAGGATTTTCGTCACTCATTCACAACGAAATGCATTGCTGTTAAGCATGTCCATAAATTACAATAATAAAATAAATACACTAGTACAAAAACCTTCTTTTATTTTCGCTCGAGAGAAACTTTGATGATTCGTTCGCTTCGATCGATAAATAAAGAATATGAAATAACACGAGATATTCATAACAAAAGTATCGAGCAGCCAAGCTTGACTGGATATTTAAAAGATCCGAACGAAATGTGACGTACACACCCTCACACACACGCACACATGAATGTATGTGCGCGTGTGTTTGTGTGCGTGTGGATATATGTATAGTGTCTTGGACGTCATTGGAACTAAACGGATTCACGAACGTTCTCGCTTATTATCTGTTCGTTAAATTTTCATTAACAATCACAGTCCACAATTGGATGGGTGAATGAACATATCGTTACGCAGGAGTACCTTCGCCTCGAACATTGTTCCTAATCCATGCGTTGCGTTCGACCGCATAATCGAAGCGTTCAGCCATGGAAAACGGGGCTATTACAATCCTCACTCGATATAACGAATCATTCGACAGTTCTTTTTTTTCCATAATTTTCTATGAAAATATAAACTTTACGGGTGGAACATACGAATGCGCAGCTCGTACTATCATACGATGATAACACACTTATGAGATTGCGAGACTGGCGTGCGAGACACGGCAAAGGACAAAGAAGAAACGTACAAAAATGTCGGTACACACGATTCGAACGAATGTTTCAACGGGTATATGACGCGGAGTGTCGGGGAGGCAGGGAGGGGAAGGGAAGAACAGGGTGGCGGTGAACGAGGCTGACAGCAGAGTACGCAACAAATCGCAAGTCTTCCAACTTTATCCATCACTTTCTTTTGTTAATCTACACGCGAGCTCGCGCATATACTTATGTTAATAGATATCTTGCTTTAATTTTTGTTTATTTCACTAAGCTAAGCCGCGCGGTGGCGGCGGGCGCGACGCAGGGGGATTAGAGGGGGTAGCGATTCGCGACGCGAACGAGTGGAGCGACGCTTCTTCCTTCGTGCCCTCGGCGTATATACCGAGGAAAAACGCGCACCCGAGTCGTTTGCCTCGGGTAAATTTGAACATATTGGAATGAGACGGCAAGTCATCCCGTCAGCTCTTTCACATGTTTGTATATATATAGGAATAAGACGCGCGAGTGGGGCTAGAGCGCGCGCGCGCGGTACCAGCCCGACCACGGATGTTCCGCCGAATGTACACACGTGCAGTGCGCTTACGTGCGGGTGGTTGATCCGATCGGAAGCGGGCGACCAGGTTCCCGCGCTGCATAGGCAATAACGCCGTCGCGGGATCGTCGCTCGCTAATGTATACCGGTTGGCTCGTGAAAAATCAAAAGTGTCCATTTTCACGGACGCAGCGCGCGCCTACCCCGGGCGTTGTATATGTTGTAAAAAATTGTAAAAAGTCGTTTGCTCTCCGCACTCGCGAGTATACAGTCTGTTAAAAACGTCGAGCGCGACCTGTTTTTGTTGCTACGCGCAGACAGGTACACACACACACACACAGGCACACACAATCTTACACACTCAGAGAAATACACAGTCGCATACAGACACACAAGTAGCCGGAGCAAAAGCGCCACCAATTATAAACTTACGAAAAAACGACAGTGATGATAAAAAAAAGGTTTGGTTGGTTGGTTGGAGTGACTCTAGTTGCTAATACGAACAGCAAAGCTTACTCACTAAACTTGTTTACTCTCGCTACATCTGATCGGTTACGCTATTGTACACATATGTATAGAGATGTTTAGTTGGTGGATGCGCGAGCACACGCGAGAGTACATACATGCGGGCGCGGCGAATCGCTCCTGCCGGGATCTCCACCGCGCTCTGCACAACTCGGCGCTCGCGGCGATGTGGCGCATTGGGGGACAGCGGCTCGCAGTCGTTGGCGCGCAGTTGGCGGCGGAACGGAGAAGGAAGGAGAAGCCGGGTCTAGTTGGGGGTCTAGTTGGGGTTGGTGCGTCGGCGCCTACGCTGCTGCTGGCGACGGGGCCTCGCCGGCTCGAGTCGCGGGGACTGCCCCGTGGATTAGGCGCACTTTTTGTCCCTCGCGTTGGCGGCTTTGACGGTGGCTGCGGCGGTGGCAGCGTTGGCGGCGGCGTTGGCGGCAGCTGCGGCTGCGGCGGTGTTGTTGTTGGCGACGTAGCCGTTGTTGGTGCCGCTGCTGTAGCAGCTGTTGTACTCGTTGTTGTACACGTGCGCGTAGACGCGGCTGTTGCTGGGCTTGCTCGGCTCGTCCGACAGCACCGGCATACACGCGCCGGGGTTGGTCGAGGCGGGGCCGTCCTGGGGGTCGCCGCCCGAGGCGGCCCGTCGGCGCCGCTTTCCCCCCACCAGACCCTCGCTGTACTTGGCCTTGTAGAAATCGGAGAAGAGCCCGAGGAACAGCAGCCCGTGCAGCCCTATCCAGATCATGAAGCTGCGCGGGTAGTCGCACTCGGTGAACAGCAGCTGGAACTGGTGGGTCATTATCAGCACGAACTGCACCTGCGCAACGAAAAAACAACAATTGCCGTGTATTAGTCACTGATGCTGCTGCTGATACTGCTTCTGCTGATACTGATACCTCGGAAATAAAACAATTACAAGATTACCCTATATCAAATACGACTATTATTTTCATTTGATATGGATTTGTCATCCACTAATTCTATATACCTTCAAAAGTGTTACCGTACTGTGTGCGTGTTACAAATCAGGTAACATAGGAAGCCAAATTTTTTCTAGTCACAGAACGTTTCATTCTCAACTTTAGTAACAAATCCATCTAATTTTTATGAGATTTTGTTCAAATTGACACGTAGTCGATTCTAGTATTGCAATTTCATGTTATCTCCTCACTAATTATTTTCCTATCTAAAAATGAATTCATACACATAATAAGTGGATTCTAGGTGACCTACTAGTGATTCTACTTTTTTATGCAGCAATCCGATGTATAGTTATAAATAATATATTATATTCTCCTATTGTGTCTTTTCATAATTATAATCTACATCATTGTTAAAATCAAAGCTAATCAACGATTGATATATCAAAAATGACTGACTTTTCACCCATATATTTCTCGGAATAAAATGAAATATTAATCATGGAGTTTACAATCGACACACACACGAGAGGTGATTTGAGTGTACAATTAAATTGATTGTTGAATCGAGTAAAATTGTAGTCGAAGGAAAGAGGTGAGGCTCGTATGAATTATGTAATTTTACCATTTGGAAGGTGGTGAGGTACTTTTTCCACCAGATGTACTTCTGGTACTCAGGCCCCATGGCCGCGATCATGTAGTAAAAGTACATGACTATGTGGACGAAGGTGTTGAGGAGGGCGAAGAAGGTCGAGTGGCCGCCAGGCGCGAACTTCAGGCCCATCCACACGCTGAACGGCATGATCCCGTGGTGGATCACGTGCAGCGTCGACACGTGCTGGTTCTTTTTGCGCAGGATGAAGAACAGCTGTTCCCAACAACACAACAACAACAATACAGTTTTTAACGAGTATTACAAAGCTCAGCTCCTACTGCTCTAAAAGCTCCCTTTTTTCTCTTTACGTAAGATGAAAATGCTGGCTATTTTGAGCGCACCTTTTAGACTGTGAACCCGAGACACAAAACGAGCGTCGAAAATATGCCGAGCACGAGATAAAAGTATTCAAAGTGCAACCATCATCTTTCATACTTTGAAATCGCGTGTCGCGCGACGTATTGCCCGAATTGGGCAAAGCTCCACAACACACACGTCCGTAGACAGGTTTATGCCACGAGAAACTATGTCACGACAATCATTCTACCCCCGAAATCTTGTATGACATGAATACAATGACTTTATAGTACCTTTGCGCATTCTATTCATTGGTGCAGAGGTGGATTTGAAATAGACACGCATTTATCGAAAGTTCGCTAAAACCGATTTCCCCTTTTGAAAAAAAGCGAGTACAATCGGTATGACTTTTTGCACTTCATCGTGTTTCAATAGGTAGCGGATATCCGGCCAAACGCACATTAAGATAAGAAAAATGCCTGACTGTACAGAGAGGAAAAAGTCGTTCGGAAATTCTACTTTATACTGAATAGGTAAAAATAGTACACTTATGACACTTTATTCTGTTCTTGAAATGACTACATCATTCTAAATTTAGGACATTCTACCATGAGTGTAGTAGAGAGAAAAACATTTTCTAGTCATTAACAAAGAAACGCTCATATTTTATAATCTCAGTAACCCTGGCCATTGAACTTACTGAATTAATTCAACTTGATCGAATAAAACTGTACAACTTTGCATTGTATATATAACTATAGTTATAGTGGATACAATTTAACTCTTTAAATTTGACCAAACGTATTCAAACGTATTTCCCCTGATTTCGAGAAATTGCATAACAAATCCAATATAAAAATGTGTCATCCAAAATTAAATGCTTGATAGAAAACGTTGCCACTTGATTGGTACGATACCGTCTGTATTTCTATTAAATTCATCGACTGGTGTCTAGTACGATTCACCGAAATCTTTAGTCTGAACTTACTTGATTTTACTTGATTTTACAGTCATCATTTGTTTCAGTGTATATTTGACAAGTATCTCACTTATCCGTGCGATTGGACAAGACGGAGTTTCGATTGTAAAAATTGACCATTTCATATCGCCGTTGGATAAGCACTAATGGAATCCCATATTACAATGAATACACATTATGATTCGAAACGATTTGATTTGAAGTGATTGGTCGGCATTTTCCAAATCGTATTCCACGAGCGTACTCTGCGTAAAATGTCCAATCAAAATTGATTAGCGCTCATTCGAACGACGATGCAAAACGGTCAATTTCTCAGGTGAAACAATGCATTGCTCGATTGGAGGAGCCCCGGCTATTTCCGCGATGCTGCACAAACGACGCAAGCGAGTCAAGATTAATCACTGAACGGTTGTGCGATTGTGAAGAAAGATAAAAAAAAAGCTGATTCGACGTGGCTTTTTAATTGCGCTCACCTGCGCGATGATGCACAAGGATTACGAGAAAAGAAAAACAATTTAAAAATTTACCATAACCGTACGGAAACGTGAATCGAGGGTAATTTGACATAGCTCGGTCGAGATACCGCGCTAAATAAGGCGATCGCCGATTGGAAAAAAAGAGAAAAAAAATGCACGGAGGCTCACCGTGTCGAAGAACTCGGTGAACTTGCTGAAGTAGTACCACCAGCAGGTGGCGGCCATGCGGATGCCGAGTGCGCTGTTCGTGTAGTCGACCGGCTGGCACCTCAGGCTGTAGCCCCTCGCCCAGCCGCTCATCAAGTACTGAAAATTCAAAATAGACATTTCAACTTTCTTTCCATTTCCGACAGCTCGACGAGGAGAGGAAATTGGATTATCAAAGTAGCGACCATACGAGACGCGGTCGGATTTTAATCGCAAATGAATCATGGATTACGTGTACAGACAAGGCGAGCGCGTCTTGTAATCGAGTCGAGTGCCGATACACATCGCGTCTCGAGTGTTTGTTTTCAAGATCACCTACGGCGCACATTGTTAGGCCGCGTGTCTGGACAAAGTCGCCAGATATACATAAAAATCCCGGCTGTCGCGCGCGAAAAATAAACAGAGACTCCGGGAGAATCGGATAACGCAATAAATTGCCGTTTTTGCCGCGCGTTGACGCACGCGCCTGTCCCATTATGCGCACGCGAAATTGCCCTCGGAACGAATCGCGTGCCTAATTGTCAGATGCCGACTCTATTATATCCTTCATCTCCCGCGTATTATACATTCAACCGTTGATGGACTAGTGGAAAAATTTTAACGCAAGATGGAGTAGTCACACACGCTGAAGCGGAATGATAATGAACACGCTCGATTATTGTAATTTGGTTAATAGAGTGAAATGAGAAAAAAACGATAAAGCCAGGTGGTAAAAGTTGAAAGTGTTGTAAGAGGGTAGTTTTAAGGGCTAAATTCAAGCGAGGATGCGATCGAAAATTTTGTTCTAATACCCTCAACATAAATCGAGTGCCATTGGTGCAGCCCGGAGAGAACCGGAAATACTAAATCTGAGAAACGGACCACATTGGTTGTAGTTACCCTATTTGGACGAATCGTGATTGGAAATCCACGTGTATTTGAAATACAAATATTTGTAAAATTTTTAAGCATTCAATTGTTGCCCATCGCTGTCCGCATTTGGATTGTCAGTATAGCTGGCTCTCGGTATTATTCAAAACGCGAATGTTTGGGGTCTGACAGAGACGTTGTTATAGTGACGAGTTGTAACAACGAAAAAGAGGGGTTGAAAAAGTTCAGATAGAAACTGCCGCCTGGTACGACGAGTTGATCGCGAGACGAAGCTTTTACGAGGTTTTATTCACGGGATTATTATCGCTCCCACAATTTTTCACGAGTAGCGTGTGTGTTTTACGATGTAACAAGAATTACCCTCCGATCGATTGGAAATTCATAGTTGGCCGCGGCCTAATCCGCGTCAAAAGCATGATGGAAATCAGATGTAAAAGGGCAATGCGATTGAGGACGAATCGATTTTACCGCATGGCAAGTTGAGTCGAGATGATGTGTGCGTGTGTGCATGTCAGTTGTCGGCAAGAATGAAGTGTAAAATGACTGCAGTGTTGCATACGCGTGAAGCGAGTTAGTCGGGTCGTAGCGCCGCGCGCACGGATTTCAATTTGAAATTGGCCGTCGTCGAATGTCTCGTTGCGTTCATGCCGGTTGATTTCGCTCGATACGCGTCGCGGATATATATACTGCACCACACGATATGCGCGAAAAATGCATTCGTCACTAGCTGTGACATATCAATATATACGACGAAGCTGAAGTTCCTCATGCTTCGCCAAAGTAAATATCGCAAACGTATTGTGTAATGCGTGCGAACTAGCGCATATATACATTTATGAGAAAGTGTATTTATTATTGGCTAGTGTGGATGCGTACTTGTTCATTGCGTGTAGGCTCCATGAGGAAAGAATACGCTAGTACTTTCATCTTACAAATCAATAGTACCTGGCGCAAAAATGATTATACCAAGTAATTTTTTCCTTTCTTCGATCCAATCAAAATTCGAGATAACACATGGGGATAAAACCCATTTACATTTGAATGATATCTGTATTTTGATGGAAAACATTCAATCTTTCAATGTAACCATACATCTTTTGAAAAAAAAAAAGAATTCAAAGTGAAATTTCAAGAAAACATGATTTTATTGTCCTTTCATATATTCTACGTAACGCACGAGCTGCATTGGGTAAATACTTCTACCCTATATTGGTAGTGAAGGGACGGATTGATTCGTGGGTCTGGGTTGGGGCGAGGAGATAATAGAGTTCAAAGAGGCCGCGGTGTAGAGCTGCAGGGTAGTTGTGCGCGGACCAGAGGAGCGCAGCGCGAGTGAATAAATAACATTGATTGCGGGTTTGGGCCTTGGTTCGAACCAGTGCACCAGCGTCAGAGGATAGGTGGAGAGATTCGTGCATGGATGAGACCATAGTCCCACCACCACCGGCTGTCTAAATTCCTAATGCGAAGCCGGTCTTGGAGAGAGAGAAAAGGCATCCCTCACGGCGATGGGGATGAATCAGTCTCGACTCGATGGGAAAAGTGTGTAGATCTCGAGCTGCAGCTGATTCGTGAGATTGCCATTGCCCCGCGCGCGTGTATATAGCATCGGCAAGTGAATGTAACACGCACACTTGCACATGTGCAGATTGAGAGAGAGAGAGACAGCTTGGGGTTTTATTCTCCGAACTGCAATAGCGACATTTCCGCCAACTCGCATATATCTGTGCCCGCAATCCCAGCTAAAGCACTACAACTATTGCCCCCTCCCCTGACCATTATTCCCTCCTCCTACACCTGACTCAACAAGATCACAATAAATTGAATATCTTTTATTACGCAAATATTCCAACGTACGAGAATGAAAAATCACCGCATGAAAATGGATGAATGATTGAGTGGAGCTGCAGTTAATTAATCTTCATCCGAACTAACGCTAATCACGTACCAGGCAACTATTGATACATCGAAAATCACTATTTTTATTTATTTCGTGAAATGGTCATCGACCATATATTTCTCTTGGAAAGAAAAAGAAATAAAAATGTTATCCAACGAAAAAAAGGGACAACTGTCAATTTGAGTTCTAAAATTCAGTATACGGTAAGTATATATTCAATTCAATATGCGCGACAAAGTAGTTCATCTCAATTGAAGTACACTTAAGCTATACGTTGAATTAGTTGCATCTCAAGGAAAGTAAATATAATAATAATAATTCCACACGTGAATGATAGACTCGTTTTTTTTGTGCGTGTATGTATATATATATATTTATATCAACTGTTCAGGTAGGAAGAAAAAATAGATTGGCGATACGTATGGCCGTGGTCTCGGCCGACCGATCACGATTCAGCCTGCAACTGCGCGATATTTCGAAATAATTCAGGCATATAATCAGCTGGCTTGATTTGTATGTTGTCAACGAGACGCACCAGCAATTTCTCCCTTATTCCCTCAAATTCCCCAACAATTCGTTACGTCTTCTCTATCTCCCATACAATTTGATCATTTCCTGGGGAAATTTGCACATCGAGGTCTATATATCAACAGAACAAAGTGCTCAGCGAGTAATAGAAATAAAAAAAGATTTCCCCCACAATCGTAACGCGCGTAACAACGAAATAAAATTGTAATCAGGTAGTTTATTAACTTGTCTGCAAAAAACGTAAAGAGAATATATGTGTATGTGTGTATATATTTATCCAAGCTATTGTATGAATATTTCATGAGAATTTCTCTACCGAGTTTGATGTAATATATATAACAAGTGGGTGAGAGGCAGCTGAAGTGTGTCGAAATATGGGCCGAGTGGCGGAGCAGCGGCGATTGAATGTTACCAACAATTATCGAGTTATAAATCGAGCCGGGGCGAGCGGCCGGGTTCGCGATCCTCAAAATTGTGCATTTTCGATTGGTAGCATTTGGGAAGGGGGGAGAGGCGCAGGGGAGAAGGAAATTCTGAATTAGCTCCAAGCCGCGAAATTGAAGTATTCGAGATAAAAGTCGAGGGGGCGAGCTTGGTTGGGTAGCCGCAGAGACGTGTCGCGAGTGTGTGGGGGGTGGAGGGATTCCGCCGGAGCCGCGTCATACACACGTACCGCGGCTGTGTAATCCGTAATCGGATACGTCTTTTTCTTCCCGCGCGGGTATATGTGTATACGAGATAAGCCGCGCGGAGAAAGCTTCGCTCGTATGTATATATCGAATCCAATCGAATCACGCGCGGCCGCGCGGGGCTTCGAGTGCATTACACTTGGCGCGAAATCAAACAAGTCCTCCTACTCCTCCTCGTCCCCCGCACACCCTTAATTCCCCATAATTCCTCAAGTCCAATTCAGCTGCGGAAGACCAGCTCCAACAATCCGATGTCTAGCCCGGATCGTCCCCGGTAACGTGATTCATCGCAATAAACGACGGAGACCAAACGAGCAGAGCTTCACACCAGCTTTATATAGTTCATTGTACGTTTGTTAAGGTGGTGTTAAGGTGGTATTTTCACCTGCGCGACGACGAATCGGAATAACTTTCTCCGTAGACGGTGAAGAGGGAAAAAGGAAATGTTGATAAAAGTGAAATGAGACGAATTCGCTCGGACTCTTTGGTCGCGATGAACAAGCAAATCCACGTCGCGAGTACGGGTAGCGGGAAAAACTGCAGGTAAGAAGCGAGCGCGTCGACGTGTGACACGGCGACCAAATCACCGCGGGTCGATTTCTCAATCATTCCGGGAAAATTGACCCGGCTGCGCACGCTTCACCAGCTGCCTCGTAAGCGATTTCACGAAAAATTCAGTCGATCAGAGCCGCGATTGTCCGATTGTTGGGTGCGAAAAATGAAGAAGCGTTTATAGACACGCTACCTCATAAAAAATAGCTCAATTATCTTCTATACGCTGTAGCTTTTGTTGCAAGCTGCAAATGGCTACATCTACGTAGAATACCGACGGCTCTTGCAAAAAAAAAACACATTTTCATTTCTTTGTTCGGGGAGATCGTAGCACGTCAAAAATAATTGTCTCGCTCACGAGTGAAACGCGCGACGATTGAACGGGGGATATATATCGCGTCGCGAGTGTAAGTTCGCTCTTATCGGCCGTGGCTCGACTTCATTAATACTCGATGAGGCGAATCGCGGGCGGGCATACATTAAATTTTCATCCACCTACGTAAGCCGCGTACAAAGTATGTATACCGGGTGTATATAGGGGACGCACATCAAGCACCCTGCACTGCGAGTCGCAGGTTCGGTTCAATTTTGCCGGCTCCACATTTTCGCTCTCTTTTCCTACTAATTTATAATCGAAAACATCTCTCCCGGTCTCTCTCTCTCTCTATCATTCAACAATTCATAATACGCTCACGCTATCCACGAATTATTATTTTTTTGTTCGCTCGAACGATGCATAAACTACTGGTAAAAAAAGCCATCCGGGGGAGGGGGCAAGCTCATAAACAATTTCTAAGGTTCATTTACCGAAAGCCTCCTCAATGGCCTGGGACGTTGAGATCAAACCTCAAACGCGGTTTTCTCTCGAAGCTGGGTTTCTCAAATCGGCTTACGAAAGCAAAACAAAAACAAAAACTGGGTTTTTCAACGCTATATAGCTTGTCAATGTTCATCCGATTAATTTGAATGATTTTCCACCATTTTTAAACGAATCTTGAATAATTACATGTTCAATGAACAATTTGAGATCAATTTTTTCCACCAAAACACAATCCAGAATCTAATTTGGTAAATTCCGAAATTGATGTAGATTGAGGAAGATAGAATTATTTTCTCCTGTAGAGGTGGTGTACGCGGTTTTTCTTCTCTGAATAAACCTCGAATTCAATTTATCCAGTGCCGCTACGTAATTATGTACCTCGAAACTTCATTTGCATTCATTGTTTATAATGATCGATGGAGAAAAAATCCCAGTATAAGCTTCGTTTTTTAGTACGCGTTGGTGGTATATATCCCTTTAAAAATTACGATTCGTCATCGCAGGGCCGCCGCGACGGTTTCTAGTGAACCAGGCGGCATTTATGTACTGGGCGATATAGTGCTTTGCGCGGGCTTTTTACCTGCTAGTCGTTGTAGTAGCTCGAAAAAAAAGCAAAAAAAAGCGATATTGTGCGTAGAGGTTTCTTGGATGCATGCGTCTTGCATTAATAATGCGGGGACGAGAGAGAGAAAGATAGAGAGAGATAAATATAATTTATAACTTTTACATTATTTTATACAAACTTTATATATTGTATATTAACCGGGAGTGGTTTAGAAAAAATTTGAATAATGAAATCGAGTTTTGATGAGATTTAACAAGAGCAACTATAAAAATAAACGTAGAACAAGTTTACCACATGATCGAAGGATCAAACGGTACCTCGATATGACTATGATAAAATTATAGTAAACACATGAAAAGAAATGAGAATGACTACTCTCGATTATTGTAATTGAGTTAACAGAGCGAGGCACAGGAAAAATCGAAAGTGTTGTAATAGTGTGGTTTTGAGAGCTAAATGAGCGAGTAAGCGACTTTAAATTATCTTCTAATATTTCCCACATAGCGACCAACTGCAACTGGTGCCCAGAGAGCACCGGAAATACAAAATATACGAAAAAAGTGAGATTGGGTTCAGTCACCTTCCATGGGATACTCGGTTTATCAAGACACTCGGACTTGAGAATTCTACTCGTCTGTATTCGAAGAAAGTATTTGCGCGGATTTTCCAGCGAGAGCCATTGCAAACGTTCAGCCAAAGCCGCATCTTACGCGTGAATTTGAAAATAAACGTAGCGCAATCGTTGAGGTTTTATAGGTAGCCGCGGCGAAAGAGGGCAGAGTGAACGAGACAAGCAGAGCGTGGGATCACTGCGGTGCGTTTACAAGGTGAATTTTCATTTTTATTCAAAAATATATTCCTCCGGCAATAAAGGTGGCACTGGACTTGCCAACACGCGCACGATACCCGCGAATGTCGTGCTAAATCGGCAGACAATCCTACACTTTTTTTCACAGATGGAGGGATGGATAGATAGATATATATGTTTTATTGTATACGAATACAAAAATTGAGAGAGAGAGAGGAGGGGGAGTTTGGCTAGAATGGATCGAAAATCGAGGGGCGTCATATATGGGAAGTTAATTTTTCATACGGCCGTTGAAAATGTGAAAGGACCATCTGGAATCTCGGTTGTTTCGGATGTCGCGAGCCTATAAAGGATGAAGCAACTCGGTATGTAAGCGGATTTCGGACGTTTCCTATACAGTCAAACTCGTTTCATCTTCAGAAGAGAGTGCGAGGCAGTTGTGTGTGTGTGTGTGGGACAAGGTCCAAAATACCGATGGCACACGGCGCTAAATACCAAGCTCTCGCTCGCGGATATTGCGGCGCCCGAGAGCTCGCGTCAGCGATAAATCCGCCCAATATTTGCCCCGCACACGAGCGCGCCGCACCGATACCAAATCAAACGCGCGCGCGTGTGTGCGTTGGCAGACGGGCCGAGCTGATGAAACTTGTCGATATATAAATGAGGATTGCGCGACGATCTTCCCAAACGCGTATTTGGAGAGAGGTGATATGACGGGGGGGACCCGATGATGATTGTAACATTAGAAAGTACGACGATTGGCTCACATCTCGCCGACGAGCCTCGGCAGTTCCGCTTCGGATATACATATACATTTTGCTCGTATATACAAAGGCCCGCCGCCGTCCCTCCCGCGTGTATATATACGCTCGGATTCGTTGCGGCAACTCGTTTTTTTTCTTTCCCCGAACTACGCGTTGCCCAACCGGGTAGGCGCACTTGTCGCGATAGAATTCGGCAATTATCCCTGCTCGAATATATATGGACGCTCGACGGATCGAGTCGAAAGACTAATCCGTTTTGCAGCAGCAGCGGCAGCGGATATACTGGGGCGCGGGACGGGGCGAATTACGAGCGGCGTGGAGTCGTAAAGCCGAGAGTCGGACTCGCTCGATCGGCCGGCTCACTTTTACTTTTGCTGCGGCAGCGCCATACCGACACACCTGTCGTTCGCGGACGCCGGGTATTATCGCGGCGTGTCTATGGGCCCCGCCCCATCCTCTGATCTAATCCGGGCCGATTCGTGTGTAGGAATATGGACTCGAGTGACGAGGTATATAACGGATTGGAGGAAATTAATTTCGGGTCGTCGTTCAAGCACACGTTTTTATGTACAGGTAGCCGGATCGAGTAACGATTCGGCTCGGTGTATATTTACTGGCGCGCGATATATGTGCTGAGTCGGATTATCGACACACGCACACCGCGTGTATATACGTTTTGAAAGATATATAAATTGAAACGGCCAGTCGAAAAAGCCGGTTATCTGTGTATGAGAGACGCGCGACTACAATTTGCACTTGGGACGTACGATCGCCACGCTCGCATATGCGTATATATGCAGGTAACATGTCACCGGCCAAATTTACCTTGCGATTATCGATAAAGAGCGACGAGGTCCGTCGGTCATTCGCTTTGATGAATCATATCGGTATGTGAAATATTGACGTCATGTACTGATTCACCCACCCGACTCACGCGCCAGCAGAATATTTCCAACTTTTGCCGCGTATTTGCACTATACAATGTTCTCATCTGTAGAGGGATAATAGAGAAAAGCGTATTCGCATCGCACGCGGCGAATCGTATTATAGTCGCGTTGCCGCGAGCCTACTTGTATCAATCACGGATTAGTTATTTAGGTTAATCGAGTCGGATGTGAGTTTCAGAAAGTGAGATTCGCGGATTTTGGCTGCTGAATCCACTCGCACTGAGAGATGAAAATAATTGCATAAACTTGACGTAAGGTAACTGTGACCCAATGTGCCGGCCCTATAAGGGTTTTTTTTGAAAAAATCAAGATGGAATATCTGCCTATGGCATCAGAAATCATATTTACAACTACCACTTGCCCATTTTAACCCATTCGAAATGTAAATTAACCAAAGTAACTCAGGAGGGCCACATTGGGTACACTTGTATCAAATTGGGAATAAAATAAACTTGAAATAATGTTTTCATAGTTAATTATTAAAAACGTTTGACATCTAACCGAAGTGCCACATTGGGCCGTAACTTTCTACCACAATTACATTGAATTTATACCCCTAATACAGTTGCCTCAACTCTTGATTAAGTTAATTTATCAACGCTTCCGGAGTGAGAACTTGTCATTTCTTCAGGACAATTCGTACTTTAATCATTAACAAGAGGACATAGACTCTACTGTCACTGGACAAAAACTACAACTTTGCAAGGGTATTGTTGTTGCTGCCAACTTTACTCGTATACAGCTATACACGGATGCAGTGCAGTGTCACGGGCATATGTATTAAATATTACTTTATCGAGATTTCGCGTCAGTTCATACGGTATTTGATATCCAACTGCGTGTAACTTTAGCGCCGTACCGTGAAAATATGATTGTGACTATTTTGACGGTGAATTTTGGTAAAATGTACAATCAAAAGTATTGAAAGCTACCAAAAAAAGGAAAAATTGTAAATATCACCATTTTCGAACGTTATACCACGAGAATTGCCGTAATAGCCCTCCGTCACAGTGTTACTAAAAAAAAACAGTGATTTTCACAGTACGATCTTTCTCCGTCTGGACATACAATCAATCCAAACATGCGTATACCAATAAAGATATCCTTCTCTCAGCGCGAAAGACACGCGAGCTTCGAATCAGTGTACATAGGACATGGGGGGGTGGAGGGGAGGGTTGTTGTATACATGTGTCGATGTTATGACATGAGTTGTACATTACCTCGTAGAATATCCACGTAGAGAAGACGGTCTGCGCGAGGTTGTAGAATATGAGGATTCGCCTGAGGTGGAACGGCTTCCTGTTCTCCATGATCTTGGGGCCGAGCACCTTGGAGAAGTACGCGTACGACAGGCAGATCGCTATCGTAGGCAGCGGCGAGCTCATCATCGGCCATTCCCGCACCCGAGGATCTGCGTTAAACCACACATCAATCAATAAACACATCGTTACATTGTTACTCCGCGGCTATCCTGTTTGCCAAGACAATTGAATTCGACCAATTTTATATTCGGCCTCATTCGCAACGACGGCCGCATCTCGAATACGGAAGATTGATACGCTCGTCTTTTTGGCATCTTACAAATCGTACCCTACAATAATTGAGTCGGTGTTCAATTCGATCCAATCGAAAATCGAGGAGCGTCACACGTCGGTATGTAGTAACGATATCATTCCGAGAAATCCGAATTTGACCAGAGTAAAAGGGATACTCGACCCAAGTACTGCGGAAAATTCTTTTGGTCCATGTACTTCATACCTTAATACCCCTCCAATACACAAAAAAAACGATTCAGCGTCGCGCGATCAAAAATTGATTGCAAAATTTTCTAAACAACCGAATACATTGCAAAATTATACAAGCCCAACGCCGACTGTACTAAACGAGCAATCAGATTGCGACATTTTTGGTTTGTCGAGGCAGGCGCATTTATCCGAAATTATGATCGTTGGGTCGCTGCTCGAGCAGCGTATAACACAGCCGAGTGCATTACATCTGCCAAGCGACGCTGTCCACTGTCGTATTCACGCGCGTACGATCATTATTTGGCCGAGCTAGAGAAGAATGACAAATATACGAATGGTGTATAGGTCGGCATACGAGGGGCAATTGCTCGAGATGCGGCACGGGTAAGCGCGGCCGTTGGCTCGGGCGGGCCAGTTTATTTTTTTTTGTCCGAGCACAATGAGAGTCGAGAGTGACCCCGCACACCGGTGCGCTCGGCCGAGCTCCGGAAAAAACGAGTCTGGCAAATTCACGCTTCGCCCGACCGACGACGCGGCGGCGACCCCGAGCCTCCCATACCCGATTCGACGAATACGTGCGTGAAATTGGTGAAAAAAAAGTTTGTTTTCGCTCGTCCGCGAAATGCCGAATAGACTCGTGAAATGGGTTAGAATACAAGACACATTGAGATTTTGCTTGATATATATACATGTCAATGTGAGCTGCAGTCTCGTGGCTGATCAAGACAAGTGTTGTTTGTTCAAATCGCGAGGCGCTCGCGAGTGCACATATGATGCAGGAATAGTGAGCTAATATGCATATATTAGCGCGATAAAAGGCTGCAGACGATATTTTAGATAATGACTGAATGATTGTAAAATCATTTCGGAGGGCACGGAAAGAATGAGAAATTATTTATGGCTCGAGTGTCGATCACGTCACCGGTATTAATAACTGGCATATATTCGATGCAGCGAGTGCCGAGCGAAGGAAAAGAATATGAAGGAACTAATTCGAAACTCATCAGCGAGGCGAGGAGAAAAAATATTCTAGAGATGGATTTGAATTAGATAAATAATGAAAAAAAAAACATGTTTGAAAAACAAAGTACGAAGGTTAATAGAAAAGCAATTTTAAAATAGAGATATCGAAGGGTAGCCAGAGGGACTACGACCACAATAACGCGCTTTATACTATAAAATAATACTAAATTTGTGATACGTATATATATATTGTTGGATGAACAAAAGAAAATGGCCGAGTTAGTCGAGATGAAGAGTCAAAAGTTACTCTTTAGTTTTATCAAATGGAACAAGAGTGAATGTGGTGTGGGAAGGAGAGCAGGTGCCCGGCGAAGAGCTTTGTGGAACTTGCCGCGCGGCAAAAGTCGCTGTCAAAGTGCGCGTGCGAGCGCGAGCTACAGAAGCAGAAACGGAAAAAGTGCAGCTCTGAAAAGTGGAGCAACGGCAAACGCCGACCGAGGAAAAAACACTCCGGGAAATCAGGCGAATTATGCCCGTAGAGACTCGGCCGCGCGGATATGCGCAATGACGCCAAGATAGGACGGTAAATACACGCCGCCGCCGATCCGAGGGCGAAACCACGAGCAGGATTAATCACGCGGATATATCCCACTAATCGACATGTTTCCTTCTCGCTCGAATGCGGGGTATCTCGTGGCTAAATGGGCATCAACCGAAGCTATTGCGGTAACATTCGCGTGCGTATACACAGGCCAAAAACGATTTCGTCAAAAATATTGCACTGCTTGAAATCTAGTGAACTCGAACAGAGTACAACAAAACGATTTTCCCCAGATTCACTACGTTTCCTACTCAAGTTTGGCAAAAATTACTAAAGGTGGTAATTTATTTGATTTTTAAACTTTTTTAACTAACAGCGATCCGGTCAATCCTTGAGCTTTTATTTTGAAGCACATAGTGATTGTATATGTCACACACACACACACACACACACACACACACACACATTATATCATATTTTTATATTGTACTCTTACTTCGTGTCAATTTATATTATTAGTTTGAATCTTATCACATATCAAACAACGATTAATACATTAAAAATAACATATTTTATTTATTTTGTAAAATGGTTAAAAACTAATCTAATGATGAAATTTGCCAATCGTTAACCCAAGTAGTTGTGCTGGAATTGATACTACGGCAAAAACTTGATTCAACAAAAATGATGAACCTCAATTAGAGTACTCGAGTCGTACATATATATTTGTTTCGTATACACCTGTACAGAAAATCGTTTCTGGTGTGTAATATACACATACTCGCGTCATTCGTGCAGCTGATTTTACTCGGTCGCGTTTCAAATATACTATCTCGCGGTTGAGTAATAAATTGTCGGTGTGTAGAACGTATGATACGCGTATATGCAAAAAAAAAGAGGAAAAAAAGAGGAAAAAGGGGTCGGTCGGTCGGTCAGGCGCGCCCGCGCCAACTATTGCGTAATGAGCGGTGAAAATATTGTAAAAAGCAGGCGGAGCCGCGGGTCTAAATGGCCCGACTCACGCGATTAGAGTGATAACATCGCGCCGGGCGCAGCTAATTCAAGTAGCCGCGATTAATTGTCCCGATCAATTATCCCTGATGATTAAGCTCCTCGAGCCACGAGAGACAGAGAAAGAGACAGGGAGAAAACACAAACAGCCGCACGACACAAGTATCACGCGAGGATTTCTTTCGAGCATCGAGAATTTCACTCAACTTTTCCAATTAATTTTTCGTCCGCCCAAAGTCTCCCACGGCACTCAACCTGCAACGACGAATCTAAATCTAATACTTCCCCCATAGTGTATCAATGGGCTCGAGCTTTCGTACAGTTCTGATCGACGACTCTCACGCGCACTCGTCTTGCGTTATAGCTGACCGATATAAAATCAAGCGCTTCGATCAATCAGTCCCTTTTGACAATTGGCAAAAATTTTAAAATTGTTCCTGCGGTCGGGAGTCTAAGCAAACGCGCGACGGACGGCCAAGCTCGACAAAAGCTCGCAAGTGCTTGCGCGCGATACTCCAAGTCGCAAACAGCACTCGTGCGTGTGTCGCAACAGTATGCACGCGCGCCGAGAGCCGGTATTTTCGCGCAACCGCGGGCTACTTTCACGCACACGCGTAACGCCTTCCCCCGCTCGCAGGCGCTTCTATATACGTATATTAAGGGCTGCAACTTTCACCCGATCTGATTCAGCGGGACAAGTTCCCCCGGGGAAAAACCCGATTATGCGTGATTATATTCTGTAATATTCAAACGCGCGTTATACACTCGGGTAGAATTATATTTTATCGGCAAGTCATTTACGCGCCGGCAAGTCTTGTTCTCCGGAATATTTTCGGACAAAGAACCACGCGCAAATATGACAGAAGACGTCGAACTTCAGGAACAATTACTCGATTCGCACCGAGAGTCAAAGATACGTATTTCCGATGTACAAACGCAAAGCTCCTTGCGAATCTTTCATTTTCGTCTGCTTATGAATCAAGAGTGTATTACGCGGAATTCAAACGAAGATTGTTGACTTTTTTTGCGACAGCAAAGTTCGTGTGTTTTTTTGCAAATATGCTAATGGAGTTCAGGGAAAATTTTAATGATGTTTGATTCTTGCCAACATGTCATTTGGGAGGGACCGACGCGACGGGCAAACCAGCGTCTCCCTCTCTCTCTCTCCCTCCGCTAATATTTGCGCTCGGTCAAATTGACAATTACATTATCGGTTACTAACTCGTCTTCGGCCGCGGCTGAATCCGCTCGCTCTCGTCGTTCTCGAAACATCAGTGTTTATCTCTCGATCAGCTCGATTGATTCGTCGAGTCCAGGGATGCACTTCTCCCAGCTTCATTAGCACGTCTCGCGCTCATTGTTATATAGGTATCCCGCGATAATTATTCGCTAGATTTTTCTCCGAACAAAGCTCCACGAAGAATTGGATGTTTATGATACCTTCGCGGAATAATATTAGCGCGCTGCCAGCTTTTGCGCATAAATATAGAAAAAAATAGAAGATTCGCGTGTCAATTGTATAGATATTGTGGTCTTCATTAACAACGTGGCTACATCGAATTTATATAAAAACGCGGAAATTTATATTCCGTATAATTTTCATATAACGTCGGTGATCTGACACATGTTAAAACACGTATAAGCATCGAACAAAAGTTAGGTACAATAATTGGCAACTATTGCGAACTTATTTTTTTTAATAAAATACCTCGGATAATTTTTCAATTTCTCACGAGTTCACACTGGGAGGATGTCCCAGCAGAAATTATTTCGACTTTTCCGTAAGTCACGACCATATTATATTTTCTCTCCGAATACATAATTTTTAAATATTAATTTGAATTTTATATCAAGCACATGTCCATTTTTGTGTCAAATCTGCACGAACAACTTTCTTACATTTTTCCATAATACGTAATAACCACATATCCAGAATATATTTCTTTTTTTATATAATTTTCGCACAACGCCTATGTATCATAGTATGCATTCCTTACATGAATTTGATATTGCCTTTTCACGCGGGTCGTTGATTCTAAGATGCCAACGAACGAGGAAAATCGGCTTGAGCAATTGTCAGAAGGAGTAAAAAAAGAAGAGTCAAAAATGCATCGCTCGGCGCGTTGCTCAATTGCCGATTGGAACGTGAAAAAGTCGCGCGCGAGCGAAATTCGCGCGAAAAAAGGAACCGGGCAAACATAACTGCAGTCTAATTGTTCCGATCGAGGGGCAATAGGATGCGGCACGCTCACGCTAACGTATATACATGCACACACCGTTTCCGATATTTAGATATTCACTTCGGGCGATGATTCTCATTGACCTCAATTCGCAATAACTACTCGAGCCGTCCATTTGGTTTGGAAACGACCTATTGTATCTGGACAGAAGCTGCGAAATACTCGCGGCATTCGTTGTTATTCGGAAACTTCGCAGCCGCAGGCCTATGGGCGCGAAATGCAACGCGCGACAACAGCACAGCTCGAGTACTTAGTCGACAATTTAGAAAAGTCACAGATTCAGAATTGACAGCTGAAATATTGCTTGCACTTTTGTGAATCGTTTGAGTTTCGGGTCGTCGATTGACGGAAGGGCGATTTCGAGAGGCAGCTATACTCACCGGACTTGTTGTCCATCATATCCCGGTAGCCGTGGACTAACGTTGCCACTATGCTCGTCATCTTGACTTTATTCTGAAACAGCCAAAGAAAACAACAGGTCAATTACACAGTCATGTACATCGTTTCGTCAAAATATTTTCGTACTTTCCACATTCATTAATACATACATACATATGTTATTTGGGTTGTTTGGCGCGAAGACGCGCGAGTTGATCATGAAAAAGAAGAAAGGAAGGAAGGAAGGAAGGAAGAAAGGAGGGAGGGACAAAAGGAATTTTGCCATTGAGTAGTGAGGAATTTGAAAGTTACACGTGCTAATAATTTACGTAAAGCTCGCGTACGTTTTGGCAAAGAATTACGTGTACATTGTGTGCGTAGACGTGGAAAGTTGTTGGGAGAGCCTTTCCCTCTCTCTCACTCTCTATTTCTCCCGATATGATACGGCCTCGATAATATCATAGCCAGCATGTTATCGGCAGAATGAACTAAACGCATCTACATGTACACACACACCAAAAACGATTTCTTAAAAATTTTGCATTTACTCAAAATCTATTGCATACGAAATAAGTACAGCAAAGACCAAATTTATTCGGTTTCAGTAAGTTTCGTTCATCATTCATGTAAAAATTACTTGAACTAATAAATTTATCTAATATGGTTCCATGGTATTCAATGCAAATCCACGCATCCTAAATTCTAGTATTACAATTTCATCGCTTAACATTTTTTTATAAATTACTCCGAAAATAAATTCTTATACATAATGAGTGGATGGACAGGTATATTCGATAGGTGACCTATTATATTCTACTACTCCATGCAGCAATCCGATATATTATATGATATTCCTATATTACTTTGTTGCTTCATGACAATCTATATTATTACTTGAATTAAATCTAATCACGTATCGAAAAACGATTGATACATCAAGGATAACTTATTCTATTTATTTTTTGAACGGCTTATTACTCGTAAATCCTTGGAATGTAATAGAATAAAAAATAATCAAATAAGGAAAGGTGCCATTTGTTAATTTAAGTATACTTGAGTTGTACGGGAATTGAGTATGACAAAAACTTTATATAACGCGCCAGAAATTATGAATTTCAATTACAGTACTCGGAACGTATTTCGATTTATTGCATCTTAAATCAAATGAAATTTCGTATATTCGAACGAAATAATCGTTTTTGGGGTGTACGCATCGAATTACTCAGGAGACGCCGATCGAGTATCGCACGAGGCAATGGATACGCGCAATACACCGGCTTGCATCCTCCCATACGCCGACGCGTTGTTATGGAGTTTTTCAATTTTTTGTTTTGTACGTTTCATTCACGGGCTGAGTGCTCGGAGCGTATGATATAGTAATTCGAGCGTTGCGTGAGCTGTGTGTGTGTGTGTGTCGTGGCGGGCGAGTTATACGTGCGCGGGGCTTAATTACCATCGTAACGATCGCGACTTTCGTTTTTCTTTCGCCACGGCGACGCTAACGCACTTGGACGCGCGCACACACGCGTGTATATACGTATATGTATTCGTGCCGAAAAATTAACATTCGTCGGGGGCCACGTGTGCGCATTTGACCGGCGAGCAATATTTCAAAACTACATATAAGCTGCGTCGCGTTCTCGGCATCGCTCGAGTCGGGGGAAAAACCAAGATTCCATTTGCCCACGTGCGCGCCACCCGAACTTTTCACACCCGCGACTCCTTTCACTCGAACTTTGTTTTTATCCGCCTTTTTTATTTTCCATTTCGTTCTTTTTCATATATACCGAGCAGTTGCGCGAGCGAAACATTTCTATACACAGCTTCGCTCGCTTCATAGTGCGGCAATCAACAGCCGCTACAGGAGAATTCAACGCGACCGTTTTTTTCCGTGGGCATTGCATAGAATATAGAAAAGCAATTGCGTCGTATGATTTATTTATTTCCCTCAATGTTCAGTGAAATATAGATGTCGAAAGTTTCCGTAATTCCCTGTCCGCAATGGATACGAGACATGTCGCAACGTTACTATACGGGTATGCGTTCATCCCCTCGCACTAGCTCGAATTTCGATTGGTTCGAACGATTATTTTGCCCCTGCGTTCTATTGATTTGTGAAATATAAAAAAAGGAGCGTTTTCTTCACTTTAGGATCCGGGATTTTCTTCGCGTCGCTCCGACAATCTCAATATTCTAGGAACAGCCGACTGTTTCAACTGCATATCATTTCCAACTCGAGCAGCGAATTACCCATTTAGTGAGAAGATATGTGTATTATTCGATCTACTGCGAATGCGAACTTGAATTCCCATGTTTATAATCGTTTCGTGTGCTATAGTGTGATGTTAGACGTACACACACACGCGCGTTGAGTAAACAGCGCCATTTATTGCTCGCACGCTAAATTGAACTACTGCCGAGATATGCGAATAAATTAATCCGCGGAGCTAAATCTTGCTCAATAAAGATACCCCCCATATCTATTATGTGAACAATCTCGTGTCTTCCTGATATTTATCCTTCGTTTATTTATGCTTCTCGCGACATTGAAAAACTCTTTGGCACTCGATTTACCAACGAGTTTTCTTTCCATTAAACAATAATTGAATGAGATGATTCATGTTGAGAAATTAATAATCATATTAAAAAAAAGGCCAACTCAGACATGGGCAGCAATTCAGGATCAAATTCGGGTATTGAGTACAACAATACAATAATATTTGGATTTGATTCAAGTATTTGAACAAATCCTACTGAACCGATGTATCTAATGGTCGCATCGTTGATGAACACGTGAATTAAGAAAAACCAATGTGGCAAAACTAAAGCAAGAGATTATACCGAGTCCCAAATATTTGATAAACTTGCTGTTGGTGGATTCTGTTCGGAATATTTTCATCAAAATGCATCTGATGAAAATACGCGCGTACGTGTGCGAATGACAGTATTAGCAGGTGGCGAGTGACACGGGCCTAACGAGCCGAAACTTTCTCAATCAATAACGTATGGGAGAGAGAGAGAGAGAGAGAGAGAGAGAGAGACAATAATCGAAAGCCGGAACGACGAGGTTTTTGCGGTGCCTCAAGGCCACCTACCCCCTCGTACCTCTCGCTCTCTCGTACCGGCGAATCCTCACTCGCATTACATCACACTTTCATATTTTTGTCCAGGGACACGCTGTCAATCGGTCAATTTTCTCAACGCTCGCCATACGTATATACCCGGTTGAAACGTCAACTCTTTAAACTCGATACTCGTCTCTCGCACAAATGACTGCTGGCTTCTTATGAATAGTCCATGCGCGCCTATAGCTATAATGACACGACAGTGCGCGCGTACATAGTACGGAGGGATTAGGGGTCGTTGTAAAATTGAAATGATCTGGAAAAAGAAAACTGGGGAGAAGGCGAGCTGAATAATGGAGAGGCGCGTATTACGAGGAGCCGCGAGTGTGTTTGATTACGAAATGATTGTGGAAACGTTGCGCGCGCGCGGCGCGTCGGAAATGGGTCGCGCGCTCCGCGAAGAAGGGGAAAAAATGCCAACTTCCTCGCGGAGGTGCTTAGCGTATACCGCTCGACTCGCGCGCCGGCCCACGTTTTAACCTGCTGAATCATCGATAATCCAATCAATCGAGGACGTCGAGCGACTTCGTTCCGCGGCCCCCCCTCAAGTTTCTTTTTTTGCCTCCATGCACAAATACGACAGTGGCCCGCAAAGCAAGACCAAATTGTAGGCTCGAGTCGAGAAGCCAAAATTACACCTGGTACACACGAGAGAGACGAGCTATGCTACGGATATAGATATGATATATGCGAGAGTCGATATTGATGAGTGTCTATTCAAAAATTTGAATAATCCCACGGTGCAGCGAGCCCCTTCTTAACTCCTCCATATATCTTTCTACTCGCGTGTACATATTTTCGAAATAACAAAGAAGCGACCATGTTCAATTCGAGTCATTCGTGGTATTGGTTTTTCAACTCTGTCAATTTATACTAACATTTTTCATCTCGGTCCGTTGTACGGTTTGAATAATCCTCAGTGAATTAATCCTATAGTATTACGTGGGTAAGTCATTATAGGCTGATTAAATGAAACGATGATCATTGTTCATCTTTTCTGCGATCAAAAAAATAGGAACTTAGTAACACAAGTTCAAATCGGACCAAATTGAGAAATTCAAATAGCCATCTCTTTTTCATTGGTTTCTTCATGATAATACGCGCCTCGGCGGTTGATAATCCAACACACAAGAACAATCCCACAGGCCGGGACGACGGTTGTTTACTTTGCACGTTGCACAATGTATATACAGACCGGGCTAAATTGAAACAAACACACGAATCGCGATTCATCACGAATATATATCCGACCGATTTTGGCATTCATTGAAGACTCGCAACGAGTCGATTGGCCCCCGGGCATTGATTCCCGCATCGACAAACGCGCGCGACGGAATAACCTATCCGGTCTCGAAAGGCGGGGGCCCGTTCGATCGACGGCCGCTCGGCGATTGCAAATCACCTGGCGCGCGGGCGAGCGGCTTGACCGTGGAGAGAAAGTATTCGGCCGTGGGAAAAAAAAAAAAGAAGCCGCGCGACCCCCGAAAAATCGGATGAGGAAAGAAACGAAAAAAAAAAGAAGCAACGGTCGGTGTTTGGTACACACAAAAGTCGTCGCGGCGGAGGAAAAAGGGAAGAGGAAGCCGAGCGATTAGGAAACTTGCATCAGAAGCGACGGCAGCCGCATTTCTCGATTGGCGCGGCGGCGAGTCCGGAGAGGATCTACTTTCCGAATTACGCCGCCTGCGGCAAGTGGCTGCGGCGTTTACGTAAGTACGCGCGCGACGGCGGAAAAGGAGATGCGCGCCGGAGCGAGAAAGTTGTACCGGCCGCCGGTGTTACATGTGCGCGCCAGCGAGCGAGAAACCGGAAAAATTCGGACAAAACTCATCGCTAACTGCGCGCGCCTGTATCTCTGTAGTCTGTTCGCGTGTCCGTATGTTTTTGTTTTGAATTTTGACAAAATTTCAGAGGGAGAGCACTGACATACAGTACAATACAAATATATATATATATATATGTATTTGTATTTGATCAAGCTATTGGGACATGTCGCATTTGAACAATCGACCGATCAAATACAGGTATTTGAAATACAAGTGTTCGGAAAATTGGTATTTAGTAGTCCATCACCGACTCCCAGTAATATGCTTGGAATTAGGGATTTACTGTCCACGCGCGTCCTAATTAGCCAGATTTTCTGGAGTAAAAGTAGGGCAAAATTTCGAACCCCGAGTTATAAAAAAGAAAATACGAAATACGTAAGCCTGGAAAACGTGAATAATACACAAAGGATGGTATCATGGGACAGCCGAAATTCAAAAAAGAAAAGTTAGCATGATGGAATCGTTACGTAAGCGACGCGCATTCATATAATGGCTGTATACACGGATACCGGTACTTTGGCATCTTTCTCCGATCCCAAGTGGGCCTCACTCGATGATGCTATAGTCTTCAACATTTATATTTCTCCATACAACCAACGCAAAAATTCAATCTAGCTTTTGAAGAAGAAGAAAATTGTGAGCTTGTCTGTTTAGCAGTTTATAGGTTTACCATCAAGTTAATTATTTTTTTTTAATTTTTCAAGTTCTAATTTCTATGCTATCTTGTCATGATAAATAAATATCATCTGCAATCTTGTCATGATAAATAAATATCATCTGCAATAACCAGCGAATCAGCAATCCATCGGACAACTGCATTCAATTAATAAATAATTGGCCATATATCATCAAAGTTCGCTGAATTTATACAAAAACATAAATTCAGCTAGAAATAGTTCTCGGGTGTCGAGGAGGAGCTGACCGACGAGTCGCGACGGATACAGGATGCGCGGGCGCGCGAAAGAGGAAGTATGCGTTCTCGATATACAAAATGACATCGGGGAAGGGGTAAAGGAATCGATAGGTCGCGGCCGCCACGACGAGGAGTGAACCAAGATATTTCGCGGGGCAAAAGCAACGAGACGGTAGTTATTTTTTTTTTATCTCGGGTGCAGATAAGCCGCGGACGGGGTGGGCGCGCACACACACAGGTTTGAACCGGGTGACGAGTCTGATGCGCGGGCGGGGGCGGTCGCGCAACCTACATGCGATAATGCGACCAAGACGTCGCTCTCTCAAGTAGCTCGGCTCGGAAGCACAAAGCGCCTGCAGCATACTCTCGACGTCCGCCTCCAACCCAGCCGTTACCTCATTTTTTTTTCCCAAACTCAGCTCCTCCGCTGGCCTACTCTCTCTCCCTCCCTCACAATCGCTACTTGACCCCTTACATCAATTGCGAGTTATACACAGTTTCTTATATATATATTTCGTTGTTAGCGAGAAACTATTGGGGCGCGGCAAATAAGGATGTTCGGCTGGTGAAGTGTGGCGAACGAGCCAGAAGGAAATAGCGCCTAGCGAGGGAAGAAGCCGCGATTACGAAGCGGCGCGCGAGAGGCGTGTAGTAATCCGTGGTGATTCAGCAAAATACCCGCGTGGAATATATACACAGAGATAAAACTATTGAGTAACACACACACACACACTGAGCTCTCGCGAGCCAAGTCCATATCTATATAAATGTACAGCGAGGTCGGGGCTGCAGAGCCGAGCGCATTCCACACACCTGTGTTTGATCTCGCTGTTTATTGACAGTTCCGCGCTTTACGGCTCTCTCTCTCTCTCTCTCTCTTTCTCAAGCGGAGCGACTTCCTCTCTCCACGATATAGACTTTTAGCGAAATCGGGCGCGCTCGAACAAAACGGCCGTGATTCCCATTTCGCACGCGGAGCTCGTTCCTTGTGCCAATATTCCAATCTCCCCCCTCGAATCTCAGTATTTCGATTTTTACAGGCGCGGTGTATATCAATGGCACAATGACACGCGGAGAAAATCGCCATGGCTCCCGGGTCGGTTTCAGACAACGCTATTCTGTTGGGTTACGCGCGAATTTATGTAACGAAATGCGTAATCCGCGATGGCTCGTTCATAACGCACTTTTTAATTGCATTAATTTGACCGGGGACATGTATTTTGGTCGAGTCGGGAAGGCGAGAAGTTGAAAGGCAAATGCGAAATATTTCCCTACCAAATCACACGACGTCGCGACCTAATTATCATGAACCGTTGAGAGTTGAATATATCTATCGCTGGAAGCAGCAACAAAGGAAAAACATTTATTCAAGTCGAGTTGGAATAGTGCATCGTATCGTGTATATTCAACATTCTCTCTTTGTCTTTCTCTCTCTCTCTCTCTTCTTCTCCTAACGTCTATCATGATTATTCTCCGCGGAAGGCCGTATTTTTCATGGTCAAACTTGATATAACACGGGGAACAGCGTAGGTGCGCAGGTGAGACAATTCGTTTTGTAAAGATAACTATTTTTGTTTCTCGGTAATTCGGTGACGGAGATCTATCGTGACGGTTATTAATAGTAACGTTTGAGAAAAAAATTACAAGACAAAGTAACAAGACTGCAAAAAAAAATTTTTCAATGATCACTGTTCAGGGGGGATCACATACCGACACGTGAGCAATTGTCAATGATTTACGTACTATCATTAATAATGAATAATTTATATTACGTTCACAAGTTTTAACGATAAGAATTGATTTATCGTTTGCGTATTATCGTCAAAGTTGAAAGTTAATTCAGTTGATAATAGTAGGGGCCGCGAATACTTTTCTTCTTGCAGATTGAACCTTTTATTGGTGTTTTCCGGGGGAAACATAGTAATTCCCGTGTCAGCTGTTGCCTAATCTACGTTAAATCGTCAACGTTGATTAGATTCCGGTTGACAATTACGACAGTTGAATTGGCGCGCGCGCGCGCGAATATTCATGTTTTTTCAGATTGAATCGGTCCGTATTTGGGGGAACGGTATCGCTAATTTTTCATATCCTACGTTACCTCTTTGGTATGAGCCACCCTTAAAAGTGTCTCACCCCGACCCTCTGTCCCTTCCCGTTGATAAGCGAAAAATAGTAGCTATTGCAATACGAGTCGCGTGGGAAAAAATCGAGTGAGAACGAAGGAGGTGTAAACAGATAGGGTTTGTAGATTCATACAGGATCGCGGCCGAGTGCGCGGGCGTTAGTTTGACTCGGTTATAATTAGAGTAGGCGCCCGCGTGTGTGTGTATGTGTAATCGCGGGCGCGAGTTAGTCGCGTTGGTGGGGAGGGGCATCGATTTCGTCCGGACTACTCCGGACTACTCTAGAGTGTATACCGGCCGTGGAGGTGTGTGTGGGTGTGTGTGTTTGTGTCAGAGTACTTGGCTACGCGAGACATTATCCTATAGCCGTTATCTGTGCCCCGACAACCAACAATGTTCTTACCGCTCACAATGTATGTTATAGTATATGTATAAAACTGCTAAAGCTACGGGTATGTGTCATTCGGCATGATTAGCATGTACTGTGAACATACGACGGCTCACCTGTGTATACATGTATAAATCGAGCCTTCGTTTATTAATCACTAAGCTATACGTTCGCCCGATTCCCCCCTCGCGTATACTGAAGTCGATACACCGGTCGTCGCATTCAAAGTTGATGATTTGTTATGATAAATCCAACAATACAAAGAAAATACATATAGTTTATTCATTTATTTTCTACGTCGAATTCGTCATTTTTCATTTATGAATTGAAGCACAAATTTTATTCAAGCGCGTCTTTACGTTTGCGAAATAACTGTACAAACTTCCATTGCTTATCTAAAATACCCTTTGAGGCTAGTGTAACGTGTTGTTATCCCTAATCTCTAAATTCACTTTACTTTTATTTTTAGTAAAAGATTGCACGAACGAAGGATGCACGAGTGAATATTCATAAAAAATTTCGTTCAGTATTTACTGTTTTAGACAGTACAGTTTTGTTCTACCAGTAAATAGTAAACTCGGACTGAAAAGTTGACACCAAAACTACTATTTCGTGTATCGAATTATTACTATTGGCATATTGAGAAAATAAATATTCACCGGATCAATTGGTAATTGTCAACTATTTTAAACTTAGAGAGTAATATTATTAAAGTAGGGTTAGGTAATTTTTTTCTCGATTCATTTGGCATTTTTGTTTTGGGCTGCCGCAGCGCGCCTCAAAATTCGCAAACGGCGACTTTTTTCCAGCGACCGTTACGTCACCCTGTGTATCTCACCGTGGCTCTGAGTCTTTTCGTTGCCACGTTTCTTGTAGAATTCGGATGTATACGCGCGCGTTCCGTATAGCTGAACGTAGATATCATTGTAGAGCAACAGCACTTGAACTGATTTCGTTGCGGCTTTTGCCCTACGAAAAAATTATCGGCATTGATGCACACTTTCAAGTCCCTGCGCGCACTGTCCCACTAACGCCACATTTTGAACCCGTGAATTCGGAGGGGAATGGGAATATATTGTCGACCCTATACTCTAAATTTTGGTTTCATTTCATCCCAAATATTCATCATAGCCTATTCAAACAGATACAGAAATATTATTTGTTACAATATGCAGTAATCGCGATATCCTTTGAATACATATATGTATTGGTTTAGGATATGCAACCAAGAGCTGAGACAGCTCGTGTCATAAAAAAAGACTCTCGACATTTGACAATAAGTCTGTCGGAAATTAATGCCACACCTTAGACTTTTTTCTCTCGAGAAAGTCTGTCAAAATTTGCTGCCAGACTTCAAGCCAGTAGAGTAAATCCACGACTAAAATCCGACTTTTATAAAATCGTTACGATAATATCCGACGGACTGGAAAGCTTTGAGCATTTGAATTTAATTATGTACTCAAACGAATATATGCAGTGTATGTGATGATATGACTTGCAGCGAGGGGTATGGAACGTTCTCTCTGTGATTAAAAATTCCTCTTTCTGCATTTTAGTACAATAAATATTACACGAGTACCGATAAATGAACCGAGAACCGAGAAAACACACACGCAAGTTAAATGAAATGAGCTTTAGGGATGAATTACGACAGCATTTCAAAATAAAAAGTGGGTTAACTATCGCTAATCAGATATTCGTTGTTGCTTGTTATTGATACAAACAATATTGAAGGTCTAGTATTGTAATTAGCTTTGGGAATGCAGGAAAAGAGTAATTGTTCATTTGGACGTTTAATACATCCCTCACTATAAATCATTACGTTAAGTGCGAAATTAAAGTCAAATTTTCAAAGCCTTCAATTATGCCGGATATTATCGTAAAACTTGGATATATATGAGTCCGACTCTGGTCTTGAGTTGACTGGCAGCAAGCATTGTTAGAGAGAAAAATCCAAGGTCTGGCATTGATTTCTGCCAGACTTTTGCTAGACTTTCAGTTTTTTTTCTTTTTTAACAGGAGTGGCCCAAATTTGAACAGTTCCCATCTAATAACGTTTCGTTCAAAGAGCTGAAGGAATATTCGATAATCGAGACAGGTTGAATAAACTTTCTTCGAACGTTATGAGGCTCGCTAGAAATATACACGGGATATGGTCGCAATGAGCATAGTTCTATTCATATAGTCGTTGATTTGACTATACAACAGGATGTTATTGTCGCGACGAAATTATTCTCTCCGCGCGACGCGCATACATATTCAAATTAATGAATTAAATGAATCGTTTGAAATCTCATATCGGACTGAAGTGCGTCGAACAGTTTATACGTGAACATTGTTTTAACAAGTTGAGTATAGGACGGGGCGATGTGCGAGCGCACCCCCTCAGCCCCCCCCCCCTCCCCGTCAAGTCTCTCGTCGAAATGTCATAATCGCTGAATTCGATTCTTTTGTCTCTGCTCGCGTGCTTCGATCGCAGGTGCACGACCAACGATTTCGGCCCATACGATTAATAACCCATATGCAGTAATAGCTGCTTATATTCAGCATTATATATTCGCGCACTATTGTTCTCATTGCTCAACATTGCTCATCATGTTTTTCACACAAGTACTTATCAATTCATTTCAATATGTGCATTTCAAAGGCCCACATTCATATTTTATTCAGTTTTCTCGAGAATTAAATTTGATCGCACCGTTGAAAGCTCGAAATGCCATTGTCATCAGAGCCGCGCGCATCGCTTGTCCGAGACCGGTAGCCCCGATATTCGCGCAACGAGCCGAGACTAGGTAATTATCAGTCTCGTCGCGGCCGGTGACAGCTGCACAATCAAGCGCGCGATCAGACTTTCTCGGACTGTTTTTTTTTTTTCTACAGCCAGCCCCGCCCCCCTCCACACACACATACGCACACCCCGCATAGCTGTTAAATATATATATCTGCAGCTCCGTTTCTCTCACGCATATTCCCGCCAATTCATATCGTTGCTATACTTGCAAATGACCACCCGTCATTCAATTTTCACGCACTAGCCGAATAATAAAAAAAACAGGAGGTAGTATTTATTTTTCGATTCAATCAAAACTCGAGCTGATACGAGGGGTCGAAATCCGCCGTGTATTTGCCGCAAACAAAGTACTCCAGTTCCCTTTGAGGTAGTTTTTGAGTTTTATTTCCCCGGTATCCAAATACGTAGTGTATACATGCAGTCATACATCAGCCAAAGTGATTTGATTTGTCGGGCACATTGACTGACCGTAATATATACAGTCAGAGATGATACAGTATGTAATTCATTGAGTATACAAAACAGCAAATATTTGTCTCGCACAAAACAGAAAAATCTGTGCTTTCAATTATTTTTATTTGAAATACAAATATTGTAACAAATTCCTATTGTTTGAATACACGTGTTTAATTATATAGCGGTATATAGCTTTATTTTGTACATAAACATGATCGCGAATATGTCAACGGAACGACTCATGGAAGCTAAGCTCTGATGAAAACGTGACCGAGGAGATATTCTGTGCATCTGCTTCTTGGGTTCGAGCATAAACCGCACCTGCAAAAGACTCGCCGCGAGATATCGAAGCGCGAGCCGAATAGCCCAAAAAACAAGTGGTTGCTGGTCAGAGTATGAGAAGCAATCATCAGCGCCGCCAGTAACTTCTCGCGGTGGTATAATTAAAAATATGTATATCTGCAGAGTTTGCCCGAAATTAGGGGTCGAAGAGTTTGACTCACTCTACTTGTTAGAGCAAATTAGTAGGTCCAAGTCCACGTGAGAGAAAAAATTTGTGACGTTTGGTAAATTTCAGCAAGGCATGCCCTTGTGAAGATATATCGAAGACATAGATATGTAAGGCGTACACATGCTGAACAACCCCAGATGAGAATTTGAAAATTTGTACCCACGACTTCTGATTGAGTAAAGAAAATGTCTCCCTCGCTATGTCTCTAATCAACTAACTTTCAATTTACTCCTAGATAATTGAGCTTGAATTAATGTTGTTTCAAAGTATTCTACGCGAGAGAAATGCACATTTTCAATATTCTAATATAGTATCGTTTGCGCGCGCATCTGTCACGCGCATATATACGCCAATACTCATACCAGTATGTAACTCGTGTGTTAATTCGAAACTTTTTCAGCCGAACCATTCATTTTCTAAAAAACACTTGTGTGCCGGATTAAACAGGAGGGAATAATTTTCATCGGATCAACGTATTTTGGATTCCTATTGAGCATTATTTTATCCTTCTTAGTAGTTTGTCTATCATTTTTAAAACGCGATTTTCCCCTTCGTTTGTTGCCCCGGAACGAATGAGATTTCCGACAGGTCTGACAATGAGTAAGATAACGGAAAGCTCGATTTAGGACGAGTCCATTACCCATCGATTGAAAGTAAAACTTTCCTCGGCCGAAAATGCTCAAGTTATTCGGGTTATTTGGGACAGTACGCGCGTGGGTATATATCGACGGGACGTACGCGCTTGAATTTTTCGCAATCCAACGGATTTCAATTGTCGCGTCGTAAAAATGGTATGCGGATGATGAGTATACTTTGAGAGGGAGTTTTTCAATTTTGACGTTTCACGACAGTTGTGTCCGGGTTGGGAATAAATTGAATGCATATTTGGGAAAGTCTTTGGGATAATAAAAATATATACGAACTAAAATGACTTATGTTTTTTTCTAAGAGTTGAAATTCAAGCGGTAGGCCTTTGTTTTGGTATCAAAACTCATGGAATCAAAGTGAAAATTCACTTTTATAGACGAGAAAGATTCGCTGCAATCCAGTCAATAATTGATCCACCTTCATCCAGTGATTTTTCACATTGACACAGCGCGGTTTTCTGCTTTTGAGAGAATATGTTTGTATCGCACGGCGAAATGATTCGTGTTCAAATCGAATTAGTCGGGATAAGTAGTATTACGTTCGAGTACAAATATATACAAGAGAGCATAAAACACTGATTGAGAATGTGTACGAGAGGGTATGGCTGCACACGCGGCCAGGAAACTCGTTGTATAATTAATCGGCGAGCTCTTACGTTTTATGACTCGATCCAAGTAAGCCCGAACAATGAATGTAATTGATATACATATAAGGGGTTTTACGTAATAGCGCATGCGTGTGTGTATGTGCTGCAGGAGAGCACTCGTGCCCCGGGTTATTTGGGTCGCGCGCGCGCGCTCGTCGATATTGTATACTTATACCACCGGCTGAAAGTTGCAGCAGGTGTTTATGCGCGCTCGCTGCATTTATATATACCCAACAAACAGATGCGCGCAGCAATATATCTGCTGAGCCGCGCATTCTTCATCAGGACGAACGTGATTCCGTGGACATATTCGCGAACATGTTTCTTTAGTCCTTCTATAAGCGTAAATGAAATTCAATGTACGTGTATGTATATATAGCTCATTGAGAAAGTGATTTTATCGAGCGTCTCGAGGTCAAGTTATACAACTTACGGTGTTCTACATCTATATAGATAGGTTAAACGCGGCTCTTGGGCTACAAATGGCGAGGTACAGTCGTGCTCTTTTAATTTATAATAGATAGAAATTCTCACTTGATCGAGTGAAAATTGCATTAACAATATAATCCCAGTAACTATATTCATTCGTTTAAATAGTAATTACGAGCTCTGTTCCATCGACATTGATTTACCGAAATTCGATTCACGAACGAGTAGTTTTGGCGTAAACTTTTCAGTCAAATCAACCTCATTCGTTGTTATCACAAAAATATCCTATGAAAATATAGCGAGTATGTTCCGATGATTTTCAAGTGGACTCAGTTCGTCAGTTTTTCGAGCGCAAGTATCGCGTACATTCGGTTATGAAAAAAACTCGTCTATCGCCGCGAGATTCAGCAATAAGTACATAAGTACATATGATTGTCTGTCGAGTGCGTAAAGGCGCGAATGGCGTTTTGGAGGAAGTGGGGGGTTGGTGCGCGGCGAGCGCGAGCGGACGGTCGGAATGGTTAATTTTTTCGGGCTCGGAAGAGGCGCGCCGTTGAATTGCGCGACGCGCGCGCGGCCAGTCGGTGTGCTGTGCGTGCAGCACGTCAGGGAGGGCTCGGCTATGCCGCGCGAGGCGGTTGTAGCCGGTGTGTGCGCGCACGTGCTGCACAAGTATATAGGTATATATAATAGTGATGGTTGCGCGCCGGTGGGGGTGGGAGTAGGCAGTACACGCACACACACACGCTGACAGTAGGTCGCGCGGGCGCGAGAGAGGTATGCGCGCAATGGCGCTTGAGGGGCAATGGCCGCTCTCTCGGATGCCTACTCCTCGCGATACATGAATATACGTATACGTATATATATGTATGTATAAATATATCGGCGAGAGAGAAGCTCCCTCACATACACACTTATATTGTGTATCGTGCTTGTGTTGTCGTTCGCGCGGGGATTACGCACGCACACACGCCTACACCGAGGGGGCAACTGGTGGTTTTTCGATCGCTAGGTTTGCGCAGAGCGCGCGCGGCCGGTTATTACGAGTGAAAAATCCGCGCAAGCCACAGACAGATACGGAGACACACAGAGAGAGTGGGAGAGTAAACAGGAGGATATAGATATATGTGTGTGTGTGTTGTCGACGCCGCGGTGTGTACCTATATATATACTTAGACGCGAGTGCGCTCGAGGCATTTGGACTCGCGGGGACGATTGATTAGTCCTCGCCGAGTACACACATACATAGGGCTACGAGCGTGAACGTAATAAGATATATACGGGTAGATTCTCTCTCTCGAGCTGCTGCTGCTGCTGCTGCTGCGGGGCCCTGCACGAGAAGGCCTATTAAGTATTTGGGTATCGACGGGGGGAGGGGGTCTGTTGCGCTTGCGCCGCGGCGAGTCGATGAGTCGATGAGTTCGATATGAGTCGACGACGCACGTCGATTACGTTTTTCCCTCGTATATATATATATCGAGCTGCTCGCGTTATAACTGCAATCGCGAGTACGTGCACGCGGCGGCGGGACAATTGGCGAATCGCCGCAGATATACTCGCGATAGGTATAAGCGCACGAATTGGGTATTGGCGGGAGGCCTCCGCGCTCGCGCGAGATGGGTTGGGCTCACCGGGGCGGCGGGGACGAGGAGGAGGAGGCGGAGGACGATGGAAGGGTGGGTGGGTGGGGGGCGGCTCTCGGGTATATCGATCGCGGACTCGCGCGGCGCGCGCGCGCGCGTCCTAACCTCAACCCGAGTCCCGCCGAGCGCGCACGGGGCGTTGAACCACCGCCGGGGCGGGGGTGGGCGGACGGACGGTCGGGGGGGAGGAGGAGAGCAGGAGTAGGAAAGAGCGACCCCGGCGCACCCGGTGTGGTGCTCGTCGTCGCCAGCCCCCGTATACGCGTGTATATGTATAGTAATGAGTATGTATGTATTATTATGATATGCGTGCAAGTGCGACTCGCCTATCAGCTGGTGTTGCAGTTGGCGACGGCGGCGGCTCGGCGGCGGCTCATGCGACGGCTGCTGCTGCTCTCGGCCGGGGGGGCGAGGCTCCGTCGTCTGCTGCTGCTGCTGCTGCTGCTGCTGCCACTGCGCGCCCGATATGTATGTGTATATACGCGCGTGTATATGTGTGTATATATACTCGGGAGAGAGAGAGAAGACCGCGATACAGCCGACGACGGCGACGGCGACGGCTACACTATGTATGTATACGCACGCGTGTGTGTGTGTGTGTGTGTGCGCGCTCGAGCACCGTTGCCCTCGCGGTGCGTATCCCGCGGATGACGCGCGCACTCGCTGTCGGCGGAGTTTCGCACCGCTGCAGCCGAGAGCCCGCACTGCAAAGACGCACTGCTCTCTCTCTCTTTCTCTCTCTCTCTCTATATCACTGCTGCACCGACTGTGTAAGTACGCTCGCTCGCACTCGAGTCAGTGGCTCGACCAGCTCTGCAGCTCCGCTCGCCCGACTCCCGATAGTCCCGCGATCCCGAGGCTCCAGCCGCGCGCGGCTACCCCCACCCCGCGACCCGCACCCCCCACTATACGAGCTCGCACACACCGGAGAGCCAGCGCCGCGCCGCGCGCGCAGCTACGCGCACACGTGTATATACGTTAACCTCTCGCGACTCGGCTCCGCCGCCGCCGCCGCCGTGTGTGACACCCAACCCCTCCCCTGTATATACACGTTTCTTCGCTTGAGCGTATACTTTACATATACTTTTATATACATTTTCAATGAGTTGTCTCATTCGTGTGCGAAACGAAACAAAGACAGCATTGCATTGCATGAGTGCAAGCCTCGTTCTATACTCGGATTTGGTTGGATTGTTTGGGGAAAATTTCGCGCTTGCATTTGCTTTTTGCTTCTCGACAACTTGTGGTTTGACTGCACCCGCTTTTTCGTACGTTCCTCCAACGTGAGTGAGAAACACATCGGAGGGTCCTTCGTTATGAGTCAACTTCAGTGTATATGCAAGTACTTCTCGTGGATTATGTTTCTCGCTTTTTTTTTTCTTCTGTTTCTTCGTTGTAAATTACTTGTTAGTCAGTGAAAGTTGAAAAAGTATCTAGTGTATGGTATGGAAATAATGTTTTCCACCGAGTCTACTGCTCTGAACTCCTGCGGTCTTTTATATAATTCATGTTTTTCTCATAAAGAGATCTAAATGAAAAACAAACCATTTAGATTATTTTTAGTATATAACCGATTCTATCAGCCTTTCCAGAGTATCACATTTCTAGTTCTCATAGTCAAATTAGCCTACACAAGTGTCTCGCCCGTACACTGTTACACTTGTTACACCTGTACACTTGTTATCAAGACCAAGTCAAGATTTTCAAAATATATTTTCACCTTTTTTGAGTATATGAATATATGTGCAATTCTTGTGAGTTACGAATTGTAGGTGTGTACGATGATTTGTGAGAGAATGTTATTATTAACGATGTTGTTAGTATAATTTTTTGAGCAATATTATTAATAGTGAAATTATGAACACGTTTCGTCCAAGATCAACCTGATAGGACTCATCAGTAAGGTTTTCTGGTAGATCCGATCTAGGGGTACAATAATAATTATGAGTATTACGTTCTAAAAAATATCAAAGAAATGAATATATTAATATTAGAGTAGGAAGAAAGTGATAAATTATAATGTATAATTATTAATAGAGGAAAGATAGAAGTTTCGTCAGTATAATTGGAATTAATTATGTAACTACCTAAGTTGTAGAAAACGATGAGGTAGAGTTAGCGCATCGACGACCGATGAATTGATGGAAAATTGCACTGAACAAAATTTTCACAGCACTAGTATCGCTGACAATTTATGTGCATAGTCAAATTATTGTCGACAATGAACTAACACTGCGTTGACTAAAGACAGACGTCGGCGACTGGCTTCTCGAGAATGCAATAATGCTTTTCATATGAGAGAACTGTTGGGGGTGCTGAGCGCATATTTAGGCGCATATTGAACAGCGTATTGGTGATTATAGGAAGAGAGAAAAAAACTGTGGTGTCGTCTGACGGAAAAGCATGAGGTACGAGCTAAGAAATGCTGACTGGATAAATTTTAAATAATTTTACAGAATGTATATATTCTATATGCAATTGATATTTTATATACTAAGTTAAGATATATTTGGTAGATTACACTCAAATTGATTCTGTGTTACCTGATAAATGTGAATTTAATGTTCATGTGACTTACATATTTTTAGTATTATTTATTTTGACATATGTGTCTACGGTTGGATCTGCCTGAATCAAATCTTAAATCTCACACAATCGAACTGACATTCATATGCAACTTATTGCCCAAAAACTAGACTTTTTGAAATTTTGAATATTCATGTGATAAGATACACGTGTAAGAATTAACATGTATATGATATATATGTTTATGGTTAAATTGATTAACATAATCAATTGGCAGGTACTATCTCCTAGAAAATTAATATTCGACGTATATGAAAATCCACAGAGTATAGGTCGCGGGTCGATTCAAGTTAGCATGCGGACACGCGCACGAGTGAAATGCTCGTACAGCTACCTTCTGTCGCGCTCGAGGAACGCGCAGGAGAAAAAACGTCAAAAGTTTTGGACAGCTCGATCGGCTGTCACTGCACTGCAACGTTTTCGCTTCCGCATTCCCCGACTAGCCCCGCTTATTCCATTCCAACAGCTCGTTCTTTCATGTAAACTCTATTCCATAAATTAATTAGCTGTAAGTATATATGAATATAAAAAAGCATTGCCGTTGATTCGCGGATAGAATGATGTTCTGATGGCTTCTCAGCTGGTGGAATAAAGCTCATCGCGACGCACAAGTGTATGAGACAGAAAGCTCTTATATACATATATATACAGATAACTTATACGTAGGTGCTTGAGCTAATCCCCATCCAGTTGACGTATATATGTATAAGCTGCACTTGTTAGGTGTGTGTATGGACGTATCAAAGCATATCCACCGGCTATGGCTTCTGCTCTATCAACTGTTGCTCTATGCATTTCTGATTTGGCCGCATCAGTTCCGCGCCGCAACTTTAAATATCACACGCGTGATGCAATCAAATCGTACTGCATGTTTTGCTCTCTCGAAAGAAAAGATTCGCGACTCTCGAAGGAGTGGTCCAATCTTCCTGAAATTTTGGACATTAAATATTTTTGAGGATCTGTGAACCAAGTTCATATTTCAACAGAATCCATTGTTTATTTTCCTAGCAACAATTTTCAAACGAATCCTGTGCGTAAAACCCCACTCCACGCACTAGTACGTTTTGCTTTCTCAACGAGATATTTCCCGTAACAACCGTTGCTTATCAATGAAGCAAATCTTGATGTTTTCTATATAGCAAACGACCTTCACCTCTCTAGTATACATCGCAATGGTGGCAAAACATTAATTCAAAGTAATTTTTTTTACAATATTAGAAACCATCACTTTGAACAAAATTTGATTTACAAAAAATTACAGAATGAATACAGACAATTCAACGATTTACAACATTAAAGAGTCGTAAAACGGTTGTTTGGAGGGAAAAATGACCGGTACTGCAATGTTTGCAACCAACGTTTTCTTCAAAACTACAAATGTGACCCAATATGCACTGCAAAAGCGCATGAAACGCTCGAAATGCGAAATATCAACAAAATTCCACATTTGCTACACTGTAATTGCATGCAAAAAGAGCATTTCGAGCGAGATAATAGTTCGAAGAAAACTGATGTGACCAATGGAATTTTGAAATGTTTTTATATAAGATAGAGTAGTCACATGTAAAGAGAAAAATGATTACACTTCGATACTTTATAAAAAAAAAATTGTGCATAATTTCCAGAAAAATTGAACATTTTACAAACATGATGGGAAGTTGTTAAACCATGTTTATTTTCATTTTCCATGCCGAAATGTTCAAATGAAACAGTGGATTTTACATTCAAAAAAAATGTTTGAAATATTATCTGAACCTTTCCTCTTTCCGTAGCAAAAATTGCTAGCAAAAATTCACTTTCGTTCAATTACTTATCCGCTCCATACAATAATTTTTCATTGTAAGATTTCAAAAGAATACGTCGAGAATTGAGATACTCAATTTTCTTACATCTAAATATTCATGATTCTACGATTTTTTTACTTTTGTGCCCTATTTTACTCAACATGCAGCCACAAAACAAGTAATTTACGAATTCGTTATAATAATTTTCATCCGAGATCGCGAGATGTGTTTTTCTTTGTCCGAGTAACTAAGATGTGCTTTTCTTCGACCCAGAAATTGAGATGTGCTTTCAGTCATCCAAAATTGTGCTTCTCATTGCCGTAAGTCTGAACAGTGATTTTTTTTCGTAAGGGCCTTCAATATATATGTTACATGTTATATTTGCGGCATTCGTCGCTCGTTGATCAATCAACAAGTTTGTCGTAGTGGGTAAGAATAAAAATATATTCCCCGCAGCAGGTGCTCGTGTATTTTGAATTTTTTCTCTTCTCTCCGACAAAGCATCTATCTATAATGTAGGCCACGCCGAGCAACATATAAGTATAATATGCTTGAAAGCGTTTTACCCTGCTTTTTTTTCCTATACAGTCATGCGCGCGAGCAGCTCTCCAATATTTCACGCGCTTGACTCGAAGGCGAGCGTTAAACCGTCTTATGCGGCTTAATCGGTTGTTCAACAAAATTTTTGCCCGATTAGAAGTTTATTATTTGTCCTACACATAATAAAGTTCATAAACAACTTTCAAAAGATCAGGTAACGACTGTAAATTAACCATCCCACAATCAATCGAGCCAAAAAATATTAATCGATTATGAGGTACATGAAAAACAAATTGTACCTGACAAAGAATGAAATTCTCTAGTTTGCGAATAGTCTTTTTTCAAAAAGCACTGAGACATGACTTCAGTGCTTCAAGTGTGAAGATTAGGCTCATGAATCGCGCGCAAAGAAAAAGAAAAATTGGATATGCCATATCCATTCATTTTGTTATGTTGTATCTAATTAGTTTTGTTCTGGCGTTTACTTTTCGGTTATCGTGATACTATAGTATGATGAGTACTTTCACAGAATTTTTTGTTTTTTCTTCCATGAACATGAATATTTCAAAATAGATTGAAAGAGCTGTAAAAAAATAATAATTATAGTTCAATCCTCCCTCTACTAACTTGCCTTGTCCCATTGTCACCTTACCTCTACTGGGGGCACATTGTCAGCAATTTCCTAGCCCAATATAATCGTTTATTCAACGTAAATGGATTGATATTTCGTAGAAATAAAAAAGGCTGTGTACTCGTGAGAGCGATTACTTTCATATAAGTGGTGAACTTTAATTTTGGTTATATTTCAATTTTCTCGTAAAAAAATGATCCAGAGTTTTTTTTTGTCCAAGGCTGTCTAATAACGCGGCCACCTCCTTTAAAAAACATCGATTTGATAAGTGGAACGAGCAAAAAGTACGCTTGTTCCATAACCCAGCCTAGAAATGTTCAAATCAAATGAAGCTTGACTTTAAAGTATTGTACAAATCTTTCATTCGCCACAAGTTGCGATATTATAGACTCGCTTATTGTGCAATACAGTGACTGTTTGAGCCGAGGTGGGTTATTGGTAACCAGCACACCTCACTTATTTTCCAGCATTCACGAGGCGGTGTGCGATGCGTCACTCAAGTGAAGAGACTCGTTTTTCTAAAGATTTATCCACGAGACCATATTATTATAGTTGAATGTTAGATATGTTAAACAATTTTATAATAGTATATTGTACAACTATATACTTTATTATGTTACGAGTGCTCGAGTTTAAAGGATATTAAGAAAACGCAGTTTAGTGTGTGAAATGTTTCTTTAGAAAATCGTTTAAAATAAGAGGAAGAATGAGCTTGTGCACAAGATCGCCGTTACCTTGTTTTCTCCCCACTTCTCGCTTCAGAACGATTTCCCTAAGAAAGAAATAAACCATCGAATGTGCAATTTTCTTTCATCCGCAGATTCTGGGATGGGTCTTTGTTCGCGGGAAGATTCGCATATATGTGCCTCTCTTCGTAGGAGGTATTGGAATACTCGGAACGAATCGAACGAAAAAATGCCTATGCAGAAGTTATTAAGGTACGCAACGAATCTCACAGTAGTTGTCAGCGGATTTTTTAGCAGAGCAGGTCGGCCAAGTATTTGTCCGATTGGTTAAAACGGTCAAATCAGTGCAACGCTCTTGAATAAACGAAATTATTCTAGAACGTTTTTCAAAATTCCAATACATTCACACGCGTTAAATTGTATGATTTTTCACGCGATGAGTCTCCGTATACATACAATTGATAGGTTGATAGAATTATTCATATAACTGATTATATCAGCCTTTCCAGAGTAATGTATTTCTAGTTGATTCTCATAATCAAACTAGCTAGGCATAAGTGTCTCGTAAACTTGTTTCCAAGACCAAGTCAAGATTTTCAAAATATATTCAAAATATTTTATACCTTCTTTGAGAATATGTGTAATGAACCTTTTGTTAGTTATGAATTGTATGTATGTATATGATGATCAATGAGAAAATTTTATGATTAACAAAGTTGTTAGTATATTTTTGAAGCAATATTATCAATAGTGAATCAATAAATACGTTTCACCCAAGATCCACCTGATAGGACTCATCAGTGAGGTTTTCAGGTGGATCCAACCTTATACGCTTAAGGTGTGTACTACTAGTAAGTTATACTATACGTAATAATTGTAGGTGTTATGATCTAAAATTATTAAGAGATTCAGTAAAAAGATAAGTATAATGATTAGTCTTAATAAAGGAACAAAAGAAATTTTGCTAGTGCGTCGTCGACTGCATAAATAACAAAAGGTTCATTACACATATTCTCAAAGAAGGTATAAATTATTTTGAAAATTTTGACTTGTTCTTGAAAAAAAGTGTATGAGACACTTGTGCAAGCTAGTTTGATTATGAGAATCAACTAGAAATGCATTACTCTGGAAAGGCTGATAGAATCAGTTATATGAATGATATATTCATATGATATAAAATCAATTACTTTTGGTTATTACATTCATATATAAATATTTGATGACAGTATCTATTTAGTAGAAATTACTTAAATCGATTCTGTTCCCCTAATAAATATGAATTCAATGTTCATCTGACATATATGTCACAGAATTATTTTTCAAAATGTATTCACAAGTTTGTCCTGCTACACCCATGGCCAGATATACGTTGAGAACGAGACGCTGGGCTCGAAATGTAAAAGTTTGAATCGATAGACACGAGCGTAACACGTGAACTCGAGAGGAGTATACGCTCGACTGTATATCGCATCGTTTCTTCGAGTGCGCGGCGACAAATTGCTAATTTTTCTAGCGTCGCGTAAATCTGGGTGATTGATGGGCTTGTTGTGATAAAAAAATCATCGGAAACATAAATCGAGGAAGGGTAAAAGAAGCGAAGGACGTCGCGCGAACGTCGAATAATTTAACGTAGATAATGAAGTACGTGTGCGCGTGGCCAAATATATATATAAAAAGATCCTCGAGCGCTCGAGCATACTCGCCGACCATTGATGTGTAAAGCACGAAACAAATGAGACGGATATAGAAAGAAAGGACGATCGGATAATTGTACGCACAAATTGGAGTAGAATTGCATGCTTTGTCGCGGACACAAGTTGTTGACCTGCTGCTGATGCTGCTGCTGATGCTGGAACGAACTGGTCGGGATAAGTAATTTTCGGCTGAATTGATATATGGTACGCGACACGCGAGTCGGGCGGGCAATTGCGTCGATCGTATCGAAGTGTGTCTCTTTCTCTCGTTACAGCACCTCGGCTTGACCTGTTAATTTAAGCTGGTTGGAGGCACCCACGACTGCTTTGAGCTGTTTTGAAAAATAATTAGACTGCAAGTTCTGGTGGTGTTCTACACACTATCGGGGCCACCAGAAGCCAGTGATGGCTCTGTCGGGAGCATCTAGTTAGCGCACATGTTTGTAATTGCTGGCTGATCGAAGCTGCTGCTGCTGCTGTTGTTGTTACAAGGCTGTGCCCGTTAAATTTGCAGCTGGCAATAACGAGCCCGGAGAGCCAGACAGAGTCGTTGTCCAATTGGTAATTGAGTGAAAATATGTACGGAAGAGGCTCTCGTCCTTTTGGCTGCAGCCAGCGCGTCACTGCCTTCCCCGATGGCTCGTACAGGTGTTGGTGTGTGGGTGCGTGAAGAACTCTCTAGGAGTACACGACGATCTTTCTCTAATTTTTGTCTAAATAACACTTTACAAATATTATATCTCTAGAAGGAAGTCTTTGCCCGCCTGATGTACCGTCAGTTTTCGCCAACACATGCTCGTTGCCAATAATGCACGCGTGAAATGGATAAATATCATATTGTGCGAAATCGCGGAACAACTTTGATGTGGCGCGCGCGCGAACACTTTTTTTCGATTTTTAACGGAGAAAAATATATATTTTCTACGGATCCACCGTGTATTTGAGTTTCCTCTAAAAAGTCCACGAATATGAGTACTTGAGCGTGGCTGAACGATGGATATACTCTCGAGATTGCCTGTAATTAATTCACCTCGCAAAGCATCCGTGAAAAGTCCGGCCGCCGTATCACGCGCTGGCTGCGAACGAGAGAGTGCAGTGCGCACAGTGTGTACGTGCAGCGAGCTTTCAATACATTCCTCTCCTATAACGTACAATATAATAGCCGATATGCTGACTACGTAGTATAAGTGGCCGCGAGAGCAGGCGCACGGCTGAAGAGAGAAGAACCGATCCGCATCACACCGGAAAAACGATTCTTTGATAGCATATCGACAAAGCGTTGCTACCTTAATTTCAGTCGGATTTTCCAGAATTATAAAGTCGCAACGTGCAATCGATGATTGAGAATCGTTGCATAAAAAGGCGACTATCGACTCGCGGTCTATACGAACCGCCGGAACACGTGGCGCACGGATCGCAATTCAGATTTCGGCCCGCAGATGATTGCTCGTAATTTCATGACTATGTAGCCCGGGGAAAGTGACGATCCACACTGCGCGCAGCGACCAGCTAATATATACACTCAATGCCGGTGTATGTTAGCTCGTCGTTACGTAAATACTCGCATCAGGGCTTATTATGTCGAAATAACAATAATATCCAATATATGCGAATGCGATCATCAAAATTTATTAAAAGTCACGCTACGCCAGGCGCAGCGGATGCGTGCGCCTAACATATACCGGCTTCATTATCATACTTACGTATGTGAGCGCGGCGCGAATCGTCTGCCGCTGCAGCAATAAACCATATAAAACGACTGCACCTAACGTGTACGGCACTGTATAGCCAATATAGCACTTTTCTCGTATGTTTTGTATTTTCGCGCTGCACCAGTCGCGCTTCCCACACTTATGTTGCTACTGTTAAACAACATTTTGGCCACTTCCCTCGCTCGCGTTTACCACTCAACAATTCAACTCTCGCAACTCACGCAACAACACTTGCTCAACTTTTACTCTGTATCTTCTTCCTTATTTTCCTCACTCATTGCCAACTCAATTACAATAATCGTGTCCAATCATTCTCACTTCGCTTCACATCTGCGAATACTGGCTATTTCATGTAAAAACATCTCGCCCTTTGCTTCAAACTATTTTCTTCAACTGAAAATTCGCTTATTTTCGCTCACGCAATGAAAGCGCAGAGTTGCAGCCAACGTGTCTCTCGCATGCAGCTAATCATATGCAAATCTTCAGCAATATACCTCAGAAATATTCACAACTGTCACGAATAATTACAATGTGGATGGGAGTCGATTTTTGTCAGCAAGTAGACATATGTTAATTGATGCAAGCGAGCCTGGACTGGGGCACCTAATAGTGGGTGGAATTATAAGGTGGACACATTGACTACCCAAATAATTGTACGATGGTCGATTTTAGTGACTTTGGATAATGGACTGATTTCGATTGGTTGGGATGGGTAAATGATGGCTATAGCTATGGTTCTTAATAGTAGTCTTAAACCACAGCCTTTAACAACTCGTTATCAGCATCATGAATTATTATTTGATCATAGACAAATTTTGGAAAAAGTGTTTGGTGATGCGCCACATGGATTGCAGTATTCTCATGTCGAAACAATATATGGATGCTCGCCCATCTGACTCGAGTTTCAATCGGTGCAATCACATGACCACTTTCGTGTAAATCCATTGTTATTTTCACTGTTCGATGCGTTGCGCTATTAAATTGCAATTTTCACTCGAGTTCGACAAACGGAATTTTTCACTATGAACCCGTGGCTCAAAAGGCAAAAACTTTTATGCGCGAATAACGAAACGCTCGTCAAATAGAATGCAATTCGAGCTGCTATACCCCCACCCCCCACTTGATTAAATAATACTAACAGTACATGGTCGAGCCAGCCACCACTAAACTCAATCCTATTGTCCTAGTAATTATATTTCTGCAATCAACAAACTCCAGGCGTAACTTTTCGAATTTTAGATCCAATTAATCCAAGTCATACATTGAATCAGCTACGGCGCCAATATCCTTGTATTGTATCGTTACGACATTCATCTCTCAAAATAAAATATAATAATATCACGATGAAATATTATCTATATCATCGAATTGTAATTTGTAATTCAAAACATTACCGGAATTTACCAAAAAAGTGCTTAATCACAATGAGACTTCAATCCTTTAGGTATGTACATTCTAAATTAAAAATAATTTGAAATTATTATTCGATAGTTCAGAGATGTGGCTGGAGAACTCACTCCAGTAAACCGATCCTCTTACTGGAGTTGAATTTTTCGAAATTCACACGAGCCACGTACCGTGCGAGGGATGTCTAGCGAATGGAATATTTTGTACCCTCGGTTGGTATGGAGCATATGTATATCATCCCATTCATCTATATTACAATGGCGAGGAACGAACCATAATTGTATCACTTATTCACCAATGGGGCGTTTTACGTCAACCCTCTCCAGAGTCATCGCGTGGACGCTAAAACCTCGCGTTTTCGCCACTTCTTTTCGACATTTTTTACTTGAACATAACTAAGGTAACTGCAGTCAATTTGGCACGTTTGTCAACAAATGAATCAATATTTAAGAGATAAACGTTTCGTTTTTATAGACATGTTACGATGATTTAGATATGTATTTTCAAGTTGAACGTTAATGGTTTTGAATACATATCAATGGAAACGTGATTGAGAGTTATTTTGATGCCAATTTGATCGCCCTGTAGGCCTATATAGGCTGTAACAAATGATTAAGAAATCGTGCCGAATTGACTGGCACGTTTAGTGCATTTATACCCATGCGCATTTTGCGTTGTTTTTAAATTGCGATTTTTAATAGGTTCAAGTAGTCGGATGATAACTATAAAGATGGTTTCTCATAGGTATTGAGATAAGCTTTAAAAAACTATTTGTAGAATTTGAAAATTCCAAGTTTATTAAAGTCGAATTCGCGACAAACCCTTAGGGGTGGCGCATTGGCTGCAGTTACCTTATATAAGACCAATATATGAAAATAATGTAGAATAGGTTTTTGAGCTACGGCCTGTCTATGTTTTTTTCTCGAAAAAACGTAAAAATTTTGAAAACTAAATGCACCATCAGAAAGCTGAGAAAAAAGTACATCGATATCATATCCCACATTGTTTAGATGTTGGTCTTATATAGTCGAAAACAAGTGTTGGAGACGCGAGGTTTTAGCGTCCGCGCGACGGCTCTGAAGAGTTGACGTAAGGGGGCCTATTAGTGATTTAATTTCTACAAATCGTTGCCTAGTCATTTGTGCTACATTCGTGTCGCGTTTAACTAGTCGTTCTGTTGCATATTCACTATCATTTTCGAATAATTGCCATTTGAATAGTATTATTTCTCCTCGGCTAATCCGCTTTATGAAACCTTTTCGAATCAGCGTTATGATATCAGTTATCAATAACATTCCATTTGGAAATATATATGTGAGAGTACCAAAATACCTCGATTTTGTATTACATTTCGAGTGGGTATTATGCTGTGCACCCTCCATAATTCCAAATATGTATAAATTGTTGATCTTTGAGGGCAAATCCAGAAATGGATTATTGGCTCTCAAAGATCGACAATTTATACATATTTTGAGTGGGTGTTGGACCATTTATATCATTCGCCGCAGAAATACTTGTGGATGGAGTGTATGGGATTAATACCAACGTTATTAGATCATTTCTTTCATAAACTTATTTATTTTTATATTTTGTACAGATATTAGAGTACGGAAAACGATGAATATTTTAGAAAATAAAGTGTGGAGAACAATCATATCATAAGCAATGCGGTTTAATTGTAAGCACATAGATCGCAAACAAATATAATTATACGCTAACTTGTAGACGAAAAAAAATTTTAAATAATCTCATAACTATCTTATAATAGAATTAATAATTATGGAAAGGTTTCTATACATAGAAAGATGGTAACAAAATCGGCCACTGAAAAATTTGATTAGGCTGAACATTCTTTACTTGTTTTAAGGTGATTAAAATATTCATTCAAATTTTAATCACATCGGTCCAAAGTTTTGCCAACTTCACTTTCTGTTGTCATTTTTCCCTTAGAGAGTAATGATGGGGTGACAACTCTTGTGAGGAAACCATGTTATTTGAGCTTAGCAAAACGCTAGTTTCTTCAATGATCGATCGACTCAATCAACAGCTGTCATATCCCAGCGCGGGTGTATTCATTGGGGGATCACTAGTAAATTCTTATTAATATTAACTCGTCTGCTTTATTTATCCAGATAGCTTTATAAAATTTTGAATTCAAAATTAGTTGACATTATAGAATTCAGCAATAAAAGCAGATGCTCCCACTGCCATTGACAAGCTCTTGTATACTGAATATATACACACGACACCATATTCTACACGAGCTTGTATAGCACCAGCTGCTTTGGTGTGTTTATTTTGAAAAATATCATTGAGCTTCTTGTACGTGTGACTGAGTGATTGTGTGTCTTCCTTCCTATTTAGAGAGCGTTGGTTATGATTGATGTGAAGCATTTCCGAAAAAAGTCGCTTTTTATAATTCGCTTCGCGGGCCGAAATTTTGACCATGTTCCAATCATATTCATGTGTACTATTTTCTATGACGTGAAATGGGACCGGTAGTAATTTGTTAGTATTCTAACCAAAGAGATTATGTAATCTATTTTTTAATTGTCTATTTGTTCAATGCAACTGTACGGGATCGAGGATGAGAAGTTTCTGTTGCATGGGTTTATCTATTCGACATGAGAAAATGATAAAAAGGAAAAATTTATATTGGGATTGTTAAAAAGTGAGTTGCGGCCATCAGTTGCGATGCTGCATGTTCAACGGTCCACAGCAGTCGCTTTACGCAAACAAATGATCCGACTGTTGGAAAAATATAAGCAGATCAGATATGGTGAACTGCCAAATCTGCAATACAGACATACGTGTAATTTTCCTATTACAAACCAATTTGATATACTAAGGACATTGCGTGATGACAAATTTTAATTTGACTATGATTTCAGAGCCAAGTTTGAGACGGTCAGTGGAAAAAGCGCGGATAAACAATTATAAGTGGATTGTTCACGTAAATACATCGATGCAGACTAAAAGGCTGCAGTTGAGCAGTAAGAACAAATAACAATTGCTTAATACGTGCACTTGAAATACAACGGGGCTTGGAAGAGGAAAATTATCTGTCTGATCCGCGACGAGGGATACATCAACTGCGACGGATATTGTCCAACACCTTGCCGATTCGACTCTGGGAGAATTGGTGCAGCCGATTCAACCGATACTTTGATCTCGCCAATCATATATTTCCCACGAGTAATATCAGAACACCTGCAAATCAGAATCGACTAATACATGTATGTGCGCGCGTGGTTACGCGAATCGTGGGGGCCACTATGTATCCGATAATAATAATAATAATAATAATAATAATAATATACGCTGATACTTCAATTTTCCTTAGTGCCGAGCTGAATTATAGTAATTCGAAGTATGCGTGTAATAAATGTCGAGCAGATAAGTCAACCGTAAACTCGGTTGTCGCATATACTTATATCAATTAATACGAGGGTAAAGATGCTCAGTAATATACCACTCGTCTCTCACACGTTTTACAAGTGCGAGTATAATTTAAAAGCTGTCGTTCATCAATCGAATGATGTGATAATTTACTCTACAAGGCTACATTCCTCTTTTATTTCTTTACTTTTATTTATTGGACACGCGAGTTTATCACAAATATTATGAATTGCGGCTTTTAGCATCGGTTGCTAAATCAAACACAATCAAAATTCAATGATAAATTTACTATACAGGAACTTGAATATGTACGTGATGAAATAATAATTAGTTCATTTGCATCTCGGTAAGAGATGCAAGTTATCGGTATTTTCGGCAATATCAACAAATGCCTTGTGCTCCCCTTCGTAAACAATAGTATGAAGTATACGCGTGGTATTTGATTGTATTAGATACATGTCAATGTTGGATTTGAAATAAATATGACATCACATTAATTGTTACACTGGGAATAGAATTAATATTTTTGAAAACAAAAATTGCTTCAAGTTTTTTATTTATTTCAAAAGACTCTTTTGAAAAATTAGCGATGCAAAGTTTTTATTACTTTAGACGTTATTAAAACTGTGTATCCACTTTTCATACGCGGCTGCAGCCAATTTGGCGCTGTTATATAGTCAACGTGTAGCTTCTCTCATTTTTCGTGTATCCTGTGCTCCCTGGGCTCCAGTTGCGGTTATTTTATGTTGCTATTATCAAAACTACAATTTCAGAAAAAATGTCGGGAAGCAAATCGGAGAGGGGTAGCTGCTAATCGGGTAAATGAGTTGGGGGCGGAGCAGGACCGTTGTGCTACTTTTTTGCACGCGACAGTTGGGCCAAAACGAAGAGGATTCGAAAGATCAAAGTAGCGCGCCATTGTTTTTGCCCCCTAACATCGATCGTTGGGCTAGTCGTGAAAGTCTAGCGTGGGATTTTGTCGAGATATATGTATATATATGTATATACATACACACATACGTAACTCGCGCGCGAGTCGTGACATAATTTGGCCGAGCGAGAGATGTTGTTATGGTTTCGTGGCGCGCGCGAGTATCTATTCTGGCAGGAGCGAGCCAGCATACGGTCGCTATGATTATCAACGCGTGTTCCCGCGCATATCATTGACACACTTCTATCAGTTCTATCACTTTCACATTTTCCAACTTTTGTCTAACTCTCGTCCAGCTTTTCAACGACTTCAGTCACTAAATTCGAGAAACCAATCTGAATTAATGCTTACTCACACGCACACACACATACACACACAATAAAATGATTTTGCAATTTTGTCAAGTGACCGTGTCGAAACCAAAAGATGCGTATCCGGTAAAATTCGTCCTATGATACATACACGCCAAAAACGATTTGTTCAAAATGTTACAGTATCTCAAATCCACCAAACTTGAATGAAGTAGAACAAAACCGCTGCCAAGTGCCTCAGCAGTATGCTTTCTCAAAGTATTGCAATTGAACCTCAACTTGCATTAATCACCACTCTTTGAGAAAGCAAAATGAACCTCTAACTCATGTCCTCCACTCCATAGTAAAGTTGCTAAGGACGTAAACAACGGTTGCTATGGTAAATATCCGAGCTTCGGTGTTCTTACTTCTTAGTCGTCAACAGTTCCGAAAATGGACCTCTAACTTACTTTTCCCACTCCATATTAACGGTTGCTAAGGACGTAAACAATGTTTGCTATGGTAAATGTCGGAGCTTCGATGTTCTTACTTCTTAGTCATCAACAGTTCCAAAAATGGACTTCAAACTGACTTTTCCCACTCCATAGTAACGGTTGCTAAGGACGTAAACAACGGTTGCTATGGTAAATGTCGGAGCTTCGACGTTATTACTTCTTAGTCATCAACAGTTCCAAAAATGAACCTCCAACTGACTTTTCCCATTCCCTAGTTACGGTTGCAAGCGATATAAACACCGGTTGCTAGAGACATCAACAATGGTTTATACGGGAAAGGTCTCTTTGATTGTTATAGAATCCCATAAATATACAAACCCAAATGATCATTTATCATAAATTATATGGGAACTTATCAAAAACACGATAGCAATGGTTGCCATGGAAATAAACAACGGATGTTGCTGAACACCGAACTCGGTTCACATCTGCCGGTGACCGACCTGTGTGCAAAATTTCAGGACGATCGGACCATTCCTTCGAAAATTAACGTACGACAAAAAAAAGTCAGTCTGAAGCTGAATTTTGTATCTCCATAGCAACGGTTGCTAGGAGAATAAACAATGGTTGTTCCAAAATGAATGTCTTATCGATTCTCATCGATCGTCGTCGAAAGAATTGGAGACCCATCGTGCATTGATGATGATTTTCGGAGCTTTTATCAAAAACACGTTAGCAACGGTTGCTAGAGAAATAAACAACGGATTTGGCTGAAAATTGAACTCGGCCGAGATTTTGTGGCGACTAACCTGTGTGCAAAATTTCAGGACGATCGACTCGAGGGTCGATTCGAGGACAATTCCTTCGAAAGTTATCGTACGACAAAAAAGTGCACGTACGTACGTACATACATACAGACATTTTCGTCCTAGCGGCTCATCTAGGCTATTTCGGAGCAAAATCGCCTAACTTCGCTCGGGTGCATAATATACTATTTCGGATTGCTATGTTTTTCGACTCGTAGATTACGAAAATCGAGGTCCCGAAGTCCGATTCGATGGGTCGACTTTTACCCCATTACAAAGCTTTCTCTTTGAGAAAGCAATATTACTCAAATTAATAAATTTATCTAGATTTTTAAATCCCATTACTATTATTTGCATTTAATGTATTCGAAAACTAATTTCATGTACAGCAGTTTTGTGCAGCACGCTCATGCGGAAAAAGGCAGGCGGCATCCTCTTTCCGACGTGGACGCTGCATAAATAAAAGCTAATCCACACCGGCAGAGGATATATTGACGTCGAGTGTACATAATAAATGGATGAATTGGTGACCCATTCTGTATTCTGAAATCCAAACCATAGAAATTATATATTCTTATGTTGTATTCTAACTTGATTATAATCATATTTATTACTTGAATACAATTTAATCATACATACCAGACAACGATTAAAATCATAATTGCTCTTTTCATTCATCTTGTAAAGCGGTTATCACCTGTATATTTATAAAAATAAGATGAATTGAAATGAACACTAATTTAATAAGGAAATTATATCTTAATATTCACTGTGAATTTCAATCAAACGGGAATCCGTATCTGTACTCTCAGTTATAAATATTCACTATACTTATATTCAATATTTTCATAGTAAATATTTACTGTAACTATACAATGACTCATCTATCCACGGCCGTTCGAATATTGTTCGCTACAGTGATTGATTTACTGCAAGCACAGTGAAAATCATTTCACTGAAGCTTACAGTCAGATTTTTACTGAAGTTAGAAATTAGAGAGTAACAGCTTCAGTTGCAATAAAATTACTAAATATACTAAAATAACCACTTACCTAGTATGTAGTATTGTAATGGCACGTGTATGCGAGCGACACTTGAGGTTTGCCATAACAAAAGCCGACCGGGCAAACGTACTGCACTAAAACACCCAGTTATCATATCCTCATTTCAATTTGAACTTGGCCGTGACACATAGGGAGCTAAGGAGATGAAAAATTGGGACAGTACAGAGCTTCGGGTATTCATCGATATTGCGAAATCATTGAATTGGTCCGGGAAGATGCGGGCCAGGGTAATTAGCTTGCATCGATTTCACGTGTCAATTGGATTTTGTTTGACCGCGCCGGTCTACGACGCAACCACTCACTATATATATATATTAGATAATCGACAAAGAGTATACGTCTTGCCGTCAGAGCCCCTTTTATTAGCCATCATGTCATTTGCACACATGGCTCGCACGCGCGAGCCCAGCGTAGTAAAAGAGAAAAAATTGGAATTTCTATGATGAAACTCGAGTGTATCTAATACGCTTACGATGAGAGTAGGGGGGTAGGAGGGGGGCCTAAGCTGTGGCTCGCTCTCGAGACGTGATGAAACTTTCTCGAATGGCTTTTCGAGTAGGCCAATTGGTGAAATTTCGATTTCCGGGAGATATTTATCGAAGCCAGGTATTACAAGCTAAATTGACGCGTAATCGAGTGTGCCTGTACTCGGCAATCAAAGCCGTCAGGTATCGGTAACGACGTCGTACAGTCCCCAATGTTTCTCGTTGCAAAACTATCCTGACTATACAGTATTAATTTTTTTTTTCATTTATATTCATTTAGTCTGATATTTTTTGAACTATTTGAACTTGATGCTTTTTAAAAATACTAATTGGAATATAATTCGATTCCGAAAAGCGTTACTATTGTTAGAATTTTAAAAAAAGTGATTGAAAATATTATGGGTTCGATCCATTATCAGTAATCTCAAGAATCCTCAGAATCTATGACGAAACCAAATATGTAGTTGCCAAATTAATGAAATTCGATCCCTAAAAAGTATGTCAGAATATTGTGGGACTTTTTGTATGCCTTCTCCGAAGAAATGAAAATTACAGGGAAATGAAAGTATCTTAGTATACGGTGTAGGTAGTTTTAGTATTTAGTGTACTAAAATATAGTATAACGACGAAGAATTGATACACCTTGTTTAATTGAAGATGAATAATTAAAAATTAAGGGTTTCATTTGTCCTCAAGATTTACGCGAAAAATTTCAATTATAAAAAGAATGATCTTGAAAAGTGGAACAACAATAATATAGATAAAAAAAGCGTTGGTAACGTGGATCCGATGATGAATGAGCGAAACGAGTCATTCCACATTGCAATCATATGATTTTCACGAACTTTGAATTCACACCCACTACAACACACACTCACACGCAAGCAAATATTGTGTTTCTTCAAGCTTTGCGTATTCAAAACATCTCTTATAGATTTCTCGGTCAGTTGATCCTTTCCCAGTAAAAAAAAAAATTAAAAACACTCAGTTTCAGAGTATATTTCTAGAAGGATTCATAAAATTAAGGATCCGTCATGGAAAAGTATTGATTCCGAATTTTGGGTCGCCGTCAAAATGGTGACGTAAGAGTACGTAGAAGAAATGTTTCTTTACAGCTTTTCTTCGGTGGTGGATTAAAATCTGATTAATAATGAGTCGCTCGTAACTCGTGAGAAACTTAATTAATACAAATGACTCGGCCATGAACTTTTACTTGGACAAATAATGAAATCGAGAGTCTTTTTCTTCCAGAATTTGTTGGAAATATATCGAGGTCCCCGAAGCCGGTTCGTTCAACCGCTTGGCGTCAAAATAAATTTAAAATACTTTCGTTTAAAATACTGTCTGCGCAAAATAACACTTTCAAATTTCGTGAATGAGTGACGCCACAAAAGTTGCGGGCAATACTTTGGAATCTACGCGCGCGTCTAAGGATCCCGCGGAAACAAACTTTTCGTCGTGATGCGCAACTCCGTAGCTGCAGCGGCGATTAGAATCCAAACAACATCAATCCAAAATCTCCGGAATTGCATTATGATGAAAAGCCAGGAGAAGAAGAAAAAAAAATCAAACAAGACGCTGGCGCTGAGTCGGCAGTGTGTCGGCCAGTTGTGTCGACGTCATATTGACGCACCAATGAGCAAACACGGACGTTTCGGTGGAAAAAAAAATAACGATCCAGGGGAAACTGCAGTAGAAAATAGAAGTGATGATCTGCCTCGAGTTTCTTGGGATTTTCGGCGCGTCTATGAAAATTAGTCAGACGCACATGTTGAGCGACAAGTGTGCAATAAGTAAGATGGCTCGGTGTAAGTGTATAAACGCATCATTGGAATCTCCGCGCTGCAGGTGAGTTTGTCGTGGATATACGCGAGAGCGCATCTGTCACCTGTTTGCCCAGCCTGTTTGAGGCTGCTGCTGCTGCTGCTGCTGCTGATCACCGCGACGCGTGAGACGCGCTGGAAGGCAAAAATATATATGAAATCACTGCACTCGCTGCTGCTGCTGCAAGTCTCGCTCGTCATTTAGATTATAGTTATCAATTTTGGTGGGACTTCGGTCCCACTCTGCAGCTGATCCCATTTTAACCCTTGTCCCCTGCAGCGAACACTTCTCAAAATTCGTCGTTCAACATCGTTGAATGTGATGTTGATCGTTACACATTGACACGACTGGAGAGTCTGTACACTGACAGAAGTTCAAGTTGTAAATGTAATTAAGTAATTGAGGTCCGTTGATTACCTCGAAAATTGGACTTCTCGATTCTTTACAGGTTCGGTCCGCTCATCCACTGCATTTATCCGCCCGCTCCTCCATTTTTACATCAACTCGCAGCGCGGTAAATGTATTCACATGAACTCAACTGATATATGCATGGAGAGAGTAAATAGGTGGTAAAAATTGCTATAATAATTTTATTCTGTCATTTTTTAGGCTAACTGACTAAATATGGCAAAATTGAAACGCTCACAAATTTTGAAATCCGTCGTCTCAAATATTCAAATTCTGACATCGGGATCGTGACCAGCAACCCCAAAAAACCCTTGTTTACAAAGTTTGCGGCAAAATAATTGGCAAATTTTAAATTTGATTCGAAATGGTCGTCATATTGAATCCCCCATCTTGAATTTTAATCTCCGTATGCTGATGACATGATATGAGCTGGTATTATGAGCTGGTCAAATGAGGTATGAACAATGAAACAAAATACATGCTATGAATCGATTACACATTCGACGATTGGTTTAAGAGTACTCACAAATTTAGATTATTGAAATATTATTTATAGTAAAGGATCGATACCGAATTTAACGCGTAAACGATAAATCGTTGATTATTGTAGCTGTGTTGTAAGAATACCCCCTCTACATTCGTGCTGACAATCATCAATTCTACAAGTCTTTTACAACGAATCACTTATTTCATCTGTTCGTAATCGACATTCATATGAATAATATTCTTTACTCATAAACTGATTCCATAGGTATTAATAGATAGAGTTGTTTTTTCAGTTGATTTTCAATAACTTGCTCAAGCGGCCCACTACAGTCTTAATCAAGAACTTTTACCCCTTTGACGTATGACTGCCTCTTAAATAAGAGCTTGTTCCTCTCGCACTGATCCCCTAAATAAGAATACATGTCTTTGCGCAAATATCACACTGCAGAGCCATCAACTTGTTGACGGGATCTCGCAAAATAGGATGTGCAACAATTAACCAATTGTAAAGGGTCAGTAAGTGGCTTCTCCGGGAGGCTTCTCACAATCTATTATTCGTTAAAAAAGTCGAAGGTCATGTAATTTTAGTACTCTATGGTTCTAAGCATTCAAATATTCCCCTAATCAGCGTAAATTAATTGACTTTTGAAAAAAACGTTCTAATATGAGCTGGGTAGCTTTTGGTTGACGATGGCAAAAATAACGAGTCTTATTCATCCTCAAATGCGCAGTACTCCATAAGAACTCCGAGGTACTCTTTGTAGGAGTACTGGAGTGAGAAACAACTCGCTCCATGTGCCAATCACGATTAGCAAGCGAAATTGGCAAAAAATACAGGGACAGACGGCCACTTTAGTGAATTTTTCCAGAGACTACGGTAATTTTTCCAAGGCGAATAGAAGCAATACAAGTTGAACTCTAGGTATATATTGATTTTTTACTGCAATTAAAACAGATCGCGAAAATGACATTGGAATATCGTAGTTAATTGTATTTTGCCTTATGGTAAATCTCGTTATACGGCATACGACATAAATTTGGTGTTTTCACATGCCTTACTCGACTACTCTCTACGCGTCAACGTTGAACTTGAATAGGTAAAAAACAACAAGTTTGTTTTCTCGTACATCACTTGCACGTGTGAATAATGGAAAAAATAATTTGTGATGTATACACAATATTGGAGTCGATCGTATTTTAATGAGTATTCTTGAATAGCGTGAATATGTCCCAGGTGAATTATGAAGAAAAGAATTTTTGATTTATTTATCATCTAGTAACAATAGTGAGGAGAAAAAGCTCATGCTAATATATACATATCACGCGCGAAAGGGAAAATAACAAATTTTCCACGGCTCATTTGCTTTTCAAATCGGGTCGAATCAAGTGAGCTTGTGATTAATCATGTACCTACCTGCGCTATTCCACCATATCTATATACACATGAAGAAAAAAAAACAATAAGTTCACTTACGTCAATCGCGCGCTATTTTGCATTCATCATTTCAATTTCATATACTCGTGTTTACTTAGCCGTCGCGCGTAGCCTTATACTATTTCGAGTCTCGGGCAAATTGAAAAATACACGTAATCTCGCGGTACACAATACGGAAAATCCATATTGTTTTACGAAACTGTACGTTGGATGTAATTTAACTCAACTTACTACAAGTGGCTGCTCGCTGAATCTTTGGGTCCCATGACCAATCGCGCACGATAAAATGGCAACCGACTAATAATTTATATCACGAGTGATACAGTTTAACGTGATTCGTATTCCCCAAGATATCAACTGTCAACAAATGCTGCTGGCATTTTAAGCATCAACGGTAAGGTAACTGCAGCCAATGTGCCAACCTCCAAGGGTTTTTCGCGTATTTGACTATGATAAACTTGGAATTTTTGTATTCTGCAAACGGTATTTTTAAGGTGAGCTCAATACCTATCAGAAACCATCATATATCTATAGTTATCACCCGACCACTTTAACCTATCAAAAATGTCAGTTTGAGAAAAAAACGCAAAAGGGCCAGATTGTATACACATGCAGTCAATTTGGCACGATTTTATAATCACTTGTTACAGCCTCTATATGCATACACCTCTATAGCCTCTAATCCCAACGTAACCCAAGGATGATTGATGCTCAGAGAGTAACGGAAGTTCGAAATCTGACAATCGTGCCAAATTGCCTGCAGTTACCTTGTGTCTATATGTCTATGGCTTATTTTTGTATATATTCAGGTGATACTATTCATATATGTATTTTGTACATATACACAAAATCGATAATGATGGGAAATCAAATCAAGTTAATGTAGCCTTTCGTTAGGGGATTCACTTTGAAATTTTACTCAGCGCTTGAACTGTTGAAGCTCGTCATTTTTAATATTGTAAAGAGATACTTCCCGAAGATATCCAGTTTAGATGTTGTTATAGGACTCGGGTGGGTCGATGCCGCGATGGCTCTCTGGGTCTCAATCGACGATGACGTAACAAGCAGCAGCTTTGAATTATAATAATTACCGATTTCGATCGGAGGGATCGATCGAAGGAAGATGTAAATTTCACGCCACCAATGATGCGGTGCGTTAATTAGAATTTATATGGCTTTCTCTTATCCAATGATGAGTTTCGAGCCGAAACATGAAAGTTGGTGTTGGTTTCAAGGGTATCCGCGTATGTATATACATGTATATACGCACGGAGCATTGATATCGTGTGAATTTTATATTTATATTGCCGTGGACACACGCGAGTGGCACTGGAAAATTTCCGAGTCGCTCTTCCATCGAATTCCACACTCGCGACTGTGTCCGCGCATTAAAAAAAAAAAAAAAAAAACGAGCATTCGTCAAAGTGCGACGCGATATTAAGTGTATGTGTATGTGGTAAGCAATCAGCGTGGGAAAGAATATACAATCGAATAAGTTGGCTGACCCTAACGGCAATATGCTTTTCGGCCAAGTTGATTTGAAAAAACCGCCGCCGACTGCATTAGCAGCCGCATATGTATGTGCAGCATGCTTTCTCGAAACCGTCTGTATATTCTTTAGCGGACGGTTCGAGAGAGAGAGAAAAATGAGAAAGAGTCGTGCGGTCGTTGCACATCGCGCGGGTTCAAACTCAAAATTTTTGGCGATTTGTTTTATAAAACGCGAATAATCGGCCTACCCGTTCAGCTGCTCTTATCGGCAGTGGCCGGTCGTCAATCCGGTCGACATGCTAATTCCCCCGAGACATTCTTCGTGAGATTATCCCCGATCGTGATTATATTGTTTTCGAAAAGTCAATGGACCCTGACCCGCGACGGCGTCCCCATTGTGTGTTAAATTTTTTTCAATCCCATTTGCAATATTTACTACTTTCGTGCCAATTGCAATCAGTTTTTTCTCAAAACCCTCCCGACGCTTGCGTCCGCGCAATTACCACTCGAGCTTTTAACTTTATCGCCCAATTCAGACGCGGGTCGTCATCAAAAAAACACGGTGAACGAGGAAAAAACGAGAGAGAGAGAGAGAGAGAGAGAGAGAGAGTGCAACGATGATTTTTCGAAAAGCTCCGTCCTCTGTATCGGAAACGTATAATAACAAGCAACGACGTAGATGAGCCGAGGCGTGCGATTGACATATTGTGGAAGAAAACCGGCTCTCTGTTCTCTTCAATGAGAAGGAATGAATATATTCATGGGTCGGCCTCGTATTACGAACAACCCAAAACAATGACGACATTTCATTCATCCGGCGAGTAAATATTTGACGAACAAAACTGGTATTTATGGAAATATCCCGAGATTTTACCTGTCCGTTTGAATACCACGAATATATAGATATTCTCTCGTGACGTACATCGTGATCTGGTCATGGGGAAGTGATATAATATATAATACGGGATGTATTGATTTATTTCCAGTAGTTCTCGCTGATGGTTATATAGAGGCTGCGGGCCGGCGTGAGCGTGGAAGCAAATCTCCCTATATTGCGACAAAGTTGTGCCGCGTTGCTGTCTAATGTACATACAAACAATTATATATCTCGAGGATCAAAGCCAAGTGATATCTGGACGCGTACAGGAGTCCTCTATAGCTTCGCTCCATCCCTAAAATTTCTCCCGCGTTTTTTCTCGATTGCGAGATCGAATTACTGCGCACAGGCTGCAACGTAGCTTGGAACAAATATTTTGCAAAACAATTCAGTAATCGTGTTTCCCGTGCGCTTGCCCGAGGAACAATGGCTAATCTAAATTAGCTGCATATCGCGGCTGAACAATTACTAGCTCGAGCCTTTTGCTCTAGTTTGATTTTGAACGAACGATTTGTCGTTGGTTCGCACGCATACGGTGATGCTATTTATAGGCTGTGGATTCGCGGGTAATGATTTTTCATAGGCGCACTGCCAGTGAGCTCGATTGCCGACCAAATTCGATGCGCTTCGAATAAAACGAAACGATTTTTTCGATTCGAGAAAAAATACTACGTTGTTGGAATCGAGAGCTGGGAAGGTTTGTTGCTTGCATATACGCGGCGATGAATTAGAGACAAAGATTCGGGAAAAAAAGAGATCTCCGAAAGAACGAATGAATGCACGCGACCACGAATATGAGTATATAAGAAAACGTATGATTGTCGATAATTATCCCCTATTAAACGTTATGTTGCCTGACTTTTAGAGTCTTTAACGATGCTGACGAAAAATCAACACTCGGCAATTACTTGCAAACGAATAAAAATTTGCCTCGGAAGCATGACTCGACTGTATAATGCGGACATATATATAATACGGTCTCATGACACTGTACAATTTATTTTTATATTTTGGCTTAAACGATGCTTCCCGGAAAATCTTTTTTTTTTTCGTACGTTTAAACACTTTAATCCAATGGAGTGAAGCCTTGGTAAAAACGTACGATTGCAACTTCAAACGCGTTTATCTCCGAATTCCATTTTCCAAATTGGCTCGCAGTACAACTCGAATTTATTTTTCATCCGTCTGACGAGTTGGTTTGGGAACGAGTCTCGAAGTGCGATCTGATAGAGCCGTTGAAGCATGGAAAAAAGGGTATGTGTACCAACAGGAGAAGGGCTTATTCGGGAGCAATAATTGCGAGGCCGCGAGCACACAGAGATAGAGAGAGAGAGAGACAGCGAGAGCACGTGGGTAAGTCGCACTGGCCGGATTAATCCACTCCGATCCGGCGGCGGCTACTTGTGCACTGGCTGCGCACACTCAGGGAAAAATGCGGTGGGTGTCTGTCTGCCGTCCGAGCTGGACCAGTTGGCGCGTGTATTGAACCGCAGCTCCGGCCGCTTGCACTAGCGCGGCAATTTCGATTTTTCCGAGGGTACGTAGCGCGCAAGTGCACTTTAATTTACTTTCGATAACGGCACGTTTCATACGTATATACGTATAGATGACCTATATCATCTGGGCACGCCCCGATACCGTTCGTATCGGTCGCAATTTGGAAAACCGAATGTGCCGAACAGCCCAACGCTGAGGCCCAATATGAATTGTTGCGAGATTATTATCGCACATATTCCCATACTCTTTTTCGATATATTATGCACTTTGCAATACGTGAACATGTGAGTTCGATGCGTATAATTATATACAAATTAAAAATATTCGTTCGTCCACGTTTCATGCGGCCCCGACATAAATTCGATATGTATATATATATACACACATACACATCTGATCAAAAGTGAAGTATACCGCTGTTCGTTTGATCATTGTGAAATTGAACGCGAGTTATTTCAATGTAATCAATGTAATCAATTAAGATAGATTGTATCTATCGCTGTCAATTGGCAAAACGTATGAATTCCAAACATCAGTATAAATAATTGAACTAATAAAATATTATCAAACATAACTTATTATACAAAATATACACTTTTAATACACCACAAATTGTCACACAGATACGTTTGCACACAACTTACGTATGTACAAGTGTATACTTAAGATCATTAGTTTGATTATGAAAAGGATCAATTTTGAAATTTGCAACTGCTCGGTAGAAACACGCATAAAATATCAGCTATATGTGCTTGATTGTTTTGGTAACTTTTGATTCTCATCTGTCTGGCGCCAAGAGAGCAACTGAAGCTGAAAAGTTTACAAACAACTTTCATTCCACTCGTTGATAAGATGCGCACTGCGCATATATACATAAATTAAGTGAATATGTTCTGATGTATATATATTGCATTATCCGCGCGATTAAACATCCGAATATAGCTGCCGGGCGTTTATTATCGAGCGTCTATCAATTCTCACGCCAAGATAATCAGTTGATAAGAATAGTATTCTTGAAAAAATGTACACACACTTCAGGCTTGACGAACAACAAGTCGCGATTAGATATGTCCTGTCAATTCACATCCGTCAAAATCATCATTTGGGCTATTAGCTGCGATTTTATCGGCGGCATCAATTTACACATGTACTCGTTATACTCGCGAATGTCATTTGATTTTCTCCGAGAGTATCGATATAAGATTCAAGCCCAACATATGTATATCTTAACAAACAGATTTACCAAGTATCTCCTGCATCCAATAAGATTTTGTTCGGGCTCATTTCGCGCTGCACTCGGGGATAAAAAGTGCGTCGCTTGTTTTACATATGGATATCGCATACTGCTGTTCCAACGATGACCAACACTTGTGAGATTTCCATGAAGCCTCGCTTGTATAAAGTTCCCGCGAAAAGTAGCATCTTTGATTATTTCCCGCGAACACTATAGCACGTGTACGTCTCCCGCATCATTTTGCACCAGCCGCGCGCGGCAAGATTAACACCTTCGATCATTTCCCGCGAAGAGCAACGCGTCGCGCGGACGTATCTTTTGCCACGCGCGACACACACACACCTGCACGCAGACTTATATCTTTATGCAGCACTCGGCTGAATAGTCGCGACATTGGCGATTCTCAGTCAACATTTCAAAGTTATTCAAAAACATCCAATGACTGACTTTTGTCATACATTTTTTCATCGATTCGATTTAGCTCCATCTTCGTCGTTCGAGGAATTCATGAGATCGATGCAACATTCAGGACCATCCAGAGATATGAGAAACCACTAGAATTCATCTCTCAATACATATATGATATATTCATTAAAAAGAAAACTAAATGTACATTGACGTTGCTGAAATCAAGATCAGCATTCGCTGATGCCTATACTTCTCAAGTACCATACTATAAGTCTCAGGTTCATGATTTCATTTTACGTTCTTGAAATTGATTGTTTCTATGTTTTTATACTCTATTGGAATAAAATATCAAATTTCATTCAATACATGAAATTATGACCATCGAGTTTTATGAATTGCAATTGAGTTGCTAATGAGCACATAAAAACTTAAAATACTTTAAAATCCATCAATTTTTACATCAACGTTTAATTGAAGCACTTCGTGTTGCACTCATAAATACCTATTGCTTTGAATTTTTTCAGACTTTTTCTGTTTTCAAAATTCAAATCAGGAGGAATTTATTAAGTCTTGCTGGTATTGCATCCATGTTATCATCCATAAAGGGGGCTAAAAAGAGGGACTACAGAGGGGAGTCAAAAACAGGAGCTAAAAAGGGGTGCTAAAAAGAGGGGCTGAAAAGGGGGATTAGAAAAGGGGGCAAAAAAGGCGGCAAAAAGAGAGTACTACAATATGAGTAATTTTCAAATGATCTTCTTCGAATTTTTAGCCTAGAAATGGCAATTAGTCGCATCTGCATTGACAAAGAAAATAATTATTGGTACTTCTTTGCACCGAAGGACAAAATTTTCAATTCTCTGCCCATAGCGTTTCTATGTGAAGCGATCGATTTTTCCATCGAAAATCTTTTTGGCTAGTCATTGACCACGCAGTTAGTGATAATAATCGAGCCACGAATATGCCGAGCAATCTGAATGAAAAACAGTCCATAATTTACAAAAAGAATATAATTTTTACAAGGGACAGCCATCAGTGATCTTGGCACTTTTCAGGCCGACATTCTGTGCAAAGGATTTTTTCCCACCAACACATATGTATTTATATTTTTTTTTCACTCATTTACCAGATAATTTTTGCAGCTACGAGATCAAATCTAAACTAGCCGCGGCTCTTGCAGTTGCACAAGAGGAGGTCGCAAGAAAGTCAAGAGACACGTGAAGTGTATAGTGTTGGAAAAAGCGACTACTTGATCGAAATTCGGGCCATCTGCATAAATTCCACACGTATATTCCATCATGATGTGAGTTGGAAATCACTGGAGACGATGAATTTTCGACACGTGGCTCATACATATACTTATGCAATGCCGCATTGTGTTGGACGTATCGCCATACATTGTATACGACAACCCTTTTTTACACACGACGAGTTGTACGCGGTGCCAAGTTCTATTCCACTGATATTTTGGCCAAAATTTTTCCCGATCACAACAGATGATCCAATTAAATTTGTATCTATGTCATATATGATAATTAAAAAATTCACTTTTCGAACGACGAATTAGTTTTCCCGACTGCCTCGGTTCGCTCGAGCTCGACAAGTATATATATATAAAATAAGTATGTAAGAGCTCGCATGAGCTCAGCGCATCGCTCGCATCTCATTTATGTTTATTCTCACTTCGACGCGTCCGTTTACGACATTTTATGATTTCGAACGAGGCTTTATCACACTCACTGTATTATTATTCGACATTAGTTGGCGATCTTCGGCAAAACCTCGCTTGTCATTTTCTCTCTTGATTTTTACGATGAGGCCTGAAAAAAGTTGATTGAAAGTTAACAGGTGGGATTTGACGAAAATGTGGAAAAACGAATTGGAATTTTCCAACTGAATGTCGCCGTTGACATTGATGAAATTCAAACCACGTGCGCATAATTCATGGGACACACACACACTCGCGCGCGCGCGCACACGCACACAGATTCTCCCATAATTTAGGTTGAATCGGTTGAATCGCTCTAGATACTTCCAATGCGTGGCACGCCTGGTTAAATATATTATTATTTATAGGATTTGTTCTTTTGTGTTTGTAATCTATGGAATTTTTGATTTTAGTGAAAGTGGCTGAGTGAGAGAATGATATGCGTAGAAATTTTCGCATAGAAAAATGGCCAGGCTCGCGTATGTATATAGGCATAATTTCAAATAGCATAGTTCGTAAAGACGAGCTGTCTACTGGTGTTGTCTGTATGCCTATCGTAAACGTTTATACATTTATATAAGGGTGTCCGCGCATATCTTAGTTTATAAATACAAGTGTGAAGAAGATATAGCATAGAAATTGGTCGCACAGATGATTGACATAGATTATATGCGAAAAGTGTATTATTGATTGGTAAATCAATGTTATGAGGAGTGAAAAGGTTAATTTCCAACAGTAAAAATGATCACATAAATCGAACAAACTCAGCAATAAGGCACAGAGAGCATACGAACTATATGCTTCAATGAATAATTAATCAGTCATTCGATTGATAGAAATAATTCGCGCGGACAATTGATTCTCGTGCGTTGGGTGCATGGGGGATAAACGTTGTAAGGCAGATGTGGCGGGTGCCCGCGAAGAGGACGCTATTTTACGCTATATAAGCGGGCCGTGGTGCCGGATTAATTGTGCGCGCAGGAGAGGACCGCGAGCGAGGCGACGGGACAAGGACGCCCGGCAGGCTCGAGCGGCGCGCGCGGACAGCAGGATTTGTGCCAATGAGCCGCTTACGCTCGCGCGCGCGAGCTCGAGCCGCTCGAGAGTCGAGCGCGAGCCAGCAGAAGAGAAATCGTTTGTCAGCTAACAAGAGAGTTGAGCCGCGCATTATGAGATTCCAATGACGTAAGTTATCTGCTGATGCTGCGATGCTCTCGGCGCCACGCGCGCCCCCCTTTAAACCCAACAATATCCGTGCGCCTATACCTGCGACGGAGAAATTATGCGCGCGCTCAACTGTGTGTACCACTGAAGAATCTCTTGAAAGCTTACACCAGTGAAAAACCGATGTATGGATCGGTGGATGAATTATCGAATGGATTGCAGTGAATTTTCCACATGGAACTAAAGTGAATTGTCAGTTCGGTTGTCGATGAGTTTTGATGGCAACGAATTTTCTATACACAAAACTCGGAGTGAATTTGTTGACGTCAAAACTCGTGGATGACTTTTAACGCGCTTTTGTACTCGCGTTAACGAGGAGTACATCTTGATTACGGTGCACTAGTGCAAATATTCTATCTCGATAGTGCAATATCGTAATTCATCTTTACAGTTTACATATATACAGTCGACTAAACAAGTAAACATTGAGGCGCGAATGTATTTTAGCAGAGTTATATAATATCATTGATTGTTTCTCGAAATTAAAAAGCCATAAAATTATAAAAACTCGTATTGATAGTATATACACGCGGGCTCAGGAATCTGTAGTGTTTGCAGGATTGTATACGCATGCCAATGCGGCTGCGTCAAATCAGTCTCTGGTGGTTTCAATCGACGAACGGTGCGGCGCGATAACGCACTGCAAGCTCCCTCTGTGCAGTCTATACTATATCCACGAAAGTAGAAAGCCTCCGGCTCACTCGATCAACTACTTTATCGACGAATGATATGAAATCGGTATAACGTCTTGTATCAGCGTATGACTTTTTTTATCAACCTAAGGTTTATCTAATCGTTGTGAATGTATTATTTCAAAGGTTCCTCGACAAACAATCGAAGTAGGACAATCGGGGAACAGGTGTGGTACACAACTGGACATTTCGCTTCTCTTTGGCTGTATTCAAGTCAATTACCAGCCAGAATCACTCACTCGCTCGTGCCTTCCATTAGTTCTATTGTAACTTTAATTGAATATGGCGTGGAACATCTATGATGAAATTTCAACAAACAACCCCTTTGAGAACTAATGATACCTGAATGAACATCGCAGGAGAAAACAATTGTAACGCAGGCATCATTGATAACGGATGATTTGTATACCGTTTCGGAAGATACCTGCTATTACAGAATCGTAGTCAGTGTCAACCCTGTTGAGTACAGGAAGCAATAGTACAATTCATTGCTCAAATCAAACAATTGATGAAAGTAAATTGTTGATTAGTCTATTGTCGCATATAGTTCAAACTTGACAATGAGATATCGTTCTCGCATCTCATTCGATCTACTGGAAATGATTTTTATATGCTGATTTATCAAGAACTCGGTTATAACTGATTCATAATTTCGTTCACTTCCCACGCACACACGCATCATGTCCTTTTTACCAGATAATCTGGCTAATTAAGAGATATCCCTTCGTTTCTTCTTCCGATCTGTCGGACCACGCTATGCCTCGCGTTGCATTCTCTCGTGGTTTTTCGTGATCATAAAAAAAATCAAACCACTCTGTAAAAATAAAAGTCTATTTCCATTCGTCCTTTACGTGTATCATTTTTTATCACCCAGGAACGTCACTAATCGATAGCGTTCACGCATCTCTAATATTAATGCGCTAAAACGGGTTTTCCTCAAAATCACGTTTTCATAGTTTTCCAGCGAAATCAGGAACTGGGCTAGTTTTTACCACTTATATGCCCCTGCATGATATTAACAAAATTCTATTTCATACAAATCAAGTATAGCTCTTCGTCACCTCTATCGATCTGTCTGTAGACGCATTTTGCCAGAAACGTATTTTTCATGTTTTTAATTCAATTGCAATTTTTTCAGTTTTGAAGGGTTTGGGGGAAGATTCTGAAACATTTGGGAAGTGCCTTATTCGTCGGATTTTTTTATCGCTAAAAATGAAGCAGAGATGCGACAAACCAATTTGCATCAAAAGAGCAATAACATTGATATTTTCCTTTCTGCATTGAATCTGAATCTGTTTTCAATATGTCAGCTATGTATATAGAATAAATAATATGATGAATTACGTCACAAAACGTTACGTTTTTGTGACGAACTGCTACCATTCAAACTGAAAATCTGAACAAACTAGGGGAATATTTTTTATTATATCAATTGTTTATTATAACCATTATGAATAATATTCACAATAAAAATTTTAACTCTATTACTGAATAATAAAATACCATCTCAAAAAGCAGTTCGTTATCAATTTTTATTTAATATGTCGACCATGCGTTTGATCTTTAAAGAATGGTAAATAAATGTGGAATTTTTAATATAAATAATCATGTGATTCTAACACACCCTCTAATATTAAAGATATTGTGAAAGATAACGATATATACAATTTGAGATAGTTTGAATTATTTCTATTCATTATCAAAGATTCTAAAGGTACGTCGATTGAGAACGGCCTGTCATACCTGACAGAAATGCAGGATGCTCCGAACCCTCATAAAATATGATTTTCTTATTCTCACCATCCTGAACAAAATTGGATGGTTAACAAATTGATTCGTTCTCGATGTTTCGTTAACTTTGATTCCAATATAAGTCAAAGGGAATAAATAAAAATTCTTAAAATGACTTACAAAAATCGCTCAACATTTACATGGTTCACATTTTCACACAATCTTAAGACACAATCGTAAGACTAAAATTAAAAAATAATATAGTACGTGACGTGGTCGTCAAAGTAATAGGTTTACATGCGTTTCTAAATGCTACCGTTACAAAAATGACATCACAAATAAGTGCTCGAAGTTTCGAAAAATAATTGCAAGGGACATATCATTATTAAACGTGGTATAATAACAGAACTTGAAATTTGTTGTCGTTCAACCATTATCACAACGTATAATGATATGAAAAGAGAAGGTCGTCGGTACTATATGCTAGTCAAATCAATCAAACTCGTGTCAGATTCACTCAGAATTTGGTTAACAGCTCGCGATTTAGATCCTAAGAAATCACAGTTGAATTTTTACAAGTCTAGGATATGTGCAGGTTGAGATATATAAATATATCAATAATTCATTCATCAAGATCGCGTTATTCCTGACTTATCCCTAACTGCACGCCGAATTTCGCTGTTTTTCAATTTTGCCCGCGGTCATACTGGAGACACGTGGAAAATTGCGTAAATGGTCCGACTGGGTGATTATTGAACGGTAGTTTTTAAGAAATCTTCTAAAACCCAAGTTTCCTCACAAGACTCTGTGTCAATTGCTTAGGAAATAAAAGCTCTGGATCAGCGTGTGTGTGTATTTACATATAAAAAAGTGGCGTTTACACAAAAAAAGTATCAATATCCAATTCACAATGATTCGTATCAAATGAAAATTGAGTATGAAATTTCCGACGACGCTAGTTCACGGGTAGCTATACGATTCTACGATGGTATTAAAATGATCGTTTATCGAGAGATTAATTTTTGTCACTCATTCGCGATGATCGAAGGCATTTGGTTTCTCGACCAACCAGCGATCCTTCCAAACGCGAAGCCTTTTCGAAAGTCATCGGACAAATCGGATGAGAATCGCAGCATCGTCATAGCACCATCATACACTGCACCGATCGCAACATATTTCCCTTGTTAATTTTGAATATACGATGTTGCGCCATAGGTTAAAAGACTGCAGCAGCGTGCAGTTCAATATAATCGCGGGCTAAATTGAAGCGCACGTGTAAGAAACTGCAATGAACGCGAGTGAGAGCAATGCGCGTAAACAGTACTATTTACAAGGCGACAAAAATCTTGGGCTGTTGTCGCGTCACACACGCATACACACACAAACACATGCACACACGTATTACATCTTGTGGATGGTGGCCACGAGGCAGCATCATTCGCGCACTCACTCGCGGGTTCCGCGTTCCGCTGGTCAGACTCGTTTGTCTCTAGGGCGTACGTCGGGTCGAAACAATAACCGGCGGCGGCGGTGGTGGCGGCAGGTTATCAGTGGCTGGTCTGGTTGTCGATGAACACTCGGTTCCTCAGGCCGTCGTCGGATATGTACGCCGTGGCGATTTTGTACTGGTTCGGGTAGACCGAGCCGTTGCCGGCCGACTGCTTCGTCTTCTCCTCGCTGTCGTTGTCGCCAGTCGCTACGGCGGCCGCCGCGGCCTTCTTCTTCTGGTTCTCGTTGTACGCCTTGTTGTAGAAGTCGCGGAAGAGGAAGTAGAAGAGGACGGCGTGCATGCCGATCCACCAGACGAACGCCTTGGGGTAGTCGCAGTCGATGAAGAGCAGCTGGAACGCGTGCAGCATCACCAGGACGAACTGGACCATCTGCAGGCCGGTGAGGTACTTCTTCCACCAGAGGTACGGCTGGACCCGGGGCCCCAGAGCCGCCAGCAGGTAGTACGTGTACATCACGATGTGCACGAACGTGTTGAGCATGCCGAAAAACGTCGAGTGACCACCTGGTTGACAGACCCCGACAGACACATCAACCACATGATTAATTGTCAAGTTATATTGCAGGGAACACACTGAGAGCAGTTCATAGTTGGGTGAACTATGAATCTCCTATAAATATAGTTGTATTTTGATCCAGCTATGAGATATTGTCAATTCAACTATATACAAATTTCACTGATGTATACCATGGAAAAAGTATTAATTATACTATATTTAAAGGAGATTTTACTCTATGTAGTACTTTGATTTATAGTAGATATGATTGAGAAGATATAGCTGACTGTAATTATGGTTCATTAAACAATAATTATTGGTCGATGAACAATAATCAAATAGTAATTGAACATTGTTGAAAAAACTATAAGACATGAGGGTTATTTACAGAAATAGAGTCAATTTAACGATATTTATAGTAGGTTCTTCTATAATTTCATTTACTATATCAAATAGCAGATTCCGAAAAGGGAATTTTTCTCAGTGCACAAAACGTATCCTCGCGTATCGAGCACGGATCTCAACGACAAGGCGTCATCTCACAAAGAGAGGACACTACTTCCGGGTGTCGAATCACGATGAAACTTACAGTTAGTAAGAGTACACTGAGATGAGTGAGTTACACTGAGATAAAAACATAGTAACGATCACTAGATTTTTACTGGGTTTTCTAGTGCAACACGGGGAAAACTAAGTCATATTAGTAAACATTACTATATACGAAACATAGTAATCATTACTAGAAAAAATAACATTCTTTATTCGATTTTTAGGACATTTCACTAGTATAGTACTTTTCTAGTAAAGTTTACTACTTTAGTATAGTAAACTTTACTAGAATTTACTTAGTAAATGGTATTAGCAAATTTTACTATTCGTAGTTTTAACCTCTACTAAAGACATAGTAGTCTGTATTAGAAAATATAGTAACGACTACTAGGGTTTTCTCTACTAAGCTGGATTAGTAAATTCCCATATCCCGATTTTTTTCAGTGCAGAGATGATTTGTGAGGATAGCAGCTAATAGCTTATGTCTGCTGACGCACGCAGCCCAACGTTTTCGTAAAAATCTTGAAAACGAAACGTTGGATTGTGCGGCGGTAGATATGAGATATTAGACTACTCGTGAATCACCTCACGAAGTTTCATCGTGCGATTGGACACCCGGAAGTAGCGTCAGTATCCTTGTCGATTTCTCGGATGAAAAAAATCACATCTCGCAATCTCGGATGATTGCCGAGTAAAGTAGATCACAAAAGTGAGAAAGGAATGAAAACTCGTAGGATCTTAAATATACAGTGGCTGTATGTCGAGTAAAGTAGATCACAAAAGTGAGAAAAAAAATGAAAAATCGTAGACTCTTGAAAATCTAGAGCGGATCACTTTGATTTCCGCTTGTTAATTCCAAAAGAATATCTTTCCGGCACTGCGATCCAGCACCATGCTTATGACACACCTACGGTTTTTTGGTTTTGTTCCCCTAGTAAACTAGGTCGATTTGACTGAGTTCAATAGGTTTGTATTCGTTGCACGACACACACGATGATGATTCGATTCACTCAGTAATTAAAAATCAATGTAACAACAAATTCATAATATTCTTCCGGGGAAAATCTTATAAACGTATTCGAGAGGCAAAACTGAATGGTTTTCTTTTTCGTGTGAGGACGGGGAATGTATTATATTTTCTTCAGGAATCCGAAAAATTGACATGTGCTTTTCTACGCGAGGGTCGTCGATATAACAAACTTGACATTTGAATTGACGATTCGCGACTGAAAATGTTTGAGGCACTTTGCTGATATCTAAATAGCTGATTATATTTGCGGTCGTTCATCAGCTAACTCAATTTGATTTGCCGCTGCTTCGAGATATCAACCGATCGCATTCATGATTTTCAATGTCAAATGTATTTTTTCAACCGATGTTCCGATGCGACTATACAATTTACATTCACAAGACCGTAATTTATATAATAGAAATAAGTCATCTAAATTTTCTTTTTCACGACATTACTTATTAACTAACTACAATCATAATTATTAACACAAGTATTAACATCTATTCTATACTGAATAAGAGTGAGCAGTGTTATCAAACTACGTACTTAACCGTAGTCGATAAGCAGAAAATTGACTAATTTGGCGACTACAAATTTTAAACTACGAATTTTAAAATGAGGAAAATATTAAAAAGAAGAGCATTTTTGAATTATTTTCATTCTAGTAAACTTTTCCGTTTGTTCATGTAGAATAAATAAATTACGCTTAATAATTTTCCTCATTTTAAAATTCGCAAAAATTTCTAATCATATAACTTTTCTGGTTATCGACTACGAATACGTATATCGGTAACGCTATACTCATTCTAATTCAATTTTATGGATAATCACACTTATTTTGATTCCAGTATTGATTTATTCTGCCAAAAATCACTTGACCGTTATGTTCATTCTTTTGTTTCGTTCACTTTACAATATTTGTTGATTAATTTGTTTATTCATTACCCAGTGATAGCAGTCCTTTTGCTTGTATTTGTTTATGTAAAATTATTAATTCAATTACAAGTACGATTATAATCGAGAATTACGAGGAAAAGGAAAAAAGAGACATGTATTTGAATCTTTCAGACTCTCCGTGGCACCAATATCTAATTAAGGTTATAGCTGCGAGTATGTTGATGTTACAGGAACTCCGAGCACAACTGTTGTTGGGTCAAGTTTACGACGCGCATCATGTGAGAGCCAGTATTATGATAGGTAATAACTATAAAAGCTATTAGTGCTTTTGTGAAAAGTAGCTGGTAGAACTGGCTGACTCATAATTGTTATCAAATAAATGACAGACTTGAAAAGTGTAAGAATCGAGCTGTACCAAAACGTCTGCTTGAAAAATACATTTGACTCATTCAAAATCGTACACTCCTCATATTGGCTCGATTCAACGACTGCATATATTCCAATGTTCGGATAAACGCAAAAGCTTATTTCGCGGGTAAGCCACGCGCATACATAAGGCTATTTTTTGAATGTAAGTGGCGAGAACGTTAGTCGTGCCAGTACGTTCACGAGAAGAAAAATGTTGAATTTCATGCACAAAAATGTACCGTGAAACGTAGTAAAAACTCAGTTTTACTTTGTATTGAAGATCGAAAGTCAAAACCATACGTGAAGCGATTGCTGTGGCAGAACATCATGAAAATGTGGAACGAGAACGTTTTTCAACGAGTGGTTGAGCACGCATTTGAAATAGGACGTTCTGGGACGTAGTTTTAAAAATAATTCAAGTGACCACTTGGAAATGAGATAAATGACAATTTTGAAACACAAGGGAGGTTTCATAGACGATAAAATTCTGTTCTGTTAGTTTTCGAGACAATGCGTACCCTATAATCATTAACTCATTTCTCAGTGTCTCAAATCACGTTAGCCGGCGAACGGGTGAACAGTTATTTGGGTAAAAAAAGGTATCATACTTGAGAGCTTGCGCAAATTTGAATCGAATCGGATCGCGAGCCAAATGTGTAAGTAGCTCGTTGAGTACGTTTCGCGAGTCGAAATCGAATATGCATATGTTGATGTAGAGAGGCAGCTGAACTTACCGGGTGTGAACTTGACTCCGAACCAGACGGACATCGGCATGATCCCGTGGTGTATCACGTGCAGCGTCGTAATTTGGTTGTTCTTCTTTCGCAGCACGAAGAATATCGTGTCGGCGAACTCGGTGAACTTTGAAAAGTAGTACCACCAGCAGCCCCTGGCCATGCGCATGGCTTTGGGGTTGTTTGAATAGTCGATCGGTTGGCAGGTGAGCGAGTAGTCGCCGAGCCAGCCGGACGCTAAGCTCTAATTGCATACACACAAATTTGCTATTACTTTTGTGTAAATACAGAGATGAAGAACAAAGGAAGAGAGTGACAATCAAACTCGATGAAGGTCGAAAATATAGCAAGTACTTTTCTAGGGTTGACAAATGGACGAGATGTCTTTAACGTCTATCAAACACGCGTGTTTTGCATTCGACTTTCAAGAGCAATATTTAAATATGCCGAAACACGTTGAAAAGGTATTTTCTGATATAAAATTCTCGTGCATCTTTCTCTTCCGGAAGACAATTTGTTCTAGATTTTTTATTAAATATCGAGGGTGTTTTCCGATGTCGATGTGGTTGTAACCTGAATGAGCTGGAGTTTATTACCCGCGTTATACAAAACACGAATAATCTCTCGAGGGTTGAGATATGTCTGGGGTTTGGGGTTGTAAAGTTTGAGCTGGAGGTACCTCGTAGAACAGCCAAGAGGAGAAAACGACTTGGAAGGCGTTGTACCAGATCATCGCGGTCCTCAGGTCGAACGGCTTTCTGCTGTCCATAATCTTGGGGCCGAGGACCTTGGAGAAGTAGGCGTAGAAGAGGCAGATGCCGAGGGTCGGCAGGGGACTGCTCATCAGCAGCCAGTCGTTCACCCTGGGATCGCTCTTGTTGTCCATAAGATCCCGATACGCGTCGTACACCAGTTGCGCCATCCTGCCCTCGGCACAACACAAACACGCAGACTTTACATATATACTCTATTCGCGTCTCTCGATCTGGTCCCCCATCCCCCCCTCAATCACGTCGTGCCTAATCAATCGGTCCGCGACGCGCGGCTTCGCCGACACCGATTGTTTACGCCGCGGACGGGTGCAATTATGCGCGAGCCTGCGCGCATGCGATTGCAGAGCCTTGTCGATCGCCGCTCGCTCGCTCGCTGCTTGACCTTCGGCGGCTCGCGCCGTTTCCGTTGCGCGCCCGAGCGCGCGCGCACTACTTGTATCCCTCGCGCGCGACTTTCACTATATACTCGCCAAACGTTGATTCGCGCGCGAGACGCAGCCTTAATCCTAGCGGATGAAACTGTGTCAAACTTGTCGCGCGCGCGCGCGAGTCGAGAAGGAGGGGGAAGAAAGAAATAAAGCCGCGATAGCATAATGAGGAAGGGTGATTAAAAGTGCGCCCGAGCATCAGCCCATTGTATTTTAATATATAAAACTCGCGCGCGTGAGTAAACATCCAATCCGTTGGAAAAAGTTCGCTATCAAGGTGGATTCGCGCGCGCACGAGGATGAACGAAACGAGGAACGACGACGGGCGAGCTTGCGCGCGCGCGCTCGGGGCGGCTGGAAGAGATTACTTATACTCATGCTAAAACCGTTGAATCACGCGCGATCGGACAAAGACGCGAATCCGCGCTATGCACTAATCGCTCGGTCATCGATCGCTCGTATATGCGTCTGCTGCCTCCGATTCGACGAGTTTTTGCAACGCGAACGTGCGACTTGGCGATGGGTGGCTCGTCGGTGCATGGTCCGGAGCGTTAGATGCTAATGGGAAACGCAAAGCCGCGGCGCGAAAAAAACTTACTCAACCCGCCAAGTCTAGTTTCGTTGCGAGCCTCTCAAATCGGTACACGCGCGCTCCAATTTATTACTGCATCAGGGAGGGAGAGCGTTTCCACGCGTTCGACCGCTAGCGCAACATGTGCGCGCGCCGTCACGGTCGAAATTTCGCGCGCAGGATCGCAGGAGTCCGATACCCAAGAGTTTGGTCGTTGCCGCGTGCCGATATCTACGCGCTCGGGGCGATTGTCCGTCAAATATACTATAACGGCCGTTGATCTGCGTCAGCTATGGCGGAGCCCGCGGTATTCATCCCCCCGCGATGGTTCCGCGACCAACGACGAATCACACCAAGGAAACGAGCTTTTTTTCTTATACCGACTTGCCTATACGAAACTCGCGGTCACGCATAGCCGATCCGAAGATAATTGGTCGCGGGCTCGCATACGTGAATTAGTACATAGGTAAAAGCCAAAAGCGAGCCATTGTCTAGCCCGTGCGGTTGATCAACTAGTAACTATATGTATATATCTATCTCTCTTTCTCTTCCTCCAACATTGTCTAAAATCATCGACACGACTCATTTTTACCGATATCCGACTTGCGTTGCGTTGATTCACGCGTGAAGCCGAGAGAAAGAGTATGCATATACGTATAGGTCAGAAGCGAGCGAGCGTACGCAACAAAGCGTGAGCCGCGCGCGAGCAAGTGCCATTAGTGGATGAATAAAATAATTAGGCTGAAGTACGCGCGTTGACTCACGGTGGGTTTTGTAGAAGAAAAAAAAATTGTGAATCGGTGGAATTGATCGAGTGGAGTAGTTGATGGGTAGAGAAGGGCAAGTGTGCGATGGTACAGAGGAGGATATCGTAGCGGAGGGGTGTGTTTTCGGGCGCGAGACAGACGATTCAATGCAGGCGTGACCGCGAAACGATTGTTCGATTCAACGGTGTAACATAATTTATACTCGAATACTCAAGTTGCAACATCGCGAGTCACCGGAGAATCAAAGAATCCTTATCGCAGTGCAGGTGTATAGGCGCGCGACAGGAGGAAGAAATTAGAAAGGGATATTGGAAAAATGTCTCGCGGGGCGGTTCACATAGCAGTCGTACTCACTTGTTTGTTTTCGTTTGTTCCCACTAGTCTGATCAGCAGCAGCAGCAGCCGCGGGAGGACGAGGAGGAAGACGAGAGCAGCGCGAGCTTCGCTTGGGTATACGCTATGTCTCGCGGGTATATGCAGAAACTTGGTGTGGGTCACACACACGTCGTCGGCGCACTGTTGGCGAGTGGTGCGGCGGCGGCGACTGGAGGCTGCCGGTGCTTTGGCGCCAGTCTTATATATCGCTTGCGCGCGCCCAGCTGTTGCTCGCTCGGGGGCCTTCCCCCTTTTGGCCCACCGCGCACCTCCTCCTACGTGTATATGTCACTATATGCCGCACACTTGTCGCCGCGCGCCGCTGCCGTCGCGCGGGCTCTGTGCACCTGATATGCGACACCACCAACTGCACCTCTAGACCCCTAATAACGCGCCGCGTCGTCGTCGCTCAAGACAACCGAATTGTTAGTTCGGTCTCGATCCGACAATTGCTCGATGCGGACACCGTCTAAACTAGCCAGCGGTTAGCTCCCTATTGATAATCCGAGCGCGCGAGTGGCGAATTATATATACTGCGCTCCTGACAAACGCGGATGCATGATTGGCTCGTTCGAGCCAACTATGCGGCGTTAGTGGTTGTCGAAAACGGATGTTCGCCGAGGCGTATGCGCGTATAGTCGCGCGCGACTCGCGACTCGGCGTACGTACGCGCCAAATAATTGCCAGTTCTCAATTTAAACTGAAATTGCACAAGGCAGCTGGCTGGTGAGGCCGGCGAACCGCGCTCGCGAAACGTATTAGCAGAGAAATTAATTTATATTGAGTTTTCATACGAATTAGCCCACGGAGATCGGAACAATTTGATGTCTCTTTCGGGCAATTGAGAATGTAAACCGCTATTCAAGAAATTCGCTGTCGGGACAATAACAAAGGCTCCTGGACAATAACAAAGGATGAGCAAGCGAAATAGGCACACATCCGATCGAAACTCATTCAAATTGAATTGTGATGAAAATTAACATGAGATCCAGCACATGTTTGTTTGTATTTTATATGAGCAGAATGTAAAGCGATTCCGTTTGCGTATCATTGGTTCCATTACATTTTTTAATTATTCAACATTTGACCGACAACTTTACTTTAGGTCCTTCGTGGCAAGAGCTAGAGAACGAGGGAAATGCGAAACAACTGTATGCTAATGTAGAAAGAAAACTGAAGCTCGCGCGCGCGCGCCTATTGCAAGCAGCGTAAAATATATAATAATAGAGGTGTATGGTATATGTTGCGAAAATTGACGAAGAATCTAGAAAGTGCTAAGAAATATATATGTGTATTAATGAACCGGATTGTTGACATGAGATAATTACTCTATGCTATTGCGTATTCTTATAACACGATGAATAATTCACAAATCGCATAATTGTTCCGATCTCACAAGTTGCGAGTATACTCGGGCGGAGAATCGGAAAACGAAGTGATACGATATTTATTTGCGGCGGCGTCGCGGCTCCAGCAAACTGCACTACATATACATGCGGAAGACGCAGCCGTGGAAAATATATAAGCGAAAATCGAGAAAGACATAGAGGAGAAGCTTATATCAGTGTTGTGTCGCGGCGGTGGATAATCATTGTGCTCCTGCTCGCGGAGGTTGTAACATACGTCAGTACGTCGCGTCCGAGCGATGCGACGCTCGTTCGGATGACGCGTCTCTCGCTTCTCGATGCAAAATGAGATAATAGTCTCGCGCGAGAGCCGACACGCTACTGATGCGCGAGTGGAAAAGTCTCGCGTGCAGTATATGCCGGGCATTCGATCGGGGGATTCGCGCCTCGCCTGCAATTTGCAGCTGTTGGAGTGATACAGTTGTCATCGGAGTGATCGACTCGAACAGATCGGAGGATCCGCCCCCGCAAGCGTACTTACACGCCGACCGCACTCCCGCGTACGACAGCTCGCGCGGCTCTTGTTTTGCCCAGAGGCTCGTGTTTTGCTGTTGCGGGCAAACGAGAGTACACGTTCAAAATGCGATGCAATAATGATTTTCTCTATTCCATTATCATTTACACACACGGCGCGATCGGGTTTGATTAATTACTTCTGTGTATGTGTGTGTGTGTGTGTTTGCGGGCTGTTGGATATTGTGGCTTCGGCTTGTGCCAATCAAACTTTGTCAAATATATACTTATTAGCAATCGACATTCAAATCCATATGCATATATCTGCAGTTTTCAGAATCTCCCCATAAGATCAATATTATTGGAAACCCACTGTGTGACTGCAAAGAATCACCGGAAAATATCAATCATATTCTGTGGCAATGTAAATTGTACGACGAACAAAGACAGAGCCTAATTAAAGAGCTCAGAAAGGTAAAAATCTATGCGCCGTGCAACGTTGAATCCTTATTAGCTCAGCCGAATATACCTGCTTGTAAATACATACAGAAATTTCTAGAAGACTGTGAAAAAAGTATTTAACTATGTAAGCCATGTAAATATAATGTCGATTATTGAAATGTACTGAATCTTATTTTGTATGCTAAATAAATCTCCAGGAGATTTGAAATGCTCAATGAAATATAATATAAATATATATATATATATATATATATATATATAGAAAAATCTAGAAAAATTCATCAGTGAGAAATTCAGACGCGTCCCGTTTGCCACTCAACAACTATGTACCTCGAGAATTAGCTTTGTTGTAATTGCGCCAGCCAAATGGTTCCGGAGCATCGTTTCATTGTTTATATCATGCCCGCAAACCTATGTATTTATATAGTCGAACTTTTTTCCCTTCGATTTAGCGTCATAAATCGTACGTATGTAAAATCTCCGAAACGCTTCTATTCTCAGTCCGTATATTGGAGGAAATATCGCAGAGTGGGAGATGATGCTAATTCATAGACTGTTTGCCTCTCGGAAGCAGGCACACGCTCGCATACACTCACATCGTCACAAACGTGTTACTTCGTATGAAAAATTCAGGTTTTTTTTCTTTCGTGTTTACTTTTTTTTTCTCTCTTCCGTATCGTTAGTGGTTTTTTCCATCTAATAGCGTCTACTGTAATTTAGTCGTTTCCAATGATCACGATGTTTTTTTCCCAGCCTGTTATGGCTAATCCTCATATAAAAAGTGATGCGGCTTAATTATGAAGGGAATTCCCGTTTAACTCCGTGATTTGATTGACCTAATCACGTGACATCATCGTGACGAGATATAGATATATGAATATTGAGCGAAGCTACGAACAGTAGAAAAATCTGTAAGGGTCATATATGTTTTGAGTTTCCAATGACCAGAATTATTTTTCAAAAACTGAATAAAATATGAATTCTGGTTTGATTAATGTGTATGTTGAAATTAATTGATCAGTACGTGTATGTGAAAGAGATAATCTTAAAAATGAATTTCAGTACACTATTTGAAATATAATTTCGAAACGTACGGATGTAAATTATGCGTAGCGCGTCTGAATGTAACTATAGTGTAAATCAAATTGCTATTTGGACCGACTATATTTTGCGTGTTTACTATCAAATCAAAATGCGAGTTTGATGTCAGATTCGCGAAGCTATTCTATTCGGTGAATAGAATTTTCGCTCGAATGCTTGAACTCAACGTGATCGCGAATAGTATCAACGTAAATTGATTGCGATTTGTTTTCGCCGAGTAGACATTAGCGATAGACACAATGGATCGGATTCAATGACTTGCGATCAAAAATTCCCACATAAAACCACCGATTTGACCGCGATTTGATATTTTACTCACGATATCACACGACCGACTAGAAATACACAGCTTTACTTTCGACTCGCACTCTCGATGCAATTTTCTGTGGAGCAAGTCTGCAAGCGGCTGCGAATAAATATGTGCCTGTATCTGTATCTAATAAATATAGTCGTGTAAGCTAGATGACGGTTTGATATTATAAGTATTATAAAATAGTATGGAAAATAATAGTAAACTTTACAATAGTTTACATAGCAAACTGTATTATGAAATTTTACTAGATCAAATCTTCTTACTATAGCGTTTAATTGATTTTTCGCCTTGAACCAAGATTTCATTTTTGTGAGTGTGTGTGAGTTTGTGTGTGTGTTTTTACTAATAGAATGAAAAATCGGTGATACAAATTTAATGCAGTTACATTCTTGGTAGAACATCATTGATATTGTAAGTCGGGATTGAGCATGTGGGTGAGATAGGGGCACTTAGTAATCGAGTAGTAGGTTCAACTGGAGTCCGCGCGGTGGCTATTTCGCCGCGAGATGAATCGCGAGCAGCAAAATAAATATTGCCAATGGTACTTGTGTATTGTGCAAAAGAGATCGTGGTTATGGTATAAATATGTATGACCAATCGATATTTGGTCCCTCGTAAAAAGATATTTTTCAAGCTCTTATCAAGTTGTATTTTTTGTTAAAGACAGGTGCAACCATTGGTTCCGGGCAAGTTTTCATGGATGATTCGATTCGAAAGCTACGCCTCTGGAGCTTTTGTTGATTGAATAAAGATTTTATAGGATCATTTTTCTCAAATAAATTTTATATGGAAACATATACAACATAGAAAACTTTGAAAAATTTGTTTCCGCGGGGTATAAAAATTGTGTCGGCCCCAGCAAGAGTTTTGCAGGCTGCACAAGAGCTTCACTGTGTCTCATAAAATCGCTGTTTCCTTAGTCACTCGGATACTAATGAAAAAAAAATCAAAAAGAAATAATAGATTGCTTGCGCTCGAGCGAGAGAGCGCAGAAAGAGAGAGAGCGAGAGAAAGAGACCTGCAGCTAGAATTACAAGGTTTGGATTGCGGGAAGATGATATTGAAAAGAAGACGATCGAGCTTGAAGCTGGTTCGAGAAACGGTGCAGCCCTATACTGGTACTGCAACTGACCAGCAGCTGCCAGATCATTCGGCTCACTCCAATTTCGGGTTGAAACTTGCACCAATACACCGACGGATAAATGCGTGGAATATGTGTTTAGTCACGCGCGCACCGTATACGGCAGTTTGGCTAAATCAACATACCTGCTGCAAATTTCAGCGGTACGATCTGGCCAAATGCTGCGAGTCCTCTCGGCTGCTGAGTCGTAAAAATAATTATCGCTAAAATGTCATCTAATGTGGTTGCGAACGACATTCACTACTCTGTACGCGTACACGTCCGACTGAAGCTGAGAGTTATTGGGCGGATTTACAAGCGGCTCGAGCCCAATCGCATCACGAATCTTTACCACTCTTTTTCGCTACCCTACGCCTGCTCAACAATCACCCATCATTATAAGATGCAGCCACTGGCTCATCTTCAGTCTGTCTTGTTGACCATCTCACCGACACACGTGTAGACGTACTAGACTGAATATGCGTGCGGCATGATATATACAACAACGTTTGTATCAATTAAGTGCACAAAATTTCCGCATCACGTTTGTGCACACGGACAATGAAACATGCTCTACGTTGGCATCATTGAATCACCAAAATTCTAACATGTTGTGGTGTTACATTATTATTGTGAATGTTTTCATTGGAATGATATACTTGCATGAGAGAAATTATTGCAATGTTTGGAGAGTGATTATCAAAAGTTTTCAGATAATACGTTTTAATGAGCGATTTTCTGTCCGCGTAATGCGAACATATGTCTCCCGCAATATTGCAATGTTTCTCAATGGTTTTCCGTCCTCTTTCGACAACGTATTCACTTTGCTGAGAAAACGTTACGTGTTGTCAGGGTGCAATTATCGCGGGGAATAGAAGTTTGAGCTTAATATACTATTATGTTATTCGATGTGTAAAACGCCATTTCACGCACCGCATGCGTTTCTCAGAAGACCCCTTTACGAGCTATCATGACTAGAATACTGTATCGAAACGTTGGTTGTCTGTAAGGCAAAGATGTGAGCAAGAGCAAAGGACAGTGCGTGAGGTGAAGTCTCAGCTGATTAGTGGCCAGTCGGCGCCGCTGCCAGTAGTTGTCATTATAATAAGGTAACTGCAGGCAATTTGGCACTGCAAACAATTTGGCACGTTTGTCAGATTTCGTATTTCCGGTGCTCTCTGAACATCAGTCGCCCTCGGGTCATGTGGGGAATTAAAAGAAAATTTTCGGTCCCTTCCTCGCCCATTTAGCCCTTAAAACCACTTTCTTACAACACTTTGAAGTTTCGCTTATTCATTTTTTCACCATTTTCTTATTTCACTTTTCACACTCAACCTAAACAATCAGTTGTAAATAATTTTTATCTCTCAAAGTGTCATTACTCTTTTTCATGTAAAAACATCTCATCTTTCGATTAGTCACGTCAGTTTTCCCAAAACTATTTTTTATCCTACTCAAATTGTTCTTTTTCGCATAAAGATAACTAAAGCCAATGTGGCCCTTGATTAGATTATAAATCGAAAGACAGTAAAATCGAATAGGCATTGAGCTAAGCTTTAAGATACCGTTCGCAAAATTTCAAGTTAATCCTAGTCAAATTTGCGAAAAATTCTTAGGGGGTGGCGCATTGGCTGCAGTTACCTCATAAATGTTTCCCTTCGGCTCGCGCATTGCTGCTGATGATGTTGTTGCTGCTGAGGAAAAAAGGATGAACGACCATGGGGAGGAGTTGGTCGATCGCTGATCACTGCTCGCAGCCGCCTGCGGCACATCCGGCGCGAGTAAAACTTTTCCACAATACTTAATGACGCTGGGAGGCGGTCCTTTTCCCCTCTATCTCTCTCTTTCTTGGACAAATTGCATTTCATGCTTATTCTGCGGCTCGCTTTGACTTGAGCGCGCGTACGCACGAGCGACCTTGTTTATATACATATTATATACTCGTAAATAATGTGCCGGCGCGATAATCGACAACAATTGGGTGCGCGCGCGCTTAATTCAGACGCTCAACTTTATGGTGAACGAGAGTTTGCGCAAAACAAACCGATCAGAGCAACACCATCACAGCCCTACGTATGAACGTATGTGTATCAGACAGGTGTATATAGTTCGCGACTAATTTTTTCCCCCTTTCGAACCGCCAATTCATTCTCTCCTCAATTTATTCGCTTCTCCAATTAATTTTGGACAACCCGCGTACTTGGCAAAACTTCAGTATTCCAACCAGTATTCACCTATACAAAACTATATGCGCATAATTGTGACAAGTTATTTTTTTCCAAAATATCCGCACGCATCAATGAACTTTCCTGCAATTCTGATAATTTTTCATAATCGCCCGCGGAAAAGTTATTGGCCTAACCGCGCATACATCATTCAATGAAGCGGTATTTTTAAATGTATTTCAAATCGCATGTTGTATTTTTGGGTACTATTTTTCCCCAAAGCTATTATATCTTATATCAATACATTGTAAAAGCATTGAAGCGATTCATAACGAAGGGAAAGTGAACACGTTTGCGCGTTTTTTGAGCTCGTCGGTTATTTTGCTTTTACAATGGAACGTCAAACCTTGCGAATATCGGATCACCTTGTGACTTTCATCCGGCAACGGCCAAACCCTTCCCTCCCCCCTTGCATTTTATTTGTTCTATTTAGGCAGAGATCGATTCGAGAGCCCTGCAACACAACCCCGACAACAATGAAATTACCTTCCCCGCTTGTTTTTCCGTCGGAATCCGAACTACACGAGACAAAAAATAGGTGCAATCAGGTCATCCGGGTTGTCGAAAGAAAAAGACAGACCGAGTGATCTGGTGGGGTTCATAAATGAGACTCGAGTACCGAAGGGCCGTCCCGCGCGCGGAAGGATCTTTAGCGGACTTTCAAGGCTGCGCGAGCGACACCTCATTTCACCTCTTCTCACTAGCTGCTACTGCTGCATGTATCGTGTTGTTTACACCACATATACTGTTTTATGCCGCTTTACGAGAGGGAGAAAATAATTTCTCAATTCCACCTCAGTCCGATCGCGAATTTTATGTATCACGCGAGCTATCAGTGATTGTATTTCAAATATGATTTGTCTGCGAATACTTCTGACAGCGAGATATCCTGAAATGAAAAAAAATTCTATATGTATATACGTATAGAATTTTGAAAATTTCATAATCGCCACGGTGCACTTGTGTACGTGTGTGCAAAACTTTGATACAACTCATAGTAAACGCACGCGTATCATATACAGTTGAAAGTAGTGATCGGAAAAGTGGCGAAGTACTTACTCGGGATTTGCAGTAGGTGTAAGGATCGATATACAGGTCGATAGTCTGTAGTCGATATATAGCTAATGGGCTACATGTACAATCGAGCATATTACGATTCGTGTACGTAAATTGATGACAAAGGAGAAATGAGTTTGGCGCGAGGCCGTCGACCCCCGGATATCGTACGAGGAAAAAACTCGTGGCCGTATAAAACCGTCCGGATATCTGTGTGTTTGTAACGCGAATCCACTTATGCACATTTCATTTTATTCAATGATCCCGGATGTAGTATCCCACATCTTCCCAAAATCGATACCTTACCCCCGGTCATCCGTCGCAATCCTGCACTTTTTCCCAATCGTCCTTACGCGCCGAGTGGCCGCTGCGCGCTGCAACTCCACCTGCACTTACCGACCGTTTCCCACATCTTTCTCATGCACACATTAGCCTTCTTTACTTTTCATTAACAATAAATTAGTTTGAGAGACGAAACGAGCTTTCAAATAATTCCAATTTATTTTTTTTTTCTGGCTGTATATATGCGCATGCACGTGATATTGACAACGTAACTTCTTGTGCTGGGTACTATGAAAAATAAAAGTTAATTATCAGGAGAGTCACAATTGAAATAACTTTAATTACTTGTGTCAGCTTGTAAATCTTTCATGTACATATGAATATCCCAGTACCTTATATTTTCTTTGCTTTTCCTCTGTTCCCTTACTCACGCACCAATGCCAAAATGAACTATTCATAGTCCGTTTCTATACGTTTACTTTTTTTTAATAATACTAGGGGGGGGGGGTACCCCCCTACTTGCTTCGCTCGTCAACCCCCCCCCCCCACACACACACACACACTTATGATTCAATATTTCGATGTCCACGGAAAATTTACATGAAAGAATAAAATCAAGGTGATGTTTCCATTGCTCGCCTCGATCGCTAACCCCCGTCCTCGCTGGTTACCATCATATTTTATGAATGGCAATTGAGTTGTTAATATGAGCACAGAGAAACTTAAAATATTTTAATATCCATCAATTTTGATCTCTCATTTCAATTCTCTAGCAACATTTAATTGAAACATGTAGTGTTATACTCATGAGCACCTATTGGTTTGAATTTTTTCAGAATCTTTCTGTTTTCTAAATTCAGATTAGCAAGGATTTATCAAGTCTTGCTGGCATTCTATCATCCAAGAACAAGTCACACTATTGAATGATCACTTGATTCAAATTCTCTAAAACAAAGGCCAAAAAGGGGGGGGGCTAGATAGGGATACCACTAAGGGGATTCAAAAGGTGGGACTATAGAGAAGGACCACAAAGGGGAGCCAAAAAGGGGGACTATTAAGGGGGCCATTAAGGGGGGCTGAGTAGATGGGCTACAAAGAGAACTAAAAAGGGGGAATAAAAAGAGGGGCCAAAAAGGGGGCAAAGATTCTCATGGCGGCGGTGGTGGCGGCGGTTTGGCTTTAACGAATGTTTGAGGCTCACAGCAAAGCTGTGCCGATGGCAAGCAGAGAGGCCGATACTCCAGCCCGTATTTACGCAGTTTAAAATGAATTTGAAACTAGAGTCACAGTATAAATTCCCTTGATTTACTGCAGTTTCACCCATTCACTCATATCACCCTTCATATACAGTGATTTTTCACTTTCAGACAACTTTCTGCTCAAATTAGCATATTTTCCGGGATAAGACGAATGAAACATTGCGAGACCTCGCGACCTCAATTTTGCATGTCTCTGACGTATGTAAAAGTACAAAGATTACTTTTTCTTTTCCTCAAATAATTTATTTATACCAAAGTCGCAAATCATACAATAACTTTTTTTGCTTTTTTCAAAGAGAAAGCTTTGTGACGGAGAAAAAATCGAAATTTTAAATCGGACTTCGGGACTTCGATTCTCGTAATCTATGGTTGTTGTTGACAAACATTGCTAAGGCAATGAAAAATCGAGTTCGAGTTGATCTATAACAATTTTGAGGTTACATGACACAGTATCTTCATTATTTCTATAGTAATTATTTCATTTCCTGATCAACCATTGCTAAGGGAATGAATATTGAGTTGAAGTTCAATTCCAGTACTTTTGAGGACACAAAACACAGAATATTCGTATTTAGTATTTCAACAATAGTTGACATCCCCAGCGACCATTTCTTATATCTCTTCAAACCATTGCTACGGAATAGCGGTCAAATAGTTTGAGGTTCATTTGTCAATGGCGGGAGACATCTCTCATTGGCATTACTATTGCCACACAAAGCCTCTTGTGTTAATGCAGTTAGCAGAAATTTCTTCGACCCTCTTGTAAGGTTTCGATGTGGGGGAGAAAAATGATACAAGAACTGAAAATTTTCGACTAATTTCGCCGATAACAACAGAAAATTGGGTAATACGGCCAAGCATTGCCTATACCCGAGCCAGGATTTTCGGCAATCACAGCGCACGCTGATCCATAGTCTCAGCTGATGCATTGGCGCAAAAGACAAACGAAATGGAAAGTGAAACGAAACTGATCCCAGTCGCGCGGGTCGATTCAATTCGATATTCTGATAAAAATTCATTTATTCGAGTTTTCCCTTGCATATATTAAATTTTTGCGGCCAATATGTCGGTCAAACGTCTCTTTCTATACACAGGTGTGATTCATTTCAGGCGAAGTGATCCACTTTCACGAAGCGATGCACTTTTGAAGTAAATTTATTTTATACTTGTAAATCAACAGAATAAGTGATTGTTGTACTTTCGTTGACGCTTGTGAAAAAATGTGGCGTCTGGCCTTGCCGATACGAGTCTTCGATGCACGAGCAGTTGAATTTTTCCATTTGTTTATAATTTCAAATTAACAACGATGACATTTGAGTAGGCGATCGATGTAATATCAACAGGTGTATAGGTGCTTCTTGTTCAATTTCATCGCTTTTGAAATATCTAAACATGAACGCGCCGAATATTTTGTTTGCGCGCAATATATATGGGGCAAATTGTGAGTCAATTCGCGTAGCGATCGGTCACTGATCCCCCCCTCCCCTAAATTGGTTCAACATATTTTCCTAAGTTTTACCTCTCATTTTAACCGATAAAATTGAGCTTTCTGTATAAAGAAGAACCTTCTTCGCACAATGGGACCAAATCGATTTTTTTGGGCACTCTCGTCAGTCTAACCAGTTTTTCATGAGAGTGAATTCTGCAAAGTGGATTCTTTTCGTCCTAAGATGTACTTGTAAAAAATGAATCCCTCAGATAGTCAGCTGTTAATATTATATGAATCCGCTCCCTAATTCGACGAAAACAAGTGAATTTTCAAGAGGACAAAGGTGTTTTTTTTTGCAGAAAAAAAGTTTATAGGTTAAAATGAAACTCCAAACCATATACCCAAAAAAATATCGAAGCAAATCGGAAAGGGGTCGACAGCCAATCGCTGACCCCCATCAGTGCCTTGAAATGACCCACATGTAACCATGTATGAATTACTGTAATATGGGTAAATGATTTTATAGTTATTCGGTCTCGGCAGGTGCGGGTGAACAAATGAAATGTGCGTTTGATGTTTTTTCACCTGTGGTCTGGCTGGATCTGTTGATAAATAGCAAGCTAAACAAAGAGCGCATGCGTATGTGTTTTGTTCTGGCCGAAGTGTCTGCTCGCGCCGAGAATATTCATCGGCGATCGTAAAAACAGCCTACTCGCTTTGATTTCAGCTTGTCGGTCGTTTCTTCAAAACCGTGCATTTGCGCGCGTGCGTGTGTGTATGCGTGTGCGCGCGTGTGCGTGAAACATGTAATTTTTAAGCGATGCGCGTCGAGTAGCAAGTGAATTGATTAGCTCGAGCATACCTCGCGTGGCGTACAAGTGAAGAAGGATGTGTAAGGTAAAGAAATACGAAGCTGGGCAGTGCGTGCGAATTATTTGACGGTATATATCGGGTGAACGGCGATGTAGGCGCGCGAATTTGAAGTGAGATACGACGAGCGCGCGGCTGCGGCTCGCGAGTCAGAGCGAGTGTGCGTAATACGGATATGCTCGGGGAATCTCCAGACTCTCATCTATTACGCCTCTACGTTGTGCAAAAAGTTAACAATGAATAATGTACGTGTGAGAATTGACAACGCGCACACACACACGCGCGCGTGATGACGTACGCGAGCGAGGCTGCTCTTGAGACATGTCTCTCTCTCTGTCTCGGCTCGCACTATACTTTTTTCAACGCCGCGTATTTCCCGATAGTCGCCCAAACTCGAGTTGCTCTCGTTGAGCCCCGCGCTTATTCATCTCTCCCATCAGCCAATCCTATGTGCGAAATTCAAATTCAATTAACCGCAACAATTGTGATGAATCGAAATATTGTGTAGATGGTCGATCTTTGAGGGCAAATCCAGAGTGGAGTGAAAAGGAAAAATCACAATATCTACCACATATTTAATTGATGCGACTTTTCACCAGTATGGTTCACTGACCTCATCAGGCAGTTTTGAATAAAATCATAATATGAATTTCGGCAGTGGAAGCGGCTGCTGATGTCAAACTCATTGTCAAACTAATGAATGGTATTTTCTCTAGTAATGATTACTATGTTTTGGACAATAAAGTCTACCGATATGACTTAGTTGTACCCCGCATTGCACTAGAAAACCTAATGAAAATCTAGTTACTATTATTACACTTTTCTCTCAGTGTGCAGTGATAGTCAGCCGTTTTCCCACGTTTCGAAGGTCCGTGTGTTGCGGCCAAGAATAGTCCATCGCTGCACGGTTCTTTCCACCCGCGCTAATTAACATATATCCTGCGCGGCTACTGGCACTGATTACTCATCATAGCTTCCCGCTCTGCAGATTATAAATTTATATACATCCTTGCAATGTTGATTTATGCACATAACGGGCCGCGCGCGCGCGACAGCTTTGCTGTGTGTCTGAAAGGAGACTTGAAAAACAGTTTTTGGGAGCTGATATATTATGCTTTGGCGAGATAATGAAAATCGGTAAAGTGTGGTGCAGCAGAGCCGCATATTCACACTTGGACTGCAGACTGAGAAAGATGTATTGTTCAGTGGATGTGGGAATGGTCTGACTGGAACAAACGCGATGTTGCAGCTTTTCGTAAACCACTCTGTACCAAGTATAAAATGCAAGATAAAACCAAGTGTGTATCGCTTTGACTGCGCTTCGGGTTATTTTTTTCGTGTCATCCCTTGAAATGTCCAATCGAATTTGGGCGGGCGCAATCGAGATGGCGTATATATATTAGCAGCGCATCAAATACAACACTCATCGGCGCGTCATTCGAGTCCACGCAGTGCAAAGTGCAATGTTCTCATAACGTATCCGTATATACATAACCCGGTAAACATTACCGAAAAAAAAGTTTGAGCGACTACATCATTGGCAAGTGCGTCGAAGTGACTTCAGTTGAGTGTGTGCGCTTCATTTGAAAAGAGCGCATATTTGCCTCGATTCGAATAATTGTCCCGGGACACGCCGCAATGAGAAATGCCAAAATGGCGCGGTACAGATTCAGTTAGTAAGATCCATTTTAGTTGCGGTGGATAAAACAAGTGGGCCGCATTCACCTGTTGACGCGAGCGCAGTGCCCATGAGAGTCGCAGCTCTCGATTTCAGTCGCGCGGATGGATTCATGCTGCGCGCGAGCTTTATTCAAAATCCACCCGAATACAGTGTATACGGCGTTCGCCAATACACCCTACCTATATGTAATTATGTAGAAGAAATAATTTATGTTGTTACGCGGCTTTTTAAAAAAGATGAAGCCGAGCTGCAGGATTCGATTCGCTGGATGTCTTTCGATTTGGAATATTTGGAAGAAACCATTATTATAGTAGCTGGAGAAATAAGCGGATTATTTGAAATGAGCTTGTGCGTCAGCAAACTCGTGCACGGAAGATTTGTTTTCCTGCTGACAGCGAACGTTGCTCTCACGAGAGTAACGGAAAGGGACTCTTTATCTTACAGCGAATCCTCAGCTTGTTAGCAGCGGCGGAAAAATGAAAATAGCATTGTCGAGTATGTGCGCGAGTGTTTACCATGTACGTATACGTATATATCCACGCGCTAAATCAAGTCGAATGGGCGATGGTTTTTGAATACTATGTGGTTCTGGGTGGCCCGCGGTCGCTAAGCGACAGCCACAACTGGAATATTATCTATGCCGCTGTAACTTTGACTATTTGATCGATCGTCCACCACTAAAATAGGTACATGCCAAATTGCAGCGCGTATAATGAGCTGGTGGTGCACTCTGCGCTATAGTCACTATACTCGCTCGCTCGCGCATTTATTTGCGACGAAAACAACCGGTCGGCCTTGTCCCAGCTCGACACACACACACTCTCCCTCGAGGAGCTATCATTTTTCTCATTTTCGTCCGCGGCCGATTTTTCTCCTCTCACTTTTCATTGGCCGCTCTCTCTCTCTCTCTCTCTCGCGCACGTCTATACCTATGCGCGTTCTCAAACTTTGCGCCGATGCTAAGGTCACGAGCACTAAATTGCCCCGTCGCATTTCTATACGCTTGCTCTCGTACTTCTTACTCCGTGTTTCTCCCTCGTTCCGTCGATTAATATCACCAAAATCAAGATTAAACCCCCGATCCGCCGTGTCAAGCGCGCGCCTCATTCTCCTTGCTGAACCAATGTAAATGTTGACTGACTATATGGAGTGGCTGATCAGAAATTTCGAGAGAATCACCAATCGCGCGCGATGAAACTTTGTCATAGATGCAGTTGTTGGGTGTCGACCAGGTAATAGCTTTTGTTTCGAGCCATAGAGTAAAAAATATGTATTTTTCGGTCGGATGTAAAAAGTTTTCAATCATCATTCAATCATCATTTTTGGAAACATGATTTAAAGTTTATTTCAATGCCAATTTGATCATCCTTGTAACCGTATGGAGTATATGTAACAAGTACGATTATGAAAACCTGCCACACTCGGTACATATGTACCCAATGTATAACCCCTTTGAATTTTTTCTAGTTGATTGACATTTTAAATGAGTTAAAATGGTCAGGTGATGGTGTCTGATAGTTGTCTACAGCTGGCCTTTAAGATGTCGTTCGCAAAATTTGAAAATTCCAATTTTATCATAGTTAAATCTGCAAAAACCCCTTATAGGGTGGCACGTTGGCTGCACTCACCTTATTGTAAACGTATCAAATCGAATAAATTGACAGAATACATCCTACGATATGGCAAATCGAAACGTTAGATTTGATAGCTTTAGATATAAACTGGGTCGAGCATGTCTGACAAAGTTTGATCGCGTGCGCGATGTGTTATTCCCAAAGGTTGTGAGCAGCGACTCTGTTAGTGAGTGTATATCAAAGATTTAGAGGAGAACATTTTTATTCTGTAAAATGCTGGTGATGAATTGAGTGCGCGGGGATTCGAAATTGAAAAATTGAAATAAACGAGCATATATCAGACAAATATGTTTGAATACAGCGCAAGCGAGTTGCAGGGGGGTAGGGAGTCAGGTGAATTGGGAATGATGCATAATAGCGATAATAAATTGAAAGAAGGGAAGTAGTGAGACGAAACTGAATATAATATATATATATATATATATATAGGGAGAGAGAGAGAGAGAGAGAGAGAGAGAGAAATGAGCGATAGCAAGCAACGGCAAAGAATAGCAAGTGCGCGCGAGCGAGCACAATTCCCATGACACAAGGACGACAAATATGAGCGCATCGAACGAGCCGCCGCCGCGTTCATTAGCCTCCAAACTCCAAATTCATTCAAGTCCAAGCGAACCTACTTACATATATATGTCCGCGATGCGCCAATCCTGTGCGCGCGCAATTCTCTCAACAGCTGCGCTTCTATACCTACGTACTTTTATTCGCATGTACTTACTATAAGTATCTTATTCACATTCTAAGATCCAACGTACCGCAGTCAATTTATCAGCCCTTTGATCCAGAGTCAGTTGCACTTTCTAACGCGCGCGCACACACGATCTCAAAAAATAATCGTAGAAATGTCCCATGTTAAATTGAACGTGGGGGGCAAAAGTTGTCGTTGCAAATCCTGACACGCGCGGTGTTGATTACTTGTGTGTAAGTGTAGTGCGATCGACACACTTGACACGGCAAGTTACATTGATCATTCACAGGCAACACTAAAAATGGTAATACTTTGGATTGTACAGTTTATCAGTACTTGGTTATTGAGTTATGTATGCATTCTTACTCAAATTTACAACTGCCCGAGATCCACGCGCGTATTTTTGCCCTCTGATTTTTGCCACTTTCAAAATCCATATCTTAGCTCGAGTACGCTGCGACAGAAAAGTTCGATTGGATTAAACCACTGGCAGGCTTGCGTGATCGATTTGCTATTGCATATGAAAAGTCTCACTTACAAATTTTATTCATGTATACCAGCAAGTAGCTTAATGCGAGAGTATCCGCCGGAATCATCGTCCGGTAAAATACTTCGACTGAAATGTCAGTCGAGTTATAGCCGTTTTATAATGACTCGAATTCGTGAAAAATAACTGAAGTGCGCGAGTGATGATTTGAATATACTGCGGCGAAATAAAAAATTGTATAATCATTTTACGATACCTTATTCACGGGCTATTTTGATTATTCCGCGAGGTGAATCGTAATCGCCGCGTATATACTATACAGAAGCAAGTGCAAATGGAGTTTGTTCAATAAAAGCAGACCTATGGGAATTATACAGTAAAAACGATCACTTAAAAGTCTTGCAGTTCTGACAATCTATATTTTACTTAGAACAAATTTCACATAATACACATCTTGATTTAAGTACTTTTTTTATACTGAAATCCATTTCGTCCCATTTTAAGAAAGATTTTTTACTTAATTGGGGAATCGTTTTTGCTGTGTATATATCAACCGTGCCATGGCTCGAGCAATCAGGCGTAATTTTTAAAATCTTAGTTAGGCGTGCGCGCGCTCGCGTCAGAGACAACAAAAAATGCAATACAAAAAATGTGGATAAATGCTTGACGCGCGCGCGAGACCGTTAATTACAACTTTATACGAATGTTGAGACGTATACGCACAGGTATGTACACGTATTATATTTTCCGTCCAAACGGTAGAAAATCACGTTTGTCGTGGTATGTTGTGCGCCGTCTACTTCGCTGCAACAAAATTTTATCCATGCGTATTTTCATTGTGTAATATTACATTTAATACTTTATTTCCATTAAACTTGGTATCTTGCGATTGGTCATACAATAGACAATTGCGACTTGTATATAATTATCATGAGAATTAGCGAGGACATTGAATATGCGCGCAATACTTCTTATTCTCCATCGGTTGGTTCCATTGGAACCGAGGTGGGGAGATGTGAATCTCATGTTTTTTATGCAAATGCGCAGAAAAGTAAGTGGTATTTTTGAGTTACCTTCAAGAATTAATCTGAAACAAATTTAATGGGTCCGAGCGCGCCCCCAGACTCGGACCAGAGTCCGCATCCAGAGGGTTTACAAGCTATTATGTATAGGTACTTATATTTGCCCGCGCATTTTGGATTTTCAGTAAAGTTTTTTCACGCGCGCATGCGCATCAGCAGCAATTCTTCATCGCGCCGCCGGCCGCACGACCAATCACGGCAGGGCATCATTGGCAGCTGAGAGAGAGTAATAACATAGCTGCTGTGTGCTGCCAGTGCTGCTCGTGATTGTTGACGTGAGATCCTCGTAAATATTTAGCACCTGGTAGCACCTAATACTTTCTCAGTCATTTTAAAAACAATGCCTGCGTCAAATGAAGAAGACCCCTATGCTCACGTGGCCAAAGGCCCTTTGAAAATAAAAGGCTCCGATTCGTCGAGTAAAAAGTGAGTAGCTAATTCACGCTAACCTATGCTTTATCCAATTCTTTTTAATATTGCTCCCATCATCCTTACTGCTTCTTTCTTTCAATCAACCAATTCCCATGTACGCCATTCTGTTCTAATTATCAAATTCATCTTCTCTGTCAATTTCGTCACTACTCACTCATCACTCAGATCTACAGAATTTGTTTATTACAACCATTGCTCTACTCTGTCCGGTGCAAAAGCATTACTTCACTTTCTTACGACACCTCCAATTCTTTCAGGAAGAAGAAGAAGAACAAGGAAATGAAAAAACTGGTAGAAGTAGCAAAAATTGTCGAAGAAGAGTCTCCACAACCTGTAGAAATTAGACGAACAAAAGCTGAATTAGCATTTCAAAAAATGAAGGAAAAAACGGTATGACAAGTTCTTATGGCTTGGAAAAATTTAAATTAGACAATCATTTCATAAATAATTCAACTTTTTCAGCAAAATGAGCGAATCAAACTAAAAGCGTCAAAAACACATAAACAGCGGGTTGAAGAATTCAATCGACACTTGGATAGTTTGACAGAGCACTTTGATATTCCTAAAGTCAGTTGGACAAAATAAGTGTTTTTCATCAGTCTTTGGAAATACTTTGACATTCATTATTGTAGATATAATATTGAGCACTTTAAACTATCAAAAGTTAAATATAAAATAAAATTTATTTAATAAGTTATTTTATTGTTCAGATGATTGTATAAGTAATTAGAAATGAATACAAAACATGTTTATAAAAATACGAATCTTGTAGTTTAAAAACTAACAATGTAAATTTACATTTTTAATTAATTTTTACGAGTAAAATTATGTAATCGGCGGCACTCAATTATATTTTATGAGTGTATGTAATAAAATAATACATAATAGTATCCCATATTTTTCGGCTGTTGATTTCTAGAATACTAACAAATAATAAACGACGTAACTCTTGTGAACTGTACACAAAAGCTGTACAATACTTGACAGTCATGGTCTACAATTATGAAATTATTCTTTTCATTTATATATAACAAAAAATGATAGAATAGAAAAATGTTTGATGTGACAAATGTTATCTATTCTATCAATTGTCCTAAATTTTTAGGCACTTCAAGTGATTCTAATCTTAGATTCTAATTGAAATTCAAGTAAAAATCTAATATGGACGGACGGATAGAATAAGCGAGATTACCACGAGACACGCGAGAGCAAAAGCAAAACACGAGTATCATCGTAGTGGACGGCAGATATCAATTGTAATTGATCATCACTCTAGAGTACGCTTAAAGTGAACATTAAAATCAGGCACACTAATGTAGCAGAGCTATTTTGCCATATAGCACTGGTGTCACTTGTAAAACCATAGTGGAATACTTGGATGTAACTTTCTGTTTTTAACCATGGATCACTACCATCATCAAAATGCATTGGACACTGATCTCTTTCTCTTTCATATTCCTGCAAGCATAATATCTGTTTTGAGTAACTTATTCTTCCAATATTTTTTTCTTTTTTTGCATTATTTTTTTTGTGGCATGTGTATGGCAAAAAGTTCATATTAAATTATCGAATACTTACCACTAAATCTAGGGCAACGGCAGCACCCTCAGTATAATTCGAACTTGTTACATCTTGCTTGACATCACAGAACGCACCAATTGCTTGTGACATGAGAACCCTGTTTAAATCAGCTCTTTGATATACCCAACAGTGATATTTACTGTAAGGGTCAAGCTCATCATAAGTGATGAGATACGATTTTAAATTTTCTTTCCAATATCCAATACATTTCATTTTATAATCGGGCCAACCTATAATCATGTCGAAAAATGATTATGTCCGTTATTTAGCATTAAGGAAAGTGATTAACTTTCAAATATTCATTAATTTCTGCTCACTGTAAATATCAACAGGACGTCCTAAATGATCAACTGATAAACAGTAAGTTTCATCAATAGCTATTGCTTTTTGATCAGTGTCACATACTGAGAAATCCGATATATTTTGTTTACAATAAGTGTTTGGTCGGGGCGTGTCAGTCACACCACCTAAAATTCTGGTTTCAAAAAGAATGTCTCCCCTCTGATGGAACTGGAATTTCCCTGCAACTGGACATCTGACTGGGACGGGATCTTTTGCTAAAAATTTGAAAATAAGTCATTTTTAGATGATTAAAATGAATTCAATTTGAACGAAATGTAAAAGCTTGTACAAATAACAAACCTAAAAATATGTCATATCTCCATTCTACTTTATTCTGAAACTGAACCCATGAACACACTGTGGAAAAGTCCTCTCTAATAACTGCCAATCCTTTTCTGTATCTAATGATATTATGATGTCGTGGTACAAAGTCAAAACAAACATAATCCTTTTGACTTAGTATGGAAGAATAAAATATTCAAGGGTTATCCTTATGTATTGAAAGTAGTTGATAAATTTGTAAGGAAAATACTCACCAACCGTCTACCGTCAATCTTGCCATCATAAATCTTGAATCTCTTTGCTCTCGACAAGTATAAATAGTTCTTCTGTACCGACCCTCATCAGGGTAATAAGTCTCAATGATATGCGTCTCATTGATGAAAACATCGGCATCAATGTTAGCCGTGTTAATCCAGTTGCCAGTCATGTTTTGTGGCAATCTACAACCTGCTTCCACTACCTCAGCCTTTACTGGGTTAACGTGAAGACGCTCGGGACTCTTTTCGACCGTTTTCAAAGTGTTACACTCAGCCGTTATAGACACTCCAATGTACAAATCGTCATCACGATTTTTTAAAAAGCAACGGTACTTCTCATCTTTTCGCGACTCCTTGGCATTGGCTACAGCGAAAAAGTGATTCTTGTCAACGAACCAGTCACCCAAACAGTTATATTCAACCACTGTAAATTCGAAATATGTAGATCAGATTGAGGCTTAACCATGCTAATATTTGGATAATTTAATTTTATAGATTGTTTCGAAAAGCGTACATCCATTAAAAGTCCCTGCCATCCCAGGGCACTCCTTATATGTTATGTTGAACTTCTGGTTAGTGATAAAGAACTGGGTTCCTGCTGTTTGACATGAACGAATTTGAGCATCTGGATGATTGCATTCACCAGTGAATCTAAATCGATTCTATAAATAAAAGATAGCATTGTTGATAGTTATTTTTAAATGCTCTCACAAATAGTCTGTAGTGTAATGAATTTATGATTTTAAAAAAACAAAAATGATAGCCACTGAATCATTCATTTTTACCTGATAAGCAAACTGCCAAACACCCTCGAGCGAAGATCTACAGTTGACAGGAGTGAAATTCTCAGAAAACAAAGTAATCAATTGCTGATCTGCACGCAAAGCTCGGCAGACATTTTCAACACTTGGTTCCATGCCTGAAGGAAGATTTACACAACTTGCTGAAAATAACAAGTTAGATGAATAATAAATTTTCAAATGATGGCGGAAAAATATTGAAGGAATATCTTCTTTATATTACTCTATTTAGAGTTATCAAATATATTTACTTTCAAGTTTCTCCAGAACATTAACTGTCCGTACAAGAAGTTTGACGCAATGGTAACAAATATCCCTCTGAAAAACAAATGTGTAGTTCACATGGAATTCTTCTTTCATATCAACACAGCGTCCTCTAGTATTCATTGATTCTGCATCAATTTTAGTTATGGTTGGCTCGTTTTCCCATGAAAACCAATCGCCTCGAATTACAAGTGGAATTTGACATGATTTCTGGTCTTGTGTACTCAAGCCAACTGAAACAGAAAAATTAATTAATTCTTCATTTCAGATTCAAGTCATGGACTGAATTGAATGAAAGTTTTTTTATTTCAATAGAAGTTTGTTTGAATGATAATGTTACTGTTTAGTCTTTGTGGGGAATAGTTGCCTAGACTCTTTCGAATGGATTTTAAAGAGAATATTTTCCTTGTATTTTGTTATATTATTGAAAGTATCTTGTCATGAGATGTATGATTTATTGAGAAGTGAAATTAAATGTTTCAAACAAATATATAAAGATTCTTGCAGTACAATGAAAATCAAGATTTTTATTGTATATAGCGTTAACAAATTTATGGAGATATTAATTAAAATAAATATGGACGATAATGCTCTTGTTTATTGCACTGAGCTCGTGAGTGTGATATGACCGATATAAGTACACGGATGTAATACTAAGTCCGTGCCGATATAAGTACACGGATGTAATACTAAGTCCGTGCCGATATAATATTGCTACTGCTAGATCAAACGAAAAATTGGACAAATGAAGGGAGATGAGCTGTTTGGCAGACAACCTGTTGATCCCGAGTTTGAATCGCAGCATGTGGGCGCGCGACGGGGAATAATAAATATAAGTACTCGAAATATGCGGAAAGTAAAAAATCGCGACGTCGGTATGCACGCGTGAACAACGAACAACAAACAACAGATCTGATTAGGTTATGAAATGAGCGCGAGACTCACTTATCGAAAGGATGAGCGCCCCTACGAGCAGCCAGCTGTGGTGGTGGCCCATCTTCGGGATCCTCGCCTCACTTATTTCCCCTTGACCGGGACTCGCTTTTCCACCCGCGACCAGTCCTCCAGAAGAAAAAAACCCCCCAAAACAAGTGGTTGAAACCTAGACAACGCCCATGCTTGAGAGACGCGCGCGCCGGACTTGTCACGCAAGTCAAGGCGCGCTTCCAATAGCCTCTCGACTGGTGTGTCCAAATCTCGCGCACCGGACGTACGCAGTGCGAACAGAGCTTGAGGCCGGAAGAGAGAGGCTCCAGCTTGGCCGCAACGTGCTTCGTTTCTTTCTCTCCGCGCCTCTCCGACTGGTCGGTTTTATTCCTTGGCAAAAATGGTGCAGAAGAAGGTAAACCCGTCGAATATGCTCCGCAAGCAAACTACTCTTTTTCAATCCATCTTCCGACACTCACAATCCAACAAAGAACATCAGCCAAATTACTTAATCTCAGCCAGAACTTTGCACTAATTTTCTAACCTACGAGCAAAACGTGACCACCACCCATTCTCCCTTCACCATGTACAATTCTGTTTACAAATAATTCATTCCACCGGGGTGAATATTTGTGTATAACTGTTCTTTCATCTGTTATAAATGATAATTAGTCAATGTTGGCCATAGACCTTGTTCTCAGCATGTAGCATTGGAATATTTTGCCTGAAGAATATGACCTGTCGATACCATCGTTGCTCCTCTAACACTCGCACTAGTATACATCAATATTCTCAACATTCATTCAGCATACATAATTTTAAACTACATTTTGACCATTGGTTTATTGTTCCCTAATTTCATGTTTACTTTTTCAGCCTAAGAAGAAGGTAGGAAAGAAGGTGGCTGCGGCCCCTCTTGCTGTCAAGAAAGTTGAGCCCAAGAAGGTGACCAACCCCCTTTTTGAGAAGCGTACCCGCAACTTTGGCATTGGTAAATATATTTATGTTATTATATGACAATGAATCTCACCATTAAATCCTTGAATGATGAAGAATTTAGAGCCAATCCAATGATTGTATATGATATTTTCATCTAATCTGATTAATTTGAATTGTACAATTTTTATTTCCAAACAAAATTTATAGTCCATTATTCACAAGACATTTTCTCACTATTATAGGCCAAGATATTCAACCTGCCAGGGATCTCAGTCGATTTGTCAAATGGCCCAAATACATTCGTATTCAGAGGCAAAAGGCTGTCCTCACCAAAAGATTGAAGGTACCTCCTCCAATCAACCAGTTCACACAGACCCTTGACAAGCAGACTGGTAAGTGGTTTAATGTTGTACTAAATTTAATTGTTGGTGTGATGATTGGCTGTGTTGAAATGGATTGCTCCTTGGATATTTATGATGAATTAGGATGAAAGTAAATTTTAATCGCAACAAGTCTCTCTCTTGTTTTTTTCAAATTCCTTATGCGTTAGAAAGTCACTTAGAGTATCGTATTAATTTTCCAGCTACCCAGCTGTTCAAAATTCTGGAGAAATACAGGCCCGAGACTGCAGCAGCCAAGAAGCTGAGGCTGAAGGCAAGAGCTGAAGAAAAAGTTGCCAAAAAAGAAGATACTCCAACTAAGAGGCCCAACACCATCAGAAGTGGAGCCAACACTGTTACAACTTTGGTTGAACAGAAGAAAGCCCAGCTAGTTGTCATTGCACATGATGTGGACCCAATTGAAGTGAGTTTCTTTCAATGAATTTAATGAGAGCTTCCTGCTATCATCAAAGTTTCAAATAAATAATACAATTATTTTTCTGCAGGTTGTGCTATTTTTGCCTGCCCTTTGCCGCAAGATGGGTGTACCATATTGCATTGTCAAGGGTAAAGCTCGCCTGGGTCGCCTTGTGAGAAGGAAAACTTGCACAGCAATCGCTCTTACACAGGTAAACAAATATTCATATTACTTGCAAAGTAGACTTTTATATATATAATGATGAAGAAAATAGAGCCAATCCAATGATTGTCTGTGATATTTTTTTTCATTTCTGACTTTTGAATTTCATAAGAAACATTTTTTCTTGTTCTGACAATCTAATTACAATGATTCTCGTTTTTCTTCAAGGTTGACTCTGGAGACAGAGCAAACTTCACGAAAGTCATCGAAGCCATCAAGACCAACTTCAATGACCGCCAAGATGAGATCAGGCGTCACTGGGGAGGTGGTCTTCTTGGTAGCAAGTCAGCTGCCAGGATACAGAAATTGGAAAAGGCAAAACAGAAGGAACTTGCTCAGAAGCAAGGTTAATTTTAAGGTGATTGTGATTTTTGTTACAAAAAATTACAACAGATTAATAAAAAGAAACGATACTCTTATAAAATGTGTATAATTATTTTATTCAACATATAAACACAATTTCCAGCTTACAAATTAATTGTATGTACAAATACTAATTTAACGTTTTCAATATGATTGAAAGTATAAATCATTGATATTTACATTCTTTTCTTGATTAATTTTTCCAATTTTTTAATTCTTCCTGCCTCATGTTCTGGGCTTTCAAGTACAATACTTCTATTATACTCGCTAGTGATATCGATACTTAATCGTTGTCTGAATTCATCCATTAATTGCATCTGTTCCGTTTTTCGAAGACCCTGGGTGGGAGTAAGTCAGTTGTATATATATGAAAATTTTTATTTTGTATTTTAACTTTGCTTGAAAATCTTTGTACCTTCATCTCTAAAATTTTTTGAAACTCTGGAACTTTGAGGTCAGGTATCAATTTTCGACACTGATCGACAAAGCCACTTGGGGATTCAGTTGGTTCCATTACTAATTTAATTATCATTTCTGCAGTTGCCATTCCTTTAGTCACAACCTGAAAAACAATATTGTAAGAATTTTTATGAGTTCATTTTATGTCAATTTTTCAAATTTGACTTGCAACAAAATGCAAGAATGATACCTTTGTATAAGTAGCTGGAGCCTTTCTCTGAATTTGACAGCCTATCGAAGGCAGCTCTGAGAGTGCATGCTTTAAGCTGTAGAGGTCAAGTAACAATTGTTCAGCTCCCACTGTACTTAGTGGTTTGCATTTGAATAATTGTTGAGTCAATTTAGGAATGAAAGAACTGGAAAGAAATTGTTGTTTTTAAGCTATTGAACTTTCAACTGAGAAAATCGTTTCAAGTTGAATTACACGCACCTCACAAATTTAATACAGAGTTGTGTGAAATATTTCCTGCAAGAAGACAATTGATCTCTGATGGAAGGAATAGTTTGACGAAAGTGTGACAAGATTATACTAACATAACTGCTATTATCACCAACGCATTCAATTGAACTCCATTGCATCTGTTTACATAATTAACATGCATATTTGGATTAGGAACTATAATTAAGAAAGAATAGATTATTTTAACTATTTCAGATACTGTGTCTGTATACCTTTGTCATGGCATTCAAGGCAGGCTCACAAGCTAGTTCCAAGTCCTGTACTAAAAGTTGGATGCAGTTGGATATCACCCTTGAATAAGAATGTTGATTACATATTTTCAGATTATACATTTGTAAAATGAAAAGGGACTTTTCATACCCATGGAATATATCCTGCTCTTGCGACAAATTAATCTTGTCTGAATAAACTTTATCAGTTTTCAGACGAAGTTTCTCTTCTAATTGCTGTGTTGTTTCAAGACAATATTCTGCCGTAGTAAGAATACTGAAAATAGAAAGCTGATTATTGATTGAATAACAGCCATTTACTGCTGTAAAATACACACTAACCAGCAAATACGAGCTTGCTCTTCCTTGCTGAATCTACTACTTTCTCCTTCTTTTAAAAAACTTTGGAAATTCTGAATGAAACCAGACGTTGATAGATCTCGAAATTCCCGTGTTATGCTACTAACACTTGAACCTATACTAGCATTTCCAATCCTAGTGGTGAAAAATATAAGAAAATATTCAATTTGTCACGTCGGACAAACAAAATTAATTCACGAAACCCATTCTGAATTTTAATAAAGAATATATAAATTGCTTATATTTTGATACACTCACTTTGGAAGATTATTTTGTAAAATTTTCATCGCATATTCACGCAAATATTTCTGAAAAGTCTCAGCTAGGTTCAACATAATGGACCCTGAGCTGAGTTGAGTGCATTGGAGCATACATTTCTTGTAAAATACAAACAGATCAGCGCAAGAGGAAAGTACACTACTTGGACCCTCTGAACCTTCATAGGCTTGAGCACCAGGTGGCTGATTCTTGCAGTCAGCAACGAATTTGTCTATGAGTTCTGCTAAATTTCGATCTAAACTCTCAATGTATATGTAAAGATAAGACTCAAAGCATTTGCCTATCAAGTTAGCAAAGGGCGATGCCACTGGCTTCTCTGGTTCTGTCTATGATGATTTGATAATGTAGATAACAATAAAATTTAATTGTTAGTTTGAGAATCTTTAAGAAGTAATGCCTACCTTTTCAGTATTTTCTTCTTCAAAAGGATTACCTGGTGCATCATTTGCAACAACTGCTGTCGGTGTTGGAGCAGAATTGTTTTTACTTTTTTTTTTTGGATCTTCTAACGTAGTTCCAGTAAATCTTTTGGCCAATAAAGTCTCAAAATTAGAGGTCCGTTGTATAGCATAAAGAAGCAATTTAACGTCAATTTCCGGAGTTCTTTTGTGCATCAACTTGGATAAGTCTTCACGCGTTATATGGCAAAACTGGACAGTTATGCGCTCTGAGACTTCCCAGTCTTGTGGAAATATAGATCCAAACTTCGATTCGAAATCGAGCAAATGCTTTTTTATCCACGCGTATCGACGATCTATTTTATCTAACCATGCAAATTCCTGATTTTCGTCAAACAGATGAGTATATTCCTGTAGCTGAATAGTTACAAACCATTGAAGCAATTCTTTCCTACAATCAAAATCAATTCACAAATAAAATTGTTGAAAAATAAACATAGGGTTACAGTGGAACTTACTTGACTTTTGGATCCAAAACGGATAGAACTGAACAACCATCTGTTAATTGGGCAAAATGTTTGGGATTCTGACCCGAAAATGCTTCTTTGAAATCCTTTGTTATTTGTTGAGCTAACTCTACATGGATTAGTTGCACCTAAAATTTGAACATGTTCAATCATTTAATCAAAAGCAAAACTAAGACTGAAAGTGTTTCCGAATGACAATCTACCTGATCTGATAGCTCTTTCACTTGAGGTATATCCATGTAATCATTGAAGTGGTGCATCACTTCCATAACAGCTTGCAAGGGTAAAAGAATTTCACCATACTGTTTTTTCTTTGTTAAATCCCTGAAAAGTTGAGAAATAAAATGTTACTTTTCAATCAATTCAATTGTTATTGGGGTAAAACTTGATTATACTTGCTTCAATGTCTCAACACCATCCACCAGCATGTGTAAATGATTTATAGTTGTAATAGCCTGCGTAAGATTCTTCTTAGCAAAATCCAATTGCTTTATGTCCCTAGTTATCTCTTTGACTGTTTCTTCCGAATGCTCAGCCATAGTTTTAATTTCTTTCATTTGTCCAAATAGCTGTTTAATAGATTTTTGAGCTCTATCCAGAGCTGCTTTGCCATCCAGACTACTGTTACTCTGGTTGCGCACTGCATGTCGGATCTCCTTGTCAATGTGCTGCATCTCTGCTTCCATTTTATTGATGACATCGTCAATGTTTGACAGAGATTGTTCGGTGGGAAACAAAGTATTGATGTAATCGACTGGATTGAAGTCGGGCTGATCTATAGGATCATTACTTGGAATGAGCTGCAAGCATGAATTGAAAGCGTTTGAATTTTGGAAAGAGAATCAATGTATTTGTTGGTAGGTTAATGTTCATTTATTATGGGGGACTTTGAATTTTATACAATAATTTAATGTGTACCTTATCAATGACGGATTGAACATGGGGTGGGAAATTATAAGTCATCGATTGCAGCACTTCCATCAATTCATCTTTGTCATCTTTACTAGCTGTTGCCATTTTATCAAAAAAGCTTGTCTTCAAAAGCCCTTTTGCTCTTCTAATATATACGTCTCCAAGCGCTCACTCCGATTTCCGATTTGAATCGAAGCAAACACCCATACTGTCACGTCAACAAAGCGAAATATTTCCGAATCCGCGAGTTCCAACTTGCAGGTATCTATGAGAATATCCAATCAACGCTGCAATTACTGTTTCGTGTTTCGGAACTGCAGCTACGGGGGAGGGGACGGCTGCAGTTTGTATCAGCTGATCTAAACAAAGACAGGACTATATCTCTTAGCTTCTGCTCCGAAATTTGTGTATTGTAGACAAGCCGGACAAGCCAAAGTGCGGGCGGGTTCAGGCGGGTTATGTTCAGTTGCGTATGATCGAGCGAAATAAATTATCAAAGTCGCGTGTATGTACGAGCCAAGATGAATGAGCGTTTCAGGGAGCCGGTTTTGTTCGACGGTACAGTCGAAGACGACATAAATCTCTCGCTGCCACCGACCACTGGCGAGGAATACATAAAAAGGGTCATGTGAGTTTCCGAGAATTTTCCTTTTTATTTGAATGAAGTAGTAGGGCATGCCATTTGATTGCTGTGTTTATTTTTCAGAATCGAGGCTCGCCAATGCGATGATGTGGCCTTTGCAAAGATAGACGAAACGCGACTGAAAAAGCCAACTCTCAACGTCAGGCCAGTTAGTGTTGATAAAAGAAAATAACATTTTGCACATATCATTCTATTTCTTGTGATGTTTTAATGTGTACTTTTACAGTTACCAGAATGTGCAAAAGCTCCAGAATATGCTTGTCCCACTCAAGAATGGCAAGAACGTCAAGTACTGGATTTTTCAAACATTCGACTTTATGTGGCGCAAATAAGAGAGGAAATCAGTAGTTGCAATCGAAAGAGAAAACTTCCATGTTCGCAATTGGTATGGATGTCTTTTATGACAAAATTGTATTTACATTCAAATTTTTATTAGTCTTTAGATTATATTTACAGTCAAATGTCAATGATCAAAAGGGTTGGATTGACGCATGTTCAGGAGCGGATGAATCTTGTTACATTGAACCAACGCTTACAATTATACTCTCAATGAATCAGCCAACAATCGAACAGGTTCTAGAGTATATAGTTGAATATTTGGAAGAACAAAAAACTATTGCAGCAGCGCTGGGTCGATGGTTGTATGCATTGTTAGCTGCCCTAGAGCTTCCATTAAACCCAGACATGTGCTCCTGTTTGAGGTCTTTGGCAAGAACATGTTCAACAATGAGATCTGAATTGGTGAGCTGACATGCATTGTATGATATAATAATAGATTGAAGTTTGAAAATGTCAATAGCTTTTGTACAGTTACACTAAAATTTCAATACAAACTACATTCTTGTAAAAAATATTATTGCATGTAAATTCATCTTTCTCTAAGATTTATTTTGACTCAAATTGCATTTCAAAGACTCAGTGATTCTATTCTATGAAAATATATTATTATTTATACAAAATTTTTGATGACTAGTCAAATATTATGGAAACTAGGTGAAAATAATGAAAATAATAATGTAAGTACATTTCTTGCATTTCTTTTTACATTTTCAGAATTTTTCTAATGCCAGTGATGCTGTATCTCTCAACTTATTCATCTGTTTGGTAGCAAGGTATTTCAGACAGTTAGATTTAGCAGATCCATGATATTTTTATTGTCTGTCAGTGAATCCTAGTGTGATTTTGTATAAATAATTTAAGAACTGTAATAAGATTAAATAAATATTTTTGTACTTCAAAGTTATTCTCACTAGAATAATGTATTATTTATAGAATCAGTTAATGAATAAAAAAACAAATTTTGATTTATATAATTTTGGGTAAGATAATGATTGTTAAACTGCTCCTAATGAAGTAAATTATTAAAAATTAAGTATTTCAAATAATAAACTAAGATACATTTTCTTGTTCTTGAATCAATGCTGTTGCTAACCTTTCTAAATCATCATAACTAAGATGATTAACTTTGTTTTGTAAATCTTTTATCGTTTCATTTGCAATTGTCAAAGCATCAGCATCTGAATAATAAGTTCGCAACACTTTGAGTACTTCTTCTTTGAACTTGTATAATCCAGCTTTACTGATTGACGATTGTGTTGACTTTTTCACTAGAGTCAGTCTGCTCCCTTCTTTGATTCCTGGATAAAAACTTAATTCATTTTCATCTGTAACATATGAAGAATACATACTGTCAACATTTTTAATAAAAATGTCATAGGATTCCTTATGAAGCCAAATCTACTTTTGAACGAACATTCTGAATGAATGATGAAACTGAAACTTTTAGAAGGAAAAAAATATTCAATCGTAAATGTGTTTTCTGTCAATACATATGGGACAAATTGACAAGGGGCCAAAATAAAATTGTTCAAAGAATTACCTGCGAGTGTTTTGCCCATGAGCAGTAAACACTGATGAGGTATTTCGATTCCCAAGCGATCATAAATTTTCTGCTTCACTTGAAACACAGTCTCTGATGGCAATACCTGCCGAGGAAAAAGCACATAAATTTTTCGGTAAGTATGGAATATAAGCTTGAAAAACAGGCAGGTGTTTTATTAACTCACGTCAAAGTTAAATTCCTCCCCCCTGAGAATCTTGACATTGATTTTCATATTTGGTACTTGTATTTGTGCTCGTTCACAACAAATATTTAAAGATAAAAACCGCACTAGGCTACTAAAAATATGTCTTTATTATAGATAGGCTCAGGAGCACCTACATCTTATTACAAGGAGGTTAGATTTCCCACAATCTGATTCCCACGAAGCATTCAATCGGGTCGGTCGAAAATACCTTGTACAGATGTGTTATGCTATATCACCCTGTATCACCCGTGCACACGTTCGACAACCAACGAACTTCACAGCATTCCACGATTCGGCTGCAGAGTTCGGTAAATTCGGTCTGCTTCAGTCTGCTTTTCGCGTCATTCGCGCGAGAGCCGCCGCGACTCCAAACTCCAAAGCAACCGCGAACCAACAATGGCGGCAGCAGCGCTCAAAGATGTGGTCAACAAAGCCCAAATTTTGAAGCAAGAATGGGCCAAAACTCCCAGTGATCTGAAAAAATGTGGAGATCTTCTAACTCAGCTCAAAGTGAGTCTTCACAACTTTCTATTACTCGCTTTGTGTCGGTGGATAAAAAACATTTAGACGAGCTAACCTCACTTTGCTTATGTCAAAATTGTATCGTCATGCTTATCTTTATATGTTTCAACTAAATGAAATAATATATTTCTGATGATGTACTACAAAAATTCCCAGTTTGCTAATTAACAATTTTTAACAGACCAGTTGGACAAGCATTTTTTCTCATCTCCTCTTGTGAACTGAACCATGAATTGGATGAAATTTTTGTTTCATTGCCTCATAGATCCAAAATTGTTTTCTCACATTAACATTTGCAATACATCTATGTACATTAATAGCATTGCCGAGCCTATACCTTCTGTAAACTTTTTGAATTATCATTTTAATTGAGCAAAATTTTACTGTCCTCAGATCGCTCTTACAAGCTTAACATTTTTGCCAACAAAAGATGCAGTTGCATCAGAGAAAGAACTTCTAATAGCAAGTGAGTCAAAATAACAACAGACAAACAATGATCTCTACACAATTAGAGTATAGTTGTAAAGCATATTTTGAATTTTCAGGAGAAGTTCTTGAAATAGGAGTTCAATGGAGCATAGCAAGTGAAGATATACCATCTTTTGAGCGTTACATGGCACAACTCAAAAGTTATTACTTTGATTACAAATCTAGTTTGCCAGAGTCTACCTACAAGTATCAACTCTTAGGACTGAACCTACTTTTCTTGCTGTCACAAAATAGAGTAGCTGAATTCCATACTGAATTAGAGCTTCTGCCTGCCGACTGCATCCAATCAAACATATATATTAGACATCCTCTCAGTTTGGAACAGTATTTGATGGAAGGTTCCTACAACAAAATTTTCCTTGCCAAAGGAAATGTACCAGCAGCATCTTACAACTTTTTCATTGATATTCTGCTGAACACTGTCAGAGATGAAATTGGAGCTTGTATGGAAAGTGCTTTTGACAAAATCTCTGTCAAAGATGCTGCGCGCATGCTGAATTTGAACACGGAAAAAGAAACAATGGCATTCTGCACAAAAAAGAAGTGGACTCTTTCCAAAGACGGCTACTTCTATTTTGGAGTACCTAGTGAGAAGAAATTCGAAGAGCCTGTACCCAGTACTGACTTGGTCACTCTTGCAATTGATTATGCTAGAGAACTGGAGATGATTGTATAAGAATTGATTTTATGTAATTTAGTTTACATCAATTTAAATTCTCACATGCGTTTCTCAGAAAAAATTTGTCATATTGACAAATGGTTGTATGGCGGCGATTTGTAAAAAATGAATGTCTTATGATCAATCAATTGAAAAAATACTAAAAATACATCATATTCAAGTTTAACATTATATATTGAAGTGCTTAATAAACAACATTTTTACAACTATTTTCTCATTCGAAATATATTTGTTTTTAGAATAAATAGTTATGAACAACTTGAATTCAAGTGTCGTCAGGGTGTTTATTTAATTTGATTCATATGAGCTGTAAAATGTTTATAGATACCTCTACAGTGTTTTAGTTTCCATTTTCATTGTACTAATTTCAATCTAAGGAATGATAGATTGGTTTTTACAATTAACCAACCAAGCAGTCAGCCATTTTTCATAGTTTATCATTCAAATAAAGAAAATTGTAGAAACCTGCAATCTGAATAATTGAGGACGATTTTATTTTCGATTGGACATATATATCACATGATTGTATGCGCGCGCATTTTTGAGCACATGTGCAGAGAGTGGTGGTGACCGAGAGCTATATGTATATATATATACACGTGCGGTGATCATTGTTTTTCTAATACCTACTAATCAAATTCAACAATGATGGAGTCAGAAGAGAAAAATGGAAATGCCGGTTCGGATGAAAAGAAAGAAGATAAGCGAGCCGGAATCTGCTTAATAAAGCCTGAGTAACTTGAATGCGTACTTACAATACAATTTTGATAAATCTTGTCTTTAACCTGCAAACTTGTTATCCTGTTTTTCCATCCCTTATTGCAAAGCTATTGTTACTATATCCGTGTGAAGGTTCTCGGTCGAATTTTCATGGACAACATTTTTATCGTTCAAAAATTACCTTACCTCGCTCGTGAATTTCAAATTCAATTCACTTGTTGGAATTAATAATAATTGATTTTGACTTGTTAATTAAACATGTGCAGGATATATTGATTAGAAATCTTGAATTTGTTCAACATAGGTACATTGTTGAAGAAAGTGTTAAGCTTACAAATGCAGATTGTTGTGGAGGAAAGGATAAGGAAAAGACTGCTAAAAGTGATAATGAAGACAGTGAACCACCGAATAAGAAATCAAAAAGGAACGGAAAGAAGAATAAACCAAGAGGTCAGAACAAAGGCAGAACAGTGCCTTTCAAAAGCTTGAGGGAGGACAATCTTTGCCCTTGGATATCAGATTTGACAGAGGAGCAAGCTGATAAAAAGTGCTCCAATCAAAAGTGCACTTTCATACATGATCGAGCTGAATATCTTAAAATCAAACCAGATGACATAGGGCTTGATTGCCCAGTCTTCCAAATCACAGGCAAATGTCCAAGAGGTTTGGCATGCAGGTTTGGATCAAAACATGTCACCCCCGATGGTTTCAATATTATTGATAAGGAAAAACATCAAGCATACTTAGAAGCTCCACCTCTTGTAAAAAATCTAATAAGCAAAGAAATGGTGGAAAAATTGAGAAAGTACAATTATGACTTTGCCAAGGCAGAAAAAATCCTCACAAAGCACAATTGGGTAAGTTGCATATTATTTTTGTCAATTCTATCATTCCCACTAATTCTCATGCTCAATTGATTTTACGTAGAAATCAAATGAGAAGTTTGACAAATCAAAAGAGAAGAACAGTGTGTCGGATAGCGCACAAGAGCCAGAGGATAAAATTGGAGCAATTCTTGACACGGACGAGATAAAGCTGAGGCCTTGCGAGAAGAAGAGAATAGACTGGAAAGACAAGGTGATGCTGGCCCCTCTAACTACAGTGGGAAACCTGCCGTTCCGCAGGATATGCAAAGAGTTCGGAGCAGACATTACTTGTGGAGAAATGACTCTGGCTCCACAGTTGCTGAAAGCAACTAGGGAAGAGTGGGCCCTGGTGAAGAGGCACGAGTCGGAGGACGTTTTTGGAGTGCAAGTTGCTGGGAGCAACCCTGGTGTGTTGGCAAGGGTTGCTCAGCTGTTGAACGACGAGATGGAAGTTGACTTTATTGACTTGAACTTGGGCTGTCCGATTGACCTTATATACAAGCAAGGTGCTGGCTGTGGAATGATGAATAGGTTGAATGTACTGCAAACAGTAGTGAAGTCGTGTGTTGAGGTGCTGGATATACCGTTCACGATTAAAACGAGGACAGGTATCTCGGCTGACAAGCCTCTGGCGCACAAACTCATGCCCAAGCTGAGAGAGTGGGGTGCTGATATGATCAACGTAAGACTTGACTATTCATCATCATCATCAGCATTATTATCTGGTATGGGAAATAAAATTCATGCTTTTGTTTTGGCAGATTCACGGTAGGTCGAGGGAACAGAGGTACACAAAGCTGGCCGACTGGGACTACATCGAGGAGTGCGCGAGAGAAGCCGGGCCGGTACCGGTGTACGGCACGGGTGACATTCTCTCGTACGACGACTACCAGAGAGTGAGGAGCTCATACAAGACGGTGCAGGGCGTGAGTATAGCCCGCGGTGCTCTGATCAAGCCCTGGATATTCCAGGAAATAAAAGAGCAAAAGCTCATCGACATCTCCTCAACCGAGAGGTTCGACATCCTCAAGAAGTTTGCCGGCTACGGTCTGGAACATTGGGGCTCGGATACTCGGGGCGTCGAGACCACCAGACGTTTCATGCTCGAATGGATTTCTTTCTTGTACAGGTAACGCACTTTACCATTTTACCTCAATCACCGTCAATCGCATCTCAAGACATATGTGTGTGTGTGTGTGTTGGTTTCAGGTACGTTCCAGTTGGTATTCTCGTAGAGCCACCCCAGAAGATGAACAACAGGCCTCCGTATTACAGAGGTCGCGATGATCTCGAGACTCTCATGGCAAGCTCGAATTGTGCCGACTGGATAAAGCTCTCGTGAGTTTCAACTTATATCAGCGTAATTTTCGTCCCATTTCATCCGTACTCGTGTATTTAACTTGAACTGATTTTCAGGGAAATGCTGCTTGGAAAAGTTCCTCAGGGCTTCAACTTCCTGCCCAAACACAAGGCTAACTCGTGGAATTGATTTCATACTTTTCTCTTATTTTTCTTTATATTATAAAGCGACAACATTGCCAATTACATTATGTATGATACACACATGTGATACATAAACCATTTTATGACAAACTCGAAATAGTCAGTTGAATGTTCAGTCTGTGGGGAGTAATCGTTGAATTGATCAACGAGTGTTTTGAATATACATATATAATCAACAGAAGCTTGAGTTAGTCGGTTGAGTAGTGGATGGAGACGTCGCCGAGAGTCGAGACGGGCCACATGCAGTCACAGCCGCTGGCCACGAGCTTGGTGAGTGGCTGCCAGCATTCATCCTCCCAGCGTCTCCGCATTATCAACAGAGTGCGACTTCTCTGCACGCAGTCGAAGCTTGGATGAGCGCACTTCTGAACAAACATTCAACACTTTTATTCACATTCTTTTCATATTCATCATAACGAGCAAATTTACAACTTGTTTCTCTTTCTGAGTTCACATATTTAATATCATAGAAAGAATCTCAGAACGTATTTATACAATTTTGTCTTGTCGATAATAATGTTGTTTTGGCGACAATTTCTCATTAATCGACTATTCCAGCAGCATAGCTCATTAAAAACAAGTCTAAAATTTGTGAATTTGCCGGAGACTAGTGAAAGTACCCAGAAGTAAAAGTAGCCTCCAAGAGAGTAACTCATCTCAAATAAAAGCACAGTTAGATTGTTTTTTTTAAAATTCCAAATCAATATAATATGCGTATTACATAAATAAACGATTTGGATGACGGGATGAGTATACCTGTCTCGAGGGAACGACAGAAGCAGCAGCAGCATCAGCTTTGGCCTGGGGTTCGTCATCCATCAGGGAATAGCTCTTGCAAAACACTTCATAGTAGTGTGGAGGCTGGTAATCGTAAGTTGGATCATTGTTCAGCTCCACTTTGCGCGTCACCGTTTCGCACAAGTTGCGATACTCCTTTAGTGGAAATCAAGAAAAGAAATAATATTTATCGTCCGATAGATAATGATTTTTTGCCCGTCAATTATGCACACACACACGTTAGTGTAGGATCGAACGACAGAAGTTTTGCTACAACGCATACTCTCTAAATCTGAAATAGTAAAAAACTACTATTTAATAGTACAAATTTTACAACTGATGAAAATAGTAGTTATTAACTAAAAAAATAGTGAAATTCTAATAATATTTTAGTTATTTAGTAAGAATTTGATATTTTTTATTCAAAATTGTATTATTTTTTAGTAAAATTTTACTATTTTTTAGTCAATAACTACTACTTTTATCAGTTGTGCAATTTGCACTATTAAATAGTAGATTTTTACTATTTAAGATTTAGAAAGTATCTATGTGTAAATTAGAGTAGTGAAGCGGCTAAGCGCGCGAGCAGCCGCTTATCTTTCAGCGCTACGATCAGATTTTATCGCGCGCCAACAAGTCCAATAGTGTGTGCTGGATGAGCCAGATAGGGGATGGAGAGAAGTGCAAGTTAGTTTTTATTTGTTTTTCAGCTGGGGAAGAAGAAATTGGCGTTGAGGAGGAAAGGGTGTATAAGAGTGTGGAAAATGAGACGGATATAAATGTAGCTGGTTGCATTCCTATAGGTATATAATATAGACCGAGTAGTCAGGCATTTAGTGCCAGGCATAGTGGATATTTATTATAAGGTGGGGCTGAGTGAGTTGTGTTGAAAATAACACTTGCAGCATATTGTGTATTGTGCAGGACAACATTGGATATATATGTGCGCGGCGGCGCGGCGTGGGGGAAAAAGAGAGAAAGATGCATGTACATTTGATTGCAGCAGGGGCTGGAGGCTTGGGTACATCCTGTTGGAAGCGGCGTCGAGATGTCCGTTCGCTGTGCCCGTCGCTCTGGCTTGGCGCCGCATCACCGCGTACACCTCGGCTGGCTCCTGCAACGCCATCAGCACCTCGCTCCCGGTCACTTGCGCTACCGCCACCACCACCACCTGCACATATTATTCGTCAACAACTACACTCCTCTGTACATTGTATTCATATGTATAAAATCGGATTTGGTAAAAAATCATTGCGATCAGGCACACACATACACCCTGAGGCCAGGGTGATAGCTTAACAGGGAGAAAAAAGAAAAAAGAAAACAGAAAATAATCAGCGTGCGTGCGAGTCCTGCACCTGAGCAGTCGATAATATAATGGCACACATGCGGCGACAAAGAATGTAGATTGTATCCGGCGAATCGGTGCATTTGTCAAGATGCCGGTGTGCGCGCGCCCGAGCGAACGGCTATAATACGATTAATCTTATCCCGCAATCGGCCGCGCTGTGCAGCAGTATATTAGCGATCACGGACGTGGTGGGCTGCAGTGCGCAGTAGATAAATCCCGGATATGTCCAGACGGAGGCGCGGCGGATCATATGTATATCGAGTGCCTATACAGCTGTTGAATAGTTGCCGTGAAAACTGCTGGCCAACTGACCAACTCGAATTACGAATAATCGGCTCTCGAAGCACTTGGGCCAAGGCGAAAATCATAGCCATCATCAAGGCCGCATATATACATAGCTATATATAATCCGTTGGTATTCGGCCGCGAGCTGAGCTCTCTGTGGCCCTCTCTCGAGCGCGCGCTGACTCAGTTCAAACCGGCCGCTCTGATCTCCAGCCTTTGCAACTCAAACTTCTCCTCCACAGTTCACCAGGCCACAATTGGATCCGCCGCTCGCCATCGCACACCCACGTCTAGGCACATTGTGCCCCCGTCCGCTCGCGATCGTTGATGCTCGCGCGACCACATCCAAATTCACCTTTCTAATTCACAACATATGCGCGCATGTGTACCATGAGCATCGGTGGTTCAGTGGTAGAATGCTCGCCTGCCACGCGGGCGGCCCGGGTTCGATTCCCGGCCGATGCAAATTATCATTTTGCAATAAATTTTTATTAATCATACCCAACTTGCACATATATTTTTTAACATAGCCACACACACACACACACGATTACTCCACTTATCGACAATTACCCCTCGCATCTTAAGGGCTAGCTCAACAACTATCACAAACCACCGCTATACATTCAACCCATTTAAAGTCAGCCAATTAACCGAACACTCAAATCGACCATTGTTTATTTGTCCACCTTACGATTCAACCCTCTCGTAGATGTTCCAGTACAGGCTCACTTTGTGCACGTTCGACTGTATACATACACACGCACACATTACGTAACGGCTCGCATGGCTCAGAGCAGCTGATACAACGGCATCGGTTATGCTTTTCCCGCGCTTGTGACGCACGTGATATATGTATGTATATACTGCACCCGCCCGCGCATCACCGTATCTTTCAGCTGTTCTTGTTGTTGTTGCTACGGCTGTTCCCCGATCTATTCAATTTTTACTGCGTTCTCGGTATGGGTATACCCTTCCATCGTACGATTTCATCCTAATATATATAGTGGTATGCAAACAATGTACCGGATACAAGTAGCTGGTCAAACTTGGAACAACACAACATTTCGCCGGTCAGAGTTACAGATCGCGCGAGTGCAGCTTTCGTGTGGCGTAGCGCCAATTAATCTGACGGTGGTTTCTCTCCAGCCTACTGCACCCGCACCATACCGCACATTGTTTTTAATTCCTCCATCCCAGCTCCCTCTCTGCCTCCCTCAACTTAACCACCCAATCCCAATCTACTTTCTCAATTAGCCATAAAATCTCCTCCTCTTCGCCCGCATTCCACCATAAAAACATTTCGTCCTGTGAAAACATGTTCTCCTATGGAACAATCAATTGTATTTGAAGTATTACTGCGGAAAATTTCGAACGTACACTCTCTTGAAAAAACCAGTATTGGAGAGTGAAAAATCACGGTATAATGGCACGGACGAGTGAACGAGTGGGACTGCAATGAATTGTTCATGCAATACAAGTGAATCTTTACTTTACTTCTAGCGTGAGTTTTTCTGGCAACAATTTGTCACATCACGTTTCGCAGTAAATTTTTACAATCAAAACTCACGTAACAAAAATGATGAAAATAGACTTTAACTGCATGAAAGATTCACCGCAGTTCCAATCAATAAATCATGCTTCTTCGCATGGTCTTTCACTCTCACACACTGGTTTTTGAACGGCAACAGCGAGAGGGAAGAGCCTGCCCGCGCGCGGGCGCACGCAAGCATCACCTGTTACGCATCTTGTGCGCGCGACCATTATATAACGCGTGTATATACATATATATATATATATGCCTTCATCATTGTCGCGCGGTCAACCTGCCAGATTAATTCGTCAAGCGTCTATTGTCGATTGTGACTTTATATACTCGGTCTTTTTCTCCTGCCACTCACAAATAGCGAAAAAGCCCGTGTATATTCTCTCCCTGGAAAAAATATATGTAGAGAGAGAGAGAGAGAGAGAGAGAGAGAGGAAGAAAAACAAATGAACGATACTCGTGTCTCGTGCAATGTATAGTATATATATGTGTGTTATAGAATAGTGATATAAAGAAAAACATTGACTGCCAGTTGCGAGGTTCAAAAATGAAAAAAAAGTGATTTGCAAGCCGCGCATCATCGCAGATCTATTCTGAATTTGCACAATTGATGCCCGCGAGCATCAATTGTGCAAATTGCATAAACATCCAAGTTACTTTTCCTAACGTCATGTGAGTAGCAAACGAAATCTCGTGATATTGTCATTGCTTGACTTGATTCAAACCGTATCAGCTCGTAAATCCTATCCTGCCTAGCTACACTCGCACGCGCGCACACATATCTTCATCTATATGCTTTATCAAAGATTCCCTTGATAATTCATCAATGTTCATTCACTCATTCGTTTATAGAAAATACTCTTCTCATAACAGCTTTTTCAGGAAAAAAAATATAAGAGAAAAAATAAGGTGAAAGTTACATAATCGTCGTCCCCATAGCATTTGTTTTGTGGGATTTTTTCCGTATACTCTGTATTTCTGGTGCTCTCCAGGCACCAGTCACCAATAAAACAACATTTTCGGTCGCTTTTGAAAACATGATTTTGAGTTTATTTAATTCCAATTTTGATCTTGCATGTAGGCGTATAGAGGCTGTAACAAGTGATTACGAAAAGGGCCAAATTGAGTTACTTTGCTCAATGAGCACTCAGAACGGATCAAAATGATATAGGTATTGAGTAAGCCTTCGAAATGGCGTTTGCAGAATTTCAAAATTACAATTTTATCATAGTCGAATGCACGAAAAACCCTTAGGGGCGGCCCATTGGGTACAGGTAACTTACAAAGACGGCTGATGTCAATTGTACATTTGAATTTATTAATTAGCTCAAATGATTTCGATGTCACGTGTCACAGAGTAGACGCGCGGCGATGGGTCTTGTTTGGTTACTGCTAATTGGTGAACTGCCGTTTCCCGTTTCCGGACGGTGTTTTTTTTTTAAAACGCACCATTACAATGAGTATTGGCCAAAGATGGTGAACTGGATCAGCTGACCGGGTGAGCGCGAGCGTTTGTTTTGACAGTCGAGTATAATCGTCAGAGCATAATGCAGGACCGATGCACGTCTGCGTGGTCGCGGGCCAGAGTAATGCGTTTGCGCGAGTAGGCTGCGAGCTGCGAGAGCAGGCTTGATTACGGTTATACCAGCCGCATTACGGGCAATTAAGCCGTGCATTGTGAGTTTGCGAGAGCGGCTCCGGCTATTATGAATTGCATCGAGCGTATATACACCGTACAGCCCCGGTGGAAAATGGCGAAACCAAGCGTGGTCAAGCCCGGGGGACGCGCATCTAATGTATGCCGCGGCCTAGGCAGTATAATAGCAAATTTAATTGTTACACGCCACATCAGATTAGATTTCTCTCCACCGCCCCTGTATGCGTGTGCGCATCAAAAGCTTCTAGACTACACTGACGCGCCGCCTTGAAAATCCCACCCCTAATCTCGCACTCCCTTGTTTCGCCCCTTAGTTCTCCCGAGGTTCAAGGTCAAATGTGATACATTGCCGGAGTCAAAGTTTGAAGACCGCGTTCGCCAAAGCTTTGCGTGCTTTACAGGTATGAGAGAGAGGAAAGTCAAGTGTGAAAAATCAAAGATCGTTGGTCATGGGTCGAAAGTCGAAGATACGTGTGGTGAGAGAAACGTCCGCCAACAACGAGCTATAGCTCTCGTTTTTTATCTGTTGATAGTAAAAAATTTAAGGCGCACTCTTCGGCTAGCCTTGTGTAGAGACACATTTGAGATAGTACATTGATGGAAAAAAAACATCTAAAATAGACGACGCGTGTGTCGGTTGGGCAAGACCATTAGATATCTCAGATGTCGTGTGTGCGAGAGTGCGTTATCAGTGAGGTATTTGACAAGATGCCGATAGAGAGGGAGAGAGGAAGATAGAGAGGTTTAAAGGTAAAAATTAGATAAATCGTAAGGTAAACAGTTAAAACGAGACTTTATATGTTTAGGGGAAAATTCGGAGTTAAGCTTGTTGTTTTCTGGCTGACTGACAATAGAACCGAGTGGCTGCTCATGAGCTTTGGATCCAAAACTTTGTCGCACAGATGCTCATCGTGGCTACTAGCTAATAACTTTTATATCCAGCCACGTGCGGTAACTGACGTTCAGATTTGCCATACCGACATGTATCAATCACCCGTCAATTTACCCGATTTTGATAGCAGTGCATTTGCAGTACATGTTTACCGCACAATTGTGTATTAACGCGCAGGTAAACATTGAACCGTCCATTATACTGCAAGTGAAAAATGATTAGCCGGTGTGTGTACGCTCGCGAGCACGAGATCGAAATGAGGTGTAGTTAGCGGTGGAATAAGCAACAAAGTTCGATGTGGGGGGCGAGCGAGCGCGTATCGGTAGTGAGCGAGTCGAGGATCGCGGGCCGGAAACAACTGCCCGAACGTGGAAGTGCGAACGCCAAGGGGGAGATGTGCAGTCGGTGATTGGTACCGCGAGCGCGCGCGCGACTACTGTGGCTCGAGCTGGCTCGAGCTTGACCAAGCCGCGGGTGGGTGGGTGGGGGACTTGGGGCCGGACTGCAGTGGACTTTGGAGTAGGATAATTGTACCTATAGTCGTGTTTGTCGCGCGCGCGCACCGAGCGAGCGTATGTACAGGAGCGAGCAGTCGGAGCCGACATGTCGCGGGTGCGTGAGCAGTGTCCGCGGCTCGCGAGGGGCTACGGCCATGTGTCATGACGCCCATGACGCGCAGCCCACCTGGCCCCCGTGAGCCCATGAGCCCATGAGCCAGCACACATGGCCGCCGCCGCCGCCGCCGACCTTTGTCCCAGCGACTCGATCCTCGTCCGCACGTACGTATATATACTCATCATACGTCACCCCCCGAAAATCACGGCGAATCAGCTGTATTATACATATCAGGCTGACGACTCGCGCGCGCGAGCCACAGCCCGTATAGGCAGAGAGACTCGAGTCTCTCGGTATTATATACTTTTCACGTGCTTCGCCGCCGCGGAATGAGTCGCGCAAGCAAACGGGCGAGGCTCGCCAGCTATCCTACGCGCGCGGATATACACGTCCAAACTAAACTGTTCCCCCAGAGGCTTCAAATACACCAATGCCGCCGTCGCGAATCAAAATCAAAGTGAATACGCATTTATGCGTATGACATATACGACGGCGAGTTGAGCTGGGCGATTCGGGTCAGTAACAACGTAATTCGAACCGTCAAACTCGTTTCCGCACTGTACGTTCGAGTCATTACGGCATATAGGAAATAATGCTGAGTTGATCGATCGATCGATCGATCAATCAAACCGTCGGGCCAAGTTGTTTTTCCTCATACTGTCAAGCGCGCGTGCATTACAGCCACAAAACACAAACTCGATATTTTAAATTGGCGCGCGCTACCCCAAAGGAGCAGCTGTCCTTATATAGTGAATCGATTGATTATAGTCGCGGGGGGTCGCAATAATACGATTGTTGGTTATATCCTTTGATGCGTGAGTGCAAGTATAATATGAATCGGCCGATGGGCGTATATACGTGGGAGCGAGCGTCCAATTGATAGCTGTATTTCCGGATAAGACATGGCAAGTGTCGTTGAAACGAATGACCAAGTTGGTAGATAAGATATAGAATGGAGAAGCCAAGTGGCCGAGCGAGAGATATAGTTGCAGCTTATATTATGATCCGGGATAGAGTGTGCGTTGCGTTTAGTGAGTCTCGAGTCTCTGCAGTGAGGCCAAGCTCTGAAGACTACATGTGTGCGGCTCATCTGACCGACAGTCGCCGCGCTAGACTATACGCACCCACACACAGAGCAATTCACGTGCAGTTAGATAGATATATATCACGTGTGCGCGTGAATCAGCCGCTGTGTTTTGTCGAAATGCTCGGATGCCGCAGCCAACTGGACCGCCACGGGGCTTCTTTTGGAATGTATATACGCACGACGGCTACTGTGCGGCTCGAGATGGTCGCGGCGAGCGGCAGCAAAGCTCCCGAGCCAGCTCATCGTTTTCATCAATTCACTCGCTCCTCGCCTGGCTCGAGCAGCTCGTTCCTCATGATTTTCACCGAATCCCCTCCCGAATCATACTGCAACAGTCTTTCTTTCCTCGTATTTTCATACCAAATAATATTCGCATTGACTTTTGCCCTTCGACAAGCAGAGCTTATCCATCTTTGTCCCGATCCATGTATTATTTTAGCTATCGTTGCTCTACGTGTGCACGCGCGTTGAGCAGGGGGGGGCGGGGTTAAGCAGCATTCAAAGTGCTTTCGGGGCCGGGCGCTTCGGTTTGGCGACGTGAAGCAATGTCAAGCGCTTCCCACTTAATCCACGGGATATATACATGTACGCGGCTATTATAGCTGAGAGAGAAAGAGAGAGAGAGAGAGAAAGAGAGGAGAGAGACGTGAGGTAGTATACTGGCCCACTCGGGGCTGCCCCTTACTTACACTTAATAAGCAATTGACCCTGCGCTCGCGCTCCCGCAGTCTCGCGCTCTGCACGATCCCATTATATATAACACTCGCGCGCATATATGTATAGCGACAGCCGTACTCTACGAACTATCGCCCGCAGTTCAGCAGCTATACACACGTTTCTCCCGTTCTTCCTCGTGCACTACGTGAAAAATATCAGCACAACAGCTATCGATATATCAAATGTGCCACTCAACCCAATGTCGCGCGCGCACACCTCCTCTCATGTTATTTTCCATTTCCGATGCTGTCTACCACCGAAGAGTCATTTTTCCCTCGCTCCACCTCGCCAGCGTTTGTCAGCTCTCTTACCCAACATTTTCAATTTTCACTCGCTCCTTTTTTTCGTACCTCGCTTTGCCTCAACTGAATTTATAGCTACTAAATCACCCCCTCTCCTTTAGGTCTCCTAATCCGCCCTTGGTAGTGTGATTATTCTTATTTCGCTTCACATGTGACTATACTTTGTCTTACGTAAAAAAATCTCGCGCATCTCTCGATTGCTCGCGTCACTTTTCTTCAAACTATTTTTTATCTTGGACTGAAAATCCGATCTTTATCGTAGATGCAATTAAAGGCAGTTGCCGATTGGTGCAGCCTCATCATTTGGCAAATCCTGGGGATAAATTCGCACAACTGGTATGAATAATTGACAGATACAGATGCAAAAATATGGATGCAAGTCGATTTTTTTCCGGTGGGTGAAAATATTCAAATTGATGCAAGTGAGTCTGGACTAGAACACCTACAAGAGGGTTGAAACATAAGATGGGGATATTGACTAGCCTAACAATTGAACAATATGGCCGATTTGAATGAGTTTGGATACTTAACATCTTTAATGTGATGAATTAGGTAAATAGTAGTTGTAGCGATGGTTTGAGATAGTTGCCATTGAACTAGTCTTTAAGATGACGTTCACAACATCATGAATTCCAATTTTGTCATAGCGAAATTAGTGAAAAAAAGTTAGAGTGCAGTAAGCTTATAATCACTTGTCTCGAGCCTCGAAGAGTGCCGAAATAGACAAATTTGACTAAAGCCAAATCAGTTTAAAAACAAAGCTAATCGCACCGTTTTCAAGCGAGTTCAATCACACAGCTGTTTTTGATATTGTATAACTTTGAATTGGTGCGTTTGGCGGGGGCAAACGAGAGAGAAACAAAAAGCAAATGCGAAATACAGACGGTAAAAATGATAACGCGAGACTCGAGCTGGCACAGGAGATGAAAATTGTACGGATCGAATGGCGGAGGTGCGGACCCGCCGCGGTCGAACTGCAATTGGCCATGACACGTACTGCGAATTTGCCGTCCCCGCCGTGCACTCCACCATCTTACAATTATTCTACTCATACTCAATGATCAAATGCATCCCATGAACGGTTCAGCTTTTCACGATCCGCTTGCACTTGGGCCACATCGATTTCTTCCGTCCCGGCTAAATTCTTGTGCTCGCGTACCTCAACATTCGACAGTTCGCGACTCAACTCGAGCAAAGCTGCGCAAATACACATGCGTATGTGCAATAATAAATTATGCGATAATACGCGAGTACATAGGTCGCGCGTGACAGATGCACAAGTCGAATTATGCGCCGACGGCCCATCGATTATATTTTTAATTGCGCAAGATATACGTACGATGCAACACTATTCGCGATACGATATGCGCAGCGCGCATATCATGTGAATCATGTGATCGGCAACGACAGATTGTCCCTCCGCGGAAACATCAAATTAGCCACGTTGATCTGCAACTGATGTATATAACTCTCCACCCATACCACGTTTTATTTGCAAATTATAAATAGGTGTGTACGTGCAATATACGGGCTGTCGCATTGATTGCCATATTTTTAGTTTGGTCAAACAAATATTCGACTCACCCCCTCCCACTTCCTATTCACTTATGTTCTTTTTTCACGTTGAAACTTCATTCTGATTTTATCGAATAAAACTAAGTTATTTTAAGTAAAAACTCATCAGTACAACCAATGTTATTTGAATAAATGCGTTTACGGACCTGCACGATCTCATCAATTCCACGTTGTACATTGTTCGCTCGATTCAAGTGTACATGTTTGAAGGGAATACTTGATTAATTTATATGAAAGACCCTGAACTAAATTAGCCCGGTGTGCGTAGGAATCAATTTATTACGCACGATAGATAGATAGATAGATTGATAGATAGACAGCGATATATTCAATATAATATAATTACTGAAGAAAACAATGTAGTTATATCCATTTGAGAAAAGTTCGCGTCGGAGCTGATATATCGTCAAACAGTCCTCAATCGTGCTCAATTAAACAACTTGGTTTACCCAATCCACGATTAAATTACTAATATGAGGTAACCGTACCGGATATGCCACTCGTAAGGGTTTTTTTTCGCGAATTTGACTTTGATAAAATGGGAATTTTGAAATTCTGCAAACGGCATCTGAAAGGCTAGTGCAATGTCTATCAGAAACCATCTCTAGAATATCATTAGACCATAATTTTAACTCATTCAAAATGACAATTAACCAAAGTAACCCAAAGAGGTCAAATTGAGTACACGTGTACCCAATGTGGTACATTTTCATAATCGCTTGTTACAACCTGTATAATATACGTATCTAAATCATGACGACATGTCCGGAAAACTGACGTTTATTTTACTTATATTTTGCCCGAAAAGAGTATTTTGAGTGAAATAGAAGATAGTTTGGAGAAAAGTGATGAGACCAATCAAAAAATAAAATGTTTTTACACAAAATATAGTAATAACATGTAAAAAAAATGAGACTGACTGGACTTGATCATTACAATTGAGTTAGCAGAGTGAAGCATAAAAAACGAGGAAAAAAAGCAGATAGTATGAGTTGAAAGCGTTGTAAAAGAGTAGTTTTCAGGGCTAAGTTTTAGTAACACAATGATAGAGGCTCATTATAACATTTTTCACAGGAACGATCGTAAAAATTTCAAAAAATAATTGAATTCTGACTAGTAACTACATGTCTGAGACATTGTCATTTCTTGAACGAAATTGAATATGCAGGGTATAAAGCCATTCCAATGCCCATTGTGTATTTGACGAAGACGAGCCATTAACGATGTAAATGCAAATTGTACGATCCTTTTCGCTGTAATTAGACAATTAGATTTTGGCTCGAGCAAAGCTTTGCCTTGCAACTCGCGTTATACGTGCAAGCGAGCAGTGGAATATGCCAGTTAAAGAGTGCGCGCATCATCTTACACATCACCATGGCAATTTTGGACTATTATCAAACTTGGCTACTGCGACTCGTGTATATTCACCGCCTATGCATTCGACATCACGGAAAAATACTATACTCTTATGTCTTATATGAAATTCTAAGCGTTTTTTTTTCACAAATTTATCCAGGTGTACAAGATGTAATGCTAACATTTTTTATTTGTTTGAAGATTTTTTCACGGTTCAAAAAAACACACACACTCATATATACACTGCACTTTCGGGTGAAACGATAAATTACAAATGTATAACATGTTTTGCATCTATTTTAACCTAGTATTTAAACTGTTAATTCTTTCTCCGTTCTTGAACCAACTTATCATAATTAATCCAAGCTTATGCGCATGTATGAATATATAATGTTAAATACGAAGAAAAAAAATATTGTTGACGTAACAATAGGAAAGATGAGTTTTAAAATACAATAAATTCTTTGTATATATCAGGCTTCCTTTCGATCAACCCAATAATGAGTGTAGGATTGGAAAATGTACAGTTTTCAATGCTCATTTTGAATGATATAATTTTTGCGCGATAGCTTTAAAAAACCAATGGAAAAAGCAAACTACAATAAATTAATTTTGAGTTATAGGGAATATTGAAAGGGAATATTGGACGCAACAGAATCTTTGTTATGGAAGGAATTTAAATCGAGTATTATTTTAGTGTTGTTTGAGCTCATTGTTTCCAACTACATCAGAGTTTCTATTCAAGTGAAATCTAATTAAGACTATATAAGAAATCAACTATGTCTCATGTCGAGTGATTTCGAATTGTACTTGATAACTAATAAAAACGTAATATATAAAACATCACACAACTGCTTCATGAAAAACAACTAAATGAAAAGTTTCAAAGGTTATTTTTGAAACAAGACGAAATATACATATATTTATCACCACGCGTAGTTGCAATTTCAATTTGCAGTACAGATATTCATATACCCGTAAACTTGAAACGGAACTCTAAGTCCAGTTCGCTTTCACGGTTTCACCTTGAATGTTTACTTTATCATTTTCCATATTTATCAAGCAAATTAGATCGGGCAAAATATGTCTAAAGAATGTATAGTCTGAGATAGTCAAGGTTAAAATTTTGATCTTGCGTTCGCATTGTCTTACTGAGCAAACTAAAACTTATTACTATGAACTAATGCTTATATCTAAATCGTTAAACGTAATTTGTAATTTTATTATGAAACGCGGTAAAATTAGTCGGTATAGTTTGAGGTATGGGTCAATAGTTCATAATTAATATTTTTTCGATAGTTTCGAAACGAGTCTATCGCACGAACGTCACGTGGCTAGTAATATCTGCATCAATCAAAGCAAGATTGTTAAATCGGTGGCGAATTTAATTTTACAGCTGCCATCGTGCTTCATTCACTGTATATAACAGAGATATGTTTAAAATACTAAATGTTACCGAGTTCATTAAGTCCTTTGACATTTCTTCGTAATGACTGAATGGAATAGTGGAATCTACTATGAACAGTAGTGACATTTCACCATATTAACAATTTTGTAGAAAATTACGTAATATTGTTGATATATATGAATATATTGGGCTACGTGTATAAATATTTTTAGCTAACAGGACCCGGGTCCCTTGACGTACCAATACATCTAAAAATAGGCTTGAGCGGATAAACAAGTGAATCCGGCCATCAAGCGATCAATCCTCTTATATACTCTTTTACCTTATAGTAGAAAACCAGTGTATGAAAGTGAAAAATCGCTGTATGAAGGTGGATGAATTATTGAATGGAAGGGCAGTGAATTTCTCATGTAAGATAATGGATTTTTACTTTAGTTCCATGAGTTTTGGTAGCAAGAATTTACAGCACAATTTATGTAAAAATTGTTGCTATCAAAACTCATGGAAGTAAAGTGAAAATTCGCTTACAAGGTGTGGCCGCTTACTGAACCTTTAGCTCCCACCAATCTCCCCACAAAACTTCGCAAGATGTTTGTTGGGTAGTCTAAAAGCTCATATTTTGAGCCATACAGTCTAATGTGATTTGTTTCCTCGAAGATATTCTAACAACGAGTTGTATTTTATAAACTCAAAATCATGTTTTCATATGAATTTATCAGAAACTTTTGACATTTAATCCAAAAATGCTTGTATCTGAATCATGACAACATGTCCATTTAAAAACTTGACGTTTATCTATCAAATATTGATCCATCAAGATTGATTAAATTATTTTGAATTCTTGCTCAAACAGACCATCTATGGCTCACTTGAGTTTCATGTCAGAAAATTGTATTTATAGTGCGGCAAAACAAAGTTTGAGGTAAAACTAATGAGAGCTAGCACATTTGAAGAGAAAAAATGAATTAGCAACTTATTCCATCTGCAAAAAAGAACGGATTCTCAGTTGAAGATAGAAAATAGTTTTAGGAAAAGGGCGTGATATTCTTACATGAAATGGCCCGTAGCCGCAGATGTGACGCGAAGTAAGAAAATTGAACTTGATTATTGTAATTGAGTTGGCAGCGAGTGAGGCCTAGAAAAATAAAGAAAAAAGGAAGTATAGTAAGAGTCGAAAGTGTTGCTGCGTAAAAGAGTGGAATGGTCGAGTGATGAATGCGAGCGAGGGAGGCACCGAAAATGTTGTTTCAATATACTGCATGGTACAGCTCAGAGAGCAGCGTAAATACGAAATGCGATAAACTGAAAAATATCATGTCTGTTAGGATATTGAAAAACTACCCCGAAAAGTTGTATCCTTGAATCGGAGCTTTTCTATTGCTAAATGAATTTTCGGGCTTGAATATAATCGCGGGTCAGGAGTGTGTTGAGTAGTAGTGGCGCAACCCGACTAACTCGCTTGCACCGCTGGTTCGCAGGGACGCAGGCGACATGAAGCAGCAGCAGCAGCAGCAGCAGCAAACGAAAGGTGCAGCGGCAGCAGCAGCGGCAACAGCCGAAGCCCCGGCCCAGCCACAGCTGCGTTTCCACAATACCCGGTTCCACCTCACCACACTCGTCCTCGGCAGGAGCAGGTAAACATTCACTTTTCTCCCAGTACCACCTCGACAGTTTACAAATCTCAAAAACAATATACTCCTCGTATATATATGTAAGCAAATCAATTTACGGCGAAACGGCCAAAAGAAGGTTTTTTATGAACAGTACAACGCGATCGGCTATACGTGTGCAACCTCTCACCCTCTCACCTGTTCTCGCCATTTTATCACACAGACACAAAAAAAACGAATTTTTGAGTGTAGCGCCGACGTGAAGTATTTTGCTTTCTCAAAGGGAAAGCTTTGTAATGGGGCAAAAATCGGCCCACCGAATCAGACCTCGGGACATCGATTTTCGTGATCTACGGGTCGAAAAACATGGAAATCCAAAAGTGTCTGTATGTATGTATGTGTGTGTGTGTGTGTGTGTATGTGTGTGTGTATGTGCGTCCCGTTTTTTTTCGTCCACGATAATTCTCGAAGGAATGGTCCGATCGTCCTGAAATTTTGCACACAGGTTAATCGCGGCAAAATCTCGGGCGAGTTCAATTTTCAGCAAAATCCGTTGTTTATTTCTCTAGCAACCGTTGCTAAGGTGTAAAATTTTTTGTTTCTTTTGTCTAGGATAACTTTCGAAGGAATCGTCCGATCTAGCTGAAATTTTGCACACCGGTTAGTTGTGGCAAGATCTAGCCCGAGATCAATTTTCAGCAAAATCCGTTGGTTATTTCCCTAGCAACCGTTCCTAACGTGTTTCTCTCACAAATCCTCATGAGTGCTCATTGGGGCAAGCCGGAAAATCAGTTTTAAGTCACACTCGATGGCCAAGGACACTGAATTGTTGTATTTGCTCCATAACAACGGTTGTTTACCTCCCTAGCAACAGTTACGAAGGTTGGAAATCATTAATTTATGACCCATTTCTATTATTTTCGACGGCAAAGGACACAAAATCTTCCCAATTAGCTCCTTAGCAACCGTTGTTTACCGCCCTAGCAACCGTTGCTAAGGGAAAGAAAAATTCATGTAAGTTTCGTTTCCAGTATTTTCAACGTGCTATAGAGAAAATTGGGAAAATTTGGTGTTTTTTGCCGTCGAAAATGATCAAAATAGATTTTGAATTGATCATTTCGAACCTCAGCCGTCGAAAATGATCAAAATGAGTCTCCGAGTTTACTAAATACGGACTTAAGGGCAGGACGGATCGATTTTAACCACCATTAAACCGTATGACAGTCACAAGATGAATTGATCGAAAAATTAAGCAGGTCTAAATGTCTCGCATCGTGTAGAACCTAGAACCGTTTGCTTTGTTGCATTTGATCAAATAATAAGAGAGCCCGGGCAGACATCAACAGTCGCGACAAAGTTTGGTCAATTGAAAAAGAACGACACTTTACACAGTCACAAAGATACGAATTGAACTGATTAAATAATATTTTTGTAATTTTTGAAAAATAAATGATAGTATCTACGCTAGTGGAATGGTGAAAATACAGTTTTGGGATGCGTTTGTGGGTGATGTTGAAGCCTCTTTGAGAAAGCATACTGCTAAGGCACTTGGCAGCGGTTTTTATATTTGCGACTTATATGTTTCATGAAAATTATCAATATAGTTATTGTCTGACCAAACTCGTCTCATATCTACTTAGCCTCATTACCAAGTTTAAACAACTTCAATTCAGGTATGATTCACGCGGCTTTACTACTCCCAATCAATGTACAAAAATGCATAAAAACGTAGAAAATTCTACAAAGGTGTCCCAAGTGGAAAATTACATTAGAAAAATACTTACTACATCGAAGAAATACAAGTTTCATGGGCATTTTCTTCAATTTTTGTACCATTTTCCACATGTCTATACATTTGTTGTACATACATTCCAAAAAATGGCAACTAAAATTGTCCCTTTCACAAGTAAATCCGATAAAATGAAAAAATAGCATATTGGTAAAGAAAATCTCTGTAAATACTTGGTAATTTTGTGTTCTCCACACTTTAGTACGAATGAATTTTGTTTGGCAGGGTTTGGAAGCTTTATTTAAATAGTACGTGGGCGAGCTCGCAAAGTTGGATTTGCCAATATATATATATATATAGTCAGTGCGAGACTAGTGGATGTTCAAGAGTATATAGATATAAGAGGCAAGTATATATGTGCGCTCGGATATATATGCAAACTTATGGAACCCAATTGAGCTGAGAGTGAAAAGTTGTGCGGTAGCTGGAGTATATAAGGCTACTAAAGTCTAAGCAATTATCAGCTCCACCCGGTCGATTTTCCTTATTTGCCCGTATACGAAATTCGGGCTTTGAGTGCGCCAAGTCCAACAGTTAGCCGTGGTGCGAGTGATTCAGATGAAAATTGAGATGAGTTGCGCCGCAGTTGCGCTTCGCGGCTCTCCAACAATAATAGTATTCAGTTATCGGGCGTATATGAGCCAAGTTGAATTGGCCAACGAGCTGCGATCGGTTTCTTATTTTCGCAGGGCCATTACGAGAAAAACGAACTATTTATGGACACATTCAGTATTCAAACGGGAACCTTTTTTTTTGCGCAAGTTTTTTCAAATAAGTATAAAGGAATGGACAGATCGATTGATGCAAAATTATAGCCGCGCGGACTGAGATGCGAGCCACGCGAATCTTTTACTCGAGTTCGCCCATATAGTCAGGCTGTATGTAATAGGAAGAACGCGTTCGCTGATTTTGCACAGGTTTTTGAAGGGACAAAGCTTCAGACTATTTGATGCTTCGCGTTGTTTGTCCGAATGCTCGATGATTTTCCTTGGACCAGCCAAGTTATACAGCGCACGACTCGCGCTTGCTCTCGTAGTGCTGGCCGATCAAAATCAAATTGAAACATGTGTGCGGGCATGTATTGAAATATGTGTGTAAATGTGTCTATACGCGACAAATTGATTGTGCGCGTTACGAAACTATCGGTGTCTGCCCGCTTGTTAATTAATATTAATCAAGTGCCCAGCTGTTCTCTACTTTGATACGTGCATACGCGCGTGTGTGTGTGAGAGTGTGAGTTGTGGCAATATACATAGGTGCAGTGATGGGCGGGACCAAAAATGCCGAGGCCCCGAGAAGTCGAGGGCGAGGAGCACACGCGATACATTGCTTGTCGTTGTTCCCCGACCAGCCGCGCCGAGACACTTGTCGTCGAAAGACTCTTTTGTCCCAGCCGAAAGTTGAGTGTCTGTGCTTTTTTTCGTGCAAGTGCAGCGCGCGACCGATCGATGAAAAGGCAGCAGAATCAATTTGGGGGTATATAGGGAGAGAGAGAGAGAGAGAGTGAGTCAATAAGCACGAGAGCAAAGTGAATGTGTATGTGTGCGTGTATGTGTGTGTGTGTGTGTGCGTGAGAGTCGGCGCTAACCAGTTGAACTTGGGATTTTGATTATCACGCGCCCAGTGCCAACTCGGCCTCTCTGCCGTTCGCCGCCGCCACAACTCACGAGACTCTTTGACTTTTCGACTTATCGAGCATATCGCACTATACCAACGAACCTGCGTGTCTGCACACACATACACAATACACACTCTCGCTGCGCATAGGTGAGTTCTTTCAAAATTTTGTGCCTCTTACGCTCACTCGTACAGACAACTGAAGCATTTGCCTATAGCCTTCCTATAATTGCCCGCTCGACTGTAGTCGCGGCTGAGGCGCATATACGTTATATTCTCTCATCCCTCGTCGCTCCACCTTTTCCACACTCAAATAACCCGTTCCCTCGTCTAATATTTCCGACAAATTTTTCAAAACGCCACAATACCAGCTGTCTCATGCACTCACGTGCGCCCATCTACAAATACTTGCCGCCGCCGCCTTACCCAACTCGATGTGTGTACTCCATTCTCAATTTGATGCTCGCAACTATATTAACATATTCCAATGGTAATTTTCCTTTCCTTCTTTCTAGTGTTCATCCTCGCAAGAATATGTACCCGTGTATAATCGAATCATATCAACACGTAATTAATCCTCTACCCAAGAAACATTTAATTCAAATGTCTCACACAATACACAAACATCTTTGAGTCTGGGGAACAATCTCCGTGGAAAAATGATTGCGTCTCTCAGGACGGACCGATCGAATTTAACCCAGGACAGGTGAGAAATGGTGTGAGACGGTTCGTGAACGGACCGGCGCACGACCGGCTAGTAGCTTATGTATCTACAGCCATAAAGTGTCTAACGTGATTCGATTTGCCACTGCGTCATAATATTACCAATTCATCCGATTTTCATCGCGAACGTATAAGTGCGAATGTGTTGATGCTGTAAATCAATAATGATCGACAGCTAATATACATAACCATGTGAGAATAGTGCATTTCGATACCAAAAGACGAATTCTGGGCACGTGTGAGGTTTGCCGCCCGAGCGAAGCGAGGCTGGTAATCACGCACGACTCTAGAAATCGCCTTTTGGTCTAGTGTCGAACAGTATTTTTCATCACGAGTGTAGAAAACTAAGGTTTAACGATCAGCTTTTCGATACAAGCGATGAAAATAAAATGACGTTATATAATCAATGCGCAGTATGGCAATTGAGATACAAGCTATTAGCTGGTCGATCGACCGACAATGGTTCAACGTGAGATTGCGGTGAATCGGATGCAGAGGTTGATATGCATCAGCCACTCGTATACAGTAAGCGTAAAAGCTGCAGCGCGTAAACGTGCGATTGAAGTGTATAATATGCGAAGCAGCTGGATAATTTTTTTGCAATGTATATATCGGAAGCTATTGCGGATGGGAGGGCGACTCACGAAGAGGATCGGCCGGAGCATGGCAGACTCTTGTTTTCTTGTCGTTCGAGCTCGTAAGCGGGCCAACGCACGCCCGCACTCACGCACACATACACACACACGGCCGCGCGCTCGAGCAACAGCGAGGATACGTCGTTGCAAATGAGTAGATCGAAGCTGAGTCGAGGCGCCTACGAGTTGTTCTTACCTATATACATACATATATAGGGGGGCAAGGGATACATGTATCGGCCCATATGGCGGCTGAGCCTGCACGTACGCGCCGCCGGATCAGCTCGTATCAGCTAGTGTAAATAAACGTACGTGCGTCTACGATATTCAGCTTATTATTACTTTTGTGACTTTGCGCGAGAGGCTTAGTCGTCGGGATTCGGCCGCTAATTGCCAATCGAATTGCGCCGTGGCTCTGTAGCGTCAGCAGGCGCAGCAGCAGTACCGACTCTACTCAAAGTTGACCGGCCCGCGAGAACCCAACGACACTTGCCGTACGTCACCATACATACGTATGTACTTTGATTTATCCCGAGTACAATTCAGCTTGTTTCTCTCTATATCTCTGAATTCAACCATTGGTCATCGACACCTCAATTCTCTCGAGCGTATACATAAAACGTATAACATCTGCAACAATGCGCGATATCATGAGGATTTGTCATACTATCCTCGTTAGCCCTGCTGTACACTAAAGTATCCAATCGTGATAATTAAAGAGGGAAAGACAGTTTGACAAGGTGCAACTCGAGCGAAGATGCATTCTCAACTATTGCTGCTGCTGCTAAATGGATATTTCGGTAGAATGGAAAAAACATTCTCAATCGTAGAGCAAATTTTCTCGCGCGACACCGTCAAGCTCACATTTTTCTTCGACAACGCGGCAAGATAACATTTTTCTCGAGTACACATGTGTGCACATATATGTGTTTTGTTTCTTTCACGTATATGAGAGAAACAAAAACGGCTGTATACATGTATCGCACACGCCTTTCAAGTGCAGTATACATAAGCACGCATCGCACGTGTTTCGAGATTTCTTGAATATCTACATCTCTCCAATTGCGCGTTTATATACGAATTGTCGAGCTTCGCGCCATTCTCCTCGCGTGTTTAACACGCAGATGCTTTATTCTCACCTTCGCGTGATACACATTCGTTCGGCTTCATTTTTCGTTCCCCGACCGTTCGAGTTAATCGAGCGCGAGCGAGATCGAATGGCGCCATTCGATGCGGTGGGGCACAAAAACGGTTTTGTCTATATGTATAGTGCTTGTTTTCGATTGGTTAAAATGGTTAAATGATGCGGCTATAGTGATGCTTTGAACATGCCGTCCGTAAAACGAGGAAATACCCTCTCCCAAGAAAGTAGCCAAGTTAGGGAAAACCCTTTAAGGGCGCGGCGATCATTGACTGCAATTATCTTATTTATGGGGCATATTTTGAGTAACGTAACGACCGGCCTAACCATCTCCAATTTGCTTCAAAAAGTTTTTTATAGAATCCTTTAGGCCTAATCTTTCAAATCTAATTTTGTTTGAAATGTTTAGCCCCTGTTTGATATATATGAAATCGAGCTTTTTGTAGTGGCAAAAAAACAACTTTATGTCTCTGATCAAAATTGACCGATTATTTTTTGTAGAATCAAGGACAATTTCAGAGTGAGCCGATCTCAATTTCTATTTTATTATTTGATATAAAAATTGCAAATCATTCAAGGAATCGACAAACATGTATATTATTTGGTGTGGAAAAGGAAAATTGCTAGTGTCTAGTGGATTTTTATAAATGTCCTTCAAGCGATCACTCGTAACATAAAATACCGTAACGAACTGATCGCTTCTATTTTAACCACTCGCGTGAACGAGTAAAATCGCGTTTTGAAATTTGAACACACTAGTTGCAAAATGTAATATGGATGACATGAATTTTTTCGTTTCTCGAATTGACAAAAATTACACAGGAAATACAGTTGGTTGATAATCCGCTGTGACGTCATAACTTCACATAATACAGATATGCAATGCAAGGCGAAGTTACAGCTTCTCGCTGATTCCCATAATCCAGCCAATATTTCAACTCCCTGTAACTCTTTGAAGTTTTATGAAAAATAGAGAAACAAAAAAAATCTGCGACACTCGTCGTCGGTCACCCGGGGACACGACTTTTCACACGCGTCATAAAAATTTCAAGCACTAGTTGCATGATATACTATTTTTCAAATCATTCTATAGAAAAAAAAATGAAAACAACACACGTGTTGGTAGAATTTGATTGTTCTAAAAGAAAATTTGTTGAAAAAAAAATTAGCAAAGATTCTGGTTATGCGCAGCTGCGGATATAGTGACTTAGGATGTGGAACACACAATCCAAGATGCAACCGCTCAATCCTCTCCTAAAAGTAAATTTTTTTTTCTTATAAAATTCAGACTACTTGCGTTGTTACCGAACTATAATCTCGAGTCGCTCGGACTCGAGTCGGGCTGAAAGTTGCAGGTGGTGATTATGATTCGCGAACCGGTCAACAAACAGATGGGCGCGAAATATTTACAGTCGCACTCGTCAACTACGTCTCGATATATATATATATATATATATATATATATATATATATATATATGTGTGTGTGTGTGTGTGTATAACGTGTGGATATGGATGTATGGATATAGATACATCTTATCTGGTTGGGTAAATATAAGCTAGATGCTGCAAGTTTCATTCGCGAATTATTTGAACTGGCCAAATGTGAAAGGTAGTAAGGAGAGAGAGAGAGAGAGAGAGAAATGATAAAAGGTGTGATTGGGGCACGAGCTTTTGGCCGCACGTCGCGCTCGCGCACCGTTCAATCGTGATGGCCAAAACTTGCCGGCTGATTATGCTGTTGGTATATGGGTCAATGGACTGATATATATAGTTGTCGCGCGTAAGTAAACAAGCAGACAAGCAGGCAGACGCTCATATCAATGTAAACGCAGAAGTTCGCAATGATCAGTCGGTATTTATCTGATTTGCTACGTGTGATTTAATGTGATATAATACAGCCGCGAGCTGCCAGCATTTCGGGACAGTGTGATCGAAAGTGATTCTTCTGATTCTGCGAGAAAGTCGAATGGCACCCGACTGCGGCACGATGTACGGGCGCGCGAGTGCAACAAACCGGGGATTGCTCGCAGTGTATCCATCACTCTCGCGAGTCTCTCGAAGGAACATTAAATTTTGGTGAGCGCTGAGCAGAATTGCCGGAGTGGGTCGAGGGGGATCGAGGCCGAATTAATTGATTGTTTGATCGGCCGCGTACGCCCGGCCAGCCGAATCGCGTATATACGTATACATATACATACGAGCGCGCTTTGATTAGCCGCGCGTCACTCGCTCGCTCGATCGTCGCGCTCGCGCAATTATCGTTCGCGCATATGTGCGCGCGGCCAATCTCGAGTGTGCTCCACTGTGCTGGTGCGTGTCGCAACTGTGAGCCTACTATACAGGTATATATATATCGGTCAACAGCTGAAAACTTGAGCGTGTGGAATTCTTAGCATTTGAACACGATAGGTAGCAAAACGCCGAGTTCTAACAATAAATCAAAAGAAGATCGCAAAAATTGGAAAAAACAAAACAAAAAATATGTCGAATTTCTGATTGTTGGAAATTCACCCAGTCAATCCATGAATCAATAACAAGAATCGAATGAATCCATAAGTCAATTGCATAACCGAGTATTGATGAATAAACTGAATAGCTTGAAAACCAATCACCGAATTTGAATAGCACAATGAGTTGACCGGATTTGCTGATTTTGAAACGATAAGCCGAATAAACTTTAAAACGAATTACGACAATTGAATAGGATAATAATTGGATCTTTTCGACATCGGAAAATAAAAGCTTTGGGCCCCTATTCCAATCTATAGAAACAGAATTTTCACACACTAATTGCATAATATACTATTTCCGAACTCATGAACTTTACAGAATGTATTTTTTCGTCTCGTACCTTTCGATTTGTCACACAACATTTTCTCAAATCATCCTTTCTCATGTTTTTTTATAAATTTGTGATGTTCAAAAAATAATTTTCTCTGACATGCATTAATTTTTTTTTTCAAAATTTCAACCTTGGAATGCTTGTGCTTTTCTTTCTATCTATCACAACAGATTTTGGGTAAATTTACGCCTTCATAGTTTTTTGATATATGCGACTAACAAAATTTCTAACAAAGGGGTCAGTTTGAAATATTGAATAAAGTGATGTATGTGTCTTTACAAGCGTGAAGACTCGTTAGAACAGTACTGCAGGGCACGCTAACACCAACTATATGGTGACTGTAGCCAATGTTGCACTTTTCTCAGATTTCGTAGTCATGCTGTGCTTTGAATATTAGTGGCATTTCTCCCTTATATTGTCAAAACGTATCAAAATAACATTTTTGGTGGCTTCTTGGCTCGCATTTACCACAATTCCGCTCTCTTACGCAACAACACTAGCTCAACTTTTACTTCCTACCTTCTCTCTCATTTTCCTAAGCCTCTGCACTCGCTGTCAACTCAATTACAATAATCAAGTCACATCGCTTCGCATCTGCGACTACTGATCATTTCATGTAAAAATTTCTCGCGCATCTTCATTTTTTCACTTTTCCTCAAACTATTCCCTATTTTAACTGAAAATCCGCTCCGTTCCGGGAATGCAATAAAAGGGAACCAATACGTGTCTTATGTGCGGCTAATATCATGAAAATCCGCGAAAAATGTATCATTACTAGTTGTATGATCATTGGTAGTTGTCGTTGAGCTATTGTTCAAGATGACATTCGCAGAATGATGAAATCCCAATTTTATCATAGCAAAATTTGTGAAAAACCCTCAGAGGGTGCGGTACATTGGCTGAAGTTACCTCATTACGTATTTAAAACATCCTTCTCTTTCTCCTCATTAATTTGAGCTTGTTGTTTGTCCATTTGTCGCATCGAGCTTTCGCGCACCACAACACACACTCGCGATTAATATATAAATTCGAATAAAATATATATGTTAGTTATTTAATCGGTAAGTAAAGCAGCCACTAGAGCTCGCCGAAAAAGTGCCCGGCACACTTTTCTTCGCTGGAGTTGACGCGTTGTGATTTTGGCGGGAGAAAAATGTTGAACCATCGCCGCAAGTAAATCATTCAACTTTGAGAATGGCACACACGAGACAAGACGTATAAGCGAGATGATAAATTAAAACCTACATTGCGAATCTCATGATAGCGATCGACATATAAGTTTGGTATATGGGCGCATAATGTGTAAATGACGATGAAAATCGAGCGAGTGATATACAATACACAGAAAGTACAGTTATTGGGGTGGTAATCTCTCGAGCTGGCACATTAATGTAGCAACGTGTATATATGTGTTGAGCCGCGCTCATTCATGCTTGTCTTTTGTTGCAGGAAAGTTTGTCCGGACATTCTGCCGCCGTCGTGTTCGCAGGGTGTGTTCAGGCAGCGCAGCTCGCGGGCGTCGGTCCAGCTGCAGCCCGCCACCAGCCAAGCCAAACAAGCCTGCTCCAACGACCAACCGCCCCGTCACAAAGTCAGTATACCCGCTACATCAATTTTTAACACCCCTCCCTGACCAACAACTCACCCCGAGAATCCGTTGGAATTATTAACTCTCAACTCGACTTTCACTCGCGGTTCGGTTCGCGCGACATTGTAGCGCTCAATATGACGAGTGAAAAAATGCGCGGCAAAGATCGCGAATGGCGCACAGCTGACTCGTCGCTCCAGCTGGTTTTCTTACATACTAAATCCGTGATATATGTATTCCACATGGCGCGTTCAATTGGTATACGTTATATTCCAATGAAAAGTGGTTGCCGGGAACTGGGGGAATTGTCGAGGAAGGAAAGACCAACTGTTATGTAAGACATATATATATTTGTGAAGCCGTTGAAGCCCGCCGTCGATGGTCGCGGCGCGAGAAAACGTGTTGGACGCGCAAAGACACCGCACGCGTGAGGAGCTTGCGGCAAGAGATGCTATATATATGCACGGCGAGCTGATTCGAGTAAACAGTGCATGCGAGGCTAAATTCAAAATTGAAAGTTCAAAAGCAGTTAGTGATGGGGCGCAATAATATACGCGCATCGACGGCCCTCAGAAAGAAGAGAACATTTCAAACTTACCGCGAATAAAAGCACATTTCACCGGCAAAAATATAATTGACGCTTTTTTCGTCTAAAAAACTGAATATGTATTTTTGTTTGCCAGAGAGTACGCTGAGTGCGAATGTTACCTTTTTCTTGTATATCAACGCGTGGAATGTATTATTTTTTCACACGGGATTCGAAAATACCAAGTTTATTTTTTCCGTCTTCAAAAGCTCCAACGTGTGCTTTTCTTTGTATGGGCCGCGCGCGCGCGTGCACACACCTAATACTCTGCTGATCAACCTTGTACATTAATTACATTACACAATACGCATACATATCGATGGTTCAAACATATATATCGCACTGTCTCCCGAATAACAACACAGCTGCGCACATTTTATCGTGTTTTCCCTCAGCACCGCGCGCAATTCGATTGATGACTCCCCCCCAGCCAACCGCCGCACGTGTATTCTTGCCTGTTTCCCCCGTACAATTAGACCATATATCTTGATCTTGATGGAGATAACAACGATCCGCGCATGAAAGCGTCGAGTACGTTACCCCGAGTTAAATAAAATGCCTTGTAGAAAAAAGAACACTGTATACGCCCGTTGTGAAGTTCACCTTGGGATAATTTTCGATTCTCCGAAAATACGAGTGATTTTGAATACATCCTCTTGTGATTGTCGCGCTCGACGCCCCTTTGAATACATATGAAAGATCGCATACAATCGATATTTCTCACCAACTGTGCTTTTGTTCTCTTTGCCAAATTTGAATTTGGACTTGTACCTGTGCGCGTGGGCGTCGGGGACGGCCGATGCACTGCATGCACACATGGACTGCACTTGTGTGCTTGTGATGGGGCGCGCAGCAGCAGAAGCTCGGCGGCGGCGGCGGCGGCGGTAGTGGTAGTGGGTGCAGTAGCGGGCCGTCGTCGCGGCGGCAGAGCAGCTTCGGGCGGCGCTGCACGGCGGCACTGGCCAACAAGATGGCGGCGGCGGCTACGGCGGCCACGGCTCAGCTGCAGCCCAGCCCCAGCGGACCCAGCCCCAACCAGCCCCAGCAGCCCTGGCCCAACTCAAAGGACGACTACGAGCTGCGCGAGGTCATCGGTCAGTTGTTCTTATTCTTCCTTTTCTTCGTCTTCTCCCCTTATCTTCTCTTCTCCTCTGCTACTTCTGCTTCTTCTACGTCTACTTCTACTTATTCTTCACCCCCCAGCCTGCTTCTCGTCTGCCCCAGTCTCCCCCAGCCAATGCCCCAGCCTCTACTGTCCATCTCGACTTTTTCACTACCTAATACTCGCTAATCTCATTTTTCACTTCAATCTCAATATACGTCTACTCCTTTTTACCCTATTTATACACTCCTACATTTCTATTCAATCCATATCTCATTCCTTGTGCTCAAACAATCATTGCATCCATTCAATTCACACAAGTTATTTTATGCGACAAATCCACTCTTGTGAAGAATCAGCCTACTCATACGTTGTTGGAACAAGATAAGGAGAAAAACCTTGAGGTGTAACAAATATACAATCTATGTATGTATCTTCTGTATTTTTCACTCTTACAATCTTGCAGTTTTCTCAAATAATGTATGCCTTTGGTCAACTCTAACTTCTAATTCATTCATCAATTTGACCTTTTTCTTTTTCAGAATTATATATTTTCAATTAATATATTCCCATGTCCAAATTATTTCTTCATTCTCAATTCAATTTTATCTCTATTCCATTATCATTACAAATAATTGATGAGGATTAATAAAATAAAATCAACTACTCACTGTGGAATAATTAGTTCAACAGCTGATAAGTTATTTTAACTTTTGAGGTTATTAGAGTAAGTATCTTTTTATTAGTAAAGCTTCAATTGAACAGCATATTCTCTGACTGATAATAGAAATAATTATAAAAGCTTACAGTTGCATATCATGCAACTCAAGAGTTTATCAACATCCTTGGGTTCTAGTTCAATGAATACTTCCGTAGCTTAACATAATTTTGTCTCAATAAAAGTCAATTGTAAGGTGGTGCAAATTTTTAACTTTTTTTCTTCATCAAAATGTACCTTGCCTCTCTTTACGTATCCTTTATCTCCAACTTTTGCTTCTGCGATTTATTATATTAAATGTTCATGCAATGTTGATATACAAATGTCAAGATTTCATTGAATCATTACAAAACTCAGAGTTCAATGAATCTATTATGATTAGAAAAAATTATTATGTGATTATAGTTTTATTCATTTATGAGACTTTTAAAATTCATTCTTCTTATTTCTGTTTCAGGTGTTGGAGCAACTGCAATTGTTCACGCTGCTCTTTGTGTACCCCGACAAGAAAAATGTGCGATAAAGCGTATCAATCTGGAAAAATGGAACACAAGCATGGACGAGTTGTTGGTGAGTCTTTAAATACCATTTAACAAAATTATACATTCCAATACACTTGTTGACAAAGTTGTTTGGAACTTGATCATCTATCCAACTCAACCCGAGGAATCTTTCATTTTTGCAGAAGGAAATCCAAGCAATGTCCTCGTGCAACCACGAAAATGTTGTAACGTACTACACATCATTTGTAGTAAAAGAAGAATTGTGGCTAGTACTGAGATTACTTGAAGGTGGATCTCTTCTAGACATTATCAAACACAAAATGAGGACTACAAACTGTAAACATGGAGTTTTTGATGAATCAACAATAGCAACTGTACTTCGGGAAGTGCTCAAGGGTCTTGAGTATTTCCATAGTAATGGTCAAATACACAGGTTTGTCTTGCAGACAAATGCGACATTTGGCTCTCGCTCATTCTTCTACAGTTTGATTTTCTCTTTTTCTTTCCAACCATTGAAAATACGTTTGAATCTATTTCAGGGATATAAAAGCGGGTAATATTCTACTGGGCGAAGACGGCACAGTTCAGATAGCCGATTTCGGAGTGAGCGCGTGGCTGGCTACAGGCCGTGACCTCAGCAGGCAAAAAGTCCGGCACACGTTCGTCGGCACGCCTTGCTGGATGGCGCCTGAGGTCATGGAGCAGGTGAGAGAGGAAAGTTACATTCCAGTTTCTTAGCCTGCGTGCGTTCATAGATTGTTGATGTCTAGATTATTGCCAAATTGTTCTGAACAAAATTTAAATCGTTAAGTATTGAATTGAAACTTGACACTCACTGATTAGACGAATTTTTTCCATTATCCTTTAGTTTGCATGATCAAAATAATGAGAAGTATTGTATTTGTCTAATTTTTCAATCTAGTTACTTTTCATCTTAGCCAAGCTTTGACTGCTCTTCACAATCATATATTCCTTACCAAAAGTTTCTCGTAAAGAGTTTCTCCTTCTTTTCTGTTGGATTACAAAGCATGCAAGATCCTTTTTGAAAACAAAGCCTGTGCTTCTGCAATGTAGCTTTTTACTATGGTCATATGTTGATTTTAGATAGTAGAATTTTTATGCATCGTTCGGCAAGAAATGTATTTGATCGAGGTCGATTGAAAAAACAGAGAATGAAGCTAATACTATAAACGTCCTCGAAAAATATTTGTATTTGTAAATATTTTTGTTAGTTTCATTATAAATATAGAAAATATGTAGTTTTTTTTTAAACAATGCTTCATGATTCTCTATTTTTTCGTCTACCCGTATTAGTCTGTAATTCGATATCACATCGCCGTTTAACTTTAAAGTTCTTCACAGGATCACGGCTATGACTTCAAAGCTGACATCTGGTCACTGGGCATCACAGCAATCGAAATGGCTAGTGGCACAGCTCCATACCATAAGTTCCCTCCCATGAAGGTGCTTATGCTCACGCTGCAAAACGATCCGCCAACCCTGGACACCGCTGCCGACGACAAGGATCAGTACAAAGCTTATGGCAAGACCTTCAGGAAAATGATCGTCGAATGCCTGCAGAAAGATCCGACGAAAAGGTGAGCTTAGTCTTTTCAGTACATTGACAACCCATCGAAAACTGGATGGGTATAAACAACGCGATAGGACACGAGCATCAGGGCATGAGTGGATCAATGATGCAAAATGATGTTTTTCCAGACCCACAGCCACAGAGCTGCTGAAGCATCCGTTTTTCAAAAAAGCGAAAGATAAAAAATATCTGCAGCAGACGCTCGTTGCTATTGGACCTAGTCTGGAGACTCGAGTACAGAAGGTAATTGTAATGGTTCCATCGAAACAATGTGTGATTGGTACGTCTATTCGGTAAAACTTTTATCAAGAGCATTTGAATTCAACAGGCGTCGAAAAGACAGCCGGGAACTTCGGGTAGACTGCACCGAACAGTGACGGGTGAGTGGGTCTGGTCATCGGAGGAGGAAAGTGGAGGCTCCAGCGGTGAAGAGAGTAAAGAGGCGCTACCCATAAACCAGATTGATCGCGACAGTAGCGACGATGAAGGAGGCGAGCAAGATAACTATTATGCTCACGATAAAGCCACGGAAAACCGCAACACCATACTGGCTGACAAGAATGTTCCTATCAACTTAGTTCTCAGACTACGGTAAGACATTGCAGGATTCAGTTTAAATCCGGTTATATGCTTGTAGCGAAGTGAACTAAAAGTGCAATTCATATTTATGCTTAGAAACCAAAAACGAGAATTGAACGATATTAGATTTGAGTTCACTGTGGACGTCGATTCTGCGGAAGGTATCGCCGCTGAATTAGTTGATGCTGGTCTCGTTGATGGCAAAGACATTGTTGTCATTGCGGCAAATCTTCAAAAGCTCATTGATAGTGCGGGACAAATACGGACAGTTACTTTCCCTTTGGTAATCAAACATTTCTGATGATGATCAATTATTATTAAGCATCGATATGTTATTTTTATTGTGTATATTTCCTTTCAGAATTCAGGACATGCCGCGAATGAAGTGCCTGATGACAAGGCGTTGATCGGATTTGCTCAGATCTCTATCACGGACTAAAGGATGTTGGCGTTTTATGTTATACGTTTTTAAAAACTTTACATCCGTAAAGCCATAAGTTTGGCTTTCATTCACCACGTCAATGACTGTATAGTGATTTAAAGTATTGTGAGTCAACAATCCATTAGTACTGAAGCAAAGACGTTGGGACATTTTTCTTGGGTAATCTATGTGCGTTTCACACACACGCGCGCGCACATACACATACACACACACACACACACACACACACACACACACACACACACACACACATACAAACGCGCAGGATAATTCTGTTTTATTTAATTTAAGTGAAAAAACATCTGTGCTAATGATGTTCTGACACGCTAAACTGGATTATCATGTAGAATGAATTTTTGTCATTCAAGCTAATCTTAGATTTAGAACTTGTACGACAAACAGTTTTACATCCTCATGTTCCCTCCAAGTTCTGAGTTTGTTTTTAGTTTCATTTCCCCTCTGTTGTTTCCTTCTTGAGAATTTCAATCGTGTAAATATTAGCAATAAACAAATTCAGCTTTCCGCTTTTCGCAACCAAACGAAGAGCACAAACGAAATGAGTAACCTCAATGCTATAGGAGAAAACCAAGCAGTACATGGAATGTATTGAGCTTGCAAAAATGAGCATCTCTAATGAAATTGGAAATTGATTAAATTTTGTGCACTCACGTAAATTATTAAACAGTTACATAATGCAATTTTTCAAATTCTTTTCCACGCTTATTGTCTTAGGGAATAAGAGACGCGAATAGAAGTACGAGAAAGAATAAATTTTGTACTTAATTTGATAGAATCGATTAGGCACACACTGTATGCCTATGTAGAATAGACTAGAATAACAATGAACGTAAGATGGTTTGTTTGCTCTTGCAAATTTGTAATTTTTCAATTCATAATTTGTATATTACATTTGAAACCTCAAACTAAATATATCATGATTATGCAATGGAATCGTCGCTTCTTACTTAGACCAATGTATTTCATATTTCATTTCAAAAGCTGCTACAGTTTTAACAGTTATAAACAGTTACAGTTTCAACAGCAAAAAACAAAAAGTTTAAGTTAGTAACTGTAAGTTTTTAAGTAACTGTAAGTTTTTTGCTGCTGTCTTTGGATGTTATAATGTATTGGAATCTTCTCTCAAGAACGAATCATTATTGTTCTTGAGAAAAAATTCGGGTTGCTGTTTGATAACTTTAAATATTATCTAATTTTGAAAAGTGTTAGTTTTTGTATGAAGCGACGGATTATTGTTTTAAATGTAAAAAAATCCAAAATCCACTCTACTGACGTATATATATATATATATATATATATATAACTAATATTTACCTTATCACTGACTTTCACAATTCGTGTTCCTTCTGTTAATAATTGAATTACGTTAATCTTTCCGTCAGTCGATTAATACGTTTGTTTGAGTGAATTTTCTCAATATCTATTCAAAATGTAATTATTGTACAACACACTGAAATTTACTTTGGTAAATTTTTCATGAAATTCTTCTCTTGTATAACAATATATTGTAACTAGCCAATTATAAATATTTTATTAATATTGAAAGAGCAAAGGTAAATCAGAAAATTCGATGGAGTGTTTGAAGCTTATCAACGTATTGCCCACACAATATTGAAAATATTAATAATTATGAATTAAGCGTATAAAAAATTAATTTTTCATCACAGCCTTGTTAGCTATGGTATATAAGTATATACATATATATCTGAATAAAGATCAATGGATATAATGAAGAACAGTTGGAAGAATTGCGAAGCATAATTTTAGATAAATAAGCTGGGATTATTGAAGAATTTATGTAAGCTTTCGTGTATCGGTAAATGTAAAGCTGAATTGCACAGCGAACGCAAATTATTAAATAATGGTATAGCTCGTATAGGATTTTGCAGTTTGTTTTTGGAACTTTCTAAATTTCAATGCGGCGCATGAAAAATGGCAGATATTCACACTCGCACACGGGACAAAGAGCTTTAGGCCTACGTGAATTGCGTAACATATATCGTGCCTTATCCAAAATGTTAGTCCCAAAATTTTAGATGAACAAGAGATGAGAAATAAGCCGAATCATTGAGCGAAACATCGAATCATAATGAATACTTAGCGAAACAAAGACAGTTTGCAGTTTCGCCCCGAAAAACAGTGCCAAAAATTGTGTACTGTGTATTGTAAAGATTGCGAGAAAGTCAAACGATTTATTTGTAACGATGATGATTAACATGAAATAACATATAGCAAGTATACCTAATCAATTTTTCTCGTCATTTACTCCTTCTCCCAAGCATTCATTATCATATATATCGTATTAATATGCGATGAACTATTTTTAATATATAACAAAAAATTTGGGGGAAAAAATTAAGTTTGCATTGAAAATTCGGGTCTTGCTCGCTCCGACAACGTTTCCATGTCCAAGTTATGATTTATTAAAATTCACGAGCCAAAATATTGACTAATTGTCCACGCTATAGTATATAATAATAATGTGCGGGGGGATGACTGGCGCGCGCGCCTGCATGAGCTGTTGCAAGTCTACAATTATATTTCTGCTAACTGTGGATATAAGTAAATAGGTAAAAGCGCATAAGATCATCTATCAATCGCGCAAGTGAGTACATTACAGCGGATCATCAGTGTACGGGGCGAGGGGGGGGGGGGGCAAGCCGGGTTAGCCGGGCAAGAAGCAGTGCGCGGCGCTGACCGAGCTGCAATGGAGTCGAACTCGTAATCGCGCATCTCGCTCTCGGACTCGCATGCTCTCTGTGGTGTGGCGCGCGCGCGCGAGTTGATGCTGCTGTTGCTGCTGCTGCTGCTGGCTGGTTGATGCTGCTCGTGACCAGGAGCGAGGATCGACCCGACCTGTCTAGTATAAAGCACATAATGGAGAAGGATGAGACGCTGTGGTCGCAGATCGCGTTGCGATCTCTCATGAATGTCGTCACCCACCCGTTCGACTACGCCAAGGTTTTAATTCAGGTTAGCTCAAACGTTCTGTAATCGCATTGCTCTCGGCCAGTACTGCACACTCACACACACACGCAAGTGTCAAGTGCGAGTACACAAGTATAGTCATGGTGACTCGAATTGCAGATCGGGTACGAGCCCATCGAGCCCCGGCCCACCACCACACTCTTCGGCAACCCCGCGCTTGGTCTGCCAAACATTTTCCAGTACGGTGAGCAACTTCAATTTCTTCCGTTAGTCCAACGTATATGCCATTTCCCACACTTGATTATTCATCATTGAACTTTTTGTCCTCGACAGTAAGTTATATCAAGAGGGTCGATGGCCTCACTGGTTGCTATCGAGGTCTTGTACCAAAACTCTGCTCCTACACTATTTGCGCATTCGCATTTGATAAGACCTACAAGTCTATTGAATTTGAAGAAGAGCCAGACAGTACTGTTCCTATCGATGACCTGGAAGAGAACGATAGGTATTTAATGTTTCACATGGATCCGCACCTCCAATTCTCCTACGCCTTGTCTCATACACTTTTTGTTTCTCAGAGATAAACGCTATGTTCAGGAATTCTTCAAAAATTTAATTGGCAGAGTGGTAGGGACAATTCTTAGTCATCCTTTTGAAGTTATATCCGTAAGGATGATGGCTCAATTTGTTGGAGGAGAAACTAAATATGTGTAAGTGTTACAATCATGTTTGGCATATGTCAAACTTGTAACAATAAAAAATATCAATGATCTTTGTTCGCATTAGAAACTTTAAAATACATTTAATTATTTCCAGAACACTTGTTGGATCTATATCAGAAATATATCGGGAAAATGGAATGCCTGGCTTCTTTGCTGGTATCATTCCAAGACTGATAGCTAATTTCACTACCTTGGCTATAGTTAGTACATCAACATATGTTATCAACAAATATTTTGTTCAGGACAGAGAATTGAGGACTTACACTTCGGCAACTATGACAGTGAGTCAAAAGTTAACAATTGTTTAATCTAGACAGATGTCAATTTGTTGATTATGATATCTTATCTTGTGATTCCACAAGATAAGAGTGACATACTAGCATCTGTTGGATTTTAAGGACCCATCCAGGTAGTTTGAGCATATTGTAAAGACTTTTTCTGGTTTCAGTTCCTTGCATCTACTGTTACTTATCCCTTCTTGGTTGTTTCTCAATGTATGGCTGTTAATAATTGCGGGTGAGTAGCGAGAGAGTATTTGTTGACATCGTGTCTCGGTAGCATGCTGAATACTCCAATAACATTGATTTGTTGGATTAGTTTGACTGCGGGTGAGCCGCCCGTGATGCCGATCTACGTAGACTGGACCGATTGCTGGAGACACCTGTCGCAGACGAACCAGCTGAAGCGCGGAAGCAGTCTGCTGTGGCGGTACTACAAGGGACCACAAATCACAATCGGTGGCCGGGCTGTCGTAGACAAAACTGCCCTCTTCTACTCCAAAGACAAGCTCCTGTAGAGCGTTTGCAGTCCCGCCCCGGCCCTATTGTATTAGCTCGTTCTGAGATCGATGGTACGTCGGTGCGTCGGTGATGGGCCAGCGCGGCTAATCAATTGTTGGACACCGCTGTGAAACAGCGCGTCGTCTGCATCAGCACGCCATACGCGTTATGTAATGTGCGTGCTGCGCCAAATTCTTTAATTTACACATTTACAACACTCAGTTTCACGCTTTGGAGATTTTCAAATTACTGCGGGGGCGCCGTTGTGTTGACCCGCTCAATTTAGCAGGATCGATCGTCGCTCAATCAATCACCACCACTTTATGCTTGGAATTGAAACGACGCGATATGTTAGATTGAGTTGAGCATTTCAAAATTACACTTTTTTGATTTTTCACTATTACAACAAAAGTTATTTGAGTAATGTTCTGCCAAGTCATACAATTGGTGTCCCCCAATGTTTTCTTATTGAAAAAGTATATGGCGTGTATAGTTTGTAGAATGTTGCTCTACTATTCTACTAAAGTGTTTAACAAATTTAGAATCGCCAATGAAACATTTTGGAAAGTTTTACCTACAAACTAGTCTATTTGGAGTTGTTGACATAAACATTAGCCCTTGGATTATGTAACTTCAATACCTACTTACCAGTAAACTCCCAATCCTACAACTATCATACCGGTTTGCATTTCTTGATGACAAACGAGTTTGCTCATTTGAAGAAGAAAAAAGTTCATCGTATTTCCACGTGCTTCACTTGATGTGTCAGTGGTGAATTTTTCAGATTGAAAATTAATTATAGATTGTTATGTACAAGCGTCCAATTCCTCTCGCTTGTGAGTAACGATATTTTCTCAATCGTGAAAATAGCGAGGAAATTGAATGGATCACTGCCTTGGTTTTTTTTTCACGTTACAAATAAATATAAATATCCTTACTTGGGCTACTATTATGAAACAATGCATTTAACCGTATAATGAATAACAAAAGGAGAAAAGAAGATATTGGCAATTACGTTTCCGAAAATTCCTTCTCAAGTTATCGTTGGAGAATGAGAATGCGCGTCTCGGTAAGGCGTGTGAGCCTAAAAGACTGCAAAACTTTAGTGCATTTTATTTGCTCAGGTGAATCCTCGACGAATGCCCTATATCTTCCCCTCTTTGATAAAGCTGACCAGCTGCTATTATGACGACGCACCTGTTTTCTTTTTGTTCCAATGAATGTTGTTTATTGCGTCAGTAATTGTTCGTGTAAATATGTACTTGGATTGCTTTCGGAATAGTTGATTTGAAAGCATAATATCAATTATCTTTGTGCTTATTGATGAGTAAAATATATTGGAGAAATTAATTTTATCTAAATATTCTATTGCATTTTTCTGAATGGTTTGAACACATAACCCTTGAATATCCGTACTTTCCTCTTCATACAAGACTCTCCAACACCCGACGACTACTCGGGATGAGTCTTTTCCATTCTACTTTCATAAAAGCTTTGTTCGAATTTTGAATTACATCTTGAAAAATGTTGTTGTTCATCGACGTAAAAGCATTTTTGATGAATAAAAATTGTTAACAATGTTTTTGCACGTTTTTTGAGCCTTGATTTGCACCATAACGTAAATATGCCCTGCGTACGAAATTTGAAAGAAATATTTGTCGACTGCGAGCGTCGAGCCGATTCTTTATCAAACGATTGATGAAATTAAATGGACATTCTGGAATTTGTATATTGTAATTGTGTTGGGGAAAACGACGTCTGATGAGTAAATGTCAAATTCCCATTCCCAAACTTATCAGGAAAAAGAGATAGAAAAGATAAATTCTCAGGTATGTACCACAGAGTTTTTTGGATTTTGATATCAACTTACTCATTACCAGCAATAAATCAATACTTTTTTTATTTTTCTTAAGACAGTACATATACATATGTGTGTGTATATATATATAGATTCATTCATTTATTTATTTTTATATATATATAGATTTTTTCTTTCGTTCTTAAAATACTCTTCATCACTGCGACGTGTGAATTGATATAGAGTGTTGGTTAAAAAGTTGTCCTTTTCAGCCAACGATCTCGCGTAGAAGATCAAACTTACATAATCGTTACTTTTTCATTTGTATCGATCTCTACCGACTACCTCGTGCTCCCCCAACTTCAGTTGTTAGACCAAGATTTTCCTATCACTTAAATCAATGAGTGCATGTATACAATATAAGTTTGTGTAAAAAACATGGTCCGCAAATTACACTGTAAAATTCATCGTGATAGTTCTTTTATACGTATCGCTTTCATTGTGTTGAAAAATTCAATATCTCTGCAATGTTTTTTCAGTCGATGCATTTCAAACAAAAATTTCCCATACATTTATCTCCTACGTTTTTTATTTTATTTTTTTTTTATTTTTATTTCTAGTAAATTTTCGCTTTACACTAAAAACTATAGGAGGATATGAGTACTGTATTTTCATTCGTATGTCGGTAATTCTATCTTTTCTGAGTTCGGGTCTTGATTCGAAATTCCCAATCTCATTTCCATCCCCCAACCCCGAGGATTTGAAATTTCAAGAGAAGATTATTCGGAAATTGATGATGAGAAAAAACAGAGAATATAATAAATTCCAGTTACATTTCATCAACGGTTCAGTTTGTGTAGAAATTTTCCAAAAAACATAAATGGATAGTCGGTAATGAACACGTTACGAATGCAAAATGGAAAATTAACTAGTGAATTTATACACTATCAACACCTCGATATATCATCTAAGTAAATACTTTGGAAATAGATTTCGAATGAATGAATAAATAAATAAATATATATATACTCATTTATTTATTTATTTATTTATTATTCTATTATTTTGACTGCTTTTCCAACTCGTGCCTCATATAATAATTCATGTTTATTAATTTTCGTTTCCTTCAATATGAAGCGACCAGCGCTTCACTTGCCGATATTTCCATTGACACCCAAATGTATACTTTCGCTGATCACCGAAACGAGGTTCAACATATATATTGTAATGTAGAGCTCAATTAAAATATACGATATCTATGAATTTATAATACGAAAGCTCCAGTTAGTTTGCGATGTATATATGTATATATATAATATATAGACATATGTAACGTTTTTTTAATTTTCCGGGTTTTCTCTTTGTAGACCGCATACTGCGCACGTGAGTAAAATGATAACGCAGTAAAGCACTTTTATGATGCCAAAGAATAACCTGCCCACAACTTGAGAGAGAGAGTTGATCTATCAAAGTTTGTTCGCACCTCAAAATGAAATGCGATTTAAAACGAATTGGAAAATCAAGTTTAAACTTGAAAGGAACATTCAGCAGCGGACGTTTTGTCTTTGAGTTTTTAATAATTGTTGGTGTGCGGCGCGCAGTCATATGCACACATATGAAAGTAGCACCGTTCGGATCCCTACATATACTTTTACAATAGGACTTGCTGGTGCCCGGCCCGCCCGCTTACATATTTCCTCCGCATATATCGAGTATTATTTGCTTTTCGCTTCTTTAAAATCAAAACATTATAGTCTTTCTTTACTCTTACTCATTGGAAAAAAAAGTTGCAGAATGTGCATATATATAAAACAACAAATTTGTTTTCATAGGATCCCCCGCGACTCTATATGTATATATGTATATATATATATATCTTCTTTGGCACTTTTACGGACTATCGTTTCGAATGGCTACACTACATTGTATGAAAATCATATTGAACTCGATGGAAAAATACACGATATCTGCTAATGATGATTTGAATTTGTGTATACGCGGGGATCGGGTTGCACATATACTAATATATGTATCTCTGTGTGTGTGTGTGTGTGTGTGTGTGTGTGTGTGTGTGTGTGTGTGTGTGTGTGTGTGTGTGTGTGTGTGTGTGTGTGTGTGTGTGTGTGTGTGTGTGTATAGAAGATCGCTGGTATACAAAAAGGTGTTTGTGCTGTAAGCAAATCAATGTTGATGTGTGAATTGTTAAGTATGAAGCTTGTAACGTTATTTGGGTTGGGCGCGTTGTTGCGCGCGCCTCACTACATATACATCATATATGTCGCCTACCAAGAGATTTCCTTCGACACAAATTCCGTTTTAGCATACGGTTTAATTCTCTGTTGATAAGGTGTCGAGCTAGATTTGCTACAGATTATACATATAATACATATCTGATTACGTAACATTCACAATGAATATAATTGCCTCGGCTGTACACAAGCTGCAGAATCACGATAGATGTGTGTGATGTGTGGCGTTGTATTATGCCTGTTCTCCATAATATGCCATAATACAAGATTCGTATGATTGCCTTTGTTCATTCGTTCGTTCGTTCGTTCGTTTATTCGCCCTTGCGAGTGTTCTCCCGAAAATTCCCCGATCTTAAATTTTCATATAAGATTCATATTTGTGTTGTGGATGTAGATCAATTTTCTGCTCAACCCTCGTTAAATCCTTGTGAGAATTCACACAGAGACGAGGGAGTTTTAATTCGTTCAATTGGGCAATTTTGTGAAATTCAGCGAAAGCACTATTTCTTAATGCACGATAATCATTAGCTAATACAGTGAAACAAAAAATGATGAATTGTCAAAAGTTTGTATTCACTCATATATTATCCTGTTGCTACAGCTCAATGCGTGAATATCTCTCTTTCTGCGAAGCTAGCTAACATTGCGCGCACTAACAATTATTATATAGAGCCTGTCACTTTGCCAAAAAGCTAACATGGTGTGTGTGTGCGTGTGTGTGTGTGTGTGTGTGTGTGTGTGTGTGTGTGTGTGTGGGTGTGTATTTGTGAGAATGTACATATATATATACCACTTGGATATGTTATATCATATTTTTAATGTCCTTCTTACTCTCTTTCTCTTAATCTCTCTCTTGATGCTCGCACATAAAATATGAATACTCTGTTATGCATAAAAAGCTTGTTCAAGTTGAACCGCGCAGCAAGTAGACGTGATTATATTTTATGCCCAATAAGTACTGATGCAGCTAAGTTAGCCGCCGGTTAATCGCGCCTTAGCTGACAAGTGTGTATGTGTTAGTGTGTGTTGTGTGTGCGCAACAACTGATGCGTTTGTCATGGGTATATGAATAAAGTACGTTGAAAAGTTATCGTGTAATGCGATTGTGTTCGTTCGGCTGATGGTTAGTTGCGCGAGACGTGTATTGAATGTTGAGCGACATCTGTTTGGATATATATATTTAGTGTGAGCTAAACAGGGAGGCATGCTCAACGTCAAGTTGTACACTGTTATTGTTGCTGTTGTTGTTGTTTTGTTGCTGTTGGTGTTGTTGTTGCTATTGATGTTGTTGTTGTTGTTGTTGTTGTTGTTGTCGTTGTCGTGAAGGCTAGACATGATCGTTTTTGGGCTTTGGTGTGGCTGGTGTTGGCTCCTCGTGGAACAGTGGATTTTTCACCTCCATCTCGCCAGTCTGTGGGCAATCGGGGTTACATATACGTATAAGTATATATGTGCAATTATTTAGCTGAATTGACGATAAAGATGACTGACCGGTGCTAGACCAGGACACTCGTACACCGTGTAGTCGCCTTCCTCGTTCTCCTCTTCGCTCTCAGCGTCGGACACCGATCCAGGGTCGCGGTTGCTCGATGCTCTGCTCAAACAATAAATACAAATAAATATCATGCTATAGACGGCAGCGCATCGGCATGTGGCGAGTCGTACTTATACTTACTTTTCCATCGCTATTATCTGCTGCTTTTGGTGCTGGAAGTGGTACATTTGGGCGGATTGCGCGAGCCTCTGGTCTCCCGACGGCGAGATGTCCTTGTTCGGCCCAGTCACTCCATAAGCTGGGTACTCCACGTCCGCCGCCGCCTTCGCTTCTCGTTGGAATCTAACAAACGACAAACCCTCAGCTCATATATAAATATATATAATGATTGATCATTTCAATGAGTTACCCGCGGCACGGGCAAAGCAACATGCTCAAGTAGAAAAAGTCGAGTGTGGCAAGACGCCGAGCCGACAAAATCAGTTGCGCACCTTTCTGTACAATTATTGCGCGATTACACGTTCATTCGTATTCTCCGTCGAATTAAATATTTTCTCATTCGAAAAATCAAATACCGGCCATGTTATTCGACCATTTTTATCAAAATCTGTTGAATACACGGTGAGCACTACCTCAAGCTCAAGAGTTGCCTCTACGCAACTCTAATTCATTAGGATACTTTTCTTTAAACATCACCCGATTTATTCATTGACCCAATGCATACATTATGAAAACGACTTGAGGCTGATAAAAGCATAGGTTTATTGTTGAGGATCGATGGAGATGTGCGAGTATTGGAAAAATGTATGGAAGAGTGTGATCGCAAGTAGAGATTTGTGATAAAAAAGGATATGAATAAGGTAGGAGCAGAGTTGTGTATAAACATACGAGGTGGGTGGGCGTGAGCGCGATTACAATTACCTGCACCAGGTCAAGGTTGTTATGACGAGAGCGAAGACGAGGACGCCGCTGCCGAGGGCGACGAGCCCTGAAAAAAACAAACAGCCGGTGTGAGCCGAGTGGCGAATGGAATTGGGAGGGTGTGAGCATATAGTGATTTGAGAGTTACAGGTGAAGTAGGCGTCCAAGTCGCGCTTGCGATCGAGCTTGACGATGATGGGCTGTAGCTCGGCGCGCCTCTGCGGCTCCGGCAGCATGTTCACCTCGACCGGCTCGCTCCTCACCACCTCCACTTGTACGCTCTTGCCGATTGGCTTCTCCTCCCTCGGCTTCACCGCCGGCCGAGTCGTACTCTCCACCTCCTCCTCGTTCACCTCCTCGTTCACCTCCTCGTTCACCTCCTCTTCCACATCCTCATCCACCTCCTCCTCGTTCGATGGCTCGCGAACTGTAATCACCCAACAAATCCAATCAAATTTTATGTTTAACTCGAAAACGGCCGCGTCTCTCTTGTATATGTATTTGCAGTGCAATAAGCAGCCCGATTACAATAGTTCCAACTAAACTTGCAGCGCACCGAGAAAAAAATTTGGTAAACCCTACTATATTTTTACTATATTATATGAAGGTGACAACCATACGTGTATAGCAAATCCTACTGTACAAAAGTTAGTGGATTTACTATACCTATATATGATTATTTACTATATATTAGTAAAATATACTATACTATAATGAAATCTTACGAAAATATAGATACAGACACTATATTTTGTACAGTGATATCGTGCACTGATTTTTACTACCAATGGATAGTGAAATTCCCCATAATATAGTGAATTTCAGATAAAAATATAGTATGATTTACTATATTTTTCTTTCCTGTATGGTATAGTAGGATTCCCAAACCAAAATTCTCTCCGTACAGACACTGCAGTTGATTTATCCAAACATAATTTTTTGCATACGCAAACAAGAAAATGCCGCGGGGCGAATGTAACACAAATCGCACGTTAGCTGGTGAATGCGCGCGCCGGGGCATATATTTGCTGCATGTCTGGTACGTGAGCATATATAGTTACACCAGCAGCTGCAAGTTTCTGCAGCAGCGAAGATCGGATCCACGCGCGCGCGACCCGAATAAGTCAAGTGCCATCTCAACTGCAGCTATAGTCGCACACGTGATTTTTGTCTTATGCGCAGCCTATGCGTACACCGAACCCTGAACTACATGAAGCTTTTATTTGTCTCGGGACATGATATGATTCATTTTTTACCTCCGCGGTATATGTATACAAAAAGAGTAATGAGGCGATTTACAGTCAATTAATACGACGATCGCGATAGATTTTCATTCGCATTGTTTGGCTGGAGCTGTGTACGCGAGAGATACTAAGTATTATATCGACATGCAACGATTTATCTCGGACGAGGGAAAAATAAAGACGTATTTTCGAGGAACGCAAAATAATATGGTATGCGCGAGCCGTTGAAAATCAGCGATACAAATTATTTTTCCATCATAAAAGATTTATATTGAGCTCCGACTCCCAGCTTATTTTTTACCCCTCCGAGATACGTCCTTATTATTCCATCCCCGAGACACGTCTTTATTATTGTGAACTCCGGAATACGTCCTTCTGAGTAGGGCGTATCGATATGCGCGCGCGAGAAAGAGCGAAAAACAACAATATAGTCGGAAAGAATGTTGGAAAAAAACGAGACGCGACGGAGTCTCCCTATGAATACATCTGAGTATATCATAGACGTATGGATGGCAAAAACAAATCGAGTCAAAGACGATTAGATTGTTCGTGCGTTTTGTGTATACTTGGCTTATCGAATGGTTTTGGGGCGTTTGCATTTGTCCCGCGCGCGATCGCACGAAGCTCTGATGCATCATTGCAAGTAGGTTCGAGTGGGATGTATACAACGAAGAATAAAAACGACAATGCACTGTCTTTGCTGTAGGGTGTGGTAGCAAGTATTTCGGGTAGTAGGTTAACTGACCGGGTAATCGTTCGTCGTAGAAGCGGGGGTCGTTGGGCCGGTAGGCGAACGGCAGCGGCCTGCTTCGAGCGTCCTCCGGCTCGACCGGCGCGACCCTCTCGAACGAGAACGTGAACGCCGGCTTGCGTTGTTGCTGTTGTTGTTGGTGTTGCTGCTGACGGGTCCGCTCGAGCTCGGCGTACTGCGTCTCCGGGTAGTCGGGTAGGGGGTCCCTGTTTAGGTGGGACGCCAATAGTCGAGCCTGCAATACCCACACGTATTATCATATTACAAAAATAAAAAAACTGTATCAAGCTCTTTTATCTCAATGTGGCTTTATCTCGCACGTCCACCCACGCGTCACGTATCGACCAATTGAATGAAAAAAATATCCAATACTCTACTCAATTTTCACGTGAGCTGCAGCGTAACTTATTGAACAAATCGAGAACTGCAAGTGTATGGTCTGGAAAGACTTTTATTATATAGTTCCAGCCAAATCTACTTTGAATTTGTTTCCAGCCGCATGTCTGTCACACAGAACATATCGTTCGTCTAAGACGGCATGGCTTAAAAAAAAAGGCATATTTACCCAAACATATATAGTAATTACTTGAAGTGGGCAGCAATTGATATATTACACATGAGAAAAATGAGTGGGTTATACACATGCGTTTGACGCATTGTACTCTTAAACTTGTAATGATAACACCTGCGAGTCTTTGGATGGTGTTTTTGGGTATTGGTGTAGGTGGTGTTCGAGAGCTGTCACCGAGAGTATATACTATAAATCTAAAATAGTAAAAATCTAGTATTTAATAGTACAAATTGCACAACTGAGAAAAATAGTAGATATTTACTAAAAAAATAGTAAAATTTCACTAATATTTTAGTCGTTCAGTGAAAGTTTATTGTTTTCTCATTATAGTTCTACTATTTTTTTGGTAAAATTTTACTATTTATCTAGTAAATATCTACTACTTTTATCGGTTGTGCAATTTAGAGTGTATACCCTCGGCGACAGTATTTTAAATTTGGAATTTGACATAGATAAGTAGGCGAAGGAAGATTGCAAGTTACCCTGAGCTCGTCCTCGGGCGAGTAGTGGATGCGTCGCGGGTGGGCCGGCTCGAACTCGAGGTAGGGCAGCAGCCTCTGTCGGTCGAGCTCTCGCACGTACTCAAGCGGGTCGGCGCCTGGCCGCTGTAGCGCGTCAATCACGCTGGGCCGCTCGGGCAGGTCGTCAAGCAGCAGGCCCCGCTGCTTCTGCCGGGCCAGCTCGAGCAGGTGGTACGCGTGCCGCCGGGCCTCTACGGCCGCCACCACCCGGCTCAGCTCCTCCTCTGCGCACCAACACACACACCAACACATTATAGCAACCCTAAATCACCATTGCGTTTTTTTTCTTCTATCCCCGCAATCGCAAACGATCGGAAAATTGCGATACACGCAACAATTTTAATCTCGATACTCTTTTCCTCAACACCGCGCGCTCTATATTGATTTACGCTCACGCGCATTCAGTGATGGACAGTGATGAACGGGTGTTTAGTAAATATACAACATTTTCTCAATGTTTCTATTTCAAATATATGTAAAGCTTTTGTGAAAATACTATTTTTAAAACATATACTTCAAAGTCAAATGCAAATATGATGCAGTGTTGTTTTTAAATACGAAATCCCGTCGAGGTTGGGTATATTACTCTTCATGCGACAAAGCTTATCTGAAATCAAGGCTGATGATTTGTATTGATGCAGAATATACTTTTGAAAGGTATGTTTATATTTATATCGACATATTCAGTTGCAATCTTTTAGTTTTTCACAAATACCTCACCGTCCTTGCTTGAATCAGTCATTCCGAGGCTTTTCGAGCGCACCGTTCCAAATTCATATGGATCTTATTCAAAATAATCAAATGTCTATAATGCTAAATGAGTATTATTTTATTTTCCAATCATCCGATATTGTGGTGTTTTTTGGTCATGTACTTTATGATTGAATAAGGTATACTTGTGAACGATGACTGTTCCTGAATATATCAATGCTTCAGATAAGAAAACGTATTTCCATGGAAACTTGATTTGGATTCTGCTTTGGTCGAGCTATATAGTAGACATATAATCAAGTACGAAATACGAGATTTTACCGCATTCATATTATTCCCGAGAAAATACTGTTTTCTCCCAGGGGTGACATTTGAAAGGAACGTTATCTGGAAAAAAAAATTCCAGAGAGGAAAATTTCGGACAGGCTTGGAAGCCAGGATTTGCCAGGCAATTCTTTCGTCTCTCCCCAAGACATCGATTAATGACGGTAAAATTTTACCTCCCAATTGGGGCGCCACTCAAGCGTACAGAATCTACTGCTACATAGCTCGAGCTGGTCAATAAGGTCAAATTCGGAATAAGCTTTGACTGTATATCGGATAATAGAGAGATTTAAATGAAAAGTGCAAATGACATAGGGGTACGATAGTGCAAATGGAACGGTGCTGTCGTGTCGATCTGTCGACGATGTGGGATGTAAGCTGCGAGCGAATTAAAATATAACCGAATTAGTCAGGCGCGTCGGAGTGTACGTCGGATTGGGAAATGATGCGCGGGAGTGCGACAAAAATGCTCGAATCCCAAGTTCAAGCTCGACCGCATTGACTCGGGAGGGCGACAGCTGTTGCCTCATCAGTCTCGCCTCGTGAAATACACCCGACGTATGCCGGAGCAAGTTCTTCAAACTTTGTTCGGAACAAAGTTTGAATTACATTGCTACGCCGTATAATATTGCTTGGCGAATGAAATTTATTGAAAAAAACAGAAAAAGGTCGACTCGTTCCAGCGCGCCCACTGATGTGCTCGGGTTGCGTTTATCGTTTTGTGATTATCCGCATAAAGAACGTGGTCGGAAAACGTGATTGTCATTCGTTCGCTCGCATATGTATAACTGCGGAGTATCGCCGCGAACTCGTCGTCGTTGCCTGCAGTGTATTGCAATTCCACTCTTAGCGAAATTTCCCCTCGACTGCGTACCCGCGCGTAATCCGCCCGATAATATGCAGTATATTTTTCAAATTCCAACCGAACAAACTTGCACGCGAAAGTATCGCGACGAGTCGTTTTTCCCTTGGCTGGCCGCCTGGCAGGAAGGAAGGAAGGAAGAACCGAAGCCGCGGTCACGTCGGAGAGGAAAATATGTGTGTCGGTTTGGGTAATACATCGATAGCGTGACAACTTTCTGGATATTGTTAATTACAGGCGCGAGCGACCGAGCGAGCCATCGGAGAGAGGGGGGCTAGATAAATCGAGTGTGTGGCCCGTGGAGCTGGGGTCACTCGGGTAGCGAGGACAAATCCAAACAGCTTGTTCGGATACGCGTATATAGATGCGCGCGTGTATGCGAGGGAGTTGGTGCGCGCGTGTGCGTGTACACGAAAGCTGTTGACGTCACGGCAACACTTGCTCGCGTAGAGGCAGCGCGCGTGTGTGCACTGCCACACGGTGGTGGCGGCGCAATGTGCAAATAATCTTGGAAAATGTATATAGAAAAGCGGTGAATTGCGACGCGAATCAACGCGGGGGCGCGATAGTTTGTCGAAGACTCGGCGAAAAAGAGGGAGTGAGACGAGTGGAGCGAGTGTAAATAAGCGCGACGAGTGATTGACATAGGTATGGGCGACGGGGGGCTGACCTTGGCTCCGGTCGAGCTCGGCGACGGCTACGTTGAGCAGGGGCGCCAGGGCGAGGAGCGCCAGGAGGGCGAGGGGGGCCCCGAGGGCCTCGAGCCTGGGACTAGGCATGCACGGGCAGTTGGGGCCGCATCAACTCCTCCCGTCCGTCGGTCTGTCCGTGTGTCCGTGTGACACCTCCGCGCCGCGCCAACCAGCCAGCCGTACTGTGGCATGCGCGCACGAGTGCCCGCAGCGGTCGCGCGCGCATCCACCCACCCGTCCACCCACCGACGGTTCATTCAAGCAGCCGCCCCCCAATCAATACCACGCGCGCGCCAGCGCCACAAGCTCCCCAGCTCCACCTCTCCAGCTGTGCCAACTTCCTCTCTCTCTCTCTCGCTGGCATTGTCCATCAACCGGCCCCCGGAGCTTTCGATTTTGGTTTTTCCCATATCGCGGCCGAGCCCATCGCCCCTCCCAACTCCCCCGCAAACAACCCTATCGACGATATCGCGACGAGAGCGAGGAAAGCTGTATCGGTATGTTTTGCCGCGTTATAATCTGACCCGAGCCAATCTGCGTTTAGCGGCACGCGCGCGCGCTTGCGGTCCTTATCCGACCGACCGGGACAGGATGTGCTCTCGGACACCGAGTCTCGATAAAGCGACTAGTCGACAGTCTACCCGTAGTCGGCAACGGCCGCTGCGGACGGAGAGACCCACGGTGCACATGGCTGTCGGGAGAGAAGAAAATAAATGCAACTGGTGTATGACTGCGCAGTGGAAACAGCCGGGTATGGTCGGCCGCGCTCGACACTGCTCTGCCTATAGTCCAATATAAATCCACCGAGATGTATACCCTCGCTTATTTTTCATCCTCCTCTTGATTCGACACATCGTATTCAATGATGACAATGGCAAATGCGTCGCGCATTTCCTGTCAGCAATAACATACTCAACCCGTGAATTAATATGGTCTCATACTCGAAGTTAAAAGAAAACAAAATAGCCCGAGATTTGAATGGTTATCTTGCTCGGCAAGGTTCGGCAGATAGCGGCAATCGGCCCTCGCCGCGCGATCGTTGAAACAATACGATAATTGAACGTTCATCAAGTCAGTCGCGAGTGTGACATTATTCACACGCCACCATGAGTTTTGTAAGTACGTACTCTTTTGAGTCCTTACACTAAAAAATCACTGGAAGAAGGTGAAAGAAATTTCACTGGAATGCAGTGAAATTTTTACGAAACTAAAGTGAATTTTCACTTTAGTTACTGCAAATTTCATGTAAAAATGTTTGATGTCTGAACTCATGGAACTAAAGTGAAAATTCATTCTAGTTACATAAAAAATTGACTGCATAGACGAGGATTCGTGAATAAATGACTCAAGCGGGACGGGTAGGGTTGATAATTAAATAAAACATGTGTGAATTTCACTTTATCAAATTTATTTACAATGCCATGAAAAGTATTTTGTAATAATGAAAAAAAGAAGAGGTGGGAAAAGAAATGCATCGCAAACGAATAGAAAAACGAAGGGGTCGCGAGGAGAAATCTAGTCTGACAATCCAATTGGAAAATCGCCGGCTACTTAGCACGAACGCTATTACACTTCTATACTTATCACCTACTTGCTTGCTTCCTTGCTTGCTTACTTACTTACTTATGTAGGCTCAAACGAATGTATGTACACACTCTTTTTCTCTCGCTCATGTCTCGCACACATTTTTCCCCCTCTTTATATTCTACAGCCGCACATAAAAAACTAACAAAACTGGAAGGAGATTCGTTACACGCAGTGGCGCGCGCACTAACATGGAAAATAATCGTTGCATCGTCTTTCTCCCTCTTTTTGAAAGTTACATTAGCGAGTACATTGTAATAAATGCACAACTGGAAAGAAGCTACAACGAGCATCGAGTTTACAATGAAGAATACCATAGTGTAAGTAGATCATGTACAACAGTCTTAAATAAATTATTGCGATCGTCTATAATCTCTTTGTGTATGTTTACAAACAGTTGCGCGCGCGCGCTCGCTAAACTATAGTAAAGCCACTTTTCATTTTCGTTATCTTAACAATCTTTCTCTCTCTCTCTCTCTCTCTCTCTTTCTCTCTCGCTATACATGTACATTTATCGCTTATTATCTAAGAGACATTACCAACTCTCTGAATCTTGATTGAGTCGGAAGTCTCAAACTTTCTACCAGATACAATTGAATACACAGTCGGATAAGTTATACTGATTTTTGCTTTCGTAGTATTGTTATTATGTGCAAAATGTACATGTGGGTATATGTGTTTGTGTCAAACTGAATTAAATGCGTCTCAACGTTCCTCTTGTCATTTTAATTAAACCGAGCTCATTTGGTGTAAATATAATATGTAAAAATACGTTTATTGCTACAACGCGTACTATTCATTGATAATTTAAAAAGTCAGAGTGTTCGATCGAGATTTGTGTGACTGCGAGTAATTGACACTCAAATCAATCAAACGACTAGCTACAAATAAATAATGCGTGTTAATGTCGAGCTTAATCGACTCAATAACATTTTTCCTTCATAGTTAAAACTCCTACATATATGTACGTATTATATAAAACCGTGAATATTCATAAGCAAGAAAAAAAAGAGTTTTACAATCTCGACGGTCGTCTATCAAAACTAACATATTATTACTGTATGTAATTACTGTATTGGCACGCACATGTGTGTGTATAATCGTTATTGTAACCATAACATATATCACCATAATTACAAAGGTGCATCGTCAAAATTATACAATTATTCATATTTATATATATATATATATTCTCTTTTGATCTACTTGGACATGTCATATTTATACTTTGATATCCAACATATGTCACCTTGTCGTGAGATACACGAGAAAAAAGTATCGCTTCAGTATTCACAAAAGTTTATGTATATGTACTTGGCCACCTGTCCGGATCTCGCGACTTGTGATGAAACTTTGCGAGTTGCGGCAACAGTGAAATACGCCATGTCGACGACGCCGGGTTCTAGAAGTAGCGCAAAATAACATTGTTCAGCGGTTTTTCCAACAATTTTGCTGAAACTCAAATACCAGTGCGATTGCGCTTTGACTCGTGTTTGCGCAGCGTTATACTTTCAAGTTCAGATGTTATTGCGAAAATACTAATAATCTGGTGTGGTTTATATATATAATACCGGCATTGGGCAGGTGAAACTGCCATTTGATTTACCGCAGAGATATTCGGCTGATTATATTGGTTTGATGCGCTTACGGTATACATCTGTAGATACACAGCTGTGTGTTATAAATCTGTTGACATAAACATGTAAACGTCAACAGGTGTTATGGTATTCACGGTTGCGGCCGAATCAAAGTTTCATGATTATTGGTGAGCGCGAGCGAGCCGGACAGCCGTGGAAACTGCTGTATGCTATAAGTCAGTTTGTTCGAGCTCACGTTCAGCCTTACAGGCTAGAATCATAATCAACAGTCGCATATGAGCGATTACAGTAACCGTTTCAATCAAGACTAACACATTTTATACAAATCCAAGAGAAACCTATCGTCATGGCGCATGATCGAATTAGGAAAAATTATTTTTCTTACAATTTTACGTACAACAATATTAGGCTGTTGTTGTGTGCAATCATAAATATAATCGTCATTGTGGTCATATATCTATCTATCTACCTATCCGACTCGAGTCGAAAGCGTCGTTCAAAATGGCCATAAAATTATAATGCTTTTGCGTTGAACACGATCTGTTGAAAAATCTGTACTGGAATAAATCTTTCGCGCGATACATGCTATACGTATTCAATTGACGACACAGCATTAATTGAAAGTTGCCCGATAGCAGGAACAACCCGAATTGAATTGTCCCTCCAACGTGGCATTCGAACAAACTCATTCTGATGCAATACACATTACTATACACATACAATATACCTTAAAAAATAATCGCGCGCAAGCGACTTATTTGGATTTATTCCAACGGAATGCTTGCGTGAGTTAATTTGAGTAAAATTACATTTCATCAAAATATCAGATAGTTTCTGTCTGTCTCTGTGTGTGGGTGTGTGTGTGTGCGTGTGTGTGTATGTGATGGGGGAGGGAGTGTATTCTATACATATATAACTCTGTGCACATTGTAAACGTACACGTTTGTAAAATGCAAAGTTAGGCGACATAGTATAAGTAATTAGATTGGAAGGCCAACATTTTAGGCCCCTTGAAGAGAAGAGCGCACTATTGTGAAGAATACTGAATAACTTGTGTACATATCATGCTTTTGGGCTTCAACGCCTTCAACTCTGTTCGTATGACAGACATGGGCTTTCTGCAATGCAATACTCGTTTAAAAATACTCATATTATTCACATAACTGATTCTATCAGCCTTTCCACAATAACGCGTTTCTAGTTGATTCTAAATAATCAACCTAGCTTGCACAAGTGGCTTAATGCACAATTGATATCAAGACCAAGTCAAGATTTGAAATAATTTTTTTCTTATATATCTGATGGATATTCCACTTCACATTTAGAAATTCTAACACTATCAATGAAGTAATTTTTTTGTAGGTACTGATACCCATCAATAATGCCAGTACAATAAATATGAAGTGCCTTCGATAATCTAATTAATTGACCTGGATTGTATAATTCAAATATCAATTAGCCTTCCGATACATGCCCTAGATGGTATAATCGGATTCAACGGATTCAACAGTATAAAAAAAATATCAATTAGCCCTTGTAGTACTATTTATCTACAAGAGAAAATTATAGAATTCTGAACGCAAATCAACTATGGAAAAATATTATAGAATGTATCCACTTTTGCTTATTTCCATCTCGTAAGAGATTAAACCTCAATTTTTCGAACTAATTTATTGTTACGCTCTTTTTTGTTATGCTAATTGCAAGCAATTTCTCTATAATATTATACATTTAAACAATTTTCATAAACTGTTCAGCATGAATATTTTTACCCAATCGAATTATGTTTATCCAAACACGCATTATGTTAGCAGTAATTGACTTTGTTGTATAACAACAAATGGAGAAAATTAATCTACTGTTAGTTTACTAAGTAACGCACAAAGTTGCAGACTTCTGCCCATGTCTATCTCGTTATGCTGAATTTGATAATGTTTAACGCGTCAAACAGCCATTTGATCATTTAATACACGTGATCTTCAAGTATGCTTAGTAAGCAATAATTTATAATACCTAAAGTAACGCTTTCATCTCTTTCAATTTGTTTGTACTCGTTGAAAGATCGATTTGAGAATGCTAACTTTAATTGAGAGTTCAATACTTGCACAAAGATTTTTTTGTTCATTTTATGATTTTTATATGTACATTTATTCTTTGAATTTGAATATAAAAATAATGATTGTGAGCGTGTAATCACAAAGCTAATCTGGCATGAATATTTCCAAGACTTGGAGCAATAAATAATTTGTACTTTAATCATATTTGTATGTAGCTTTCTCTCAAATATCGAGTGACAGCGCGAGCCAATGGTATCATATTCAGGATGACTGGGCGTAATAAAATTTGATCAAACATGCGAAAGTTAGTGCTAAGAAAATTGTAATTTCTTAGCACTACCGTTGAATTACCAATAATGTGAGTGTGTTCGTATGTGTGTCTATATGTGGGTCGTCGCGTGTGCAACAATGAATATAAAACAATAATATCAAATGAATGAATGAATGGAGGTGAAGAAGATCGAAATGCAGTGTATAATATAATAATATTAGAACAGCGACGTAGTTTGGAGTCGGCTCGAGTACGTAGAGTTGAGTTGAGAGGCTGGTTAGTTGGATCTTGAAAAGAAAAAGCTTGAGATGAGTCTGTTGGTTTGCGGACGAGGTGGGTGGATTTTCGCGCTGACTCACCTGTCACTTGAGGTCGGCGGCGTCGGCGGCGTCGGTGGGGCTGTCGAGGGTGAAGGGCTTGAGGTTCTCGGTGGTGGGCGTCTGGTCGGGGTCGGGGTCTGGGTCGGAGTCGGGCTCGGGTATCCTGATCCTGATGGTGTTGGTGTCGGAGCTGGAGGAGTCGTGGGCCGGGTGCGGCAGGTGCTTGGCCGCGCCGGGCACGAAGATGCGCAGCACGTCGGGGCTGGAGTGGTGGAGCGGCGTGGGCACGCTGGCGGCGCCGCTGCTGGCGACGCTCGCGTTCGACTGGGTGTCGAGGCTGTTGTCGAGGGCCGCGCCGCTGCGCGTCGCCGAGCTGAACACCGACAGGTCCGCCGTCGACGTGACCGACGTCTCGGCGAGCGAGCGCCTCGAGCCGCCGAACGACGTCTTGCTTCCTGAAGCACCAATTCCACTCCACCTCGTCACTCCCATCACTCATTCACTGCTCGCATCATTCCTCCTCCTCATCCTACTCCTCTACCACATCTCAACTCACGCTCACCCGACATAATATCATATCAATCCTGATTCCACTAAAATTAGCCGCGAAACGCTGAAAATTTTTGCTGTTTTTCATCTTTTTCAAACTGTATCAAGGCAAAATCAAATAGCAAAGCTCGAACTCACGAGCGAATGTTTTGTTTCGTTTCAAAACCAAATTTTAAATGTTTTGTTTACCGACTTTCAATCTACGCGATAACGTTTCACGACTCTACTCATGTGGAATCAACATTGATTTGATATTAAAATCAATATTGATACAGGGATAATACTCAACATAGATACTTGTAACATTTTATTCTACGATGGTTGTGTGTTTGTGTTTGTGTGTGTGTGTGCGTGTGTGCGTGCGCGCGCTGATGCTCCTAATATGATGAACCAAAACAGACAAATTATTATTATTGTTATTATTATTCAAGTGCCGAGTCACAGGTGTGCGCAATAAGCTAGCAAATTAGTTATTGTAACACATTGACGCGCGAGCGCGCATGTACAACAGAATAATATTAGTGAAATGGCGCTACGAGTTGTGATGGCTATTTCTCATGGGCAACAAGTTATTTTTTATTCCAGTTGATTGTGCCGAATCATTAACCAAGTTTAATTCACATTGTGAGTTGTCGCATTTGTACATGCAAAAAAAAATAAAGCAGTATGATTTTTATTTTAGACTAAAGGTTTCTTGGTGAGTACAACAAATGTTAGTCACAATATTATAAATATCAAGGGCTTTTCATTATTCGTTTGGAAGAAAAATTCCAATCGATCGTAATTTGTCAAAAATATTCCCGTTCACTTTGGCGTTTTTTTTTCACGGTCCCTCATTATTTATAATAACGTTTATATATTTTATGAAAATAATTGCCAATACTTTCTTCCTGAATAGTTTATTGCATTACCCATATTATATATAGAGTACTTTATAAAAATATACAAATTAATTTCACAAAAACACACTTACTACATGATGACTCATTAAAGCAAAATGTTGGATATTTTCTTCTACATTAAATGAACGATATATATAAATATATAACTAAAGAGAAATACTAACAAAACAAACATTCCATCTCTTTCAACGTGTCACAACTATTCTTTTTATAGAAATCTGTTCTAATATCTACTCAATTCTACAAAGTTTCCAGATTTCTACGAGTTATACGTATAATTGAAATCAGGTGGTCTTCTCGTCCCATGTCGTACGTTCAAAAGGCACTAAATATCATTTGTACGTAAAAATAAATTTTCTCCGTTAATAATTAATTCTTGAGTATTAGTTACATTTAATTATGCACATTTGTATTATCTAGTACAAAAATTGAATTGAAGTTAAATTCGATTCTATAGAAATATAAGCACACGCATATCTTGAATGATTTGTGCCAATCCATATGAAATAAAATCATGTACGATCACATTCAATGGAAGGTGAACTTGAATTTCACACAAATACAAACAATTCAAAGTTTTAAATAGATAATTCTCGTATGAAACCGTCGTAAGGTGCGTCTTCTTGACAAGATGCAAATCGAAAAATATTACATATTTTCTTCCAGGAGCATTCGAGTAAAACGGACCATACTCAAAAAAGACTCACGGAATTACCTTAATAAATAACAATAAATGCAAAAAACAATCACATATAATTATCTAAAATCAAACAACCATATGTAGATGATCACATGGACATTTTCATTTCAAATGGAATAGGTTTAAGTGTGTGTGTGTGTGTGTGTGTGTGTGTGTGTGTGTGTGTGTGTGTGCGCGTGCTGCGCGTGAACGCGTTCATCTACGAAGCTTGGCCGTATATGTATTATATATAAAAATCTCAAACAAGCTAAACGAAAAAGACGATTCATGAGATTCTTAGAGCCGAGTATTATAGATGAGTATGACGTTAACGTTCGAGTCAATCCGACTATTACCATGAACTATGTCCTTGGTATTCATATTATCAGCGTTATTAGTGTTAACAGTGATGGTGGTGGTGGTATTGGTGAAGGTGGTTGTGGAGGTGGTAGTAGTAGTAGCAGTAGTAGTAGTAGTAGTAGTAGTAGTAGTAGTAGCAGTATTGATGGTAGATGTGCTAACAATGTCAGTAGTGTGTGTATCGCGTTGGTGGTCATTGTTGGCGAGGAGATTTGACTCACCACCGCAATTGTTGCCCATGGCCATTTCTGTGGGCGTCGCGCTGCTCTCGCGACTCTCTTCCTCAATTACTACGCTCTGCTGTCGCTGGACCAGGGACTCACGCATCATCTGCTGGGCCTCGCTGAACTCGTCTGCTCGCCTGCCCACCTGATCAACAAATATTGATTGGAGTCAGCTTGCTTCAGATAGGAATCGATGTACAATTTTTCAAGAGTGCTTAGTTAGAAGAGTAAAAAAACGTATAAATATACATAGAAAGAGAAAGGGAGAAAAAAAAGTAATCAAGTAAGGGTTAATAAGAAGGCCTTGGGACAACAGATTAATGTTGAAAAGGGGTTGATTGAATTCTTGGTCACCTTGCTTGTAAAAGTGGGCTCCTTGAAGGTTCCAATGGGCTGAGAGGGCAGCTCGTGCGGTAAAGGTGGACCCGGGTACTCGAGCTTGGCACGCTTCAGTTCTTCCATGTTACTCTGGACTGCATTAATGACAACATCATCGTCGTAGCCAAAGTCCTTTTCCAGCTTAATTTGCAGATAATTGCAGAACTCGTCGAGGCTGTCCATAGTCATCAGTTGGCGCTTGTGTAGCTTCATTACCGTATAGGCTATTGCTGGCAGCACTCGGTCGCCCTCAAGTAGAAATATATCCCAAATGCGTAGGCCGAGACTAACTGGTGTCTGTCAAAATTCAAATAGTTTACTCTCAAATTCGATAAATTATGTTTATTTCTCTCAAGTTGATCGTCATACTTGTCGGCTGATCTAACAGCTAACAAAAATTTGGACAATAAACATTGTTTGATACGTCAAGAAACTTACTCTTTCTTGGAATACTACGAAAAACCATTTCAACGCGTAAAGAATCGAGTCACAGCCGCACACGTCCAATTTTCGCTTCAATTTTGGAAGGAACTTATTCATTATTTTGTCATGGTGTTGCATATAGCGATTCAACTTTGGAAAACCATCTACATAAAAGCCTAAAATTCAATACAAGTATTTGTTTCAATAAAAGTCATATTATCAATTATCAACTGAAGATAGAAGTAATTTGAAACAGATGCAACACATACCGTGCATGCTGTACTTTTTATCAGTCAATAGAACAGATAGTCCCCAAAACGCCTCCTCTTCATCCATATATAACAAGAGCAATCCAGCCAATACAGACATGCCTTGGCAATATCCAACCTCCATATTATACATACTATAGGCTGCCAACACATAGAACATGGATCTTTGTTTAAGACTATACCTCTCCCTGGAACAATAAAAATTTCATGTATCAACAACAATTTTCCAAAAATTATCCTTTACAAACCACTTTATGTCCCTTACCTATAATTAACGTGATCTCTATATTGTCTAGCCACATCAGCATCGATCTGTCTAATTTCAGTAGACCATTGACGAGCAAGACTTAACATTTCTTCATATTTACCAGCGTGTTCATCTTTTAATTTTTTAATACCTAAAAGAAATATCCAAATTTGGCCTCTGTACCTATCAGGTATCCCCTTATAAACTCTGGACCTTAGTTTCTCCTTGGTCGACGGACTGTTCCATTTGGATATCATTTTCTGCCACTTTTTCACCCTTTCCATCTCAATTTGATGGGATTTAATTTCATTCTGGTCCCTTTTCTGTGGTAGACGTTTATCACTGCAATACAAAGAGTAACATTCTCATTTGAAGGATTATTAAAAAAAAAAGTATATGTATATAATCTAGATGACTAATCAAACGTGCAACGAATGCTCACTGTATGAATCCATATCTGTCTGTGGTGTGGTAAATCTCGTAGGCAGGATCCTCCCAAGGATCAATCTCTGCACCTTCCCTACCACGGTCATAGCAGCTGAATATTCTATCCCGTTCTGCAGCAGACCGTCTTAATAATTCGTCCTCGTTCATTCCACGCTAGAGTTGTTATTGTCGAGGCCTGTATGCATGCCGTTTTGTTACAAGTCAACTAGAGTATGTCTTTGATCAAACAGCACCATCTAAAGAAGAAAAGCAAAAAGAGAAAAGGACAAGTTGGATTAGTCAGCATGAGTTTTGAAATATCAAGATGATCTTGTAACAATATGAGTATTTGAATGAATCACTTTGAAGCATGGCTCTTTGTCAGTAGCACTGGCTGTGCATAGTGTATATAGTATAATTTAGCAATATCATAGGAAAACAATGTGAATAAGTCAATGATATTACGAATGACAAATTGAGCCATGACTTGATGTATATTGAAACTGGCCTGAATAGCTGAGCGTTTTAGAAAATGTGGATAACACAGCTGTATGTATAACACTTGCACACCTGAGACGACTGTGTGCCTATGATGCACATGCGTAAATGGGAAATTCCAATGACAATTGCGTATGCTGATCATGTTTGTCTGGCTAGGCATGGATACGAGCGGTTGTAATAGCTGAATGGAATTGAATCGAGTAGGGGCGATAGAGTATTGGGATTTAGGCCAGCTTATGTGCTATGTCAGGAAGAAGCATAGGATATGAGGAGATGAGTAGCCGAGCAGGGAATACAGTTTGAAATGAAGGAAGTGTATGGTGGGAATAGCTTGGGGGGAGGGGGGGATGAGTCAGATAATACAAGAACGAAGAGATGCACGAATGATAGTGGACAGGTGCAGGAGGGCGCAGTATGTACAGGCAAATGCTGGCTCAGCTGGAGGAGCATTCCGCAGGAGCATGTCCGAGCGATAAGCACACTGATCAGCGGCGCAGCGCAAGCTGCCAGTTGGGTATCGCGCGGCCTACATATACTCTCGCGCGCGGCTGAGTTGGCTGAGTTGGCTGTGTGTTGGCGCCGCTTTCACTGCTTTGCTGCTGCAGGGTATAATCGTGGCACGCGCGCGCGAGATACATAGTCAAGCGCGACAGTGGGTGTCGAGTAGGAGAGACAGAGAGAGGGAGAGAGAGGATATCATCTGGGTGTAGGCAGGTATAGGTATAGGTACTCACGACTCGAGTGTTGACAGGCTGGTGGGTGTGAGGAGCCGCGTCATGGCAGTAGCCGCAGCAGCACCACCACCATCGTCGCCACGACCAGCTGCAGGCGCATCCTGTGTTGCGCGCGCGCGCCCGCGCGGCTACTTGCTGGGATTCCGCGGGGCTTCTGGCCTGGGGGGCTGGTCGCAGAGACGGCTGGCAGGAGAAGCTGTACGGTGTGTCTCTCTATGTCTTCTCGAGAGAGTCACAGAGTGCGACCGAGCGCGAGGGAGCAGGTGGTGGTGATCCGGGCGGAAAGCGGCTCCATAATCCGCGTATCAGCTGGCTGGCGCTCCATGCGCAGCGGTATATAGCCGTTATTGCCGATACGTATGTGGCATGTGTGCTGCACAGAGTCGGGTCGCGCAGCAGCACACGCACTCGATGGGACACACTCTCCAGCCGCCGCCGCGCGGACTATACCGCTCGCACTGCCGCTCTCTCGGCTCTCTGCCGCGCTACTGTCGCGCTACTTGCCCCCGCGCGCCGCGCGCGACACAGGCTACATATATACATATATATACATACACGGAATAGACTGCTCGCTCACACGTCGCTGGAGCACGCGACCGACATCTCACATCAGCAGATATGCAGACTAAGCAGATTGCAGAGTGCTTTCACAGAGACTAGAGAGAGAGTCCTCTGACACAGTCACGCGCATGTATACCGGTGTCTCACGTATACGACACACACGCTGCTGCACATCGCACTCTGCAGTCCAAACTCGTGTGCGCGCATATAAAATACGAGATGTATATAGGACTAATTGTCAATCTTGGAATAATCTTGGTGGATATGGAAGGGTTCGAAGGCTGCGGGCTCGGGTGGTCGAGCAATCAGCAACGACGAGTCTCGTACGCGGCGGAGGAAGCGAAGATATGGGCGCACCTCGAAAGCTCATATGCCGTGGGGCCGAGGTCGGAATAAAGGGCCGTATAAGGGCGTGCGCGCATCCACCGATCACTTATATGTATCAACGACGATTAAATGTAGATTCTATTATGTTATAATTGAGTTGTATAGCTGGGACCAAACATTTTGCCTGCCCCCAAAAATGGATTATCCACGCAATTTAATTCCCTCTCCCCTTCCCTCGTCGCTATGAGCGCGTTTATTTCGTTCTTGTGTGTATATATGTGATGTCGCGGCCATCAGCCGCTCAATCGAAAGCTGCAAAAACTGTCAAAATATACTTATAAGTATATGTATCGACTAGTCGAAGCGCGCGGGCGCGCGCATGTCAGCTGCTGCGAGCTTGTGCGTTATCTAACTCTGAATCGTATACTATTGACATGATTTTCTTCTTTCAAATCACAGCAAAAACAAACGATCACAGTCAATGCCAGCCATTCACAATTCTTATTACACATGTGTAGCATGTATAAGGTGATAGATGTATCCAATGCGCCATCCCTAAACGTTTTTCCCAAATTTGACAATTTGGAATTTCAAAATTCACAAACCATCGTTACAACATACTATTAATCATCGTTATAACATACTATTTGCCTATTTTAACCCATTCAAAATGTCAATTAATCATAGTAATTGAAATATTGCACATGGGACTACATACGTGTTACCCAATGTGTCACTTTTTCATAATCAATTGTTATACAACTTCTATAAGCCTATATATACAGGGACGATCAAATCGTGATCGAAATGCACCCAAAATCCTGTTTACATTGATATTTATTCAAAACATTTTACATCTGATCGAAAAATACTTATCTAAATCATGACAACACGTCTATAAAAACACAACGTCTATCTTTTAAAAATTGATAAATTCTACTCAGTCATTCGATTAATTCGAAGGAGCCCGTGATTGGCGCGGGTCAACTAGTATCCGTGTCCGCCGCGGCTACTTCTTTTATAAGCGCCGCGACATGACGTGAAAATGCGCTCGTGGGGGCGCGAATCGGTTGGAAAGCGCCGTTGCACTTTGCGAGAATTACCCCCATGGAGTGATACAAGCGCGCGCGGGGCAGCTTTTTCCCTCGTTTCGCACGCACGTGATGCTTACAACTATAAGTATATGCGAAGCGCGCTCGCTTTGTTGTATACAGATTCATACTTGCGCGGCTTCGATGCTTCAGATGTATCAAGCACTCGTTATTACATAAATGATTAAGTTTTATGGTTCGTTGACCTACGTGTAGCATCTCGAGAAATTATAATAAGTTTGTTAATAGTAAGAGGCTTGTGGCGCCTTGGCCAAACGATTATTAATATAGAAAACACGTATGCTTATGTCGCGTGTAGGGACGCGGGGTGATCTGACTGGAATGTTTTGTCATGCACTAGCGAATACTAGTAGGAAACATCGCATTCGGATTCTAGTATATTCGATATCGCGTTCGATACTCGCGCACAAGTGCCCGCTCGCCGCTTAAAACTTCATATAGGCCGATAAGCAGATCTTCTATGGCCGTCTTCTAGTTAAACTATTGCGAAGCTGCAAAACTGCAATTCACACATCACACTACGCGTGCGCTTCCGTGAGAACGGCCGGCCGTCAAATCGGCGGGGCTTGTTCGTATTTATACAAACACACGCGCGCAACTCAGCTATAGCGGATGTGGAACAGTGCGTTTCGCAAATTTGCGATGCGCGCCTCTATTTGTATTCGTCATTTTTCGAAAATTTAGACTGGTCAAAGCTGGTAACTCAAACATGATTTTGAGTTCATTTCGATGCCAATTTGATGACCCCTGTAGGATTATGAAAACGCGCCGCATGGGCTGGACGTGTGGCTAATGTGGCCGATTTAAGTTGCTTTGGTTGATTTTGAAAAGGTTGAAATTTGCTAATGATGATTAAACGTTACTGTTACGTATTGAGATGCCGTAGGCGAAAATCTGATATTCCATGTTTTATCACAAACAGACTAGCGGAAAACCCTTAAGGGTGGCACATAGGCTACAGTTACCTTATTTCATTCAAATAATCTTAATAATGCATGAATGCCAAAATCGCAAATTACGGAATACTTCAGTTTCATTGTTACTGGAATAAAATTTATGATGTTAGAAGAAACTAAAAAGCAAATACGACTGTTAGTTATGCGTATACCGTTGAATCGCGTTTCGAATCGAATTGCCAAATGGAAAAGGCCGAGTGCGGGGAGACTGGAGGACCGGGAGTTTGGGCATGATATAAAAGAATCAAAAACTCGTTGACAAATGTCGAGCGGATATGCACACAAGTGTATATGGTAAATGGAAAAGTTTGAATTTGAGCGTGGCTGCAGTGCGTGGGAGGTGGGGCTGTTATTGATCGGCAGCCGGCTGTGTGCCGTGCGCGCGCGCAGCCCCCCAGGAGGAGGGCAGCAGCAGCAGCAGCAGCCGCGACTGATGTACTCGCAGGTCATCAGAGAGTGAGCCGCGAGTGCGAGGGCGAGTGCGATATGCACGTGATGCGTGTGGTGCATGTGGCGGAGGTGGTGCAGCGCGTGGCGTTGCTCGCGGTGCTGCATTTCGGGCTGGCCGAGCCGCTCGACAGCTGCGTCGACAGTTTCGTCGTGCACCGGGACAAGATAATCCGCACGAAGGACTCGAGGGAGATGGGCGCCAAGTACCTCACCGAGTTCGACGTCGACTCGAGGCTCGAGTGCATGAGGTGGTGCTGCGACACCCAGAACTGCGACGTATTCGTCTTCGAGGAGAAGGTCTGCTGCCCCCCATCCTATTCCCTCTATATAAGATATCCACGGCTCTCCCTGTGTGCCCCCGCCACCACCAACACACGACCTCGATACAAATTTGATCGGTCCGATCGCGCCAACGCTGCACTCACATGTATATCCTAATACATATATATATTTGGGATTCTAATTGCAACGTATTTTATACGCATGTAAACCATACAACGATTTACATGTCGCCTACTTTAGTAGTATTTCTTCCCTTTTTCCCTTGTTCAACAATACGAGATTCAACAACAGCTTTTGCTTGTATCTCGAGACGTTTGGATGACACTTCAGGCTGCAGCTGACACAATTTTTCACGTCCGCCACGAGCGCGCACACAAACACACAAAGGGTCAAGTTTTTCCTTGTTCCACTGAAAGTTACTTCTCATTTTTTTATGGCCACATCTATTATATTACCAAAATAATCAAAATAATCCGTCGGATTTTAACGTTCGCTTGAAATGGTTTATCCGCGTTCGACATACAGTGTTGACAAATCACACGTATTATATTGTACTTGGCCATACAAATACCTTAAGTTTGTGCAATTTTTACTGCAGGATTCATTGTCGCTATGTATCAGTATGTAATCGGGTGTAATATTTAGCCATATTAAAGTTACTGCGCAGCCAATGAGCCGTGCACCCCCTAACACCTTTCTCCCAAATTTTGCTATGATAAAATTGAAATTTTTAAATTCTGCGAACGGTGTCTCGAAAGTTAACTCAATACCTATCCGAAATCATCGCTATGATTATCATCTGACCATTTTGAACCATTCAAAATTTCAGTGAACCAACGTTACTGAAATCGGGAACATTGGGTACACGTGTACCCAATGTGCGGCACTTTTTCATAATATATTGTTACAGTCTGCACACATCTACAAGGATGATCAAATTATGATTAAAATTAACTTAAAATCATGTTTCTAAAAATGTTTATGATAACCTGTGACATCTAATCGAATACGTATCTAAATCATGACAACATGCTTAAAGAAACTTAAAGTTTATCTCTTAAATATTGAACTGTTTAGCTCAGTCTTTCGATTGATAATCATCTAAAGGGCCTCATTGGGTACACTTATATTTCGCGTGAAAAAATATGATTTTGAGTAGCATAGAAAAGATATTGAGAAAAAGTGTATACAACCAAAAGAAAGATGAGATGTTCTTCTATAAGATAGAGTATAGTCACATGCAAATAAATGAGAATGATTACACTTAAATTATTGTAATTGAGTTAGTAGAGTGAAATAAGAAAAAAAAACGAAAAAATCAGAAAGCGAAACTTCAAGCTGTTGTAAAAAAGTGTAGTGGTTTGAAAGATTAAACGATCGAGGAAGCAACTGAAAATTTTGTTTCAATACAGAGATCACCGGCAAAACGTAGACTGAAAAAAGCGGCACATTGGGTTCAGTCACCTTATATACCGGCGTTCATAATATCGGCAATACTTTTGGTTAATACTTTAGAGAAATCAAATGACGTTAGCTCACGAATGAATGCAAGTATATCACCTATTTGGGTAGATCAACTTATCCGAGAGAGTAGATCAGATACTATTTATCCAAAAGTTCCAGTGAAATTAGCGACCCAAACGGGATTTGTATGGTCTAGCTCAGCTGGTAATTGAGTCAATGAGAAAAATAAATGAATAACCCCGATTTAAGACAGCCGTATTAACCGCAGGCAACTTATTGAAAGCTGGAATACAGCTACCGACATGTAGATAAGTCAGCTCTTATTTCATCCCCTAATCAATCGCACATTAGCTGGTGGTGGCAGTAGTGCAATATCGAGCGCGTGAGAGTATTTTGAAACAGATAGATTCTTTATAGACAATAGATAGAAAGATCCTTATTTTGATTCCTTACCTACTGTAGGTGTCTTTTGTCAGATCTTACGTTATCACAATTAGTCGAGTATCAAAATATACTTTTCATCATCATCGTCCTATAATGAAGTATATTCATGCAATATCAAAAAGCTTCGTAGAAATAGACATTGGAAATCGAAGAACGGAATGGAAAAATAAGAGTGTTTACAGTTGAACGTCGAAGAATATAATAGTTGGAAAATAGGCCCGAGAGAAGAATCATAGAGAGGAAATCAAATTACCAGTAGAAATCGGAAATGATGGGAATGAGATGGTATTTGAAGGATGGAAGTTCTATATGTCTATCGATCGGTGAATAGCATAAGTAAAGGGAGTACGAGAACGAGAAATAAAAAACTTGGAAATTTTTCAAAAAGCGTAGAATAGACATATGCCCAGAAAACTCGCGGATTCGAAAAGTGAAAGAGTAAACAAATGAAAATCTGCAAGCTAAATCATTGTGAAATTGACGGTTCGAAATATCGGTAATAAAGTGAATTGAAGAAAATGAAAGAATTGAAAAAGCATAAATCGAAAGAGCCAGCTACTTGATACGTGTATGAATATGTTTCAATGTTGAATGGGGCAGAAAATAATAAGTCGATATGAAAGAAGCCCGATAAACATCGCAGAATGGGGGAAGATACTTTCTTGAAAGCTTACAGTGAAAAATCAGTGTATGAAGGTGGATGAATAATTGGCTGGATTGCAGTGAATTTTTCATGTAACAAAAGTGAATTTCCATTTTAGTTCCATGAGTTTGATAGACAAAATTTTTACATATGAAATTTGCAATAGATGTTTGGTATCAAAACTATAAGGATCTGAACTAAAAATTCATTGCAATCCAGTCAATTTTTCACTGTAAGTTTTTAAGAGAGTAAAAAGTTGTACATTTGTGGGCTTACAGAAACCAGGGAGCTGCTACCTGTTCCACTGCGGGCCACCGCACGACTTCAAATGCAAGTTCACGAGCCACGCGAACTACAGCAGCGCAGTACTGACGAAGTACGACATGCAGAACGCGGCGGCCCTCGAGGAGCAGATCCGTCGCAACCAGCAAGAGCACGAGCTCAAATCCCTAAGGTCCCCATCTCTATTTTCAGCCAATGCCAATATAAAGTCATCACCGCGCACTGATCGAGACTTCACATGTATATATATTGGGCGTTTCAGGCAGATGCAGGTCGGCTCAAAGGAGTACGACTACCCGACCAGTCCGCCGATCTCGACGGTCGGCGCGGCGGCCACTGCAGCTCCCCGCGCGACCAGCACTACCCCTGAGTCCGCCACCACCTCCACCACCACCACCACGGCCCAACCGACCCACATCAGACGTGAGTCGTGTCATGTTACATCCCCCGAACTGCAGCTTGAATACAAGTCGAGCTAACTAATACGCTTTCGAGTGCAGCGGTGTGCAGTCGGAACCAGTTCGAGTGCCGGTCCAACGAGGACTGCATAGCGATCTACAACGTGTGCGACGGGATAGCCCAGTGCCCGGACGGCTCCGACGAGGCGGTCGAGCTCGGCTGCCCCGTCGACCGGACGACTCCGCCACCCCAACTCAACCCGTCGCCCCAGGCGTTCGTGCCCGCCCAGCTGCTGCCCGACGTCATCAGGTACCAGCAGCAGATGATGCAGCAGCAGCAGCAGCAGCAGCAACTACAGCAGCAGCAGCAATTACAGCGCGGACAGGTGACACAGCCATATGTATATTGAATATTTCAGTCCTCTTACCCCGTTGTAAATCGATCAGATACATTCGGATTTTACATGCGGGATTGATTGCTTCGATGGAATATCGATTGAATTTAATGATACATTGCGGATTTGTTTTTTTCAATCGGCCGGATGCGCAGTACCCGATGGTCGGTTACGGGAGCGGCGAGGCGAGCAGAGGCTGGTCGGCGGGGGGCAGGGAGATGGGCAGGGAGCAGGAGGTGAAGTACGGCGGGTACGAGGTGGACGAGTCGGGCCAGCCGCTGGCCAACTACAACAAGCCGCCACCGGTCGCCGCAACGAATTACCAGTGGAACAATTACCAGCCGGGGGCTTACGAGGCGAACGTCGAGTCGGCGCAGGCCAAACAGCTCGACGTGATGCAGCACGCCCACAACATGCCTCCGCCAAATTACCAGCGTGAGTTGCCTTGTCGGTTTTGACAAAAAACCCCTAGTTCGAAAGTGTTTATTCTTACCGTTGACGTTGTTGTTTGGGCCGCGCAACAGCAGAGCAACTGCAGCCGTCGGGCCGGATATTCAAGCACAAGACTCCTGGGATCCGACTAGACGACCACATGCAGCAGCAGCCTGTTAAGTGAGTACAGAGATGCATCCAACGCCTATGTAGCTTTTCTATTGTTGTTCATGGTGAATTGTTTGTGTGCTTGCAGCGGGATGTATAACGGGCTGGATCCGAACCGGGGCTACGCCTACTACCCCCCGGCTGAGGCTGCACCCGAACCGAAGCTGATCCACCACCATCAACAGCAGCCGCAGCAGCAGCAACAGCAACACCAGCAACACCAGCAACAGCAACAGCAACAGCAACAGCAACAACAACAAGCTCCGAACACGGGGAGCGTCGATCGGCTCACCTCTCCGCCGCCCTGCGATCTCTCTGTAATCCATAACGCTTCGTATATGGGGCATATTCCGAGGGCTTCGTGCAGCGATCGCTCGCTGACTCACTCCAAATTTTCTTAGGCTTCGTATTTCAAGCCTAAATTTTTTCCTAATTTTTGCCTCATTTCAACTTATGAAATTAAGATTTTTGTAGCAAAAGAATCATCGTTTCATTTTTGCGGAATCAGGGATTCAGCATCTCAGGATGGGCCGAACCCAACTTTCGTTTTATTCTCTAACTTGAAAATTACAAATAATGTACGAAAACGAGTCTAAACAATTTTTCAAATTATTTGACAGAAAAAGTTTTCTGGATAATTTAAGTGGTTAAAAATTGTAATGATTTTTTTACGTTTTACACTGAGCCTATGGGAAAAAGTCTTTATTTTGACTAGACATGTTTTATTTGTATCAATTCGTGAATTGACTCGTGAATATGCCGCATATATTATTCGCCACTATAGCGAGGTGAATAATCAAACTGATCATAGCAATTGACGTTTCAGGTAGTAGGGGAAAAGCAGCATGAGAGCAAAGGAGGCGCGCAGGAGCGCAAGGAGCCGGAGGATAAAACGCCCAAGCCGAAGAAGCCGAGCAGTCACGAGCAGCACAGCAGCAGAGCGAAGGCCGGGGAAAAAAGTAAGTATGAGGGTGTAGTCTGTTTTTACGCCCTCCATTGCACAAAATTCTTGTTTGTTACGATTTTTTGGGGACAAACCAGTATATGTAGTTTGATGCTCCATAAATTTATTCTCTCTAAATTCCTCATAGCGAAACGTCATTGTACTACAGTGAATATTCACTGTAAGTTCCAGTCAAATATCTCTCGTTGTATTACAGTGAAATCGATAATTTTATATTTGTAGTTTAAGATTAAGATAAGTAAAGTGAAAAACGTTTCATTAAAGCTCACAGTGAGATTTTCGCACAGTGATTCTTCAGAGTATACAGTTTTCCATTTATTGAACTCCATATTCCGGATTGGCCCTGAAAAATCGTAACGAACAGAAATTTCATAAGAGGATTGTTCGTTGTGGCGGTCGGGGGCATTGAACACGGGGTGTCTCTATTGCGTGCGCGCAGGTGGAGTCGCGGAGGGAGTGAGCGGCGGCGGCAGCATCAGAGGGATGCCGGACGCGGTGGTGCAGCAGCAGTCGAGCAGCAGCCTGGCGATGGTGCAGGAGCAGATGCGGCGGCGCCAGCCGCCCGAGGGCAGCGAGCTGGAGATGTCGAGGCCGAGGGGCGCGGTGATCTCGCTGGCCCTCGGGCTCAGTGTCACCGCCATCATGGCAGTGCTGATCGCGTGCAGGATGCGCGTCGTGAAGAGGCGCGCCCGGGCCAGGGGCCTCGACTCCTACGCCCACGACGCCGACTACCTCGTCAACGGCATGTACCTCTGAGCCCCGCGCCCCCACCAACGCGTTCCAGTCGACTTCGAGGGTTCAAAGAGCGATGCTCGTATCGCAGATCGCGTGTACTGCAGCGCGCGCTCGACCACTAAGCCTTGGTCGGTGCTGCAGTCGTCTATTCGAGTGACACTGTCTTGGCGCGCGCGGCGCAACGGGCAAACGACAAATATTTCTACTCGGTAGCAACAACAACAACGACAAAATAACATTTTTGGTTATTTGATATCAATACACCGATGTGTAATATCAGTTCACAACTCCCGGCAGCACTGACCTTTTCCATCCCTAATCATCACACATGAAGCACTCGCGCCCGCGCGCATTCAATTCATCCGATGATTTTAGGCAAGCAGCACCCTCGCATCAACTTATTATACATAATTATATTGTACGCAAATCAATACGTATTTGTACGCGACTCCGAATATTCATATGATTCAGTATTTGTATTGACATACAAGTTTCCCGTCACACGATGCTACGAAAAAAAAACATATATCGTCGCTTGGGAGGAAGAACGTTCCATTTCAGAAACTTGCTATAAAAAGTTCCATTTCAGAAACTTTCTATAAACAGTGCCGTTTCAGATTGACAAGTATAGAAAGTGCCATTTCAGAAAAATTCTATAAAAAGTGCCATTTCGGAAAATTTCTATAAAACGTGCCATTTCAGGAGAAATTTTCTCCCTCGGAGTTTTTTCCGACTTTGGGGATGATGTCGTATGCATGTATCTGTATGTACATGTGTGTATGTGTGTGTGTACACGTCTGAAAATGACAACTTCATCCCACGTCGAGACGTGATACTCTGAAAGTGAACTATTTACATTACACATTTTCTTCATCGATGGATTTGGATGAAAATTGGTATTTTTACGTTTTTGAGGTCGCTGATTACGAATCCGACCTCAGATTTAAAAAATTCGAATTAGAGCCTCTAAGATCACCTAAAAAAAATTTGAAAAGGTACTGGATTTTGATGAAAGTTGGTATGCATGGGTTTTTGAGTTTGCTGATCACGAATCCGGCCTCAAATTTTGGAAATTCAAATTAGAGCCTCTAAGATCACCTGATAAAAACTTGGAAAAGAATGGAATTTTGTTGAAAATTAGTACACTGAAAATAAAATTTCCCTGTCAGGACTCAATGGAATGATCACTACGATGTTGGGTCATCAGAGGGATACTGTAGCGTTCCTACAGCCCAATTCGATTTCGTTGTCATGACCAAACAGTCAATTTGTTATGACAGGTAACCAAATATCCTTGTAGCACCGCAATAAAATATCGTGCGCACAGGTGATTTTAAAAATAGTATTTTTTGAGTGGTTCAAACGTGAATATGATCTGATGGCTGATTTCTGGGTGACGGAGAAGTTAAAGTCTTGGGGACTGGATAAGTATCAACCTACGTTTCAGGGTTAAGTATAAAAATTATACTAATATATATATATATATATATATATATATATATATATATATATATATATATATATATATATATATATATATATATATATATATATATTAGTAAAATAAACACTGGGAGGGTACAATGTGTACAACACTTTCTGCTTCGAAAGTTAATGTGTGCGAAAGTATAGCCGAAAAAAATCAATTAAAGTTGGCATCAATATTCTATTGCAATTCAGGTTTTTTTCCCATAGAAATTGGACCTTCAATAGTAAGAAATTTTAAAGATTTGCCAATTCAGTTTGATTCTTGCATGAATCCTCAAGTAGGATGTTTAATATTCAGTGTCAAAATAGTGAATTGGATGAAGAGCAATGGAACATTATATAAACCATCTATGGTATTTTGCGTTGGAGAACAAGAGGGATTCCCTATATTTGGGTAAATAAAATATATCTTCTTGTGGAATAATAGGCCAATGTTTATATACAGTCGGCTAACAAGTGTTTTTCGAGAACATTTTTATGCGTACGAAGTTTTGAGTTCCTCACATTTGCACAATGTCATTGCTTACGATAAACTTGTTACGCCTAGACCTATGAGCTTGATAGAATCTCAAGATAAGCAATTTATCATTTTGCGATTTCACTTATGAATTATTTCTACTACAATATTACTCACTCACTCATGCTTAATCATTATATGATTCCATTTATATAGTTCACTCGGTGAAAGAACCGACTGTAACCGGTTAACAGCTCTACCGTATAGTCCTGACACCGATACGAAAAAACAAATGATGGTCGTATGGGTCTCAGACCGATACTAACACGCATCGTCTGACAACGATATGCGTTGGGCTGTGACAGGGCAACATAGAGCTATGATGAGGAAATGTTATTCTCAGTGTATACATGGGATTTCGAGGTCACTGATTACGAATCTGACATCAAATTTAAAAAAATTCAAATTAGAGCCTCTAAGATCACCTGACAAAAATTTGGAAATAAATGGAATTTTATTGAAAATTAGTATACATGGGATTTTGAGGTCGCTGATTACGAATCCGGCCTTAGATTTTGAAAATTAAAATCAGAGCCTCTAAAATCACCTGACAAAAATTTGGAAAGATAGTGGATTTTGATGAAAATTAGTATACGTGGGTTTTTGAGGTCACTGATTACGAATCTGACCTCAGATTTTGAAAATTCAAATTAGATCGAGCCTCTAAGATCACCTGACAAAAATTTGAAAAAAATGGAACTTTGTTGTAAATTAGTATATTATGGGTTTTTGAGGTCGCTGATTACGAATCCGGCCTCAGATTTCTAAGACCCAATATAGACCATTCGAGAAAATACCCTGAGTCTTGATGAAAATTATTATATGAGGGTTTTTTGGGAGTCAATCAATGGTTAAAACAGTATAATACAGTAGAATTCGTATGTTTTTCTGGCTTTGTCATATGGTGTTCAGATGCTCATTCGCATCTTATGGAAACGGTATAATCCAATTTTTGAATATTTATAATAAATTCTCGTCATTTCAAACTGCAACAGGTGGTTGTTAAACTTAAAGTTGTAAAACGTTGTGAAAATTATTATTCACTATAGTCAAAATCATTCACTCACTATCGCTCGCTCGTGTCTTTCTTTTGCTCTATTATAAATATGGATGAACATTGGAATTTTTAATTGTATTATCGGTAAATAATTTAAATAAAAACCAAAATTTTCTATCTCCCCACCATTTTTGTTCACAGAGAATACGCCCACGCATGAATATTATCAAATTTGTCGATTCGAATGTAGGATGCGCCCCGGCTTCTCTATCGATCAGCTCAAACATATTTTCAAAAAATCAACCCTTCGTACGTTTTTAAAAGGGGGTCCCACCCGGACATTGGTAAACAATTTCCTAAATTCTCCATACGCCCACCATAACTTGAATTTTTCAAAATTTTTTTCTTATGGAAATGTAGTCCTCGATCCCACCTTCCGATCTGCATTACCAAAGATACCTCGAAACTGTATAATTTTGGTCTACCATGAATAAGAAAATTGACGAAAATGTTTAATTGTCACCACACCATTTTATTCCACATAGAATACGCCCACGCATCAATGTTTTCAAATTTTCCAACATCAATTATGAAAGCGTTCAAGCTCCTCTAACGATATGCTCGAACAAAATTTAGAAAAATCAACCCTTTGTACGTTTTAAAAGAGATAATACGGGAACATTGGTTAAAAATTTTTTAAAATTATCCATACGCCTACCACAACTCAGATTTTTCAAATTTTTTTTTCTCAGAAAATGTAGTCCTCGACCCCACCTTTCAATCCGTCATACTAAATCTACCACTAAATTGTCATATCATTGTTTCCGAGAGCAAGAAAGGTGGACTAGAAAAATGTACGGATCCATCTTATTATTATGTAGTTGTAGATGATGCGAATCAGCTTCTGAACACCATATAACAATACGAATCTTTAAAATTTGAGGCCGGATTCGTAATCAGTGACATAAAAAAAAATCCATAGATACCGATATTTATTAAAATCCAGTATTTTTTCAAATTTTCGGAAGGCAATCTTGGAAGCGAAATTTGAATTTTAAAAATCTGAGGCCGGATTTGTAATCAGCGACCTCAAAATCCCATGGATACTAATTTTTATTAATAATCCAATATCTTTTCGAAATTTTGTCAGGTGATCTTAGAGGCTCTTATTTTAATTTTTAAAATTTGATGTCGGATTCGTAATCAGCGACATCGAAATACCATGTATACTAATTTTCAACAAAATTCCATTTTTTCCCAAATTTTTGTCAGGTGATCTTAGAGGCTCTAATTCGAATTTCCAAAATTTGAGGCCGGATTCGTGATCAGCAAGCTCAAAAACCCATGCCTACCAATTTTCATCAAAATCCAGTACCTTTTCAAATATTTTTTAGGTGATCTTAGAGGCTCTAATTCGAATTTTTTAAATCTGAGGTCGGATTCGTAATCAGTGACCTCAAAAACGTACAGATACCGATTTTCATCCAAATCCATCAATGAAAAAAATATGTAATGTAAATAGTTCACTTTCAGAGTATCACGTCTCGACGTGGGATCAAGTTGTCATTTTCAGACGTGCACACACACACATACACACATGTACATACAGATACATGCATACGACATCATCCCCAAAGTCGGAAAAACTCCGAGGGAAAAAATTTCTCCTGAAATGGCACGTTTTATAGAAATTTTCCGAAATGGCACTTTTTATAGAATTTTTCTGAAATGGCACTTTCTATACTTGTCAATCTGAAACGGCACTGTTTATAGAAAGTTTCTGAAATGGAACTTTTTATAGCAAGTTTCTGAAATGGAACGTTCTTCCTCCCAAGCGACGATATACGCTCCAAACCAATTTTCAATGAAATTCGTGAAGAATCTTTCAAATTTACTATTGTATCGCAATCGTGATTGAAATTTTATTCACTATCTATTATGTGATATGCCATTTCGATTGGCCGTGGATGATTACTTCGTTCTTATCATTTATCAAACTTCTTATTCAACGGACGCGTTGTATACAATATACATCGTTCGAGTCTCACTTCATATACATCGCGCTCTCCAAGTGCGAGAGAAGAAAGAATTTTTACGAAAATATGCGAATGTTGGAAAATATATAAATATATATATTTACACATTTTACTCATACCAGCTGAGGGCTCACATATGCTCCGCCGACTGGCGACTGAAACTTTTTAATGCCCAAACAGCTGATACACTTGCCGTCGTTCGCTGCAGCTAACGTCATTTGATTTGTTTGCGATACCAATCGACCAATCATTGCTCATTTTATAGACATGCTAAATGGAATGCATATCTCTCACGTTAACTGACCAATGCCTGCGCAAGTCTTGGCTGATATTTTGCGAAAAGTTTCAGCTATACATATGGGTCGTTCTCATGAAAACGGTATATTTATGTTGGCGAAAATGAAAATGTCAAATTCATCATTTTGGAATTGGTTTTGCTCCAACTATTATATTTTTTGATACCAGCAAAAACTAAAACCACTTGTGGCCCATCGTAATCTTTATAATTTTTGTTTTATTCATTTCCATTTTTTTTTATTTTTAACTATCACTGTAACGACGCGTTTTATAGATATAACACGAGATTAAGTTCCAAATACATTTTTTTTTGTAAATCTGACAAATCCATTATCGGATAGAGCAGAAAAAAAATACGTAAGTTTGGTTCACATTATTTGTTTTTGTCAGTGCCGTCAGAGCCGAGTTACTGACGTTTAAAGACAAGGAAATTGCGATTTCCTGTATGATTTTATACTGAACAAACATAATCTTTGAAAGATAACAACTCGGTTAAAAAGACAGTTGCAAAACAAATGACAAGAACGAAGTTTCTGTATTTTTGTTCGTTCTCCCTTATGATTCCATCAGATTTACCAAAAAAATCATTTCACTACTGCGAAACATAAGCGTCGACCAACGAATATGAATATGTGTATGATACAAAATAGCGTTAGCCGAAGACGAATCAAGCAAAATCATCGGTTGTGGGCTATAGAGGCAAAACTATTTAACTTCACATCTGATAAATCTGGTTCATGATAAATCAGCATCTTTAAGCAACGACTGAATGCATTTGTAAAAATTCACGAATTGTGCTGATTCGATTGCAAGGCCCAGACGACCCAAACTCGTCATTACCATTCGATTATTGTTGCTGCGAAATTGGTGAGAGAAGTGATGGGTGAGCGGACGGTCTAAACATCCACCTCAACCTTGTTGTTGTATACTTTTGAGAAAAATCGGTAAAATAGGCAAAATCCCAAATAAAAAAGTTTGGTAAGTTTTCATTGTCTAGCCTTCAAGAACATAACTAATTTGAAGTAGCTGTATAGCCATTCGGGATGGCAAACAGTTCTTTTCAATGCTCGAAATATCGAGGGCATGGAAAATGGGCCGGTTTAATGAGAATGACCTCTGTATATATGTCGGCGAGCGCGAACCAAATAACCAGTGACTACCCACGTGGTTGCTGGTTAGACTTGAACAATTCAATGGTGTAGAATATCTATGAAAATTTCTTTTTACTATGTACATACATATATAATGAGAATGTTAATAAATATGTTGTTTGTAAAACAAGCAAATGTGTTGGAGTCATCTTCTGTATCATCTTGAAAGAAATCTTATTCCTATATATAGCCACGATACGTATTTCTTATACCATAGGAAACATATTGCAACAATGATTACAATAAATATTTCGCCAATTGTACACTAAATACATTGCCGATACACATATGTGACTCATTAATAAAATATTTACATCTCTAGTCATCCAATGTATGTACACGCGAATTGTTGGAAAAATTTCAATATTATTTATTTTTAATAATTAGTTGATTAACATAGTTGATCGGAATGATGAGTATTAATTATTATTATTTATTATATGTGTATTAATTGATTGAAAGAATGATATAGCTGTTTTTACACACATTCTCGCGCACTATCGGCGTTCGAGATGAACAAAATTATACAATAGAGAATTGGATTGTCCCCACATGTGCATATCGTATTTGTGACGCGTTGGTGAACAGTTCACTAGCCCCAAATAATTTTGTTTATTGACATATAGACTGAAAGAAAAATAGAAACGTATTAAGCTTGAAGAATTCACTTATGCTCGAACGAAAGATCGTCAATTGGTTTCGACTCTAATCACTCAATTGATCGCTCGTACATACATGTACGCTTGCTGCAAATATTTATTTTGCCGTGCGTCGTTACAGGAAATCATCAACTTTCGATACTTTTCGCGCTCGAATACTAAGGTGCAATCACGAGCTGATGGCGAACACGAGCAGCTGTCTCAAGTTCTGTCAGAGCCGAAAATGAGTGATTTTTCGACAAAAGTACTAGGGCAAACCGACTGTTTAAATAGTGCAAACGTGTACTTGAAATACACGTTTTTTGTTTCAAGTATAAGTATTGTTTGACTATATAGACAAAGGATATATGATAATCATGAAGTTAATATGATATACGCCCGAAACAAAAATGAGAGCTGCGTGCGCTGACCGTTTGGACCGTTTGGACATTTCGAGGCTTCGGGCGAATTCGCAATTCGCCTAATATATATATGTATATAGGTTAAAGGTCGCGGAAGCGACTAGCCAGCCAGTAGCCATGAGTAGCCAGCAGCCGAAGCTGCAGTGAGAGCACTGCCCTGTCAGCCATTCAGCGTTTGACTCAGACGTGCACACGCGCGCGCCGGTGACCGGTGGAAAACGGTGGAAAACGGCGTCTCTGTCGTCCTCGCTGACTCAGCTGCATTATATATATACACACACCCATTATCCATATTTATTTTAGATCGAGTACCTAGACTTATCTATTACCTCACACTACCTCCAACACACGCACATAGGTACACACGTCAGATATTCATCAAGAAATCGCTCCAACACTAAATCAAGTGAGTATACAAGTACTCTTCCCCCAACAGCGTCTTTCAAACCTATAGTCCAAGAATAACCGTTACAAACTCCGCGCCGCTTACTCGGCCCCTTAAAATGTGCGACGTCAACATCATGCAAATCTTCGTGCACGTTTTCCAATACGAAAATTCAATCCCCATATTGATTTTTTAATATAACTTCAAAATCTTTATTCAATTTCCGATTTCACTCTAAACCCCCCCTATTACTGTTGTTACTGCATCTTCAATCGTACAAGATATTTCAACTAACTGAGCAGACAAATGAATGTATCATGAATCAACATTTGTTTCATCTTTAGTCATTCATATTTTACGTATTTCAAAATACAAATCACTTGGTACATTGATGTGAAGGCATTCAAAGACTCTAGCACGAATTATGTAAAATATTTTCTTATATAGATCCTGAACTATAACCCGTATTCGGATTTTTTTTCAGCCAAAATGTCGAGCACATCACAAAAACATAAGAATTTTGTGGCGGAGCCTATGGGAGAGAAGCCTGTAACTGATCTTGCAGGTGTAGGTGAAGTACTAGGGAAGAGATTAGAAGCAGCAGGCTTTGATAAGGTTATTATGACACATTTTTATCTTGTATTCTGAAATTTTCATTAATTCTTGATAATATATGAGAAGAGCGAGAGAAGATTCTCCTTATGTATCGTGAGAAAATATTGTTTTTAACTTATCTGGAATTTATAAGTAACGTTTACAAAAAACAATCTTATCTTATTTCTTCACCATTGATATTATAATATTTTTCCAGGCATATGTAGTACTTGGACAATTTTTAGTTCTGAAGAAAGACAAGGAATTATTTCAAGAGTGGATGAAGGACACATGTCAAGCAAACACAAAACAGTCAACCGACTGCTATCAATGTTTAGCCGATTGGTGTGATGAATTTTTATAACTTACTCGAAAAATTCTTCAAATTTAATTGCCATTTTCTGATTGTAATGTAATTAATTTATATTTTTTTAATATCACAAGACCAAGGGTAAGAATGGTCAACTATATGTAATTGCCAAAAGACTTTTATATTGATTCTACAAACTGTATTTTATTTTGTGACAATGATAGATTTCATTTGAAGTACTTTTTATTTGAAGATGATAAGAAGTTAAATGTAGGGTGTATTCCTTTTTATTCTACAAAACTATGTACATACAGAATGACTAAGAGAAAATAATAAAATTAAGTAAGATTACAGAACATTATCTTTCATCTTCAAACCTTCTAAATTCTTAACTCAGAGAAATTCATACATTCAACATTCTAATAGTTACAAGAGACTGAAAATGAGAGTTGTCAATTTTCTCATCTGTAGCAGTAATATTAAAAACTATGATTTAGTCAACAAGATCATTTAATTAATAAAATTAGATGTTTATGTCACATTTACAAAACATTTATACATGTTGTAACATTAGATGATGAATTAACATTTGTCCATCCAGACAATTATTTCGATCTTAAGATTCGTATGATACTTCAAATTACAAATTAATTTTGTAATTCGTGCATGATGAAGAGTTTATAATATATTTGCAAATCGAAATACAATTTTCATATTTATACCTGTGAGAAAAAACAAAACCACAGTCGACTCCTGAATAATTTAGAACAACGTGAGAGTTGGACCTTATCCATATCATTGTATAGTGTTCGAACTTCCAACCTCTTTAAAAAAGGTTTTCTCCGAATCCTAATGCTTATGCAGGGTCGTTACCTAGCTTGTCGCTTCATTCTTTTCTCTAAAATTTAATTATAATTTTAGAATATCGTTTCTTATTTCATGATTCAATTTTGTCGGAATAAAAATATTTACCTTTTATCCTCTTCAATAAATGATTTGATAGTTAGCCCATCAGTCAAATTGTTCTCTATTGTTGTTAACGTTTTGCTATTAATTTTCTCGATACCTACAGCCTTAACTGCGTGGCGTAAGCACTCGCCTGCTATGTCATATTTCTTCGATTCATCTGAAAAATTATAATACAATGAAATGACAATAAAGAATTCTAGTTTGAAAAAGTATTTTTTCAACTCGAAGTGTAAATCAAAATTTTTCTAAAGCGTGAGAGAATATATTTTACGCAAGTCACGGGAAAATCACACTTATTACGTAAAACAAGCACGAACAATCGAATTTTGCACATTTTTTAGAAAAATAATGTATGTGCGCGCAATGTACATACTATGTTACAATCAATTTAAAAAAAAATAATCTAAAATTCAATACTGACCTGAATTGAAGAGACATTGGAAAAGCGTCGCAAAGATCTTTCGTTTCTGATCAACAGTTAAACTCTTAGATTCCTCAATCTTCTGAGATAACAATGGTAATTTTTCGTAAGCTCCAGAATCGATGCAGGCATTAATTCCGAACATAGCATGGAAGGGTATAGAGTTTTTTACAAAATGTTCTTCATAGTTTTTTTCTGCTTCAGGACTATTGTTTATAAACTGATGTATCCATAAACAGTTGATTGGCACATAATTCTTGAAATTCATTGCTTTTTGTGCAAATATACTAACTATAATCAGAATTATATTGATTTTTCATGTGGAAATGTAAAATTTAAGAACATGATCATTTTATTTCATGTCACTGACATGTGACATAAGTTTATTTTCTGGTAAATAATACTCACGTTTTTCTTCGAGTTCAGGGAATTGGCGTAATGCTTTGATCGCAGTAGTATTGTGAAATAGACTCCTTATGGTTGAGTGCTCTTGATTAGCTTGATCTATTCTGTTATCTAAATGAGCTAGATATTGTTCGTACTTGCCAGATTCCAAATAATTTCTATTTATCATCTCATTTAACAAAGAAGATCTGACTTCAGTCGGACTGGGTTTCTGAAGAAACAGAAAAGAAAAATTTAATCGCAACAATCGTTAATATAATTTTATTTATGCAAGTGATATTTACACTTTTTCTCTGAATTTTCACAATATCAGCTATTGTTGAGAAATCATCTCTTTCCACTAATTTTTTTATTACAGGTTCAACACTGGCAATCTCAGAATCCGATAATTCCGTCTCTGACAATAGCTCACAAAGATGTTTCGTAGCGTTAGGAACAAGATTCTCTGCTGCGTAAAACTCTATTAATTGTAATCGATACGTTTTCTTAAGTTCGTTAGAAGAGCTGAAATGATATGGAGAGATTCATGATTAGAAGAGTCAACTTTTCAAATCTTTGTTTTTAATAATGATTTCGATGTATATTAGATGATCGAATTAGATATTATCGCTTCATGCACAAAGTCTGATGATCGTGATTGCAATCACTGATAGACTTGGGACCCATCCGATACCTTCTTTAGATACAATATTGTTCATGAGTATCTTGCCAATTCAAATGACTAATGATCTATCTTTGACAAAATAAAGCAGTTGGAGAATTGTAGCCTATTATGATGCATTGAAATGAATTTTCGACTCAGTCTATATTGTTAATGTCTCGAAAGTGTCCCAAGTTTCAGCAGATCGCCATTGCAGCGAGATCGCTTATCAGATTTTGTGAAAGAAACGAATACTATCTAGCGAAATTCGAATCTTACTGTTCAAGAAGTCGTTCAGCCGTTTCAAAATCACGATCAATTAACGCTTTTGCGAAACTTTTCTCTAGTTCTTCAAGATCAAGTGTATTATATGTTCTAGCAAATGGAACCTCTTGTTTGGAATCAATGAGTATTTTTTCCAAAAGAGACATGAATGCATCTGAAGGTTGTACGTTGTTTTCTTGCATTTGGGTCCATAAAGAAAGAGATTTTTCCCAATCACGATTCTTTCCTGTTGTCAAACATAATATAGATTATTATTTCGGACTTTCAAAATCTTCAACATAATTAATTTTATACAAATTAAAGTAGAATACTAACCGTATGTTTTCAATAGCATCATGTAAATATAGTCCATTCTAAAGTACAAACCACTCAAAACTTGAATGAAATCTTCTAATTTTTCTGCGTCGTTATAATCGTGATACCTTGATGCTCTATCGATAATTCGTTTTTCTGGCATTCTGAAGCCTGGTGTCTAAAAAATTTCAATCGAAAATTATGTTTGAGAGTAAATAATATTTTCGAGAATACCCTCCTCCATTGTTCAGAAGTTATGTGAATAGACGATCTTTGAGGGCTAATCCAGTGGAATGAGGAGAATGAATAAATGTTTGACGATGCCAGTAAACCTTGCTGGCAAAACGTTGCAAATTAAATAGTTGAATTTGTGATTTTTCATTCTCCACGTCTCAGTGTATTGGACTTCGAAGATCGTCCATTCAACTAATTTCCAAAATAAAAAAAATTACGAAAAACGTGCTCATTAACATTGATCACTCTGGTCCAAATAAGCTGAATTTTATTTTTCATTCATTCATTAATCTATTTATGATGCTCATTTCTATTTGATCTTTCTAATTAATCGTTCTGTTTATCAAGTCTCACATCACAATAAAATAATCAAGGCGACAGTTTCAATAAAGTACGCAATACTATTGTGAAAGTAATGACACAATTATATCTCATCTCTTTCACCCAAGTTACTAATGTTATTTGCATGACATTTGTTAAAAAAAAAGGAGTATGTCTACTACGGTCAACTCCACTCGCGCGAGCCGACGACTACCTCCACACTCATGCGCAGAATCAGAGTACTTCAAGCTACTCCATGGTCATATATTAATAATGTATTATACCGCATAACTTATCTTAAATTTTTATATTAAAAATTCACAGATGTAATTTAATCTTGAGAAAAAAATCACCTCGATTCTGATACCAGTCACGAAAGAGCATGTTTAACATCACAAATTTACTTTGAAAATCATGTCTCTTCGAAATTAAAAGCGTTCCTCCAGTTTTCGAATTTTACAAACTAGAACTCGAGAATCTATAATTATTAATACCAAATAATTCCATTGGATTTTCACTCACCTCTAAAATCTTTCTAGCTTGACGTGACCGTCCACATTCTAAAAACACCACGGCCAGATCGAACAGAGCGTTTATTTCACCATGAGTTCTCGTACAAATGTCCGTGACATGTTGAAGAGCCTTTGCGTTTTCTTCTTGTACTAGACGCTTCATTATTACATTTTTCATTGGTGTTAACCTGAAATTTCTGCACGCCCACTCAAATTTCTCGATCGCTTTGTCAATGTTGTTTCTAAAATTGCAAAACCCAAATTTATTATTGAAAATCGATCATTTCGACGGATTGATTGTATATAACAATATGAATGTTGGCATGATTGATTAACTATGAGTTTTTCAATAACTCACTCATCGAGATGTATTCTAATTATTGGGCTGAGGCAACGCGAGGTAACTTGTTTTAAGAATCCTCTTGAATGCAAAGTCGTGAAAAGTTCTTCCACTTTGTCGGGACAATGCTGACTCGCAATATTGAGTAACTTTTCACACTGAATGTATCTGTCGCTATCTTCGTCGAGTACTCTGTGTTGAAGTATAGAGAGCGCATCTAAAAACAGTATAATATTCAAATATCATAAACAGATATGGTTGAGGACGCTCTCCATTTTTCAAATAGCTCCCACGAATGATCTTAATTTCTAAATTGAAATATTATGCACTTGACATTTTTTTCAATCTCCACATTCCAAATATATTGGCCCTAAAAGATCGCCCGTTGAAACTATCTCAAATTCAACGTGTTAGGCACCTGAGCGAGGTTGCCTATATAACGCGCAAGAAAAAAGTTCCAGGCTGAAAAGTTGGCACTTTGTGGTCGCTAGGACGAAATAGATATTTATCAAGCACGGAGAATATGAAAAATGTCAATAAGAATTTTCCACTCACCCTCGGAGCGATTATTCTGGATAAGCGCTGTTGCATAAGTCAGTATTTTAGACTTGGTAATTTTATTTCCAGAACCAGTATCACATATTTTTTTATACCATCTATCAGCCTGCTCTATATTATTCTTTCTCGAATACAAATCTATTAGTGATACACATAAACCAATTGTATGATTTACCTCTACTTTATCAAGTTTCTAGATTAGAAAAATTGAAATTAATTATTATTCTAACAAATTTATGAATTTTTATACTCATTCCTAAAATTTACCTCGAGCAGCTCTTCAACTTTCTCAACATCTCCTTGCCTAGCATACATCTGAATAATATTCATTTGATATTCGGCAGACTGACCATCATATCCTTCATCAGTTCTCATCGTGATTATCTTCTGTTAATCATAAATTTCAAAGTTAGAACATTTTGTATGGAATAGATAAGTTTCTTCACGAAATTTAAACATACCTTATGTTTTTTATCCGTAGTATCTAAAGGTATTACTGATAGTTTTTCAGACGATAATTTTTGTAAGAGATCTGTAATTATAGAGCTATCTTCCCTGTGAAAGCGATTTTTTATTTCACTAACGGCGTGTTCGTCAATACTAATTCCTTTTCCAACATATTCATTGAGAATCTATAATACAATTTTATCAAGTTCAATGGGAGACAAAGGAATATTGAGTATCTCGAAACGAAATACAATATCAAAATATTGTTCGCCTCATGGTTCGTTTAGACATTTCCAATTACTACACAAATTGGCAAAAGCGTTTCATTTTAGTTTGGAAACATCACAACGATCCAAATAGTAAAACTTACTCAATATATTAAAACTTACATTGATTAAGATTTCTTCTTCACTAGAATCAAATTGAAAAGCAGCTTTGACCAGAGCTTCACTAGCAAATTGTACAGCCGTTAGGACATTTCTATCATTATCATTCGCTTTTTGCTTATTCTCTTGACTCAATAACTGTACATACTGGTAGTGAACTATGGTTGAAAATGATTTTATATCTTTGGTTTCCCGCAAAGCATTAACAAGTGCTTTTATAAGTGGCAATGATCGATAAGAGAGGGTTGTTGAATACACTGAAATTGAACAATCAACAATGATTCATAAATCTTCAAAATATTATCAAATCAGTACAATTATCATTGAAAATCTCACTAAATTTCACAGCTTCTTTGATTTGACTCTGGTTCAATAAATAAATCAATATAGAATTTGCAGCAGTTGAAAATTGTAGTTTATTCTCCAAAAGCCTGGAAAAATTAGAGTTAAAATCTCTATTCATGTGAGGCAGTATGAAGTGGTTCACTGTGCTGACAGCTGGTACTAATCCAAAATCCAAAATCATGCTTTTCATTGTAGATAATATGCCTGATGACAAAATACATTTAGTATCAAGTTCAATCTACTGCCATGATTTGATATAAATTAAAAATACCTTGCCAATCCTTTTTTTTCCCGGAAGAAACAAAAAGTGGAAAGAAAAAGTGTTCTCTTATCTCTCCACCAGATTCTTTCCATGCTTTCATTAATGGTAGAGCTAAATGATGTAAATTATTCTGGAAAGAAGTCAGCACAGCTATGTTGAAAGGTGCACTATGCCTATTTTCGTTCAGCATGGTGTTACAATATTTGATAATCGTTTCTACATCCTAAAATTTGAATAACTCATTTTCATTAAAGTATGGGATTGAAACTTGGTTCAAGATTCAAAGATTATTTAAAACTCACCGCATTAGTGGTGACTAATTTTTTTATAAAAAAACTGCCATTATTAGCACGAGACACATTTAACTTTGTTAATGATTTCAATAACTTGAAAGCTGAATCCACACGATTCATTTCCAATAGTTTGTAAATATAAATAATAGCTTCTCTGTTATAATATTGTGCTTTTGGTAGGATAGTCATAACCTGTTGAAAAAATTATCATTACTTTGAATGAAGAAATGAGAATGTTTTAAGAGTTGGTAGTTATTGGATTGAATACTGTTCAATAGATATTTTTAAACTCACCTCGTCCACTAGTTCTGGATAGTTGTTGATTGATAAGGTGAAAATAACTTCTAAGATTTCTTTGTCGGAAAAAAAAATGTTTTTCTCTTTGCACTCATTCAAAACATTCCTTATAGACTCTATATCACCTTTTTTGGCATGAGTGCACATAATCTCAGTGTAAGAACTTGATGAAGGCTCGATTCCGGCTTGTTTCATTAAATCTAGAATTTCCACTGCACTTTGAACATCACTGTAGAATTTTATAATTGTTTTTGTTCAAATTGAATTTGTTACCTCATGATTATTAATAAAAGACTAGTGACATGATATTATTATGGACCAAAGCAAACAATATGTTACTTCATATGAGAATTCCAAAGATTTACTCCAACAATAAACCAGCTTTTTTTGTTATTTTATCAACATGCAATATTAAACAATACTTTACAATGAAAGAAAGAAATTTGCTCTATACTTTTTTCAATTCAGTCTACAGTTTTTCTGAACAATAATTTTTAGGTACAATATGTACCAAAGGTATTGATAGAAATTGGAACAAATCATCAGGAGATTTATCTGGGATGTATGCGAATTTCCTATTGCTCGATACATATAAGGTTTTGGTTGATTAATTCTTACTTTCATATGTCTCATAGTCATTGGATTAGAAAAAAATGCTGAACCAAACTTACCCAGCTTGGGATTGTCCTCTTATGAGATTATTGAAAATTTGTTCAGTCACTGGGAGCCCTTTAGCATTCATGTGCTCTAGAATTTTTGTCGCTCCAGCAATGTCTCCTTTATTACAACATTTTTGAATGAGCCGCTGAAAAGTGACTCGATTTGGCTCGATATTCTTCTCCTTGAGCTGGACCAAGAAATTTGACGTTGAAAAATCCAATTCATTTTCAAGGTTGACAAGCAACAGAGAATTGTAGTGTGATATGTCTATCGGGACAGCTGCGAACAAGATAGTACATTACAATGGATGAAATTGTGTTGGAAGAAAGGTATTTGATTATTGATTGAAAGCTCAAATTCACCAAATTTTTGAATGAGTTGCCAGATTCGGTCGACCAGTTGTCTTCTGTATGCTAAGCTGTCACTAGGTAGGAAACCACCCGAACATCTGATCAGAAGCAGCGCTTGCCCGGTAGTGAGTGAGCCTAGTTGTGATTGAACAAAAGTTGTGATTGGAAAGATGTAATGGTTGCAGGGGCAGAATGATGGAGTCGAGTCGAGGGTGGGCGAATACCTTGGGCGATGACAGCGCGAAGGATTTCCTCGACGTCCTTTGAGAACGCGTAGCCGGTGCGCTGGATCTTCTCGTCGAGCTCGTCGAGCATTTGGTCGACGTTCCGGACCGGGACGTGGTTGGTGTTCGGCTGGCTTTGCCTGGGCAGCAGCTCGGTTACATAATTCCTGCGAGACGATTCGGGGAGCAGTGAGTGAGTGAGCGAACGGGCGCCGGTGTGTGGGCCGAGCACGTGGAGCGGGTACTCACCGGGAGGTGTCGAGGGAGGCGGCGAGGCACTCGGCGGACGGGCGGACCTGGTGGAGCGGCCATGAGCAGCCTAACCTGCGGGGCGCCGCGAGACTTAGCCTACGCGCGAGCCGCAGCGAGCGCAGCATCGTAGCCATGCCGCATTCACTGCACGCGTTTACACTTTACACGTCGCCCGCGCGATTCACACTCTCTCGAGGCTCTTTGCACACCAGTCGTACAAACGCACGACCAAACGCACGCACTGACACTCGTATATACTAACTCTTATATTTTGCTTATTTACAAAAGTCGTTCCTAGCTCGTTAGGTGCAGGCCATGTGCACGAAATATATACTCGTCCGCCCCGTACTACAGTGAGCAGTATAGTTCTATCAGCAGACAGCAAGTGCGCCGGCCCATCAAGCGCCGCATGATATATCATATATATATATGCAAGCGCAGCCCCGGCCGGCGGGCGGCGGCGCACGTGTGAAAGATGTGCGCGCGCGCCCCCGCCCGGCTATATATATTTTTCAAATGTTTAAATTACAATAAATGTTTACGCATGATATATATAATATCTACGTACTATACTTAGATTGAGAGCGATGAATTATAAAAGTATGAGCGACAGTTTCATTTCGATATCAATTAATTTTCTCCCGTAAATCAATATTTCGCAAGAGCCGTGCATGACAATTTTTTTCAACAAATTTTTTATGAATTATGATGGGCGGAATCGGTCTGTTCCGGAAAGAGTGCAAACACAACTTTCACGGAGGTCGTTTTTTGCAGAAAATCTGTCGAAAAACAGTAACGTCGTCACCGTTCATGATGAAAGAACATTTCCAAGCAATCGTTGACAAATGGTCGCCTTTAGCTCATAACAGATCCACAAATGATGATCGATCAAGTCCTATCTTGCTTATACTATATGGAATAAATTCGAGCTGTACACTTGAATTTGGGTCAAGTATTCATTTCTTTTTACAGTGAGAATCCATGAAAGAAAATTGAAAATATTCATGAAAGTTAATAAATCACGTATTATACATCGAATTTTCTCAGTAAACTATAACATTCAACAGCAAATATTCTTTTTCCGAATTCTGGCGAAGAAAATAGAAAAAAACATTAGAATCATACTTTATTTTGGAGAAAATATTCACTAGAAAAACAATCATCGTAAAAATACAATTTTCTTTTGACTTAGTTTTATTTTATCTAGTTTTTAGAGCCTCATTCATGGTTTTGATTACAAATGAATTTAATGAATTATTATTTGTCATTCATAATGAAACTCATATGAAAATACATGAACAAAAGACGTAGTTTTAGTGAAATCAAAGAATAGCTTAAACATATATTTTATAATCCATTATGCATAAGTAATATTAAAAAATTGTAAAACTCAATAATTATTGATAGGTTTCATATAAATTTTTGGTTTAGTAATAATCAAGTGTTGTAATACAAATATTTTCAATAACTGCTAAAAAAAAAATATACGTTATTTGAGGATTTTCTAATTGGAATTATCTTAATTTATTACTACTAATGTACGTTGTATGAAAATATTAATACACACTAAACTGCCCCAATAACCATCGACTTGAAAACACATTCGTCGATTCTATCTTCTCCTGCCTCTTATGATTTTGATGATTTTACCTCTATAAGGTGCTTGAGGTACAGCTGAAATCAGAAATTTTGAATTACACTATCAAGTATCTACTAGATTCCTGGATGTTGAGGTTAAATTTAAATGCTAATACCTTTTCTCTCTTTTTCAAGCTCTTCTCGTAGTTTCTTTTGCTCTGGAGTCAATTTCACCATATTATCAATAAAATTGTCTATTGCAAGAGATTGAGTTTTGGATATTATTGTGGCTCGACAGTTAGGACAATCTTTTCTCTTCACCATCCACGTCTCGATACAATGGCGGCAAAATGTGTGTGTGCAATTCAGAGTGATCGCTCGATAAAATAGTTCAGAACAAATACTACACGTCAAGTTTTCATCCATAATGTGATTGACTTGATTGATTATGACATTGTCCTGAGGAGTTGGTGGAGTAGAACTAGAACCCTCTCCTCCTGTCAGGTCAATAGTTTCAAGAATTGGTGGGCTACGGACATTTTTAGGATTTGTTACCTTCACTAAAATACAATTATTTGGACCCGTGACTCGAGGCACTAATATCACGCCTACAAATGCAGAAAACATACAATTAAAATTTATTAGGGTTCATTAGATTATATATAACAAAAAAATTTATGTCTGATAATCTATCTCACCATTTTGTTGCTGTAATGCTAATTGTCGCTGTTGTGCTTGAATTTGCTCCAATTCTCGTTCCTTTTGCCGTTCCAATTCTCGCTGTCTGTCTCTTTCTCGTTCCTGCTCTCTTTCTTGTTCTCTTGCTTTTAAAGCTTCTTCCATTTCTTTCAGTTTCTGTTCCAAGAGCTGTTTTTCATCTAGCAATCTCGTTTGAACATTTTTCTCTTCAACCAATAAATGGTCTATTTTCTTCTGCCATTCTTCTTGCTGTTTCTTCTCTAGTTTCTCTCTTAACTCTTCCATTTGTTCAACCATGCTCATTTCTAACTGTTCTTTTTCTTGTTTTGACTCTCGCAAAGCTTCCTGCCACCTTTGTTTCTCTTCTGCTAACTTTTCTTCAAATTTAAGTCGCTCTTCTTCTAATTTGCCCAGCAAATCTCTATACTGTTGCTGCAATGCTAATTCTGATGTGTTGCCTACTTCAATTTTCCTCTGTAATTCTACAATTTCACTATTCAATTCTTCATTGCAAGTTTTAGTGATTTTTTGATCTTGCAGTAACTTTTCAAGCTCCTGCCTCAGGTCTTCTTGTTCTTGTTGCTTTGTAGCCAATTGTTTTTCCAGATCTTTTCTCTCATTCTCCTGGCATTCAACAAATGACTTTTGTTCATTTAATACTGAGTTCATATCATACTTATCAGACTCCAAACGAGGGTGTTTTATCGATTCAGATTGTTTCTTGATCATTGTAAACTTATATCTAAAGCCATCTGATAAACTTAGCTGTAGGATATCACCTTCTTTGATGACTTGAGTTTTATTACGTTCAATAGGTTGGTCATTGAGCAGAGTGTCAGTAGAACTCAAATTAGTTATGAGCCAGTTCTTGGTGTCTCCATCCCAATCCAACACGCAGTGATTTCTAGAAATCCATACACTCAATATGACTTCATTGTTATCAGGCTTTCGACCAATCTTGAACTGAAAATATGAACAAATGTTATTAGAATCAAAAACTCCATGTAATAGAGACAGTTATATGATTGAGACTACAAAAAACTATTGCGTAAAAATGGTATAAGTCGTACAGAATTCTTGTTGATACAAATGTAATCAGAGCTGCAGCTTGGATCTTTGGAGGGTAGCCTGACAAGGACAGGCTCGAGCTCATCCTCCAAACTACGTTTCCTCGAATCTTCCATTTCCTTACTCGAAGTTGTAGACATTGTCTCTAATGGCTCGACTACTTGTTCCTCGAGCGTTGTTTTCGCATCCAATTCGGGCAAGCTGCTGGGGGATTCTGGAGCAATTTCCGGCGCGTTCTGCGGCTCGTCTTCCATGACTGCTCTAGCTCATATGAATGTATATACTGATATATATGCGCGGCTGCCCACTTGTAATACTTTCAACTGAACATTTAAACAATTTACATGTTTGAACTATTGCTGGACCAGCTCTCCGAGGTTATGTACACATACCCATACGTATATGTATTACGTATCGTGATCCACGTGAACTTGAACTGACGTGAAATGACGTGAACTGCGGCAAACTACAGCGTGTGACTCGGAATCGTTGCGGTCTAATCTACTCTCTCTCTTTTAAAATAAGTTGTAACATGTTTTTTTTCTCTCATCAATGCCCGCGAAAATAACAAACGCGCAACAATACTCGTAACACGACCAAACACGACGATTACTCATGCGCGCTCTGATATTTTGTTATTGAATGATATGATCCAACCGCCGCAGTCGCCACCGCCAATCGTTTTACACAACTGTACTACCGACTGTAGGTTATTGCAGAGATTACGGATAAAACGCGCGTAATTCAAATTTGTGAAACTGCCCGCGCGGTGACTCTCTTGAATCTTGCCCAGAGGGGATTCTCGGCTCGGAAACCTCTGATTTTTTCAAGTGCATTGAAATTTATTCCGTGGCTCGGTGGTTCGAATCCCATCTAAAACTGTAGGGCCAGTTGTGATGCATACCTACGGATTGCAACTACAGAGACAACAAAAATGAAAACATGCTTCTCCGTGAGCATTACATAAGTAAAAATTATGGGCGCTAGCCAGTTCCTTGAATGTAGACTACATAAGCCATTAATCAAAAAGAAGAAGAGCCCTAATTGATTCAATCAATACCTCTCAATTTCGGGCCTAAAAATTTATTACGTTCTTATCTTATAACTCGATTAATGAAAAAAAAACGTTCGTAATTAAATATAGAACGTCACAAGTAGGGTCAACATACTGAGAACGTCAAGTGTTGCCCCGTACTTAAAGGAACAAAATATAAGCTATTTTAAACATTTTTCATATTTTACCGATATGATGAATCACCTCCAGGTTAAAATCTAAATAGGACACTTTTCCAAACTGTCACCCTTACCTCTATCAACGAATTTTTAAATATCCCGGTGAAAATCAAAGATTTTTTTAATGTTTCTCAGCTTAGATCTATACGTATGTTCAAGAAAAAAATAATCCAGTCCAAGTTTGTTAACAAAGTTTATTTTTCATTTTCATGAATGTTGGTATGTGTAGCCTTGGAATTTTTCAAATCAATTCAAATGCCGGTTAATCACACAATCACACATGCCCATATAAATCTTCAATGTTTGCTGTTTATTTGCCGCGTGAACTATTCAAACTGACTGTACACACAAAAAAGACAAGTTCAATGTGTGAACTTGACATTAATATGCGGGTATTGGTGAAATAATTATCATGCAGGTATATAATATATAATACATTTATTTTGCCAAAGAATCGCATTTCTGCGAGTAATTTATTATTTTTGTTTCTCATTTGAATGCACATATACTGAATGCCAGTAGCAGTAGATGAAATACTTGCTTCTGCTTTATTTACTCCAAACTGATTTCAATCTAGGGGATTGACAACTAATATATTAATATTTCCAGTGAACATAGTCTTGTATATTAATTTGCGTAATTAAATTAATGTTACAGAACTTTATATACATAGTAATTAAAAGGGTAGAAGATTAAAAACAGTGTACAAGCATTTTGAGCTTTGACAGTGACAGTATACTTTGTAGGCTGTGGTCGCTCTCGTTGTCGAAAAAGGCTTTTATTATCATTAATCGGTTTCCCTTTATAAAAACTGTACTGTCCGTTGTTGAGTGCGTTTCCATAAATCGATTCAACAAAGTTTGTTTTGTGCTCACACACAAAATGTTACATATCGTAAAGTATGCTTTAAAAACTTGAGATTATCAATTCATGTCTCGTAATCACTCTTAATAACTGTATAAGGAGCGGTACCGAACAGCCGGAATCTAGAAGTAAAACAATTAAAACAAAGGGTTGTTAACAGCGTTTAGGGCTTATTTGCGATTTGTACAAAAAGAAATATATATATAAACTTAACTTAATACCTATATGAGATAAATCCAAAGATTCTTTTCGCGCAGCTTACAGTACAATATATAATAAATATTTACAGAAAAATGCAATTTGAGAAACGAAGTAACTCTGATACTTTGTCTCAACTACAATAACGAATCTCCAAATCGAATTGCGGTCTCCAGTCAAGGAATGTCGCCGCTGCTCACCGACGACTCGTCTTCTTCACTACTTGATGAAGCTGACGTCTCTTCGGAGACCATCGCCTCGCCACCGGCCTCCTGGGGCCGTTGCCCGACCATCTCTTCCTCCTCTTCTTCCTCCTCGTCTTCGTCGGTCGTTAAAAGCTCGACTGACTCGACGACTTTCGAGCAGTTGTTGTTGGCAGTGACGCTACCACCGGTAATGCTCGTTGCCATCTGCAGGGAACTGCTGCTGCCGCTGCTGCTGCTGCTACTGCTACTGCTGCTGCTGCTGCTCTCGATAATTGTGTTGTTAGACAGCGACTGCAACGTCCCAAATAAATCAAGAAATATGTTTTATGCTGAGACGTCGAGGTTTTGTTTAGTGGTCTGTAAGGAATAGTAGAAAAGTCAAACGGTTATAAGTGTTAATTTTTTACATTCGATTAACAATTTTACTAAAATATACATGTCGATGATGCGAAGTATGACCCCCCCCCCTCCCCAAATATTAGTGAAATACGTTCATGAATATCAATTCTAATGTGTCATAAAAGAATAATCTCGATTTTTTATATGTACGAGTAATACATTCCAAATATACTTTCCGAGGATGACGTTTCAAATTAAATCAAATCATCCTCAAAATCTTACTCGATCCTATGCGTTGGCTTTTCGATCCAAAAGGCTAAATGAGAAAATGTGAGATATTGAGTTTTCCAAATGAATATTACGAACAAGAATTGTTTTGTGGAGTACACACAATTCGATGGTAGGTGAAAATTTTAAATTTATCCATGCTTTGCAATTTGTTTGCAATAAAAAATAGAACGGTGAAATATATTGATTTGCCAACTGTCCTCGAACTGCTTTGAAAAACTGGTGGCGAAGAGAAATGTAAAAGTTATGCGATATGGATGGAAGCGAGACGATGTGATGAAAACTGCGAGTGCGCTGAAGGATTAGATGACAATTTGTCGGCAGGCAGAGAAAAGGATTTGGTTCACGGAGAGAAAAACGCCTAGATGAGCCGCAGTGCAGCAGTGTTCGTAGAAAGCCAGATTATAGTTGTGAGGTGAAAATGCCGTAATGCACGGGATTAGGCGAGCGCCCGGCCCCACGAGCTTTGCGAAAATAGCTACGATGCGATCGGAGCCTCGAAGACCAGCGGGATTTTCCCCTTGCTTCAGACAGCCAATAAACCCTCGAGCCTCGGACTCGCATTTTAGTCCAAATCACCAATCAGAACAAGGTCATTCCTCTTAATCTATATAATATATTAACATTCCCCATTCCCTTCAGTTGCTTTTGACGAAAATCGGCAGGAGCAGGGTTCCAAGTTGATCAAAAATAGCGAAAAGGGTGAATAAAACATTTAGACCATTTCAAACTGGTCATATATCTGGAGAAGAAAACTCGGAAGTGAAGGTATGCATTGGAACAACGTGATATAATGATCTGATTGGTTGTAGGGTAAAAATGCGGGTCCGAGGTCGGGGGTATCTTTTCGAAGCAATTTTGACGCAGAGAAGGGAGACCCAAGCACATCAGCGCATCTTCACTTCGCGACTAAAAACTGGCTTTCTTTTATAGGGAGGGGAGACACCGCATCCGCATGGGATCATCTGTACGTGTTGCCTCTGCCGGTTGGATAGAACAGCATCGAGCAGTGGAGGGTAGTGTGTTGGGCGAATGATTTGCAGCAGCATCAGGTGCAGCACAAGGAGCAGTCGACTCACCCAAGAGTGGTGGTGGTGGTGGTGGTGGTGATGGCGGGTGGGCAGGGGCGTCGAGTTGTACGAGGGGCTCCATCGGGCCTCGTCCGCGACCGAGGCGCTGTTGGACCTGGGCCTGGCGGGGCTCGGCCGCCTCGGCGTCGACGTCAGCCTCAGCGAGTTCTGCCGCGACACGCCGCCGTTGCCGCCGTCCTGCCCGTACTTGCAGCGCCTCTGGCCCAGCGGGCTCGAGTCGCTGGCCTTTGAGCAGCAGCCGCTCGCTGTCTCGTTCGTACCGGTGCAGCTCTCCGTTATGTCGAGGGTCCACGACACCGAGTCGCTCTTCTCCACCATGTACTTGACCTGCGGCTGAGATACACACACACACGCGCGCACAAACCAAAGCGATAAATACATGGCCAATTCAGCGTCCTCTAAACCACGCGCGCTATCGATACGCACACGCACACACACTATTCCCACAACTCGGACAAATACGGCATCAAATTCATTTGCAGTTTGCTCTTCAAATCAAATTGAGATTTTCAAATGGCGCGAGAGGCGCTTTTTTCCCCTTGAAATCAATAGCGGCTATGATGGCTAGACCGGCGCGCGCGGCCAAGTTGGCCAAGGTGTACGAGCCACCGTTTATGGCGTTTGCGTCTCATTCAAGCCGTGTGCGCGAGATTCTCCCGCAAACCGATCAAAACGTAATTTGGCGCGTTGTCGTGTACTTTTCGACAATTTTTTCGTACGCGTCCTGCCGACCGCCAGATGGGCAGTCTGATAAGGTATTCAATAAGACAAGACACGACGATATCGTTGGTCATTTTGATTATTTTGCAAATGCTCGCGCGACGGGTATCGAAGCGTAGTGGTTACCTGGGGCGGAGTGGTGTCGGGGGGCCCGAGCGACTTTGACAGCCGGTGGGCCTGGGGCGTGAGCTGGTTGGTGAGCACGCTGACGACCTCGCTCTTCTGCCTGAGCCGCCACAGCAGCTCCTCGTTCCTCTGCTGGAGGCGCTTGTTCTGCTTGGACAGCTGGTGGAGGTTGCCGTCGAGCAGGTGGTTGGCGTGGGCGAGCTCGGCCGCGGTGGCGTCCTTGGCGCGCAGCTGGGCGGCCAGGTCCTCGCAGCGCGCCTCCACGGCCTCGAGGCGCGAGCGCACCGCCTCCTTGTCGTCGAGCTCGCGGCGCAGCATGTCCGCCTCGGAGCGGAGGCCCGCGTTCTCCTCGAGCCGAAGCTCCAGCACGGCGCGCAGCGACTCCACCTCGGCGAGCAGCTGCTCGGCCGGCCCGCCTCCGACCCCCGTGGCTTCGGCCCGCAAACGGTTCGCCGCCGCCGCCGCCGTCGCCTGCTCCTGCTCCACTGCAAGTCAACCGTTTCGCTCAGTCTCAATTGCGCGAGCAGACACCCGCGAGATTCGGCCTTTTAAATTTAGTCGATTTGAAGTGCCGCCGGCGCCGGTTGAGTGGCGCGTCGTTTGGCGCGCTTACGCGTATAATCTTTTCGCATCGCATGCAGACAAAGCAGAGAGAGAAACTAAGTACATAGTAATGAGGGGGGGTTGTATACTGACACTGCCGCCTTAGCCGGTCGATTTGGGCGTTTGACGAGTTGATGGCGGTGTGGTGGGCGAGCGCCTGTCGGGCCAGGGCCTCCTCTGCGCTGGCGACGCTCCGCTCGAGCTGCTCGACGTGCGACCGGCTCTGCAGCCAGTCGGCCTTCATCTGCTCGGCGAACTGCTTCCGCCTCGAGCACCTCTGCCCCAGCTGGTCCAGCTGTATGGCAACGACGACAACGACAACGATGACAATGATAAGAGTGAAGAATAACGAGAAGAAGAAATCGCGCGGTTGGTCGTGCGAGCGTACCTGACAGCTGAGGTACTGGACGGTGAGGGCGAGGGCGAGGCTGGCGGTGGTTGCCTCGTCGTTTCGAGGTTTCGGATCCAGCTGCACCTGCACCTGCTGTTCGCGTGTCTCGGGCTTGGCTGCCACCTCCGCCACTGCCGCCACTGCCGCCTCCAGCTCCAGCTCAACCGGCCGCTGCTGCTGCTGTTGCTGCACGTGGTTGTTTTTGCACAGCACCGGACTTTCGTGAAGCTGCTGCTGCTGCTGCTGCTTGCTGGGCCGGCTGCGATCTGCAACTGTATATATACGCAACACGAGCGTTATTTCTTACGGCCAAAGGTCAACGGCTCTCGAAATCAGCCTCTCGAGTTGTGTGTGTGTGTAACATGCGCGCAACAAATATACCGAGAATTAACAAGTGAACGTGCGAGCACGTTGCCATCGTCTATTCTGTATTTGTGTGTGTGTGTGTGTGTGTGTGTGTGTGTGTGTGTGTGTGTGTGTGTGTGTGTGTGTGTGTGTGTGTGTGTGTTTGTACGTGTGTACGTGTGTACGTGTGAGAGGGCGATATTCGAATGGGAAATAGATATATGAGAGGTATAAAAGTGTATAATGACGTTTTCCATGCTTGGAGGGCTTGTTCGGCCTGTGGGAACGTCTGCTCTTGCGCTTCATCCCGAACCGGCGCGCGAGTGTTGGCTCGGTCGCGCGCGAGCGGTGATTCAAGAATATAAATAAGCGACGGTGTTGTTATGTGGCTCGCGCTCGACTCTGCTGGACCAATGACGTGACCAGCCACGACCGATCATCCCGCACCGACTGAGCTCACTGGGCTCACTGAGCGCGCTCTACACCCAATACCCATCGGTAGTCACTCTTGTCACTGCAGCCCTCTCTCTCTTTCTCTCTCGTCTCTCGATCGTCTCTCTCGGCTCGCCAAGGTGAATTGCGCGCGCGATTCGCTCCTTACACTGGCGTTGCTGCAGTGACACCGGCAGACATAGACCGGCCCGCAAGTCTCACTCTTCCCCACCCCCTCTACCGCTCGTATTTTGTCTCTCTCTCCCTCCCTCTTTCTGCAGCGTGCAGTGTCAATCGTCGAATAGGCGAGCACACACACACACGCACGCTCACACGTGGCTATAAGGATGGCGTCGTTATCGCGCAATCGCACGCGCACGTGCAGGCAAGTTATACACTTTCGCGAGCGCGAGCGCAGGACAGCAATGTTGTGCACTGCAATAATCAACAATTTTCCCTCAACATACCGAGTCTACTCTAATTCTGACCCTATATATGCACGCCGACATCAGCCGCCCCGCATCGGACCCACCTCGCACCGACTAATTGCCACGTGTTGCTGTGCTCTAACCCCCCAACTAACCTCCACTGTCAACCTGTACGTATAACATATATTTATGTTTATGTATATATATTCATCGTAGAGGATACTCCTTAGGCACATGCCCCGGTGGTTATAGCCTTTGAAAGTAAAAAAAAAAGAGGAGCGAGTCACCCACCCCATCGTGGTAGTCAATCGCATCATCGCGCGTCTGTACAGCCTGCAGATAGCGACGAGATCGAGATTGAATGCACAAAAAATACGAGTGTGCGCGTTTAGACAAGTGCAAAGCGCGTATCAGAAATATGAAAAAGACAAAGGTAAAGTTATGTGGGACATGTATGATCCGGGTGCCCCTTTGCTTTCTCGAATAACGAGAAAGCCATGTGACGGGATGAACAATCCAACTTTCCAATCGGACCGCGCAACTCATTTTCCAAATCTACTTTTCGACAAATCCGTCGAATCCTATATATAAGTATATTACTGGTGTCTGCGAGTACGCGATAACAGCTGAATTGTGTACGATCTTCGTGGAATTTTAATTCAGCTGTGGGTGAGTATGTAAAGAAAATTTGATTTTCAGCAAAATCCGTATACGCTAAGCGTTGCAAAAGCCGACGATCTGTATCTCCATTGGACTTGAATAACTTGCAACGCAGCACATAGCGATTAGCGACCATTGCTACGGGATCCGGGGTGGAAAACATTAGACGTGAAACGACACTGCTAAATCATAAAAATGTCCCACAACAACCGCCTTAGACATACATATAGCCAGCGTTCATATATCATCGTACTCGAGCTTAGTTACGCTGTTTCGGCACGGAAAACCTTAGCCTGACCCGCCATCAGGTGCATAATATACTAACTGTCGCATTTGAATCATTGTTCATGGAGCCCAATAAGAATTAACGATACAACCGTACGATGCTACGTTTGTGAAAAGAAAAGAATATCATTTGTAAGCTTAATTTGCACAGGTTTCAATGTCAAATGTCACAAAACAATGGGCTTTAGAGAAATATCCGGGTTAAATTCAATTTCATGTAATACGTAATAATATTAATTTCGTACAATGAATATCATGTCACGACTCGCGAGCTTTTTAATAGCCCGTGTTGGATCTCGATTTACAAAGTCTCTCTGTGGCAAAGCTGACTGCCTAATCAAGTTGGCAGCGGTTTTAGGACACTTTTTCGTTACGCCCAATAGCTGTCATATATTTGCCACCATTCAACAGCTAACCCAGCTCCATTTCGCGCTGACGCACACGCATTTATTTTCGACTATATGCATCTCCTTTATATGAGTAGGTACAGAAAGCCATGTGCATACACAGCGATATATATATATATATATATATATATGTGAAGGATATTCGCGCATAAAATGAATAATAATTCACGGATATACGTCAGCGTGAAATGGAGCCGCGTTAGCTGTTAAACGGCTTTGGACTATAATGCAGCTATTGGAGCAGCGCAAAAGCATTTGGAAAAGTTTGATCGTGCGCAGCTGGCAAGGCCAATTATACTCTGCTGCAGTAAGATTCAACGCGGAAATAATAAATCGGCGACCGATTGATCCAAAGTTTCATGCCAGCAGCAGCAGCAGCAGCAACACAAGTAGACACTCGAGCTCAAGTTGCTTGTCAACATTATATACCCCTATTAATAGATGATTTTCTACGACTGAAAAATACTAGTAGCTAACCAACTGTGCCATAACATAAAAGACACTTCATACTCATGTCTTATGTTTTCTGCAAACATTTCCCATTTGTTACATTGATGGTACAGATTTCATAATGCAAAACGACGCGTTTGTGCTAATTTTTCGCTTGTAGTAGTAAGTATTGCTGCACAGAAAAAAATGATAGAGTATGAGTGAATCATACGAACAAATTGAGACTTGATACTAGCCGATCGGGTCATTGATAACGGAGATGAGCCGGAAACACCGGGAAATTTCGCGTTTTTTTTAAAAAAATCCCAACTCCCAGTCATGAGGCTGGCCTTTTGCATAGAAGTAAAGTAACTGCAGCTCATGTTCCACTCGCTAATGGTTTCTCAAAAATTTGGCTATGATAAAATTGAAATTTCATTATCTTGCTAATGCTATCCAATCACGGCAACTATCACAAACCACCGCTACAACCACCATTTAACCATTTTAACCCATTCGAAATCAGTAAACTAACCTAACTCATTTAAATCGACCATTGTGAGACTGTGTGCTTGTTTTAAAATTCAACCGTCAATTAATTTTCCCAGTCCAAGCTCACTTTCATCAGTTCGAATATTTTTAACCAGTGTCGAACATCGAATTGCATCCATATTTTTGCATATCGATATCTATCAATTATCCATGGCAATTGTGAATATTACCGAGAATTTGTACAATTGATTAGCCGCGCACTAGGCTGCGCATATTAGCGCGAAGAAAAGCGGATCGAAAGGCGGTCGAAGATAGGAAATACTTTGAGGAAAAGTGAGCAAAAGAAGGTGCGCGAGATGTTTTCACATAGCACATAGGCAGTAGTCGCAGATGTGAGGCGAAGTAAGAATATTGGCAGCGAGCTGTGCGTGGTAAGAGAGTGAGATTGGAATAATTTATCGTAGAGTGCAGGTAAATGCGAGCGAGGGAGGGAGGGGAGGGAGGCAAAGGAACTTTCCTGATATTAGCAACCTATAGGGGGGGGGGCGGAGCGCGCGGCTGGTGCAGCCGAAATATGGGTTGACACCATAGTCAGTAATATATGTACTTGACGTGTGCTCAAACTAGGCACTGTCGAACCATTAGTTTTGGCATTATAAAGAATTCAATTTATTTTAAAAATGTCGCATCAAGACTAGTTGATACGTGAATAGTACGGTTCTCTGATTTTTCTAAAGGATTTTTCAAAAGGATTCTCAAAGTATAATTATAGACGTACAAGACTAATATCTTCATTTTGCGCGGCGATGCGGCGAAATAGGGTAGAAATGCTTGGAATTACGAGTGAAAACGGCGGAGCGCGCGTTATATATATAGGTATATATACAAGCGTAAGTAGGGCGCAGCGCGCGTGGATGATACAACGCATGCACGCGATTTACAAATGTCAAAATTGTGTATCTCGCATGTTATATTTATCCGGTTTTGTACGTTCGACACGAATGAAGGTCCGAATCTAATAATTCGTTGTCTTACTCGCGTATCGTATGCGTATTCCGGAAGTACACGTATTTCCAAAGTGAGAATCAAAAATTGAACGGATGTACGAATGAATCGGATTGAGCTGATTCGAGTTGGTCTAGATTATTCTCGTCGAGATGAATAATCACTCGAGCGATCAATTTGATCATCCGATTTGATAATCCATACCCAATGAATTACCAATGTATTCTCAATATACATCCGAGATGTCTGAGCTCGTTTCGTGTTTTTTTCCGACTGAGAAACGACGAGCTAACGAGTCGAGAAGTCGAGTTATTCGTCTTGTTCAAGTTAATTCAGAAGAAAAAACGTTTGAATATTTTTTCACGTATTTCATCTGAACCCGATAGTATATTTGATGATTTTTGAATTTTCAATTGCGAGCATGAGAAAACGATAGTGAGCGGTAGAGCTGGTTGAGAGCTTATGTCGAACGGCGGATCGGGAAGATGACCGCGGGCGTAATTTTGGGGGTTGCGCGAGCGAGGCTGCTGCTGCTGCTGCTGCTCGCTCGGCGGCTTATAAGTACATTCGCTCGAGTTGCGGAAGCGAAATTAGAAATTAGCTCGCGCACGCGAGTCGAAAGGAGGACGCCGAGGCGCAGTTGCGAGTCTGTCTCGCTCTCGCGCAGCTGATACACACACACACACACACATACATACGAGGCTTATTCGCTGAGCTAATTAATTACTTGTTTGGTATAGGCTTGTCGTCAGAGAGTAATCGGGTAGGTGTGCAGCACACCCTTTCTTCCGTCATTGTGCTCGAGTTAGCCCACACGGTTAGTCCGTTTGATTCGCATACTACCGGGCGCAATGATCGTCTCTTGCAGCAGGTGCAGTGATTTTTCTTCCTCCGCTGGCGGCGGCGTCTACCGCGCGCCGCAAACGAGCGAAACAATAACGGAAATCGGTCGCGCGCAGGTACGCGCGGGCCCAGGGATTTCATAGATAAGTATCGGCCCGCGGGATCAAAATAATGTTGCTTTTGTAATTCGCCCGTCGGGATTGCGGTAACGGGCAACGGATAGCGGATAACGGAACGAACACGAGCGTAGCAGCGGCACATGTGCGCGCGGGCATTTTGAATGGAACACACGGGCATGTAGTTTATAGATGTGTGTGCGCGTCAAAGAATCCCGGTGTCAACAACTCGACACTCACCTTTATTCGGCGCTGCATTTTTCTGCTTGGCGTTGGCGTTGCACTGGACACTCTTGATGCTCGGCGCTTTCCTCACCCCCGTCACGTTCGATTCTGCGAAAACAATTAGACACGCCACTGTATATTCATCTCGTGTGTCGCAACGCCGGCCAGTCGTATACATGTATATATGTGTGTGTGTGTATAAGTGTCACCCGGTCTCTCTCCGTCGAGCGATCCGACACTTAATACACGCGCGCGCGCAATATGCTCACCTTCGAAAATCGCGACGAACAACGTGGCGGACATGACCGGTGCATTTATCGGCCGATATGTCTATTTGCCGGGTCGAGCTTGAACGCGCCGTTGCATTTGCGTGCACATTAACGCCGCGGGCTGGTGTGTGGGATAGGGCGCGCACTTGGCTACATCAGCAATAGTCATTTGCGCGCGGCCGCGGGTGTCGCGCGATTGCAATCAAAGGGATGCAGAGCAAGGACGACGGGGATCGCTCGCTGCCGGTCAACTGGTCTCGCGGCTCTCCTGCAACCAGCTGCAGTCCGGGGCTGCGCGTCCCGTTAGCTATACACTGCACCTCAGGCTGGCGCGCGGCTCCAGCGTGCAGCTCGCAACTGCACCTGGCAGCAAAACGGAGAGGCGCACTGCTCCCCGCCCCGGCAAACGCGTCCCTCCAAACGCTCGCACACACACACTCATTGCTCGTTTCACTGCCGAGCCGCGGGTAATTATGCCGGGCAGCAACGGCCCGTCGGGGGGCGGCGGCGGCGGCGGCTCTCAGCTCTAATTACGAGTGTACCCACACGTACTGCGGCGCGTAAACGTAAGCCCGGCAGACGCGGGCCCGGCTGTGTATTATACGCTCGTATAAGCGAGAAAGAGAGCGAGTCGGGCTGCAGCTCGATCGTTCGATCCGCAGCGACAAAGCCGCTTCGGCTATTTGCCAGCTTGATTCACCGTCGCTCTATACCGGCCCGTCGTTCGGTTTATTTGGCTGTATTGCCTATATGTACATACATATATGCGTAAGTACAAGTAGACGCGCGCGGGCCGTTTGAAAAAGCGAGTGCGATAAAATTAGAAAGCCGCGGCGGCGGGTGGCGGGAGAAATCGCGCGCGAGCTGGGCGTGTGTGAATCGAGGAGAATTAAAACTCGCGCACCCAATGGTACTCCTCGGCTCGGGTTGGTCGATTGTACGTACGTGTGTGCTGCACACTCCCGGGAGAAAGTACGCGTGCACTAGTGTGCGAGTGTGTTTGCGGGCCCGAGGAGGAGGGGTCGGCCCAAGCTCAAGTGCAGTTAATAAAGTATGTTAATCGCGCGGCGATTCGAGTGCATGCGGGCCTCGGGAGATATAGCGCGAGCAACAGGTGCCACGCGCGGTGCGCGCGCTATAGCGTACATGCACTTTGCGCACGTGCGCTCTTTGACACTGGGACGCCGCGGTCAATCGGGTACGTCTTTTCCGCCGACGTCGCGCGACTGAAGAGGATGATTGCACTTAGAAAAATTGGGATAATAATAATATAACTTGGTAGAGGAAAACCTAGTAGACGTTACTACATTCTATAACACAGAGTAACGCATCTTTAGTAGAGGTTAAAATAAACTTTACTAGTAACTTAACTCAACTATACTAGTAAAGTACAATACTAGTAGAATGTCCTATGAATCGAATAATGAATGTTATTTTTTCAAGTGATAATTACTGTCTTTGATATAATGTTTACTAATATGACTTAGTTGTCCTCGTATGGTACCAGAAAACCTAGTAAAATTCTAGTAACCATTACTATACTTTTCTCTCAGTGTGCATTTCATTGCACCGCGATTCTCCCTCACTCTACTCGACGCATTCACTATACAATTCCAACATTGTACACGTTCAATTACGTTTCTCGCCTATAAACTCCCACGCGCTGGAAAACTGATACGTTTCAACTGGACTGCCCAGTGTACTGAGCAAATCGCACCATTGTGCGCATCTTCTTTTTCTTTCAATGGCAAACAGTTCATATGCATAAATACACTTTCGCTTGATTCGAGCTAGTAGACACCTCCGGATGGGAGGGAAGCCCAACAATGGCTAAAGTTCATGGGGTGAGTCTTGGAAGAAGCGCGGCGAAAAATTGACATAGGTTTTCACAAGACTCGTGCGCGCGTCGTGTGTGTGTGTGTGTGTGTATACGATGGTTGTAGTGTGCAGCGTCTATGTTGTATATATACAAAGGTAAAGCGACTCACTTGTGAGATGTGGGTTGATCTGGTTGATCTGGTTGTTGTTGTTGTTGTTATTGTTGTTTCCATTGTTGTTGTTGTTGTTGGGCAGGTGCACCTCGACGCAGTTCTTCCTCTGGGGTCTCTCTGCAACGAGATCGAGATGGAGCGTTACGTCTCTCATGCTGATTCCAAACTACCATTCGACACTTGGAGTATGCATAGATATACAATGTATACACGGTGTATGAGATATACACGCCGGCGGGGGGGTTTGCACGTTCGAGCGTAATCGAGTGTGACCGAGTGCGTGCGCTCCGGCTCGAGCACGAGTTAGCCGGCTAGTGTATAATGCGCGGCGCTCAGGTATATGCTCGGGTGGGGGTGGTCGGGTGGGGGCTGTACCTGCGCTGCGCTTGAAGCTGCCGAGGCGCATGTTGGCGTCGTGTCGACGCTGCTCGGCGAGCCGCTGCAGCTGCAGCTGGAGCTGGTGGCTCGAGCGGCCGCCATCCCGAGCGCTGCCCTTCGACGTCTGCTGACCCATCCTCCGGCCGGCTGTACGGCGCGCCGACCCCCCCGATCATCTCTCGCCGCCTCTCATCTCTCGCTCTCTCCCTCTCTCACGGTCAGTCTGTATCTCTCTCTCTCTCTCTCTCTCTCTCTCTTTCTTTTTCTCTCTCTAGCGCGCGCTCGCACCGTGTCCCCTGCACACCACTGTCCCCTGGTGATCGGCAGATATGTCTTATTTGCTCTCCCGCGCCCTTATACCTCCTCTCATCATTCACACGAAATCATGCGCCTCTGCGGTAGCAGAGAATGTGTGATGTCACGAAAAACATGAGATGTTTACATTGACTCGCGCGCGCGGCAACGTCTTCAACCTACATGTCAGAAATCAAATTGTCGCATTCGTGGGATTTCGTGTGTTTTCAGCGGAGACGCGAAGTGACCTTACACAACACCTGTCGCGCTCTCCGTCCCTCTCACCCAATCAGTCTAATCACAAACTATTGGCAATGCCTCGCGCTAATTTGACTATTTGACAAATTTTGATATGTATTAAAAGAAATATCGAAAAATACAATGGTAAAACAATACTTTTGATTGTTGAAACAAACAATTTCGATATCAGGAAAATAACCCTTTAAAATGAAAGTGTAAAAACGAAGCTTTGGAATGAATATATTTTCATGGTATAATAGATAGGCTGGGAATATGATTGTATTGGTTAGACGAGATTGACAAAGAGAGAGAGGATGAAAATGTCAACTAGGGTAATTTGTTGAAACGGGGAAAGGTGAGATTTCTCGTGAAAAACAAAAATCCACCGATTCGAGGCTGTTTGTCGAACGAGGAAAAACGTTGCGTTGCAGCCTTCCCCCGATGTGTATATAGTAGTAAAAAGCAGCAGCGAGTATTCGCGTGCGCACGCGGGGGCTTTTGCAAAATGAAAGCGCTGCTCTGGATTCGGCATACTGCCGCGGCGTCCGGTTTTAGATGTTGCGCGCGACCAAACTACTGCTCTCCGCCGCGGACCGTCCCGCGAGTTTTATTTGTCGCTCGCTCGCTCGCTCGCGTGCGCGCGGCTACAACCCAAATATTGCTCGGCGATATCACGTATATATTTAACCGGCCCACGCGTGCCCTATACCCAATTGTATCGATGCTCAAATAGCCCAGCAATCTATATGGAAGATCATCGATAATCGCGAGCCACAGCGCTATGATTATAATCACTTTTTCCTATTTTCCTCGCGAAAAAAGACGCGGCTCAAGTCTTGATCGAGGCCAATGAGTCAAATAACCGATCGAGTATTAGCTACCACGTGAAAGTTGCGCAATAAATCGTCCAGTCATCTGTAGTGTTTAGCAGTTGCCCCTCGCGCGGCTGTGTTGTCCATATAACGTGAAATAACCAAAACAACAGGAACATATGTTTCGGGATCGTCCGACTGCCGGTGACTGTGCGGATGCGCGCGAAAGATCGGGACAAATTCCATCGTATAAAATGCACGTTCGGCGCGATATAAACACGTGAGAGAACATGTTAATTCCGAAGGCCGGTGCGAGGGCAAGGGGAGTCCGATTGAGCGTGCGCCGGCATTAATTGCCGAGCACATATAGTGCGGGGGTATATCGAGACGAGATAACACGACATCCTACGCCGGCCGATTTGAATATCGCGGCTTTGGGGGATAGACCATAACGCTTTAGCTGATCCAAATATGGGAGGGGTGATGTCGAAGCTGAGTTATTGACAACGAGCTCGAGATGTATCGCGCGCGCCGCGGTATAAGTGTGTCAGGAGCAGGCGCGAGTACGTGGGCGACTCGACCGAATAGACGAGGGCGAATCCGTACAAGTGTATAAGTGCACGTTTACGAGTGTGCGCGACCCGAGCCGTGGCCCATGGTGAACGCGGCGACCGGGCGGTGCGAGCGTATAGGCGTCGCTGCGGTAGCTGCGGCCCGACGAAAAAAAAACGGTATATACGTACATACTCGGGCGCGAGACCGCGAGTACAGGAGAGATCAGTGCGTGTGTGTATATAAGTACGTACGTACAGGCGCGAAATGCCGTTTTGGAGTATATAGGATCGCGAGATTCGCGGAGCAGTAGGTACTTGGCGGGGTGGGGGGTACTGGGCAAACCGGTTGGCCGCATCAACTGTGTATGTGTACACCAGGCACTGCTTTGCGAATCGGCTCGACCAACAGCTGTTGGCCCTCTCGACACACACACTCGCGCACACCACAAGCAACAGCAGCAGCGAAAAGCCCGGAAATAGCCGCGACCCGGTGAAGCTTCGCCGTCGCAGCTCAGCTGTAGCGCGTTCACCTCTGTGGCGCACACACTCGCACACACGCATACACTTGCGGATACACAGAGCGAGAGAGAGGAAGAGGGGGCGACACGCACTCGGCGGAGCTGGTGCGGTTGCGTAAGCCGCGCGAGCAGCAGCAGCAGCAGCGGCTCGGACGACCCTTCGCGCACGACTGAGCCGCGCGCGAGAGAGCCGCGATGTTGCGCTCTCTGCACGTTAGCGATTTCCGTCCGGCCGTCGCCGCCGCTGCTGCAAGAGAGGCACGAGAGAGAGAGACGGGAATAAAAGGGCGACGAGTGGCGCGCTCTCGGCTGCTCGGTTGCACCGCACATCGTCTACCGCAAACGCGACAATCCCAAAAAAAACTGGCTCGAACTCCAGCTCCCAGTCGAATATACAATCGAGTACCGGCTATCATACCAGTAATTATTCCTATACAAACAATTGCTCACTCCCTCGCTCGCCCCGACACGCGAAAATCGCCCGAATCAATCGCTACCACATTTTCATTGTTGACAAATCAATTGTATGCAAATTCGATGCATGATGCAGACGTCCCCTCCAACGAATTCAACATTCAAGCTGGAAAACTTGAACTTCGAATCCGAGCAACAATCCGACACCTTCTCTCTATGTCTATTCTCGTTACAAAAAATTGACCTCGACCTCTTTCTCTTATATCTTCCAACTTGAACAAGTCCCTTGCGAGAGAAAGAGAGAGCTTTTGCAACAACAAGGACTGATCGACTCCCTTTTCTACTCTTTCAGTCTCTCCCATCAGTTTCGTGGAATTCACGACTAGAAAAAATGTATTTTTACAATCCCTCCTTGTATTTCGTTTGATCTGATTGATTTGTCAAAGTTTAAAAAAAATCATCTTTGAGTACAATATTAAAAATCGAACCACCACCATTGACATTCCCCCCCCCCCAATTTCATACGTCACAGCTAATTACCTGCATATCTAAGGTCGCGCATTTTCAACACGAGGAATCGAAGTCATTTGGGGAGGGATGAAAGGTCAAAGGTCGAATTTGAGGATAAATATTAAAGGCATGGGTTATAGATTTTATATAGGTAAAAATGAAAATTTCCAGGTCAAAGTACCAAAGGGCAAAGGTCGAAGGGCAATGGTCGAGAGTGCGGTATGTCGAAGAAAGAAGGAAAAGAGTTGATGGTGGAGGTGACGGCGATGCAATCTTTCACCGATACCATCACCCGTACACGTACCTCTAACAAGGACTGCCTGCGCTAGCTGCCACTTGGCATTAGGGTCGCTCGGATGACTCGAGCTAAAACTTCTGGCCCTCCGAAATCACCACAAACTTTTTGTCTCTCTTTTTTCGCTGTTTTTTCGCCTTGTTTTTTCGCCGACCGACCGAGTGTAAATGTATGAATATGTTACAAAATAGCGTTTGCGGATGTTGATTCTAACAAAATCATCGATTGTAAGTCCGCGTGTTAAAAAATTACTCAACTCTACTTCTGACTAAATCTAGCTCATGATAAAGCAGCGTTGGTCCACGATGGCACGTTTTTAATCAATTTTTAGCAAAGTTGATGGTAAATAAAATAATAATAAAATTCCATAGAAGTTATGCCAATAATTCTTAAGACCTGTTACATTGATTTGATTTCTAAATGTTTTTTATGAAAGTTTTTTCACCAAAAGAAGAATTGTCCAGATTATTTTCTTACTACTTGAGGGACTAAGGGAAAACCCAGATTCATACCTTTCCGGTCCAATTTTTAAGAAATTATATCTCTGCGAATCTCGACAATTTAAGGCGAAGTTTGTCAGCTCATTTTCTTCTTTAATACATTGAGGGGAAAAATGGTACCGTCCGAACTTGTGAATAGAGCATATGATGCAGGAGATTCATTATTGTTGTCAAGTATCTTTGGTGAATACTTTGATGAAAAAATTTGCAACCAATCGATATGAGAGTAAAAAATATATTGGTATAATCTCTTATCGATTGTGTGAAATCTGGGACTTAATGAATATTGTATAGAAAAATTCGGAGGCCATAGTGGACGAACTCGAAGAATGTACAAAAAGCTTAGAAGGAAATCTAAATTAAGTTGTTGAATTTTCGACTCGACTGCGAGGCAAGATTGATAAGAATCCGAAGGTGGGGGGTTGTGGATTACTGGCGCGGCGAACAGTGCAATTTGTTTACATAAAAACACCGCGCCAGATCGGATGGCGCTGTTAAATCGAGCGTGAACGACAATCGGATCAACGGTATGTGTGTATGCTAAGGTTCATCAGCTACTGCACCGCGAACCGACTCGACCGAGCTTTGTACGATTCGTTTTCTCTTTGTCCCCATTTCGCCCTCCTATCCATGTGATTTGCACTTGAAAATTAACAAATCTCCACTTACTCAGAGCTTCCTTGCTGTGGCCACTGCTCAGGTCACTCGCCGAACTGCGCACCGAGCTCCTCGACGTTTCCTGGTTGGGCGAGTTCGTTTCTGGCCGGTTGTGGCCTCTTCTGAAATGCGATTTCCAATAAAATTCACACTACTTTTCAAACTATATGAAGGAAGAAACTCTCGAGTGCAGAACAACAATTATCTCTCAGAGAGATGCGTTGTGTACTCTTTGTATCTTATCATAATTTACACAATCATATAAACGTCTTAGATATTAGTAAAACTAACAAAAAATGACGAAAAACGTTCAAGATAACGATAAATTATTTTACTTTGTGAAACACTCACTATGCCATGCAGATTACGAGGAAATGTACGGAAATGTTCATAATGTAGTCGGTTATTCATTAAATTTCGAATTCAACGTGATTAATCTGTTTTCAAAAAGTAGGACGAATATACATGTGGCATAAATGTGGATACCAAAACAACAATTGAAACGTCAGTTCGAAGTTAAAAATCAGTCATAGCTTCAAAACATATATATCTCCTTTAACGGTTCCAGCTTTATCCAATCAAATTCAGTCGATATATCACTGGCATGCCACACAAGAACAACAGAGTTTAGTTTTGATTCACTGATCAAGAGTATAGACAGTTTTTTACTCGATGTGTGCAGAGGGATCCTTACCGCTTATCTTTACTATTGTTGGCATTATTGTTAGCGTCACCGGTAGGTTGCCTCGTTGAAGAAGTCGAAGCTGTGGAACTGGTGGAGTTACCCAAGCCTTGCAGGACTCGCGACTTGACTTCTTTTTTCAAAGGCCTGCCCCGCTGCTTGTTCGCTTCGATTTTGCTCATAACTGCGTCCCACCGGCCGTTCTTGCGCTGTGTCCTCGGCGGCCTTCTTCCCGCTTCACTGCTAGTTTCTTCTTTTACTAGTAACGTCAACAATGATTATCATGTTTTGTTTGCATGTCGAACTCGACATATTTGAAGATAATAATGACGATAATAATACAAAAGAATGATAAAAGGATGGAAGATGTGTTGTGGAGGCGGAGATTATGAAAGCATCAAAGCGAATGAATGCGGTGGGAAGTTAACGAGAAGGTATATAATTCAGCAAGTTGGCATGCTTGGATGACTAGAACGATGAAAAGTTGAGAAAAGAAATAATGAGATATTGTTCGAATATCCATTGCTCACCAAGATTCTGATTGGATTCAATCATTGTTTTTATCTTCGAGCTAACGTTTCTCTTTGGCATTTTGTACTTTTTGAGTGTTGTTGCGGCGTTGTCTTTGTTGCTGATGAGACGGCTGCAGTTTGATTTGGTCGCTGTATTCTGTTGGTTCTTTTGGCACTTGATCACAGTCACTTCGGCCATCGATATCGTCGAGTTCGAGCCGTGTGTGTCGTTGAACATGTCGTGGGCCGACTGTAAAAATGCAATGGTTGTGATTATTCGCGTTGTCTCGCGGGGAGGGCTGGCTGTCCGGCCGGCTGACTGACCAATAGGATGGAGCTGGGGAGGATGATGAGGGCCGGATGGACGGGCGTCTTGTCGCCCGGCCTGGGCTCGGGCTGGCTCTTCATGGAGACCTCGGTGTCGCCGGTGTCGGTGGTGGTGTGGTCGCCGTCGGGCTCGGGCTCGTCCGCGCCGCCACCGATGCTGTCGCCGCCACCCAGGCGCTTGTCCAGGTCCGAGTAGATGCCCGACGAGTCCATCTCCTCGTGGAGCTCGCTCGGCTGGGGCAGCGTGCCGGGGCCGAAGGAGAAGAGCGAAGCGGCCTCGGTCGGTTGAGGCTGACGGCGCACCACCTCCTCGTGCGCGTCCGCGTCGCTCTCCGTGAAGAAGTCAGAGTCCGTCATTGGGTCTTGTCTGCGGCGCACAAAAACGGCCGATTTAGTGAGCCCCAAATTTTTATCCACAACATTATCTCGAGGGATAAAGTCAGAGCGAAAGATCAAATTTATTAATTACACGTGCGCCAATGTTATTTCCTACTTGGATATTGTGCGATCCGAATAAAACAAAGATACTTCGGTCGTGTAGATCGATGTGTTACGGCCAGTTCACACGCGGTTCAACATATTTTCAATAAAATTAAATGAATTAGACCGAATGACTTGTTGGGCGGAAAGCATCAACATTTATGGACGAGAGGCACGGCTCGATCCAGTATACTGTAATGAGAATGGGGATCAACCGCGAGGCTGCAGTGAACAAGTTGAGATGAATGTTTTTGCTGCGACCGATACAACAGCTGTTCATGTAGACGAGTGATTATTGCATCGGAGACCCTTGTCCAAAACGGCGAATCCCGGTCGAAGGGTCGAACGATCAGAGCAGTTACGGGATTCGGACATTAGACAACGAGCGACAAAAGGGCTGACCTGCAGACGACGGGGTTGTTGGGTCGCAGCTGGCCGGGCAGGGGCGGCTGGGTGAGGGGCTCGGGGCCGCGGCTGGCGGGCCTCGAGTTCTCTCCATCCCCCTGGTAGCCGGCCTCGAGGCTGGTGATGCTGGTGACGGACGTGACGAAGCTCGGCGGCAGGCCCTGGCCGGTGCTCGGGCAAGTGGCGCACCTCGTCTGCTCGCTCGTCGGCTCGCTCGTCGGCTCGCTCGACTCGGTCGAGTCGCCCGCCGCCGCCGACGCGAGCCTCTTCAGCAGACCGCCATCCGGCCGCGCCTTGTCCTCTGCGTCGGCAAACAACAGCCGGCAGTTCAGCAAATGCTCAAGGGGCTCGCTCGCTCGTTCCAGCTTACCTGGGTACAGCCTCGTCTCCTCCAGCAGGTCCACGTGCTCGTTCAGGGTGAGCGTGGGCTTCGGGTCCAGGGGCAGTTCCTCGAGGGAAGGGCTCCTGTCGTGGGCCAACAGCGACTCGACCGAAGGCAGCCGGGCGGCTATGTCGAGGTGTCTCGCTGCCGCGGCAACCACCTCGCTGCACTTGCTCACGTTCAATTTACCTGCGCGTCAACAAAGTCAACAGTCGTTAGCGAAGCTCTTGCGACTTCTCCTTCACAGCTCCCCCACCATCGAGTTTGAGATAAATTTAACGCGAGACGAGCAGAGTCGCTACTCCGACGCACCGTCACGAGGTCACCCCCAAATAAATGCTATACAGACAGCTGTGCAGTTACTAACGTTTCGATTTTGACCGCATATATATTTGCGAATGATTATACGATTTGTCAACGGTATATCAGTATCTGTGATTCTAGCGGTATAATATACATATGCGCATACATACTTATATGCAATCAAAAATCACTAACCAAATAACTGAGTGGGAGAAAACGAGGCGTTGGAGGAAAAAGGTTCCAAAGGTACTCACAACCACTTTCTGACAAAGTTTCACTGTGCGCGATTGGACCCCCAGGTGTCACTGTTTTAGTATATACTTCGAAGTGCGCATGTCGATGTCACCAATAAACTAAGCTTCCACACACAGAGGTAAACATATATTCCCGCGCGAGTGACATAACCTCACTTTTTAAGGTGGCGCATGAATCGAAATTTTATCGGTTGCTCCTTTAATTTTTCAGGTTTAGCTGATAATGATGTATACCAGCTTAAAATAAACTCACGACAGCATCAGCTAGGAAGCTGTTTGTACATATATACATCGCGGAGACTTGAAAATTAATGATTCACCGAAGAAAGTCCATCAGCGCCACCTGCAAGGATACACGTTCACCGGGAGAAGCTTTATTAATTTTCCTGAACGCAACGCGGATGGCCAGAGCGAGCGAACAGCGCATACATGGTGAGTCGGACGAGACACGGTGAGAGCCGGCTCAGTAAAAACAATAGCAACTGACCGGAATCGTGGAAAGCAGCAGGTATGTTGTCGAAGGAGGGGCTCGGGGATGGGTCTAGCGCGACGGTGAAGTCGGTCATCTGATCGGGCGTGAGGATGCCGAGGCTGCTCTCGTCGTGCTCGAACGAGTTTTGCTTGGTGAGCATCAAGTAGTGTGGCGCCCCAGGCCCAGCCCCAGCCCCGGCCCCAGCCGGTGACTCGACGCTCACGTCCTCTAGCGAGCGTTTCTTCAGCTCCTCCTGGGAACTGTGAGTCGTGCGCCCGGCCCTGTCGGCGTGTAATACACTTTTCAACAAAAGCTCAAAATACTCGTGGCAAGTCTTCATAGTACTACTCACCAGACAATCCCGAGCTTGCTCTCGTCATTCAGCTGCTCCGACACCCCCAACTTGTCCCTCTCCAGCACCGAGCTCCATATCGACGATATCCTGTACTCTGACCCCAACGAATTGTCTGGCAATCCAACACACGATACTAATTATATACCATATATTTTTGAAGATTCGAGAAACAACGCACACCTACACACTCATATTTTACATCCAATTTGGATCGTTTGATGGAGATTTGGCGTATCCATAACATCAATCAACCATTCAATCGACAATTTGAGTTACTCGAGTTGTGAAAAAAGGGCTAATATACAATTGAAATGGGCATTTAAACAATGTAAAGCTTTCACTAGAAGAGTACGAGGTAGTATTATTCATGACTTTATCAGATAAATATATTCCAAGTAACTCGCGAGAGAGCAATTTAGTAAAATGCAGTTTTGATACATACCGCTGTCGGGTTGGGGTGAGATGTGAGGCGAGGAGCGATTGTGCCGGCGGTTGGAGGGCGGCTCGGCGAGGAAGTGCTTGTTGTTGGGGTAGGAGGGTGAGGAGCGCCGGTGTTGCGGTGCGCCCGGGCCCAGCGAGCGCTGCAACTTCGGCAGCAGCGACGGCCGCGCAGCCGTCCGAGGCAACGGGATCCTGCTCTCGCCAACGTTCTGCAACATTACGAAAATGCATACATGAAAAAACACATCCATGGAATAGACAAAACAGCAAGTGTTATACAGGATTACAGGAGCAAAGCCCTCGGGCGACCCAAATAACAATCGCTCCGTCGAGTTACCCTGTTGTTACTCGCACTACAATACGTGCAGCTCGTGAAGCATTCAGCTTAATTCAACGACACATTTCAGTCCAATCGTAGCTAATATACTGCACTTGTTGTGATTGTTCTTTTCATCCAACGAATTAGTCATTATTTTTAGTAAGAAGATCGCGCGCGCAGTGTGCCACGTCGTTATTACCTTCTTATACATGAAATAGGGGGTGTAAACAAAAATACATTTATTTTGACGTCTATAGTTTCAGTGAGCAGTGCAGAGAGTTGATTATTGTATATACAGTACCGACGACGCTAGACAATGCGACATTGCGCGAGCTGACGCATTGTATAATAAGCTAATGTAGCGACTGTGATATGAAAGGATGTAACATTTAATTTTTAAAACGAGTGGAAGGATAGAGGTGGGGGTTCCATCAACGAGTCATGCTTGCGAACAAGTGCAGCGAGACATTGAAACGCCAGTTGCCCCCGCGACTTGCAGAATACAAGGAGAAAAGGCATGAGATTGGCAAGTTATTTGAATGGTGTATACAGGGTCTACTCCAGACAATGTACAGCCTCGTGGTTGAAACACCCATTATGTACGTTCACTCACATGAATTAAATCCTGGTTCAATAGAAGAAAAATGAGTTGGACGCTATAGCAAAAAAATTTCCTCTAGGCTTAAGACACTAATATCTTGATCTCTGAAACTGACTTTTCTTCTTGAACCAAGATTCGATTTTTGTGAGCGTTGGCTCTTACAAGCATGTGATTTTGTTTTGTCGAGCAAGATAAGATGCACATCCGGTCGCGACGCTTCAAAGAGCGAGACTCGATACTTTTGATGAAACTACAGCCACCACGGAGCAGCATCGAGCGATGCGACGCACCGCGTGAATCGGCCCCTTATACTCGACTTGTACTGTCGGCAGTCGACGCGATGCGTGTCGGCCGATTGATTTGCCGCAGAGCGAGCGCCGGCAACCGACCGCTCTCGCGCAAGTAAATACAATGTCCTTTTTCACTTTCACTACTTTTCCGCGCGTGAAATTACAATAATCATTTGGCCGGATGACTTGTTCCTCGAGCACTTTCTCCCTCTGTATAGACTACCGCGCGAGAGCGGCTGCGTATTGAAGATCGTTGATAAAAGACGCGATGGATAATAACGCGCGGAAAACGTTGATTTTCAGAATAAATGTATATATGTGTATTGTTGTGTAGTAGGCGTTTGAACTGGCTGCTGCTGCTGCAGGATAATGGAAGGGAGATGCGCGCGTGTGTGAATCGCTGGGAGCATGGGAAAATTCACGGGTAAAACGTGTGAAATGCAACGAGGTATACGCGCTTGTTAAAATACACGTTCGCTGATCAATTAAACGCAACACAATGTGCCGATTCCACGACACGAGAAATTGCAGCACAACTCATGAGATTCAGCAAAATTTTATAATAATTCCCAAATGAATATTCATAAGCTTATATATGCCGTATTTCTATACTCTTACTATTTTACTCTCGCTATTTTAAATTTCGAGATTAGGGTGCGGTGCTGATTAAACTTTGGCGCTCGTGCACACAGGATACGCTGCTTGATTGGGTTGAAATTCAACGGTCGCGTCGGTTCAAATCAAACAATGTATTTTATAATATGTTGCAGGTAGTCGGGCGCGAGCACGCACGAGCGGAAGGACGGGACGATAGCTATACTCATTGGATTATTTGGGTTACGTTGGATAATGCATATAACAGCGGCTGCAGCTGCATACGAATCGACGCTATTCCATTAATATTAATTGCGGGGCATGGCTGCACATTGGAGAGCCCGCTTGCACACACACACACACACACACCAATGAGAGAATCGACAAAGTGCACACACATAGTATACAATTAAATGTCAATTTTTCAAGTGGCTCTTCACCGCTCGCACACTCGAGTATTTCATTATATCCATATGATATATGTATGTATATACTCGCGAACGAGCAGCCGCAGGAGAAAGTTGTTCGTCTGTCTCTGGCTATCTGCTGCGAGCGCGGAATAGCCGAAGAGTGTTCAATTTCACTCGCGAAGCTCGGCCCCGCCGCGAGCAAAATCACCGTACGCGCAGGTGTTGGTGAAAAAACGGATAAAGTTCGAAACGCGCCCGTCGCATTCAATGTGCGTTGCACAAATGACAAGTGGCGCAAATCAAAGTGCAATAAGTATACTCGAGAAAGAGAACAGGCGCGGGCAAAGAAAAAAAAAACAGACGCACGGTATATACGCGAAGCTGCTCTCCGGCGCGGCGGGGGCGTCGAACTGCGCGACCGCGAGTAAAAGCGCCCGAGCGAGCCGGTGAGGCCATTAAACCGCTCTCGGAATAATTATATTCGATTACGGCTTAATTTCCGTTAATTCGTCGCCCACGTCGATGGGCCGGACGAGCTCGTTGCATCACACGCACACATGCGCGTGCCTATATAGTATATATGCAGGTCAAAGTAGAGTCGTGTTGCGCGACGATATACGCGAGTTTGGGCAGTCCGATACCGCGACAAAAAAATTACACGTTTCAATGGTATTGCATCGTTTTGATTCTGTCTAATCACTTGCTTCCCATCGATATTACCATAGCAAGCACGAGTAAGGTCACAAGCTTTGTCAGAGATGCTATAGGCTCATTTGCAATCGGTATACAGCGCGCGAAAATCGTCACCATTCACTGCCATTTGCTCAATGCAACAAAAAGCGCTAATTTAAATTAGCACTCTGCTTACCTTACTGTAACAGGTTGAGATTGGCAAATATACAGAAACATCGACATATGCATACAGTGTTTCTCCGTCTAAATTCATTTCCAATCAAATGTACAGTGGACCGAGCTATAGCTATTCCAACTATTTTTGCACTTTTACAATTCACAACCATTAAATCACCTCTAGGCTAAAAATTAAACTGTGTGATTTTTTTCAAAATCACTTGAATCTAAAAAAAGAATGGACCATGGTCATTGAAACATGTAGAAGCGCTCGAATCACTCGTTTGATTCTACTAGAAGTAATCTTGTTTAATATAGAATATAAACTATTCGGTGAAATGAAGGAAAAAAAATCCTCTTCAAGTCTATCAGGAATCTAAAAAAGCACTCAAAATGGGGATAAAAATACAATCAGATGGAGAGGTTAATCTAATATTTTTCGACTAATCACTCCTCAGATGATTCTTTTTTCTTTTTTTTATAAAAAATATAATTTTTTATAAAAATATAATACAAAGATAAGTGCGGTCAACGTGTCACTTTTAATGAATTCGAATATTTCCACTATCTGGCGAAAATTGATTTGCATTCATATTTTCGCATGTATATATATCTAATAACTATTCATGACAGTTGGACGAATATTTCCGAGAATTTGCATAGACGATTAGCCGCGCGTGAGGCTGCGCGTACTGGCGACTCTCTCTCGATTTATTGTAATTGAATTGACAGCGAGCGAGGCATAGGGATGTGAGAAAAAAGGAGGTATAGTGAGAGTTGAAAGTGTTGTTGAAAGAGAGAGTGGTTGTTGAGTGGTATGTGCGAGCAAGGGAGGAGCGAAATGTTTTAATAGTAGCAACATAAGTACCGAGCTCCAATGGTGCAGCCCCGAGAGCATCGGAAATAGGAAATATGAAGGGTGGGGGCGAATATACCATCGAGTTCCGGGGCATATTGCGCACCCTTACCTATATTACAGTGGGCGCTCCGTTTGAATAAATACATTTGACGAATGAGGCTGGATCGATGGTCTATTGGTCAGAGCTTGAATCTCAGCAAAACTTTCATCGCCGCATTTGCTCATGTCGGGATGGCAAGAATCGACCCGACGCGCTGTATAGTTGTCGTTAAACTCAAAAACCCACGCGATTTTAAAATGTGGATATATACGCGCGCGGCGGCGGCGACAGCGGCTTGGCAATGGCGACCAATTTAAATGGTAAATTTGAAGCTGGCCCCGTTATTTGACAAGCAAGTGAATTTGACCATGAGTTTTGTGTTCGCTGCAGGCGCATGCGCGGTTGGAACGACATCAAACGCAACTATAAAAATTTCAATACTAGTTTGACATTTTCCCCGCACTGTACGCCAGCACACCGGGTCCCAACGATTATAAGAAGTTTGATTGATAAATGTCCAGCTATCAATTGCTCGTCTTCCAATAATATTTAATTGTGTTCTTCTCAACCGTCACTCGCGAGATTCTCGTGAGTATCAGACAAACATGACGATTCAATTGAATGTAGGATTGAAATTTCAACACGACAGTATGTGCAGGTTGTTATATCAGCACGTACCGGTGAAAGGGGCTGCAGGTGCAGGGACGGTGAGCTACTCGTCTAAATTTGCTCTAACGCGCGACACAATGCGCGGGATGTGAAAAGATGTCAAGGGACCACGCCCCACCAATCAAGATTTTCCCCGTTGATATCGAGTGTATGGCATAGGCGTGTGTTGCGTGCGCGGATAATAAAAGCTTGAGCACGTGTGAGTAGGAAACTCGGAACAGGTGTTTGGCGCGAATTCGACATAATAAAATTAGAATTTCAAAATTCTGCTTCTTAAAGGCTAGCTCAATACCTATCAAAAACCATCGCTATGATCATCATGTAACCATTCAACCCATTCAAAATGTCAATGTGTACCCAATGTGGCACTTTTTCATAATCGCTTGTTACAGCATCTATACGCCAACAGGGGCGATCAAATTGGGCTTAAATAAACTCGAAATAATATGGATCCATTTTACTCAGTCTTTCGATTCATAATCATTGATTTGTGGCACATTGGCTACTTACTTTTATTTCACGCTGAAACAATTTATTTATATACTGTTTTAGGAAAAATGAATGAGATCTTGATAGGGATACAAAGTAATGTTCTACATATATATGTGTGTGTGTGTGTGTGTGTGTATATGTGTGTGTATTGATAAAGTGAGCTAAACGTGAGATCCAATTTGCGTCTGGTGTGAAAGTCATGTTCTCAATAGGCTCAGACTAGACGAAAACAATCGAGCATCGCACAATTCGATTTCTATATTTCACTTTGATAAGCCAATTTTTCCATCATCGTATGTACGAGCTTTCTATCGAATGTCTTCGTATACTGTAGTTTTTCTATCTTCGAGGAGGGGGGGGGGACAGTCACGTTCGGCGAAAACAACATTGAATTCGCTGCAGTCGATTTGACATTAGTGACAACGATTCGAAAAGACGTTGATTTTGATGAAAGTATTTGTCAGCGTAGGAAAGTTTTACGCGCGCTCGCGCAACTATGTGCTTATTTTGAAAGCATACTCAGACGTTGTTGCCTACTTAAATCGGATGGGCCGTTATTGCAGGTATGCGCCAGTCCATATATGTATGAGGGCATAATATTCTTCCATGAACGCGTGGCTTGGCTATATGTGCTAAAGTGTAACTGCACCGTGTAATATTTCACTTGGGAGCAGTGGAGAACAGAGAATAATTGAATTTAGGTTATTTGGGTTATCGCATGTACTGTGATTAGTGCACTTATTATCTCGAGTAGCGAATCCAGACCAATTAGTTTGATTTTCCTTGATAAATTGGAAATGACAAAAGAAAAACACGGGTGAAATTGCTTTTGCTATGCCAACGATCCAATAGTTACTCGTTCGTACATATCGATAGATAAAGAGAGAGAGAGAGAGAGCTGGTCCGTGTGGTACAATAATTCATATACTTGGGCGCGGGAAAATTGTCGGGGAGTGATCGGGATTGTGAGTAGAGGAAATCGTGCGCGTGTGTATGTGTGCCGGCCGGTTTCGAGAAGCTTTATCGTTAGTGTACTCGTGAACGTCGGCGACGAGGTGGGGGTTTCGTTTTGGGATGCTGGATATATCTAGGCGCGGGCAGCCAGTGATTAGTAGGTATAGAGTTGGCCAACTATACGTATGTGTATGGGAGCATATAATATGTGAGAATGAACCGGTTAGAAAGTGCCGGTCGCGCGGCGTTCGCACGTTGGCGCGCTCGTCTCCGCGGCGCTGCAGTTGAAATGAGCGAGCATCGAGCGGGTAATCTTTGATTTCTCTTGGTCTCTCTCTCGAGAGCCGAATTTCTCTTTCTCTCTCTCTAACTCGTGCGTGCGCGAGCTCGTCGGCTCGGCATATCAATTGACATATCGAAGCGCACGTGTCGCCTCGGCGACACCAACTGCGCGCGGTTACCGAGTGTGGGAGGTGAACTTGACGCGCCGTGTGTCCCCCCTCCAATGCGGCGATTGTTCGACTGTTTTGATATAGACAGAGGAAGGATGAGACGGGAGTTTTTTTTTTTTTTTTACCGAGCAACGCAGTTTTATATATATCCTGGTGCGCTGCGATGCGCGAGCTTGGAAAAAAAACGAGTAGCGAGCAAACGGTACACTAATACAGCTATGCGCGCGAGCGCGATTGGATTGGGAGTCGCGCGCAGCAAAGTAGGCCGCTCGCTCGAGCTCACCCGTCGTTCTCTACTGCAGCAGGCGACAGACAGACAGACTGGGCAATGGTAAAATTGTGGGAGAAATGTATAATAGGGGATGTCTTGGTCAGGTGAGATCTGACGGCCCAACGACGAGCAATAATCATTGAACAAATACCAGCAAGCGTCATCGAGATGTACACGTACATAATAATTAGATATGCCGCCAGTGCCGGATAAAGTCAGTTCTTCAACAACGCGTATGCCAAATTGCACAGGGTATTCGACAGCTGCGACAAAATAAAGGGGGGGGGGCGAAATTTCCCACCCCCGGGGGGTATCGTGTGCGCATAATTGCGCGCCCGATCAATCGGATAATTGTAATGCGGCGCGTCGTTAATCATCCGCGACTGTGCGCTGCTCGTATACCATATCCGATTGCAACCAGTTCGCGCTACACACACACACACACCGGCATATATACACAAATATATAAGTATACTCGGACCAGCTCGGACTGCACTCATGACTGCAAAGCGTATAAGAGAGGCTGCAGCCCAAATAACCGACCTCCTCATATGTATCAATTTTCTCATCAACTGTCGCGCTCTTTTCCTCCACGGCCACGACTATGTTCTCGCGTTTTTCCACGCCACCAACACTCGTCTACTCTTCAATTGGTCTCGATAACACACGGACACTCTACACTGATTCGAGTTCTATTAAAATCTTACATATCCGTTCTAGTGCTTGAAGATCGCGCTTGAATGAATTCCTACCATGTCTCAAATCCTAATAATACAGTATACACATGCTAATACTCCACGAGCTCAATATTAATGCTACTGTGCGTCCCTTTAAACTTCCGATAATTCACTCGTCAAGTGCACATATAGGTATGTTTTTTTGGCTTATAATCAACCAGCCGACCTATATAAATGGTACTAACTCAGGAATCTGTGCAATCGAGAGCCAATCTGAGTGATAAAATTATCGTCATGCGACAACGATAAAATTCGACACATTTACGCGTATTGACAAGAATGATTTTCTCCCGGCGCGGTGAGAGAGAGGGAGAGCGAATCAACTACTTTGGCTCTTCGTTTACCTTTGCTCTTGGCAGGTGCGCGCAGGCATTAGGCCTAGGCAAATCAGAAAGTCGTAAACACTTTAGTGCGTGTATGTGTGTAGAAAGCCGGAGTTTGCGAGTTTGCAAATTGAAGAGAAAATGGTGACGGTAGAGACAGGGTGCAGGTGTGTGCTTGGCGAATAAGTATGTCGGAGAGGATGTCTGCGTCGCGTTGTCGCACTAATCGCCGTTCATTTCAAGCTCATTCTACTGATCCGGCTGTGAAACGCCCCTACGAGCTGCTGCTGGGTCAGCTGACCGGTGGAGTGCGGGAGAAAAAAAAACAATCGACACCGGCTCGTTTGATTGTTTCGACTTTGCAACCTGTTGCTCCGCCCGCATCAACAAGACCAACTATAGTTGGTCAACCATATATGGTCAACCGTGGGTGACCAATCATGCAACTCACGAAACTCTCCGAAATGCTTTTTGGATAACTCAATCAAAGCCATACGGCCGCCTCCAGTCTAACGTGATTAGATTCCCCAGAGATATCAATTCTGACAATCAGTTTCGATCTTAGACAGTATGTCTATAATGCATACACAGGAAATCATAGATTTAGATAGCTAGATGGAATGGCTGTGTATACGTGTGAGTTATTCAGGTATCCAAACATTATTTCGGAAAGTTTCGTCATGAATGCGGTCACCCGAAGTTGACGCAACGTCTCCCTATAGTCAGACGATTGTCAGCGCGTCAGCTGACTCGCCGCACCTCTTACTCGAGCGCGCGCGCAACATCAAATGTACGACTAACATAATTTTTCCCATCTCGTTTCCATACACTCGACTAACTTCTCCCACACCCCCCCCCCCCCTCCGTTCCACCGTATCACGACGAGCACAACAAGCCGACAACGTTTAGCAGCTATATATATATATAGTGCAGCTTGCTGCATAGTATGCGCACACATCACACGCCTGCACCTGCGCGCGCGCATATATTATCACGCGGCTTCTGCACCAATCGTATGTAGTAGCACGTGCGCTTCGAAAAAGTTGGATGCAAATTGAAGAATAATGAGTACACTCGTCTAGCTAATACCGGGCTGTGCGTTATCAAGCTTATGTAACCGAGTGGGTCAAGTCAAAATGTATACGTAGGAAATATCAATTGTAATGCGACAGACATGACAAAAGTCCAGTTTTCGTTGAATTTTGAGTTAGCGACAGTTGGGCGAGGGTGCAAAGTTACAAACATATGTTTATGATTCACAGCCAAATAATTTTTTTTTTCTATCTTACCAAAGATTTTCTTGTTCATAAGTATAATTGCCTAGTGGTAGGAGGCTGCGTATTCAAATTTTACGTGTGATCGTATGACAGAAAACCTATCGTTGCCTGCGATATTCTTTGGATGATTATTTTCTTACAATCTCGCCAAACTTTAAAAACAGCCGTCTTTCACTAGGAAAGACTCGATAGAAAAAAACACATTATCAATACATTTCCGAAACTAAAGTTGTTTTGGCTGTGAATCATATATTTGTTCGGAACTTCATCAGCCTCATACATTGGGAAAGCAACAAGTATAGTAATTTATCGGTCGTAGGTTAAATTTGCCAGACGGTTCAGACACTCGTAATAAGTATAGTAAGTTATAACTAGAGAAGGATTTGGCGTGCGCGCATGCAATCGATCGTGCGATTTGAACGAGGATCAGTTGATCAAAAGATGAACATTGTAAAAACAAAATCGAAAGGAGGTAGCGTAAAAGTGTACGCAGAGAATATATGCGAAAAAACGAGGAGAACGAGTTTCAAAGTACGTACGAGTATACGAGCATTAGTGCGCGAGAGCGAGGGCTTATCTAACGCAGCAAACGCTTTTGAATCGCGGCGAAGCTTATCCTTTTGTTTTTGCCCGTTTGCTTGAGTTGTTTTTGCGCCGCGACCGAGTAGCGCTCGCGAATCCCGCGGCAATTCTCACGCGCGTGTTTTACTCGATCGCGCGCGGACGAGGCGGATTCTATCATTTTTGAGTGTGTGACTTACTCAAGCGGCACGTTTCCCGCGGCGCGCATGCCAAGCCGAATGCAGATGTGTATACGTATTTGGCCGTCGCGGAACTCGCGGTATAGGTAAACAAACATTACGTATAGATATAAGAAAGGGGTAGGGGGGCCATTGGAGCCAAAGCCGTTACACATACGATGCCCGTAATTTTAATTCAAGTTAGGTGCGTCTCCTCGCGAGGATAACCCCGGAGGAGAGAAAAAAAAGTCCAGGTGCGCGAGTATAAGAGTGTGTTGTGGAGCAGGTAAGGGACGTGCGGGTGTATATGCGCGCGTATAGGCGAAGAGGCAGTTGGTGTCAGTACACAATACACAGTACGGAGAAAAAGCGACTAACTTGGGGTAAAATACTTGGTCAGACTCGCGAGCCGTTGCGATGTTGGATCGAGGCGACGACGGCGACGACGAGGCGACAACAGGATGCTCCAGCCAAGCGTGTTTATATATCCGCAAGACAGCGAGTTTGCTGCCGAGTTGCGAGGAGAGTCGCGGCGCGCGAGTCCGCGGGTGTGTGACGTGCGCGCGCGAGCGGCAAGTGCAGGCGCGTGTCCGAGGTCAGCTCTATACACATACTGACTGCTGTGGCCGAAGCCGCGCCCGGCGTAGCGCGCGAGTCGCGCATTTCCCGCTCGAGCTACGCCGCGCGCGCGTACGCACACTCGCCCCACCGACATATAGCATGCGTATATATACCTGTGTGTGTGTATGTCTGCAAGAGAGAGAGAGAGAGAGGCGTAAGTAGATTATAACCCGGCCGTCGGCCCCGCGGTATATAGCGGTCAGGTCGCGATTGCTTCCGCGCTCTTCGTCGAAGCGACCCCCCTTGATCCGCCCCCGTCCCGGTACAATCTTGAGATATCGCGGGCCACTAGTCCGCGATATCTCGCGCACCATCAAATTTCAATTTACCCCAAAATCATCACGAATTTAGTATATTACAAAGCGCGCTCCGCAAATGAGACGAGCATCCCTCCCAAACCTTTTTTTCATAACTTCGAATAGTTAGCTAATGTCCAGTGTCTGATATACATACACAAATTGTTGCGTATTCGTCACAAGTACACGTACGTTGACGGCTCGCGATTCATTACGAATTAAGCCACATTCTTATATTATGTACATTACCTGCATTGTCTGGTAGACAAAATTCACACGATCTTCACACAACAGCCAACTCCAATGTGAAATTGTTCGTTGTATATGTGCGCACTATCGCCAACACCACGATTGAGAATAGATTGAAGTAGTATAGCAATCAACGAAACCACTCGAATCAAATCTCTCTTTCTCTATCTCCAGCTCACATTCAAGCACTTCATGGACTGCCCGCTGTTCAAAATAGATACAGTTAGGCCTGAATGCCTGCAGCGCGGCCAGTTTGTTTCTGCTAAATTCGAGTATACGCCCTGTGCGCTCCGCAACTGATTGTCCCATATATAGGTGCCTGCTCGCATTTCCTCAATAAGTCTTTTCACGTCTGAGTGACCAGCTTACGGAATTCCCTGGGTCCTCAACTCCTTCGCATCCCAAACCTTCCCCCACTCTCTTTACAACTAATCTTATAGACTTTCAGAGTGACAAATCTAGTCACCTTAGAATGTGCACTGGCTGTTTTTTCCTCATTAAATTGAAAGATATCTTATAATACTTTGTTAATATTTTATTATAACAAATGAATCACTCTTTACAGAAACGATAAAATTGTTATGAATCCGAATCTCTTTCTGTCATAAGACTACGCATGTAAATTAACATTCCTCTGGGCGGTTCATTACTGTAACTGAACAACCAATTCATTAGCATACATATATGTACACACCCATGTGGACGTTTAACGAGAGACGGACAACTGGCATTTGGGAAATTGAGAAATTATGCATAATTCAGTGAGGGCCACTTCAAGTATTTCTTTCGCTTAAAAAGTGTCGTCAGCGCGTTATTAGCCACACCTTTTAACTTTTACATAGTGGGCACACATTTTAGACGCTACAAATCTCTTTTCAAGCTAGAATCTTCTGTATACACCGGACACAAGCACACAACGTGCGTTGTTTTTTTCCACGGCTAATCCGAGCGTTGTTGCAATTGACCGCAACGCTAATCATACTTTTTTCTAATTCTACTCAATTAAAACGTATTCGCAATGCTGATAAATATAAGAGTTAATTTAACCATTTACGTTTAATCTAAGAGTAAACTATGGCAAGTGCACATCATTACGCCGACAATTACAAGTACTTGAATATTCTCAAAATTGACCGAGTTATTCAGTAAGTACGATGGTCGATTTTGAGTGAGTTTGGTTAATAGACTGACTTTGAATGGGTTGAGATGGGTGAATGGAAGTTTTAGCGATGGTCGTTACGCTAGGTTTCAAGATGCCGTTGGAAAAATAATGGAATTCCAATTTTTTCATAGTCAAATTTGGGGAAATCCCTCAAGGGTGTGGCACATTGGCTGCAGTTACCTTACACAAGCAAGTGATGGCAGTGGGCGCGAGCAAACGCGCAGTTGTAACATGAAAATCCATTAAATTGCTCTGCATACGATCGAACGCTCGAAAAGAGAAGTTTCAGCGCTCGAATAAACGTATGCGGCTGCTCCAAAGTCGCAAAGTTGGGAAGGGAACGCGAGGGGCATTCGCGGCCGGAATCACGGGCCGTTGAATTATACGTGAACGCTGTTCCGCCGCTGTTTACACACGCGTATGTCTATACTCTCTTGAAAACCTTGCCGTGAAAAACCAGTGTAGGAAAGTGGAAAATCACTGCACAATGGGTACGTATGAGTGATTGAGTTGAACTGCTGTGAATTTTTCATGTAGTAAAAGTGAATTTTCATAATTTTCGTTCCATGAGTTTTAATAGCAAAAATTTACTGCGAAGTGTATGATGTAAAAATTGTTGCAAGTAAAGTAAAAATTCACTTTTATTACATGAAAAATTAACTACATTCAGCTGGCAACACTGTCTCTTCGCTGTAAAGTTTTAAGACAGTATACTCGCAGCTACACAGCCAAGATTGCGATTTATGTATATAAATACTTGCGCGTCTTCTATATAAGGTACCTGTACCCAATATGCGCCACCTAAGCGAGAAAGGTCACTACACAGCGTCAAATGAATATTTTCTAACATAATTGGTGTCAAATGAAAGGTCTACTCAATACCTACAAAATGAGCTGAATCTTTTTCAATTTGAACAGTTCTACGCTAAGATACCGCGGTTTAAAAAAAAAAAAAAAATTTCGGGAAAAAATTTTTAGTGTATCCAATATGGCGCCACCCTGAAAATACTTCTTTTCATCCAATTTGAAGCAGGAAGCATGTCTGAAATGAATAAAATATAAACAAAAAAGTATATTTCTGATATAATTTTATTGAAAAATACATTTTGTCTTTGATTGAACCATAGTACATAGATTATATGAACTTCTAACAACCTAAATCAAATCAAGTTTTCAGTTAAAATTCATGAAAAACCGTTGTTTTTGAATCAACAAAATTAACTTATGCAACATCTAATTCCAATATTAATCTCTCAAATTGATGAACATTCTTTTTAGTGTAATTTTAAATATAATTGAGATGTTCTCACTGAAATGGAAGAGTTCAATTTAAAAAATGTCCGAGCCTATTTGAGACTAGCTATTGTCATGATGGTAGAAAAATTCTGTTGGATGTTTTTTCCTAGACAGTACTTATAAACGCATAACCTCAAAATTTTTCTCGTTATAGGATAGCCAATATCTGCTAAGCGTTCAATTCGACTACATAATTCTTCGTTCTGTACTGTCGTTAACGCATATGGTCGACTCATTTTCCTTTTTTCGCATATGTTTTGTTTGACATATCGTTGAAATGTTCGACGAGGTATCTTATATATAGTCGAAGCCATCCTCTGCGATATCTCACCTTTCTTGACCTGCTCCAAAGCTTGAACTAAATTTTCTTCCGACCCTGTTTGGCGGATATTTACCATGAATGGGTTGATTGTAGCAGCTGGAACAAGAAAATAGGGGTGGCGCATATTGGGTACATTTGATAAAAATAACGAAGAGCTATTGAAACGGTTGATAAAAAGGGCGTAAGATGAAAAAAAAAATTGGATGATGTAGATGGGATGTCAAGGAATCGAACGATATATCGCTCGATTTTTTTGGCCCAGTTTAAGGGTATTAAAAAAATTCGCACTTACCTGAGCGAAATTAGATCGAGAATGAAAATTGGCGAAAAAATGGATAAAACGAGCTGTAACAAGTTGGTATAAGGGTTCCCGATCGGTGAAAATGTTTTCTTTCCTCATTATTTAGCATTGCCGACAAGATTCTGTGCCGCGGCGATGCTCTAGACGCGCATGAAATACGAAGGGTGGCGCATATTGGGTCCTGGCGCATATTGGGTACACCTACCTTATTTATTTTTAATTTTCTTTATTTTTCATATGGCTTCGCTAATTAGGTCTCGTCGGAGTTCGCGATGGCATGGATTGATTAAAATGACTCCAATGGTTTGCATCGAGTGGTGCAACGATCGATATATAATCTGTGATCAGCTCATCTTTTTGAGTTTGTGATTGATCAACTGATATGGTGGGTATATATTTATTTGGGTACATCTCCTTGTGGGGATAACCCCTGGAGGAAACAAAAATTCCATAACACGTTTCAGTGTTTTTGAAATGCGCTTGGCCGCAACGATAAGCGAAATAACACTTCGCGTATAAAATCAACCTCTTTTCTGCGCGCGCGCACACACAAGATCGCTCGCGCAAGTCGAAATACGGTGCATTAAACAACAGTACCGAGCGGCCAGACCAACTTTACCAATTCAAAATTGAGTACATTCAACTGTATAGCCACCTTTGCTGCTTCGTACATGCGACTACCTATATATAGTCGCAATTGTGTGTGCGCAGTGTGAATCTACCTGCCATGAATTTTGTTAACTTATTGTTTAATATTCTCTTCCAAATGTTGATTGTAATTTAATTCATTTGGAAAAAAATACCAATGATAATCTTTTCTTATTTGACTTCACAGCGGTAAAGAGAGATTCGCACAGGCGCGATGTTTATACGACTCAAGATAAGTAACTTTATTGAAATTAAGGATTTTTTTGTAGAAATGTAACATATATTTTGTGGCGCGGAGGCTTACTGTACAATATTAATGAATTCTTCCAATAGTTGAATACGCGATATCAGTACTTGCCAGTTCACGTTTTCTCAAGAAATCTCTCAAAATGATCCATGTCAAGGATAGAACAGGCTCGAGCCGTAATGAGCACTCGTATTGCATATATCTAACAGAACAAAGAATATTCAAAAATATTCAGCTGTTTGTCATCTTCTAGTAGAGAAAAACTGTAACGTTGCGGAATAAATCTTTGACACAAATCACTTCCACCAATATAACTCATTGTTGCTAATTATGAAATATTGTATGTGACAGTTAACATGAAGAAATAATTGCACCAGATATTTTCAGTCATTTTTCAAAAGATTTATATCCAACCAAATACAAAGTTTTTGAAGAGTGCAATCCATACAGTTTCCACATCTGATTTAGATCAAAGCTTCATATATTTCATATGAAAAAGTAAGCTCTTTTAGACATTGCATTGAGTTGAGAATGTAGAATAGTTTGAGGAAAAGTGAGCAAAGGAAAGATGCTCTAGATGTAGTAGTCGCAGATGTAAAACGAAGTGAGAATGATTAGTGTGAGACATAGAAGACGTTATTCGGGAGTAAAAGTTGAGCAAGTGTTGTGGTTGTCGAGCGAGGGAGGCAGGGGAAAATGTTTTAATACTGCCTCAACATAAGTAAGTGGGCGGAGCGAGCGACCATGGCGCATCAGCCCTGCTATGCAGAGAGAGAGCATCGCGGAAATACGAAACATTGGAAGAAAAGTGCGACGTTGGGTTGAGTCGCATATTCGCTGCAGTCACCTTTATGTATATAGGATGGATTCATCGGAAGGAAATGAGAGCAAACAATAGTTGGGCGCATTGAGCGGGGAGGGGGGGGGGGGCTGCTGTTTGCGCGGCGCATCAAAGGACATACATGTGTGAGTGTGTGTGTGTGTGTGGGCAGTAAGCAAGGTCGGCGCTGGGTGTAAGTACAAGAATAATAGGTATTAGGTAGTACCTACGAGTTACTATAGTACAGATTACTGGAGCACGCGAGTTGATCGTTTGTTGGATTGGTTTTTGAAAAAAAAAGCTGGCTCGGGCACAGGGTGAGAACGAATGTGGCTCGATGAAGAAGAAGCAGGCCGAAGTTAGGGTGCAAACACTTGTATGCGCAATATTTAGTCGCGAGTCGTCGAATCGAAGATCGACCCACGCACTGCCGAGAGAGATATGTTTATTGTCGAGCGAAAAACTATCGCGCGTGCGGTATTCGTGAGCTGGTGGTAAGAGGGGAGGGATGGGGTGCAACTCGATATCCTATACGCATATATATACGGTTGGCTGACAACAACGAGTCAAGTGCGTACCCATATCATCTTGGCTTATTGTGAACAAATAAGCGCGGCAAGAGTGACCATAAATTTGCGCATCTTGACGTGCAGCGTGTCTGTTGCTCGCTGGACATATGTATACGCGGAACGGGAAAGTCGTGTGCGATGCGCACTTGGAAAAGCGTTGGATGTATGCAGGATAAGGGCCGCGAAAATCGATCCTACCATTCGTAGCGCGCACAGTGTACGTCCTATATACATGTGGATGCGCGTATATACATATATATATATGTGGCTGGTTGAGCGCGCGCGCGCGCGAGAGCATTGTGCAGGGGCGAAGAGATGGGATTTTACGCATATCGATCGGTCAACAACGACGACGGAGTCGAGAGGAAGAGGGAACAACGAGGTGTCGGAGGGGTTGGGCTGCTTATGTCTTACCTTGGCCATGGCTGGGCTGGGCTGTTACTCGCTCATGCTGGGCCCGCACGATGATCGCGCGCGCGAGCACTTGGTGCAGCAGACAAGGGGGTCGTCAGTCACGAGTAGTTATGGGAACACTTCAGCGCCGGAGTATCGACTGCAGCTGACAACGCCAGCGGCAACAGCAGCTGTACGCGGTGTATACTGGCTGCACATACGCACCGATGTGCCAGCAGCTACGTCGCGCACCACCGCGAGTATTGATTGCGCGATTCGCGCGGCGCTCGCGCTCGCAATTCGAGCTGCTCGAGAGAGCCAGGAGAGACACTTGCTGATGCCCAGTTGCCAACTTGCCGCGCGCGCGCACGACCCAGCCACTGACACCGACTGCACACTGAGCGCCACTGCGAGCGCGAGGGAGCCCCGACAAACTCGTGCGCCGCCGCCACCGCTGCGCTCCGAAAACAATGCTGCGCTGCTCCAGCAGACTTCTTCCTTATCTGCGTCCCGGCTTCACCCCCCATTATAACCCAAAAAAATGTTACGTATTCCACATTCGCGCTCTATATAGCTCATTTCCCATAAAAAGCTCCATCTCGATTATAATAGGCCGCGACTAGACGTACGTCAGATGATATTATTTGGGTTAATCTGACGTATACGTTAGGGGACACGATTTTCTACTAGTTTCAGATGTACACTATGGATGAAGAAAGAGATATCCGTGAAAAGTTTGTTGCGAGAGCTAAAAAACGGAATGTTATAGATGAAAATACGGTTCAAAAACGTAGCCGTACGTCAGATACGTCAGATTTGGGGTTTCGCAGGCCATTGATTAGCCATCGATTAAAATGAGCGAAACGGTGTTGACTTGTAAACTAGATAGCAAAAAAAGACGAAATGCTTCGTTGACTCAGTTTACATCGTTGACACGAGAGGTCGATCTCTATATGGCATGCGCACTTTACCACGCGAAATAAGCCACAAACCTCCCTTAGAAATAAAACATCGAGAATTCGAAGTTTTAACAAATATCAAAAACAGAATACTTTTCAAAATTTTCAAATTTTTCAGAATATTCAAATTTTCAAAATTTTCAAAATTATCAAAATTTTCAAAAATTTCAAAATTATCAAAATTTTCAAAATTTTCAAAATTTTCAAAATTTTCAAAATTTTCAAAATTTTCAAAATTTTCAAAATAATCAAAATTTTCAAAATCTTCAAAATTTTCAAAAATTAGAAGGTTTTAGAATTTTTAAAAATTTTTTAATTTTTCCAAAACACAAATTTTCAAAAAAATATGAAAATTAAGGAACCTTAAGTGAATTGCTGTTTCAGTACTGACTCTGTTTCAGTACTGTTCAATAACCCAAATAACCCCAAAATCCAATTTCAAACGTGAAAAGAACCTCAAGTGGATCGCGGTTTCAGTACAGATTCCGTTTCAGTACTTTTCAATAACCCAAATAACCCCAAAATCCAATTTCAAACGTGAAAAGAACCTCAAGTGGATCGCGGTTTCAGTACAGACTCCGTTTCAGTACTGTTCAATAACCCAAATAACCCAAAAATCCAATTTCAATCGTGAAAAGATCTTTATCGTAACTCAAGATTTTTTGGAACTTTTTCGTGAAACACACTCCGAAATAATCACGAAAATCTAATGTACCGTAAGCATAATTGAATGTGCATCGTTTAATTCTACCTCAAGATTTTTTTTGAATTTTTGCATCACTCGCACGTCGAGATAATAGCGGAAATCGAATTAAACGTATAAACATATACATATATACCTATATATATATATATATATATATATATATATATATATATATATATATATATATATATATATATATATATATATATATATATATATATATATATATATATATATATATATATATATATGTTCATATATACATGTATACATGGGCATACATGAATTCTACGACAAGATTTTTTTAGAACATATTTGGTCAATCCGTCTTTGAGATATGCACAAAAGTCGAATCTGACGTAATCTGACGTACGTCTAGCCCGGCCGATTATAATATGCTGCTGCAGTACTTGATCAAGCAACTGTCGTCCATTCAGCACTTCTACGTATTCAACGCGTACACATATAGATAAATATATGGGTCATCCTCATGAAAACGGTATTTTTTGATGCGGCGAAAATGGACATGTTGGATTCGTGAACTTTTAATTTTTGTTCTCCATTATTTGATTTCTTTGATAGTAAAAAAAGCTAAAACCACTTGTGGCCCGTCGAAAACGCCATAATTTATTTTTTTCCCAGTCATTTCCTGTTTTTATATGTTATTACGACAATGATGCGTTTTGTGGATATAATATATAGAAGATTAAATTCAAAATACATTTTTTTTTGACCTGATGAATTCATCAGAGAGCGGAAAAAATGTATACTGTTTTTTTTGTCAGTGCTATTTCAGTAGAGTTATTAACATTGTAACGTGAAGAAAACGTGATTTTCTGTATGATTTTACGCTGAAAAAACGTAATATTAACAACACGGTTAAGAAGGCACTTGCAATAAACAAACGATAAAAACGAAACCTATGTATTTTTGTTCTTTCTTTCTAATGATTTATACAGATTTACCAAGAAAAGCCTTCCACGATCATGAAATATTAGCGTCGACCAGTGTATACATTTATATTATACAAATAGGGTTTGCCTATGACGCGGGTTTCTCTATTCGAACAAAATCATCGATTGCAAGCCCCAAAAGCGAATCTGGAAAGTGTCCGCGTGTACGGACTATAGATTCTACTAGTACACATATCACAGTAGAATTATACAACTCCACTCGTGAATAAATCTAGCTGATGAAACAGTAACGTTTGCTCGATGGTGGCATATATTTGTTATCAGTTTTAAACAAACTTTACGAGCTATGGAATAGGCAAGGTGCAAAGAGCCAAACTTATCATTACTATTCGATTATTGAAATCATTGGAATTGAATGATAGCATCTACGCTATTGGGAAGGTGAAAATTAGGATTTGGGACGCGTTTGTTTATGACGATTTTGGCCTGTTTTGGTTATCTTAATCATCCTTAATAAAAACTTTTATAATTTTTTACTATTCAACCTTTTATACCATAGCTAATTCGAACTATCTGTAGCCGCTCGGCATGGCAAACAGTTCTATTTCATGCTCAAAATGTCGAGGACATGGAATATACCGTTTTCATAAGAATGACCCACATACATATTAATTCATAAACGTAGCTGCTCGCTCTGCGCCAACAGCGACGCACTAAACTTTTACAATTATTGATACCGCATATTGAGTAAGAAAGAAAAAGAAAATTACTCGTCCTGTGAAATCCTATAGCGTCGTCGTCAAAATCATCCCCATATTATATACGCGACACATCATGTGATATGATATTTGATAGTGCGCGCATTACCCGATTTATACGTGCTGCTCGCGGGTAGTCAACTTTTGCTGTTTCCCTACTCGCGGGAGACACTAGCGTAAAACAATCATCTGCTGCTACAGTCGGCGAGGGAGTATAGCTGGCATATAATAACAATAATCCACTCAATTTCGTACTTCATAACTATCTTTTAATTTGGCATCTACTATTTATACATTGATTGGTTTGTTGTTCTTCTTGTATGTACATCTTCGGACATATTTCATAACGTTGTTTACGATGTTTTATCAATCACTTGCAATATTATTCAATGAGGAACAAAAATAAATTTATAATAATTCAAAAGTTTATGTATCTGCATACCAGATTAATTTTGTACCGTTAAAAAAAATCTCACAAAAACCATTGAAATATTGTACATACTTTCGTGAAAAAATTGAATAATACGCTCAGCACGTAACAGTTTGAAATATGTCTCTCGGATGGTCCAATTTGAATTTGATGGTGATATTTGCAGTAGTAAAGATAGATATAACGTATGAATTAATCATTTTACTCAACATAGAATACTTTTCCACTTAAAATTACCATTAGAAACAATAATATTTTCTTGATAAATCAATTAATCACGTAAACTATTAATATCTCTTTCACTGTTTTAGTTACATCGTTTTACGAATCACAAATCACGCACGTAGACACATATATTACGAAGAAACTCCATTTGTCTTAGAAAATAAGGTTTTCGATAGCTACAAAATTTGCCAAGAAAAATGCATTTCGGTTTTTGAACAGAGTGCTTCCGTTTACACGTTTCCATTCTTTTCTCGCGAAAATTCTTTCACTTGTTCATCAGTTCTGATACAGTTCACATTATTTTGCTGGTATTTATTACTAAGACAATACATTCTTCCTTTACGCTCTTCAATCCTAAAATTCTTATCAATCTAAATTAATTTGTTTGTGCTCCCCACACAATCTATATAATGAATTATTGGCCATCATGAATTGATTTCTAGATGTTACATATAGTCCAAGGTACATTATTCTTCATCTTCCATACATCATCAATACATACGAACATACTTTTTCGTAATATAGTAAAAGGTACAGCCTTCGATGCACCAAGGAAACGATTTACTCTTCGCTTAATATATATATAATGAAGGTATCAATCTCTACACTCTACAATTCCACCTTCTTTTTTGTTGTTTTTCTTTTCAAATCAGCCACAATATCAGCCGAGTACTACAGTAAACATATTTTCTCCTCATCTTTTCAATATAATTTTTCTATTATATTTAGCCTAGGAAGGAAAAGCGCTCTCGAGATCGATTATGTATTATAATGGCAATGGATAAATCGGATGATTTCACATTGCCTGATATATTTACTTTTATTAGTCATACTTATTGTAAAACCACAGATTGTTGGGCAAAATTACGATGAAAGACTCTCAATCACAAATATTACATACTTATATCTCAAAATTATTGACAAACAATCGAGAAGATATTTCAAGATTTCCAGTCGATCATTATACGTAATTTTCCGATTGCCCGATATTTTAATGATAGACATTATTATCTAATATTCGACGCGCTTTTCCTCAAACGCAGTTTCATGTAAGTTTTTTTTTCAACATACACTAATTAATAAATTTATCGTAATGTTTGAATTTTGATAAGCTATGTAGATTTTCTACATATGTAAGCATGGCTCACAGACATTTCTTTCCATTACACATACACAGACTTGGAACAGTTTTGATGATTGACAAGAAACTTACTTTAAATCGTAAGAGGTTTTTCATGGAATGGTTTATCTAGCAATCTAACGGCTTCATGTCATAGTCGTTTTGTATTTTACATCTTTAAGAATAGGTATACAGTTGAAAAACTTACTTTCAATAGTTTATCAATTCAATCACCTCACTTTAGGTAACTTCGTCGCGTAATTGATTGGACATTTTTTCTTACCGAGTATCTTAAGTTGTAAAAGTCATTCACTACAATTTTTTTTCTTCATTTTACGTTTATTGTTTTTTTTTCAGCTAATCTCATCAATTTCAGTTTATACCTTAAAAATGTGGACATAAAGATTTCTACATCTTTATTAGTTAATTTCTGTTTGTTACGTTTAGAATAAAGTATTGTCGTAATCACAAAAACGCACATTCATCTCATTTTTTTCCTAATGCAATATTCTTGTCGAAATAATATAAATATTCATATTCCACGAATTTTCAGCTACTGTAACTTGAAAACTTTTAGGCAGCGCATAGGCAAATCAAATAAAGTTTTTCAAATCGAAAAATAGCAAATTCAATGTATTTATATAATGCAGCAAATATATAAATATATATACTATATATGCGACGTATAAACAATTTTCACTTTTGCTTGCAACTTTGGCATAGAAATTCATTTTTCACAATAAAGCACTGATTATGAAGGCCTTCTTTGCATCATTATAAATGTTGTTAAAAAAGGCACCTGATTCAAGGTCATCTGGCGATTTAGCATATTTCTTATTTGTTTAAAAAGGCAACAGCGACAAGCAAATTAATTGTCAAAATCGACAAACTTTCCTCAGCGGAACATCAGATTATCATAAAAATCAGCTATGAATTTTTTCCATTATTCTTACGCGATTCACGTAATGAACATGCTTACTTGGTATCAAATAACTTTTCTCAAACTGTACAACAATAAATTATACATTCACGTAAAATTTACACTTTCTTTTTTGTCGGGTATAATTCCTTACTCTCTACTCAATTAATGAATTACTTTCATTCTTTTTTCGCCGCGAATAATCACAAAAAGAAGAGAAAGGACGATTGGGTAGGGTTGAAAGGAGCAACCCCACTGAATAAAACATTGAACCAGCCCGTGTCCCAGCACAATCCCAAACACACGCTAATCCATAATCTATCCGAAGTTTGAGTCACTGTACACGAGGCTCCGTAATAAAGAAGAAAATATGATGAACAATTTCTAGAAATAGTAATTAAAATGAATGATTCTCTACCTCGGCCTCACTCTCGAAATATATGAGAATGAGAATAAAATGAATAAAAAATCTTGCGCGAGTCGAAGGGAGGAGGGAGAGTTTTGAGTTGATGGTGGATTTAGGACACGGAGCTTATGGCATTGTGTGGTGTACCCATTTGGGTGAGAACCTTGTCGAGCCACTGCAAGGGGCCGTGCAGGTGAGTCTCGATCCAACAGGGAGTGGAAGTAACGTCTTGACGATGGTACTCGGCTCCCCAGCCCTTGACGAAAGACATCCTGCGAGGAACAAGAGCAAGGATTGATTGGCGAATGAGTACGCACGACAATACGCAGGGGGTATGTGTCTGTGTATTTGTGTGTCAATTACCTGATTGTGCACATTTTGGTGAGCTCGTAGACAGCCTCGAAGCCGTGATTGACGCTCTGCGAGAGCAGCTGGGCGAACTCCTGGTTGTTGAAGATCTTGAGCGAGCAGCCGGGGGGTATCTTGCACACGGTGCTCGGGTGGAAGTTGTGGTGGTGGTTGCAGTTCCTGGACTGGACGAATATGGCCGAATCGGAGAGGCACTCGGCGTACACCTCGCCGCCTACGTAGTACAGGTGGACGCCCTTGCCGATGTGCCTCCTCGTGTTCTCGATTGTCGAGTTGCGGTTGACGTTGGACAGCTGGCCCAGGCAGAAGCGGTCCGAGTTGTTGCTGGGATTGGTGAAGCCGTCGACGATGACCGAGTGCGACTGGCAGTGGAACACCTCGCCGACCCGGCAGTTCAGCTCGTAGTACGCTATGCTGGCCCAGTAGAGGGGCTCCTGGTAGCAGACGGGCGCGACCTCGGGCCCCGCGGACGTGTCCATCGCGGTGCTCGGGTTGCTGTTGCCCGTCGAGTTGTTGTTGCCCGTCGAGTCGCAGCTCGACACGCTGGTCACGCTGGTCACGCTGGTCACGCTGGTCGAGTCGGGCGGCGGCGACTGGCCGTCGTCCGGAGGCGAGTACGCTGGCGGCGGCGTCTCGGGCAGGCCGTTCGAGCCGTACGGGCTTTGTGGGTTGGTCGTCGCCGAGCCTGGGCTGGCCACGCTCCCCACCGACGAGCCCATCGGCGAGTTCGGGTTCAGCCCTGTCCCCACTGCACCGCCATCAACACAAAAATATTATTATTCATCATATATCATTCCAACTTTACACTACAAACAACTATAAAAACGACAACCTCATCTCATTCACAATTCAATAAACTGTTCATTAATCGTGTCATACGTGCAACTATACGGACTATGCACTTTTTCTTTTCTCACATGCATTCTACTCAAGTTTGATCAGCATTTCAAATTTCGCATTTTCGACAGCATGAGAAAACAAAATGAGATTTTAATTACCGGCATTTGTGCCAGACGAATTGAAGCCTGTCGTTGAGTAGGAAACATTGTGGGGCATGGTTGGTTCGGCGAGCTGTTGGAATGGCAAGAGCGAGTGGCCAGGCGCAAATTCGGAATGTCTCGGCACTAGTACGGGTGGCAGGACCGGGCTTTCAACTCTTTTATAGTGGTATGGATTGATGCACACTTCCTTCTGTTTGGCTGAGAATGGAAACTGACAGTGGTCCAGAGGCTTCAGTTCATGATGCGACTGCAGATCGGGCCATCTCCAAACCCTGCAGTATATCACATGTGGCAGTCCCTTGCGATGCGACACCTGTAGCCTGCCGTCTAAGCTTCTAGGTATAGTAACGCACTTGCTGGGTGAACCTGGACAACTTAAAGCTCTCTCCAATTCTTCTATTGCCCCTTTTCGCTTCTTCAATTTCTTCACCAATGAATCTACTGCTTTTTCTGCCCATTTTTCCTCTTCGTCGCCCTGCTTCCACCCCAGTAACTTCTTCACCGCTGGACTGGTGAAGGTGAAAAGACTATTGAGCGAGGACATAGGACCAGAGCTCGATGATCCTTCTTCGTCGTCCATTTTGATTGCACTACCAATTGGCCTCCAGTTCTCAAATAAATACTTCTTATATATGTATACTTATATCGTTGTCTTTTTCTCCACAGCTAATTTTAGGCACTAGAAATAAAAACATGGCAAAGAATTAATCATATCTACAGCTTTTATCAGGATTGTTTTTGACATATGACAAAGAAATATTTCAATCCGAATTCTCCACACAGATGGGTAATTATTAAAGAATTTTCGTATTAATAACAATCAGTGAGGATATTCAAAACATTGAATATCATTGAAATGTAAGCTAAAATGATGCAAATACGAGATATACAAAAATACTTGATAATGTATGAATCATTTGTTAGATTATAAAAAATCAATTGAATTTTTTTTTCTACATGAATTTTGTGTATATTGAAGTAAACATGGTAGGATGATTTGGAAAGAATTCAGCAGACTCACCATTTGCAGGCTACATTGAGAGAAGTTAACGATTCAACATGTTGCTTCGAGGCGTTAGTGCTGCTTCAGCTTGAAGGCATCCAATAATAATATAATGTTGATACTCCAAATGTCAAATAGAATAAGGCTTGTCGAGTGCAATGCCATGCACATTTGTAGAAATGTCAGTAGAGAATGGACATTAGTAGTGGGTGGTCGAGCGCTTACACCTGAAAGAAAGCAATAGTGAGAAAGGGATATTGACAAGCAAGTGAAATAAGTACGCTGGGCTGTTGGGGAGTATAGAATAGAGAATAGAGATGAGATAAGAGGGTACGAGTGATGTTGGCAAGTTGAGCAGGGAGCAAGGAATGGGAGAGAATTTGATGAGAGCAAGGCACGAGTCAACAAGTGCGGAGCAGCGTGCAAATGGAGCCAATCGAGTTTGAGAGAAATTACTCAATAAAGGGCTGCTGATAGGATTGAGCTGATGAACAAATGTGGACACTGCCGAAGCTGGCACAGGGGGACAGAGGGAGAGAGAGAGAGAGAGAGCAAGAGCTGGCAAGTGCCATGTGGATGGTGGGGCAAAAGGCAGAGGAGCAAAGACGAATGCACGAGTGTGTTGGATATACCGGGCTGCCCTTGCGCGCGGCACAATCGCGGGACGTGTGGGAAAGCTCTGAGTCAGCTCGCGCTGGCTTGCTCGTGCGCACGCACGCACGCACGCACGCATGGGAAAATCGGGGATAAGTAGGATTGGGAGACACTGGCCGCGCAACGCTGCGCGAATCGCGATTGGTATATGTGTGTATATTTGACGTTGGTAGAGATAATACTTGTGGGAGCGAGTAGGTGGGTGTCGCGGGTGGCCCTCCGGAGGCCCCTGCAGCTGATGCAGTCTGTTGCGCGCGAGCGCGAGGCTCAGCTGGGCTCAGCTGCAGCTCAGCTACTGTCAGACACTCACTGTCAGATCTCGAGAGGGAGTGTGTGCGTGTGTGTGAGCTCTTGGGGGGGCCCATGCATGCAGGCCCACTGAAGCGATATTCCGCGCTGCACACTGACCGCGCGCGCGAGAATACGAGCTACATGTACCGCTCGAGTGTGCGGGCCGCGCGACGAATTGTAAAAGCAATGTAGCTATATAGAGTAGCTACTTACACACACGTATACACTCGACTGGTGCACACAGTGCGCGCGCGAGCTCGACTGCGTGTGCGCGCGAGCGCGAGCGTGTGTGTGCGTGTGTGCGTTGGTGGGCCGGTCGGAGAGCTGGGCTGCAGACGCAGCCTCCGCGCGAACGCACCGCGGTGTAATGAGATAATATATAGGTACTCGGCAGCAGTTTGCGCTGAGCAGGCTGAGCCAGGGCAGCTGGGCCGCTGCGGGCGGCTGGCTTGCGCGCCAGCGAGGCTGGATGCGCGACCGCGGCGGCGGTGTGTGTATCAATACACTGCGTGCCGCGCGCGCGCGAGCGAGCCGACTGGTGTGCGCTGCAGAGTGCAGACGCCAACTGAGCGCCGCCATCAGCATATATATATATATATATACATACATGTATGTTTGCGCGAGTTGGCGCGAGTCGCAGCGCACTCGCAGCTCATCAGCCCCCGCGGATCCCCCGGAGTCGCTCCGAGAGTCTCTGATGTTCGATCCTCGAGCCAAGGCGCGCGCGCAATTGCCAGTCGTTTGACTTGTCGTGCAGTATACAATGCAGTCCGTCGTCCGCGGCTCTCGTGCATATACTTAATAATGTATAAAATATACAGGTTCATCGCAGCACAACAACACTCATGTGCAATTACGGTTTCCGCGCCTGTATATGACTCAACTGCAGCCATGCGAGTTCGGACCCCCCGCGACTCGATACATACCATCACATAGAACGTTTTGTTGTTGGAAAGATCTTATAGAACGTTTTTTCCGAACATATACATACACTTCGCATTCTATATTATGTACAAAATTCAACGAGCGCAAAAGGTGCTTTCTCATGATGATTTCTATGTAATAGTGCTGCATCTCAAATAATGTACAGTCCGTACTTTATATGGATTATGTCTTTTTTCCATATCATGGGCTATACTGTTAACGGCAGCTTTACCCAACACAATTGCCTTGTTTTTTTTAACATCAAACTGTAAGCGGTTAAACGTGCAGTCCCCAATGTCAGCGCATTGATGGCCAAGTTTTCGAAGGGCAAATGGTAGATCGTTTATTCACCCACAACTGCAAAATGCAGACAAATCTGCGGGTCGTCAGGGTATATACTTTGTCTGTCACATCACCAGGGTCTAGCGTATAAAGAATATATCGACGTGTCTTACGAAGAAAGACACATAACTGAATCTGTCCGCGAAGAAAGACACATCTCGAATCTGTCCGCGAAGAAAGACACAACTCGCGTCTAGCCGCAAAAAGGATACATGGCGCACATCCCACAATTTTCCGACGTAAAAAATATATGGAATGAAAGCTTAGAATGAGTTGTTTTCATTGACAAAAAAAAACTAGCTTTTCTACAGTTTAAACTCTTTTTTCGTTAATATTGGGAGAATAATTCCGACATTTGTATCTTTCTTCGCGGCCAGATTGCGAGTTGTGTCTTTCTTCGTGGCTAGATTGCGAGTTGTGTCTTTCTTCGCGGCTGGATTGCGAGTTGTGTCTTTCTTCGCGGACAAATTGAGATGTGTCTTTCTTCGCGGACAGTTTGAGATGTGTCTTTCTTCGTAAGATACGTCGATATAATACGGAGGGCCGATCGAGACCGATCCTTGCGGCACTTCTCTGTTCTCCAATTTTACGCAAATCGCTACCTGTCGCAATCCACTTCAATACATGAGGCGACATACCCAGACTCGATGGTTTTTTTCTTTAGATAGGTGACGCTGGACATGACACATCATCTGCACCCTCTTCACAAGGACATATCTCGTGGAGTATAATAATACGAGGTACGTTCTCATTATTCTGATCCTCGAGATACGTCCGTTATGAATAGGACGTATCCACGCATTGTCGATTGCCTTTCTGAAATCGAAGAGCAGCACTGCAGTATGACTAATTTTTTTTCATACCAGTATATACATATGTGATCGTCGTTGCAGTGCTTTGATTTCACAGCACTCAGACTGAGAGTTATATAGCTAGCGTATTGTGAGATCTGATTCAACTCAATCTTTTTCAAAGCCCCGAGAAAAAGTTAAACGGAGAGAATGGCTGGAAATCATTCAGGTAACTATGGGGAAGGGATTCTTGTTGTTTATTGCTAAGACTATATCGATTTTTTCCACTTCGGAAAATACGCCGCAATTTTCTATGATTTTTTGAGCAGATCAGTGATTTAAGGGATATGATTGTACGGGTAGAAGCATCAATGAACGACTACGTTAAATATGTCGTTCATTGATGCTTGGTCAACACCTACTGTTTGAATCGTCACAATTAACCTCCCTGTTCCAGTTCATCTAGGAATTGGGCGAGAAATGAGAATCACATCGCCGTAAACTCAGCCGAATGTGACCTGGGGCACACTTTCATGCAGGTGGACGCGCTCGCTTCCGTCTCCGCGACTTTTTCTCTTCTTCTCGTCCGACCACCGCCACGCTCACCTTCCACGGACTTCCAAGAATCTCCGAGCAATATTTAATACATAAGTATTTTATTAATTACTTAGAGCTGTTCTTTATTTACACCACCACAGCATTCAAAATACATATTATGATACTCCCTATATTCATGAGGTCATATCTCGCAGAGTCTCGAAATAAGGGGAAAATGAGGATTTCAATCAATTAATCAGTCTCTCGATATATATTACATTTAAATAATTATATGTATGTATGGGTGGGTGGGTATGTGTGTAAATTATACAATACAATGTGGGAACACTAAGAGTTTAATGTCACTCCAAATCTCGGGACACTCGATCCGGGGACCGAGGAGGTGTGATTTAGCAAAAAGATGCGTGTGGTGAGAGGCACTGGAGTGCAACTATACAAGGAAAATTTTTTTTCTACTGACCAGCAGTTTATTCGAAGAGATTTCGCGCGATGTTTGCAGACCGAGTTTTAAACGGTGCAATGCATTTTACCAATTGATTATGATAAGAAATTTAGTGGCATTAAACATAATAAGTATCACAGAAAGTTTCATTTTACACGTGTATTGCAATATATTCAAAATTTCAAAAAGTGTAGTTTTTGGGTAATTTATTGTGTGTGAATGTTAGTTTGGTTGTATGAGATGCGTGTTTATAATTAATTTTAGGAAATAACAATAAATAATTGATTCTACGAGTTGCGTCCAAATTACTCATTAACCGAATAATATATTCATTTATTTGAATCCGGACTGGTATATAATAATATAGAAGTACAACCAGCTATAGTTTATATATTCACAAATTAATAAATTTTTCTGAACTTTTAATCTCCTATAAAGTTGCAATTGTCAATTTGTTGTTTTACACGTTGGACGCGATTTTGCAGGCTGGGATTCATTCATCTATATCCACATGTATATGGAAAATTACTGGCGCGTGTGCGCCGTGCGTTTTTTCCTGACTCCTGTGCTTATAAGTACCCGACTCGGACAATTTCAGATATGAATGCAGTTTATTTATTTACATAATAATAGGCGTTTGCGCGCAAGAGCCAGACGCGCACTCGACTCGCTCACTCGTCATATACTTATTCATATATTGAACGCGCGAGCCGCGGCGAGTCGATCTGTGGCGATGCGGGCGCCATATTTACAATCGCTCGCACGGCACGGCACAGTCACCATTGCTCGCTCGCGCGCAGTCGAGACTGTCGAGAGTCGCCGAGTCCGTCGAGATTCGTCGACAATCATCATCGAACTCTCTTCTCTCTCTCTCTCTCACTCTCAACATATATCTGGGAGTCTCGCAAATCGGAATACTTAGATAGGTATCGATATATTTGTTCCCCGTGATATATATCGGCGATCGCCGATTCCAAAGCCCGAACCGCGCTAAATCAAATACCCACACTCGTATTTGACGCATATTTCCCCATACCAAAAGCCTTGCTCTTTCCTATCAACACTGTCCACTTGTTTATTGCTCCAGTGCTTCAACTGATAGATATATTTATATACCCACACAGGCACACACACACACACACACACACACACTCACACACAAAAAAAGTGCCAAGCCGCTGGTCATAAGTATCTGCATAAGTGTGCTCATATTCCTGCGTCTTTTATACATATTCCATATTCGTTTCTCCACACAGATGCCAGCAGAGAGATATTGTGCAGCAGGCTGAGGAGCCAAGTTGAAAATGGCAAAAATCGAGGTGGACCATGATATCCCAGGCTCGGAGCTATCCATCGAGTCGATAGACAACATTCAGCCAGACGAGCAAGAGCCATCGGACGGAGACCCAAAGATTCAAAATGTGTTTGCAAAGTTCATGGAAGAGAAGCACTGCATTACGTACAGGAAACTTGTTGTTCCTCAGTCTATGAGAAGCATTTATTGGAAGTTCTTTGGCTTTCCCGCAGACGACAATGGTGAAATTTTGACAAGAGTCAAAATAGTGTGCCTACTGTGCAAGACGCAGATTGCATACAATAGGAACACAAGTAATTTGAGGATGCATTTGCAGAACAAACATCTGCAAGAATTGCATGAGCTTGAGGCTGTGAGCCCGCCTAGAAAGCAGATAATCACACCAGAGAGTAAAGAGAAAAGAGCGCAGAAGAGAATGCTGAAGGCGGCTATGGCTTCCAGTGGTCAACATATCTATACAACAAACATGGATGGTACGGTGCATGTTGGTACAGACATACAGCTAGTGACCGACAGTACTTTTGTCTTCCCAGAGCAGGAGGAAGACATCAGCGTCAATGTCGGTGGCAAACCTTTGAAATTCATGATCAAAAGTCCCAGTGACAATAACACCACTGCCACCAATCAGAATGTCTTTGTATTGGCAGACGAACATGTGCAACAAACCTCGAGTAGTAAACCTGTTTCCGAGGCTATAATTGAGTATCTGATAATGGAATTGCAATTGCCAGATATTGTTCAAGAGCAAGGCTTCCAAAGACTTGTTGCCACTTTGAAATCTCCGTGTCAGATACCAAGTAAAAATTCATTAGAAGAGGACATTATACCTAGGACTTACACAGACTTTAGAGAAACCATATATTCAAATATTTCTCTATTGACAGGTGCAATGAGTTTGTCCATTGAACAATGGACCTCAAATTGTGGTGAAGAGTTTTTTACTTTCCTCATTTATTACCAATCTCCGTGTGAAATATGTTTGGAAACAAAAATGCTATGTACCATCCATGGACCTCAAGATTGGGAAGAAGAACAGTGGGAGAGAACTATTAATATAATAATTGACGAGTGGAATTTAGATATAAAGAGAATCACTGCTGTTGTCCTGTCGACAAACAGAGTAGAATTAACTAATGCTCTTAGAAACAAACAACTGCCTGTTATCCCTTGCTTACTACACTCGCTGCAAGTGTGTGCTCAAGCATGTTTTGACAATCCGCAAGTTTCAAAAATATTGGCCAAATGCAGAGCAATTATTGGAGCCATCGTGAGCAACTCCAATGCTACTTGTCAACTTCAGCTGCAGGAACAACTGCTTGGGGTGAGCAAATATCCTTTGTGTTTGTTTATCCTTGTTCAATTGAGTTTTTAATTTAACAACGTGTTATTGTCACATTGCAGTACGACGAGAATGTTATGGCTATGGATTGTCCTTCGTTGTGGACAACGACGTATACGATGCTTCATCAAATGCTGCTGCGACGCGAGTTCATTTGCACTCTCCTCAACAGTTTCGAGAATGTCGTGACAAAGCTAGAGGAGGATGAGTGGCAGGTGATCAGCGACCTCGTCGACGTGCTCGAGCCCTTCAAAATCACCATAATCACGCTGAGCGAGGAAAAAATGCCTTTGATCTCGTTGTTAAAGCCGCTGCTCTGGCAGCTCATCTCGGCCCATCTGAAAGTCAAGGGCCCAGACAGCGCGACTGCCCGCGCTCTGAAGGAATCTTTCTCCGAGATGCTCTGTGACCGCTACTCCGATCCCGACGTTACTCTCCTTTTGCGAATCGCAACCACTCTAGATCCCAGGTACATGCTACCCTCCGATCCATCCAATAACAGTGGATTTTATTTCTTTTATCAACAATCATCAAATATTTATGTACAGGTTTAAGGAAGTGCCTTATGCAACTGACGAAGTCAAGAACTTGGTATCCATACCGCTGAAAGAGAAGCTAGTCGAGTTGATGGCAGAAGACGAGGGGACTGCGGAAGCTAGAAATGAAGAGACAATGTCGCCGAGTAAAAAAAGTCGCGTATCAGGTACGGGTATTTCTCTTTTTGTTGAAATTTTAATAACTTTAAGCAGCTGAGCTTGGAATCGAAATGTTCAGGGGAAAATGAACAAGAAACACGTTGATGTATTGTGTGTTCTATATAGGAATGGAACTGTTGCTGGGAGGTCTACGTGCGACGAAACGTGGTGTAACCAGCTCGGAAAGGGCGGATCTCGAGTTGGCTCAGTACCAGTCGGAAGGCACTGCTCCTCTCGACAGCTGTCCCCTGCAGTGGTGGGCCAAAGCATCGGTGAAATGCCCTAATCTCGGCAAGATAGCCAGCCGGTACAATTGTGTGCCTGTCTGCTGCCAACCACCTTCGCGTATTCCCGTCGAAGTTCAAATGGTGTATAACGCGAAGAGAGCCGCCCTTCCACCTCATCTCGTTGACAAACTTCTCTTCCTCCATGCCAATCACAATCTGGTCTGAGACACATAGTTCTCGCATGAATAGGTATACCTGTACAATATGTTCTTTTTATCTTCGTTAACTTTCATTTAAAAAAAAAACACCAAAACGTTCAATGTATAGATAGAGCGAGCAGGCACACGTTTCCTTCTTCATCTCAACGTAGTTGATCAGGGGAGACTTTTTCCTAAGAAATTTGATATCGCCGATTCAATTCTTTTTCCTAAGAAATTTGATATTGCCACTCCGTTTTAATGCTAATAATAATGGAGATTTGGTAAATCTACAAAACGGTTCAAATAACTCTTGGTTATATATGCACGACACGCAATATCAAAAAATCAAAGCCAACCTCTTAAAATCCCGCTTGCTTTCTAAATCTACAAAAATTGTATGCTTGTGGCATTTTGAAGCGTGTTAACATTATTTTTTATTCAAAATTGTATATTATTGATTATACATTCATCTAGATTTATTGTATTAATATGTCTGAAAAATGTAGCAAAATATTACGATTATATGTCGTTATAATCTGTTCACAGTTGAGAATCTAATTACTTCTATTCAGAGGTCCTGTACAGTACAACTTTCGTTAAGTGATTGAGTTAGTTTGATATTTAATTACAAGATTTAATTGTAAGTTCTTTCGACCTAGATTAAGATTGTAAAATATCTTTTCTTACTCGGCATAAGAATATATTCATCTTAAAAATGTTCATTCAAATATTAACTCCTTGATAACTGTATTACAAATCATGGATTATTGTAAATATATCACGCAAATCCAAAAAAACTGGATTAGGATCAACCATATAAATCTTATATTTTTAGATACAAATTGACAAGTTTAGAAAATGTTCAATGGAATAAATAAATTCAAATTCACTTGAACAAAATAATCGTTTGATTTATTTATTCACGACTTATCATATATCACGCGAGATTGAATTGTTGTTGCATCCATTTTGATCCTTCGTGGAACCTTGGATCACTAATTCTAAGAGATGCTCGCTTGCTAAAGTAATAATATAGTACTGCAACTGTAATAAGAATGTCAATTTCTCATTATAGTTTGTCATTTGTCATATTAATTATTTGAGTATGAGTAATTTACCAGTGCGTTGAATGGAATATAGACTTTGATAGCCGTTTGACCAAAAGTAAGTTAAGGGAGAAGTCCAGTGTATTGTTAAATGCCAAGAATGCAAGCTGATACTCAATATGATGTAGACTACACAAATAATCAAAGTCATACGAAATTGGCTGTACAAAAACTGGATCAATCCTGCCTGTAAATTTCAAATAGAATGAATCAATCAATATTATACATGTATAAGCATTGGAATTTATTTTATGAAGGCTCTTACTTGGAATATGTACGTAGAGAAGAAATTCGCTAGTAGTACTGTCAATGACATTATCAAAAAAAAATCTTGAATGCTGGAAATTAAAAATGATTACTTTGAAATGAATGTATTATTGAACGATATGATTGATTGAATTGGCCTACACAAAAAGAACAAGTAAATCTGCTGAGTTACTCCTAGCAAAAGTTGAAAATGCATTGGCTGCGATATCAAATAGAAAACACAAATATTGTAGGGTCAATGTGAATGAATAGTTCTTTTGCGTTAAAACACTCATTTATTGTAATGAATTGACGATGATAACAAGTTAAAAGGTTAGAATAGTGTTATTCTTGTAGATTTCGAAGATAGTTTACATTGAAAGTAACCATAGCAACCGCGCGCCAAAGCTCTGTATATATGTACATCGCAGCTTGTGTTGAGTGTAGATTTTGGAAGACCTTCATTCTTTCCAAAATCTACACTCAGCAGCGACACATATCAGTCAGCAGATGAATTAATGGTATTGAAAATAAATTGTTTTTTGTGACTGTGATTTGTCGAACAAAAATGATATTCATACAAACAATGAAGAAACACATTCAAAGATGAATATTGAAATTGTGTCTGGATGGGACCTGGATTTTGGGTAGTTTCTGGTATAATATGCGAAACGAAGCACTATAAGCTTGAGACAATGTTGTTGAACAAGCCGCAGACTATTTTATACAGGAGAGCGCGAAAAGAATATTGTGCGCGGGCAAAAGTTAGCCGAGTGTATGTTTAGCAGAGACATATTTGACAAGTCTTACGTCGATACACAATGTGAGCGAGCTTTTCACTCCGAAGTTTGAAGTTTGAATTACAATTCCCAAAGTGCAAATTGCAAAGTTCAAAGTGAAGAGAATCGCGGTCAAATTGTCGCGGGGGGCGAGCGCGGACCAATCGGGGCCGCGTGTGTGCGCGCGCGCACGTGACAATATATATAGTTATAGAGGTCGGGGCACGAACGACGCGCCGCCAACCGGGCAACAGCTCGCGAGCCAGCTGCGCGGCGGGCCGCTCTTTCGATTTCACGCCATCAAGATGAAGTAAGTTGGTCCGGGAGAATTGCTGGTTAAATCCAGCCATGTCGCTGACATCCTGCATTTCCCCGCAAATCCCTCCGCGTTTTAATCGCCCGATCGACCTGCCCAATAACGCCATGTTTATATTTGCAGGATCGGACTGTGCGCCTACAGCGGCTACAAGATCTACCCTGGCCATGGCAAGACCATGGTCAAAGTTGACGGCAAGGTAAGCACCACCGTTTTTCATCCCTTTTTCTCCCACTTCCTCCCCCGCCCCTCCCCCCTCTCGCTCTCCTCTGTCCATTTCCAAACATTTACCCCTTTGTTGCAACTTGAACAATTCGTCACAACTCAAAAATAACATTCTCCAAATCTAACCTCAACAAACTGCGTATTTTGCCTTTACAGAACTTCACATTCCTCAACTCGAAATGTGAGTCCGCCCACCTGATGAAACGTAATCCCCGAAAAGTCACATGGACTGTCTTGTACAGGTATGTTTTTCTCTTCTTTCTTTCTCGTATTATACTTGAACGTGATTTGACCCATGTGTGTTTGGCAGGCGTAAACACAAGAAGGGTCAGGAGGAGGAGCAGACGAAGAAGAGGACCCGCAGGGCACAGAAATTCCAGCGTGCCATCGTCGGAGCTTCCCTCACTGACATTCTTGCCAAGCGTAACATGAAGCCAGAAATCAGGAAAGCACAGCGTGAGCAAGCTATCAAGTAAGTTGGATCCTTTGTCACCCTACCAATTTACTCTAGAGTAAGCCGTACTGCTGTATGCTTGCTTCTATTCAAATTGAAGAATAATTGTCAAGAGAATTTTCTCATTGAACCTATGTCATCAAGACAAATTCAATTTCGATTGTTATTGAAACTTGGTATTGCACTTGGCATTGCACTTTGATTTCTCTCAATACCTACCAAAATTATTTTATAAAATCTTACAATTATTTGAAAAGTTCATTTGATACATGACTTGATTATTAATGGGTGTTGTTTGATCTCTTCTATATTTTTTATATAAAATTTATTCATTAAGTTTTCACAAAATCAATACAACACTTGAAATTTCTTTATACAGAGCAAATTGACTTGTCTTCACCCTATTACTGGTCAATATGTTGATATTAATTGCTTTTCTAATGTTATCTCCTATTTATAAAGAGGAATCTATAGACCATTGTTTGCTTCTTGAATTATATTGTTCATTCAAATATTGTTCTGACTACTTGAACATCCTCTTGAGGCACAATTCATCATTAATACAATTGATACACATTGCATTGCATATGAGGCAAATTTAATCATCAATAAATAACACTTGCAAGCCAAGTATTGGTGTTTGATGTTGTTGAAATTTTGTGAGATTGTTTTTGGATACACAAGTCTTGTATACAAGATACATGGTACACAAGACTTGTGCATCCAAAAACAATCTCACAAACACAGGCTGTTGAGCCTACCTTTTCGTTTTTCTGCAGATCTTCATGAAATCATCATTTATTTTATGTTTTTACAGTATATTTATATACCTGGTATATTCAAATACACTGTTCATTTATAAAATCAATGGGGATTTATGAATATTGGCAGAAAAAGAAAGTGTTAGGCATGACCTTTCAGGGTACTTTAAAATCATCTCACAATGTTTCAAGAAGATTTGAGACCCAAAGGTTGTATACTCCTGTTAGTTGAAATAATTGGTATACTTGCGGGTAATGAATAAATCTCGGTAGACATTCGTTCCTCGGACGTAATTCATCCTGTTACGTAAGATTTCGAATGTCTTAGATTAAAAACATAGGGCTGCTTCACCCAGAATTGTGTATATTTGAATTACATTGTCTGGCTTTGCGGGTCCATACATTATTAATAATAATCATCAGATTTTAGCAAACCTCTGTTGCATTGAAAAATTTTAATTTAATCATTATTCTTTCAGAGCCGCTAAAGAACAGAAAAAGGCTGCCAAGGCCGTCAAGAAAGCAGCTGCTGCACCCAAAGTGAAACCTGTTCAGAAACACAAGGCTACAAAAGTACAGCAAAAGGCTGTACCAAGAGTTGGTGGCAAACGATAATTTATTTCTTTTAAAACTTTGAAAAAATAAAACAGCTAAAAACGAAATCCAACTGTTTACAATTTTTTAACTAAATACCTTTATTTGATATAATTCTTTCCTTTCAAGTTTTATCAGAAGTTTGAAAAGATTTAATTTCTTCAGTGAATTAATAACAGAATGGTCTATGCTAACTGATTACTGATGCTGACAGCCATGTCGCCTACAAATTCAGTGTAGATTGAAGTGGTTTGAGGTTCAAGGATTGCTCACATTGATTAATTATCAATCTACATTATTGAGTAATAAATAGACGAAACAATTGACTCTCATATTACATGAAATAATCATTGAGTTGAAAACGTACAATGAACTGCCAAGCATCGCAAGATGTATTTTGAAAGACAGGTATACATATGAGCGTGCGCTCGCGCAGGAATCTTTGATTTAGCATCTATTCTCATTTTATGGTTTTCTCGTTTGACATTGCGTATGAGTTTGAACCAATATGAAAGAAAACCAAGTTATGTACTGTAAAAGTCAGGGTTCTACTTGTAAGCGTATATGGGTCCGAATTTCCATGTCCTGATGGGCATTTTGGGCATTGAAAACAAGTGATGTTTGTGATGATTGACAGATCAGGCAAATTTTTGTGATAGCATTGAAAACACGCCAGTATTTGCTTTTATTCTACTTTGAACAAACAAATATTTTTCTCAAATCGATACGTATACATACATATTTTCAAGTTGTTCCATTGCAACTTTTTATTTAATTATCTCCGCTGCGAATGGACTTAGTTTATCTCGAGTGCACCTGTTTTCATGGTTTTCAGCTTATGAAAAACATAAAGAAAACCAAGTAAGACAAGTGAGTAACTGTTTTTTGTGAGCCAACTAAAATAAATGACGATGAATTGCACGCTGCAGTTGACGAATCGAGAGGTAATTCGAAGAGCTTGTCAGCTTGCGAATTTTGCAATTGGCCGTGCGCGGCGAGAAAGAAGAACGTCTGGGGCCGGCGGCTGTTGCAGTAAGTCACTATATATGCGAGTGCTGGTGAGTCCGCAATCCACATCGCCGCATTTCCGAACACTTTTCGAGGCACGCGTTCTATCCAAGTTTATTTGGCTTACTTTCACCTCCAACAAACGATTTTTACAGGTACATACATGGCCCAAAAAGTGGTGGACTGTTGATTTTTATCAACACAAATAGCAGCATATCGATCAAACTTTCTATTTTGATGTGAAAAAAAGCTTTCCATCACTGTACGAGAAAATTGATCTTTAAGCGTTGTTAAATGACTTTGCTAATTTGTTGGTAAAAAGTATAATAAAACAAAATTAGTCGTTTGAATGGCACGGAGCGTACTTGTGCGTGTATGACTTATACGTATATAGCGGTAACTATATTACAGCATGATATACATATTAATTCGGTACTCATGTATATCAATCTAAGAGATAAGTATAGATATAGTGCCGTAACGATACACAGAATTTATGTATAAAATATGTTGTTAATGAATACATCCGTCGAATCGCGTATAAGGCATAGTATGGCCATTATTACGCATACAGTGAAAAAAGTCCAACATAGCCAGCCGGGCTCACTATACTGCAACAGTAATATGTAAAGCGATATCTACAACTAGACATAATCGATAAGTTGTATATACTATACAGGTAATAAAAATGAAAAGTAACATTACTATAATAATCGATTAAATGAGAAACCGCACATTAGGTATTTGCAATCATAGATATGTAATTAGATCTACAAGACAATTCAAAAATAAGTTTGATCATTCATGCAGAATTGATGTTAGGTATATACAAGTCAATTTATAATTTTAAAGTAAACGAAATTAAAAAAGACGGAGGAACCCGAGGTATAATTTGTTACTGAATCACTTTTGTGTAGGATTTTCAATTTTTTGATTTTCGCATGTAAGAAAAATAGACCCAATTTGTCCCTGTACTCAGAGGCTACCCAACAACCATCTTACAAAGTTTCATATCGTGTTTCTCAAAGATTATACACCCACTCCTAGTGAGTATATATCACGCACCGCAGTTAGATACAATATTTTATGTTTAAGTATATATCAGGGCTGGTTAAGAACGACCTTTTGAGAAACGCACGAGATGAGTGAATTGGCGTTTTTGTGTGCTGATTTTGTATTGTTAAGTTGGTGGGATTATGAGGAATTAATATTCGGGAAGTTTTGTAAATTTTGCGTTAAAAGTAGACATGGAATTTAGATCAATTTCGGACAATAATAGATTTGAATTATTGTTTCATGCGACAATTACAAACAGTAGAACAGTTATATTTATGTGATTTGCTTGCTTTGTACAGAGACTGTTTGGAAGAAAATGCTTCAATTATAGATTGAAGATAATAATTCTAATCTCTAATTCTTTTCTGACAATCTCTTAGATTGTCAGAAAAGAATTAGAAGAGAAAATAATGTTTGCCAGGAAATTTTTGAAGTGATTCTTATATGCGGTGAATGACGAGAAAAATATATGATTCAAGATTGGCGTCAAGATAATTTTAAACAAGTCACACAGAGAATTTATTCGCGGGGATTCTCGCATGTGTAAAACGAAAGACGTCAGCCTCAAATCGATCATATTGACGTGGAAAATGAAAAAATGTTTGATTCTTATGACAGTTTATCAGATAATGAAACCAGTGAAGAGGAAAATGCTCGTTGTCATGGTTGACGTAGACAACTTTTTAAAAATGGATTATGTTCCTGACATGAATACCTATCTTCGGAACCTCAGCCACCAAGATCCAACCAATTCGGATCTCCTAAACGAGTGACCAAACCAGTAATATTACTGTTTTTTGATTTTCCAATGATTGTATCCATGAGAATCTACGCTAAGGAAGTCAGGATTGGTTGGATCTAGTGGCTGAGGTTCCGAAAATAGGCATCGATGTCAGGAACATAATCCACTTTGAAAAAGTTGTCTACGTCCACCTCAACTATTGGGATCTTGCGGACAGAGTGATCTCAGTATCAAATTTTACATGTACCTTTATTATAATATTCTGATGGACTTTTTGAATATTTTTTTGTCAAAATATACAAATACATGTAGAAATAATGTTCAAAAAGTTTTTTTTTTATTATAAAGTTATAGAAAAAAGTTATAGAAAAAAATTGTTTTCTCCTGAAATATAAACATTTTTAACAGTATTTTTCGATATGGAGTAGCAAAAAAATGAAATCTTGGCCTGGATGGCCTTTGTGCCGCCTGTGCGAATTGTGAGGCTGCAGTATAATCACACCTAGAATCAGCTTTTGCAACTGTGTCAAATGGTATTTTCCATCACGTGTGTGTTGGAAAACAACCAAAATTCAACTTTTCTGGCACTTCGGATCCCGTAATCAATGTTCAAAAGTTTCAAAGATAAATATAATATCTCATACACATCTGGCTACTTTGTCACACTAAAATTAGCATCCCCATTTGAACGGCTGAATCGTCAGCCTATCATCGCCAGAATCAACAATGAGATCACGTGTTTTATTTCCAGCCTCGCGAGCTCCGATACATGTATAAACGCTTATATTCACACTTCGTGACAACAGCCGGTTGAGAAAAGCTGAATAAAACATTAGGGGGAAATTGTTCTATTTGATGATAATCTTCCGTGCAGACGCGGCGCTATACACCCTCGAAAAACAGCACCCTCGTGCAGGTGCATCCGAGCGCGAATTCAACCCGATCACCCACTTACTTATCCAGTCGTAATTCCTTGTGTAGCAGCACTGTAAGATTCAAATTGAAATTCAATCGGATAATCCAATTTGGCGTGAGAGATTAGGCTTCAAAATTTCACGTGCCAGCCTCAAAGTTTGCTTCCTTCTTCTCCGCTATCCTGTCGGCGCGGACGCGGTGCGGGTCGTCGCGATACACACGAGAGCAATTCAAATTCAACGATATACATGTTTTGCCGAGGGTTTTTCGACTTATTCCAACGCGTCACTGGAGTTTTACGCTGTGTTAGCCCTCGTAATAATATACACTATTATAAAAGTTAATTCAACTCGTTCAAAACATCATTTGGAAATTACATTATAGGTCAGACTTTGCAATTGAAGACTGTACATGCAAATTCACAGATTCAATTTAAACGATGAGTGCAGCCAATCCCCTCCTCACATTTCGTATTTCCGATGATCTCTGGGCGGCTGCACCACCGGCCGCGACTATGCCGATTTATGTTGGCAGCGAATCAAAGCAACAAGCTTATCTAGCAATTCTGCACTAAAAGTGAATTGTCATAATGTGCCTCTCATATGGTTAAACGTTCTACCCAAAGTCCCGTGTAAATCGAATTATAAGGCGTAACTACCCAAAAAACTGCACTATGGCCGATTTGAGTGATTTTCATGGACTGACTTTGAATGGGTTGAGATGAATGAATGATAGCTGTACCGATGGTTTGTGATGTACTTGTTGAGCTACCCTTTCAGATGCTGTTGGCAAACTGATGTAATTCCAATTTTATCACAGGCAATTTCGCTAAAAAATCTCAGGGGGTGAGCGGTACATTGGCTAAAGTTAGCTTAGTATACGTTTATGGCGTTTATTACGTTGGATTTTTATTGGGAACCTGAAAACTCTCTATAAAATTGTATATCAATGTTCTGGCTCAACACAGTTTCCGATAAGCCATCCAACTTATATTGTATACTCATACTTGAATAAACTTGATATTGAGTTCAACTTTGGACTATTTTAGTTTCCCTACACTTGCCGAACGCTTACGTCCTCGAATGATGCGGACAAAATCGAATGTACAATGGCTTATCGATGAGCAATCAGAAAATTATATTTGCCCCGGAGCTGGGACACGTGTGCGTTCGGAAAGTTAACATAAATTAACTGGTCATTCAACTGTTTACAGAGCTATTCTCGGTGTCAAGAGAGAAGAATGGAAATTTAGGCCCGCGGAAAATCGGATGGACCATAAGCGCGAATATAACTAGCAGCCACGATAAAAGCGTCAGCCAGTTGATTGGCGAGGCCGTACTATCAAACCACTCCGCTCGATTTTCCAACACGGCACTTGACTTGGACCAGTCATCGCTTTCGCAAAGGTACGCGGTGCAAAATATCTGGGATACCATTACCAAAATTGTATAAATTTCACTGGTTCGATGAATTCACAATTACATACTTATACCTGTTTTGTCTCTTACCTTTCCAGCGAATAGCTCTAACGTCGATCGTAAAAGGGTGAGTTCATTCGATCGTGGACGTCGAGCAAGTGTATCAACAGGATGAAACGCAGATACAATTTATTTTTCATCCAACTGGCGATTATCTGTGAGTATATCGCGTCGCGACATAATATTTTGCTCGAATCGTTTACAGATACATATAATACAGATCTTGTATGTTTCAGTTTGCCTAGATAATCTGCAGGATGCAGCCGCATTGTATGGACAACATGTGGTACCGGTAGATCCTAATGAGTTACCCTTCGTCGCTTCACTGGCGTACGATAACGATGTATTTACCCCTGAGATGAATCACTTCTGCACTGGGATACTCATTGCCGACCGGTTTGTTCTAACCGCAAAGCATTGCGCCGATACCATGTCCACCCGCAAGAGCTTAATCTACTTAGGCTGCCCGAGCCTAAGGGACTGTACAAAATATCACTGGGAATCGTGGACTTCTTATGGCACGTGGGCTGCCATACACAAACGTCCGGTAGATTCTGCAAATTACGACGTCGCTGTTATCAGAGTAAGTCAAGATTTTGTGAATACGCGATCTACACTGATACGCCTCAAAATTATATTTTCATTCATATTTTCAATTTTCTTTGCGATTATTTCACCTGCTTAACGCGTCGTTTTATTAGGCAAGTTTTCAATAGCTACATTCTCATTTCATTCAGCTTATGGGGAAAAAATAAGAGGCTTAGCCGAATCTTAGGTCTATTTAATCCCATCACAGATTTGCAGATTTTGAGATGTGTGGTCATGTCGATTTCATGTTATGCGAGTGCTTTCAGTGCTCTCACAAATGTGTGCCATTTCATGCACCGAATAACATAAAAGTATCTTCTTGTTTCCAGTGGATTTGCATTTAATTAAATAGTCTATACCATCCTGCATTTGTACTACTTTCAAACAGCGAATCTTCTTGAAAGAAGACTTTTCTCCGCTAGTTGAGAGTAAAATATTTCGTTTGAAAGTAGGACAATTTCTCTGGAAACTATGAGATACTTTTATGAGTGTGCATCTATCATCACTTGAAACGTCACTAGGTTGACTATGTCTAGTCCAGTCAAATTTAGAGTTGACTGGCAACATTAATTTTACAGCTATATCGCATCCACTTTTCATATGATCAATTGTCCGTTGCATTTTCAGTTGACTGCAAAAGTTGAGAATGTTCAAATAGCAAAACTTTTTTCATTCGCGACTGCCCAAGCCGCCGGCTCGGAATTTTACGTGGCTGGATGGGGTCATTTGCAAAATGGTATTAAGCCTAATCACATGCAAAAAGCACCCGTCAGAGTATTGTCCACGGAAGAATGCAAGAAAAAGGTAGATAAATTCTTGCCGCTTGGTTTCTACAACTGGGAAACGATTATCTGCTCGAAGACGGAAGCGCCATCGGGCTATGCAATACTTTCTCGCGTACGTATTGGTCTTGATTCACAATCAATTTCAGATATATTTCTCCAGCAATATTACGAATAGCAATTTCAAAGTTATATTATTTTTGTAGGAAGATACTGGAGGTCCTATCTACGATGAACAATATCGCGTAGTCGGCATTAATCTCGGAGTATGTCCAGATGCCAGTATGCCTGCCACCATCCGAGTTAATCTTCATGACACTTTCATGTTCTACAAAGACTTTTTAAGCAGTTACCAGCAATACATTTGATTTTTTTCTCAACGTCCTTATCAAATATTTATGATTAGTTGTATAACACAAATTTAACCTTTGTTCATAGCTTTTCAATAATGCGTTAATCATTGACTCATCATTTTATTGTTATTATGAATCGATGAACTTTTATCAGAAATATAAAATTTATGAAATTTTGTCAATTTTCGTAAAAGTCTGGGAAATTCAAATTTTTGTGCATTCTGTGGATCTGAGATAATAAAACCCAGAATCTAAGCAAAAACTACACATTTGAATACGAACAGTAGGTCAGTCTGCTTACTAGCTATCATATACCAATGAAGGTACCGTAGTAAAAAAAAAACATTCGGTATAAAAGGGTAGAAATAAATTACTCAAACATTCATCGAATTGATTTTATTCAAACTCACAGATGATAATTGTTTTCCGTAATCGTGATGAATGGAACTTTCGACATTATTATAATTGATGATGAAATGTTCGTGAATTCATCATTGCTACACCATTTTTCTAAATTAGAAAACGTAAATTTCGTTCCATCATAATCTATCTCTACATTATTCTTAACTATTTTCGGTCACAGATTAGAAGATAATGTTGACCAATCGTGGAAGTACATATCGTATGATATTCAAGTTCGTGTTAAAAAATTTAGTAGAAAATTCTGAATAAAACAATTATGATCATATGTGTTGTGTTTTTGATTTATCATCGTTTTGCAAGAATAAAAACATATAAATAAAAATAATGTTATTCGAAATGCTCCTTAAAAAATCTGGAACAGTCATCATACTTTAATCATTTATAAATTGGTGATTATTACCAAAATTGGTTCACAAATCAGTAGTAATTTGAGGATTCGAAAAATTTGATAATACCATTACTCAAACAGAAATATTTCTTACTCGCGTAATATCATTCGATGATTTTAAAAAAGATCTAGACTTTAATAACTTTACTTGGTGATATGAAAAAATTGTAGGTAAGAGTTTTTATTGAAAAAAAATTGAAAAGAAAGCTACTGAATTTTCAATATTATGTATTACCCGTCTGATATGTAAATGAAACCGTTTGGCTATAAATCGTAGAGGTCTCAATAATCTGAATAATCTGGAAAAACATCCTTGTTTTCAAACAGAAACAGCAAACTGAAGAAAGCGCTACGCAAGGATTTTTTAATAGTGTCAGTTCTTAATATTCGCCGATGTTTACCTACAAGTTTATTCAACATTTTTAATTGTACCACGGAATTTCTTACTTCTCCGTCCAGAATATCCATTATTACTGATATTTTATTGTTACAAACTTAATTTTCACAATAACTGAATGTACTTTTCATCAGGTAAGATAATATTATGGATATATTCCGATTTTGAAATCCGTTGTAAAATAATCAAGTAATTCAGTTTCTGAGCGATTCTGAGTAATTTTTCGAGATTTATTTATTCATGTCCAATGGTCATATCAATACATGCAATGATTTTTAGACGTAAGATTCCATTAGAATCACGTTTGAATTGATAGATTTAAAAATTCAAATAAGACCGACATGAGCTTGTGATATATCATTCACCATTAAATCGATCTGTAAATCAGGTGAACCAGTAATTTTTGAGTTTGACGCAGTATAGATTTAACACGATAATAGTACTTACTGGAGTCACAGAATCACGAAGGCTCCGTGACAAATGGTTTTTTGAAAGAATTTTGACGATTATTTTCTTTGGCAATTAAAATTCATGAAGAATTTTTTCCCAGAATATTTTTCCAACTCGACAGAATTATTTTCAATTCGGTTAAATAATATTTAAAAAATTACTGAGTGAGAATTATGTCGTCTACAATGGGACATCCATCGTTCAATTTTCTCTCTTTGTGGACATGTATGTAGTCTAGAGGGTCAGATTCAATGAATTAACCGGAAAAAGAGAAACCCATATGAACATCAAGAAAAATATGTTAGTATTCCGAAATGCATCAGAACAAGATGTCCCAAAGTTCACACTCTATTTGACGACGGTAACCCGTGATGAGCCTGTGGCGAAAGCAAGCACTAATCCTAACATTTCTCGAAGGGGCGCCTTGCCCCTGTGTCGTTCCAAACAAAACCTTTGGCGCTTCCCGGTACGGAAAACACGCTTACTCCTACGTTTATACCACCTCGACCCCTGCGCACAGGCAGAGAGGAGGATGCATTTGTTGCTTCGGCTATTGTTGCCACGCGAACTTACTCCACCGCGCGGTTTCTTCTCGCTTCTTTTTTCATTTAGAAAAAAAGCGCCGATGACTGTTGATGAGAAGAGAGACAACGAGACGTACGCCCGTCGTTGATGTAGATTGAGTGCCCAGAGCAGCGCTCGGAGGAGCGCCTGTTCACAGGAGAACTTCAGACCCAGGGCGTCCAGCCCTCGTAGAGCAGGGCCAGGTTCTCGGTGCTCAGGGCCTCGCGGATCACGTACTCAACCTGTTCAGCCGTGCTGTACTTACGGCTTGGGTTCGGCTCCCGCCCCTCTAGCTTCATGCGTATGCGACGCCAGACGTTCAGTGCGTATGCGTTTCTCTCTTGGACAGCTTAAAAGAAAACAAAGTGAAAATTTAGATTCAATAGATGACAAATATTGTAATGTTATGAAGTACACGGTGAAGCAAAGATCGTGAAATATTAGCTTTATAATCTATTAGTAGCCAAACATTGAACTATTTATTACTTGTATATCATCAAACAATGAAAAATTCATTCGTTACAGAAAAATGACTTTCATAAAATTACCTTTGCCAGTTGTTGGATCTCTAGCGGGTGGAACGCCTTTCTTTGGGCTTTGGCTCACGCTGTCCTGCTTTATGAGCTTTGTCTTATTGAAGACAAACTCGGTTACGTTGTGCTCATTAATAGTTTCTTTTGCGAACGATAACAATTCGTCGTATAGTGCAGGTGTTTTTAATGCCAGTGCTTCTAATTCTGTCTTCAGCATCGACGCCTTGATGGGCTCTATATTTTCAGACTTCAGTTCTTTCATAGTAGCCGACAGGTTTTCAGTGCACGATCGATAATCTCTCAAGAAATTCTGGACGGATATAGAAAATCATTAGTTCCTATTACTATTCATGCTCGGTTTGATAATGCTAAAATTTTATATATTCTCATAATTTCGTCTTTGAAATTCCAAATTTGAGGATTGAAAATAAAATATTAAATCGCTTTTTTCAATCAAAGAAAAGTTCACATTGACACATAGATTTATAATTTCCTCACATTACAATTTGCCTAAGAAATATTATTTTCAAAACATTGATAGATACAAAATCATACGAATGATTATAACCATAATTTACCTGAAGACCGAGAATGTTCTCTTGCTTAGCCATATTCTTCAACAGCAGCCTCACATCATTCATCAATCTATGATGTTCAGCTACAACAGTTTGGAGTGTTTCTACTTGTTCATTCAGCTGCTGTTGAGTTAATGCCAGGCTTTCTTGTTGTTCCTGACTCTTTCTCTGGGCCTCGACTATAGCATCGGCGATTAATTTCTCAGTCTGCCTCAGCCAACTTGCATCTATGCTACCACTAGTGCTACTGTCTGCACTCACTTGCAGCAGCTCCACCAGACTCTCTTCAATTGGCGATACAGTAATTGTAAGGTTTGCTGTTAGCAGGCAGCTTTCCTCCCAGCGCTTGACTGTAGTACAGAAGATATTAATTTGTTGATATATTTAAAAAATATAAATTTTTCTTGTCCATCGTTAACATTTTTCATGCTACAAAATTGCCTACACTAAGATCTTTGACTTTGTAAATAACATTTTTTTATTATTTTCAAAACGAAATTTCCCTAGTAACAATTTGGTGTACCAAATTCTCAGTTAATGATTAAAAACGAATCACGCGGGCTCATCGAAAAAGAACAGGATACGACTGAACAATAATGTTCACTCACCCAGCTGAATGAAATTGGCATCGTTGTTCAACCCTTCCTGGGTCCTCGTGCGTAGGGCCTCATAGTGCAGGATAGAATTGCACGCATTGACCACGAGTGCGGAAAGGTTCGCTTGTCGGGTAATGTTCTCACAGCTAGTGATTACAGCATTGTCGAACGCAGCCATCACTTCTCCAAGAGCTGGATTTGCACCAGCTGCCCACTTGAGCCGCTGAACGGCACTTGTAACCAGGTTTTGCTGTTGCTCTCGAGCTTCGCTCACCCGAGCTTGAAGACTTGACAGAGCAGCTGCGTTTTTGCGCAATTCCAGCATGAACGATGGACGGTCTGAAAATAGAGAAGATATTTTTAGTTCATTGCGTGTCAAATTAACGATTTAACAAACGAAACCTACTCAGTGGATTGATGATGTTCATATTTCCACCCAACAATAAATAGTCTTCGTGCAGCCAATAGTGCGCTGTAAGTTGAAGTTGTAGCCTCTGGACACTGGCCCTTGCCACGTCGACCCCTTGCTGTGCGTTTTTGGCGCTTTGTTTCCTTCTCCAAGCGCTTTCTAAGCCTCCAGTTAGCGCGCTTGCCTGTGCCAACACCGACCCGTTGAAGTAACCTCGCTTCAACCCCATGTCTACTGCCTTCCTGCACAGTTCCTCCAAAGACACCTTGCTCTCGGCACCCACGTCCCGCTGCTCGATCTCCGTACTCACGTTCAACCCTATGCGCTGGAGCAGGAAGCACAAGGCGATACCGAGCGACTGGGACGTGACGCCGATTAGCTGGCGGGACACGTAGTCAGCGGTAAATTGGCGGATTGGCTTGTTTAGCTGTTCGTCGCTGTAAACTCCGGAGAATCCGACGTTATCAAACACAGGGTTGGACTCTCCACGGAAGGCCGCTGCGGTTCCGCGGCACATCGTAAAGAATTGCTGAATGGTATGCAGCCGTTTCACGAGTAGGATGTCTTCCAGGACCTGTGAAAGCGAAGATCCAATTATGTAGAGCTCAATAAAAATATTTCTGTCACAAATCGCCAAGAACTCATTAAATTTCAACCTGATTCCGTTTGAGCGTTTCGTTAGTTGATATTTTTCCACTATCAAGAATATTCCATTTGCCTACCTTGCGCGCTGCTTCGTTGAAAATGGGCACTGCCATGTCCTTGGCCTCTCTAATCTGATCGATCTTTCGCCAGCTAGACGGAACCTCGAGTGATTCTAGAGTACTGACTAGAGCGCTCCCTTCCATTTGGAGTTTTTCGAACAGGCCATTGAAACCCATGAGCAACATTTGACCGGGAGTAAGTGTCTCCTCCTGATTCAACTCTTGTAAGTCTGCGGGGCGAGACAGTAGAGCTTCAAAACGCAATCTCAGTGTGTCTACAAGAGACTGCATTACTGCGTTTGGTCTCTCCATTTCCATTATGGTGTATCTGTCAAGTTAATTCACAATCAATTGGTTTTCGAATAGTTCCAAAATATTAAATTATATCACGATGCACATTAAAACGATGCACAATGTCGAAAGCCAACCTCAAATGCAATTCCAGTTGTTTCAAAATCTCCTCTAAAGGCAATCCTATCGAAGCGATGATTTCGTCCAGTTCATTAACCATTCTAATAACGGTCGGCTCTTCAGTGATGATGGTTTTGGTTGCTTCAGGCAGAATAATTGTGTGGAAGTTGTAGTTTAGCTCTTGTAGTCCTTTGTGGATTGAATCAGCGCTCTTCAAGCACTTCAAAACAAGGGCTATTTTCGGGTCATTATTGGTTTTGTGGCTCTCGGGAATGAGCGAGATGAATTCAGATATCAAGGATGACATGAGTCTCATCTCGTCAAGGAACCAATCACCCTCACGTGATGTCAGGTCAACCAGACATTCACCAGCGCATTTGGCGGCTCCTTCCATCATCAGGTATCTGTAGGAGTTTTTAAATTATAATATAATACATAAAAGATAGCACATTAAATAAAATGTACAGGTGTCAATTAACTCACTTTTTATTCAGTGCACACAATGCACTGATGGTGACGTATTCTAGAGCTTTCTCTGCGCCTTTGTCTCTTCTCAAGAAGAGATTGATCTGTGCTTTAGATTCTGCGTAAGCATTCTTGATTCTGACAAGTGCTTCTGGTAATCCTTCGTTTATCAATCGCTCGTATGTCTTTGAGAATTTGTCGTTCACTTCACTCAATATAGCTTGAATCTGAAAGACATATCAGTTATATAATTAATAGATTAAATTATCTTGATCAGCATCCAGTAATTTTTAATTCGGTAATATCTAATTGTAGACTTCAAATCAGTTGTACGGTATAGTCATAGGGACCAGAGGATTACCAAACATTTTGAACCCGAACTCTATAATTTCTTCACATCGAAAATTTATCTATTTGCCCTTGTCTAGTGGATCGTTATACCAATAACTTCATACAAAAAAATGATGAGAACGAACCTCGCGAATCTTTTTTCAGACTTTCTGATGTGTTCATCGGAATCTCAAAAAATGCGTTTCACAATGATATAAATAACAAAAATGTAATTTTTCGGGAATTTCGCACGGTCTTTCCAGACTGACTGATCTTCAAAACAAGTTTTGTCGGAATATGTAAATTTTTCCTATACCATTTTTACGGGGCTTTGTTTCTGTCTACGAATTATTGAAACCTATAAAGTGTAAAATCGCTGTAAACAACGGATGGGCAGAACCTGGCCCATGGGACAATGCAAAAAAAGTCATGCATAATTTTTTGGTACAAAGAATCACACATTCAAGACTCGGCAAATTTGATGAGACGAAGAGTGTCCTTGTCATTTATTTTCAATTCCTTTCATATTTCGAGTATCTATTGGAATTTCGACTCGAACATTTTCAGATTGTACGACTGTTTCAATTTAAAGACAAAAAGAATTGTGATGAAAGATTGGTAAGTTTTGAAAACTCAATACGACTTGATCAATAATTTATAAATCCGATTTGATTTAAAATGAAAATTGGGTATTGGGTGAGAGGAATAGGAAGTATGTGAATTACCTGATAGGAAAAAGCGATGGTCCTCTGAACCATTGGGTTTTGATTGGAGATGGGCCCGAAACGAGCGTCGAGCTGTGCCAGCACTTCGTGGCAAGCTTCGACGCTGCCTGTGACGAGCAGCTTCCCGGCCCAGCTGTGGTACAGGACCGAGCGATGCTGGACCATGCTGCTCAGAGGGTACAGGTTGCAGATGGCCGAGTACTGGCTGAGTAGGTCGAGGCAGCCGCGCACGAGCATCGCCTGCTGAGTGGCCAGTTGGGTCAGCTCGTTTTCCGACTGCTCGCACTGGACGATCATCTGACTCTGACCGGCGTTCTGCAGGAACTCTTTCACGAGGTCGAACACGAGGTGCTGCTCGTCCTGGAAGCCCGGCGTTCCTACGCTACCCAGTTCGCTCAGCCAGTGGCCCAGTTGGTTGCCACGCACTGCGCTCAGTGCCATCTGCAACATTTGATCAGTTCTCCTTCAATAATAACATCTTTCTGCTTGTAGCAAATTATACGGAGAACGAATGACGCGCAGGTACTCATCGGAATGTTGCCAGAGTTGATTGTGGCCAACCGAGATATTGATTTTATGAAAATGTATCTAGACACTGCACAAATGATTTACAATCCAAAACGACATTTGAAGTCAAGTAATTTTGAGAAATTTCATTATACTTCAAAATAAAAATTCGAAATTTTTGAACTGCGATGAATACTATCATATTTCACTGTACATCATTTATACAATGAAGTGTTATTATCAAATAACGTGTTTGAGAAGAAAAAATTATAAAGATTTATTCTTGCGATCAACTTCAAATCACTGGGAATTTCGATTTTGATGTTCATTGGAAATTATTTTTATAGTGTCTATTGTAACATATAACATGACAAGCCCACCATGGAGAATGATTTCACAGCCATAAAATCGTGAAAACAGTATAAAATCGTTAACGAGGCGATTCACTATGCAGAATAGAGCATTGGAATTATATCCTTCTAATTACGTCACACGAATGCAGTAAAAAATGCCACTCGTGCAAAGGATAGACATTCTAGAAGCACTTCGAGATCGGACAATGACTCACGATGACGGAAAACTCGCCCAACCATTTATTTAAAGAATATAACAACGTATAATAATAGCCGGGGCGAATTTGCATAACGAAGAAATCTTTAGTGACGAAAAAAAAAATAATGTATCGCTAGCGGGCTGAATTTTTTTCTCGGCTTTTTTTTGACTCCCGCGTTGATCCCGCGTATACGTATACTTTGTCTGCCCGCATCCTGGTGGGTTACAGCATTCTATTGACTTTTAACGAGCCAAGAAGAAGGCATTGAGCAATCGATATCCTTCTTTTTCTCATCGCCAAACGATCACAGAGGAAACTCACGTTGTGGGTGTTGATCTGCTTCTGACACTCGTCGATGCGCTCCTTGAGCCCGAGCTTGGCCTTGTCGAGGACGTCCTTGGCGCGCTTGAACGCGTTGTAGCGCTTGACCACGGAGAATAGCGCGTGATTGCGGCCCATCGCCTGGGCCTCCTTCACCAGGGCCAACTGCCGGTGCCGGTCCTGCAACGCTTCTTGGCACAGCCGCGACGCCTCACATGCCTCGATCCACCTGCACATGGGAGATTGTCAATTTCGGATTTTCTCTTCGGTAAAGTGAGTAAGGAATTCATGAGTTTGGAATGCATGGATGCATGAGATGTATGAGTAATATTGGTGAATACTACTTTGAAAAACTTTCATAAGATAAGTCATTGACCGAATGCATCAACATTAATGCTTTTAATGTGTAATGTACTAAAAAATCAATCTTGGTTCAGAAAGATTAATCGGCTCAATGCTATAACAAGGAGTTTTTTTAGAACTTTTATTTTGATACAAGAGTCGTCTGTTTAGCAAGAGAAGAAATTTTATTGCCATTTGGCGTCAAACTAATTTTCCGTCTCGGATGATAATTTGGCAATTTGATTCTGCAAAGAAATTTACAATGGGAAATATACCATCAAAAATTGTACAACGCAAACATATGAGTAATGACTGTACGCATCTCGATTTCGAGTGAATAAAATGTTCATATTTTTCACAAACTCATTAACAGATCTTTATATTGATTCCCATTGATACATATTTGGAAAAAGTGTATAATTTTGTTAGTTTATACATAATTACAAATGCTCTAGTAAGTTAAAAAAGAAAATTTATATTACCGATTGATAGTTACTGTAAATTTAATTCAGAATCAAAATCATTTCAATTCGATACCAACGGATTTTAACTAAGGTAGGTGTACCCAATATGCGCCAGGACCCAATATGCGCCACCCTTCGTATTTCATATATACGCGCGTCTAGAGCATCGCCGCGGCACAGAATCTTGTCGGCAATGCTAAATAATGAGGAAAGAAAACATTTTCACCGATCGGAACCCTTATACCAACTCGTTACAGCTCGTTTTATCCATTTTTTCGCCAATTTTCATTCTCGATCTAATTTCGCTCAGGTAAGTGCGAATTTTTTTAATACTCTTAAACTGGGCCAAAAAGATCGAACGATATATCGTTCGATTCCTTGACATCCCATCTCCATCATCCAATTTTTTTTTTTCATCTTACGCCCTTTTTATCAACCGTTTCAATAGCTCTTCGTTATTTTTATCAAATGTACCCAATATGCGCCACCCCTATTTTCTTGTTCCAGCTGCTACAATCAACCCATTCATGGTAAATATCCGCCAAACATGGTCGAAAGACGATTTAGTTCAAGCTCTGGAGCAGGTGAAGAAAGGTGAGATATCGTAGAGGATGGCTTCGACTATAGATAAGATACCTCTTCAAACATTTCAACGATATGTCAAACAAAACATATCCGAAAAAAGGAAAATGAGTCGACCATATGCGTTAACGAGAGTACAGAACGTAAAATTATGTAGTCGAATTAAACGCTTAGCAGATATTGGCTATTCTATAACGAGAAAAATCTTGAGGTTATGCGTTTATAAGGACTGTCTTGGAAAAAACATCAAACAGAATTTTTCTACCATCATGACAATAGCTAGTCCCAAATAGGCTCGGACATTTTTTAAATTGAACTCTTCCATTTCAGTGAGAACATCTCATTATATTTAAAATTATATTTAAAATTACACTAAAAAGGATGTTCATGAATTTGAGAGATTAATATTGAAATTAACTTGGTTGGAGAAGCAATTATGATAAGTGCACATGAGTAGATGAAACGCCCACAACGATAAATAAATTCATCAGCGGTGGTAACTCGAAATGCCCAATCGACCAAAGTGACGATGAGACCGAGCTGACATATTGTCACACGATCACTTTGACCGTTCGAGCGAGGGAAAATTGCAGCTGAGGAAAAAAGGAAAAAAAAATGGATGGTCGACGCGATGACTCACCTGGCGAGACTATGGCAGAGAGCAGGGAAGGCCTTTGACAATTCGCCCCTGTTGGCGAGCCACTCGGCCTTCATCTCGGCGATCCTCACGGCGAACATGGCGGTGGTGAGCTCGAGCTCGAGTTGCTTGCGGCCGAGGCCGGTGCACCTGGCCCGGGCCTGGCAGGCCCCGTAAGTCGCGATGCTGTTCTCTGCCCCGGCTCGCCAGTCCACCAGCGGGTCGTACACGAACGCCTCCAGCAGCGTCAGCAGAGTCTCCCGGCCGCGGCGCATCACGCGCAACGTGTGCTCGCACGCCAGGCGGAATATGCCCTGCGACAAACGAAACAAACGGTGGCTCAGCTTTTTCTCTTTGCGCCTGACTTGATCGCAAAACAAGTAAACAATGAAACTGCGTGACAATCTCCATCGGAACTATTTTTGTCTCCTCAACCTTGTATATCGAAAGAAATAGTATGTTTTATGGCGTGTGTGGAAAAACAACGTCAACGGATCATTTTTTTCAACGTCATTTCAAAGAACATCAAAGTTAGACGAGTGAATTTGAACATCAGGGAATAAGTATCGTTACTGATGGTAAGTAGTAAGATCTACTTAGGGAGAATTCACTTGCACTCTGCAGGGATGATTTTTACTGGATACCCAGAAATCGACTCTTTCTGCTCGATTGTCGCTTGAGCTCATCGAAATAATGAGAGTATTACTGTTGGCAACATCAATTCAAAGTTCTATGCTTTCAATACTTCCAAGTATGGAGTAGAAGAACTTCAGATTCAGCAGTACTTTACTTATCTATAATATCTTTATTTTTCAGATCAAATGGGAATACTCGCAGACAATTTTCCATTTGAATTAAGAAGAAATTAGTAAAATGTGCAGTTGGTAGCGAGCTCAGGTAATTTCGACAGGCAAAACATTTTTCGCTTGCAGAAACCATGAAGGAAAAGTGGCTCTTTTCTCCTGCTGTGATAAATGATTTTTAGATCATATCGAGATCATATTCACATTCTGGATTGTATTTTGCTTTTCTACGATGACAATTTTCTCGAAGGGATACGTGTTAATTGGTCGTATGGGTTCTAGCCAGAGATGGGCGTAATTTGATGGCACAATAACTGCGGGTCACTTTACTCGAATTAACGAGGAACATTCTTCCTGCTGGAATGAGATATAAACCTCAATACAAGGATAACAAATTGCAAGAATGGATATGTCACTATAAAACAAAACATCTCCTGTCCTTGTTCATCCCCGCGTATTTGCAGAGGGCATCAAGCCGAAGGAGATAAAAAATAATCGCTTCTCATTAAATGACACCCTTTTATCACACTTTAACCAGAAAAAAGCAATAAACGCCTCCGCGACGAGATAATAAGCTGCAAGAATGAACGGCCGGAGAAGCGAGGGAAAAAGCACCGATCAACGTGCATAAGAACCACTCGAATTTCGAGTGAATGGCTCCCGACTTGTGTACCATGCTCTGGCCTGTCGCTGTTCAATGTCGCCGATGATGGATATATCGAAGATTAAAAATCATCCTTGCATGGTAGCGGATATAAATAGTAAACTTTTACTATTTTCCTAGTGAATATCTACTTTTTTAATCAGATATGCAATCTGTACAATTAAATAGTAGTTTTTCACTATTTAAAGTGCATTTTCTAAATTATAGGTAAGAATTCCACTGGAGTTTCTCAAAGATGCAATAAATTCAATAATAATAACTGATTGAGCTTCTAGTGTTATCAAATGAATTCGTGAATGGAGCAGTAAAAGTGGACAATACACAAGTCATTGTGATATTTCTCTAGGGTATTAAGGTCTAGCCATTGAAGAAAGCCAGTATAAAAATGAATTCGTACTCGGAAATTTGAAACAATACTCGAGTTTTTATCTCACCTTTATTACACTGTATTGTTCCAAAATGTAAACAAGTACAACAAATCGATACATTGAACAAAAAAAAAATGGATGAAAAAACAACGACTTGAATGAATGCAAGTGTCCGAATCAGGAGGCTCAATTACTCTATCGTTGACTCATTGGAAAATATTAAAATGCATCTACAATGTTGTCCATTAGTATGGACTATGCGTATCCAACAGGGATTTGAGCTACTATTGAATTTATATGACGACCATAAAAATGGCTACAACAAAAGCATAGACTAGAACACAATGACATACTAATATGGCCACCGGCGTTACTATCTTTCAAGACCTGCAAGTGTATGAATTTAATTCCATCGTAGATGTAGTTTTCTAATTTTTATAGATTTCTATTTTTTCGCTTGAATAACTTGCAAAAGACATAATTTCAAACGTCATAATAGAAAAAAATGCATCTGAATACACCATATTGACGCTGAAGATGAAGAACATTCTACATATTTTGACGTTATTTCATTTTCAAAGTTTGACATTGTACATTATTTTTAGATCACATTACCCTGAGGGATCTGTTTTCAAAAATCAATCTTGCCCTTCGAAGTAATAGATTTCTGTAAGCTTTCAAAGCTAGCGTTGGAAATTATTTAATTTTTAAGAAGGGTATTTTTTGCAAGGAGCTTTGATGTATTCAAGCCAAATCCGATCTCACGTATTCCAGCAGAAAACCACTTGAATACTTCTCATGTCTCATGCCATGTAATGAATCGAATTGTGAATCATCGAAGGCCATCAATATTCATATAGCCATCAATATTCATCATTTTCATGAATTAACTATATCACGCCATGAAAATGAGCATTAGCTATAGTGTAAAAAATATATTGCTGGTACATACACGTTTGCACAAAACGAAAAGTACTAGTCACTGTACGTCATTAGTTTCGGGTGTAAAGATGTACTTTAATCAAGCAACAGTAGTAAGGTGGTTGCGAGTGATTCAATCGACTATTTTTTATATTGAGTGCAAGGCGTTGAGCTAGATCTGCGATTCTCAACTCGTAACTATTGAGATCTAATGGAATCTAAAATATTATCGGACAATAGTATCGGTTTCTGGACCATACGCTTATATAGGCGCCAAAAACCTACCTCCAAAAGTTTCAGTGGGGTTGGAAATCAAAAAGTAAGGGGGTCTTCTGTCAATAAAAGAAAAGGTGCCAAGGAATAAAATCAAAGTTGTGGACGTGCTCCACAAGATCACGATGGAATTCTCGCAACAATACAAACACGTCGAATACTTCATTTTTATCACATCTATAAGATTTTTTTCAATACAATTCTGTAAAGTTTTGATATATATATGGTGAAAAATCGGCAATTTTCAAGACATTTTCACTTCCACAAAAAAACTGGTAAAAACTTGAATAAGTTGCACGAAAAAAAATTTATGTACTCAGAAAAACGACCAAAAAACTAAGGAGAATTTTCAATAAGAAGACTTTTCAATTACTGAAAAAAATTGAATACTCCTTAAGGGGGTACTTTTTACTCATATTATCAGAAGGCGTCTAACATCTGTATATACTGACATACAAAAGAGGTGATTCTCATAGGAGCTTGAGATTCGCCGGATGTTCACTTTGCTCATCATGATAATCATCAATTGTCCGTATAACAAATACAATTTTGTCTAACAGGCCGCGCGCAAACGTGCGCGAAAACTCTCACTTTCGCGCTCCGTTATGTCAAAGATTTTTTCTCATCGAACATCATTCACGGCCGATATTCTGTTGCAGTGGCATCGGCGATCCATCAGGCTGTTGTATACAATCTCGCCTGCGACACGAGCGAGCGAGTCCCCTCGAAAATTAGGTAGAGTCGCGCGTTACTGGCGTCAGTCTCGTGCGGACACTCGCGCAAGCGACATGGGCACGGCGCAGCGGTAATGGAGACGTCTACGGTGGACGACGGGCTGCTCTCGGCCAATGACAGCGACAACGGTATGCTGCACAGGTGAGGCTGTGCGCGTACAAGTGGCTCACCATCGTGACAAGTGTCAGTTCGATTGCATTGATTGTGAAATTCCCATGGGATCGTGCTCGCGAAAATAAACTCTCATCCCCAGGTCCATCAAGGATTCTCCTACTTTTCTAATCGAGACTACGTTCTCTTCTACATAGAAGAATGGAGAGAAACATGGCATTGCGAGATGAACATTTTTGTTTTAAAAATATTCCGTTCGAAATTATTAGAGTTCTCGAAGACGCCCGTTTGGGACTCATTTTTTGAGGAATGAGAAACATTTTCACGAGAGTACTTGTTTGGTTAGTAGATGTAACCAAAGTTATGGGAAATATCAGTGCAGTTCAAAGTACTCAATGGCCTTTCATTCGTTGAGGTATCTTGAGTTTGAAGTTTTTCGGACAACAAAAGTTGAGTACGAACCAATGAAACCAATTGATAGTGGTGTTAATTGGGCGAAAAAACACTCAGAATTCAAGAGACTTGCGTATACAAACATGTAATGAGCAAGCTCTAAATTATTCTAGTATTACGATAAGAATATTCTGACTTATGGTAGATACTTTGATATTTGAAAATCGAATTTCAAATTTCGAGTAGTCTTTTGGTAGTTTGCAAAGTTTTTACAAACTTGCGATGGAAATTTGTTACTCTTCTCGCTATATGCATTAAGTATTCGTAAGTTTTTCCACACATTGAAATATGTTATTAGTTTTGAAAATCACTTGCGTTAGTTGATTTTATTCTTTAACGATTTTTTATTTCATACACATTGAGGAAAATTCGGTCTAGTGTAGAAACATCCAACATGTGATGTACAGGTTTGACTATCAAGTAAACTGATAATATCATTTTGAAAAAATTAAAAACACTCAAAAAAATTATCAGCTGTCCAGGGCTGAAAAATAGTATTTTTAAGTTTTCAAAACAATATTCTCATCGACTCGGAAACTAATAACGCAAGTATTACATGTTATCGGGGTTCTATTGACGTTTATGTAAGTTGAGATAGTCTGGCTTTCTCTTATTTTCTATACAGACTCATCCATCACCAAAGATACTAGTTTTGATGAAGTGACGTAATTCGATTGGGACTGCTTTATATGTCATAATATTCTCTCATGGTTTTTTTAATAATCAACTGTCAAGATTTTCAATTTTTGAAAATATTATTCTGATTATATTGTTGGATCGTTGGCTGCACCACAAAAAAAATGTACACTTTTCGAATTATCGATTAGTATGTCTATAGTAATATTCTTTTTCAAATTGTCAGGAATCCGGATTTTTTCCAATCTAAAAAAATGAAGATTTTTAATATAAAAATCTGAAATTGAATGAAATAAACAACAGCAACATGGATTCAACAACCATTCTATATAGAGTAATAATATGCTTTTTGCAGAAACTTTTAAATTTATTTTCGTTTTTTTTTCTGATTGAATTGATACTGGACGATTGATAATCAAAATTCATTTTCATTAAAAAAAAATATGCAGTAGTATGCACTAAATTTCAGCAATAACATTCTTGTTAAATAGGGATCTTTGAGGGCCAATCCGTCGAATACGGAGTACAATAATATATAGTGGGGGAAATGGGATAACAATATGATATTGGCGTATCCTACTCGAAAAATATGAGTTCTTGTAAAACTAATCTTGCCTATTCGCTGGAGATCTAGTTAATTCTATCCATAATTCCCCAAAAGCATTTGACGAAAATCATTCTTAAAAAGTAAAAGTATCTCAAACCTTCAAATATCTCTCTTCATCTCACTTCTTCTCTTTTTCTCTCTTTCTCCTCGAAAGAACAAATAGATGGTGTTATTTTCAGAAATCGGCTGATGTACAGCACAATATGGGTGATTGGCGACCTAAGCGTACTGCTGGTTATCCTTACGGGCAACGTATTGACGATATTAGCAATAAGACTGAGCCGACAACTTAGGAAGGTCACTTCGAACCAGCTAGTTTTAAGCCTCGCAGTGTCGGACCTCATGGTCGGCTTCGCTGTGCTTTATCATCTCTGTTTTTATTCAGTCGCTATCCTGGACGATACCAAGGTGTCTTGCATACTCAGGTGAGCCATTACACTGCTTATTAAACCTGATTAATGATTATTGAATCCAGATCTGGGGTTTCAAATTGATTGCATGGATCGATCGTGTTCAAGGTTTCAGACTATAAATATATCTGTTAGCGATCTAACTTAGAACTTTGAACTCATCCTTATCACTTTACTGTCAATTTTTATTCTTATACGCATGACGTGTTCTAAAAGTTTTAATTTTGTTAAATTCAAATAGCCCGATAAGCATTGTTTAAGTTTACTCGTAGTTCAACATACACAACAATTTTGTAGTAGCGATTCAACTGATTTCGGGTTTTTTTTTTCATCACCTAAACATTTTAATTATGGCCTTGAATCATCAAATATTTTATCCAACACAACAAAACTTTTCAGATTCGTTCTGTTGTTCGGCGGCTGCTGCGCGAGTTTCTTCAACGTGACGGCGATAGCGCTGGACCGCTACCTGGCCATAGTGCACCCGCTCAAATACCCGGAATACATGACTCACCGATTGGTGTACACGGTAATAGCCATCTGCTGGTGCGCGGCGGTGCTCATCTCGACCGTGCCCTCGTACTGGAACACTTACGACAAAAGCAGCACGTGCGAAATCGACACGGTCATACCGAGGTACTCGTGAATTTTCGCATTCCCAATTTTATTCGTACCGCCGAGTGATTGGATGGCATTGAATCCGAAAATTGTAAAATCCAACCGACAGACTGAAATATTCGAGAATGTCACAACTCTACCGATGAATAATTGAAACATCCATTTTGAAAAGAGCAACGAGAAATCGCGTACGATTCGCGTTTATAAGAGAACTGTAGCAATGCCAAGCTGCTAGTAACCTGTTTCTCATGCTAAATCGATTATCGTTTAGCATGAGAAACTTTTTTTCTCGTGTCTCATCTGTTTTTTTTTCTCACTCCAGAGACGAGCGGATAAGATAATTTAACATTCGAAAAGTTTCCTTCTATCCGGAAATCACTAATGCAATCTTCATCCAGTTTTTATCTACTCGCTATTCTCGCGCCGATATTCCTCACCGTGTGGTTGAGCATACTCGTGCTGTACTCGAGGATCTGGAAGGAGGCGAAAACTCACGCCCAGCGTTGGCAGGAAAACGGTTTCGTCAATGTCGACTCGAGCCATTGGAAGAGCAATCAGGTAAGCGCGCCGGCGGCACCACTTTCCTCTTTGCCCCTGCCATTACTCACAACACGTGTCGCCGCAAACGCATTCATCGCGATTCATGGCTCGCCTGGTAATGAAAATGTCTTTGTACCTTTTGGCTTTGACGCTGCATTACGTGATTGGCGCATTCGTATACTGATATATACTTCCGTCGAGAAATATGCACATGTATATGCGTGGGTTGTCGGATCACTCGCGTCGCATCACCAGCTCTTCCATGTTTATCTTTTACAATTTCTTCGTTCTTCATCCGAGCGGTACGAATACACATCGCCTATGAACAGAAGCTCTGTCCCCACAGGTGGTGCTTCTGATTCTCGGCTGTTTCACCCTGTGCTGGCTGCCCTACGTCCTGATGGTGCTGACCCAAGCGATATACTCGCGATGCAAGCCCAGCCCGACGGTCTACCACGTGATGTTTTCCATAGCGATGTGCAACAGCGGCGTCAACCCGTTGATCTACGCGTGGAAGAACCAGAGCTTCCGCAAAGCCTTTCTCACTCTGCTGAGGCTCCAATCTCCCGACCACAACGACTACAATTCCAGCTTCAAGAATTACCTGAGGAAGCAGAGCGAGCTGGAGAAGAGGGAGATGGAGAAGGAGGCAAGGAACGAATTGGGACCGGCGCTCGTGTACAAGGCCAGTGGGATGACGAGGGTCGGAGAAGTGCCTATCACGTAGATAAAGTTTGGATTTTTTCGGGCTTTCGAATTGACAGATGGATATCTATGCTACTGGACGTGGAACGTCGAATTAGATACGAAATTTCGATGCGCTTGTGTATATAGAGAGAACACGAATTGTACATATCTGGGTGATTGTAAATATACATCTATATGTTTTGTACGTAACGATTAAGCTGTTTGTAGAAATTAATCGAATTCTTGTAAATAAACTCGGTATCAGATTATGATCGCGTTGAATTCATCTCTTCGTCGTGAATGATTACAGAAGTTTGATTCAACTGGTTCTTGAAGTGATGGAACAATTCCAATAGTTGAAAATTTGGGGACAAGTCAATAACGCAACGCAATTTGGGGACAAGTCAGGACCGAAGAAACGGCTTTAGAATTTGAAACTAGACATCGGTTTCACGTGTCTAAATTATAATAATGTATCCTGAATGAAAAATTTTTTTAACGTTGAGCACATCAATAGATAATGATGTAGAATGAACTCAAGATTCATTATCGATTTCTCATAAGCGACTATTCACACCAAGAGCACGGAAAAAAACTCACCTCTACACCGGTGACTCCGAGTGCTGTCTTGATATTGGGTGTCATGCGGAACGGCACCTTCTCGGGTACTCGTAGGGTTTTGCCTTTCTCGAAACAGACATTGTAATCGATGTGTACCACCTCACCGGTATTGAGATCGACGAGAACGTTATCGAGATGTCGATCGCCCAGGCCGATTATGTAGCCAATGATAGACATGACTGCAACGGAGTAAGAGTAATTCTTGGTTGCTTGCCACCAGCAACCTGCGTTTATGCTGTGGCACCAGATTTCCCTGAAAATTTCATTAAAAAATTTCAAGTCACATTCTATCTGCTTTCAATTGGGGAATAATTATTTCGTATAAAAACTTTATTGTTCTGTAGTGAAGAATGGAGAAATTGCAATAGTTAAAAATTCTATACGCATTCGGAATGATTTGAAATTGAGAATACTTCATGGTCAATTTATAATTTAGAAGTAAAAAAACTTGAAAAAAAAACTCACTTGGCTAGCAAATCCTTAGGTGTCTCTGCCATCAATTCTGCAAGCACTTGCTTTAAAATTGGCAAGGGCCACTCTTTCCTGTTTTCAGTTGATATACCTCTCTCTTTGAGCAACGGTGTCAGTTTACTGTAGAACAACTCACTCGGCCTTAGCACCGAAGGGCCATTGCAGTAACCATTAGCTTTATTACTCATGGCACTCTCCCTTTGTTGCCACTTCTTATACAGTGCAAAAAGCGGAGTTACCCCATCGACCCATTGTATGAGCCCGGAGCGGGGACCCAAGGGGATGACCGAGTAGTGGCGCGCACGGTACACTTTCTGGGAACTGCCCTCGCCTTGGCTTTTGCGCATCATGGTATTGCAGATACTTAGGAATTGCATTATTCGCTCGTCGAGATGCAGGTCCTCGAGGCCCTTGAACAAGTAGGTGTAAACGTGGCCATCCGAACCACGGAACATGAGCTTCTTGGGCTTGGTTTTCGTTGGAAGAACCTGTACGGTGTTTTCCACGGATTTTATTGTTATCATTCTGTAAATGGAGGTCATATATCATAAATTGGTTCAAATTTCATCTAATCAGTATTTGAGATTTCCGAGTCCGTTGTGCTTACTTTTTTGTACATATTCCAGGCATGGCAATGCTAGTATTTTTCAGTTTAGCGAGGGTTGGGCTAATATCTGACATCAACAATGAATATGCACCTCGCTTGTTTATCTTTTGAGCTAGTTTTGCTTCCAGTTGTTTTAGAGGTACACCGGCTGCTTGAGGTCTTGTTAGACACTTTGGATTCTTCAACTTGTCAATGACACGTTCTATACATGGTCCGAATTTTTCCTACGAAGTACATATTAATTAATCAAATGAATGATTTCAGATAAATAAAACAAGAATAATTTACCTGGAAATACTTTTCGTGGGGCGTTTCAGTAGGAACTGACGTCATGGCCAAGAGATTCTCCAGGATGAAAATAATAGGTTTCATAATAATTCGATGTTTTTCGGCAATTATTCGATCCTTTTCTTCGGGCGAAAGCCACATATTATCTTGTACCTTCTGCACCTCAAACTCGAGCTGTTCAAATCTCTTACTTATGTCCGAATGATGTTGACACAAGGTAGCAAGCCATAGTTCATCCCATAATAGAGTAATTCTACGCAATTCTTTGACAAGAATTTTCACCTACAATGGAAATAAACGTATTTAAAACGCTAGTTTCTCAAACTACATTATCATGTAGACTCCAAAAGAGTACAAAGCACAAAATCAAAAGCACAAGTCGTTGAGTTGGTACATTAACAGAAAAGCACTGGATTATAACAACACTATGCAACCGAACGTATAAAACAATCAATGCCACGATTCACCATGAAAAAATAATCAACATTCCTCACCTGATCGACAGAATCTGGAATTCTATTTGACAAGCAATCTGTTAGTTGAGCAAAACAAGTATCCATAAAGCCCTGATTCACATCCTGCACCTCGTTCTCTTCCGTAAATAGGTAATCCACATCGTTGATTTCGTCGTCATTCTTCTCTGCTGCGTCATTCTCATAACTCTGACGTTTTCTTGACACCGCTCCAACGACCGCTGAGAACGTGATTAAATGGGGCGAATTCTCGGCAATCCTGCTCAAAAGCTCGGAAACTCTCGTGCGGACGTAGCACTCGGGGTGGGTCAGCCTAGAGAACAGCTGAGGGATAATCTCTTTCCATGGACCTGTTGGCGTGGTTGACAGTCCTGACTCTAGGACTGACTGGAGCTCGGAGGCGTGTTTCACTACGAGGCGCAGGAGACGCAGGGTCGCAGTGATAGTGTCGCAGTCATTGAAGCTGTTCGAGTCCGTAGCAACTAGTTGGAGATATTTGAAGTAAGCGTTAGCAGACAGCTCGTAATACGAGTAGATTCTCGCCTGAGCCTGCCGCCAGATATCCACCAGCATACCCAGGTGTTCGCTGCTTGCACAGCTCAGAATTGGAATGTCGCGCAACAAATTTTCTATTGTTTCCGATGTATTCACGTCACTTGTATCAATATCACCTGTAATAAATATGACATTTTTACTTCAAAAGATCAATATGGAGAATGTCGAGGACAAGAGCAATAATATTGGAAGTGATTATCAAGCTGGAAGTAAATAACTACGTTCCGCGTCAGTAACTTCGATTGAGAAAACATGGAAGTGAAATACTAGACGAGAAACAAATTAAATGCTGTCCTCAGAAACTAGACACTAAATCAAGGAGGTGGTATTTCAACAAACCTTCATCCTCAGGCACAACTTTGCTCTTCTGACCGAGGATTGAAAGCACAAGATTCAGATCAGCTTCGCTTATATCAATAGGCAGGAGTCCCTGTATCGTAACCTTATCAATATCTGTCAAAATCCCGCTATTAGAATTATCCACGATCTTGCAACCCCACTTGTAACACCAGGCGGCAAAATTTGACCAAGCCGCAGGCAAATCTGGACATTGGTTAACACCAAGCTGCACAAGTTTGCCGACTATCACATCGGCTGCGGGAATCAGCTCGGTCGTCTTGCCAAATAACCTGTCCATAAGACCGTCGTTGTGGAGGGACTCGAAGCAAAGGAGCTCTTGCAGTTGCGGATTATCTTCTACTTTTGTATCTTGTTGAATCCACTTGCCTGTGAAATGAAAAAGATGAAAACTAATTTTCATGAACGGCAATAAGAATATACATACGTATAATTTATAAAACAATATGGACGTATTTAAAATTTGATTTTAGTGTAAATTTAATTCAAATAACCCTAGATTGATCAATTGCTCATTTGGACAAATATGATGGAAAACAGTTTCACAGAATTCACTCACCAAGTGTAAGTAGGGATTTGGTGCCCATCTCTCTGAGCCCAGGTAATGTTGTTTTTCCTGAACTCACGATACACCTAGAGATCCCAAGCGCTGTGACACTGCACACTTTCAGAGCGTCTTCGCCCTTTTCCATGCTGTACAGCAGCTTGGACATCTCTCTGAATGCTTTGGTGTTATCCATGTTCCACTCCACATCGTTCAATTCCACACCGGATACTATCTCTTTAACAATATCGGAAAAATTCGAGCCAAAGCTGGAGGCCGAGCCAAAGTAGCGGCCGAGTTCACGTTGGGCTAGATTGAAATTTCCCTCTTTGCGTGCGGCTCTCGCGACGTGAAGACGAAGAGGATTGACCTCCAGCCACTCATCGGAGCTGCTCTTGCCAAAGTACTCTGACCACCAGAGAATCTGACCCAGGACGCTCGAGGACAGGTGGCTTAGTTTGTTAACCTGAGAGAAAAAATTAATTTCATGAATTCAAGCATATAGAAAAGCTGGTAATTTTAGTAATTTACTGAATTAAAAATCTCATGATGCCCAAAGAATATTTTCCGGAATAGTGTTTACTTTTTAACTATAATTGTACGAAAAACATATACTGTGTGATTTGATTGAATCACCATTTGAGTTTGAAAACATTAAAATTATATTTAAAACTCATATGACTGTCAGTAGATAACTCACCTCAGATAATTCAAAAACGTTCGCTCGAGCTCTTGAACCTCTATCCAATAAATCCTCCAATCCAGCTGTCGAATAAAGTGTGAGTATCGCGTCGTTCAGATACTCTGAAGGTACGTTCCTTAAGCTTTCCTCCATAGTTCCAGTAGCCACCTTCCTGCACAGTGCTATATCTCTCCTGAAGTCTTCTTCGTTTCCTTCTTTCGCATAGATTCGAAGTGCCACATTTGTAAGCGTGTTCGAGCATTCAAGCATGGTTTTCGCGCAGCTCCAATTAGTTTTGGCATTGGCATCGAGTAGTCTCCAATTGGACAGCTCCTCCAGAGACAATTCCTCAGCCTCGTCGAATTTTCGCAGACATACTGCTTGGTGGCTTGATACGTCGTCTAGCAGCTGGTGCTTCGTACTGCGGTCACATAGGTTGAGAATCTCGGTCTCGTAGGTCTTCCAATTTTCCAAGGCACGCCAGTCGGATAGAGAGCGGTAGCATTTTGAGAGACGCTCCATGCAAAACGCTGTTACCTACACAAAAGATAGTTACTTATTTAATCAAAGACAAATTCCACAAAGAAAAACGTATAGACGAATATATTTCCATTGCATCGAATTTTACCTGTGAATCTTTCGAGTCATTTTTAGTTTCAACCGGTTCATCGGTCTCAGCGTGGGACTGCATTTGGTCTTCTACAATTTGGCGATAATTCTCAGCAGCTAACTCATACTTCCCAGCCGCTTCTTCCATTGCTGCCTTCAGCCACACAAATTTACGTTCTTTATCTTTCGTATACACATACAGGCCTGAAAATAGATATCGCGGATGAGAATTTACACTGAAAGTTTAAAATCATGAACCAACATACGCCGTCACTAGATAAAGAACCAAAACTATCATCGTTTTCGTATAGAACTAATCGTCTCAATATCCAGCACTGTGTAAGAATTTCTTCCTTCGAACTAGTAACAGAATGTAGTATATTTTTCACCTTGAAGAGCCTCGGCTTCCCCAAGCATGACCATAGCACGAGCGGTGCACAACGTTGCCCTCTCGAACTCAAGTCCTTGAGTATTCCCGGCAGCGCATAGATCTTCCAAGAGCCGTTGGCCATTTCTCAATGCATTCGTCGCTAAGCCCGCGTGCAACGACACCACGCACAACGCTAGTCTTATACGGTTGAGCCATTCTCTGCAAGTAGATCTGCAAAAGAAGTGACGAAAAATTTCAGAATCTGGTTGATCAATGGGAGAATTCTAGAAAAACTAGGAATTTGGAACAAATTCATTGAACAGAGCATTGGTAAAGTTTCAAGCTCTCGTGATTCACATCGAGTTACGCGTTTCAATATTCACCTTTGTGAAATAAAAACATAAAAAGAGGCCATCAACTCTTACCTGTTTGTGTGGAAGAAGGTACGCACAGGCTTAGAATGTGGCAGGAGCGCTACAGCGCAGCCATCGGCCGCGTTGTGTATCACTCTTTCGAGGTGCTCCAAAAACTCCACCAACAGCCTAACGCGCGTGTGCTCATTTTCGAGTTTTACGACTTTCTTTTTCTTAGTCACAAAAGACTCCGTTTCTGGCATGCAGCTGATATCACGTGCAAGGCATTTGAGTGCACCCTCAATCGTGGTAAATGTCTCCTGGGGCTTGCCCAACGCCGTGCGCAATTTGTTTACGACGCAGTGCTGGGCAGCTTCGAAGCCAGCCCAGAACAACAGGAACGAGTGGTTGGCTTGCCCGAACTCACGCATTTTGGCAATTGTCGTGGTTTCAGATCTATGAAAGTCATTTACATTATAAACAATGCCATCAGCAAGTTTGATGAACAAGTCAGAAAAAATACTTACATGGTAGGCCAGCAGAGCGTGAACACTTCGACCAGGCCATCGGCGTCGAAGGCGTTGTCATGCAGAAGGTAAGACATGTAGGTTTTGAAATGCTGGGGTAGCATCTCTCCGTTATTGCTACGCATATGAAGCCTGTGAGCCATGATCAATGACTCCGACGAGTAGTTTTCAATGTCTCTAAATTTCTGTGATTAAAAAATTAAGTTTAACCGAATGTTTCTATGAATATTATGACTACCAGCAGACAATAACAGCTGTATCTAGTACCTTGTGGTCTGACAACAAGTCGGCTTTGCTTAGTTTTGGTATAACTATATTCAGCGGGACGTTCATGAGCAGGTCACGGTATTTTTCACGAACAGTCTTATTGAACGAAGTTAAATGCAGAATCACCAACTCAACGATTATAGAGTAGATGTCGTCCGTCCATGATGCTTGTTTGGCTTTCAGCAAAATTTCAATGTTTTTGCATACCTACAAAAAGTCATTCGAATGAAATTAAAAATGATTAAAGTACGGGTTTTTGATTATACAAAACTTACGGCGATTGAGATTTGGACATTATTAGTTGCCCCACAAAGTAGCAAGCTGTTTACTATAGATTGGCACTCTTGAGTCTTGCTTAAAACTCCTATACAATTTTCAGCCTGCACGTAGATTTCGTAGATCCATTCGAGCAACATGAGTTGAGTTTGGATGGGAACGTTTTTGTTTACAATAGTTTTTGATATGAGCTTGAGAATTATCGAAAGATGACCACTCGTTGGAGAAACTGTGGGTACTTCGAGTGTGCCCGGAAAAATGTCTAGGGGTCGTACAGACGGTGTACCAGTTATTAAACAGGAACTAGGCACAAAGTGATTGTACCTGGAATATTTCAAATTTTAAATTAACTCACGACTCTGATTGCTCAGTTTCACTGATCGAATAAAATAAAAAATACATAAGTTTGACCAAATAAAAGCGAATCATTCAATTACCTTGAGCAATGTGTATAAAGTAGAAACAGAATGTGGTATTGCAAGAGTGGACTTTCTAATGACAATGATGGGTCATGTGGCTTCAGTTTTACAGCCAACAGTTCTAAAATGCTTGGTTTCAAAGCCCACATTCCGATGATTGAATTACTTGCATTAGCTGTTGGATCAATAGAATATCATCTTGATTTATTTCGAACATGTTCACGAAGTCACTAAGAATCACATGAGAATAGCTTAAAGTATCTTACCAATTTCAGCCAAAGCTCGCAGTAGGAATAAAAGAATAATCTCAGCATGGCGCCTTTGGTATTGATGGGATAAAGAATTGTCAGTTACAAGTGGCTCGCAATTTGGCACCACAGTCTTGTAGGCATTCTCCAAGTCTGCTAGAATATAGCGATACGCCTCTTGCAAAAGTGGTATGTTTTTTAAACTGAGCAAGCTTTGATAAACGCCAAGTACCGCATTTTGGATCTCGTAACTACTTTTAAACCGAAGCTTGGTTATCATCGACTTCGAGCCCAGTAGCGTGTGGACTAAATCTAACGGCAAATTAGCAGAGACCTAGGAAGGAGAACCGAAAATGTTGAAAGCTGAGCTTTGGCAAATACATCCCTCTAATTCGTTTGCTTACCTCCTTGATAACTCTGGATATGGTGTTGAGCATAGAAACAATTGTGTCATCCCAAAAAATATCGACACGCTGTAATTGCAAGTCAATGAACTTATACAAGAGATCGTCACTTTTTGAAACTCTGCTCTGCAAGTGTCCAAGCAGCAGACACGTGCATTCGTTGGCAACAACAACTAGTTCTTCCTTCTCTTCCGAGACGTCAGAATTTCTCTTGATTCGAAGGTCCATAGATTTCAGCAAATTGATTAAAGATTCTTCTTTCTCCTTTGTCAATGTCGACGCAGTCTCTTTGTCATTGTACTTGGAATTCTTTTTGTCGTTCTTTTTAAGATTGAGAGATTTAATTAATTTAACTAAACTTTCTTCGTTTACTTCATCATCCTTATTCAAACTTTTCAGGAGTGCGTCTATGCTTTTTTGAGATAAATTCATGTTTTTCATAAATTGTGTGATATTATCGGCATTTTCCTGAAACGATAATCGAGTATAAATTTATAATTTGAATGCATTAATACATAAATTGTAGATGTATGCCAACCTGAGAGAGTCCAATGTCATTGCTACTGAGAATCTCAAGCCCATCATCGAGTTCCATAGCTTTCACTACAGTTTTCAACATCTTGGTCAAGCAGTCTATGAGGAACGCCCATTGGACGTTCGGCGTGAGACTCGGGCTCAAGTGCTCGTCAATACACCTTATCACGGTATTGAATACCGCAATTAACGACGTGATTCTTACAACACAATCCCTCGGGCATGGTGTCGTATCATCCTCTCCAGGCGTACTCCTTCCAGAACCTGGTAAACTCAGCTCCTCGTCGTAGCTCTCCATGTCTTCAAGGAATTGCCCAAGCAGCGTCAGCGTAAATTGCAGATCGGCGATCCAAAAACTTCGCAATCGTTGTAAGCTGCAGCTCGCATAGGTCACGACGGATCGTTGTTGGGTTGAGTCGATGTGCCAGCCCACTAGGATATCCACCGTATCGCGAAAGTGATCACCAAAGCTTTCGGGGTAAGAGTCGATTAAGAGGAGGATAGAGTCCACCGTGACAATAAGGAGGTCAGCACGGTCTACGTTCTCTAAGATTGATTGCAGCTGTGACATCATCGTCTGAAACAGAATGAACGAACGAGATATTAAAATATTGCTCAGTTCTTAGAAATTTCGTATTGAAAAATTGGATAAATGTCATCTATGATTACCATTGAATAGTCCTTCAGTATTGGTGCCTCTGCATCTAGTTTCAAAGTTTCACCAAATGATTTCATCAGTAAACATTTTATATCGTCTTTGCGTTCTGAAGAATATTTATTGAACAGCCAGTCCATGTACCTAAAAAAGATATGAAAGATTGAAAATATTTCATGATTAATTATACATACTACAGCATTTTCAAATTAAAAAATGATGTAACAATTCCAAAATTGAGAACTTTAAACTCACCTCCTAAAGTCTTGATCAGCAACATATCCAATGCGACCCAGACACTTGGTTACATGGTTTTTTGCTTCCAAGCTTGGGCCATTGTGTAAAATATGAAGTACAGTATCGCAGATCATGTCTAAGTTACGTCTGATGTATCTTTGGTTTTCAGGAGCAACAATGCCCTCCTGTAGCTGCTTACATAGGGCAAAGAAGAGATCGTAATCATCTTCTCGACTCAAACGTCTAAGCAGCTTTGAAATTCTAGAATCCTCTGCAAAGAAAGAATATTTCCATTAAACTAATCACTAGGTATGAAATACGTTTCATCTCATTTTCATATGAAATCAATATAAATCGAAAATTATTCTAAAATTATTAATTTTATTATGTACATTAGATTCGTTAAATATTCATTTACAGGAAAATATCACACAAGTGTCTCGAATTACATTGTAAACAATTTAATACAGAATTACGACACATGAATTTGTAAAGTTGAGATGTGTAATCAAACAATCAAGCTTACCATTAATTCTCTTGTCATCGTAGTGCTTGTTTTCGTGGTTCTTCAGCGATTCTTGAAATTTCGTCTTCGTCGGCTGGTGCGAGTAACCACCGTCACTAAGGACGTTGGACGAGTTGCAGTCGACGACCGTCTTCTTGAAAGCCCGGCCCCTCGTGCTGCCACCACTCCCACCTCCTCGCCCCCGGTCTCCGCTGATGCCCCCGCGAGCCATTCGATACTCATTGCGTGGTTCACCACTTGTCCTGTAAATAAGAAATATTTATATGCTTATTCAATTTGAAACAATGAAGATATCTGCTCTTGAATAAAATATTCCATCAAGTATTATTCCATGTTGGACACATAAAGTTATTGGTATTATTATCAAATCTTTCTATTAGCGATAAGAAAGTAAAAATTTTGGGAATTCTGAATTGAAAAAGAATAAGCATATTTTTTGATAAGGTATTCAAATTTATCGTAAATTCATAATAGATAAGATCATTTCTAGTGAAATTTTAGAATGAGTCGTTGATAAATAATTATTCAATCTTATCGATTCAACTTTTTTATAGAATCTTAGATACCTTTCTCTATTGATTAAAGAAATCAATATCTCACCTTGTCTTGGACCTTGAAAAACTATGATCAACTGAATAATTGTGATTTCTTTGGATGAACAAAATTGTCCTAGGTGTTCTGGTAAATTCAATGCTGTTTCCCTTGGACGTTTCACTATCCTCTCTATCTTCTTTGTTATTTATCTGCTCAACAATGATTTTTTCGTTGATCTTCTCGGAACTCTTTGCTCCTCTTAGCTTTGGTACAACACTAGTGCTTCCACAGCTACTCATCACATTCCTCTACAAGTGGATGACATGACCCACACATCACAGAAGCGCACAACTCTCCAATTTCGTCAGCTCTACAGGCTCTCTGCTCAGTTACAGGTTAGAAGTCACTGCACCTACATTCAACATAAGCAAATGAGTTTAAATCACGATTATCCAAATTTAAATTGATCTAAACGAACTAATGATTGCCTCCTTTCTGTTTGCACAATGATTAGAGTATAATTCTGGACTTGACTAATTAATCAGGTCATTTTTTCAACGTCACTGAATTTTTCTCTTTTTGATTCTATCCACTCTCATGATATTGAAATACAAATATTCATAATGAACAAAATCATCTGGAACATTGAAGATAATTTCAGATGGGAATCGGTAAAGAGTACATAGACCCTTTTTGAAATAAAAACCTTGAATTATAAATATCACTATTGAGCATCTATAATTATATCAGATATAAATAAACAAAACAAGCTTCTCACCTGATGATCAAAAGAAGTATTTACTGATATCTCAATGGAAAATCTATCGTAATAACATGGTCTTATGGGTTATGTTTCACCAAGGCATGTAAAACTTTACACTTGCAACATATAGTGCCATCTTTAGTCACACGCAGACTTAAAAGTATACAATTCAACAATTCTTGTTTATATATAGATATTGTAAATTAATGAACAGATAAGAACTTGAAAAGAATCATCATTTGTTGATAATATTTAAAAGCTAGGTATAAAATGTTATTGTTATTGCTGTAATTAATGTTTACGCTACCCTTCTATTGCAAGATACTGTGGCCATGCCATGAAGAAAATGATTTGGGCACACGAGAAGTGAATCGAGAGCAATTTTAATTGATAACCAGTGATCAGATGGAAACAGTGGTACAGTAACCCAGTTTGAGCACTGATCTCTTCATACTAAAAGAGTAAACAACCCTCCAGAATTCAACTCCTACCAAAAATCATCGAGTCACCCGACCAATCGGTGGTCAGCAAGTACCCGAACGAAAGTAAAATCCACAGCTCACCCCCATGTGCAAACAACCAAAACCGTCTGCGAGTATTGAAGCGAGTACTCACGTGCAAGCTCAAATTTGCTCCAAAACACCAGGATACACTTAGCAGTCCGCGAGATACTTCGGAAGCAGTTATTGCCGAAAGCCAAACGGCTCACGCGCGGCGAACCGAAAGGTTTGTTGGCCGGGAATTAGGGTCTCGTATCACACACACACACACACACACTACGCCGACGACGTGGATCGCACGAGAGTGGACGACGCGGGCATCTCGCGCGCGCGCGGGCCGTCTGCACTGCACGCTATACAACCGCACAGCTGTCTCGTGGAGAGGACTTTGGGGGTCGAGCGCGCGAGGAGGCGTATATCACAAGTTCCCGAGAGACCACAACGATTTTTTACCGTCGCGGGCGAAAACGACACACGCGTGCGTGTGCAAATGTGCAACGGAATGCAAGCGAGATATATCACGTCCTATATTATACGTATATATATACATTTATATATACGTGCGTGCATTGCGCCTGCCAGTGGAAGCAGCCATTTTCGCGAGCTGCGCGCGCACCACTACAGCTGATATGTGCGCGCGCTCGCTCGCAAGTTTGAATTCGCGTCGCGTCGCGCGGAGTCGAGCGCATCAACAGGTATACTTGTTTGTATACTTACTCGCTAATATATTTTGGTGAGCGGGAGACTGGTTGAGTGTACATCAAACAAACTGGGGTAGTGCGAATCGTCCCTTCTTACGAAAACTAACAATTTTCATAACTATGTAGGAAATGGTAATCTAATCTCACGATCGAATTTTGGCACTCAAATTTTCTCTTGGGAATATTGGTATCGATGCTTGTGAGTATGATTCAAAATATAATGACACCCAGCATAAAATAAAATATCATAAAACAGCGAAATTTGATTTTGAATTAGATAAATTCTTCTGGGATTTCAAAGTAAAACGATTTGAACATCATGATTTGGTGCCTATCGAATTTCCTCTCGTGGGTATAGTAGAAAATCCACTTGATTCGATCGGATTTGACTGACAGCCGGTGGATTTACAGTTTTCTATTGCATTGAAAGTTTCCCTTTGGAGAAAAGGGAAGACACATTTCGTTTGAATGAAAGTGAACTTGAGATAAATTTTAAGAACATACGCAATTGAGATTTATCATTATCATTTATTCCATAGGAAAAATTGCCGTTTCTGGAATTGATCATGTCCATAATTCTAAGATAAGCCATTGATTTTATTTCGATAACTCTTAACAAAACTTATGTAATATGTAATAGCCATTTTATGTAATACGTAAAATATTAAAAGCTAGTCCGTAGTACTCATTTTAGAAATCTATTTGAATTATTCCAACGTGAATCTGAATTTCATTATTGGATTAAGTGGAATTCAAATCAGCGATCAATGATCAATCAAATACGGAAAGAAGAGCATGAAAATTTTTGATAACATTTAATGCTCAATGTTTCTTGAATCTACATTTCTACAAGTAACATACATGATAAAAGAATTCCCATCCTTCAAACATGTCTTAAACGTCCCTTGGTAAAATCTTTAATTTTATGTCCATCGTTCACATCGAGTGTTCTCATTTCTATGGAAGAACATCTGGAACCCATTCGAGTAACAATATATTATTTTTTTCAAAAATTTGCAAAACAGTATATTCTAGCACCTTTATCTCTGATTTCCAAGAACATTCACCGAGAGATTGATATTCCTTAGACATCATAGCTTCGTGAAAACACCATGAGTTTTATCAAAACTTGAGTCAATAGTAATTTGAGCGAGAAAACTTATCCAAATGTATTGTATATTGTAAGTTACATATACAAAATACCATCTTCAGGATAGAGGGTCAACTTTTGTTGGTATGTAAAGTAAAAATAAAATACAGATACACTGTCCATCGAGAAATTGTGAAACAACGGGCCCAAGGGGAAAAAGCCCCAAGGTGAAACAACAAGTATGTATTTGTTAATTCCATTGACTGAAAAAATGGAAAAAAAGTGAAACAAAATAAATGTATTTCAATTGAAGAATGAAAATAATATGATGATGTAGAATTGTAAAATTCAAACGTTAAGAATTGTAATGTAAAAGTTCCATTCATGAAGTTATTATTGGGATTTGAGATTCTAGTAAAATAACGTTAGTTGTACTATAAGAAAGATAATTTCGATTATGGAGTATTTTATTCGATTTCAAATTATTATGAATTTGAAAGAATATTAGTTCTGTATAAGGCTAATCACACCAGTTGGATACTTGACAGTTGATGCTAGATTTCGCTACTTTCTCGTGTCATCATTGATAAAATAAACTGGAATATATTATGATAGTGTATATGAAAAAAGCCTTGAAAGTGATACATCTGTAATTACAAGAAAATGGCATATTGGTTCGAAATCCATAACAGAGAAGCATGAGGCAAAGAAAAAGAGTCATATTATTATCACTTTCTCACGTACATACATTTGATAGATTTCACTTGACATATGATTGATTGTGAGTGTAATTTGTATAAATATTTGTTTAGTAGTAGGATAATCACACTAGTTGAATACTTGGTATTGGATTCTAGTTATATTTATGTTCAAAAAGCGAGTTAAATCTAGATTAATAATGTAATTGATACTCAAATATTACGAACATATCTTAGCTAATTTTGGAGTCAAATTTCGAAATATTGAATTATTGTTATTCTCAATAGTTTCACCAAATGAAATTCAAATTAAATAGTTTGAAAAAATGTTCATATTTTTCATTCTATGCCTGACATGTTACCATCATAAATATTAATAATTTCTCGGATATACATAACAAGTATCTCCATGAGTAACTTGTTCGATTATCGATTTTGAAATATAACGAAAAGCACAAAGCTTACGTACATGTAAATATTTGCAAGATTCATTCACAATTATTCACTCGCCTGGAGGTAGGATAATTCTGCTTTGATTTTTCTATTGTAAGAATGTCAGTATCCTGAATCAGCCGGTTGGTCATGGAAGCAACATCTCCGCTCTGAAAGAACTTGATATCAAGAAATTACGTGAGACAGTAATTAAATTCGCTTATATTTATCATTTCCCAGGTTCGATTAGTTCAAGGAGTTTTGAAAATCACTCATATTTGCAGAAAAATTGACGTAACCAAAATGCATGTGAAGTGTCTCATCTATGCTCTGTGCGTTTGTGTATACTCAACCTTGGCTCTGGTCCATCATGGATGGTTGGATTTCCTCTTGAATCAGTTGAAATCTCTAGAGCCTCATGAAGTTCTGTTCTTGGATCACGACACTACCGGAGAATATTCAAAGGAACGAGATCTTATTATTCGTACAGTGAGTCAAGAGATACCTGTCATGATACTACGTGTTCCTGACATCAAGAGTAGTACAGCAATACAAGAGGAGATCAAATCACGCTTTACTACGGTCACAAAACATACAACTTTGGTGATTATTCTTGCAAAGCTTGAAAATGATACAATTCATCATTTAATTTACTTTTTGACGACAATGACGTACAACATGCGACCAAACACATTACTAGTTAGTTTGGACCATATCGCCGAAAAGGACACAGGCTCCAGTCAGATAATTGAGACTATACTTGATTACGCTTGGTCTAAGAGATTCCTTGATTTTACAATATTGACAAAGAATACATATGGTGAAGAACCCGAATCTAGGGCTACAATATACAGCCTCAATCCGTTTTACGGTAAAACGAATATGGAATCATTAGATTCAACTTCCAGTCTAATTTTTCCATACAAATTGAGAAACCTGAATGAGTATCCTATAAAGTTTCCATTCATTAATGCCCCCCCCATGGTCGGTAATGACAATACATAAGAATGGAAGCCTGGAAATAGGCGGTCCTTTCTATCCACCGATTAATTTTGTCCTCACAGAGATGAATTTTACTAAAACAGTTAGTATTGTGGCAGATCATTCATCTCTGTTTGCACTGGTGGAATCGCTCAACCAAATTATACGCAGTGGGAAGGTTGATATGGTAATTCCATCGAATTCTTTAAGACTATTGAAGAAAGGGTTGAGAGTTGAAACAGAAACTGACTGTGAAAAAATAATAGCTGTTGTTCCAGTTCTGTTCGAGAGATCATTCAATATTCCCAGTGCGATATTCTTGCATGCCTGCATTGTTACGCTGGTCATTTTAACAATTATCTTTATCAAATATTTCATTGCTGTAGCTGACATACAGTGGACACCTCTGCATATATTTGCGCTCATCCAAGGCGTGCCCGTAAATGTGGAAACAAGAAAGTTATGTAGCAAAATAATTTACCTCAGCATTGCTTTTATGTCAATCGTATATTCGAATGAATTATTCTCGACTATATTGATTATTAACGTATCTAAAATTGAGGTACCGTTTGAAACTTACGAAGACATCGACGCATCCCAACTTCCCATTATTACTAGTAAAGTTCAATATGATATACTATTCTCCGATCCGGAATCTGTTTCAGATCCACACCTTAGAAATATTATGCACAAAATGACACAAACAACGAATCATAAAGATGATATAAGGGTTTGCTTCGGTGAGGTCGGCAATGGTGTGAAACAAATTTGTGTCATGAACTTATGGATGGCAAAAGTACTCATGGACGATCACATCTTACATAAAAGAGCTTCTTTCCTGAAAATGAAAATCGCTAAGCCAGTGTTTGCTTGTGATAGACTGAATGTCGTTTTCGATTCATCGTCACCTTACGTGGAAAGATTCCTTGATATTCAACGTAGGATGCAGGAAGGAGGTGATTTGTACAAATTGAGATTTTCTCTCTCGATTTTATGTGGCTTACTAGGAGATGCACACCCTATCGGTCACTGATCACGATGAAACTTTGTGAGACAGTATATCTATATTTATGGATTTTCGTATATATAGATATACTGTTTATGCTCAAAATTCAATATGTTTGACAAGATGACAGGATATCTGCGGGAAAACAAAACGTTAGACTCAATGAATCGAAATATAAGTTATTAATATACCCTAGAACCATCTCACAAAGTTCCATCGTGATTGGTTTCCCAAAGGTTGTGCCTACTCCTAATTACCTAATTCTGAAGGTATTGAGTCGACTTCTTTAGTTCTTACCACCTCATAGGATTCCTATCACAGAACTACAAAAAGAAACCGAATGAAAAAAAGTATGTCTCTGGGTGGCGTATATATATATATATATATATATACACATATATATACATACATATATATATACATACGTATATATATATATATATATACGTGTATATAAGTGTATATATACACTTGGTATTCCCTGATACTCCTTAGTATTCCTTAGTATTCCCCTGGTACTCCTTAGTATTCCTCAGTACTCCACGGTATTCCCTCGTACTCCATGGTACTCCATGGTACTCCATGGTATTCCTCCAAACTCCATGGTACTCCCCGGTATTCTTTAGTATTCCCTGACGGAAAATTTTAGTGAGTCGCCCCTCGCCAAACAGTCATTCGTGGAACCAGACGATATTGAAGACAACTCGTTCAACACCGACATTTCAACCCCTGAGGAGTTGCTCTTTATACTCGCAGTTGGATATATCATGTCAGTCATCATTGTTTTAATGGAATTTTTATGGCAGAAATATAAGAACCGCAGGAACAATTAAAAATATCCATTTTCATCACGGGTGCACGAAAAATGACATATTGCGTAGCAGTTTCGGGGATGCAAAATGAGCGATTGTGTACTCCGTTGCCATATTGTCATTTTGTCACGCTCTCGCGTCATTTCATGACGCTCTAGCGTTACAAAATGACACTATCACAACGGAGTGCACAATCACCCATTTTGCATCCACGAAACTACCACCACGCGACACATCATTTTTTATGCCCGTGATGAATTAAAATAGCATGAGGAACACGCACGGTATAGTTGCCAATAGCATATATACTTGGGCGACATGTCGCACTCGCTGCGCTCGTGCACCAACGCGCCCGCGTGTGCAATTGGCAACTTTCCGCGCTCGCTACACAATGTACTATTTCATCACTTGTATCAAAAAGTTGATAATTAAACCTCAGTTTTCTACACTTGTGATGAAATAGTATAGAATGCAAGTAGTGCATGAAATTTTGAAGACGAGTGTTACACGTTCCCAAGAGTGATTGAAAATGAACTCACCAGTTGGATACGATATTTTATGTTACAAGTGCTCGTTGAAAGAGCTTTTGAAAAAAGCACTAGTAAGTGAAATAGGATTTCACGGACAAGTAACATAATAGTATATTATGCAACTAGTGCGTGAAATGCGATGAATCGCATTTCACGAGTTGCATACGATATTTCATGTTGTAAGTGATCCAAACGCGAATTTCACTCATCGAGATTTGAGTGCGTGAAATGCAATTTCACGCACTAGTGCGTGAAATATTTTACGCATCGGTTTCCGTGTGTGAAATATTTCACGCATCGATTTCCGTGCGTGAAATCGATTTCACGCACTAGTGTGTGAAATATTTCACGCACGGAAACCGATGCGATTTCACGCACAAGTGTGTGAAATCGCATTTCACGCACGGAATTCGATGCGTGAAATGAGCGTTTATGATCACGTATAACATAAACGATATTTTATGTTACAAGTGCTCGTTGAAAGAGTTTTTGAAAAAAGCACTAGTGCGTGAAATGCAATTTTATGTATTGTCACCCTAAAACACGGAATCATATATGACTATAGTTGTCACGAAAGAGTTACTTTTTTCAGCGTAATCTGAGTTGAAATGTCTATATTCTGCTTGGTGTTTCATGTGAATTCGAGAACATACTGAATTTATTCCATAAGTTTTCCACAGGAATGAGGATTCTATATTTTGTTTCGTTTCACAAGAAATACAACTTTTTAAAAATATAATCTTCTACAACTGTTAGGTGTTGTACGATAATTATATACACTCACGACTTTTCGTGACTTGTGAATCACTCATTATTGAAAATACACATAAAATAACATTACAAGACTCTAGAGTTACTTTCAATAAAGTGAAATGAAATCTGATGAAGAAGAAGTAGTCTCCTTCATTCCTCGGCAAAAGTATACACATCAACGAAATAATTTATAGCAGCTAGAAACCAATGATTTCATTTGTGACAGATTCGTAGAAATTTACCGTGAAATGTATGATGCTAGCTTCAATAAATGTATTTATTGTATAATTAAACTGAAAATCAATAAAAGAATGCATCAGAAATGTTACAACAAGGTCATTTAAAAATTTAGGCAATCCCTTTTTTTTCTGGACATTGAGATCAAAGTGGTAAATGAAGTGGGTGCAGAACAAATTTCTCTCTATACTAAAAGCCAGACCGCCGCCGCTGCCGCCGCCGCCGCCGCCGCCGCCGTCAAATTTCTCCACCCCTTTTTTGCACCCCTTTTCTCAACCCCTTTTCTCAACCCCTTTTCTCAACCCCTTTTCTGCACCCCTTTTCTCAACCCCTTTTCTCAACCCCTTTTCTCACCCCTTTTTTGCACCCCTTTTCTGCACCCCTTTTCTGCACCCCTTTTCTCCACCCCTTTTTTGCACCCCTTTTTTGCACCCCTTTTCTGCACCCCTTTTCTCCACCCCTTTATTGCACCCCTTTTTTGCACCCCTTTTCTGCACCCCTTTTCTTCACCCATTTTTTGCACCCCTTTTTTGCACCCCTTTTCTGCACCCCTTTTCTGCACCCCTTTTTTGCACCCCTTTGAGAATCGATGAGACATTTCCCATAGCAACCATTGTTGATATCCTTGGCAACCGTTTGTTTACAAGTTTCCCTAGCAACCTAGGAAAATCTCCGTTTTACCCATAGCAACCATTGTTTACATCCCTAGCAACCGTTGCTTCGGAAGCTGGAAAATCAGTTTTAAGTCATACTCCATGGCCAAGGACACTGAATTGTTGTATTTGCTCCATAGCAACTGTTGTTTACCTCTTTAGCAACCGTTGGTAGGGGGTAGAAAAATTCACGTAGTTTCATTTCCAGTATTTTCAACTGTACAGGATGGAAAATCTCCGTTTTACCCATAGCAACCATTGTTTACATCCCTAGCAACTGTTGCTTCGAAAGTCGCAAAATCAGTTTTAAGTGTTTCCATCTCTTTCGATTGCAAAACTAGCTCCTCAGAAACCCTTTTTTGACGTTTCTGGGCTTGAGGCCGATATTTATAAAATGGCTGCATTTATCTCTCTATATTAAAAGCCAGACCGCCGCCGCCGCCGTGGGAAATTCTTTCCCCCAAGTTGCCCCCCCAAGTTGCTCCCCCAATTTGCTCCCCCAAGTTTGCTCCCCCAAGTTGCTCCCCAAGTTGCTCCCCAAGTTGCTCCCCTTAGTTGCCCCCCTAAGTTCACTCCTTACTTGCCCCCCATTTTTCACCCTTTTTTCCACCCTTTTTTCACCCCATTTTTCACCCTCTTTTTCCACCCATTTTTTCACTTTTTTTTCACCCTCTTTTTCCACCCATTTTTCCACCTTTTTTTCACCCTTTTTTTTCACCTCTTTTTCCCCTCCCTTTTTTTCACCCTCCTTTTTTCACCCCCCTTTTTTCACCCTTTTTTATCCCTCTTTCCAACCCTTTTTTCCACCCTTTTTTCCACCCTTTTTTCCATCTTTTTTTTCACCCCTTTTTTCACCTCTTTTTTCACCCTTTTCTCCACCTCTTTTTTCCATTCTCTTTTTCCACCCGCGTCTTCGAATAAATTATTTATTTCCAATAAATATGCAATGGTCCGATCTCCTGGAAATTTTGCACATAGGTTAGTCGCGGCAAAATCTAGGCCGAGTTCAATTTTCAATAAAATCCGTTGTTTATTTGCCTAGCAACCGTTCCTAACGTGTTATCTCACGAATCTTCATTAGTGCTCATTGGGACTATGAGAGTTGAATCAATGAGAAATGAAGAGAATCGATGAGATATTTCCCATAGCAACCACTGTTGATATCCTTAGCAACCGTTGCTTCGAAAGTTTGAAAATCAATTTTAAGTTACACTCAATGACCAAGAAAATTGAATTGTTATATTTGCTCCATAGCAACCGTTGTTTATCTCCTTAGCAACCATTGCGAAGGTTGGAAATGATCAATCTATGACCCATGTCCATAATTTTCGATTGCAAAGGACACAAAATCTTCCCACTTAGCTCCTCAGTAATCGTTGTTAAACGCCCTAGAATCAATGAGAATCGAAGAGAATCGATGAGATATTTCCCATAGCAACCACTGTTGATATCCTTAGCAACCGTTGCTTCGAAAGTTTGAAAATCAATTTTAAGTTACACTCAATGACCAAGAAAATTGAATTGTTATATTTGCTCCATAGCAACCGTTGTTTATCTCCTTAGCAACCATTGCGAAGGTTGGAAATGGTCAATCTATGACCCATGTCCATAATTTTCGATTGCAAAGGACACAAAATCTTCTCACTTAGCTCCTCAGTAACCGTTGTTAAACGCCCTAGCAACCGTTGCCAAGGGAAAGAAAAAGTAAGTTTCGTTTCCAGTGTTTTCAACTGCACAGGATACAAACACTCCTTTTTACCCATAGCAACCATTGTTTACGTGTCTAGAAACCGTTGCTGCAGTAGAAGGAAAGGACTAAATATTATTTTGGACAAGTTTTTTTCAATATAAATCCACTTATTCGTCGAAATTACCGTTTATTTACATCCCTAGCAACCGTTGTTTTGGAAGCTGGAAAAACAGTTTTAAGTCACACTCGATGGCCAGAGGCACTAAATTGTTATATTTGTTCCATAGCAATCGTTTTTTACCTCCCTAGCAACCATTACGAAGGTTGGAAATTATCAATTTATGACCTATTTCCATCATTCTCTACGGCAAAGGACACAAAATCTTCCCAATTAGCTTTTCAGTAACCGTTGTTTACCGCCCTAGCAACCGTTGCTAAGGGAAAAAAAAATTCACGTAAGTTTCGTTTCCAGTATTTTCAACTGCACAGGATACAAAATCTCCATTTTACCCATAGCAACTATTGTTTACGTGTCTAGCAACCATTGCAATCTTACTCAAAATCTGCTGCTGAAAATCTGAAATGGAACACGCGGAATACCCAAACCAAAAAATATGATCTAGCACATGTCACTATTAACCTAAAGTTAAACCCACTATTAATCTGAAAACCGCTGCCAAGTGCCTTAGCAGTATGCTTTCTCAAAGAGGCTTCAACATCACCCACAAACGCGTCCCAAACCTGTATTTTCACCTTTCCACTAGCGTAGATACTATCATCTATTTTTCAAAAATTACAAAAAAATTATTTAATCAATTCAATTCGTATCTTTGTGACTGTGTAAAGTGTCGTTCTTTTTCAATTGACCAAACTATGTTGCGAGTGTTGATGTCTGACCGGGCTCTCTTATTATTTGATCAAATGCAACAAAGCAAACTGTTCTAGGTTCTACACGATGCGAGACATTTGGACCTGCATAATTTTTCGATCAGTTCATCTTGTGACTGTCATACGGTATTAGCACACTTGAAGACTCATTTTGATGATTTTCGACGGCAAAAGACACCAAATTTTCCCAATCTTCTCTGTAGTACGTTGAAAATACTGGAAACGAAACTTACATCAATTTTTTTCCCCATTAGCAACGGTTGCTAAGGCGGTTAACAACGGTTGCTAAGGAGCTAATTGGGAAGATTTTGTTCTTTGCCGTCGAAAATGATGGAAATAGGTCTTAAATTATTAATTTCCAACCTTCATAACGGTTGCTAGGGAAGTAAACAACGGTTGCTATGAAGAAAATAGAACAATTCAGTGTCCTTGGCCATCGAGTGTGACTTAAAACTGATTTTCCGGCTTGCTCCAATGAGCACTCATAAGGATTTGTGAGAAAACACGTTAGAAACGGTTTCAGCAAGATCGGACGATTCCTTCGAAAGTTATCCTAGACAAAAGAAACGAAAAATTTTACACCTTAGCAACGGTTGCTAGAGAAATAAACAACGGATTTTGCTGAAAATTGAACTCGGCCGAGATTTTGCCGCGACTAACCTATGCAAAATTTCAAGAAGATCGGACCATTTCTTCGAGAGTTACCGTAGACGAAAAAAAACGTTATACACATGCATACATACATACATACATACATATATACACACATACATACAGACACTTTTGGATTTCCATGTTTTTCGACCCGTAGATTACGAAAATCGAGGTCCCGAGGTCTGATTCGGTGGGTCGATTTTTGCCCCATCACAAAGCTTTCTCTTTGAGAAAGCAAAAACAAACGTTTAACATGAATGTAGCTGACATTAATCTTTTATTTTGATTCGAATCGTTCGTTCAGTATTCTTTTCAATCGAACAAAATCGAAAGTTCAAGTTTAAAGTTTTATTGTTTTGAATGTAATTTTCTTTTAATTATTACTATACTTATTATTGAAATTAGAAACACACGGGGGGTTGGCGAGCGAAGCGAGCAGGGGGGTACCCCCTAGTGTACCTAAAAATCGTATATGTTGAATGTACTTCATTAGAAACTGCAAAACAACGGGCCCGTGGCAAGTTATAGGTATGTACCTAACATTAATTTATTTTTTACATTGTAATTTGAGATCCAAGTGAAATAATGTTTATCATTTATTTATTATTAAATAAGTATTCATTTAATAGTAGAATAATCATAATAGTAAAATACTTGGTATTCAATATTATAGATTTCAGTACTTTCACGTGCCATTAATGATAAAATGAGCTGTAATATATTGTAAGTTTAATTGAAAAGCTCATGAAATATATTTGAATAATACTTGGCATTGAATGTTAGATTTCAGTAGTTTCACGTGTCATTATTGACAAAATGAGTTGTAATGTATCATCATGTTTGTATATACGATGAAAAATACCGATGGAATATATTTTAAAATCCCTTCAACTTGAAAAAGAGTAAATCGAAAATAAAATTGTTCAACAACGAATCAATGGAAGGAACATGGTAGTTATTTACTTGTCATTTATTGTTAGGTTTCAGTTCGAATTCAAATCATTCGACACACGTAGATTACTAGATTAATGATCTGATGGTCCAATTCTCGTGATTTCAGACACTATTGGTTTGTATTAAAATCCAGGAAAATGACTGTTTTAATATTGTAGACTTGTAAAATAGTGATAAATTGTTTTTGAGAATGGAATAAATTCTTAGTATGTATTAATGGAACTATGAAAGCTATGGGACTGTAGGTAAGGATGAGATTGTCTTAATTCAACGTTTGTCTTGAGCTTGATTCAACGTTTGAAACTGATCAGTGTACGATCTTCTATCAAATATAAGCTTAATGAGTATCTTTCACAATTTAGAGCTGGTTTTACTACAAAGAACAATTTTTAAAAGAATTTGACCTTTAAATTTTATGACTTTCTCATCGTCTATTTGAGCTAGTCACCCAAGCCACAATTGTGATATTCTACTGACTGGAGATAATTACCTCATGGATTAAATAGTTTTTTCTATAGCGATGGGTCTTACGAAGAAAGACAAATGCAATCTGTTCGCGAAGAAAGACACATCTTGGAATCTGGCTCCAAAAGGATACGTGGCGCACATCCCACAATTTCCCGACGTAAAAGAATATATGGAATGAAAGCTTAGAATGAGTAGGTTATAATTGACAAAAAAAAGCCTTTTCTACAGTTCGATTGCGGTTTAAACTCTTTCTTCATTAATATTCACGGGAGAATAATTCCGACATATGTCTTTCTTCGCGGACAGATTGCGATATGTACAGTCTTTCTTCGTAAGAGCTATCGATAGAAACTGTGATCTTCTTAGAGCGTAGAAGTCATGTATTCCAATATTCAAGAAAGTGTAACTTTTGAAGAAAATTACCTTATATGCGTTTCTTATGTTTCTGCTCAATTTTTTCTGTTTCAACAACTCCTCACAGCAAATTTCTGATGCACATATTTCATCATCCCACCTTACTCAAAGATGTAATTCATCTTTTCCTCATCAACATTAGCATAAACGAAAGGCAAAGTACTCATGAATATAAACAATTCTGTAATTTTCACATTAACCTACCAATAATAATTTAATACAATTCCCCAAAAATCTTACTTATTCTATATGAGCGTGATAATACAATATTTCTTCTTTTTATACATATTTAAACTTACCATTTTACAAAAACTTTAATTTTACTAAACATGTATGTACGGGATTGACGCTTGGGAGACAGAAGGTGCCATTTCAAAGATTTTCTATAAAAAGTACCATTTCAGATTTGGGTTTATAGAAAGTATCATTTCAATTTTTGTCTATGAAAAGTGGCATTTAAGACATTTGGGAAGAAATTTTATCTCTGAAAGTTTTTCCGATTTCGGAGTTGATGTGGTGTGCGTGTGTATGTATATGTGTGTGTGTATATGTGTATGCACGTCTGAATATGACAACTTGATCCACGTCGAGACGCGACGAGACTCTGGAGTTAACTCTTTACGTCATACATTTTTTGCATCAATAGTTTTTTATGACAATTATTATACAAGGGTTTTTCGGGTCGCTGATAACGAATCCGGTCTCACATTTAGCCTCCCGAATGGCGGACAAGAAATTTGAAAAGTGGTATTAGAGGTTTTCTGTAGGTCGCTGTCTTCTCGAATTTCCTTTAAATTTTTATAGAAAATTAATAGGCACTTTTTATAGAAAACTTTTGAAAACCTATTCTTGTTCAACAGAAAATTGTTGGCCCTAAGGTGACTGGCCCCAATTTGGCACTATACCAAATCCAGGCACTTGACTCAGATTTCGATTTCCGGTGGTCTCTGGGCACCAGTCGTAGTTGGCTGTTATGTTGGGAGTACTAAATAGTATATTATGCAACTAGTGCGTGAAATTTTGAAGACGTGTGAATAACGCTCGCGGTGCAATTGTAGCTACAATAGAGTATGCTCAAATATGAAAGAATTCAGATGTTATCGATCAACTTCCTTATCTTGCGGTGTGTGTGGAACACGTCGGGAGTCCCAAAACTATGCTGAGCGCCGCTGCGGAGACTATCACCGGAAACAGAGAGGGCTCGATGCATGCAATAACCAATTATGAGAAGAAGCTATTCCTTAAATTTCTATTATCAAAAATACATGTTTGTAACTGACTGAGGAGTCATTGAGGTAGGATGAATTTGCCAAAGTGAGACCTAAGTGAACTTGGGACTTTTTTTGTAATATGTCAATTTTTTTTTATATTTTATTGTCTTCTCAAAGTATTTATCAAGTGAGCCAAATGGAGAGTTCGAAGCACTGGCACCTGTTTGTATTTGGCTTGGCATTAATCTCAAAGGAAAAAAAACTCTGACGAATGATCTCTACCTCATTAAAGATTTTCTCATAAAATTTGTTGAGCGAATTGAGAATTTATGCGACAAACAATGAATGAAATTCAATACTATGTATACATTGCATCGTCTCTTACTTACGCAAATTATACGGCGCTTAATGAGCGTGTCTCAGCTTTCCATTCTAATGTTTCTAGTTCTCTTACGGAGGCTTAGATTCATTCGCCAGTATTTATTCATAGAAATACGGCATAAATTGCATCTATTGTAAGTATACGGAGATTACTTAACCATTAAATAGTTTCAATATGAGAGTTTTTTGAGAATCTTACACTAAGGGAACTTCAGTGATTGGTGTGACACTGTATAGACAATGTTTTACAGCAGTTTGAAGCTTTACTGTACTTGCTTTCTTCTCCTTCTCTTATTTCACTCTGCCAAATAAATTACAATAAAAAATTTTTCTCTCATTTCTTTACACGTGACTACTTTATCTCACCCAAAATGCTCTTCTACGCGTACATTAGAAGTGAATCCAATGTGTCTAATACGGTTAATCATATGGAAATCCTCCGAACACCTCAAATATTCACAACTCATGAATAATTACTAGGTATAGGTAAAAATATCAATACAAGTCGATTTTGCATACGTAAGGAAGTGAGCCATGTTAATTAAAATGAATAATTGACTAGAATTGACTCTATGTTACTTGTTACATAGACTCGAAATGACTAATAGTTTATGACTGTCCATTGTGATTATTCGCCATCAATCCCTAAGACCAACCCGAAATAATCTATTTTAATACACTACAATATATCTTATTTGTTCCGTATGTGCATCAGCTCATACACCGTTTGTTTCAGTCCGATTTGAATGCAGAGAAAAATCCATTATTATGGCTTTTCGATGATGGTTCAAAGTTTCAAAAGATCGTATGAGAGCTTGGAATATTTGATTATAACATGAAATACTTTTTGGAATTTTAGAAATTGTATGGTAAACATGTGACAATGCAAGTGTTGAAAATATGCCGGGCAAGAAATTGAAATTTTCGTCACAACATAATTTTTCATACATTAAAATCAGAACGACCTTCTCTACGGATTATGCTGGTAAAATGGCCCGTTTGAGGAAAATTGTATATAGTAAGATAAGCAATGGCCGGTTTACCTGCATTGCCTCAAAAACATGTTGATCTAGTTTTATAGTATGAAGAATGATGTTAAAACAAATTTCTACCAGGATCCTGTACAATATATCCAAATACTTCAATTTTATGCCTCATTACATCTTTTTCTTTCCCCATTGATTTAGAAGCAAATAGAAGTGGAAAAAGGACTGAAATTTTACACATCAGAATACATATGATTAGGATGACTTACGATACTTTCTATAGTCTCTTAGTACTCTCTTAAGACCTTACAGTGGAAAACCAACTTATGAAAGTGAAAAATCACTGTACAAAGGCAGATGAGTGATTGAGTAGAACTACGGTTTACTCGTCATTTCATCAAAGTGAATTTTCACTTATTTCAATGAGTTTCAATAGCAATAATAATTTCTAAATCAATTACTCAATTTTCGAAACTCTCGACAGTCTAGCCAATATTCCTTGAAGTGAATTTTCACTAGATTTATTCAAAATTTGATGTAAAAATTGTTGCTATCAAAACTCATCGAACCAAGGTGAAAATTCACTTTGATTACATGAAAAATTAACTGCAGTTCTACTCAATAACTCATCCACTTTCATGCGGTAATTTTTCACTGTGAGGTTTTGAGAGTCAAGCCACAACAAGAATCATGGATGCGTTCGATGTCCGCAACCACATTTTTTCATTTGAATTCATGATGCAAGCCACCAATTAGCTACCACCATGTTAGCTCCATTCTTATCAACTGACCTTGGCATTGTTAGAATCCTTGAATGTATATAAATACATTTTTTATACTAACATATCTCAATAAGGGCCTTATCATATTTCTTCTGTGCATGTTTAAGTTACTGAAGTAATCGATAGCAAAAGTGACCGTGATACAATGCAGTATAAAATGAAATGGTATTATCTACATCGTTTCCTTGAATGTGCGTTTCGTAGTTGAATTTCTAGAATCACGTTTATGTTATCTTAGATAAGAAAGCTATACAGACAAATTTGCAGAAATTATATCATTGTTCATATTTTGCTCATCGGAGCTTTATCGAAAATAAACGTAAAAATAATGTCAACGATATGAATTCGTATATTGTGGGTGAATTGATTAACTACCACTTGCTAAAAATAAAAATATATGCATGCTTTATTAGCAACGTTTCGGGATCTCGTAAGACCCCCCTCTCCAGACTACAAAAATAATATTTAAAACTTACATCATATACCATATAGTTTATTGCAACATAATTTAAAATTAATCAAAATACGCACCAACGACTAATGATTGATTCACCCATTGAAGCGTCATTATAATTTTGTAAGCCGAAAGAGAAAATCTCTTGTCATTTCTTTCCAACTGCACCATTCAGTGAAAATAATAATAAGAACATTATGAAATTCACCACTAATTATGAATATCCAACAATTAAAAGGTAACTTACAAAAACAATAATACGTTTTCAATTGTTGGATGTTCATAATTAATGGTAAATTTTATAGTTTTCTCATTATTATTATTTTTTCTAAATGGTGTATTTGAAAAGAAATGACACGCGATTCTCCTTCTTTGTTTACAAAATCAATCATTAGTCATAGATGCGTATTTTGATTAATTTTAAATTTTGTATTAGTGTTGCTGTAAACTGTATAATATATGAGATCTCATTTTTAATTTTTAATTTTGTAGCCTGAAGAGGGGGACATACTAGCTTCATTCACCAATTGATGTTTTTTGACTTCTATATTTTGTTTTTCTTTCATGATTTGTATTTTTCGAAAGTTATCCCTTCTTACTTCACAAGCCTGATTCTTCTACTCCCATGTTCCAACTTATATTCTCCAATGCTTATTCTTTACGTCCTGTTCTTTGACTCCCATAAACTCCTTTCATAGTATAAAATGATCAATTTGAATTTTTTTTCATTGCCACTGTTTGTTAGACTTTCTCTTCTACTTTAAAATTAGTTGTTTTTTAGAGCTCCCGTACATCAATTTTGACTCGACCCCGTTGGTCGAGGTAACGCGCTTTACGACCGAATGGCGATTCTCATTTCTGCTACAAATGGAATTTCACTGCAAGCGGGTGAATGTATTCTTGAGTGGAGAACAGTGAAATTTTAATTGTAATGTCAGTGACTGTTCACTAGAGTCCCATAAGGTTTAAAAAATGTAATTTTTCACCGTAAACTCATTTCAAGTGAACTTTTACTGGACTTCCTGTTAATCTACGGTAGAAAGTTGAATCATCAAATCACACTGAATCTCACTGAAATTCATCCACCCATCGGCAGTAAAATTTCACTTCTATACAGTGATTTTTCAGTGTCATTCGCTCGGTAGCCATTTACATCACAAGGTAAATACGATTTTTATTAGGGGGGATAAATTTGTACTGCCTATATATCATTTGAAATTCAGTGAGATTTAAAAACAATAAATGGTAAAAAAATGAAAAGAAGGTAATTAGTACTATAACAGTAAACATTCGAAATTTCATTTTTGACTTGAAAATAGTTGGAATAGAATCTGTTGTATGAAATGATTAGATTTGAATACGAGTCGTTTTCAAAAAGTTGTTCCCAAATCTTGCTTTGAAGAAGTATATCAATTTATCAGAATTTATTTTCACAAAAACTTCTCATTTATCCCCAATTAAATAATGCACACACATGAAACATATTGAATTGATCAAGACATTTTGATTTATTCCAGAAGCATTTTTCACTCAAGTCAATTTTCATTTTCCAATATATTTACTAGATTGCTCGCTAGTTACAATGCCTTTTTCAAGTTCAAGACTACAAAGATTAGCTGCGATGGATAATCGAGATCTATAATGTTACAAGTATCAATAGTTATTCATTCAGAGAATGGTTTGAAAAACTTTGCAATTTTTTTGCACTAACTGGCGAAGAAGCGCATCGGACGATAAATGACCACGCGTTATTAGCGAAGCCGAACCCAATTGCGGCGCCGGCGACGTCCAGTCTCGGTCAGTTCATCCAATCATCGATCTTTATCATTGAGTACGTTATTCCCCTCCTTTTTTTTTTATTTGTAATTTTCTCGCTTGATATCAGCGAGTGACACATACCTGCGACTGATCTCTTCCACTCTACTCTCTGAATTTTCGCGTATAAATATAAAGTCGTCAGTACGTTTCAATCAAGCATCATCAATAGCTTTCTGCCTCGGGATCGCTTATCGCTTCTTTCCTGAATTTTACCGGCAAATTCTAACCCAGCTACAGTGGCAATGACGTGCCACAAAGAATTTGTCGTGATTATCGGAGTTACGATTTCTGTTCTACTACTGACGATTGGGGTCAAAGCCACTGCTCTAGATGAGCTTGGAAATGCCAACGAATTAGTGGACTTTTGCCAGAGGTAATATAATAAATATTGATAATAATCGCGAATCATTTGAACTAACAATTTTCTCGGCAAGTTTCATTGAACAATACTCCTATATTTTGCAAAGCAGTCCTTCATGTTGAGGATCTCAATGGAAATCCTTGTTATATTTTTTATAGTTCTTTTATTGAAGTTCTGTTACACGAGAAAAGAAGACACAGATTCAAAACACCATTCCATGTCTTTTCTCTTTTCTCGTTAATCTATAATATAATCACAAGTAAATCGTCACGGCCATCGTTTGTTCAGTGATGCATGTGAAAATTTTTCATCATTTTTCTCAAAAAATAAATCTTTGAGAATTCGAATTACTCGAAAACAAAATACTTTCAATAACGACCTTAATCTTAAGCAATTACCAAATGATTTTCATTTATACTTGAGCAATGGAACAACGTTATCACAAGCAGTTTCAAAAATTCGTATACGCTATTAATTAACTTCGTTCCGCATTAAGGCGGCCGTGCATCGGCGAGATGGTACAAACTTCATAATCTAATTTGAACTTGTTTGTCGACAATATTACATGGAATGATTTATAATCATAAAAATTTATCTATTTTTTGAGATGTGCCATTTGAATGGTTCCGTTTGAAGTTGTCCGTATCGGGCTAAGAGTATAACTTCAGTTTGATATACCGGTCATAACTTGTCTATGTAACATGTGACTATGCTGAGGGCTATGAATTTTAGATCATCAAACCCGCATATTGCAGTCTTAGATAAAATAAATTTGAAAAGAATCCTTGAATTTAAATATTCTCCCTCAATTATGAATTATTATAGCAAAGGTGTATATTATAAGTGAAGACCAAAATTCATATCATGTTGAATTTGAGAAATATTGAAATCAGCCAAATTCGACTAATTATTACAAAAAAAAATGTTGGAAGCAAAATACCTAAGCACTTCCAATTGAGAGAGAAAAGAGTGAAATCATTTCGATCAAGCTTAGAAGAATGTTTCAGGAGAATAATACACGCGTATCCGAACATGTAATTTCTTCAAAGCCTTCTCAAACTGGTCAGATTGTTTCACTCGAAGGTTTCTTTTTTAGTTTCTCTGCTAATCATTATAAATAAACGTTAGTTTGTCTAGAAAAATGTTCCGAAAATCTGGCGGGTTTCTTATATAATTTTATCACAAATGATCCGACGGCACATGAAAAATAGTTAAACGATCAACACAAAATAATGCGACTATACCTACTCTTTCTTCGGAAGTACACGTATATCTAGAATTTATGGCTGAAAGTCAATGTTGGTTAATTGTCGACAAGGATACATTGTGGACTATGGAATGTGATTTCAATTCACAATTTCATTTCAATTATGATCATCTCTTCATTAGAGATGAGAAATGGGATTCCATGATATTTTTTTCCTGAAATCTGATAAATTGAGATTTTAATGGATCATTTAATGCACATCTACGCTTTGATGTTCACTTGCACACTCTACTTTTAAATTAATCTCAATAACTGTATTACAGCCCAGTGTACTGCCAGGGCGAGTTGCTCAAAACAGTCCAATTAGCTGAAATATACCCTGACAGCAAGACGTTTGTTGATCTTTACCAAAAGCACGACGAAGAAATCACGATCGCAAAGTAAGTGATATGAGATTGATAGAAAATTTTCCCGATAGAGAATAAATCTACAACTTCGATCCTCAGTTTCGAGAAACTCATGAAAGCCACGAACAACCAGCCGAGCAAGAAACAAGTCGAAAAATTTGTGCTTGATAACTTTGCTCTGGTTGACGAGCTGGAAAACGCGACATTGACGGATTGGCAAGAAAATCCCGCAATTTTAAGCCGTATCCAGGATACGAAGTATCGTGACTGGGCGTCCGCTCTCAATATAATTTGGAAGGATTTGGCGAAACGAATGACCATCGATGTCCATGATCACCCCAAAAGGCACAGTCTCATCTATGTAAAAAATACTTTCATCATTCCTGGAGGAAGATTCAAAGGTAAAATTTTATTGTGAAGTTACTATATAATAGAGACGTAACGTTAACAGAGTTAAAATTTACAAGAGATTTCAGGTTATATGATAACATTAATTTTCTTTCTGACTAATTCGATTTTCCTCCCCTTCAATGGATTTTCAGAATTTTACTATTGGGACTCTTACTGGGTAGCCCAAGGGCTACTCCTCCAAGGGATGCATGATACAGTGAGAGGAATAATTGAAAACTTCTTGTCGATAGTAAACACTTACGGTTTCATACCTAACGGAGGTAGAGTTTACTACCTGATGAGAAGTCAACTTCCCATATTGATTCCATTGGTAAGTAAAATGTTGAACAAATATCCTGCTCTACTTGTCAGTCATTAATTCTATATTTTGTAACAAGAAAGTGATCCAATTTTCACGAATTATTGTTGCTTTGATATTACTTCGAATTTCGAGCTACTTGGTAAATTTCTTAAAGTGAAATCTCGCTGTACTACAGTGAATATTTACTGTAAGCTTCCATTGTGTAAGTTACTGTGAAAATCAGTAATTATTTACTTATAGATAAGAATTCTCTGTAGTTGCAGTCGAAATTTCACTGCAGTTCAGTGAACAATTCACTGTTACTACGGTAAAAAGCACTTCACTGCAGAAGCTTACAGTGAGACTTTGACTGTAAGGAATTTAGAGAGTAGATTGATATTTCGTTCAAGATGGTGGTGAATTTTTATTGATTTAATTCTAACTCTGAATCAAATCGTATGAAACAGTGCCTGGTAGTTTACAGTTCCAAGCTAAATTCTCAATGTCCTCATAGATTGACAACTATTACGAAGTCACTAAAGATTGGAACTTCGTCGATGAGAATTTGGCAACTTTAGAGAAAGAATTCAACTATTGGCAGCGCTTCAAACTAGTCAAAGTGTCTAAGGATGGCCGAGAGTACACCTTAGCTAGATACTTCATTAGAAGTGAAGGTCCTCGCCCAGAGAGTTTCCGGTGAATATCAAAGCATTTCACGTATCCCGTAAAAATGATTCTCAATCCTAATGGTTCATATTGATCATCATATAGGGAAGATTACCGGCTCGCGCAAAATATTTCGGACCCCGAAGTCAAACGTGTATTCTACAACGATCTGAAAGCAGCCGCGGAGTCTGGCTGGGATTTTTCGTGTCGTTGGTTTGCAACACCCGACGGCGAGCCATCCGTCGACTTGAAAGACATCATCACCGGGGATATCATACCAGTCGAATTAAATGCCTTCCTTGAGAAAAATGCTAGGATTCTCGCTGGTTATTTCCGAAAGAAGGGCAACAACGTGGTGAGTATTTTGGCATTCGCTTATAAATCGATACCTCGGTTTACATAGAATTCAATTCGTGTCACGCTCGACAATTAGATTGATGCATCAATTCGATCGTACCGAGTCTTCCGTTCGGCTTATAATTAGAGTACAATTACCTCGTAGGATCGCCAAGCGGCAATATATCCGCCAACCTCTCATGCGATCGGCATTCAACACCTATCTTCGAATTAGACGAAGAATGTATTATGTAACGATGCTCGTTGCTTACAAATCCAATCAATCGAATGTTCGGTCATTAATATTTTATCAGTTACCTTGATTTTTCTAATGAAATTGGAGATAAATGGAACTACTGATAAGTTAGTTTATCACGCAATTTTTGCCAAGTGATTTGCTCGGAATGATGAAATGAGCAATTCTACTGCCTTCAGACTTACCTGTGAAAAGGGTAACTTCCAATTCTTGAAATTGTAACGAAAATTGGCCATACCTTGGAAAAATGTACTTCATCAACATCAAACACGTGTGATGATGAAATCATGCATTGTTATCAATTCAAACCTGAATGCCAAATTTCGTAGTTTTAAGATGTAGCCATAAATCGTATTGAAACTATTCACAATTAACAATTCAATTTTCCAAATGATTCATTGGAACTTCTCCGCAGAAAGTTAAATACTACACAGCCATAGCGAAGCTGTATCGTGAGGCTATCGAGGCTGTTCTATGGAATGAAGATGATGGCACGTGGTACGATTACGACACGCGGCATCAAAAGCCTCGCAAGCAGTTCTTCCCGACGAATCTCACCCCTCTGTATACCTTGAGCTACAATCCAAACAAAACCCGCTATTTGGCTCAAAGATCTGTGAACTACTTACTGGCTAATCGTATTACAGAATACCCGGGTGAGTACGCGCTACGAAATGATACAGTAAAGTTTGACTTGCAAAATAATCATCATTCAAAGTTGTAGTATTTTGGTCGGCACTTTTTTTTAATCGTCCTACGTTTGATATATATGACTTCTTGATTGAAATGAATTTTTCCTCGTTTATTTTTAAAATTGTACAACTGATAGTGTGTGCGCTATAGCGCGAGAACCCGTTTCCGTTGTCTATACCTAGCTATATCATGCTACTGATAGCACGTATTTTCTTTTGTATAACATGATTACAAAAAGTAATTTGTCACACCTGGTTGGTGAGACATGAAAATTCACATATGTTTCGGATGACTACTTGACAAAAACTACAAATAAGTTTCTTATCCGATTCTGATAGTATGTGTAAAATAGCTAGACAGCAGATATGACACAGGCACTTGTGATACTAATCAAAATATCATTAGAATGAAGAGTAAAGAATAATTCGATTTAGGTGGCATTCCAAGTTCTTTGGATAAAAGTGGCCAACAATGGGATTTCCCGAATGCATGGCCGAATCTCCAATCAATAGTCGTATTTGGTTTGCGGCAAACAAGATATGGTCCAGCACTCAAGCTTGCCAAAACCCTTGCTCTTACGTGGCTTAATTCAAACTACATAGGATTTCTAAAGTCCAAGGCAATGTTTGAAAAGGTGAGCAAATTATGATAATTTGATTGTTCCCCTTTGTTTTTCTTGGCAGATACATCTATGCCTACATGTCACCCAATAAACTATATAAACTGATATTATAAAAGAGATATTTTCAAAACTTGAGTTTTTTCATTCATCCAAATTTTTTGCTTTCTAGTATGACGCAACTGAAGCCGGCAAATACGGAGGTGGTGGCGAATATAAGGTGCAAGAGGGTTTCGGTTGGACTAATGGTGTTGTTCTCGAGTTTCTCAATGCGTATCCTCGAGCAATATGCGATGCGAAGAATGTGCTGTAGTCATAAGCTTCAGAGTCAGTGCGAAGGCTTGAGAAGTTGTTGCTTAGAAGATTACAGCATTTTGACTACTGAAAAAATGTCAAAAAATTTCGGAACCGAACCAAACAAATTGAATTGACAGTTTTAGTGATGGCTACTGGACAAATCGATTATTGAAAGTAGAAAAAAAATGTTTTTTAAAAATATCCTTTTATATATTTTTGAAAGACTACAAAGAACAAAATAAAAATGAAGATATTCCAAATGTCTTTTTGTAAAAGAGCGTCACATGATTATGAATGATGAGTTTAATTTTTACAAGGCTCGCTCTCGCTCTTGTACGAAGGGTTGGGATATCTTCGGGTGTAATTACGCTGTTCTATTTAACTATTCATGTTAAATGTTTTTTCAATAACTCTTTTTTCACATTTTATTATATGAGACTAAGCTTGTGACTTTGTGAGCTTACGAATTCACGGATCAAGTTGACAAGTATGTGAGAGACGTACACTCCTTCCTGTAGCTATCCAATTAACTTTCGCATGTGCGCGTCTTTCAAACAACGTTTCTAGCAGAATGTTTTTACACGTCATTTGCGTTGTCATCGACAAGAATTCGTGTCTTCCAATCAATTCACAACCCGTGTGTCTTACTGAGTTCTCTCGAGGCTTGCTGGACTATATGTGGACTATATTGTTCCAGCACCATTATTATTTTTCACTCAAGAAGTTTTGTTGTTTAGAGCGTCCCTCCGAGATACGTCCTTACTTTGCGCTCGCGCGAGATACGCTCCGGCGTCCCGCAAAATACGTCCTTATGAAAAGGGAGGATCGATATGTTTATTTGCAGACGATGAAAAAATGATAGTACAACAAACGTTTATTATTGATATAAAGTTTTAATTAATACACAGCATTGAACAAAGAAGTTCTAATCATTTGACATACTCAATTGCCCATATGAACAACATTCTCCTTATCACATTACCGAGAAATTTTACAGTCCTGGGAAACAGTATTCTAATCATGGGATAAACCATCTGAAAATATACATTGCCAAATGATGAATGATTTATATGAAAATTTATGCGAAGTAAGATGAATATACATTACCCTCTCAAGAACTGTATCCATATCTAAACTCATGGTGTACAACTCTGTAGTTTATAACTAATTTGATTACGTTGTCCAATCTATACAGTACAGATGTCTTCGAAACAAAGTTATAATTCAAATTATGGCGGATTTTCTGAATGCTCGAGCATTTAACAAGGTCTTTATATTCAAAATCTATTGTCCTAATAAACACTAAACTACAACGTGATAATAGTAGAGAATTGGTGACAGGAAATTTAATGAAATTTTATGTAACATTTTTTCCCTGTGCAAACGTTATTTAGGTGACTCACGTAAATAAATATAAAGAACATGACTTATTGCTATAATAGTGTTTTGCTATCGTTCAGAATTTTCTACGTGATATGAAACTGACTAGGTGCATTACATTCGTAATACTTATATATTTATAAGCTGACCGAGAGTAAATGTTTTCCTCCATATGCTGTTTTTCCAGCTCCATATGCTGAATATAAATAATGATGTTTTTATGAAATCTTCAACTTTTTTTTCAAAAAATTGAAGTCCAATAAGTCACACAGACTAGACTGTGTATTGAAATGATGATTTTGAATTGTGATTTTAATAAAAGCTCTAAATTTTTTAATTTATATCTAGATGTCTAGCGATTTGTTCTGCAATGATTCATTCAATACGATCCGAGTTTACGCAACTCAGTTAATTGAGAATGATATATTCTTGCAGGCAAGGATCCGATGTAGATGATTTATTAAAATATTTGAGTTCGACATAACTGCCTGATAGCAAAAATTTCACGGTCATTCCATTGAATACATTGAACGTATTGCCCAGTAATACGTTCATGTTCAACGTTTGCCCAGTAATGAGTGTAATAATAATGTCTTGCATAGTGCAATTGTTTAAATGAATATCAAGAAGGTGTTCATTCTCACATTTCACTGCACGAATAGTTGATATTTGGTTAATAATAATTTGGCCTAGCATTTACTCCCTGTTGTGCGCAGAGTACAAATTGACAAGAAAGAGAAAGAGTTTTATATTCTCCAGCATGATTATGAATTCATATAGCTGATTCTATTATAGTTTCCAGAGAATTAAGCTTTCAATTGATTTGATACTCATTACTATACATTGTTTTGATCACAAGTGTAGTTAGAAACTTGAGCGAGTTAGTTCGTTTATTGAGAGAAAAAACTTTAGAAAATAAAAATGAACAAAAATAAAATAATAATAAAATAAAATAAAAATAAATAGAATGAAATTAACATAAATAAAAATAAACTTTAGAAAGTGGTATTTCAAAAAACCAAAATACATTCCTTTATATTCAGATATTTTTTAATAATTTTAAGGTGTTCAGGTAGTTATTTCCAGAGAATTAAGCAATTGGCAGAAGGAGGACTCCAGTTAAGTGTGGTAAAATCTAATGTACGCATATAGCTAGCTGTTCTACATCATAAAATTGATTCTTAATAACAAAACTATATTTGGTTGAAGTGTCTGCATTGAGCAGAATTCAATTCTTAGGAAATGATGATAGAATAAGCCGTAATAAGCTATATGAATTCATAGACGAGAATTATTTCTTTTTCTTCTATAAGGATCTGAACTCAACACAATTGTGCACGTTGAAGCTTTGAGTAGAAACGGTTATACCTAGACAGACAAGCCGCTACAAATAATGTCAAATCCGATGAATGAAATTTGTATGTGCAGCGTACATATGTATTGTAGCACTACTTCTGATAAACATGATATTTTCAGAAGGGATGGTAAGATTCCGGTAAGATGTTAAGCGAGTACCATTTTACATGGTAAACGCTCCTAAGAAGAAGAGAAAATCAATGTGAGGTTAATTTCTAGAACTTTCGATGGTGAAGGATAATGAATTTTTGATTTTTCGTAGCGACTATTGTTTATACCTCTACCAACCGTTACTGAAGGAAAAAAAAATTAGTATAAGATTTGTTTTCGATAATTCTAACGTCAAATGTTCCCAAATCTTCAAAATATTCGATATTTCATAGCAACCACTACACTGTACATCCGTTGTAACGTATGTCAATGTTTTAGGAAGAATTCAATGTTCACCGTATCATTACACATAGGTATATAACGAGTGTATTGTACGAGATTTCTGAAAGCTAGTTTCATTATGAGAATCAACTAGAAATGCATTACTCTGGGAAATCTGAAAGAATCAGTTCTATGAATGATAAAACATTTTTCTGATACAGATGAGCATCTCTCCATTGTTGTTCAGTATGATCAGTCTTAGAAAGGACAGTTATTTATCTAACTTCTCGTAATTGTAGTGATTAGTTAGGATTGTATCAAGCTTGAAGATGAATATATAGTGAATTAATGAGAAAAATGATTATTAGATGACAATACATTGAATTTTTTATTCTCAAAGTATATTCTGAAACATGCAGGATGCTCCAACTCTCGGACTTGTATCAGTATTGAGATAGCGCTCGGTATATGTTATAATTTCCTGGCAATGACTGAAAAAGTACTGATAAGTAGAGGAGCTCTTCTCTCTTGTTATTATTTTAATCAGTGTGTAAAGTCAATACACTGTTGACACGTGCTCAAACTTTCTCGCATAAATTAATTTGGTAATGTCTACGAGGTTTCTATTCGGATTGGTGAATAATTATCACGCAGAACAAACGTCGATTTAAAAACGTGTTGTACAATAGCCATAGCCGTAACATCTGTCTTACTTTGTTGATTACAAATAAGTTTTCAACAATAAGTGAAAATTTATCAAAACATACACGAGAACAGTCCAGAAAACATACATCATGATAACCGGTATGACTGGAAGATTAAATCCATTGTTGATATTATGTTTATCATATTGACTTAAGTTTTGACTGTCATTGATGAAATCAACTTCTATAAACCTATGAATAATTTTTATGGAATTTCGTCAAAACGATGTCTTATTTTTTAGATGACATTCAGTCATACGACGATGGGCATTCAACTAGTCAATTTTCAATGGAAGAAAATTCAAAGACCTATAAAGAAATATATGAGCAACGAGTTCTAAAAATTGATCTTCGTAAATCATCAAATCCAATTATCGCAGCGATCATCATCCTGCTACTGATAATAATTATTATTACAATTGCGATACCGTATATTAACGAAGCAGGTGATATATTTTCTTGTTTTACTCTTAACTATATAGGCGAATTTTCATGACTTACCCAAAAAAGACTCTACGGAAATTGATTCTAGATAAAACTGCCCATGAACGTACAAGAATAAATTATCGTTCAATCTTCATTTGCAACGATGATGAATTATGGAGTTTCGACGTCGATACGAAGCAATCCTCAATTTTGCAAAAGACAAATGATGAAATAACTGCCTTCGATACCTGTATCGATAGAACTATTTTTTGGAGTGAGAACAAGACAGCGTCAATCAATTCTCTATGGAACGTTTTTCCAAACGTTACACACACGAAGAAATGGAAACCGAAAGCTATTGCGTCGGATTACGTTACCGAAAAAGTCTATTTCATAGATGACTCGTCTGGGACTTTGAATGTGATCGATATAAACAGTAAGAAATACGGTGTTATGATTTCGGAACTTGAAAATCTCCACGATTTAGCTCTAGACCCCGGTGAAGGTCTCATGTTCATCTTGCAACTATCAAAAGCGGTATGTTATATGAAAAAACTACTATGACCGGGATAAAAATATCAATAATCGCACACGGTAAATATTTTCCGGGGAATGTATAATTGTAAATCGCGGTTAAAAAATCACGCAATGCTCTTAGATTAAGCTACAACCTGAAGAACAATTTTGAAGTACAAACGTTGCTTTCTTTCCGAGTGAACTGCTTCTGGCAACGATAATTAATCTATCCTAATCGAATAATAATATCCAATCTTCGATTCAACATGTTCCAGATAGTGCGAGCAAACATGGATGGCACATCAGCCAAGAGAATAATAGAGAGCTCGAAAATCTCAGCTATCACTATCGATCGGAAAGCGGGGAAAATCTACTGGGCGAACGACGCGGAGAGCATCGAGGTCGCGGATTACGAGGGTAGGAATCGGATAATGGTGATGCCGATCCCCATGGGCGTCGTCAGCCTGTCGGTATTCGAGAACCGGCTGTTCTGGACGAGATCGTCGAGCTACGGCAACGTTTGCCCGTGCACCAACATACTGTGGTCCTGCGAGATATACAGGAAGATCTGCACCAACATCACGTCGCACTCGTTGCCGTTCGCCAATCCGCGGATCACGAGGACGCCGTACGATCAGCACCGTCACCTCACGAGGAACCCGTGCGAGAAGCGCAACGGCGACTGCGAGCACTTGTGCCTGATGACGTCCGGCGGCCACGATTGCGCTTGCAACACCGGCTGGAGGCTGAACGAGGACGGCAGGACGTGCAGCCCCGTCACCGAGTTCATGCTGTACGTGCAGGACGACTTGATCAGGGGCAAGATCCTCGACAGGATCAAGGACTCCTTCACCGACGCCTTCGTCCCGACAAAGATCTACGTCGAGAGTCTGATGAAGAAGCCACTGGTGCACTTCGAGTACGAGTTCAACACCGGCGACTTCTTCTTCAGCGACGATCAGAGCATCTTCAGGACCAACATACTCAGGGACGAGGAGCAAGTAAAGCTGTTGAGCGTCGAGAGCGATTACAAGGTGAGAGATCTCGCTTTCGACTTCGTCAATAGGAACATGTTCTACGTCAAGGAGTCCCAGAACCCAGCGACCAACCACTCCATATCGGTGTTCAGCGTTGCTCCCGAGAAGAAGCTCAATAGGACTCTACTGAGTTCGAAGTACATGAAAGAACACTACATAAACTGCCCGTTCAACTTGATCATCCATCCGAATCACGAGTACCTGTACTACTCGGAGTACAACAGCATCAGCGATAACCTCAGGAGGATCGGCACGAACGGCAAAGGATTGAGCCTAGTCAAGCCTCTGAGGATGAACTCGATGTTCAACGTTTTAACCTTGGACATGGACAAATCGAGGTTGTACTGGATGACGACCACCGAGCCAGGAATACTCGACAGTGCCAATCTGGAGGGGTCGGATCAAAGGGCCGTTCAGATACCGGTTATGGCTGATTCCATACTGTTTGCTGGCGTACATAAGGATTGGACCTACGTCGGCAATCTCACGGAGATTTGGCGTATCCACCATGACAGTGATCTTACCGAGAAACTGGTTCATCGCAGATATAATCACAATTTCCCAAGCATGATTCATGGCTTGAGAATATACAGTTTGGCTGCTCAGAATGCCAATTGAATCTGCTTAACATTTATAGTGTGTATATCCATCTCAAATCATGTAAACTCCATTTATTTTTCTCACTACTATTCGATCCAATTAACATTATTTAGATATGTAGGGTATGTAGCGTAACACCTAAACAGTAATCATAGTTTTAGAATAATGATATATACGCACACAAGATTGAAAATATTGATATAAACTAGAAATTAAAATTGTCCAGTCCGAGCTTATGCTGCAGATCCATATGTTGATGTGTAATTTGGGATTATTTTTCAATTAATTGCGGAATCCCGTTTAATCGAAGCAGATGTCTATTTCATCCCTAGCTCATCGTAAAAATAAAAATGCAATAGAAATATTGAAGAATTAGAATTTTTATTCGGATTGACCCACACACTGCAAAAATAAATGATAGTATATACATTTTTTCTCTTACATGTCGATTGAATAAAACTGACTAATGGTATAAGATATAGAGGTAGCCGATAAGGCCTTTGAATCTTAAATATTTTCATACGCGCATTGTTGGCAACATAGAATAATGGTGTGAGAAAAAATTTTGACCTGCTATAGAAATGTTTACACCAATTGTACGGAGTTGTAATATGGATTTTTCCAGTAATCGAGACACTCCATCTATAATTTTTCTCCGACATGCTTTCTGTCAAATGTTTTAATAGACTTTCGTCGTTTTGTCGAGTGAACCCAATGAGATATTCTCGTTGCTACTAATAAATATAATACCACCGAAATGTATCTACAATATTGCTAAAATGCATAAGCGTGAATAAATCTATTGCAGTCATATTACTCGAACGTTTCTACATTACCCAGGGAGGTTTCTACAATACGGCAGATATTCTTTTCGATGACATTAATCGCGCATATTTATTAATCAATCTATTTGGGAGATTATACGTAATTTATTCGGGGTAGTATAGATGTAAAAGATTAGTATTTGGGATAATAACATTCATCATGGTGCATTCATCACGGAGAAATCATTACTATCTATTTCTTTGGTGTTATATTAATAAATCCACATCCATGACTCTTTCGGCCCTATATCGCACATACATTCATTTATTTTTTAGAGTATGTAGTAATATCTCGTAATGATATCCCGTAAAATAAAATCTCTTCATTTTATCGATTTCACAACAGGTACACTTCAACAAGATTGAAAATGTTACATTATACATTTGTAAGATTATTGTTGATCTATGCCTGAAATATTTCTGAGCGTTCTTCAAGCAACGTAACTTGCCGGCTGATGGGATTTCACAAGTCTGTAACGACCAAAAGGGAAATTTGTTTCAAAGTGCGAAATCTCACGAACGCAGCTTCGTTCTTCGGACTACTTTTACCTCTACGAATGATTTCCCGTTCATCAGCATTCGCATGACCTCCGCTTCCCAAGTTCCATGTTTCGAAACTTGTGTTCCAACGAGCCACTTTCATTTTTTCTTTTTTTTACGATTACTACTGACGGTTCGGATGTTGTATACACAAAGTTGGGAATTTAATTTTTACCCATCGCACAGTTTCCCCTCGAAAAAAAACAAAAGTAGTTTGTTGAATGAAATGATTCAACATAATTATGGGTTTGTGAAAAATTGTTAATTGAGAGAGGTCATTGAATTACAGCGGTTTTAATACATATAGAAGATGAAAAAGAGCTACAATTCAACTTATGAAATTTATGAACTTATGAAACTTATGAACTCACAGCTAAGAAAATCGAGTATCTTCTAAGTCGGGCGCAGGGACCGATTCCGTAGCCGATGGATGGCCCAAGCTCCACCAAGGTTTTTTCTACGTATTTTGAGCTGCTGAACACGAATTTCGAGGGTGGACAGCCGGGAAATGGGCAGGAAAATTTTTATCGAGGATTTTCCGAGAGCGACAGAAAAATCAACATTTTTGTAAAAAAAAAAATATCTACATATTCTCCATGGAATTCTGCACCAAAAAGGTCTCTATAAATTTTTCACGAAAATGCGCCGTTTCCGAGTAAAAAATTCCCAAAATTTGAGAAAATGCGATTTTCCCGATTTTCAGAGTGCTGCTACTCAGTCACCCCACAATATTTTCCAGTCCACCAGGTCTTGAACTATTGCTTTGGGTCTTAACTAGAGATATCAATAGATTTGGAGCAGGAAAAATGACCCATTCCGATTTCCCAGCATTTATTTTCCGGGTACCTCCAGCGCGCGTAAATTGCGCTTAATCACATACTACAGTGTTTTCCAAGATTGTATCGATGGTCGGATTCGATACAATTTTACTCGTAAATGTTTTCCGCTTTATTTAAAATCTTTCCAAGTCCATTTTTCTCACGGAAACTTGGAAAATATGTCGGAAAACTCCTATCGTTTTCCTGAAAATTCATTTTTTTTGTAAAAAAAAAAATATATACATATTCTCCATGGAATTCTGCACCAAAAAGGTCTTTATAAATTTTTCATGAAATTGCGTCGTTTCCGAGTAAAAAATTCCCAAAATTTTAGAAAATGCGATTTTCCCGATTTTTAAAGTGCTGCCACGATACGTGTGAAAATAAACTCAAATGAATGGAAAAAGAATTCGAAGGAAGAAGAATATTTCATTTCAGTCAGTCGAACCATCAAATTCTTTGTATGTTTTCTGATTCCATTGAGAAACGTTATTCGTCGCAAAAGGGACCTATCAATAATTTTTTTATTAGAAAAATATATTTTCTCGTGAAAAACTCAAGAGAGCTTTCTTTCATATCATTTTAAATGGAATATGATAGGATTTTTTGTTTTACAAAAAAATGAATTTTCAGGAAAACGATAGGAGTTTTCCGACAGATTTTCCAAGTTTCCGTGAGAAAAATGGACTTGGAAAGATTTTAAATAAAGCGGAAAACATTTACGAGTAAAATTGTATCGAATCCGACCATCGATACAATCTTGGAAAACACTGTAGTATGTGATTAAGCGCAATTTACGCGCGCTGGAGGTACCCGGAAAATAAATGCTGGGAAATCGGAATGGGTCATTTTTCCTGCTCCAAATCTATTGATATCTCTAGTTAAGACCCAAAGCAATAGTTCAAGACCTGGTGGACTGGAAAATATTGTGGGGTGACTGAGTAGCAGCACTCTGAAAATCGGGAAAATCGCATTTTCTCAAATTTTGGGAATTTTTTACTCGGAAACGGCGCATTTTCGTGAAAAATTTATAGAGACCTTTTTGGTGCAGAATTCCATGGAGAATATGTAGATATTTTTTTTTTACAAAAATGTTGATTTTTCTGTCGCTCTCGGAAAATCCTCGATAAAAATTTTCCTGCCCATTTCCCGGCTGTCCACCCTCGAAATTCGTGTTCAGCAGCTCAAAATACGTAGAAAAAACCTTGGTGGAGCTTGGGCCATCCATCGGCTACGGAATCGGTCCCTGCGCCCGGAGTAGTATTAGGTGCTGTGATATACTCGAAATCTGTGCAAAATCCACAATCCGCATGTCATATAATTATGTGATGAATTAGCTTCAAAAAATCTGGCTGTCATTTCTAGGAAACATTCGTAGTAAAAAATATGCTCCAGGTGAGGCTCGAACTCACAACCCCGGCATGTCTCACACAAACACTGTCTTATAAGTACCGTGCGCTAACCAATTGCGCCACTGGAGCAGTTGAGAATAAGGCCAGAAATACAACTGTTGAGAGTACCTCGGAAAATGTGTCACGCTTATGCTACGTCATTTCGACTAGTTACACGAAATCCATGGAATCTATTGATCTGAAACATATTTTTATATTCAATTTGATCATTTTCATGAGGAATCGATACATTCGAGGGAATTCCTGTCAATTAATAGTGAAAATATTTTGTTGAGGAAGTGAAAAATTATTGTGAAATATTTTTTAGAACTACTTAGGGAAAATAAAAATGTCTGATTTTGGTATTTTACATATTTTTCTTAGTATTTGTCTAAATAAAAAATATGTTGACAATCTTCTGAAGATAAAATAGGTAACGCCGTGAGGCACATGATATACTGAAAAATAGTTTCGATTACGGCCCATTATTTATTTACAACTGTCCAATGAAGATGGATGGATTTTCTAGATACAAATTCATTCATATATGAGGTAGAAATTTTCAAAAAAACAATTTTTCTTTCAGTTCTCTGTCGATGATGTGTGATCAAATGTCGGTAGTGTAGTTAAATGATGGTAAATCCTGTATCGGGTGAAAAGAATAACAAAATAGTAAAAAGTGAGATCAGTTGTAAAAAATATATCAGTTCGTCACTAGAATATGAAGGAGGAAGAATAACTTCCTTCTCCGCCCACGCAAAAATGATAATGTTTTATCAGCGTGTAAGTTAGGTTAGGTCTGTGCAACGTCAACAAAACAGGAGGCGAGTCTGCGTCGACTGCTAGGCGCAGTTTATATGTCTTTCGACAGGCACACATAGCATATAGGTATGATTCTGCTGCTGCACCTGATGTACTCTCGCCTGCACAGCTGACTCCTCTATGTCTCTTGTGCCAGTGAAAAACTGCTCGGCGTCCTCGCAACACTTGTGACAACTGCGTCACTGCGTGCGGAAGAAAATGAGCAGTTCGACTGGCGAAGGTTGATCGCGTGTCCTACCGTATCCACGAGCCCCTCCTGTCATTAGTTTTCGAAAAAGTTTTGTCAGCTACTCTACCTGCGAGGTCGGTTTAGTTACTTTCTAATTAACGATGTTTTCGTTTGTTAGCTCTGCTCCCATTTGTTTACTTTGGTGTGTTTGTACACTGCAATTGCATAACAAAGTGTTCGTTCACTTTGATGATCACCCTCTATCAAAATAATTGCTCGTCTATTATTTTGCTATCCATCAAAACTCAGTGTCAATTCATTCGTTCTATAACAGATATGAGGAAGGATGAGTTGGTTCGAAACATCAGGATTTGCCAGCATGGCAAAAACAGCGCTGAAAGAGGCGCAAAAAACCATCGACAAGGCCCTCGACATAAAAGATGAAGAACAACAAACAAGGCCAGCCGTACAAGCAACAGAGAGCTCATCGCAATTCTTCGACGCTTGGGGAGTTAAGGGTGACGAAAGTAGCAAGAAAGAATTGAGTACTAGTCAGAAACAGAACACCAGTATTTGGGGCAGTTTCACTGGATCCTTTTTTGAGAATCCAAAGGGGGAGATGACTGCCGTAACAGCAAAGCGTCCAGAGTCCTTCCAGGACTCCAGTGAGGGTATCGATAGGGTTACATCTTCCCTTGTCTCTTCAAAATCTATGCCTGAGAGCTTGACCGACACAGCAGATAGTGAGAGTTTTTCTGAAAGTGCCATTGTCCAATCTCCAGTAGATCAAAACTTCTCTCCAGCCACATCAAAATCAGAAAGTTTAGAATTCATTAGCGGAGGTGAGTTCCATTCACAAACCTTTTCATGATGTACTGACATAAATAAATTACAGGATTCTTTCTAACTTTGTGAATATTCAACTTTCTATATTGGAATTACTTTTACATTTTTTGGGCATTTTCCTACAACAATGAAATTAGTTTATTTCGAATTAACATTATTTCATTATTCACAGCCTCTACCGCCAGTGAAATTACTCCAGGGGAGCAGATCAGTTCAACTAGAATTCAAGAAATATTTAGTAAGACAGATGATTTCAATGCAAGTGCCAAATCTTCCGGAGATGACAAACCAAGTGCTTTGGAGGTCAGTGATGCGAGCAGCAAAAGGGGTGGGGTAGTTCCCAGAAAAAAAGAGCCCACATCAACTAATCATTCATTGAACCGATTGTCTGTTCTCTCAGCTGAGAGTGATAAGAGAAGTTCTGAAAGTGTTGAAGTTTTGGGTTCACAGTCTGGTACAAACACAGATTGTACTAACAGTCCTGATTCTGAGATAAATTCTTTGAGTATGTCGGTGGGTCAGAAAGTGGGTTCCGAATCAGTGGAGGTATTGCCTGATAGTTTGGTGACATCACCAAGTTCGGTTGAAGTTCTGGAAGAATGGAAAAGCGATGAAAGTCCTTTCATGTCACCAATGGACGAAAAGCTTTTTCCTGAAACGTCAATTACACCTACTCCAGGAGAGGCTATGGATATCTCTTTCTACAATCAATCGTCTATTGATGGAGGTATTGACAATTATTATTAATAAATTAATCACTATGAATCATCTTCATAAGTGACCTTTGAATTTCTTAAAATAAACCATTGATCATGGTATTAACCATAGCAGTAGAATCATTCACGTTCAAAGCATGGCAATTTGATTCAACTCGGATGTTCGAGAATACTTGAGAATTTAGATGAAGGAAATGTTTAAATAGAATGCGCGGAAAATATTTTGCATCGTTATTGAAGCCTCTATCATTTCTTGAATTCCAGAGGACGTGAAGAGTTCGACTAGTACACTGGAGGGTTCGAGAACGAGTTTGGCTCGGGCGCGAGATTTGTACACTTCCACCCCGAGTCTCGGCGCTTGTACACCAGATGAGGCGAGTCTTGCCGACGATTCATACACCTCGGCGTCTGAAACCACTCTGCTCACTATAATGGAGACGTTGCAGCAACAGCAGGAGCAGTCGATGTGTGACTCATGCCCGGCAGATCCAGTCAAGATTATGAATGCCAGCACTGGATCGCTGGACTTTCCGTTGAACCTCAGCCTTGATTCACTAAAGGAGAAGCCCGTGCTGGTCAGTGCGAACAAGTTGGTTTGATCTTGGCTGGTTAATTTTACCAGTCGTCTATAAAGAAACGAACTAAAGTCGAATCAATTCTTTGAACAGTCTCAACCATCGATTGGATTTGATAAGAACTAGTCTTTTTTTTACATTTCGATTTAGATCAGACTTCTTGTGCATTATTATGTTCCGGCCTTGATGAAACATACAAAAAGAGCTTGAGACTCATCAGAATTGTTTCAAATTACAGGCGAATCTCCACCGTCCTCTGGAGGCGATAACAAAACAACCGCACCGCGGTGACCCCTCCAACAAGCTATCCGAGCTCGAATGCAGCAGCCCGTTCGAGCGTCTAAAGTCGTCGACGATCGAACCAGCCGCAGACGCTAATCAGCCGCTCACGGACTCGAGTTGCGAGGAGACGCTGGTGGGAAGTGCCTGCTCGGAGGAAACCGGCCGTCCAACTTCTTCCGCCAGCGGCTCCAAGAGGCTGAGCACCAGCTCATACGTGAGGACGATGCTCGCTGACGCCATGACGGAGAGGAGCGATTCCGGTGAGGTGGCTGATAAACCTGAGCTGGCGCCCAGAGAGAATTCGCCCATATCCTCAGAGAGGTGAGGCATTTCGAGTTGGTTTTATATGTTGTATAATCGCAAGAGCGATTTAACTCGATTGATCCGGTGATATAATCAATTCATTCTTGTTTACAAACTGCGAGTAATCATTTTGAAACTCTTTCTCGTTTCAGTCGATCGGATTTAGTGAAGATTGGATCGGATCAAACAAGCGCTCACACGAGTGGCGACGAGCTTGAAACGACCACTTCTAGTGACATAGAGATTATCTCTAGGTATAGGTATGCTTGGAAATGCTCATGGCATGTCTTTTTCGTTAATTATATTACTATATTTTCGTCTTAGAAATTTCACCCTACGGAAAGTGCAACGTTATATTTTGTGCATGTACAAGAAATTTTGCTTGTCATACTTTTCCCTGGTGACAATGGGAATTCCGACCTCGTTTGTCAAGTAAAAAATAGTCAGTTATTAATTTTTAAGATTCAAACACAAATTCAATGTTCCGTAAGATTTTCGTACATTTTGGACCTTAATTTTCCTTTATGTTCTATGATAGATACTAGATCTTCTGAATCACAATCGAAATACAATATAACTCTCATCGTGTTGTCATGATTTATCGCACACCAATAATCAACACATTGATAAGATTATTTTATTCACCGAAACGTCATTTCTCTCGATCTTTTTCAGTCCAAATGGTGACTCGAGCTCAACACAATCCCGACAGAGCCCAGCGAAATTCCATTCCGGAGTGAAGAGCGATGATTTATTGACGAAAACTCTAAAGACTCGTGGACACTCTCGCGAGCTCAGCGAAATAAGCATAGGATCCGACGACGCGAGTCTCGAAATTGAAAGGCTGCTGAGACGCGTCCGTGAAATGACTGAGATTCTCGAAGCGAGAGAGTCTAAGCTTATTGAAGTCAGTCGTACGAATATGGAGCTCCACGAGCAGAATTCCAATCTCAAAAAGTAAGTATTGTACATATTAATATTCATTAGTAAACTGGATATCATCAGAAGATGAGCTTTATTCTAGAAACTAGAATATTTTTGGATTTTGCGATGGATTTGTTTAGGATGAATAAATTGATAATATTACTGACAAATTTGTTCTTCTACATAGTGTATGAATTGTAACTAGTGAGCGATTGTTATTATTTTAAAATAACTGTCTGTGCCACAATTAATAGAACTCCATGCAAAATCGCTATATTTATTCTTGTGCTTTGGAACCAAGTTTCCACGACATCCAGATTCAATGGGAAAATTAAGATGACATTCCTGACTACTGATATTTTGAGTGAATAACAATTTTTTTCCCCCAGACAACTCGACAATGTCGAGAAGCATGCCGAGCATAGCCAGGATATCACTCAAATAACCGACGAGTACACACAGCGCCTCTCGGCCCTCGAACGTAAGTTCCAGCAGGCGATTCGTGAGCGGGACTCGCTGCGCAAGAATCTCGAAGCGGCAAAACAGGAGGCCGCGACTCGGCTTTCCTCAGCCGAACTATCCAATATGAGTGCTGAGAAGGATGAAATCATCAAGGAGCTGCGTGAGGAGGGCGAGAAGCTCAGCAAACAACAGCTCCAGCACAGTAACATCATTAAAAAACTGAGGGCCAAGGAAAAAGAGAGCGATGTGCTCATAAAAAGTCAAACGTGAGTTTTGTATCACTCGTAGAAATATTAAATTCAAGAATGGATAGTATTTTTAAACTCGAAGAAATTACGATAGATAAACAGAATATTTGTTAGACGAGAGAACGGGTTGTACGATTAAGATGGTATAACTTTTTCAGAGAACAGCTCGAAGAGCAAACTACGGAACTGGAAAGATTGAAGCGGTCACTGTATGCCAAAGAGGAAGTTGAACGGAGCCAAATCGAAGCAGTGCACACCTTGACTGCTAAATACAAAAAGCAAGAAAAGGAAATTTTGAGTCTTAGCGAACAGCTTGACCACACCACGAATAAGATGGACGCTTACAAAAAAAGTTTCGATGCTGCTAAAGCGTAAGATAAAATTCATATATACGCATTCGATTATTAACTCGCCTAGGCAAATACTAAACATCACATTGTGTATTAATTCTAGAGAGTTGTTAGAGATGAAGGAAAGATTTACTGATACCGAAGAGCAATTGAAATTAGCAACCGAAAATGCTGGAGAATCACATCAATTATTAGCTCAAGTAGAGAACTTGAAATCAAAACTCAGACAAGCAGAGGAGGCTCATGTCAAGTGAGTAAATCGTTAATGTAGCTCAGTTTCTTTTATCTTTAAAATTATTATTTGCAGAATCTGGAATTTTTTCTATTGTTCACTGAAGTGACATATTCACCATTCCGTTCATTGTCTTTTCCACAGGAAAGAGCAAGTTTTGAAACAAGAAAATCACGACCTATTAAAACGTCTTGAAGCTGCAGAATCGCGCAGTGAAGAGGTCTCCGAATCAGCTTCCCAAGCAACTAAGCCACTCCTTCGCCAGCTGGACCAGCTGCAGGCTACACTGGCCCATAAGACGAGTATGTACTTGCGTCAAGAAGAGTCCATGAGCGAGCGCATTGCCGACCTTCAGGCCAAGCTCGACGCCGTCTCCGAAAGCAATCGTTCACTTGGCGAAGAGAACGCGAATTTGAAGTCGAGGTGTTCAGTTTTGGAGAATAAGTTAGGAACAAAAGAGCAGGAAAGAAGAAAGTTAGAAGAAACTACAGAAACACTGAAGCTAGAGAATAAAAAATTGAGGGAAGAGAACGAAGTGTGAGTAATATCTTTTATTGAACTAAAATAGAAGACTTCATAATTCAAATAATGTTTAAATCAAAATATTGATAGAATTTCCAAAAAAATTTCCCTTCTCCAACAAAGATTTTTTTGTATAATTCCGTTCAATTTTTTAGACACAAACAAGTCATGAAGATGTTGGAAGAGGCACATTCAAATGAAATTAAGGAATTAAAACGAGAAATCTCGTCATTGGAGAACAAACTTTCGATTGAAAAGGCAGCGTTCGAAGCGGAGAAGCGGAAAACTTATGCAGTCCTCGAAGCACACCCGAGTGTTGACGAAGAGTTGAGATACAGCCCCACTCTCAGCATTGAGCGGGACTCTGTGAGTAGTGCAAACAGTATTTGGCCAGCGGTAAGCATACATTTATAATCTCATTCTTCAAGTAGAAAAAAAAATTGCTAATTACCTAAATTATTTCAGTTTAACGATGCGGTGTTTGAAAGCGGCTCGGGCAGGTTTTCAAATGTGTACGGGGGATCGAATAGCACGTCGATGATAGAGAATCTCCAAGCGCAGTTGAAACAGCGAGATGGTGAGTAGTGATGATAATGATCATAGTTAATTGTACAGAGTGATTAGTTTTTTATTGTCCTGAGTGTTTGTTTCCATTCCATTTAGTAACAGTTTTATACGCTTGATCCTTTCTCTATACAATCAACAGTTTGTTTAAAATTCTTCTTCTAAATGCTTAACTTAATTTAAAACATCTTATTGAATACTTTTATTCAAGCTTACCACAGCTTTTTATGACTTTATATATAATTAACCCTCACTGAATAGACTTGGCTTGTCAGACCCATCCGCCAACATGAAATAACTGTTGAAAGTACAATCCGGTACACTATTAACAGCTGAGTTTTCTCTTATGAAAGGACGCATTCGGGTGCATCCCCATTGCTAGGGGTAATTTCCGATGTTTTATTACTGTTCCATTCGTATGTTCCTGCTATAAATATTTGATGTGTTTTGAAATAGATATACTGGACATCAATTTGAGTGCATTTTCAGGTGCATGTCGTTTCTGACGTTTTATTACTGCTAGGCTTCGTAATATTAGCGAATGAAAATCGATTAGGTCTACCAGACCAGTTGTATTCTATCAAAGATTATTCGGGTAATCTGTCCTGTATGGTTTAAATACATTTAAATGTATATGATTGAAAATGAATAGTCGAAATGAAAGTTGTGTTCTTTATGATATTTAAAGAGAATGATTATTATACTATTATAGCATTTCTTCTGAAGAAATTGTATATTTGAAACATCTTTCAGGTGAAGTGCAGCAACTGCAATGGGATCTATCACGTCGAAACACTGAGCGAGACGCTCTAACCAGCGAAGTCTCCACTCTGGCCTCCAAAGTTGAAGATCTGACCTCCTCTTTAGCTGAGCTCGAAAATATACGTGAAAGCCTAAACGACATTCAAACTAAGTATGATGCACTGTTGCAGATGTACGGCGAGAAGGTTGAAGAAAATGAGGAGTTGCGTCTTGATCTTGAAGACGTTAAAGATGTGTATAAGACTCAGATCGACCAGCTGTTGAAACGTGATCTGTGAAGAGACTGAGAAGAATCGTTGAATTGTATATATATGGAAGGATAGATTTGTATATAGGATGAGGATGTGTTCGGAAATCTGTGTTAATTTGTATTGATAAATCAATAATTACGAGACAATTTTGTACTTGCTATATACATTCAGTAACACTCAACGTAGTTAGTTTCTGTTGATTACATTATTATATAAGTTTTTAAATGTTGATTTTATCGAAATCAATTTGTTGAAATTTTGTTGTGTTATCTTCTTTTTTCTTGACAAACTACGTTGGATTTGTTCATGATGTAACGAAGTATGGAATTTTTATTATGAGTCCTCCCACTTTTGACTCGTTAATCATTGTAGTTATGGTATCTCGTATTTCTTTTGAAAAATAATTCTTAATTTATGGTATTCTACATTTACAATCGCTTGCATTATTCACTTTTACTACGGAAAATGTCGCATTTATTAATACAGAAGTGTAGCATGTAGAATCATTGTTATCCAAACTAAATCAAAATAAACTTGAGAAATACAATTTCCTATTGTTATGCAAATCTAATACAGTTATTTAATATGAATGAATAAATTCAGAAGAGTTATTGGATCAAAATCCCTGATGTGTCATTTACTGAACCTTTTCCTCAATAGATAACACTCAACAACTATTTATGAAATTGAACAAAACTACTTTCCATTACCACATAGGGAGTTTCATATTTTCACTCTTATAAAAGGTGAAATCTACTCGAGTAATACGTCATGTGTATTTGATTAAACTGTACAAGAAATATTTTCATTATTTGACCGAATTTTTGAATTTCAAAATTGGAGCAGAATGAAAGGAGTTTGAAGAGATGGAACGAGACCTTGAAATAGAAAAAGTCTATTAATGTTGATTGGACATTGACCCGGATGAGAATCATGAGGACCGAATTAATTTGAAGTATCATTCAGAGTGAATGAGTGAAAATATTTAGAATTTCAGTTTCTGAAAACTGAATGCAACACGTAGGCAGTAAACAATAACGACAAACGTACTACTTTTCATATTATAGTATATTATGCAACTAGTGCGTGGAATCGCATTTCACGAGTTGCATACGATATTTTATGTTATAAGTGATCAAACGCGAATTTCACGTATCGATTTCACGCACTAGTGTGTGAAATCGCATTTCACGCACGGAATTCGATGCGTGAAATGAGCGTTTATGATCACGTATAACATAAAAATTATTTTATTTTGAATTAATTATTTGAATATTAAAATTTCTGTCAAACTACGTTAAAGCAGTATTACCGTCACGCTGCAGCTGGGAAAAAATATCGGTGACACGATAATTTTTAAGGTTTTATGGTAAATTTGATAGAGATCAGATCAGATGTAAACATTGTAGATCACTGGTCACTAACATATTTACCGTAGAAACCTTAAAAATTATCGTGCGCCGATACTGTTTCTGCACCGCCTGGAAATAGTCGGATTATCTCAATCGGATATGCGCTTACCGATAGAACGGTAATTTTTATGAGGATACACCCTAATCATTGACGTAAAGTTCTCTCAGAGAGATTAAATAACCAACCAATGTTATCACATGCTCAGCTCTTGAATTCATCAAATCGATCCTACCTTCTGGATTTCCTTCATTGTATGTTCTATTTCCTCATGTACGAATGAAATATAGGAAAAGAATAGTAAAGAAGTTTGAAAAAGCTTCTAAAATAGGTTGGATTACTGGAAAATTGTATACGTTTGCTATATAAAATTGAAGCTTTTGGGATTTGACCTCAAATTCGAGCTGAAGTCTTTGAGAGATACTAATTGGGCACTGTAGAGCACGTATTCTTGCATACAGTTGAATATTCGACAGTTGTATTTTGATCCTGGCATAAAGTTTTCTCTGTCGAGAAAGGAATGTCAATTTGATATACGTTAATATAGTAACGTGATAGTTATAGCGATGGTTTCTGCTTTTGAAGTACCCTTTAAAATACCGATCGCGAAATTGAAAATTCTTATTTTATTATCGCTAAATTTGGAAAAAAACACCCATAAGGGGGAGGGGGCATATTAGGCACCCTTTGCCTCATGGTCCGAAAATTGAAAAGTAATTGGCTTAGAAAATGAATAATTATACTACCCTCCAACGTGCAGTTTACAAAGTTAAGGAATTCCTATTTTATCATCGCTAAATTTGCGAAAAGCCCGTAGGGAGGGGGGGGGGCTCATTGAGTACTCTTGCCTTACTAGATGATTTTTTTATTTAATAGAGTTCCAGATAATTACGAAACAAACTTAACGAAAGGGATAAATGTTGGTCCACTCCAACTGTCAATTCTAATCTCCGAGAATTCCCCCAAGGTTGCGAAAATTTGAAACCAAACATGAATTGAAAACTCACTAGGATCTATGGATATTATGATATGGGTATAGGAAAAGAAAGTGTGATTACTTTGTATGATTTTTATTTTAACTTACATTAAATAATAGATTCAAGGATGATACCATGAGTAAAAATATTGAGTTGACAGTAGTATACAACAGTAATAATCTTTCGATACGGAGACAGTTTCAAATAACGAATCACATAACATCCCATTCTCAATAGTTGAATATGCACAAATCAGCTGTATAAAATTTAATGGAAATTCATTCTCGTACGCAATACTCTCAAATCTTGTAATGCAAAAACTCATTCTATATATCTTTAGTTTCTATTAGTGTCACTCTTTCTCTCTGAAATGTTCAAAGACAAGAAAAACATTCGTAATCCACAGATTTGTACGTTATTGACCACTACATCAGAGCTTTGCCTTTAGAAACTAATGAATTAAGTCAAATACATTGTGATAATCTCAATCTAGTTTAAAATGGAATGCAATATCGAAATTTTCAGATCACTTTCTTTTTTTCCCGGGCACGAATCCCACAAGGCTCAAGGCCTCGATTCGAAAATCGATGCTGTCTTCAACTCTAACAAGTTCATATATATGTATACGCATAATTAGCACTGGTAGAAATGTGCCGAATCCAAAATGTACACGAAACTAAAAGATGACTTGTGTATTCTGGTTTTCGATAAATGTGAACCGCTTTTTCATTGATTTCAGCTGCTAATACGAGACGACAATGACCTTGACATTATAGTGCTTACCCTTCGTTTGTAAACGAGTGCCGAGTATAGGAAACGCACTGCGTAATTGTGAATGTCCAAATATTTCAACGGATTTTTTACCTACTTTTATTTCATTGGCAATAATCATCTGACACACCAAAAATGTTAAATCCCCGAGTGAAGTCATTGGCTTGGAAACTCGCGCGTGCCAAGCTCATTATTGAATCCGCTGTTTCGTCAATTAGCGAGAAAAAGCGTTTTATCGATGTCCGATGCGACGATTTTTCATCATTTCGATTTTCACTAGTATCATACTTGTTATAAAATGTTTCTCATTTCTACCAGACTTTTTCCAATCTCCATAATAAGAGTCGTCTACAAAACTATGTTGAGTGGAGGCAAATTGCTTGCAGTGAAACACTAATGGTGCATTCGTATAAAGTGCCCTGCGGTGTGCTTATTTATTTATCGATTTTCTCTCTTTTTTCCACGTTTTTTTTCTTCCACTCTCAACAAGTGCGGTTTCCCTTTTTATCGTGATTCGCAGTCGGCTCGCACGTGAAATGGGAACAAACAATCGAATTCAAATGTATTCAGTGTTGTGGCTTCAAGTTGTCCTGGTTTTCTTCTTTTTTACCACAATTTCGCTAAATTTGATACATTTCCCAACGAGCCCGTCAAGCTGCGAGAGTATTGATTGAAACCTTGCGAGGCTGTTTTATTTACTTCGCAACAAATACGTTGGAATTCCTCGAACGTAATTTTAGTGATTTTTCTACAGTGGCAGTGATTTTATAATCAAAATCCAGATTAGACTAAATTCCACTCGCAACTTTCATCAACTGTCTTTGGCTCTTTAGTGAATCGCGTAGTTGCACCTCATGTAATATATATCTACAGTCCAATCGATGTTATAAACTTGTTCTTTTACTGCACAGATGGCATCTTTGTTGAGAGTTGGAATTCATATATGTATTCTACTGAAAATGTTTAGTTAATGACATAACAATGGAATAGCTTAATTGATAACTCCACTCTGTGTTGAGTATAAAAACGGTATAAGCCTTGATCAATGACTCAACTCGATTAAAATTCCTCTCGCTTCTACCATAAATCGATTAGTAAAATTTCGGCTCAAAGTAAAACTTTTCCGTATAATCGCAGAGTAACGAATTCTAAAATATTGCTCTTAACTTGAAGGATAACGGAAACCTTACTACATTCATTTAGACTCATTATAAACCGCTCAATTCCTGATATTTTAGTATTTTAGTTCTTTGAATTCATGATTGCTTGCCTATGCCTATACATTTAACTTTTGCTAACAGAACAATTGCGCGTTCATCAGAACATCGTATGATACCGTGGAATATTATTTACAAGTGTGTAACAAATTCACCATATCATTCGCACACTAAAACCAATGTTGTTAACAGCAATTAACATTTCAACGGAATTTAAAAAACAGTCTCTCTTGTCCCCCCACGGGACTCGAAAAGTTTCGCATACAGAATCATTGATCTAAACTAAATTATGTTTCAGTTTTTTTTTCTTCTCTCTTCGTTCCCCATCTTTCTCAATCTTCAACATCCTTATTGCGATAAAAAGTTTCTTCTACAGATTCCTTTTGATCGTGAATAAATCGTCCAGTAAATCATAGAAATTCTCGATCTACTGAGCGAAATATATACAATATAGCATATTCATTGTTATCTACATATATATCTCTACGAAAATCTGCCTTTTTTTATTTTCGAACATTAAATATAATATCTACTTATATATTATTTTCTCGCATTCATACTTTCTTCTTTCATCCTTTCGTCTCCACCTTCGTGTCACCCTTTAACTTTATAGTTATTCTTACTTTGTTACGTAAATCTTCTACACGCGGGAAAATATAATGAGGAATGAGACGCGTTAGCGTGTACTTGTTCGCACTTTCTCCAGAGCCCGTATCTCCATACTCTCTAAATTTTTCACAGCGAAATTGCACTGTATCACCGTTGGCATCGGTCATGTATCGCAGCGAACTAAAGTCACTGTAGATCACTGAATTTCTCACAGATATTACGTTGAAAATAGTTTTACTGAACGTTACAGTAACATTTTCGTTGTAAGAAATTTAGAGAGTATCTTTAATCCTGTATATTCATTTATATTATTTACGAGTGATTCATTACCTATCTTCTGTTTATGTACTTTTTTGTGTTTATATTTATATACCGAAATATCTTTTGATTTTTATATTTATGATTAAGTTGTATGGATTGGAATTTGGCTTCTTTAGCAATCGAAAAAATCCCGATTTATACTCGATCAGGGATTGAAATCTTTCCTGGCAAGCGAAATAATTCACCGTTTGAACGATGAAGTATTCCCTCCGCCACAATCGATTATCGGTGAGAAATAAAGAGCCAAATATCCGTATTATGTCAATGCATGAATTTATCAGTTTTATCCGTACATAATTTGAGCCTGCCTCAAAAATTGATTTACGAGAAGTAAGTCAATCGCGTACTTTGCTCGTTTGTCTCAATCGTCGCTTATCCATTCGAGTAAAATAATTTGTTGTTGAAGGAATCTGAAAAAGCATCAGTCGATTGGCACACGTCCACATGCATTTGTATTTCTTCTATATGTAGGTAAGGCATTGACTCGGGCTAGGGTCAATGAATATGTTAAGCGACGATATACACCTACATAAGTATTATTCAACTAATGATCGATGATATAGAGTGAAATAATCGTTAATTCGTTTTGATTTTACGTTAAGTGAATATCGAACTCAGCTTACGGATTTAGATACATATAGAATACAATTTGTAACGTTGTCATTCGGATATTTGAAAAATCTCCCGAGAAATCGCGTGATATATTATTTCACTCTGAATAAAACAACGAATGAACGAGGTACGTTGCTCGAAGTTCATTGTCCACGATGACAACTCTAGGATTCTTTTATAAAATCTACTCTGCCCAAATGAGCAAAGATTGTGCTTAGTTAAAAATTGGAAAAATCTGAATAATATCAAGGACTACTAAACGCTAAGAAGAGGAGCTTCGACCCGTTCCACTCGTAACTTTTTCACAGCCAAGACCAACGCATCGTTAAATGTACTTTTGTTCTTCCAGCCGTTAGATTCGTTTCAACAAGATATCGTCTTTTCAACCGCGAATATATACTTATAGCTTCACCCATCCTTCATCGGCTCAACGAAAGAACGATTACTTTCTACTTGTGTCACAGAAAAATATAAGTGCTTTCCGGGAATAATACTGTGCTTTGTACAAAGTTCTCTAAGATACTATTTTTATGGGACGACGAAAGCTAAAGCGACAACCAATAATGTTTATCCATAGATATTGAAGTAACTACCATGTCGTTCAATTCAATTACGAAGTTATAAAAAATTGGCACAAGTTTAGATTCAATTCATATGATTCTTGAAACTTTGACTATAATTGTAAAACCTCCCGATACGTTGTAATTAAATGTCCTGTATTTAGAAAAACTCGTCATTCGTAACTCATAACTCGTGTAACTATAAACAATCAATTTGAAAGTTAACTACTCCAATCCATCGAATGAAACGATTGTGCATCCATCCATCATGCGTCAGCAGCCGGTATAGCTTCTCACATCGGGATGATAAACGAAACTACCCTAAGTTGTTATGCACACATTTGAGCCTTCGATCAGCAACATAATCGACGCAAAGCGCGACACGCGATGGATGACATACGAATGTAATTCAATATTGTACGAAATTGGAATGAATTTGTCGCTCAGGATCCTTTTAATATAACGATATAACCGCAGACACGCACTGACGTCTAGATATTCAAATACTGCGCACACACTCCATGCTTTTTATTGCCGGTCGATTGGATCGTCCCGATATCGTGTATGGTAAATTGGAAAACAATTCGTGTTGCAATTGATGAAATGGGAATTCCCGCGCCACTTCATATCCCTCCTCTTCCCCCGCGCCGCGACGCGCACTCGAGCTTCGAGTTCGGATCGCGCAATACCATTGAACTTGGATTGGTTTTGAGAAAAAACAAAAAAAAAGGATGAGACAACGCCCGTAGTACACAGCGCTCGCCGGCTAATACGCTACTACCACTACGAAAAAGGCATAGGACTCCGATGTGAACACATTCAATCGCGTACGCGCGCGCGTCATTGTACCGGAACAGCAATTATTTCGCGGACGCATCACATATTACACACATCACGCGATATATATGACGATGACTTGTGGTCGCGCGACTATGGCAGTATACCGTGTGGGTCAGTCGACGAGATATCCCGACGAGTGTCGTCCTCGTGCACGGCCGAGAAACAAAAATCGATTGTACATCAGTCGCTGTGCGTCGTGTAAAACAAGGTATACATATAAAAAATTCTTGACGCGCGCATGCGGAGGCGCGAACGCGCCACGTATACATACATATACATATATATACTTGTATATATATACGCCGGCGGCAAGTGCGCGCAGCGCAGCGATCGATATCCGCCGGGCGTAGTATGTATATAGTGGTTACAGCTGCGCGTATATCGAGCGAGTGGACGGCGATCTAGACGGTCGTCTCCCGGTCAACGTGGATGTACTCGACGTAGCCGGGATGGGGCTGATGTCAGGAGCCGGTGCTCAGCAGGGTCTCCTCCGTTGGCGCGCGCCGCGGCTTCTTGCTCATCGTCCCCGTGTACTGCAGCCTCTTCGCTCGCGCCTTCGACCTGATATTGCACACAAGAGCATATGATATATATATATATACGTTGTTGAATCGTCGATACATACAGCAGCGCATTGCCGTTGCGCGCGTTATCGTACCATCGTCGATATACCTTCGGGGAAATTCAAGATATACCGACGATCCATATATTATACGATTTTACCAATCGCTACTGGCTAAGAATTTTGCACTGGACGCAGGCATTGTATATACTATAAATTTAAAATAGCTAAAAAACTACTGCTCAATTGCTCGAAATAGTAGATATTCACTAAAAAATAGTCGAATTTTAACAGAAGAATGGTAAACTTTCTCTGAATTACTAAGATATCAGTGAAATTTTGCTATTTTCTTAGTGACTATTCGACTATTTTGAGCAATTCGTACTACAAATAGTAGTTTTTAACTATTTTAGATGTAGAGTGATAGTCGAGATGTTTCCCGACGTTTCGAGGACTCTCCCGTCGGTCTCGATCATACATAAGCCGCGCGGCTCTTGAAAATTTGAAAAGTTCCGCGGCTCTGACGCTCTCGGCGCGGGCCACGCGAAAGAAGCCCTCGCCGAATTGCCAGTAATTCACGGCTGCTCGCACGCGAGAAAAAAATCTTCGCGGCTACCGTACGAAAGCCCGCTCGTATGTGTGGTGTATGTGGGAGTGCCCACCTGCTTATGAGGATAGTGAAGAGGCAGGCGGCGGCGGTGAGGATGCCGGTGCAGCCGGCGAGGACGAGCCAGGCGGCGTTGGTGAGGAGGCCGAGGATCCGGGCGCCGCTGCCGCAGTCGGCCTCGTCGTGGCCGGACGGGCAGTGCGCGTGGCCGTCGCACCAGAGCGACGCGGATATGCACGCCCCGAGCTCGGGGCACTTGTGCGGGCAGTCGCGGGCCGTCAGGCTGCCGTTCTCCACCTCGCGCTCGGGCAGCAGGCGCAGCTGGCTCCTCAGGGCCGCCCGCGACTTGGAGATCTCGAGCCAGGTCGCCGCCGCGCTGCCCGCCTCCCGGGCGACGAACTCCAGCAGCAGGGCGGGCGAGCGGTGCGCCCCCGGGTAGCCCTGCCAAAGCAAATTCGAAAAGCTCCTGAGTCGACGTTGTTTCGGCGCGACATTTTCGCGTTCGAACGGTTTCAATCGTTCGGAAATTGACCGTATATGCATGATAACGATACTCCAATGTGACAGTCGTCTCTCTTGGTACTCTCTTTGGTTTGAAATAGTAAGAAGACTATCATTCGATAGTAGGATTAGTGAGAATTAGTAACATTTTCAACCGTTATGCGATTTCCACTATTTCTTTAGAGAGTTGCCTCCATTTTGAACCATTTGTTTTGTTTCTGTATAGACGTGCGAAAGATAAGATACAAAGGGTGGGTCTTATTGAGCCCTACCTTATTTTGAATCAAATAAAGAAGAAAAATAAAATATCAGCCTTCTATATAATACTCTTCCATTAAAATTTCACTTTCATACCGAGGATTCGCACTGAAGGGAAACATTGCTTAGAACAACAACATTCTTGAAAAAATGATCTTTGGTTTTGGCCACGAACGAGTGGGACTTGCGAGTCATCGTCTTTATAATTGCGGGAGAAATGTCATGTCCCCGATTTTGAGAGCACCATTTCGAAATAATTCAAGTCTCTCGGGTGGGGTTAAGCTCCTGGGCTCTCCCCTCTTTTACTGCATTTCTCTCGGCAGACTTCTCCCGAAAGCCTCGAGTCTCTCAAGTTTTTTTTTCTTTTACTTCTTTCTTCATGCGGGATTTTCATTTGAACTTCTAGGATGAAATGTACATACATGAGCACAATCCACTTGGATGATTTATTCATTGCCCGGGCAGCGCACGAATTCTGAGAGGAGTAAAACATATCCGTAGTTCCGAAGAAAGGCGCATAAAATAAATAAAAGAAGAGTAGTTCAATTGTGATGATGCTATATTTCGAACGTTACGAAAAAACAGGTTGATTCGTGAAATATTTATTGATACGAATTGTTGATACGAGATCTAAGTTTGATGGATTATTTTTGAAAACCGAGTGAAGCCCAGCTTTACTTTTATCCTATTCACTAATTAAACCTTCTAACTGAGATTATACACAGAGAAAAATATAAGACAGATTTTCTAGTTCCCGTAAAGACTAAATGGCATTTTCTGCGTTAAAGTTGCTGTGTTAATGTGAGACAGCATAATATTTGAGGGAGAAACTCCACTACTATCTCCAAATTTTCTATTACATTAGAATTCAGAATTACTTAAGAATTTTCTAGTTCGGAATGTATCTATAGTAGCCGTAACAAGGTGTTCTGATTAATGTAAACAACTTTTTCGACTCTTCAAAACGACCGATAATTAAAATCTAAATATTCCAATGTATTGAGCGGAATGTAAGAATTGAAAGATTAGAGTTGAACTCACTGTGCATCTATGGGTGATGAATAACGATACAGTATATAATCATACAGTTGAGGAGCATAGTTGATCAGTTTTTATTTATTGTACTTTTATATCTTATGTAAAAAGTGATGAGGTGTAGAGTGAAGCGTCTCAACTCGTGATTTGATTAGACTAGACCTAACCACGTGCCGAGTCGAGTAAGCTATAGAACATGTCGTCGGGGGCGCTGATATAGATAGCGAATGCAGGCAAGCGAAAAACATAAAAACGAGGAGTTTTGAGATTCAGACGTGTACTCTAGTTGCAATAGTCTTGGAAAGAAGAAAAAGAGTTTTGAGATTGTAACACTAGACGCTGATTAATATCTGGATGTAGGTTTTAAAATTGCGCATAATGAATTGAAGGCGCATGAAATAAATATGAAAGCTGAATAAAATATGAATGTACGTTTTGAAAATGCGAATATTGGAATAAATCGATAACTACACGAGGAAGATTATCGTGTGAATAATTGAAACATAATTTCGAAACGTCCGAATGTAGATCGCGCGTAGCGCGTCTGAATGAAGCTAGTACACATAACATATAATTCACTCGTACGAAGAATGCTCATTTCATTTCGCTACGCTGTTTCCAGCATAACGCGAAATGCTATTTTCGCCTCTGGGGGAAATGTGGAAATAGTAATGGAGTTTCGCTCTTAAACTTTATGCTGTTTCGGCTTTAATGCGTAAATTGCCATTTCGTCTTTATGAAAACTGAGTATATCTACCATATATTTTTCTCCATGTACCTAACGAAGTAAGCCGATCTTCAATTATTCATCCATCGATAACTTCGATCGCTCCAGCAAAAACGTTTACTCCGTCCGCTTTAATAACTGTTCGCATATGCAAGACTCGACCTGCGAGTGGATGAGGGAAATCAAAGGAGTACTTCATTCGCAAATTACCGCAAGAGTTGAACGCGGTGCTTATCCTATACCGACTGACCAGCTTAGTTGAGCGTAAAGTTTCGCTTTTCTTCGGTTGAAAGGAAAACAAGAGCTCGCTGCGCAATCACGATGTTTGTCTTTTCGCGAGTTTCGAAAGCTGCACCGACTTCGCGATGCGGCAGATTCTAAGTAATTGCGTGCCAGGGATCCACTAAGGCTACAGCGTTCCGTTTGAAACGTGAGAAAGCGTTTTTTTTTTCTTGGAATCGGTTACTAGAAATTTCGTGAATACGTAAGCTTTTGATTTTCAAAGTTATTAATGCTCGATACTCATTCTGACGATCAATGACTCTATTTTCCCGCGATAACAGCGTGTAAAACGTCAATCTACATCTATCCCGAGGTTTTGATTGAATAATCGGTTCAATATATACAAAACTGAAATGAGTTTACACGGAGATATTCACAAATCCCAGTTGGCAGCATAACAACAGAGAGGAGATTCGGGTGGGCCGATCCATCCGTTCGCTCCCCTAGTGTAATCCTCGAAGGAACGTACCGCAGCGGCAAACCATTTTTCAATCTTTTCGCAAAGCTCGGCTGAAACCTCCCCACGAAAATCCCCGTTGGCCTGTCTTATATTGACATTGAAATGGTGCCCGAGTAAACAGCGCAGACTCGGCAATAGCGCGGGGAAAGAACAGTGGCGCGCGTGCCCGGGACTTTAATCTACGCTAAAAACTTCTCGAGTGCTCCGTTTCTCCCGGCGCTCTACGTCGCTAATGGCCGCAACGACGAGCCACGCCAGCAGAGCCGGACACTGCCACCATGTTTACACTGTCGAACGCGACGCTGCGGAGCCACTGCTGTCTACTCAACGACTTACGACCCTTTGCTGCAATTTTGCGTTTTGGCTGCGTCCCCCGTTTTCCAGCGTTCGACTTTGAACTCGCTCGCCATACGTGAAAATTATATCCGTTCATCCGATTGGTTTAATCATAGCTTAGCTCGTGTGGATTGCGCACGGTAACATCCAATCCACATGCTTTTCAAACAGTAAATAATGAATTGCGGGCTTACGCTCGAAAACCAAAATCTAAAAAACTAAAATAGAGAAAAAAGTACTATTTAATAGTACAATTTGCGCAACTGATAAAAATAGTAGATGAGTACTGAAAAAATAGAAAATTTTACTAATATTTTAGTATTCTAATGAAAGTGTACTATTTTCCAGTCAATATTCAATATTTTTATCAGTTGTTCAATTTGTATGTTAGATAGTAGTTTTTTACTGTTTTTAATTGAGAGTGCACAAAATTTGCACAAAAATAGAATCGTTTTATCATTATTGATTTTATTCTTGTAACTATATCAGAGTTCAACTGACTTCTATTGATACATCAATCACGAGGAAACTCGTTGAGAAAGTTTTTAGATACCCACTCAAGTCTTCCATACATCCGTTCAGACTAAAGTTTGGATTTCCGGATTATATACTAATAATGGTTCGCGAATATCTCGGACCAATCTAAACGTCGGACTATATAAACGTCTGTAAACGAGGAGAGTTTAATATATAAGATGACAAATGGCATGAAATAGTTTTTTCGTCCAGTGAATATTCAACTGGTCTGTCTAGACGTGCCCGGATTTCACTGTTACTCATCGAACGCCTCAAGACTCACCAGGGTCCGATCGTCTCCGCCGAGCCACTCCTCCGAGAAGACATGAACGATGAACTCCCTGGAACCCGGGTCGGTAGGGCACACGACTTTGTGCAGCCGGGGCGGCCATCCGGAGTAGAGCAGCAGCCGATTGGTAGTGGGGCACTTGACGACCTCGCTGGGCTCGAGAACCGAGGCCGGCTCGAGCGGCAGCAGCCAGCCCCAAGTCAGCACGAACAGCGAGCGGTTGTCCCGAGCCTCCACCAGCCACGGGAGACCCTCGCAGTAGATGTCCGGTCGGGACAAGGGCGGAGACACGAAACGCAGCTCGCCGCCTGCGATATCACGACAGGGTCAATTGATGGCTCATATGTACCCAGTTCGAACTGCTCCAACTGCCATTTCTTGCAGAAGTTTTGGGGCCAATTCGATTGTCACCTCGTCGGCATTTTTGATAAGCGCACAATAGGGAATTGGCATTTTTTCTGATTTCCGCTTTTCATGGCAATTAGAATATAAAAAAATAATTAGGTCGTATTTTTTTTTCTTTTGAAAGAGTATTGAAAGATTTAGCATTTTCAATATATACCGACAGATATAATATAACATGTAAACCGACTTTACCATTGCGACATCAAACGGTTTTCATCCCCTCGTATTAGCTCGAATTTCGATTGAATCATTTTATAAAAAAAAAAATACGGCCCAATTATTTTTGCACTAGCGATTCAAGTATGCAGTAAAAAAAGCATGTAAATTTCCTATTGGATGACATATTAAGGAAGTTCTGGCTTCACAGTCATTCTCAAAAGTAAATAATAAAGGAGTAAAACGTATTTGGAGAGCTGAGCTGCAACAGATGTTTTTATGTGTAAGATGAATAAGCTTATTTCCAGTTGAATGAAGAAATTCAAGCAGCGTAAAATCACATTTGAGCTCGTTTCTATATAAGCGCATCTCAAACTTTCGAATTTGATTATCCTTCAAGTTATAACTAGTTCCTCACTCGGGAGAATGAAAACCATTGATATTTTGTTCCACAACCAACCCAGGCGTATAATCTTTGCATAAATCCAGTCATTGAATGATTTTCTCTCATTTTCAAGAGTTCCGTGAGATTCTCACTATTTTTCCCATACTTATCACATTGTTTAGAGCATGAGAATTCTCGAATTTCACGAAACTACATAAGATGGCATGTAATTCGGAGAGTTCACACTTTTCTAACCAGGCAACCAGGCTTTCTCATATTTAGGGCACAACAAGCAACAAAATATGCTTGTGTACGGAGTTTCGAGTATTTTTGACTATTTTCATTTGTAGCCAGAACATCCTCAATCATAAAACGTCGCGTGCTTTCGGAGAAGAAAGCAAACGGGAAAATAAAGTATGATGGATGAGGGAACTGACCTTCGCCACGGACCCTCTGCTTCCTCGGGCACTCGGGAGCCCGAACGAGCTCGAAGCTCGCGTTGAAGAAGAGGGAGTTGAAGTCCTCGTCGGGCGTCATCCTGTCGACGTAGAACGTGATCTCGAGCGCCCTGCCGGACGTTATGTGCGTCAGGGGCAGGAGGGCCGAGGTGTTGTCGCACAAGCAAGCCCGGGGCAGCCTCACGTCCTTCCACGGCGCCTCGAACACGGTCAGCCGGGCTTCTCTGCTGCCCGGCTCGTGGACGCACCTGGGCCGGCCGCTGTGCGGGTCGGCTTCGCTGCCGCAGGAGGTCGCGTCGCCCAGGCTGACGTTGTGCATCGTCAGCTTCACCCGCTCCCCGGCCGCGGCCTCGATCCGGTACCGGCAGTCCAGTCGCGTGCTGCCGCCCCGACCGAACAGCCGGACGTCCCGCGGCGAGCTTATCGTGCCCGCTTTGACGCGACGCCAGATCCGGGAACAGGGGGCGCTCGCGTCGCCCCACTGCTCGCCACCTTGCAGCGTCGAGACGAACTCATAGCGTGCCTGGAACGAGAAGTCTCTTTCAATGAAAGTTTAGAAATGATCCTTAGTCATAGGATTAACTTAGGGTTGTATGAATCGGAGATATAGAATATTGTTTCCTAGGTGCATAATGCACTTTTTTGTTCCCGGGGAGAAAATCGAACGTTTTACTCCTTGACTGAAAACGCTGTGTTTTTCGTCCCGGAAGAAGCAAAGTGCCAGATTTTGGAACGAGAAAACTTGGAACTAAAGCTGCGCTCGTGTCATAAACATTTTTTGCCTAACCTCGCTCAGGTGCATAATATATACTATTATGTTACTGGTGTGTGCGTCCTTACAATGAACATTATGCTAGATATATCCACAATATAAAATGTGTTAATTATTTTCGACAATTCGAAAAGTGTGATTCTGTCAGATGAAATTGCTGACAAGAATAACGAATCAAACAACCGCAAGTACATATTCAATAAAATATATCCATGAATATAGAAGAATATCAGGTGAAAAAGCTTTGCGAGTCATTTTAAAAGCATCGAGTAGATTTTTCATTTGATCTCAGCCGCATCGAGAAATTCATATTTAACGCGAGGCAGTGACTGTTCCCGCTTAGGCGGCTTGTACACGATATAAAATATACATCTGAATTCCACTATTTTTTTGAAATAATATTTACGATTAGCTTATGAATTTGCAAAAAGAAATAGTACATTTCAACAGCGTACGAGCCACAAAAATAAAAATAGTGAAAGTTACCAATTTTTTTTTCCACAAATTCACAAAATATTTTCACCCGCGTACATAAGACTCGAAATATACGGATCAAAAGCAACTGCAGTACTCCATGTGGCTACTCTCGTAACCGGTTTTGAACAAAAATTTTGAAACATCGCGTAACGAACCACATACCATTGCTGCCGCGGTCTTTTTTTCACTCACCGTTTGTCGTATTCTCTTTCACCCGATAGAGATAGTACTAGTGTACGATTGACTTTTATTCATTTTACAGGAAGCCTATAGTCCTAACCCAGCCGAATACACGAGTGTACTTTCTGAGCATATTGATGCTTGCGCCCCTGTTTTATCGCCTCCCCGTAGCACAGGCGACCACTATGGCTCCCCGCACTGCGGGAGAGTGGCTATCTTGGATTTTACTGCAGATCGAACTGTCTCCGGTTCGATTGCCAATCTTTCCCGCGATTTTAGAATTCTGGTGCGCTGTTTAGATTATTTATCGAGGATGTAAATATTTGTGACGAACAAATACAATGCCCCGTAAAGCAATTGTATGATAGATTGAAAAGTATAGATTAGTCTATAAAATATATATATATATATATATATATATATATATATATATATATATATATATATATATATATATCTATCCAAGAGTTGTTTAGTATACAGCTTCTTTTTGAGATAGTGGATTTTATGAAGTATATCTAAGTATAAAGTAAAAATCTTGAGAAAATCGAAATGTTATAGACTGTATATTTTTTCTTAGATTTTCTCATTTGATTATTCAAAGATAACTTTACAAAGTATTAGTAGGGTCCTTGACATTTTCTTGTAAATTTGTATAATATAATCTTAACAAACTTCAATATCATATTCATAAAATATGTACGCATAAGTCTTCCTGTAAAAAGAATTTTCTACCCTATTGATGGAGGTGATGCACAGGGAATTAAAATCAAAATACAGTCTGACCGAATCCATACATTTCTACTTGAATAGGTCTATGAGTCACTTCAATCAGATTCTATTGATATGTACGAGCTGTTTGGTTTCTGGCTTACAAAATCAACCTCTATGTTTCGACATTTTTCAGATGTCACGCGCAGAAAACTCTGAATGCAATAATTATCCTTTATATCTTTGAATGAAGAATATAACTGTATATTGAAATATTAGATTTCGTCAGCTATATACGTGGATTTCATTCGGCTAGCGACAAACATGTAAATCCGAGAAAATCAGTCAATTGATGTCCAACTGATATGTAATATTCATTCTGTATAATTCCAATTTTTTCCCTTCGGAATAGTTGATTCCATAAATCTTCTCAAGTTAGATCGTGCACATGGTAACGTGAATTATAGAAGACTGTATTAAGATCTCTCTCGAGGAAACATGATTCTTCCGACGCAGGACTGTTGAAATATTTAGGGAGAAACTCCGCAGTACTTTGAAATGTAAATCGCTTTCCCCCGAAGAATCACAAATGAGTTTTCAACAATTACTCCATCCATTATTAGCCACCAAAAATTTTCTCATCAATTTTTCAACACTGATGAAAAATATCCTTCGATACGCCAGTATATGAATAGATGTAATTTTCGAACAAAAACAATGCTCACGACTCTAATCGGAATTAATCTATTACTTGTCCTATCAAATACGCAGTATCGTCACGATCTTGTTTATGATGTTTAAATTCGAATCATCTTTCGATCTCTTATATACATTGACGTGATTCAGTATGCTCATCGGATGAGTACATCCTTCTACACCTCCACCCGTTAGATACGATTGAATCGCAAAAAAGTCTATAATCCTCCTTTCTTCATCAATTCCCACAATTTCAACTGTTCATTCATTCTGATCTTATTGGAAACGCTCAAACAATCGCAACACCTCGGAACGATTCCCCGACGATTGTGGCTGACCATCAGCCGCTCGATATCTTAAACCGAACACTCGATAAACAAAAGGGCCGGTCGTCCTTGTTATTTTCCCCCGTGTAGCCGAGCGCGTCTGGTAATCCCGAGATCAAGCGGTGGGTGCACTGACCTAAAACCCGTTGCCCTCCGCAGTCGGCAGAATGCCAAGACTCCGCCCGGCTCTGTCTTATCCTCCAGCTGGCGCGCGATTATCGATCGGGAATCGCGGCCGGCAATTATTCGTTCGATGGATGCGCTCACAGTGGCGGCGGCGGACCGTTGTAGATTTTAATGGGTTAGGTAGTACTACGAGGTGATCGCGCGAGTTCCGAAGCGCTGGTTAAACGCTAAGTGAGTGGAAAAGTTAACGTTCTCGAGTTGCTGTTATAATTTTGGAATATTGTCCGAACAGTTAACGGCTTGTTTAGTTATGTAGGCTACTACAACGCGTGTAAGGTATTGCGAAGGAGTTGAACGACTAGTTTGAAGCAAATGGTTGCACGAATTTGTAATTAACTTTGCAAAATTAGGAGAACCAATTCGATTGTTTGAAAAAAAGAAAATAATTATCAAATTTAATGTCGGCTGTTTAGAGTAATACAAAATACGGTCGTTGGAGAACTGCATCGTAACCACAACAAAAGCGTGGTTACATCCGATACGTCAATCGACGCGATCACTGTGAAGCTCGGTGAATCAATATTCCGGGAACAGAAAAATGACTCTTATCAGCTTTTATTCCATTCGATTCTATCATTGCACGAATGAATCCGCTCTTGAACAGAATAACTAGTGGTTTCTGGCTGCAGTGACAAATCATCCATAAATCGAGAAATTCACTTGATTCATAGTTGTATTTTTCTCACGGAAAATTTCCATCGAAGCGTGCTATTACGTTGGCAGTTAATGAATCACTCGAGGTACGAAAACTCTTCCATTGACAAAACGATTCACCTTTTTTTTTTCATTATAGAGGAAATGGACAAAGTTTCGAGCCATTATTCGTGACATAAAATATTGCGTGTGTGCGGTTTTGCGCAGAATATTTTTGCGAAACTTTTCTCGGAGGAATGAAAAATTCCCATGATCCTATTTTCTTATTGCGTCGCTTGCAAAGAAAACAAGATGTAAAGTGGTATAAGTATATATACGCGACAAGTTGACTCGACTGCTGAATCCGGTCGAGTAAGTAGATTAATGCCGAGCGTAGTCGGGCATATTGTAGACGCGTTTACGTCAGTTACGTTTTCTTGAATCTGACGCTCAAAGGTGTTTAACCAATCAAACCCCAAGACGCTTTAAAACATGCCCTGTTTCCTCTTTGAGGAAGCTTTGCGATCGTGCGGAAAGTGTCTTCTTCCAATATTAACGCTTGCCAATTCCTTACAAAGTTCATACTTAAATACACTTTACCAAAGAATTATAGAAAAGTCAAATTTTCGGTTATGAAGTTACTTTTTCTATGAGATACGGGTAATCGAAAGCAACCATTAATCATTTTTCTGATTCAATGAGTCTTTCACGAGTAAATCAGGCGACAAATGTGATCTATCAGTTGATTTTATTTTCTTGTCGAAGTGGAGTGCTTTGAAAAGTCTCGGCTCTCGAGCGATTACTCACGTGGAAGTTGATGGTGTTGAGGGCAGTGCCGAGTATGCTCTCCATCCTGATGGTGAGGCTGGGCGCGAGGGTGAGGTAGCTCTCCTCGGGTCGGCAGGGCCGGGTCGTCCGGGTGGAGTTGCGCAGGGCCGCGTGAGCGCACAGCCTGGGCGTCTCGTCGCACAGAACCGCGAGCCCGAGCCCCGTTGTCGGTGCTCCGTCCCAGAGCGTCAGCTTCACGTTGCACCCTGCAGCCCCGTCGTTCTGCATCTGCACCTGCGTCGCGTTTCCTTCGCTCGGCGCGTGCAGGTCGCGCTGCGATTCACAAAACCGTTCACGCATTTTCATTTAACTATCAATCAATACATATGTGCGTGTGTGTACTCGATTGATTTTTGCCCTTTGAAAATGGATAAGCTATTCTTTGGAATGTTATTCCCTCATTCGTACCTGTGTAAATATAAGACGACTATGTGTTTGTCCTATGTTGATGGCTTTTTCAATAAAGTTTCATGCGAAATTATAAAGTTAAGAATACGAACATTACGGAAAGTTACGTATAACATGAGTAACATGATAAAAATAGACAAAGGTAAGATTGAACCTATGTAGATCCACAAAGACTATAGTATCAAATTGACTGTAAGAACTGTGAATTAGCATATGTTGGAGAAACCGAAATTTATAATAGAACGGATAAATAAACATAAAAGAGTTAGCAAAAAGTTAGATCAAGCAGTAACAACCATCAAATTCAAGATTGTTGCAGAGGTTGCAGTTTTTACAGAAGCAACGAATAATATAGCTCCATCATCATTATTAACTCAATGACGCTACTATGTGTTAGTAACTGCATGTTCGAATAAACTATAATTATTATTGTTATCATTATTCATTAAGAGTTATTTTTAATTATAGAACTAACCGAAATCAATTTTTCAAGGAAATTAACAGTCTTTAGAAGGGTGAAAAAATTAAAATTCAGTATAATAACCTGTGAATAAGAAGCAAAATATAGCCAGATGCGATCGCCGACTTCTCCTTTGACGTTCCAAGTGCAGTTGGTGCCGGGTGGCAGTGCGTGTAGAGGTGCTCGCAGAGTTCCACTGCGACGCATTGTTCCGTTTATGAAGAAATAACAACCCTGCGCTGTTGGAGCGTAGTCCAGACCGTCCGAGTCAACGTATACCACCTGTCAAATAAATCATCTAGCTAAATAACATTTTACCAATCGTAATGTCACGAAGAGTAGGAGAGATTGATACATCTCTTGCGGATCGAGGGCTCAGCAAATTTAGCTTTCGAAGCTTCATACGAATAAAAGAATGACGGAAAAGATTCTTTAATTAAGTGGAAATCTCCTATCTACTCGGTCGAAATTTATCCACCCACCGAAGAATTAGAATCTCCAGCTAACGCTCACTCATTGTACCGAGATGATGAGGGTTGATCAATGAGATTTCCATAAGAATGTACTCGTCGAGTATGTGTAGAAAGAGCCGTTTCGGAGCGGACAATTAATATTCATGTTCACGCGGTGAATGAGATCGTTGGGGCTAAAACTCAAGAGGGAATATCGCGCATAAGCGCGTTTAACATAACCAAGTTAATCATGCCCATATATTTTTATCCGACTCTCTAAAAAACGTGGGAGCCACTGTGTTCCACGATTTATTTTTTTAGCCAAGTATCACGTTACCGAGTAATCTGATTACAAAGTTATTATCCATTTAGCGTGCGCTCCATTCACCGCCCTCTGAGTAACCCTCGCCGCTTGTATGACGCGTGGAATTATTAGTTTTTCAAAGTTAGTTACACAAACTTCTCTCATGGTACGGGGGAAAAATGTTGTCCGAAAATTTGAAATTTCTGACCAACTCATTCACAAGTTTGGAATGTTAAATTGGGCTTATCAGTTACGGAGCCTTTTTGCTCACTTCAGAGTAGAAGTTTCGGAACGAGTTGACGTGCAGAAAGAGGTCCTAGATGTTCGAATGAATTTGGGATGATTTTAGTTCTTCGTTTATTCTTCCGACATTCACTGGAATGATTTCGCCCACCGATAAGATATTCTTGATTGTCGCAATCCATTTGCTTTGAAAAAAAAGAAAGAATTCTGATTCTAGATTGATATTTTCAGGATCGATCGATCAGTTTCTATGCTTGGCGGTCCTAGAAAAAAGCCGATTGTTGCTGAGTGTATTGAAATTATATTCTCCCACTTTCAAGTGGACTTGGTTTATTTCTAAAATACATTTTCCAGAGCGGATAGTATGAAAAAAATATATTCACACCTCTGGGGTTTATCCGTAGAAGCTTTCCGAGGACTCGGAACGCAAAATTCTTACGCTTACTCAGGCTTTTTTGAAAAGACACGCTGCGCTAGGTGCGTAATCATGATCTCATTATAATTGATGAGTATGTTGGTAAAAAAGTTGCGAATGAAATCATATATATACATATACTGAAAGACATTCAAATGACAAATATCTTGCTAACGAATAGTGATTGTTACTCTGGTCAATGTACGTTGCTTGATTATTGCAAATAATTCAAGATAGCGCAAGATAATCAACTACCGTTATTCAGATCATGTTTTATTGGCATGTTCGTCCCCCCTCCCCCCACACAAAATCTTCCATTCAAATTTACATCTGATGAGTTCAGAATTGCATGGAAATAAAAACGTGAGATGTGTCTCAATGTCTTAAGATACTCAGGGAAAAAGATTTCTCGAGATGATCAGTTGAAATTGAAATTGATACTCAGTCAATTGAAGAGCAAAATTTGAATCAAACTAAGGTGCAACAAAATTCAGTACGATTGGAGTACTCAAATTAAAACTTATCTCGTTATCAAATCAATTAATTTTTTGTACTTAATTTCAGTACACCCTTACTAAATTCGTTAACGTAGCTGTACGTACAAGGAGACCCCTTGGGATTTGGGTCTCAGATTCAGCTGAAACTTTTAGAGGTGGTTTGTAGTTATCAAAATAGATAATTTATGCGGTCATGCATCCTAACGTTTCGATTTCCCGACAATATTGTCACGTTAGGACGAACCTAATGCAAATATCACCTGTTTGGATAACAAAAATCTACCTCCAAAAATTCGAGGAAATTGACGAACCGAATCTCAAGTGGTCTCCTGGTTGCATAGTATATCCAGTGGTGTCGTTTTTTCTTGCTACGCAATACATAACACCCAACTATTTTTAGTAATTTTTTTCAACCCGAACCTTATCCGCAAGAAGATAGCAGTATACAAGTGCCGAATTTGGCGTTCTCATTTTATGTAAGAACATATTTTTATTCCTAGTGATAGGATTGCGCGTAATTGATATCATAAAAGAAAAACCGTAATAATTATCTCAATTATTACATGTATATTATACATGTCGAATCCACCATTGTAGAGCAGGCTTTAGCCCCGCCCCCAACCCTTCTATCTGGCTGGTTAAAGGGATTAGGGGTTCGAGCATTCTCACCTTCTCTCTCCTTTTCATTGACCTTGTTCTTTCAATCCCCTGCACCCTCCTTCTACACCGCTCATCTTACCACTCTAATTCCTTCATTCTGGGAATGTCTCACTGACTCCTAATTCTCTTTTTCTCTCTCTCACTCAGCTCTTCTCATCCATGCAACCCCCTCCTTCACTCACTCTTTCTCTCTCTCTCTCTCCCTCTGAACGTCATCGACGACTTCACCCAGAGGCCGTACTCATGACAAGAAAGCGCCACTTTGAATGCCGCAAAATTCCCAGACATTATCGGCTACCTATAGCTATGCAGTGATCGACAGGCACTGGAATTTCAAGGATCACATTAGAAGATTCTGTATGGAGGTGAAAGTGAGAAAGCTTGCGACCCTGCAATGACTAATGCCCGACCTCAGGAGACGACCAAAACAGGATAGTGATACGCGAGGTACAGTTTTACTGAGCCTCTCTGTGGGGTGTCGAACAATCGAGTCCTGTGCAGAGAAAGATAGCCCTGCGCGTGATCAGTCGCGGGTACCGTACCACATCATTAGGAGCGTCCTTGCTGATCTTGCTACTCACGGAGGCTCCAGGTCCAATACGCGGCTACTAGGAGAGGCAACAGAAATGATATGGGAAAAATCGCTCGGAGGATATGAATAACAAAGCTCACGGAGTACGGAGCACTGCTGTGTGAGTGGCGCAGAGAGAGGGAGAGGCTCTTATACAGAACATCAAAGAGTCGGTGAGACGCCAACATGGCAGGCTTGACTACCGACTGGCCCAATCGCTCTGTGAGCTTGGCTGCTATATATGGCGAATGCCTACTTCACAGGAAGTTAAGTGAACCGAAGTGTCAATACTGTGGCTGGCGATATCGGACGATGCTTGGTGTGCCTCTACAAGCGAAAACACTGTAAGACACTGCCTATAGACGACATTAGGCTTCATTGAAAATTAATACAATATAGCGAATGTCATATAATACTCGCTATTGATTTTCAATAAAAATCAAATAAATGTAATTCATTTTGATGATCATGAAAGAAGAATAAATAAAATCTGCCTTTTTCTACTCATTTTCAGTACTATCGATTTAAAGTAATGTAAGAAAATCAAGTAATCCTTTTTGCTTCATGATTTTATCGTACTCTACGTATGTGTTTTTGCAGAACAGTCGTCTTCGTTGACTTACGCATGATTGCAATTGGAACGGAAGCGTTTTGCAAACATTCACAAGCGAAGTATACATAAATTCTTTATGAATGACACTTGAATTTGCTAAGCAGCGCCGAGAAACCGATAACACTCTCGCAACAATATTGTCATTGTCCTCGTGCGGAGTGTGCGTTGCGGAACGCAAGAAAACACGTCGCTTTTTTGTTCAGCCGAGGCGCGAGGCGCAATATGAACGGGATGCAGCGGCGGTTGCGGGCTCACCTGCGACTCGAGCTCGACCCTGAGGGACGACGCGCCGAGGGGCATGGCGAGGTGGGAGCTGCGGAACTCGACCAGCATGGCGTTGCCCCGTGCGGTGATGCGAGGCAGCGGCCCACCGCAGTAGACCAGCAGCACCGGGTCCTCGGAGCGCGGCCCGTCGTGGATGACCAGCCGGTCCCGCTCCAGCGGGCACTCGGCCCAAACGCTCAGGCTCGTGTTCCCCGGCGCCGAGCTGCCGCTCGACTTGACCGACATCATCGCGTGCTTGCATGTCGGCACCTGCACACAAACAACACACCGAGTTCAGATCGAACGTTTGGGCTGGGCACATATATCCCCAGACTCGTGGAACGCAAATGTTTATATTATATACCGACGGGACCAGCTCATTTTTCGCTTGGATCTCGTGTGATTGCGCCTTACCTATTTCACACTTGATGGAATGCCGTTGAGGGTAGACCAACCTGCCACCGACAAGCTCCCGAGAGAACGTTTAATACGTGGATTCTCAACCGTTACTATACTAACTCTAGAGTTGATAACTACGAACTTCAATCGAGCTCGACGGTTGCGGGTTAAGTTAGCGCACGTACATTATCAGTTCGCGAATTAACTCGCCTGCACATACGTATATATCCCTGACCCCCGCTATATCTGCATTTTCACCAATTCTAAAGAAAATTATCTAATTTTTACTGTTTTATACCTCAATGTTGAATGGCAAATGTCAAAGATTTGAATTCTGGACCAAATTCATCTGAAGGGTTGATTCATGAGTTAGCAGTTTCGCGGTCGCGCGTGCGATAAAAGTAAAAGTAAAAGTGGGCACATTCATCTGAAACAATACACCAACTTCGTTGTGCATCATGAATGCGGATTTGAAAATTGCTGAAGTGATATTACTACTTCACTGTTGGTGTGCAGCTCTCATACAAAATATGTTCATCGAACGTTGTCTCACGTGACCTATTGAAAATTAATAAAATTGAAAAAAAACAATCTGAAAAAGCGGCAGTTGCGAAATATCATCTCGTGCAATTTACACATTTTCCAATGAATGACCCGTACAATATCATCTTATCGTAATTCATGTAAACATCCTGTTTTTCTTATCAAGTTTATTCATGTTCAATTGAGTGAAGTATTCAATCAATTTTCGTGATAATTCCGTAAGGATTACAGAATATGTAACATCCATATCTATAGAAAGTACTCAATCATAAGCATTTACATTCCGACATTTTGTTGAGATGTACTATATAATGAGTGAACTTTGGTAATTTTTAAATTTAGAAAGGGGTAATATCTGGAATAATCTCATTTTTTCATTGAGAAAATTTCTACATAAACTGTGGTTTATCTAAAAAGATAACCTCCGAAAACGTACAGCCCGAGCGCTATTCAAGGCGCGAGGTCCGTTTTCGTGGGCTGTTCCTAAATGAAACTCGGATTTCCTTATGTATTCTGACCTCCTGTTCAGAATTAGCCGTAAAATCGAAAAAATATATATTTATAGAAAATAAACGGTAAATAAATTAAATTTACAACAATTTGTTACTAAGAATTTTCTCTGCGGTTTTTACTACCTAAGTTTAAAAACCTATCGGTATAGTAGGTCTACCCTATAATGTTGAGATACCTCTTCGAATAATTTGAAGGGCTTCTCATACCAGTACTCTTTGAAAATTTTGAAGGTATGTACTCCGATCGTTATTTAGTACTCCACGGTACTTGAGTTAATGGCATTCAAAGTTTTCATCTCGTCAGCATAAACTTATCATGCTTTGATAGAGCGATTGATATTGGAAAATGAAGAGTACTGTACGCCCATAAACCCGCAGTACTCCATAAATACTTCATGGTACTCCTTCTCGGGGTACTCGAGTGAGAAACCCCTAAAAGTAATTCGTAAGAGGTAGGTTTTCCCAAGTTTAATGAATGTTACAAATCATGCATGTTCATGCAAATACAACTAATTCTACAGAAAAAATAAAAAAACGTAAGTTTCGTTCTCGTTATTTCTTTTTCAAGAGCTGTATTGCTGGAAATACAAGCGCTTGAATGTGAAACTGTTGATTTTTCGAAAAATGTTTATTTATATTAACATTTTTCGACTCCGAGCGTTAATAATTCCAAAAGATATTATTATTACGGAAGGATAACCATAAATCAATCGAATTATTTTCTTTTTTTTTCTGAATGAGTTGTATACGCATGAAAATGAGATAATAATCAAGAACATCCGTATGTAACGCATTTCACCCTTACAAGTAGGGAATATTTTTAAAAATGTGAATAGCTCATTTTTCGAGGACCGTTTTGAACGTTAGAGTAAAAATTTGAACTTAATCATCTTGAAATTGAATTTTTCAAAGTGGTGTCTAACATAACTCGTATTACCTATAGCTTCTCAAATACATGAACTATCGTGATAATTATTTTACGATGAATGAATAATTATATTTTTTTCAAAGATTTGAAGCCGTTTTTTATGAAAAAAGCAGTTCAAATGTGAGCTGAAAAACTCGATGATTTCGAAAATGCTAAGGTATCGGGATAGCTAAACTCATGTAAAATAAGAAAAAAAAATGTTATTCGTTCCAGGTGTTGTCTGAAAATCACTACTATATACATCGTTTACCTCCTCAAAAAAGACGCTTTCGATTGATTCGATAACACGAGGCGATTTTGTGATCTAAATCAAAATATAGGGTATTTGGGATGCCTCAAACGATGCCCAACTAGCCCTTCAAACCTTCTACTAATTCCTTCATTAGTCGCAAAAAAATACTTGAAAAAGACTTCATTTTCAGCCTTTCAAAGTCAATCCACCCCTCATCATGCAGATCTATATATTTATATGTGTGATTTTGTGATAAACCAACATTCCGATTGATTGAAAAACTTTTAAAAAAGTTATATTTTCTATGCGTTTTCTATATTTCTTTTTAGCAGCCATATGCATACAGTTACTATAGATATGCCTTCAAATGTTTTCCCTTTCAAAATACTAGCTCTACCAGTATAAAAAAATTGAGATCAAGCATAAAACAAGCCCTATGTTTCTGAAATTGGTAGAAAATCATAGCTATCATTTTGCCGGAATATTCTTTATATCCACTAGCTATATTCGGGCGCGCTTCGTGCGTTTTACCTGAACATTTTTCGAAATGAAAATTCAAATCTCATTTTAAAGATTATCTTTATCACATACATGCTCGTCAATTAATTTCAACATGCACATTTATCAAACCTGTATTCATAATTTATTCACTTTTTAAAAATAAATTTGATCATCAGAACTTCAAAACATATGATTCTCCGCTTCTCCTGCTATTGTTTAAACAGAATGGAACTTCCTATTTTATAACCATGAAGGATCTATCTTATCCACCCTTGCCTATTCTTTCTACAACTGTTAGTCTTGTTCAATATCTATATCTATGTCTCACTCATTCTACGTAATTTGGTCAAAGCCCACCCAATCAGGAGTTAACTGATTTTACGTTACAAGCCATCGCTTTTCATGAAAGAATTCACATAAGGAATATTTTATGAGGTACAATTGAATGAAGGAGACACTGTTAAATACATAATAAAAATTCAGTTATCGAAAATTCAAGCAGAACATGTCGAATTATTTGATTGAGCGATTTATAATCAGGCAATTTTGAGTTTATTATCTTCGTAAACATATTACGGTATATGGAAGAATAATGAATGATTGACAGATCCCTAAACATGTTGCGTACACCATATAAATTCCAGTTCATGATACAAACAGGAGCAAGCGAGCAAGGCGCATTACTTATCCAGCATTTGCGAAAGAGAGGGAAAATGAGGGAGAAAAATGCGCGGGCACTCACCTCCTTCTGCCTTAGGGTAATCAAGCAGCTGGCGTTCCTTGGGTACTCGCCGGGGTAGTTGGGACTCTGGACCCTGCAGGTCTTTTGGTAGCACTCGTGAAAGTTCCTCGAGCAATACGTGCCCGGCACGGGCGAGCCCCTCTCGATCGGGGCTTCGGGGCGGCCGAGCCGGGCCACGGCCTCTTGGCGCGAGACGAAACGGTAGCGCAGCCGGAACTCGAAGGGCACCTGCGAGGGCGCGGCGAACAGGCGAATCGACGCGGTTACCGTACTCGTCTCGCTAAAGTAAAGTGGGCGGCCCTCTCCTGGTCCACACCACGAGCCGCCCGTGAACGGCCTTCCCAGCTCAGCCAGCTGCATTGAGCCTGCAACAAAGACTCGTTCAAATCAGCTCATCTCGTTTTGGAATATAATCATTTGGCGAGGAGTTGTAAATAGATCTGTGTATATACTTTTTGGCGAGAAACTTTTTGTATAGAAGACAATATGATGACCGTTATTAAACATTTATGTAATGGTGTTTTTGAATCACTACAGCGATAAATGTTTTTTCCAATTTAAATAATTCTGATCATTGATTTTTGGCAATGATTTTAATTGTAATATAGTCAAGGTTGATTGGAGGTTTGCGGAGGAAGATTTGTAGTAGTGCGGAAAGGGAATTTTGCGTACTCAAAGAAGAAGCTTTGTGATAGGGGTTTGAATCGAACTCACTTTGCATTAACAGTATATGAGTCCTCATAGAGACTTTGTGTTAACAAATATGACCAATGAGAAATGTCTTTCGTCATCGACAGATAAACCTCAAACTAATCGTTCGTAGCTCTGTAACAATGGTTGATAGAGATATAAACAACACTTGCTAGAGACATCAACACTGTTGCCATGGAAAATCCAAGGATTTTGTGTACGTTGTCTCCAAAAGACTGGAAATGAACTCCAACTCAATTTTCATTCATTTAGCGACTGTTGATAGGAAAGTAAATAACGGTTGAACATTTACGAGGAATTATAGGAAATTCCCGAAAAAGCGCTGCTAGGTATTTTGGAAAATTAGTTTGAGGACCAATTGTCAATGGCGAAAGATACAGAATTTTCATTTCTCCATAGCGATCGTGGTTTACTTCCCTAGAGACCGTAGCTAAGGGAATAAAAGTTAATTTCTAATACTCTTGAGGACAGAGCACGCAGATTATTTGTATGTGTTATGTAGCGACTGTTGTTGATGTCCCTATCAACCGTTACTATGGAGATACGGACAATCAGTTTGAAGTTCATCTGTCGGTGGCGAAATAAATCTCTCAATGGCCATATTTTTTTCACACAAAGCCTCTTTGAGAAACAGTTGGCAGCGGTTTACACTCTGATAACGTAACATATGATTTTTGTGTTGTATTAATGAATAAGCTGGAAGGAAGTTTTGTGCCAAAGCTTATTTTGATATACTTTGAAAAAGATTTGACGTTTTTAAGTGTATCAAAGTAATATTTATCAATGATTGATAAATACTATTTACATTGAGTGGAAACGTTAACAATCTACGAGGGACAAATGCTATGTTTACATTTCGTATCGTGAATTTGAGATTCATCCGAGATTCATGGCGAAATGTAAATACCGATGCACGTTCACTTTAAAAATATTGCAGGATAAACAAGATCCCCCAGAGAATGTATAAAAAAGCTCAAATTCTCAAATATTGCATGTGAGGGATAGAGAAACTCCTATGGGTGGTAGGGAAGAATGAGTTTTCATGTTTACTCAGAAAATAAAAGTGGGAAAAATTGAATTTCGATGGAAATTGTTTCCTAAACGGCATCTATAGTGGTAGCTATGAAAAACTTAAAAATTCGAATATGAAGAAAACAAGGTTTTCTAGCATTGTTTAGTTCTTCGACTTCATGTTAATTTTGACTTATTAATTTCGCTCAACTGTGTTCCGAGCTATTATTATTCGAAACATAAATTGAGCGAGGGTATGGTACAGGCAAAAATGTTACCAATCGGTAACTTTGTAACCCGTATAACTTCACAGATTTTTGAGGTCACGTATGAACATAAACTACACACATAAATTAATTGACTTTGATCTCACGAAGTACCATGTGAGTACGTAAAAATTACCGAAGAGTTTACTTATTTCTAGTTTATCCATAGAAAATCGTGAGAAAATAATATTCTTCTGATTTTTCTTCAAACAATAGTCAAGATCCTCATACCGTCCCTCTATTTTGACTATTCGAGCCACCAGGTGGGACGGACTAGGAATTCTGAGGTACCTTGCTTCCTACGTATCTCCAAAAAATTAAACTTTTTTCACCTGACTATGAATGTACTTTTAACAGTTGTAAAATTAATGAGACGACCGATAGTATCCAGAAACTCTTTAAGTACAATCATTTAAGTACACAGAGATCTGAACTTTTCTCTTCCCATTATACACCAACTTTACCATATTTTTCTTTTTATATTTCTCGACTCTTGCAACTTCAAAAGAAACAGTTAGAAAGGATAATTATGTATAGGCCAAATATTTTTTATTTTTTCCCGCCCTATTCGAGAAAATATCAAATTTTTAGAAAAATATGTCTATACCAAAAAAAAATATATAGAATAGATTAAAAATCTGCCAGCTCAAAATCGTGGCTGGTTTAAATAGATTTTTCTTTCAAATAACTTCTAATATAAGTACTTTGTTAGTCGTCTCGATTTAGATTAATGTTTGGTATATTGAGAAGTGTAGAGAAAGGTACACTCTCGAGCGTAAAGTATGTAAACAATGGTAGAATAACCCAGCAATATATTTTTGGCACATCGCGAAGCTTTCTTTTCGAAAAAGAAAACTAACACGCAGTTCTGAAAAAACAAATCGTTCCTAACTGATGTTTATGACAGAGATAATATATTATTATTATCGGCGCGACACTCTTCAAGAGTATAAATATTCGGGGAACAAGTGATTCCTCAAAGTTAGTTACTTCGACTCAAGAAAAGTTTCCAAAATGTTTATGAAAATCGTCATCTTTGTTCTTTTATTGGCCGCGGTGTCATTGGTATGAACATAGAATCAAACTGTAACACTATATTTTTTTCTAAATCCCCTTGTTATTAATGTAAAGAGACTATTTTCAGTTTTATATATTCCATTAACTGTGCGTTTTGATATGTATTGGAATTTAAGATGATGGTCATTTTTCTAAAAAGTAACTGTTTCCATCAAATAAAATATATAAAATATTTTACTGTGATTAGATAATAAACTGCCGTCTCTAGTTGTACACGATATTTCCCTAATAATAATATCTCTCATCACACTACCGTCTGTAATACTTTTACTCCGTATTCTGTTTGGCAAAAGCCTAATAAATCTGAGAAGAGTTGACTAGAATATTGTATAAACATGTTCGAATATGAATCATTTTCATACTGAATTTGCATCTTTTATCAAAAAAATGTATCAAATCACTGCGATACAAAAGAATCCAGATGAAATAAGATTGATGAATGAATTCAGAATTTATTGATTAATGGTTTTGCTCTCCTCTAAACTCATTCTCTTTAATCTACAGCACGCATCTCCTCTGATAGGCGGAATACTTGGGAAACTGCCGATAGTGGTAATTATGAATTACAAATATAAGAAGCTATAGGACTGATTTTGCTTCCTCTTAGAGGACTTATTGTGGTTGAGGGAGCTCTATGGAAAATTAATTATGATAACTCGTCGATCCTATGAAAAAGTCATATACAATATCCTGAAAAATTCACTGCAATCTTTATGTAACAATTTGTGCTACCAAAACTTATGGTACTGTAGTGAAAATTCAATTCCATTCCATGAAAAGTTCACTGTAGTTCTATTAAATGTTTCATTCAGCTTCATACAGTGATTTTTCACTTTCATTCAGCGGTTTTTCGCTGTAAGCCTCTGAGAGAGTACGCTACTATTTAGTGAGTTATCCGATTATGATTTTTTGCTTTCTCAAAGAGAAACCTTTTTTGATCAGTTAATTCAAATAACGCGAACTCATAATTTAATATAGTGCAATAAAACTCCATTAAAAAAATTATTCTTATGGAAATATAACTATTTTGGAGTTTTTGTAGACTCAAATTCGTTCAGAATTATCAAATTCATTGTATAGATTCGGGATAGGTTCAGCATGATTTCGGAATATACTATGTGTTGATAGTAATTGCTGAATTATTGTTATTAACGGTCACGTAAAACTCGTATGTTTGTTAACCATTTAAGTCTCAAATCTCATACAAAAATGATGTGAGAAGGTTTCTAAAAAAGCAAAAACGTCCCACGTGAGACTGGAAAGACAGGAATAATTTTCGTAACACAAATATGCCCTGGATGTTTTTTTTGAAAAAGCGTGAGTCTTTCACTCAATATTCATAACGATATTACGCTTTTATAACGGAACGTTCAGGATACTCCCGTGACATGAAAACTATTTTCTTTTTGCCCGTCTCTTACGTGGTTTTAAAATTTTGTTGTGAATTCATTCTTTTCATACTCGACCTGTGCAAAATGATATTACAATAACATTATCATTCTGATTTTCAGAAAGGCAATAGAATTAAAATTAATAAATCGATTCGAAGCTCATTCGCTTGAATTACTGTTTCATAAGATCCCTAATTCTCATCCACAGGGAGATATATTAGGAGGAGGAAAAAAAGGAGGACAGGGAGGATACGGTAATCAGGGAGGATATGGTAATCAGGGAGGATATGGTAATCAAGGACCATACAGAGGGTATTAACTCTAAACAGAAGAAGTCCGGTGGTCTCCTGGAAGAACTGCTTTAAATGGTATGTACATTGTTGTTGGTGACGTAATAAATGTAAGGAAAATATGATATTGGCAGAGAAAAAATACAGGATGTAACATTTCTCGATAACGAACAAAAATGGTCGCATGATGAAAAGTGATGACCTGTCAAGTGAAGCAAGTTGGAATATTCATAGCAGTAAAATTTGAATGTATTTAGGTTACTGATTTTTTCAATTGATATCTTTAGATTAAAAATTTGTTTTAAATTGACGGACAGTATTATATCATTTTCTTGGATGGGAGTAGTGAATTAATTGTTCTTTCTCACATAGGGAAGAATACTTTGGAAAGATAATTACGAATGAAATTATGAATGAAATTATGAATGAAATGCAAAAATGTAACATATAAAATTGATTATCAATACGCCGCCCAAATAAACCGCGCGAGATGGCACGTATTATTGAAGTTAAGGAAATTAAAATTGAAATTGTCCACGTGCAAAACAATTCTAGTCATCAATTGTTCTCGATATTATTATTTATTTGATTAGTTAGGCATCTAGATTTTACTTTCTCAACGCAAAAGCTTCCAAGTATAATTGCCGTTATTTTGTGTCTTCAATTAAACTTTCCTGACACTGGATCTAGCTCGCATGAACCATTATCATTTTAAAATATCGGCCATCAATACAAATACATAATTTTTATATATCTTAGTCACATTATCAAATATCAATATTTTTCATTGTAGTAAAGAGCACCAGAAGCGATTACACCACGAAGTTCCAAATTGAGCTACAACGTATGGAAAAAGAAAATACCAAGAAGTGAAACATTTAATGAAATACGCAATGAAGATCTAGAACAATTATATTTGAGCATAGCTTCAGCAATTCCAAGTTCAAGTCAACAAATTCTCCGCAAAGTTCAAGATAAAGAAGTCTATATAAGCCTATATGAGTGAATAATTCCCATGCCCCTGAAGTATTTCTGTGTATATTAACAAAAGTCATTTTCATGCGATTTGTTGAAATTAAATGAAACATTATTCTCAGGACAATATTGGTTTTTAATTAGTTTTTAATTATCTTCGCCTCGTCTTCATTATTTAATTGCAAGCAATTAAGTTATTTCGATTCATTGATTTTGTTGCAATATCTGACAAGTCGGAATGAGTGTCGTCGGGGTGTATAGACGAGAGAAGAATAACGAAAATCTAATATTGTGATGTGCACCCTTCATAATTCAAATATGTGTAAATGGTCGATCTGTGAGGGCCAATCCAGTATGAAGTGGAAAAGGGAAATTCACAAAATCCACAACATGTTTAATTAATGCGACGTTTTGCCAGTAAGGTTCACTGGCCTCATCAGGCAGTTTTGAATAAAAACACAGTTTGACAATGGCAGTGGAAGCGGTTGCTTCCACTGCCGAAAGTTATATTATATTTTTATTCAAAACTGCCTGATGAGGCCAGTGAACCTTACTGGCGAAACGTTTGTGGATTTTGTGAATTTTCCTTTTCCACTTCACTCTGGATTGGCCTTCAAAGATCGGCCGTTTACACATATTTGAATAACGAAAATCGATGTCGAGAAATCGGTCGAAATGACGGAGACGCGGATTCATTACCCTCGGGACAGCTTGTGCCGATGTCTTCGGCCTCTGGGTCGAGTCTTCCGACGCTGAAGGCATCCCACAGCAGCTGAACGAACTCCCCATGACCCTGGCCGCCCGCGGTGAAGGTCAAGTGGCACAGGAACGGCAGCCTACCCTCCGCAGGCCGAGGCAAGTCTAACCTGCAATCATCAATCGGTATTCGCATGTGATATATTTAGTAAAAATCATGTATAGGAATTATGGAAACTGAGGATAGGAATTGTTCCCTTTATTGGTGTAATGTTTGTTTTGCGGAGACGACTATTTTGGTATGGCTCGGGATTCCCAGCCGCACAAGAGTTGCTATTTCGTGTCACGATAACTCGAATATTTCCTAGTGTTATAATCTTTACTTTATTTGATGGTGACCGAGCTGCTACTGAGGAGCTCTGCTACGAAAATACTGGCTAAATCTTGATCATTGATTTAAAACTCTTCCCTCTCCCCCCCTCTCTGTCTCCAGATGAATGGGTCAAATTTGACATAGTTTCCAGTGAATGCGCATAGCGAATATTCTATTACGAAGTATCGGGGCTGTTCTCGCGAATAGGGGAGCGTCGCGAACAATAGGAGAACGGCGCTGTGTATCGCTGCAGCTTGAGTCAGAACAGTCAAAATAACGGATTGCTCCGAGTTCTGTCCTACATTCGTGGATATGAATGCGTGATTCTGAACTTTCCTGGCAACCGGATTCCCCCGTCTTTCTTATGGATTGCTATTGTACTGATGCGCCCTTCCGGCTTACAGAAACTCGAAGAATGCCGGGAATTTAAAAATCATGAAAATCTTCTGGATTTATTTATCGATCGCGCGCTATTGAACTTACTTATTGAAGTATTTCGGTCGATTGTGCTGCTAACGATGCGATCTCTCATTGCTATGTATAGTATTTCAATGTTCGGGATATTGGAATAACTATATCGAATGTAAATGTTCTGTAAGGTACCGGGAGTAATTTTGGTGAGTGGAATTTACAAACAAAGGAAATAAGGTGACTCTCTACTTGATCTAGTGATTTTAACATATGATTGTTTCGAATATTATTAAAATGACGTTGCCTCTATTGCCCGAGAAAAGCCAAAGTTGATCAGGATTCGATTCTACCGATTATCGCGTGAGGTATATATTTTTTTAGTAAGAATTAATCAAATTATGATTTCTAAAGTCTTTTTCAAGCCTCATTACTATGATTGAGGAGTGAGAACTCCTAATCGAAGATTCTCTACTATTTTCATGTATGCTCTTTCAGAATCGGGACTCAAAATTGAAATATCTTTTCTATGAAATAAAATATGTTAGTTTTGTGTCAAAAAACATACAAAATTTTGGGAGCAGTTTTTTATGATTGTTTTTCCACATTGAAATTGTGAAAAAACTTCTCGTTTTTTTCGTCAGCGCACAAAAATGTTGCAGTTCAAGAGTATAATCAAATATGTCGTTTTGATTTCCAAAATAGCCAATATTTAACTTTAAATTCTTTAAAATATTCAGAAATTCGGATGTTTTTACTCAGATTTTGTTGAAAGATGATTTACAAATGAAATTTTTCTTTTATCAAAATCAAAATATAACGGTTTCGATGTGACAAAAATTCGTGAAAAAATGTTCTATCGAAGTTTTCATGTTTTTCAACACAAAAGCTGACATACTTTATTTTAGAAAATAGTATGGTAGCATACAGATATTGACTTAGAGTTTTCGCTCGTCAATCTCAATGATGAGGCTTGAAATTGACTTTGAAAATCGTAACTCTTGGTCGTTAATGGGTTAATATGATACACGGATAAATTTGAGTGTAAGTATGTATGAATGTGCGGATGAGTTTGCTTCAGAAGCGCAATGTTTTTCTCATTGTTTCAATAACGATCGAACTGTTTTGGCCCTCCGAGAGACCGATTTCTTTGGTGATTATCCATACATTCATAGCCGGAAGAAAGAGAGTTGAATACGCTACAAATATTGGTTTTTGGCGCCAAAGTCGTATTAAACACGGCATTGAAATTGAATCGAAATCAATGAAGCCAGTGAAGGATGAATAATATTGAAGCTTCAAACACGCATATACATATGCATACATGTATTTGCCGACGATACAAAATACACAATTATACAGAAAGAGACAAAGAATTATCGTAATAATATAAGAAAGGCATGTGCGAAAAGAGCACGATTGTATAAATATAGTGATGGAACAAAGAGACGTGGGATATAAAAGCTGTCGATCGGCAAACATGGCAGGCCGGGGCCGCGTCGCTTGCAATATATACTCACCCAAAAGCTATCGAAAAATAAGGGGCCGGGCTGCGTTGGGTTGGTGGGAATCGGGGGAGGGTACAGCGGTGAGGCCACAGCCGAGAGACTAACCTGTAGGTCCTGCCCTCGAGGCCGTGGTAGGTGCGGTTGCAGGGCGTGCAGAGGGCCGGCTCGTCGCTGCCGTCGCCGCAGTCGTCGACGCCGTTGCAGTAGGAGTCGACGGGGACGCAGTGGCCGGCCTTGCAAGCGAGCTCGGCCAGGCCGCAGTTGGCCCCGAGGGCCCCGCCAACCAGCCAGCCGGCCCACAGCCAGAGGCACAGCGGCATCAGCACCGTCGCCGCCGCCGCCGTCGTTGCGCGGCCCTGCCCGGGCCCGGCATCAGCTGCGCCCCACTGAAAACGACACAACACAAAGCGACCCATGAGCGATGCGATGAGCCTGAGATGCGCCTATTGCTACCCTCGTATATACGTACGAGCCCCGCGTCTACGTTGAGGATGTGTATGTACACGTGAAACGACCCCTCGACGCGTGCACCTGATAACTCAATAACCCTTGCACTACTGATATTTGACGCTATCGCGATTCTGCGCGCGTACAACTTACAAGTCGCGGTGAATTTATCTCGCGATTTTGGAACGTCTCTCAGAGAAACTATTCTTCGTGAAAATCGCACGAGTACATGTGAGAACTATATTTATGATGCACCAATTTACTTGCTATAGGAGAGGTTGTCAACTGCGGTGTCATGGATCACGACGAAACTTTCCGAAATGCTTTTTGGGTGCCTCACTAAGCCACATATACAGCCGTTCAATCTGTTGTTTCGATTCCTCGAAGATATCCGATCAATAATATTTAATTTCTTTCGTGTACAGTATATCTATGAATTCTTGTATAAATATGGATGTACTGTAAACGCATAAGATGGAAACTGATTGGCATAATATGTTAGACTGAATAACTGTACATATATGGTATATCGAGGCACCCAATAAAAAGCATCTTATCAGGATTGGTCACCTGAAATTGACAACCTCTCCTATAGCTAGTTTAATCCTGGCATTTGGATCTGGAAGATGAGAAAGGAAGACATAATGACGTTCGGGCCTCAATCTGTCAATTTACTGTGAGGAACTGAATGAATTTTACTCAGTCCTATTTATGGAAATGATGGAAATCAGCTTTCAAATACACATTTGTTTCTTAAAGCAATTTTTTCGTTCGACAGTCGCAAATATAAGCTGCGACACAACTCGGTGAGCGAGTTTCGACAGAATCTATTTCAAAACGACCAGGTGTTCGGTATTAACATTTGCCGTGGGTGAAAAATTGCAAAAGTTTGGAATATCGTAATAAAAGACGATGTATGGCGCACTGAAGCAATAAACTTGCAGTACGTGTTGGAACAGCACGATAATATTGTATAGAGGAATGGCATGAATTCAGGGTACGCGAGTGTGAATGCATACCATGGAATATGACACTGCGCGGGTAAATGGTTTCGGTTTGTGTTAATAAGACAAAAGCATATGCTTGAATTTGATTACATACTAATGCAACTTGGACCAATCAAACCTAATTCTCAATGCTTAATAATGTTCCAACTTAAGTAGGTAATGTACAATTCGATACATGACAAGTAGATTGCATATTTCATGCAAGAGACGAATAAAATGCAAACCCGAACGTTTAATTTTTTATATTCCAAATTTGCATGTTCAGGCTCACCGTAATTTTTTCAATAATTTAACGTAGGGTTAAACACTGGGATCGAGCCTGGAATTTTTTTTCAGAATCACTTCGAGCTCCGGAGGTCAATAAAATATTTGAGGTTTCAGTTTGCGAGTCAAGCTATACGGATGATGATCATTTAGGGCATGAATTATTGCACAATCAATTTCAATCTATATGATTCAATCAAAAGTAAATCATCGAGTAGTAAAAATACGTATCTATTCAAATTAAATCGAATGTAAACACAAATAATTTCGATATGTCGAATTAATTCAAATTCACGTGAATGAATATACGTCGCTCGAATGGAATGGAACAAGGCAAACTAATCGACATATAACATTTGACATGACTTCATGTCGACCGTCGCGGGAGATGGAAATCATTTCTATCGCCGAAGGTTTGAACGTCAATCAGGGGCGCGTGTATACGTCGATATAGCGGTGAATTCTGCGGTTACTCGCTCGCGGCTTTCCGGAATTCATCGGATTGATACGACTGGAGGCCGAGTACGACGGTGAGCTGTTTATGCGGCCGCCGGCGCCTCTGACCCCGAAAGCCCATATGAAGCCCATCCTGTGGTCGCTCGGCTGTATGCGTGTATTAATTAGGCAGATGAGATAGTTATGGTCTGATGTGAAATTCTGCCAAACTGCAGCATCGAACTCACGTAATTTGAGAGGGTTACGGCACTGAGTGGCATTGTGAAGTTTACGCGAGCCACAGTATGTTCTTATTCTTCTATTCTAATGGTATGAAATGGTAGTTGGATCCAGCGGGAATCGAAAGGTTTGACTGATATAAGAAAATAAGACGTCAGACGAGCTGAAGGAAAACAGTGTCATGCTGACAATGAATCGACAAGAAGCCGTTAAAAAAATATGCGTAGAATGTTAAACAGAAAAAGTTGATTCCAATTTACAAACCGTGATTCAAATGTGTATCGAGAGATTCCATATTAACTCTCGAGTGCGAAGACAAATAGCTGCAAACGATTTCAATAAATGAAATGTAAATAAAGAAAAAATACGGGGATTTTCGTCCGGTTAATGTGATTATTCACCATGTAATCTTTCTTTTTGAAATCGTGGAAATATCGAGATACGGACTTGTTCTTTTATAGATTTTATTTTCAAGTATTACACAGTAGGATGATAATATTTGCTCAGTGTGATATATAGCTAAACTTTGAAAGCATTGAAATAGTGGTGTATGAAACGTCAAAATTTTGATTAATTTAGAAAAGCAATTTGCTAAATATATATTATAAAAAAGTATTATTTCGAAATAATTGGAACATGCATAACAAGTAGATAATAAAGGTGCGTTAAGAAAGAAAAATTATTTTATTTAAAAAAACAAGAGACAATTTTTTTTTTATTTTCATTTAGTAACTTTTAGAAACGGAGGACATCATTCGTTGCTGTACAACGCTGTATGTGCACTGGAAAAAATTGGTTACTTATGGCAATTAGAATCTCCTTGCTACCGTTAAAAATTCTATTTGATTTTTCGGACAATTGAAATTCCTCTTGTGGCAAGAATAAAATCTTCTTGAATCAAATCCACTTCCAGACAGTGGATTTTAAATGAACTTTTCGTTCATATTTTATTTTATTTCAATCTGATTGGATTGAATATAATTCTATTATTTATATAGAAATAACGAATATTTGACATCATATCGATGCCTCTTACGAAGAAAGATACATCTCGCAATCTGTCCGCGAAGAAAGACACATATCGCAATCTGGCCGCGGACTCTCCCGAGAATTAAAACGAAGAAAGAGTGTAAACCACAATCGAACTGTATAAAAAACTTTTTTTTGTTACCTGCCTTCTCATTCTAAGCTTTCATTCCATGTATTTTTTTACGTCGGAAAATTCTGGGATGTGCGCTATGTGTTTTTTTTTGCGGACAAACGCGACATGTTTCTTTCTTCGCGGACAGATTGCGAGATATGACTATTTTCGCGGCCAGATTGAGATGTGTCTTTAGTCGCGCACAAATCTTCAGTACATACAATCCATTCATTATTTTTATATTTACCATCAGAATGTAAATATCGTCACAAAAAATTTAAAATGAAACGAATTTCTGAAAATTTAGTTTCGGACACCCTATATGTAGTAAGAACCGATAAAGTTTATATTCCCACATTTAAATTTGATTAAATTGAATATGGACCTTACATTAATTGAGTGGCTGAGTGGAATAAGGGCCCAACTCCCACTTATTCCACGTGGAAAGGGCCCAACTCCCACTTATTCCACGTGGAATAAGGGCCCTTATTACACGCCGAAACATTCGGCCAATTGAAATTTTCTCCGTGCTTCACCTTCAAAGTTGGATATGTCCTCTTCTGAAGGGACAGCCAGTATAAAAGTTCACGAATATTAGGATTGTTACCCTTATTAGAGTTTCAATTTCAAAAGATTATAAATAATTCGATAATGTGTATGAGGTATATATCTATATCCAATATGAATGTTTTTCACATGAACATTTGAGGTTTATTTGAATGTTTCAAAGCTATAAAGACGGTAGCACGATGTTCGATTATGTTGGTTAATTTGATCTTTATGGTAGTGTATGATGATGAGAACAATTTTTACAGCTAGCTTCTTGTAAATGAAAGAATGACATAAAAATAAAAATCGAATCGATTGACGTAGAATTAAAGTACGGATCAAACTGATTGCTGACTTTAGTTGCAACTGTGTATATGAAGAATGTCGGACCGGAAAAATTATAATTAAACTCACAATCATTGCCCGTTAGTACAGGAAGCATGAATTCTGACTTAATTAACACATACAGAAGCAACAATCAACAACAGGGCAGTATGTTACTGGCATCGGCTCGACAGAACGTGATTCTTATTCATCATTTTGCAAACGTCGAACGTCAAAAGCATAAACCCACCCCACGAACAGCGGTGGAAAAGTCGAGCTGGAACCAGGCTCAATCTACCTTTCCAAATGCGGTCGGAATAATGTTCGGTCGAGCCCGGCTCGCTAAACGGGTCAAGTCGGCGCGCTTATGTAATTATACGCGGCCCTTCGTGCGCATGAGAGGGATTTATCCCCGGTGCCGAGGGAAAATCGAAAGCCTTTGTGCGGCGCGATGAAAAAAAAAGTCCGATTCTTTTCTCGTGTGGCACAAGAAAGTTTTTCCATCCGTCGGGATTATCGGGGCGCGGTATTATGTATAGTGGGCGACGCTGTTTGGGAATTCGATCATGCGCGCGTCCACCCGTGAATGGGTGTGTATACATTCTGCGTGAAAATTTCTCGTCTCGAGTCCTAACTTGTTTGGAATTGTGATTTGTTCATTTTTTTTTTATACGGCTGGGTACGTGTATGCCCTACCACGGGCAGCTATATACCCAGGAAAAAAAGGTGTGCCAGTGAGCCAGTGTATACGAAAGCTTGGTCATTGTTGATCGCCATTGATGAATTCAGTTTTGCGTTTTATTGAAAAATTCATGTTCCATCGAAACGTACATTTGACGTCCAGATATTCTAGACGACCCGTTGTAACCTCGGCTACAAATGAACTTTGTGTGAGATAGTTTTATGCTGCGCGCTCGTGCGGAAATAGCTCGGGTGTATATAAGTATAGACGGAGTAAGAGAAAAGTGCTTGTCGGGAAATGGGTTCCAACAGGATTTTTTTTAGGTAAAAGCTAATGTTTCTAGGGCTGTAACGACGAGCTCATCACAGGGTACAGATTATTTTGAAGCTTTTGACCTTATATAGGAATAAAGTTTTTCCAGGTCAACAATGTCATTGCCTACAAGCAAAAGTTTATAAATACTTACTGATTACTGTACAAATTAGTTAAAAGGGTTCAATTTTGCGGTAAGAAAATTATGCTTTTCAAATTATGCATAGATCAAAATAACTTGTACGCTTAGAACTTGTTGCTTTGTCAAAGAAAAAGCCTTGTAACGGTGCAAAAGTCGACCTTTCAAATCAGACTTTCAGACCTTTATTTCCGTAATTTACGAGTCGAAAAACATGGAATCCCTAAAATATCTGTACGTACGTATGTATGTGAAGCCGTATTTGGGACGCGATAACTCTCGTTTGACCTTGCTGAAATTGCCCATGGTTTAGGCGTGTCAAAATGTAGCCCGAGTTACATTTTCAGCAAGACCTGTTGTTTATTTCCCTAGCAACCATTGTTAAGGTATTTTTGGAAAGTTCTCTATAAGTTCTCTCAAATATAGAGTTTGGAACATTCGCCGAATTGAGGATTGACGAGAATCAACGAGATTTTTCTTGTAGCGACCGTTCACATCCCTAGCGACCATTGCTAAGGATCAATTCAAGTTTCATTTCGATAACGTTCGATGACAAAGGACACCGAATCATCGCAATTTTCTCCATAGCAACGGTTGTTTACCTCCCTAGTAACCGTTACTCAGGGGGAAAAAAGTTCACGTAAGTTTAATCTCCAGACTGGAGACTCCAGTACTTTCAATGGCAAAAGATACAACATTTTCATTTTTCCCATATCATCCGTTGCTTACATCCCTTTTATCCTTTCCTCTTTCCGTAGCATCAGTTGCTATAGGGATGTAAGCAACGGTTACTACGAAAGAAGGAAAGGGCCTGGGAGGGGAATTATTTTACATATTTTCAAGCCAGATGCGGTATGGCTCATTTCGATGGTATTGATTAGATCTGTTATATCTTATCAACGGAGCGATGTTGAGATGTAGCGCTTACTAGTTATACACTTTATACCTTATATCTAAGTCAAAATTAAGTGGTCATCTGCCTCTATATAGCCTCTTTGAAATCACGCATCGACGATAATTGTACCTCGAGTATAATACTATTATTTTTTCCATGCCCACTAAGTATAGGCTTGTCTATATCCGTCCGTACTCAAAGCTAGCTCGAATTCATGCTTCAATCTCGAACCTTCAACCACTGCACCAGACGAAACTCAATTCGAATTCGAAAATGTAACGCATTCACATTGAAACCGAGCGTCACGATCGCGTCGCTTTTTGCACGAGTTATTTCTCGCGGGTGCTTTTTGCCGAAAGCGCCCATGCAAATTTATTCTGATGGGCTGCAGCGTGCTCTTCCTTTCCTCCGCTCGCGCGCTCTCTTTTTCCCGGGCTCCTCGATTTTTATCTCTGATTTTCACCGCAATTAGCGAAAATTCACGTGCTATATGTCAGAGGGAATTCCCGGTACAGAAATAAAAGACCAGCATTGTTTCCCGTGAATATTTTCGAAGAGGTTAAAAATATAGCCGGCCGTACTTCATCGAAGAAATACGAACTGCCATTTAATTGGATCAAAGTTGTCTCCCACAGATTGCATCAACATTAAATTCATGAAAAAATAGAGGAGCGCCGATATACTAACTAAATAGGGGTTTGATTATGGTAATAAATAGAACGCCCGATTGATCGAACGCATTAGAAGGCAATAATATTGTTTGAATAATGTTTGAATCGGTTCTCCGTCTTATCCTGCAAGTATGGGTTGTAAAATATTCAGTGAAAATCTGACCAGCTTTTCATAAAATAACTGGATAGTGATCCCGACAGTAGTTGAATAACTTTTTTTTTCTTGTTATTCAAGTAAGTAGCCGAGTCACAATTGCGTACCTTCACTTATAAAACTTTTTAGTATAATAATAATATAAAAGTGGAGTTATAAAACATGAGTATAACAGTTCTTCAAATGAGAGAGAGAGAGAGAGAGAGAGAAAACTGATTGCTTGTACTTCAAATATAAACTGAACTTAACTGAAGGAAACATAATAAATATTGATAAGCTTACAGGTTCGAATAATTTCAATTCAAATTCCTTCAATTAGATCAAAACTACATTTATCCTTGTGTCGGAAAACCATTTTCATTTCGAAAACATATTCAGTAATTCTATTCTCACACTCAAGAAGTCCACAATCCTATCATCATAATCAACTCTCTGAATATTCAACATTAATATGAATATTATATGTATACTCTCATGATCAGGATTGAAAACTCAACCAGCGTAAAAGAAACTTGTGCAGTGGCATAGAGTTGAATAATTAAATCAACAGGCAATCCACACCAAAGTTACTAATAAGAGATTGGAAAAATTTATTATTATATCATGGTACTATTCGCATCGATCTTCAAACTTGACTGAACCACAACATTACAAAATGCACTTATTCCTACAGAACAGATAATAAAAAAGCTTTTCAGCAAAGAAAGCTAGGGTTGATATCTATCGACCGATGATGAAAAGAACGAAAATTCTCATTGTAGGATCGAGAGAGTTGTCTTCAGTAACCTCGACTTCATCCGATTTTCCGATTCTGCTGAATATATTAGAAAAAATCAAGTGTAGAGCAGATTCACGAACTCGAAGTATTATTCTGTGTGATCTTTCAGCAAACGGAAATGCTTTCTCGGTTATTAGTACTACTTTGTCTTGCGAGAATATAGCATGCTCACTATTTTAATATAATTTCAATCTTTTTCAGTGGCTCAGCACCTGGAATATATTCCTGATATTTCTCGTTTGCGTCAATTTTACAAATGTCGAACTTTGTTTGTGACTATTCATGTTCTACAAATTCATTCATGACTTTTGAAAATTATGGCCGTTTTGAAGAGAAAGTTCACTGAATAATTTGCGAAAACAATCTAGTTGTATAATATTGTAAGTGCGTATAAAATCGAGAATCGTAAGGCCCAGCGAGCCTGGTATTATATATATATATTGTCGCGTGTGTTAATTCATGAATAGCAAAAATACGCGACAGTCGTCAAAGAGGTGCCGAGCTCAGTGTGCTCGGGCCTCAGCAACAGATCGCCACAGACTTCTCGAAGGGGGTAAATATATCGTAGTTGCCCGTGTGCAAGCCCGAGGCCGTTACTAATCCCTCGTATCGTGTCGCATCTACTTACAGAGTCGGAAATCCGGAATAATTCACTCGGCCGGAACGACCAACGAGCCCGGCAATTTTCGCGACAGTTTTAATTGAGTGGTCCACGATTCGACTCATCGGGTGGATCCACGTGCATGTGTGAGTGTGTGCGCGCTGAACGATTCGATATATTGATATTGAACGATATAAGATTGCGCGATGGCGATTTGAGCGCAGCGAGTTATATCAACGATAAACTGTAATGACGCAAGTTCAGATATAACTATTCCAGCTCTCGTTAGTTACAGAATATATTTATTCATAAGAATGAGTATAACACGTGCCCTTGCAAGTATCGAGTATTCTGTTGAACGCATCCGAACTAAAAATTATCTTCGAAATCTTCCAGTGCAGGTAACTGCAGCATGGATGAACCAACTCTTCGTTGCTAATCCAATGCGGAGTTATTGTTCAACGCATCCTCCACACGCACACACACGCGAGGCTGAGCTCTTCCAGCCGACTGGCGCGTATGCACTTGGCAAAGCAAGAAACGGCCCGAATTCCCTCTCCATTCACGGGCTCGGTGTATCCCGCCGCAGGCGGTTTTTCTCTCGTCAACCCGCAGTAGTACGGAGCTCGTCAAGGCGAGGGGGTCGTCGATCTTGCCGCGTCACTGCATGTTCAAGAGAGCGTCTACGCCGACGAGGCGAGACGGCCGCGCTTGACACGTGCCCCGGCGCCGCGCTTGCGCGCCCCCGCCCAGCCGCAGCCGGCTCCATTCAGAATTAGCCCCAACAATTAGCTCGGCTCCCGAATTCAATTAGACTCGGGGAATTCCCGTGTAAAAAAAAAAGTCTGGCAGAAGTCTGGCAGAAGTCTAGCAGAAGTCTGGCACTAGAAGTCTGGCAGAAGTCTTGCAACAGTCTAGCGTAGTCCACTATGCCAGACTTTTTTTTGTCCACGAAAGTTTGCCAGATATTATGCCAGACATTATGCCAGACTATTTAGTCTATCGAAAAAGTCTTGCTCAACTCCAGAATTTATCCCAGATTTTTTGGTAGACTTTATGCCAGGATTTTTAATCCGTACTGAAAAAGTCTGACAAAACAGGAGCCCAGACTTTACGCCAGACTTTATTCTAGACTCAATAGGGATACGCTATACTTGATAGGAGCTTCGTGGAAGAGGCTATAGGTAGCTTGATGAGTTTGTGATATTCACCGATCCATCTAATCGGAAGCCTGTTCCATCGTTGGTGAAGCAGAGGATCTGGAAATGAAAATGAAATACACAAAGTATCGCTTCAGAGGTTATACTATTGTTAATGTGGAAAATTTTATAATAATAGAATAATTTCACTTATCTGATGTATTGGCGTTTCTCAGAGTGTTACTGGGACGATAATATAGTCACTATTCCTGAATATTTCTGGATGACGACTTCTTTCCACTTGAAAGAATTCAATAAGGCTCGTTGTTATTGGTACTAAGCGACCAACTATTCAATGTGAAGCTAGCTCATCAGTTACATTCATTTGATTTAACATTATCAATAGCAACGAGCCTCGCTTAATTTTTCTAATTGAAAAATGTGCAGTAAGGACATCGTCACTCAAGAACAATAAATATATGATCGTCGCAGTGACTCTCGGAGAAACGCCAGTACTTCAGATAAGTGAAATTATTTTATTATTATTATTATTACTATTTAACTTTCCACATTAACAATAGTATAACCTCTGAAGCGATACTTTGTGTATTTCATTTTCATTTCCAGATCCTCTGCTTCACCAACGATGGAACAGGCTTCCGATTAGATGGATCGGTGAATATCACAAACTCATCAAGCTACCTATAGCCTCTTCCACGAAGCTCCCATCAGGTATAGCGTATCCCTATTAAGTCTAGAATAAAGTCTGGCGTAAAGTCTGGGCTCCTGTTTTGTCAGACTTTTTCAGTACGGATTAAAAATCCTGGCATAAAGTCTACCAAAAAATCTGGGATAAATTCTGGAGTTGAGCAAGACTTTTTCGATAGACTAAATAGTCTGGCATAATGTCTGGCATAATATCTGGCAAACTTTCGTGGACAAAAAAAAGTCTGGCATAGTGGACTACGCTAGACTGTTGCAAGACTTCTGCCAGACTTCTAGTGCCAGACTTCTGCTAGACTTCTGCCAGACTTCTGCCAGACTTTTTTTTTTACACGGGTTGCGAGCCGCGAGTTTTGATTAGCCCTCGGCGCGCATCGGATGTGAGACGCCCCGAGGATATACACACTGTAATCCGGTTGCACACCCGTGTGTTGTTGACTCTGCAGCCCTGGGGCTTCGTGCTCGCGCTGTTGTGTTATAGAATACCGCGCGAGTTATGTTGCCCTTTCGAATTATCACTGATCGGACGGTTCCGCGATGTTGTTATTCTTTCGAATACGTACCGACAGCAGTTTATAGTTGGGTGAACTATAAATCTCCTATAAATATTAGTTCTATTTTGACCCAGCTATATGGATACAGTTGACTGTAATTCTGGTTCATTAACCAATAATTATTGGCCTATGAAAAATAATCAAATAGTAATTGAACATTGTTGAAAAAACTATAAAACATGAGGGTTCTTTACAGAAATAGAGTTAATTTAACGATAGATTTTTCTATAATTCCATTTACTATATCATTTAGCAGATTCCTAAAAGATAAGATATATTCCTATAAGGGAATTTCTCTCAGTGCGGCGAGTTTCGAAAACTTCGCCAAGAAATACTCTCGTCAACAGGTTGATTCTTAAATTTTCAAGAGACAAATTGACAAGCCTTGATCGGTCAAACCCCGTTGGAACTGTATTTCCGCAAGCAAGTCGTATAACCGATTGACAGTCGAAATAATGGAGGGAACATAGAATCAGGAGGTTTACAAAATCAACAGACTTATTCTTTTCGAATTCTAGCATTGGAATCAGTGCCTTCCACCCAAATAATCCTGGTGACACATTGGCCATTTGCTCACCTGAAACAGCCAAAGAAAAAATGTCTGTTATTCTAAGTATCTATAAGATAACAGTGAATAGCTTGTAGATTTGATAAATTATAAGTTAAAATGCGTAGCATAATTCATGGAACTTGATCCATCGCCCGACCAAAGCTTGACATCGGACTTTTTGTATATGTTCAATAATATCGTCACTGCTAGCTTATGTAGAATTTTATTTTCAAAATTGTACCAAGTCTCTTTGAACAGAAGGCAACTTGGGAGTCGAATGATCTAAGAAAACATCCCACAAGGATTCCTCAGTAATCCCGATAACCTTTAACATTCTGTGTATATTTCGAAAACAAGGATACACCAGTTTGTTGTGTCGGGAGGCAGGGCGAAAGATATTGTTTTACCATTGGCTCCCGAGTAAGATAAAAGGCGATTGTCCTGTTACGCGTTTATTTACGTCGGGCAGTAGCGTCATGTGCGATGAGTTTTGTTCCAGATGCTCTCGAGCTGATAGCGCTAGGCTGCCATGTTGATTCCACAGTTTCTACAAAACGCTAGAAATTCTATTTGAAATACGTCGCACGATTGACTCTGAAATATGAATAATATGAATACATTCTTATTCATCAATAATGCCAATACGTTGATTGGATTTGAGAATGGGGTCATCGCGAATCGCTGATATTAAATCAAATCGTCTCCTTTGGTACGGTTCTCAAAAACTGACAGATTAAGAGCAAGTCACGAAAAATAATTTTATGTTATTCGATGTGTGAGACGGAATTTCACGCACCAGTGAATTCTTGAATATCCTTCAAACGAGTACTCATAACATAAAATATCGTATCCGACTGGTGCGTTCGATTTTGATCACTCGTGTGAACGTGTAACACTCATTGCCTCTCGTGGACACGCCCCACGTTTAAAAGTTATACGCACTAGTTACATAGTAGTAGATTATACGTTGTACGCATAATCTACTATTTGTTTCTGATATCATGTTGCTTCTCTTGTTTTTCACTCTTTTCCCATCCCCTATTTTTTTTTCTTATTTCTACATTTTTTTAGCCCACGTTCTACCCACTTTTTAGTACCTGATATAATGTACTTATAATAATTTTTCGAACTCAATTGATTTTTCATGTTCAAAATTTCTAAACTTTCTTCTTCCTTCCTTGATTCAATTTTTTGTTATAATTTATGGATCTGGACCTGGACCACGATTAATCTAAATAATTTCTCTGAAATCTTCTCCTAGTCATCAATTTATCACCATAAAATTTTTTAAGAATCATGAAAACTTCGTCGCAAATGATAACATTACTATCTTTAATTTTGAAAATTAATGTTTCACAAGAATTTAAATCAACTGGTAATTTAAAAGTTTAGTCACTTGCCATACCTCAGGTGACAAAATACATGTAACATCAGATAGATTTGATAAATCCTTTCTAATCTGAATTTGGAAAAAAAAAACAGAAAAAGTCTGAAAACATTCAGAGTAATATAGGTACTCATAAGTAGATCCCTATATGCTCAAGATAATCGAATGTTGCTGAAGAAATAAAAAATTATAAGTGAAAAACTTATGGATTTTGATGACTCTTAAGTATTCATGAGCACATATTGACATAACTTAATTGCAATACATAAAATTCGTTGTTAACCAGCGAGGACGGGGATTCGCGTGCGAGGCAAGCAGTGTAATTACCACCTTGATAATATTCTTTCATGTAAATCTGTTTTTTTTTCGCAGACATCGAAATATTGAATCATAAATAAAGGGTTGGCGAGCGAAGCGAGTAGGGGGTACACCCCAGTATGTATAGTAGTATAGTAAAAATAATGAATAGTTATAGACAAATATTTTACGTTATTTGTTAGAAAATTTCGGAAAGTCCAAGAGGAAACTTTCCGCCAATGTATATGGCAGTATTTTTAATTGTAACTGTATAGAAATTATTCTTTGATAAACTGTTCATAAGACTTGTAATAAACGCATTACCCAGGAACATGAAAATTTTTTATTTATACTCAAATCTATCTTCTTTTGCTGAAAATATCGTTTGTCAGAAAACTTCACTAATGGATGTGACGTTAATAAAAGCGGATAATTTATAATGATCATCTTCACAAGGATTCAATACTGTATACTTGGAAAATTTGACCAATATATATCCATCAATTTATCAGTGAAATATCGTGTTCAAGAATTACACACGCAAACACACACTCACTCATGGGAATCATCAGTATTGGAAACACGCGAATTTATGACGTGATACTTGTCTCTTGATATCACCACAAAACGTTATTCAAGACAACCTTTGACAAGTATATTTCTTAGCTTGGACATGTTCAGTGAACTGACAATCAATAAAATTAGGAGGTCGCTGGTTCAAATCGAGCCCGGGGAGCGTGGAATTTTTTTCTCGCAATATCACTATGGGATAGCCCACCAAGCCCGAATTTATTCGTCGTTTGACAATCAATAACTTTGGTTTTCACTAGATAACATTTATTGGTTAATAAATTGCAAATAATGTCATTGGGGATGTTTGAAGAAACGCGTGATTGAATGAATATTAAAAATAGATCAAATAAAATAAACGAAGTTATTCATGAATACGTAAGAATTCACAGTAAACAGTTAAATGCGGTAGTTGAAAGCTGCTGATAGTTATTATTTTTTTCAACTCTATTGTGTGTTTGAAAAATGATGACGAGAACGCATGGATCTGACAGTATCGTTACTGTTAACTCGTAAGCTCGTTGAAGCCTCATTACGTCTCTGAAATTGATTGTGGTAAAATTATTACGGTATGCGTAGCACCTTATTCACGCACTTGTGTAATTAAATGGAAAAATTTTACTTGCATATTGGAATCAAAATTGGTGCCCATAAAAGAAAACACACGTAAAAAAATTGGATGATAAAGTTACTGGTTTGTCAAGAGAAATTTATCAAAATGAGAGTCTTAGTACCGATTCTGTTAGCAATTATTTGCTCATTTCCGTCTATCGTAGTGTCTGAATACTTGAGTGAGTATATCTAAACTATGAAAACCAGCACTTTCATTTGAATTTCAGTTGTATTTATAAGCAGTACAAAATTATACGTGTTTTTTAGCTTGTCCACCGGCCAATTTCACTTTCCGCCATCAAGCAGACGATATTTCATTTATGACCATCCAAAATAACGTCATCATATTCGAGTACGACAAGAACAATCTTCGAGTCCATCGATATAAAAACTCATCATCTGTAAATTTAATCTTGGATGATACAAATTATTTTTTCAAGGGTATGACACAATTTCTCCATATGATTTTGATAACTCAACTTTTAACACTTGCGTGTTACGATCGTAATTATGATTTTTAGCTCGTACTCTAAACAGTGCTGCAACGTATTTCGCCCCAGAAAAGAAATTCGAAGTCATTGGCAAAGCTGATATCATTGTAAGTTTATCTTCAAGATTTACGAAAATGTGAAAAGTTTCAAAAGTCTGTAAAACCTAGTCACTATAAAACTATTTCAGTTTTTGGTCTCGGGTGTAGCTAAAACTGTTGTAGCTGGTTCATGATTATTCAAATAGATACAGTCATTTATCCCAACGTTTTGTTTTTCCGGAGATATTATCATGTTTTTATATAAAGAATACTATATGTGTGACATTTTATAAATATACATATTTACATTACATGCATATCATGGGCAATGATTGATCTATATCATTCGAATCAGAACATTAGGAGAAACCACTTTAAGAATCACGTGTTTGGGTATTGAAAAACAATCCTCAAAAGTCCCAGTCGACTTGGAGAGACCCAAATGTGAGGTGGTCTCCTGGCTTGTTAAAATTTCTATATCGAGATGCGTAGAAAAATTTTCTTTAAAAAAATACGACAAAAATATTGTGATTCATTGAGAAGAGCCATGTATACATATTACATTAAATTTTTTAGGATAATGACCTTGGTAAAGGTTTGGAGAACTGCCAATTTCACTTAGCAGAAATTTCCACTGGAAGGTAATCAGTTCAATGATTGATTAAAATTCTGATTGTGAAACGTATTTTCGACCACCTGTACTGAGTAAACATTCATCATTTTACAGACTTCTGGCAGCTGATGCTGATATTGCAGCGAAAAATTGTTTAAATTCAAAATTATGTCAAGCCTTGGGTCCTATTGAACAGCAAGCTTTGGATCTTGCTAAAACTAAACCCAACAATTTCGGACCAATATCAGTGATTACAAAATATAATGTTAATATTTTCAGTCTATTTTGGAATATGAATTTTCACATATTTTTGATATAACAAAAACTTTGTTGGATTTCTCATGAAATCTCATGAATTATGCACTCCAAGTGGAAATCATATACCTATCCACACTTGATGCATGGACTACTTGCTTTCCATGATTTTTTTTCGTCTCGTTTATACTTCATTATATGGGCAATTTTTAAAAAAAGTGCATATTCATGTGAATTCTGTCATATATACCGTGTGTTTATTATTGCTTTGTGAGAACAGTACGTCGGAGGTAGTTTTCTTGTTGCCATTGACTAGACTGATCTGTCAATATTTTTGAATACTTTTTCAAAATAGTGAAAGAATTATATTTTGCACATATATCAAACGATATTTTCTATCAGAAGGGTTATTTCCATTCCGAGCAGTTACTTATTAGGAAAAACCCATCAAAGTTTTTCTTAAATGTCTGTAAAGTGTCGATGAATGATATTTTCCGCCCGGAATTTATTTCAATTATTCGAAAAAATATTTCTTATCGTTACAGGCAGAATATATTGAAGCCGTCGAGTTGATGATTGAAACCGTTGGGGATAATCTCTTGAAAGAAAACAATGCAACATTTCAGCTTGAAAATACGGAATATTATGATAATCGAAAAGTGTTTGCTTCTGAAGGTTCATTCCGGTACGATACTCATCTGACTCACGCCCTTCCTCTCTAATTCAACTTGATCAGTAAAAATAAAGCCTCAACTCATCTCACTCATTCTAGATTTGATAGTAATCTGCAATACAATGGCGGACTGGAAGTTCATAAACGTGATCAGAATTCAACAAAGTTTTCATTCAATTTTGTCCTCCCAGAAGGATTCCTGACTTACAAACATCTTACAGCTGTGAGTAATAATTATCAATTTATCCCACCCAAACACTCGTGAAGAATGACTAATTCTATTAGTCGAGGTTATTTCAGTTCTCAATCAAATACGCTCTTTTATATTTTTCTCTTACTATTTTCCCATGTCTATTGAACTATTGTCAGTTATAACGTATATTCCTCCCATAGGCTAGTTGGTTCAACAGCCAAATTCCCGCAGTGTGCGCCAAGGCTCATGACATGACTTTCGAGGGCATCGTCTGGGTGAACTATGAATCCATCAAGTGCCGAGTCGAAGGTGGCAGGGTTTATTTTGTTTACAGTGATACAGAGACATTCCCATGCGTAAAAAGTATATTGAGTAACTTGAACGTGAAACTGTCCATTGGAGATGCTATGTCGCAAGAAGTATCACGTTTCATTAGTGATGGAATCTACGAAAAGTTCAAGAACTACGTTGAAGAGAAGTTGGATTGCCATGAATTGAAACCTAGTAAATATCATGTTTAATAGACACCAAATTATTGTAAGACACTACTGAAAGATTTATGTATGTTTATCGTAAATGAAGATGTCTTGTTTTTTTTCTCTATAAAAATTCATGTTTAGTAGACATTAAATTATTGTGAGAAACTACTGGAATACTTAGTCATGTATGTTTATCGTAAATGAAGATGTCTTGTACTTTTCCTTCATAAAAATTTCGAACAGTACAATCGTAATTATGTATAAAACGACACTTCACGTTATACCGCGTTCGCGACAGCGCTGGAACTCATAAGTATCGGTAGCAGTACCTCCTGGATACTCTCAGAGGCCCGCATAGTAGAACCAAAAGTAGTCGAGCCTGTATGTCCTTGGTTAAGTGCTTTCGGGATATAATTGCGAGGCGATTACGGTAGAGCGTCTCGCGATAATTGCTCGCGAAAAAACAGGAATAGAATTATATAAATGCGTGGGGAGGATCCCTTTTAAATCTTCACGTTTCCACATTGAGCGTGATGGGCGCCCGACTCGCCGGATTATTAAACCCATCGAAAATTTAAATATTCCCTTCTCAAAGAGCGAGAGTGCGCACTCTTGCTTTATACATGTATGTCGATGGAGGGCGCACACGCGAGGACTGCCGACTGCGGGAATGCACTTCTCCGGCTGATATTTCCCGGGCTCTATTGCATACTCACAGTGTACTTGTATCCCCCCGGACATTAAAGATGAATTTATCGAACGTTTCAGAAAAGAGGAGATATGTGCGAATTCCATAAATGCCTGTATATGCGTACGTATGTATACGAATGTATGTGGTCGTTTTTTTCAAGCGTAGCTAAATTAATGAAAATTGAGTTGAAGTTCATGTCCACTTCTTTTAAGGACAACAGACACAACATTTTTTTATTTCCCATAGCAACAGTTGTTCATATCCTTAGTAACGATTGTTTATATCACTATCGATCATTGCCATGAAGCAACGGTTAATTTGTTAGATAGATTTATCCGACGATGGTGGAAAGACATCTCTCATTGGCATTATTTTGTTTTCACGCAAAGCCTCTTTGAGAATCATACTGTTCATGCAGCGGTTTTTATTCGTAAATGATATTTGCAATCGTTCATCCTATAGCGTTATGATATATGTAAAGTATTAACCGACAGATTGTTTGATTTATGCATATAGTATAGATAAATGAATGATGCGATAATAACTATAGAGAACTTTTTTTCAAGTAAAAAAGTAAAACTGTTTCAAGCTCTCGAGGTGATTTTAATGAAGTCGTAAATATTAAAAGTCTAGTCTAGTGCATCCAAGTATTCATTTTCAATTTAATCTTTTAATTCGTTAATTTAAATTCACTCTACTCGTTAAGAAGTACTTGATTTTCACAATGGATTCAAATTTCTTCACGACTGTTAAAGAGAATACGAGCGAAAGAATTGGACGATAAGTTTAAATTCATCAAAAGATGCAAATGAGAGTGTTAGGGTTTTAATTGTTTTGGGCCTCGCGGTAAATACGAAATATTTCATCTACTCATCAATTTGCGTAATTGATCGTGAGCTGAATACGAGATGAGGAAAATTAGTAGCTCGAGCAAACATTAAACAAGAGGTCTGCTTATTAAATTTATAGAAATCCCGACAAGTCCACTCGACATTTCCGTGTCAACGCACGAGATAATTCATCGCGAAAATTCATCGCAGAGTCTCGTTTATTTTATCGCCGATCCCGGAATACTCGCCCGAAATCCCACGCTGCAAACCACAAGGAAGCGCGACACGAAAAGAAAACGTGTCAACGACGATGATATAGGTACCGAGGGCGAAAGTGAAGGTGAGCCCCCAACACTACTTGACGAGCTAATTCCCGCTCTCACGGGATTCGAGGAAGACGATAAGATTCGCCGAGATCGGAGCTATCGACCCGGCAGCGACCTCCGGCGAGCGAGAGACGAAATAAAACGGGTCAAGCGTCGCGCGGCGACAATTAGGCCGCACTGTTTGCACGGTTTTTTATTCGCGCGCGCGCTCGCGTTCGCATGTGACGCTGCGAACATCAACAGAGCTGGACAAGATGGTTTCACAGGGCAGCAACGCCAGAGAGATTGGCAAAGCTTGATTGCAGTACAGCCGTGTCAACGCACTGGGGCTGCGAATCCCTTTCAACTTCGACGATTGCAACTCTGTGTGTGTGTTTTCCAGCGGTGCGTTGCTTTTTTGCCCAGAGCTTTAAGAGCTGTATATTTACTCTCGCTGTAGCGGGAAGAACCATCTTGTTGATAACTGTTTGAGATCAAGCAAATGTGAGAATAGAAGCCAGTTTATGGCGGAGAAGAGGTTCGAAAGATTATTTTCAAATCGCGATGCATTCGTATACGAGGTGAACTGCTGAAAATGTCGTGTTTGTTCGGCTGGTGAGATGCGAATTCAAATGTTGGGAAATTTTGCGAATATTACTTGGGTGATCGATATCTTGTGTAATCCAGTTTTATCGATTGATAATACGGATCTTCCGAAGTACGGAAAATCGATTGAAAAATATATTCTCATCAATTGCCATCATAATATTAGGTTATATCCAATCATCTTTTTTTTTAAACAACACGAATCATGTAAAATAGATCTAAATTTGGTGAGAATTGAGGCAAAAATAATAGATACTAATATGGTTCGGATGATCATATCCAGAGATAACGTATAAAAAAATAAATAATGTGAGATCGAATTCCAACTTCAAACTGATCTGAAGTCTCTTGAACTAAAATTCAAACATAATTTTTTAACCAACATAATCCGGAACACCTCTTGAGCCAAAAATTACGTGCATATTGTCAATGTTGTATTTGTTCGGTTGGAGAAACTAAATATTAAACTCGGTAAACGATTTCATCCCAATCAATACTTTAGTGCTTTATCAGGCCGAACACACAACACTATAGGGAATTTGTCTTGGACACGGTTTTGATTTCAATATTATACCCTTTTTTGCCATCGATGCTCCAAATACTTCCCAAAGACACGTTTATACCCGACATATATACGATAGAAATGTCTTGCGGAAACTCGAGAAGTCATCGACACTCAACGAGGAAATGACTCTATCCTACCCCTTGTACTCCCAACTCTTTTCCCCGGGGGAACAAAAGGGGGAAGAAGTGGATCGCGTTCTCCGCGAGGCTCTCAAGCCTCGAAAGATCTCGCATTCTCTTCTTTCGTTATCGATAAAACGCAAAGCGACATTGTTCCCTCGAATCAAACACGTGCGTGGAAGTGCAAATACTCAGTTACCGCGGTACGACGTGCTCTCTCCGGGGACTCGTGCGCGCGAGTTGAGAGGCGCTCGAAAATAGTCATAAAACATGTGGATGAATATATTCCGTTTCGGGGAAATTAAGCGAATGGTATATAGGAAACCATTCGTTTTTCATATGTGGATAGGAACTATATTGAGTCTTTATTTGAGCAGTTTATTGGTATACTGAATTTTGAGGGCGATTCTTTCTTCTTTTTTTAAACTTCTCGAAATGCGCGCTTTTTTGGATTTTTTTCATACTTCGTATTCGTTTTGTGATAATTTTCTCTATTGACATTGACGATGAATGAACTTCGTATTGGATTCCCTTTGAGTCATTCAATTTGGGTTCATTAAAGTAAAAGTTGGAAATTCCAGTTTTGTTAAATATTTGAGATTGTCTATGTATTGAAGTTGAAGTGGGTATCATTCATAAACGTTTGAAAGCTCACTATTTGGTTTTGTTAGAGCTTGAATCATATTAAGGACTGACCTTATTTAGGAATTTTGTGGATAATGCATAAAAAAGTTTCCAACATTCTCAAAACGCTTGCAAGACCATTTATTCGAAGGTATAATAGATCTCCAAATTAAAATCTCATTCAGGACTTTCAGACTTCTATTCAAGGTTCTCGAGAATTTATTCATTATTCATTTTCCATAGATAGAAAATAACCTCAATTTCTTCCTAACCTAGAAAATTTTCAATTTTTAAACAACATTGCGATCAAGGTGAAGTTATACTTAATTGAATTTCATTAAATTAGTAGTCGTCTTTCGGTCGACAGGTCGTAATTGTATCCTGATAACGAGAATAAAATACGAGAGACTCGATTACTACAAATGAATGAATTCATGATCCAGTCGTTCATACTAGATTCTTTGAAAGACTTACTCTACGAATTCGTACCTCGAACGAGTCATCATCATTAATGGGTTCGTTCATACATTAGCAGCTCATTTCTATTGGAACTGACCTAAAACTCTTCGTGTAAGCTTTGTTAGAAATCCTTTTCACCTTAAAGACAAAATTCATACACTCGAAATACAACCACGGTAGATTCTCTTGCAGGTTATTCATCCCCCTCGTTAATAATGTTTTAATAGGACAAAATTTGCCAAAAGCCATGATTATTTGATAAGAATAAGCTGCTTTATAATTAAATTCAATTCTGAGGATTTTTTTTTAAAATAGACCAATAGTTATGGAGCGCTTTTTCTTATAAAATAATTATGGCCTAAGGCCAATTCTGTCTTCGAATCAGATAATAAAAATTATTAACGAGAGGATGAATGGCCTGCATACAACGCACTAATATAGACATATATTGTGACACGGCATACTGATTCAGAACAAACTTGAATGGGTCTCTTCTTATCAGAGTTCAAATACAACTCATTGCAAAACGCACCCGATGTAGTATTTTTCAGCAGCTGCCAAAATTGTTACGTATAAGAGTTTTCGAGAGGCTTTTCATGCGAGCTTTTGCAAGGTTTTGCGGAGTTTCACCCGAAGGCTCGTTCCCAATCGTGATATCTCCAGCCCGAATCGGAATATTACCGAAATAGAACGAGTACATCATAGATCCGGGCCAATGTAAAAATCGAAACTAGAACAGACTATCTTATACGTTCGAGCTGTTTTTTGGCGATCCATCAGATTTCAACAAAAGTACGTGGGATTACTTTCTACTCTCCGTAAAGGAAGTGATATGAGAAATTCGGTGAGTAGTTTTATATCAACTCTTGAGAAAGTTATACTGTTTGATAATATAGTCGAAGTTAGTTACTGATTCCGAGCGATGTATCATTTCAAACGCTAAAAGAATAATTGAAGAATCATGAGTTAGTTTTTTGAATCAACATTGAGAATTATAACTTGAATTTTCGTAATCATAAAATTTGCAGCTCATGATAGTAGTAGAAAACACTGTTGCACGATTTATCTAAAGAAGTTATGTTTTCTCAAGAATGACTAGAATTCCCAAATCATAATAAAGTTGAATGTATAAATCTCTGCAAATAGTTCAAACTAATAAGTAAAGGGTTACATGGAGGAAGAAAATGCATAGTTCGAACAGATGAAACCACATTCTCCACTCAGACGATTTAAAAGAATAATACCCTTAGAAGAAATTCAATCTACCAGGGACTGAGTGCATCTGTAGATTAAATGGTATATTTATGAAATAATGCACTCGCAAGGATTGCCATATACAGTTTGCCAAGTAAAGTAAGCTTGAAATACGTAATAAAATCAAATGATCATTGAGGATGCAGTTAGCCATCGCTAAAAGAAAAGATATCTGCTCTAAACCACATAAGAAGAACAAGTCTGATAAGTATATATCAAAATTTTTCAAAATTAAAATAAATGATGGAAATCTTTCAGATTTTGATGAATTTTGAAAAATTTCCATCTCGACAAAAAAGATTTAATTATGATCAAATAAAGCCCAATTCAAGAAGATCTTCAGAGCTCTACTTTTTTCCTTATATTAGTCCTTCGCTCCGATGAGAGAGAGAAAACGGCCAATAGATCAATATGCCCATCGTTGAATTCTAAGAAAGCGTTAAAGAACGCTAGAAATCAATCCTGTTCCATATTTCATTCCATTCGCGATAAAGAGAAAGAGAGTGACAAAAAAATTCCCAACACCGCCGTCAGAATCTAGATAAATGCGCGGCCATTTCCGGCAGCCGCCTCGAAGAGGTACCCACAAAAAGAGCCAATGCATATATATAGATACCTCGACAAAGCGCATCAGGGCCCATAAAGCTCGCTTGTGCCAAAAGGAGGACTCGATACAGAGCCGCGCGCAGAACAAACAGCCGGATAAAGAGGCCAAAAAAACCGATAGCGTATAATGCGGCGAGCCGAAGGTATATGTATCTGCGGAGGAGTAAGGAGCACAAGGAATAGACCGAGTACCATTTTGAATGTGCGTGAACTCAGGCTCAAGGGTTTGTGCCCTTGTCGACCCTATACGGGTTGTGTATATGGAGATTCTCGACTATAGTCAGATTATCGGCTCCCAATTCTGGTAAGTGGAAATTTCAGTTATTGTAGAAGACCCTCGGTGTTGCTGAGGAGATTAAAAAGTAGAGACATAGATGGTTTTGTGGTAGTAGAATCTGATGATCGAATTCAGAATCGAGTAGATCTGGGAAATCGCATATTATATGGAATCAAATAAGGTTTATCAGATAGCTGAAGCGAAGGAAAGTAAGAGAAATCGGTTCCTTATAGAAACGAGTGAAATTGAAGCGATTCACTCCAGAAGGATGAACGAATAACTTCTGTTTGAATAAATATCAAGTGTTCAAGTAGATCGGCCGGTGAAAGATTGAATTCCAATCCGAAGAAACAATTTAAGAATCAATTTAAAAATACTTTCACGACTTTATATATGAAAACTCTACAGATTTCATATGTCACTTAATATTACTTATGAAAGAGTTGAATTCTGAATTTTACCCATGATTCATTCAGTATGATGATTTACCGCGAGACTGCGAATGATTAACCTCTGCGAAACTTATTAATCATCAAGGAATAGAGGAAAACGAGAAAAGAATCCTTCAATGAGTGGAAAGAGTCATGTTGAAAAATCAAGTTGAGTCGGGAATCAATAATATTATTCAAGTACACAAACAATCAATCTCGAGCAAACTATACAGTCGCTTCGTCGAATTCTCTCAGAGAGAGATAAACCACGTAAGCCTATGCCAGTAAAAAATGCATCGCGGCAAGTCATCGTTCCCATTTTGAGGGGAAAAATGGGAACGAATAAAGATCGAGCGCTTGGAAAATTCTGACTGCAACGAATGAGAGTATACGAATGTGGGGGAGCGGAATTATTATGAGCCGTGTGTCAAACTGAAAAAATGGGAGATTGTGAGCGTGTCTAGAAAGAGAGGGAGAAAGAGAGAGAGAGACGATTGTGAGAGAGCAGAGGAGATAAAAGAGCTGCACGCCTAAGTGAATAACCCAGAGGAGTTGCAAGAGAGAAGGAGAGGGAGATAGAATGAGGTAGGAAATCGATCGTGCGTAGTGGTTGGCGAGAGAGATCTAGTCTACGATTCAGAAAGGCTTGGGGTCGAGACATATTGCACGGGTGAAGGAATGCTATGTTTCGTATTTCGCCAATGAAGACGAAAGGGTTGCTTGCTTAGAAGAAACAGAGGCAGTAACGAGGATAGGTCTAAAGAACCACCACTCAAATTTTTGGATTGAGTCAAGGATGGTATTGAGATTTTAACAGAAATTCCATCTCAACCAAAATGAATTTTCAGGCTGTTTAAATCATCTATCGAGAATCGGGACTGACGAATCGGACGCTGATCATTTTCTATAATGAAGTAATAACCCAACTCTCGAATCGCGTACTTGAGAAAAACATTCAACTCTTTTTAGAAAATATTTGGTCAAAATCATTTTTGACTTGAGTTGCTATTACACTTGAATTCGGATCGTGAAACTTCTCAACTGTTTTATAGACGTCTGGCTAAAAACAACTGTTACTACTGAATGCCCCCCTTTTTTTTTATCATTTTGCTACTTGTAGAGCCAGTAGAGGTAAACTGTGGAGTGAAATTACTCGTTTAGCATCTATTAATTACGATGAATATTTATTTATGCAAAAGTTACTCAAATATTTGGCAAAGGATGGATGAAGTATGGTCGGAACGAATTTTCGAGTTGCAAACAACTTCATTAGGATGCACACAAAGAGAATATATATTTCCCTTGTTGAAAATTCAAAGCGGTTTTTGGAAGGTGATTAGTCAAATGCACTTTAATTCAGGTGACTCGGACACGAGTTTTCTCCCTTGGAGCAGGAAGAGCTGGAAACGTTTTCTGCTGTTTCACAGGAAAAAACAATTTCTCAAAGGCAGTTGCGTATCTGCAGCAACTTAGGAACCTGCAGCTCGCCAAAAAGACGCTCACCGCTTACCCGGGGGGCAGCCTCGTTGTCCGATTCCACCGGCAATTCAACTAGCGCTAACAACCGGATAATGATCTCGGCCCGCAAGAAAGTGCGGCCCTCGTCGGTGAAAACGTATACATCCGAGCAGACAGGACTGCAGTGACGGCGCCCGACCTGATGCCGATTCAAAGGGCCCCCGAGCTTGCTAAAGAAATCCGGGACAGTGCCTCGAGGGTACCGGCACGTGAAAAAAAAAGGGTTGCAGGGATGGAGCGAGAGAGGGAGACCCACACACGTCGGGGCGGGATATTGGGGCCGACGTCGACGAATTAGCCGCGGGAAACGAGGCCGACTCGGGACTTATTACTTTGGCTCGCGATGGATGGGCTATTGATTGATCGGAGAACGCCGGCCGCCGAGTAATTGCCACGTCGGCTCCTCCAACGTTACTCGATGACGGAGAGACAAGGGGACGCCGAGGGATGATTGTTTTTGACTTCTGCCCTGAAAAGCTGAGTTGGCGGCATTTTGATTCTTCACTCATGGGAATTTCCCGGAGGGATTTTCCACGATCTCGTATCACGATATTCCCGTCGGGGTTTTTACAGACCCAACTGCTTCGAACCGAATTCGAAACTCGTACTTCTACTGATAGAATCGATTTTACACACATTTTCGAGTTCCACGATGTTTCGTAAATTTTTCTAGATACCCTCGGAGCAATACTCGCGGCTATTCTAGGCATTTCTCGCTCTTCAATCGAATTTTCGACCTTTAAAAACACCCGTTGAGCAGAAAATTGATCGATAATTTTCTCTATGAAAGTATTAACTGAAAGTAAAATTTTTCCAGATTTTTTCCAATACTACGAATTTTGGTGAAAGCAACATGATGACCATCTTCATAATTTTTTAAATAATTACGTTTAGGCTCGTTTTCTTTGTTTCTACGTACTAGCTACATTCATACGCGCTTCGGCGACTTATTCATACGATATTTTAATAATCAATTTTGTATTTTATATCAATTGTTCATTTTATTCGTGATTATCTTTCCGAAGTATATTATTCATGAAAAAGTCTGATATCACATTGAAATCGCACGGTTATAATAACAATTATCCCAGCGAGTAATCAAATTACGATTAACTTTTATACGATCTTGAATATGTCATTTCGGCATTATTTTCGATGTGTGCATTTTAAACTCTTCATTTATATCTTATTTAGATTTTAAAAATTAGGTTTCATCATTAAAACTTCGAAATTTATTATTCTCAGTAGTTGGCAAAACTGATTACCCTCTGCCCTATTGCTTACTTAACATGGCAGTCCTATTCAGTGCTCTCTTCTCTCTCTCACAATTAAGGGTTCTTTTATTCAGGAAGGTTTCACTTCCTAGTGTTTCCTTCATTCGAGTGTCAATCTCACTTGTGTGGGTTTCGGCATTCTGAGACTTAAAAAGCGTTCAACCTCGAACTTCAAAGTAATTAAAGGTAGGGGTAGACAATAACGCTCAGTACGAAAATGCGCCCATTTTGATGTGAAATATGTAGCGCTAACGGTGAGGCGTGCTTTGATTTTGGTGTCTCTATAGGAGGAAAATAGCAGTCGGTAATTACTTTTAAAAGTTAATAAAACTTTTGTGAATCAGTGGTTGTTAAGTGCTGAAAGCGACCAACAATTTTGTTCTGATAATGCCAACATAACGGCTAACTGCGACTAGTGCTCTGAGAGCACCGGAAATACGGAATATGAGAAAAATGTCATATTGGTTGCAGTTACCTCAGTAGCTATTCGCGCTTAGGTGGGCGTTATTGGATACGCCTACCTTAGATTCATCAGTAATTCTGATTGCCTCCATCCAGCGCTTGCCAACAAAGTGATACTGTCAACGCTGCCCTATACATAAGTATCGTGTTTCCATCCTGAGCCAATCAAGATAAGATCAACTCTATCAACAAAAACAAATACTAAACGGTGCTACTACGGTCCCAAGTGCGAATCCAAACAGCTTCGCTACTTTGAAGGGAAGCTTACTATTTTAGCCTCGATAGCGTGTACGTGACATATCCGATCTCTGCTGGTGAATTGTAGAATTTTATCGCACCCTTATACTCGTGGGATAGCGAAAATGACTAACCGTCCACCAGTACGAGGATCAGTTTCATTGCGCATGCATCGCAGGTCCTGAGAAATCAAACTTTTCACAACTCATCAGAACATCGAAAGATAGTAAATGAAATTCAATTGAACATTTTTCTCTTGTCAATGATCAATACATTATTGAATTTAATGGAAGAAAACGAGCCATGAAGAACATTCAGTCCAGTTTTTTTTGTTGAAAATGTTGAAAATTTGGGTCAGGTTTTCAGGCGGTAAGTTGACAATCTATGAATATCTCATAATTGATACGACCCCTAAAGATGATGTCAATTCCAATTTGTATACAAACTCACTTCTTTACTCTATAAACAGTGCTGGACATCTGGTACACAAGACAAATAGGGGAGACCGGGGCAAAAGTGCACATATTTTGGAAGCAAATATCTCCTCCGATATTCTAGTAATTACATCAAACTACGGATAAAAAATGACCCTCAAGATGTTAACTGACTAAAACAGTGGCCATTTACTGCATTTGGACATATAAGCATTGAGTTATTATCAATTGAAAAAAAAAAAATCGTTTTCAACGGTGTATCCATTACGGGCTATGACAAGCGAATTTATTTCAATAAACCGTTGACAAATGTTCGTCTCAAGAGATGAATTCAACCTGACATAACAGCGCCAGATAAAAGTGATTACCTAACAGAGTAACAGTAAAATGCACTTTTGCCCCGTAGGCACTTTTGTCTCATTCTCCCTTATATATCGTTGTGATGTATACAAATTGTAATTAACGCCTTCTTAGGCGCACGTCGCATGAATTAAGAGGTATTTATAGTTGACCGACCTACCTCCACTGAGGCACATTAACAGTAATAATACAATCATTAATATAATAGACATCAAGGAATGTTTGTCAAAAAAAGAACGGCTACGTATTCTTCATACCGAGTACTTTCACATGATATACTTTAATGTTGGCTCAATTTCAGTTTTCATGTAAAAAAGCTACATTTTGTAAAAACTCTGCCTATTTTATCCTTTTGCCTCTATATACGAACAACTCGGGAAAATTGGCAGACCTACGCTCGTGTAAACGCAACACACGAGAGCGAATCGCTGAAACGTCGCGCACTCGCTGTAGAATGCCTTTGCGAAAGTCGGTAATTACCACCGGACGCCAAAGCTTCCTCTTATGGCGACGTGGTGTAGTGGCGTGCAGATGTTTCCTACGACGTCGCACTTGAGCAGCAACATTTTTCACGCATATTTACGTTTGCATCATTAACTCGAAGATCCTCCGCTTCGGCCTTACGTACGCGGGCATCAAGTATGGGCAAAGTTTGTAAAAACTCGCGAGCCCTCCACGAGCCGAGCATTGAATCCTCGCGCGCTGCACACTCGTGGAAATTTCTCGAGCGCGTCGAGAAGTACACGCTGCGATGGAAGGTTGCTGTATATACGCGCGCCTCCGCCGCCGCCTCGGCGATTTTGATCCAGCCAACTTTTCCTCTCTCGCGCGCGCGGGCGGCTTCGATCCGGCGCGACTCCTCTTTCACGTCCACGTGCATTTGCCGCAGTCGCCAGCTTTGTTCCCCCGGCCTTCTTTTTATGCGCGACACTTTTGCCAGCAAAGAGAAGCACGTGTCAATGCCTCCCAGACGCGGAAACACAGAGAAAGAGAGAATTGCTCCTCGCGGCGATATAGGTACGTAACGTGGATATATATATGCCGGCTTGACTCTACTTTTTTTTTCTCTCCACTCTTGCTTTCTGCGGACGGGATTCGGGTCGGAACTAATGGTTTTTCTGGGTGAAATATTGAGGTGCAGTGGGTACCTGAGGCTTACAACTTCGGATGGTACATGTCGGCAACCCGTCTTTCCTTATATAATGGCTTTTGCTGAAGTACTATTCGAGCGTCAGGCCATGGATGAAAATATGCTACATGCGGAAATATCGAGGCAAATTAACCGAATGATACGCTTGATTTAATGTCGAGAGCATCGTTTAACACTGATGTATTTTCTCAACGATAATGAGAGAAAAATTTAATCCCGCGCGGTGAGCTCTTTGTCCCCTGAGCAATGCAGAGTGTATATATATATATATATATATATGTCGCTCTCGTCCTTTGCTGGAGTATAACAATGGGAAGCCTTAACGATGAATTGGTAGAGAGATATGGGTGCTCTACGGAGAGGCGGAAGAATTCCCTCAAAAATGTTAAAGTGCAAGAAATAAAAAAGGCATCTTCCAGAAAGTTTCGGAGAAGAAGAAGTTTGGTGGAAGTGCCAGAACGGAGAACAAGATCAGGACACGACGACAAAGCATTTCCGCGAACGACCAGAGGAGAAAGAGGAGAAGAAACATAGAGGACAAACTTTTTTTTCGAATTTTCATAAAGATAAGTAAAATTCACTTCGCTTGCGAAGCACTGTTCAGAAATGTATTAGCATAATTTTAATTTGAGTTGTGTATTCAAAGAAATTCACGTTTGATGTATATATGCAATAACTCCGCCCGATTAAAATTTGTTCTTATTGAGAAATAAGTGCCCGTTTAATTATAATCGATTTGGCCATACTCGTATGATAATCAAAATAAAGTGACAAAGAGAGCATCAGGCCGTTGGGTCTCGGATCTTACTGAAATTTTGTAAGTTGATTCTTGGGCAGTCAAACAGGTGATACGTACAGCCATAAGGCATGACGTTTTGTTTTTTTGGAGATATTCACGATGCGATACATATATCACTATTTATTCATGTAATACTACGATTTACTTCGTAATATTACAAAGTAAGTCGTCTCATTAGCAAATTTAACGGGAAAAAGGAGTAATGCGTTATGCTCACATCTGCTCCAGTTTTAAATGAACTAAATTGTTGCCGGAACCCGTGACCGGAGTGTTTTCAGGCATTTCGGGTTCACTATTTGCTTTGAGGTTGCAATGCCGGTTGTTTATTCAATTGACAAATTTAATTGCGACAGCTACGTGCTTCGCGCCCCTTTTGTATTGCTCTCTGAAAAAATATTTGCGGTTAGACTCGTTTTATTTAGACTGGAAAAATGAAAGTTTTGTATGCAGTACGAGAATTCGACTGGATTGCAGAAACAGTTAATGGTATAAGCATGACGCGGGTAGTACTTCCAGACAGCTAATAAGACTGCCACTCATTTTTCTTTCTGTAGAAAAACGCGTTGGGCTGGATTCTTGATTCACGATTCTTGTAGTACCTATCTATTCAGGCTGAATAAAATGCAAAAAGTCATTTCAATTCAATTTAATTTAAAAGAGCAACGGGCAACTTGTTTTTGAGAGAGCAAAAATAATTTTTTTAGCAAAATTTCAAAGTATTGTGTCTACTCCTATCCAACCCTGAATTAATAGAGAAACTACTTCCAAGTACTTTTTCACAGAGGCTTTATGAATTGAGATACCTTGGAATGGAGCTTTTCTTTTCACTTTTTCGACGATTTCTAGTGTACATAAGTTACAACGGGTATAAGCAGCAGTAACTTTCAAATATTAAATATCTTGCGAAGCGCATGGAGTTATTAAAAATGGAGCATGTCCCTTTTTCTCCCTTTAGCCCTGGTTGATATGGAAAATCATGAAAGTGCGTTCTGTGTTTTTTGCCTGTAAAAACCCTGAAAATAGACATTATATTGATTTTTACCTGGTCGTAGCAATGTCTGCTAGAGATGCAAGGAACTGTTGCGATATGGTATTTGCTGATACGTCTAACTCATTCTCATTGATTCTTATTGGCTCTCAAAAGCCATAATCCCTTCTGATAATTCACAACGCGAATTCATCAAAAAATTAGCTTGGCTTCTTGAATGCCTCACCTCGCGAGGTCTCACAATAGACGCACACCATCCTTTTATATTCAAATTCACGACTTTCTCCTGTCTGCGAGCAGCCTGGAAAAGACAGACTTTCCGTTTGCCTTTCAATTGAAGCGCTAACTGCAGAAATAATGGTGAAAAAACTTCCGCACGCCAGCTGAAAGAGACCGAGTGGGTATATAAATAAAAATTGAAGGCATAAGGATGAGAGAAAAGTCAGTGCTTGCGCCGTGAGGTGGAACATTTTTCTTAAGAAACCGTCGAGGCGGAAACGATGCGCAGGAAAGAATGCGTGAAACGCGATATGTACGTGTGCAATAGGGGCAAGAACAATTCCGCGCCGCTGAGAGAAAAATTAGCTTTCAAGAGCGCGAATTTACTTTGCACTGCCTAGGGGGGAGGTACAGTTTTCGCGTTTCATTCTTGCCGTTTTGAGATGAATGGGGTGTTCCGTTCAGTTAATTCGGAGCTTTTGAGGATAAATGGTGTGCGTGTGGAATGTCGCATTGTTCGACAAATTACACGACGGAAAATATGCGCATGTAGTGAATCAGTTAAGGTGGATTCCGACTATGATTTTTGATGAAATTGTCAACTTTTCCTTCAACGATGTGAATTTTACAAATGAGGATTTAAAGTGTCATTTTAGCAATGCTATTCAATCCAAAAATATATTTATATATCTTAATATATATATACAAAATTATACTATATCTTAATATATTTATGTATATTATTGATATATTATAGTGAAAATACTAGTCAACCTCATTTAATGAGAAATATCTGTGCATAGTAAAAAAGTAAAGAGACCACAGAAGTCAACAGTCAACAGTTTGAAATGAATCCACATTTTTTAGCTTTGACGGAATTGAAACCATAGCAATATAATTTTATTGCATAAGATATTGCTGAAAATATCGAATCGAAATGATACGAAACGCTTACATAATCGGAAAGAATGATATTCAGAAAATGTATTTTGCATGATATGTATTGATTGTTCAGAAACGTACACTTTTAGAAATATGATTATTGAATTTGATACATTATACAATTAGCACGTTTCACGATTATACATTAATTTCAATCAGTTTTGAAACCTAATTTAAATTTCATGAGCTGATTATTCAATTAATTGTACAAAATATTTGAATATCAATAATTCTATTAATAATTGTGCCAACGCATATTAATTAACTTTTTTATCTAAATATGCAGTTAATGATGAAGGAGCTTTTACGATTTTATTGATAAAATTCACGTCAAGTTTAATATTATACTTGACAGTTTGAACAACTGAGGATATCATCCATTCAAGATAGTAGGAAAAGAAGGAAGAGACGACTATCACTGGTACTCAGCAAGAAAATGTCTATGTCCATTTTTCAAAAATTAAAACATAGATGTAGGTATTTTAACTTCTCATCAGAAAAGCTCCTCTACCTATGTTAGCCAACTCCTGCATTTCTACCCCATCCTTTACTCAGGCACCCTTCTTCCACTTGAGAATCTTACACGGTAAAGAGTCATTTGTAAATTTACTATACTGAGGTCACTATCATCTGAAAAGGAATGGAGAAGATTATCAAACCCCTACTGCCTGACGTGCCTCATTTCTTCCCGAAACACTAGCCTCAGTATAATGAATTCTCAAATTGTGTTTTACACTGCCTGCATGGGACCACTTGAGATTTGGAAGTAACATTTAGCTACATCTAATTAATACCCAAGCATATGATGTTTGGAGTCGATTCTTCTAACGGTTTGATGTGTCTGAGATATTTTATACGTGTAATGTATATCTGTACAATACGAAATAGTAAGCGTATAGATGTAGATTATTTATATAAAAATATGACAATATTTCTCGGTAATTTTCTTTTTGCATGATAAGTGTAGCGGGGTCTTAGTGAGTGTGTACACCCAACCGCGTTTCAGGATATACTGCTGCGCAGTAGAGTATTTTTTTTCGGAAAAAATCACAGAAACGCAAACGAACAAAGTATTTCCCTCCAGATATAACTATTGAATTACGAGTTTGAACTTGGCATCAGGCAAACAGGCATTCACAATATTCTAACAATCGTATACGATTTCATAGTCCCATTTATCAGCCTGTAAGATATAGATTTCATGTCTGAATCCTTTACGAGGGCTGCAAGTCTTTTGAAGCTCTCTTCAACAAGTACACACGGCCGAATTTTTCTTTTGCGTTTCGCTTTCCGCATTATAAGTATACAACTTATATGATTTCCAAAGCTTTTTATTACGTTGGAATCGATATAATAACATATTTTGGAGTCATTTTCCAATTGAACATTTTTCTCTGATTTCTCAAGTCCACTGATTATTGTTTGGTAATTACACCGTGACCCACTAGCCCGCGGTAGTATGATAAGAAAATATGAAAAAATCCCACTTAAATGTGATAGATAACTGGAGTTTATAATACATCGAGTAAATATAATTGCTGAGTAAATTGGAGCCGTTGTGAGCTGACAAAAGAAGTACTGAGGCTATTTGCAATGTGCTGATAAAAAACTGCAGATACTTTTTGGTCAACATCGTTGAAGTCATTTTAGAAGACTGGGATACATTCGATGGACAAAGGGCAAAATTAAAAATGAGAAACGAGGTTAACGCCTGGAGGAAAGCTATTAAAATTACTATTCAATCCAAACTCTCCACCGTCCTGCACTTGACTTGAATAATTTTTACAAATTGCATTTCATGCCACCCGATGCAATAATGAGGTCGTTGAATCGTGCTTTTTCATGAATAGAACCAGTTAAAAATCATTTGTATCGCTCCTGTAAACTATGGCTGTTTGATGTCTGTTTTGTTAACAATTACGTCGCTCGTCTCTGCGAATTTTAATAGTAGAAAAAAATAAACTTGATTCAAAACACGACTGGGAACATCAAAATAAAGAAAGGCCATGCTTGATCAAGTCAGACTATTATTATTTGTCCTTAGGTACATCCCAGACGCTACTTGATTTTATCGTGTGTAACAACGTGATACTACTGTACAACTGTTTCGTCAAATCCTAACGATTAGTTCTAATTGCTAGAGGATACGCGCGGCACGTCTGGAGGCACCAGATTTCTTAGAATATTACCAAGAACTACCCGTCACTCGTGTATCAGCTTTCGTGCCCATCGCACCGAAGTACAAGTTCACTGTGTCACGCATAATTTCGAAAAACCAGCGAAGAGAAAGAATACGAGCATCAGAAGACAAATGAAACGCAAGAAGAAAAGAATAAAAAGAAATCACAATCAGAATGGGCATCGGCAGATTATTATCCGGTGTGGGAGCGTGGTTTTGAGCCAAGGTGCTCGAGCTTAATGGGCCCTTTGATTGGCCGATCCAGACCGTTCCGGTGGTTCCAGACCATTGAGAGATGCCGGCTACACGATTCGACGTGAGAACAGGGCTAATCGCGCGAGACGATCGTGCCCCGCGTATACCGGGGACAAGACGTTTCCACGTACCTAATTTGAAGCATTATCGAAAGAACACTCACATGCTCACTCAACCCCAGACGGATAAACATCAATGTGTTTGCGTTTCTTCGGAATCGAATCAGAACATGAATTTATAACTATGTACTGAATCGTTGTATAACGTTGAATAACGATGCGTTATGTAATAACAATATTTTTCTAGTATAATTCATACAGTCTCTCCGTGTTTTTTGAAAATTAACGTTTTATTCATAAATCATTGAAATATCGTTATATTTTCTGTTCCAAACAATTATTCTCATCTTGTTCGCGAGTTACACAAGATGCATTCGCGTCGCGTATTCATGAAGAAAAAATTCAAATATTGAGAAACATGCAGGTACACATTCACCCACACACATACAGACACACATATACACACACCCATGCAAATCCCAGCGCGAGAACCTTTTCAAATGCCTCGGACAACAACGTGTACGCGATGTAGTCACTCGTAAAAGTACGTATATAGCGTCGCGCGTGTACACGTGGAAATACTCGTGGTACGAGCGCGCGCGCGCGTTCGCCATTGACGATTAGATGAGAAAAAAAAAAGCAAAAGGACCGGAGCATTTTTCATCCCCGGCTGATACGCGCATAATGACGAGTCGACGTCGCTGGCTCCTTCGCTGCGCGAGCCATTCGCGCGCGCGTATGTATATATATCCATCTCATTTCCATGAGCGGCTCAAACGAACGCCCGGCGGACGAAGGGAAGGCTCGTGTGTATAAAACTCCCTGCCGCACCTCGCGCCTAACTGCCTCGATATCAAACGGGGCAATATGCAAATCGTTATTTTTACAGCACTCGCCGGGAGGCGCGCGCGCGCGCGAGCGACTTTTTCCCCGGCGTCATTTGAAAGTCGGATAAAGCGAAATTCGAAATCCGGGAGGGGGTTGTACGCGAGCTAAAAAAAATTCCATACATCGGTAGGGCATTTGACGTTTTCTTTTTGTTTGGTTTTTTTGCCCCCCCGAATAACTCAAACATCGTTCGGTACACATCGACGGCTGTACGCGCGTACGTTATGCATGCATGCGCAGCCGGAGCGACGCACGTATATGTATACGATGCAGACATGGAGCGTGAAAAGAGCCGCGCGACGTTCATCTCCGGCGAATTATGCACGTACAGGATTACCAGTGTGCGCCTGCAGTCACGCGAATCGGGAGCAAGGGGTGCAGGGGCATGCGTGTGTGTGTACACACACACGGCAATCGCTTATCGGTCGCCTACACGGGGGCGCCGCGTGGCTTTTGAACTTTTCGACCCTAATACCCCGGGCCGCGTATGAGTTCACGTGCGCATTTCTCATGCGATATTGGCACCGCCGGCAGAGTTTGTATAAGCCCGAGTGACACATTCGCGCGATGTGACGGGACGCGCAAAGATCCACTGCACCTCGAGAGCCCCTGCGGATCTGCTGGTGGGTCGGGTGGGGCACCAACACACGAGATTTTTCGAGCGGCTCGCGAGCTCACGGGAAACATCGCGGTGTCGCGAGGGAGAAGAGGAAACCCTTGGGGAAATGCCGTTTACAACGTGGCTCCGTCGTGGCCGCGGTTGAATCGGGAGCATGGTGATCGATCATCGTAGAGGATTGTTGACGGATTGCCGTATGGTGGCCAACTATTGTGGGATCCGACAGTCGAGAGTGAGGAAGTCCGATGTACTCGGGCGGAAAATAATTTTTCAAGAGCTTCGAATTTGACGGTTTTTCACAATATTTTGAAATTCTCTCGATGAATATTCGCTCGGGGAACCTGTTCGCAATTCCGAAATATATTCCGGACGAATTTTCATATGGTACGTCTGTAAATACTGCGATTCACTCAAACAAATCAAACATCCTCATTTTCTCGGACTCTCTGAGTGCCCTACAGAGCCTCTACTCAATAACAACGAATATAAAATGTAACAGCTATATTCTCAAAATTAAGAAAGCATATTATCAAATAATCAGTGAAAATAAATTTAATATAAGGTGTTTCTGGATACCTTCTCTCATCGGAGTTCGAGGAAATGAGGAAGCTGATAATTTAGCTAAAAAAGCCACAACCAAGAATACTTTGGACATTTGCTCCATTCCATTTACTGACTTACACGAACATTTCAAATCCACAGCGTACAATAAGACACAAGAATTTGTTAAACACATAGGATTTACAAAAAGGCATTACGTACTTAGATACTACTAGATATTACAAAAACCAAAAGAAACCTTGGTTCAACAAGAAAGAATTAACACGCGATCTTATTGTAACAATAAATCGCATCAGAGCTAACCACTACAGTCTAGCTGCGTCACTTGCGCGAATAAACATAATAAATAGCACCAAATGTGAATGTGATAATGAAACCGAAGATATCGACCATGTACTATGGCAATGCAAGCTATACGATACCCAAAGAATGAAGTTAATAAGAAGCATGCACAAAATAAAACTTTTTCTGCCATTAAATATAGATACATATAATCATAGCAGAACCGAAGATCGAAGCATGTAAATATGTAATGGAATTCTTGAAAGATTGTAATCTGCGAATCTAAGCACGTAATCTATCACCTATCGGTTCATACTTAGGATCGGAACATGTGAGTAGATGAAGTTTATTTTGTTTATACAGAATGTAACGTTGCGATTCAATTTGTATATACGTACGGACATTCACTAATGTAAGCCAAAATAAACCTCTATGAGGTTTCAAAAGCTAAATAAAAAAAAAATAATTCAGACGAACGAGGATTTGGATTTTTCGAATCGAAACCGACAATTGCGCCCCGGAAACCCGAAAGAGAGAACCGCAATTTCGGAAGATATCCAGCCAATGATTAGTTTGAATAACTGACGAGCCGCAACGGACGAGAGAGCGAAATCAGGCCCATCCGACTCGGAGATTGAATACACACTGGCGCACGCGGGAATTATTCATGCGCGAGTCGGCTAGACGTAGCCACGCGCGTGCGGGCAAAAATCGATTGCCCCCAAGTTTGCGCGAGTCACTGTTTTTTCGATCGCTCGGCCAAGATTAATCCCCGCGGCCGAGCAACTGGGTCAGCGACAGCCAACGCGGCAGCCTCTCGATATACTGCTCCCCCTTCGCGACTCCAGATGCGCGCCTCGGCTCGGTTCGAGAGAGAGAGGAAAAAAAACGGGCGCGATAATCCGTGTCCTCGGCTTTGTCGTGAATCGAGAGCGGCGGGGGCGACGAACCGCGACGCAAACTGCGCACGACGACGTGTCTCGAGCTAAATCATTCAAAACTGCCGGGGTGTGTGACTGTCGCTGTGCACACGTGTGCTCGTATCGGGTTGAATAAACCTCGCAGCCTCTGCAGGTAACGACGAATCGAAGGCCCCTTTTTACTGATTACAAAGTCAGGGCGCGCGCGCCCGCGAGGCGGTGAACGTGTACTCGAGCTCGAGCGATGCAGCATTTTGATTACGCGGCGGAGTTAGTTGCGCATCCGCGAATGGAGCCCGGCCAAATTAGATTGCGCTTTCCGCAACAGTGTGTCTTGACTTTATTCACAATTTCAACTTGTTTCTATTGCCGTCCTCCCACCCCCGCGGGCGATAAGCTCGTTCGCGATTGAAGTAGGTCAACGGCCGTGTGATTAACGCCCAGAGCATTATACGAAATTCATAAAACCACGCGCGTACCGGCATTGACGAACTGGCCGCAGCGTATATATGCGCTTGTAGCGTTTGTATAGCTCGTGTGAGCGAGGGTCGTTAGCGAGGGCTGGCAAGTGTTGGCTATTGTAGGTGTAGCAATTGACGGAAAGAATTATGGAAGTCGCGGAGAAAAATTAGCGGCTTCGGTGTGTTCCCATTATCGCGGCTCGTTATTCTCCCTCTCGCTCGTGGGCGCAAACACGATAGATAATCCAGATCAATTCGCCGGATTCTCTTGTCACAATCCAACGTAATTTGTGATTTTAACGCGCGCGCATCCTTCTCGCTTGAGAGATTCGTTAGCTTGTACGGATATTTCTAAACTTATGATAATAAAAAAATCATCTCGTCGAGAATATTGCGACGAAGCAAAACTAGATATGAGTGTTGCCTTTCCGTATGAATAGGAATGTTGTTGGCAATTCGCCGCTACAGCTAACTTGACATGCTCGATCTCCAACTGGCTTTCGTGCGGTCGCCTGGTGAAGATTAAACCAACCCGAATAGCAAATTATGAATAGGGTACGTTCACACCTATCTGTGTATGTTCGTTGCGCACAAACATATCGGCGGCCCTTACGGGGAAAAGCTCATTTCAAATCTACCACGAAGAAATGCACATTTCAGTTAGTCGTGCGAAGAAAAGCACATCTCAGGTTCTCGGACGAAGAAAACCACACCTCTCGACCGAGAAACTGGGATGTGCTTTTTCTCGCCCGACAAACTGAAATGTGCTTTTCTTCGTGTGGACTTTTATTTAAACATCGAGTTGGAAGGATTACATGGACACGATATTGATGGTTAATTTGTGATTTTCAGAAAGTCAATAAGAGCCCTTCACTCGCGTCGCACTCGTCCTTCGGCACACGCAAAATTGCAACGTTTTTCGTACCAAAATCGCCTAGTCTCGCTCGGTTGCATAATATAATATTGATTGTAACCGCAATTACTCAGGATAACGAGAAGTCGATTGAACGTTGACCTCTGAAATCATCGATTTCGTTCATCAAACATTTTGAAGATGTGTTTGTAGATAAGCACGAATAGGGTCGTTAGAAGTTGTAAATTTTAATTGACTTCTCAATCGTACATTCATTCGAATCCATGTAATGCAAATGCGATTGAGTATCTTTACTTGGATAAAATTTATTCGCTTGATAAGCATGATAAATCCTTGCAAAGTCGACGAAGCTCAAATAACATCGTGAAAAGGACATTCAATTGATATCGCATCTACTGGGCCGTGGATCCAACGCGAAACAAAGTTTACTCCAATATAAACAGCCTCGAGGAAAGAAAAGGTGTATATACGTATATCCCAGATCAAATATACACAGATGAAACAGTCGTGAAAGCGGGGAGGCGGCCGGGGACGCGGCTCAAAGGCTCGCGTCGCTTCGTCTTCCTCGCTGACTTCCAATGGGAGCGCCTTTCAAATCCAGCGCGAGTCGCGCGCTCGGCGGAAAATTTGCCGCAAGACTCGGGGTGCACTGGGCGATTATTCATACAATGGGGGCTGTAGCGGCAAGCCGTTTCATTAGTTAGCCGGAGAGCTTCGCGCTTTGGCAAATTTCGAATAAGTACTGCGGGGGGGATGGCGCGCGCGTAAATCAACGCCGCTTATATATACGTCGGCCGGTGTACGCGAGCGCGAGGAAAAACTTTTCCCCCGCGCGCCTGGATTTTCCGGCTGCCGGGGTGTGATGAAAGCACCGAGAGATCTCGCAGCGCTCGACGCGATTCTCGCTCACCCCCCCCTTTCCTCCATCTGCGGAGCAGCGACGCGACCGATTCAATTATAAGTTCACCGCGCTCGCGAGCGCGAATCCTATAATTGATGCGCGCTCAACGTATAGAGCCTCGTTTCTCCGACGCGGATCTACCGGCGCGCCGCGTGTTTATACGAGTGAAATTCAAATTTTTGCCAATGACTCCCCGCACGTAGCGTAGCAAGAGTAATGCGATTACGGCGCGATGACACTAAGCTATTGAAAAGTATCCCCGTCCCCCGCCCGCCGCATAGGTCTCGAGTGTCGAAGAGAAATAGCGAGTAATTCGCGAATTCAGTCGTCGTTATCGCGCGTTAGATGTTTGGTACCACCTCGATTATCCAGCGGGATACATATAATATACCTGTATCTGTTTATATCGATACTTCGATAAACTTTAATACACAGGTGTATATATACACTTATGAACGGAGAAGTAAAGAGAGTGCGATGATGGATTGGATATTGTTAATGCCGATCGAGTCCCGTAGCAGCGTGGCTGGAATAATGATCGAGAGCGAAAATGTAGAGCTGGGAATTGGTGTCAAGGTTCTGTACTACAATGAAACCTCGTCCATGCCGAAGATAACATCTCTCTCTCAAGTGAAAGAGAGAGAATTTGCCTATATACGCGATTCAAATACGTTGCTCCGCTTGGCAGGAAAATCCATCGTTGCTCGAGTGCCTCGCGGCTATTCGAGTTTACAATGTATACAACCGCGCGAAAAATCACAACGCGCATGGGCGCGAGGTAATTAATCGAATTATGCAAACAAGCTCTCGTGATTTATCGCGCCTCACACGCGCGCTCGCGCGCACACATCACGCACTGAAATCTCGTGTTTCCCTGAATAAATCGTTGAAATTAAATTTGCACAAAGTTACAGCGAGCCGAAAATCCGGTGTTGATCTTAAACACGAGTATAGGCGCTGAGCGCAAAGTTACACACACGGTCCCGGGCCAACAGTTCGGGGATTTGGTGCAGCAGTCGCACGAGCAAAACACGGATAATCGCACCGGCGATTCATGTATACGGCTGGCGCTCCACGCAGCGTACGGGGTCCCATCATCGGGCCCCGCGCTTACGTCACCAGGATCGTCGGATACGATACATCCGATGAGCATATTGATCCGACGGCCCGACGAACGAGGGTGGATCCTTCATTGAGCCCTCGAGCGTCCGAGAGTGGGGGACTCGGGAGGTCAACTCATGAATTACGAGAAGAGCGCGCGCGCGCTGTTTACGTCAGACGCTCGGGAAGCTGGTGTGCGCGCTGATCGATGCGTGGGGGGGGGGTCTCCTCTCTCGCGCGCTGCCTCGTGGCTGCATCCGCGCGCGCACTCACCATAGTCGTCTGTCGGCGGGTGGCGCATATCAGCCTGGTCCTCGAAGGGGGAGGGTGGAGGTGGCAGTCGTGCCGCGGGGCCGTTCGCTTCGGCCGCCCGCAACTCGTCGAGCTCCCTCACTCGCGGGCTCGCGATCCACACAAACGACGCGCGCCACGAACTGCGTATTATAATAGCTGCACTGACAGGCGCGCGCGCGCTCCCCCGAACGAGGAGAGCTCGCGTGGGAGCTTGGGCGGCGCGCGATGCTGCTCCGGGTCGCGAGGCTCGCGCACTGCTGCAGCGGCCGCGGCGCGCCAGACCCCCGGCTGCCCCGCGCACGCGCTGCCTCGGCTCAGCTCACGAACGCGGAGAGAGAGAGACTCTCGCGACGACGCAGCAGCCCTTCTCTCGCCCGGTTCGACTCGCCGATCCCGCAACGCACCTATATATACTCGGCTCCGCGATTCATCCGTCGAGCTTTGCCGTCGCGCGTCAACCTCGCCCGCGTTTGACGCGAGTCTCGACTTTCGTGATAAGCCATCGGGATGTTGATCTCGCGTCGACGTTGAGGAGCATCCTTGAGTGACGCGAGTCGCGTGGAAAAGCGCTCAAAGCTCGGACACGAGATGAACCTATTTTTTCGTCATCCGCACCTTATACAGTGTTTTTTGAGATTTGCAGCTACTGTAGGACGAACCGCGGTTGCGATAGTCAGGATTGCGAATAGTTTATGTGTATACTGTCCTGTAATGTGTACTTTGATGTGTACTAACTTAGCCGCTGTACCCGGGCATTCTTTAGCGCACGACTTTATCGCACGTGAGCACTAACAGAACGAGCTTCCTAGACCCATCCAGCATGTCGGAACGAACGCATTCGTTCGTGTACGAACCATAATTACTGATCGAGAGTTGCACTTTCGTGAAACTGGCGATAAAACCAAAAGTATGACTGTACATATATATAGATTTTAATCGGGTAAGTAGTCAAAGCGCGGAAATAGTCAGACGAGCGTGATCCTCGTTCCACAAGTATATCCCCGGAACTACTCTAATAACTGTTGCCAATTATTCCCTTCCCTTCAACTGCATGTTGCTTATAAATTCGGAACGAGATGGTTACACTAGCTGGCTCGCAAAGGCGATGTGTACACTAAATATTCCATACACTTCCTGTCTCGAATACATTCACGGCTGGCGTGCATGGAATATACCGGATGCACTTCGAATCTCTCCACTTGCAGGTGGAACAAATTGACTTGATTCAGGTCTGTTCGGTAAGTAACACGGATAAAACTTCAAACTACACTGTATACGTATATACTGTAGCACATCCCGCAAAGTGAAATACAGCCCAGATTCGCGATGATGTATATGGGCCGTTCTCACGAAAGCACGGTATTTTTTGGTAGCGAAAATGGAGTTATATAATTCGTCATCTTGGAATTTTTCCTCTATTGATTATGTCTCTTGGCAGCACGAGCTAAAACGCCGCTTCTCTCGATTACCCGGCAAATAAAGAAAAGTAAATATTTATCTTTACTCATTTCTCTTTATTTTTAATCCTCGATTCTCTTTAACCTGATTTTTCATTAAACAATTGATTATTCTTTGTTGTTCTCTCGGTGATAAAGCTTCGTGGCGGGGTCGAAATACAAATTTTGAATATCGGATTTCCGTAACCGTATTTTAATTATCCATGTCAAAATATCGTATTGCCCGAGATATTCAGTGTATGTGTGTGTGATATGAGCATTCGCGAACGGTCAAAAGGTTTTTGTTTCGACATTATTCCATGCCACTGACACATTCCATGCCGCGGCGCTGATGCTGTAGAAGTGTGTTTACGTATGAGATGTGAAACCCTTATTGGGTATACACCTACCTCATATCCTATTCAAATTTATGTCACGATTCAACTCTCGTATAATGAATGATATGCGACGCGACGTTTCTAGGGTATTTTTACTAATTCAGTTCGAGTCTCTGACAATTCTAACTCATAGATTTTCCATGGTAACTGGGAATTTCGTTGGCAGCGGTTTCTAATGATTCCATCAAATTCGCAGAAAAATCCACCCCGCAATGAAAGGAATGGAAAAATGAAATATAAAACATCCTTTTTCAAGCCAACTGATTTGTCTACTTGAGAATGATTTTTTTTTTTTCATGATAGAACTACTTGAAGCAAGTAACTATATGTTACCATTGTCCTAAAAATGCTTTGTTGTTACTCTACGAACTATTGAAAACTTAATATAAAAATCGAATTACAATAATGACTATTAAGGTAATGACCGATAGAAAAACCGCTGCCAAGTGCCTCAGCAGTATGCTTTCTCAAAGTATTGCAATCGAACCTCAATTTGCATTAATCACCACTTTTTGAGAAAGCAAAATGAACCTCTAACTCATTTCCTCCACTCCATAGTAACGGTTGCTAAGGACGTAAACAACGGTTGCTATGGTAAATATCCGAGCTTCGGTGTTCTTACTTCTTAGTCGTCAACAGTTCCGAAAATGGACCTCTAACTGACTTTTCCCATTCCATAGTAACGATTAATAAGGACATAAACAACGGTTGCTATGGTAAATGTCGGAGCTTCGATGTTCTTACTTCTTAGTCATCAACAGTTCCAAAAATGGACTTCAAACTGACTTTTCCCACTCCATAGTAACGGTTGCTAAGGACGTAAACAACGGTTGCTATGGTAAATATCCGAGCTTCGGTGTTCTTACTTCTTAGTCATCAACAGTTCCAAAAATGGACTTCAAACTGACTTTTCCCACTCCATAGTAACGGTTGCTAAGGACGTAAACAACGGTTGCTATGGTAAATATCCGAGCTTCGGTGTTCTTACTTCTTAGTCGTCAACAGTTCCAAAAATGGACCTCTAACTGACTTTTCCCACTCCATAGTAACGGTTGTTAAGGACTTAAACAACAGCTGCTATGGTAAACGTCTGAGCTTCGATGTTCTTACTTCTTAGTCATCAACAGTTCCAAAAATGGACTTCAAACTGACTTTTCCCACTCCATAGTAACGGTTGTTAAGGACTTAAACAACAGCTGCTATGGTAAACGTCTGAGCTTCGATGTTCTTACTTCTTAGTCATCAACAGTTCCAAAAATGGACCTCCAACTGACTTTTTCCATTCCCTAGTTACGGTTGCAAGGGATATAAACAACGGTTGCTAGAGACATCAACAATGGTTTCCCTGGGAAATGTCTCTTTGATTCTTATAGAATCCCATAAATATACAAACCCAAATGATCATTTATCATGAATTATATGGGAACTTATCAAAAACACGATAGCAACGGTTGCCATGGAAATAAACAACGGATGCTGCTAAACACGTTCACATCTTTCGGAGACCGAACTGTGTGCAAAATTTCAGGACGATCGGACTATTCCTTCCAAAGTCATCGTACGACAAAAAAAAGTCAGTCAGAAGCTGAATTTTGTATCTCCATAGCAACGGTTGCTAGGAGAATAAACAATGGTTGTTCCAAAATGAATGTTTTATCGATTCTCATCGATCGTCGAAATAATTGGAGACCCATCGTGCATTGATGATGATTTTTGGAGCTTTTATCAAAAACACGTTAGCAACGGTTGCTAGAGAAATAAACAACGGAATTGGCTGAAAATTGAACTCGACCGAGATTTTGCGGCGACTAACCTGTGTGCAAAATTTCAGGACGATCGGACAATTCCTTCGAGAGTTATCATACGACAAAAAAGTGCACGTTCGTACATACGTACGTACATACATACAGACATTTTTAGATTTCCATGTTTTTCGACCCGTAGATTACGAAAATCGAGGTCCCGAAGTCCGATTCGGTGGGTCGATTTTTACCCCGTTACAAAGCTTTCTCTTTGAGAAAGCAAAATGTCATTGATTTTATGCCTAAAAAGCAGCTAATAATGAAACTCGCACATAATTGGTACAATGATTGGTACACTATTAAAATGTTTGTATTTGGCCATTCTGACACCTAATATATTTCCATTAAATTAATTTATCTGTTTCTAAAATGAACGAGACTAATTTTGTAACAGCTCTTATATATTTGTCTAGTAGAACCGTCAAAGTCATATCGTTATCGCACTTCCCATCAAATAGTATAGTCGAAATAACTACTACTACATTTAACTACATTTTTCTCAGTGTACTTACGTAGTAGTCCGGAATGGCAAATATCATTTATTTAATGTTCAAAATGGCGAGAACAGGGGCAATTTCGTTTTCATGAGAATGATCCACACATATCAGTACTTCGATAACGCGATATGATGAGCTCTCGCGATGTTTGCCCATCGGAAAGAGCACATTGCGAAGCATCGCGGAAGTGCATAGCACTCGGAGGGATGAGGTAGCGAGACTCTCGTGAGCTTGAATAATAAACCCTCGTCTGCAGATTGCACGGAATAATTATTCATTGTAGTTTAGCAATTGAACAAGCATCGCAATGAAAAACCCATTAGATGTACACGTTAATTCTAACTCAGCCGTGGAAATTAGGTAATCTCTGATTGTCCAACATTATAGTCGAGTCATGATTCTAGTTTACGAACACGAAGTCACGACAGGAAGCGAAAACTCAATTTTGTTGATTTTACAGTGTATACGCTTTGCGGATCTTCTCCGCCGTTCTTCGTCCCATTTTTATCTTCCTCGCGAGTGTAATTCATCAAAATCCAATAGCGCAACCTGTGGTCTACTCAATCAGCAAAAATCACAATAGTTTTTGAATGTGTATCGTGAGGTTCAACGCGAATCGTGAGTGTCGGAGATAAATTGTCATTTGCAGCAAGATTTTTACAACAAAGCGATACGGAATCCACGATTAGTCGGTCAATCTCAGACAGACCGCTGATCCACTACTAAAAGTATAACAGGTTTCGTTCCCATCCCTCGGGGATTACGGGACAAGCGAAAAACACGACACCCCCATCAACATCCCTATTCGCAGACCTCAAGAGCCAATTACCCTCGCGCCGCGATCAAGGGCGTAGCCGAAGCTCGGGTGGAAAAAATCCCGGCTCGCAGGGCGCGAGCGAGTGCTCGCGAAAGCGCTAAGCGTATTCCCAGCGCGGGGCGCTTCGTTATGAGCCGCGTGACTCTCTCCGCATGCGCGCGCCGCGATCCGAGGGGAGATTGACCGAGCAGCCGTGCAGATACGAATCTCGACGTGTGCTACGCGCGTTTATATATGTGTATACACACACACACACACACACACACACACACACACACACACACACACACACACACACACAAACACACACAACACACACACACACACACACACAACACACACACCACACACACACACACACACACACACACACACACACGCACATACATACACGGGCGCAGCAGCGGGGAGGCATGCGCAAATCGACACCCTCCCCCTCTACTCATCCTCCTACCCCCCGTCCGCAGCTGGCTCCGACGTAATGCGGAGCCGCGTGTAATTGGGGATATGCAGAATATGCCGAGAGAGAGACAGAGAGAGGCTGTAGTGACAATTTAGACTGGCTGCGCTGGCTCGCATGATTGCTTCGGCTCTTTCGCATTTTTTTTTACAATTCGCGCGATGAATATCCAGAAGTGATGTATTACTCGAGGCCGTCTTGGTTGACGAGACGCTTGAGAGCCGCTTTTTCAATTGCTCAATTAATCGTTGGGCTACGGTCTTGGGTTGTGTGTTACGAATCAGGTTTTTCTCCTCTTCGAATATACACTCGTCCCTTGCTATCTCCTCGAATGATATTCTCGCTTATGTTGTCCCAACGCCCACTATAACGAGAGAAGAGCAATAATATCGCACGTGATGATAGTCGAAAACAACGTATCAGATTATTCCAAGCCACTGAGGTGTAGATTTTCCCTCGGTGGTTGCCCGACGAGGCAGTTGCACGATTATCGTACGGCAATCTCGAGTCTATTTGATTTTTCATTAAAAAAACGCGAGATGTTTGTCAATTACGATCAGATCATACTTTTTCTTTCTTCCATCGCCGTCTCCGAACAGGAAGTATCTATAAAATTTCCGAGACAATTTTATAACGCGGACACGTTTACGATCAATGATAGGCCGCATACGCGCGCCTTCATGCAGAGAGTTTGATTGACCTATATCGGTTGGGAGGAGGCGGAGTGAGATATGGTCGAAGTGTTTCGTCGCTCCCCGTTGTTTTCTCTTCGTATGTATATGCAATGCACACATTTTCGCGTGATAATGGATGGAAACTATAAACAAGTTGTTTCAACATTTTGTTTTACACCGACTTCCATCGTCGAATACGTTTCTCGTTCCATAATTATACCATTGGAAATTTCATGTCAACAAATTTTAGACTTTGTCGACGACGTTGCTCACTGACCTACTGAAGTTAACAGCTGGTAACTGGAAATTGTATAATTTATCATAATCAGTTATTAATTTGTGCTGACTAGAAGTATATGAAAAGAGTTGAACTATCGCAATGATAAGAGTTAGTAGGAATAATTATACGGTTTCCGAAGACTCGTAATTATCGTGAATTATGTATACTTATATCTGGAATAAAATTTCACTCCTTCACAAAGATATTATCTGGAATATAATTTGACTCCTTTACGAAAATAATAAGCTTCCTCGCTCCACTTGGATCACAAACGTTTTTCGTTCTGAAAGTGCCTGATCTCGTTCAGATCCATAATATAGGGTGCTTTCACAGTGGCGAAACAGCCGTGGAACTGTCGCGTATAACCGGAGCAGTCCGATCACGCGAGGGCTCGTCAAGAGGAATGTTCGGAGCTTCTTTTTGAATGCCCCGGGGATATCGGACAGCCTGATCAGCTGTATAATGGCGGTTGCAGAGTGCAGACTACTTGCACCTGTCCGACCACTCTCTGGTGGCTCGGTCTGTATTTTACAGGCTATGCCGTGTGCACACTGCATAATCATGCGGTGCGACGGACCCACGGACACAGATATATACGACAGACCGAGCGGCACAGCCAGCGCGCGCTGTTCGGTACGTCTGACCGAACGGCTCCAGCGGCGCGCGCTGTTCGGTACGTCAGGACGAGCGGCGCGAGCAGCGCGCGCTGTTCTGTACTGGGTGATACGCTTCACCGAACGGCACGAGCGGCACGCGCTGTTCAGTACTATTCAGTACAATTGACCGAGCGGCCCGCACTAGGCTCGGGCAGCCCGCACTGGGCTCGGGCAGCGTATTTTTTGAGTAATTTTAAAAGAACCGCTGCCAAGTGCCTCAGCAGTATGCTTTCTCAAAGTATTGCAATTAAACCTCAACTTGCATTAATCTTCATCCACTTACTAGGAGAGGTTGTCATCTTCGGGTGCCCAATCTTGACCGAACTGCCAGAACTTGTTCCTGGGTATATTATGAGATACCCGGTGTAGCCATTCAGTCTAACGCTCCCAATAACTTGACTTATGGCTCTATGCGAGCCTGGCTAGAACACTATTTTCACCATTATTGGTACGAAAAAGCTATTTTGGTTTTCCACTCCTTCCACAGCATATCTATCTTCACGCATCACTTCATATACCCTGAAAACACTGGAAACAACATAATGCATGTGATTAAGATTGATCCACACCACTATGATTTATTAAGAGTACCCAAAAGTGATTAAAATAACCAAAAAAATGACAATATGTCATTGAGACGTATTTCTTTCACTGCTCTGTACTTTCTCTGTTCTCACTAAACACCACATCACATTTTATTCTAAAATATATACAGAAGGAGTAAATTACGTATATACTCAACGAATCTTATTTTCATGTCTTACTCACATAGAGTAAAACATCAAATATATGGAAAAAGCAACATTAATCGACTTTTCACTCTGTGCTTGGATACTGAAGCAATAACAACATGTACCCAAGCACAAAGACAACAAATGTAGTATCATTGGACGACAATTCAGTATCAGAATTGATTTTCACTCATGAAAACTTCAATTCTGAGCATGTGTCGACCAATATCATACTATAACCAATTATATCAAAAATCAACTACTCACAGTTTTCTCCTCGCTCCAATTGAATTTCTGGCTCTGTTCAGCTTACCTGGAACACAGAAATTATCACAAAGCAACATATTACAAAAAATATATGAAGAAAGGCAAAGGTTAAGTTGACTTATCTGAATTTCCTTGCATCTAGATGAAATTTATCTCCATCAGCTGCTGCACTCGATGAAGCTCCAAACCTGCTGGAGAATACTGTGACGGGAATTGACTTGGAAACTTTTCTCATAATTACTCAAATTGTTGTGAGTAAAAATAGTGCATGTCTACCTGACTACACATCACATGTCTAACTGACTGTGTTTACAAACGACGCCTATGGTAACCTGCAGGGCGGAGTCGGTAACACAGGTACTGCGCAACAGGTTACCATAAGCGTCGTTTGTAAACACCATGTTTAGTTAGACATGTGATGTGTACTCATCATGTACACATTGCTTACTCACAACAGTTTGAGTAATGGTCATAAAAATTTATAGATAAATTTCCGTCACAGTGTTCTCCAGCAGGTTTGGAGCTTCATCGAGTGCAGCAGCTGATGGAGATAAATTTCATCTAGATGCAAGGAAATTCAGATAAGTCAACTTAACCTTTGCCTTTCTTCATATATTTTTTGTAATATGTTACTTTGTGATAATTTCTGTGTTCCAGGTAAGCTGAACAGAGCCAGAAATTCAATTGGAGCGAGGAGAAAACTGTGAGTAGTTGATTTTTGATATAATTGGTTATAGTATGATATTGGTCGACACATGCTCAGAATTGTAGTTTTCATGAGTGAAAATCAATTCTGATACTGAATTGTCGTCCAATGATACTACATTTGTTGTCTTTGTGCTTGGGTACATGTTGTTATTGCTTCAGTATCCAAGCACAGAGTGAAAAGTCGATTAATGTTGCTTTTTCCATATATTTGATGTTTTACTCTATGTGAGTAAGACATGAAAATAAGATTCGTTGAGTATATACGTAATTTACTCCTTCTGTATATATTTTAGAATAAAATGTGATGTGGTGTTTAGTGAGAACAGAGAAAGTACAGAGCAGTGAAAGAAATACGTCTCAATGACATATTGTCATTTTTTTGGTTATTTTAATCACTTTTGGGTACTCTTAATAAATCATAGTGGTGTGGATCAATCTTAATCACATGCATTATGTTGTTTCCAGTGTTTTCAGGGTATATGAAGTGATGCGTGAAGATAGATATGCTGTGGAAGGAGTGGAAAACCAAAATAGCTTTTTCGTACCAATAATGGTGAAAATAGTGTTCTAGCCAGGCTCGCATAGAGCCATAAGTCAAGTTATTGGGAGCGTTAGACTGAATGGCTACACCGGGTATCTCATAATATACCCAGGAACAAGTTCTGGCAGTTCGGTCAAGATTGGGCACCCGAAGATGACAACCTCTCCTAGTTAGAAACGAATGCTATGGAGATTGTGCAAACAGGATCACAAGCAAAATTTTGACTGTGCCCACTTGACGTGGAACGTCCCATATACATCATTGAATAGACATTCCCATCGATATACGAGTGTTAGATGAGAAATTTGGACATGAAAAGAAATATCCAACCTCACATTTCCCATCCATAGAGCATGCAAGCATCGAAAGTTGAATTTTCACCCTTCTTTGAGAAAGCAAAATAAACCTGTAACTCATTTCCTCCACTGCATAGTAACGGCTGCTAAGGACGTAAACAACGTTTGCTATGGTAGATATCCGAGCTACGGTGTTTTCGCTTCTTAGTCATCAACAGTTCCGAAAATGGACCTCTAACTGACTTTTCCCACTCCATAGTAACGGTTGCTAAGGATATAAACAGCGGTTGCTAGAGACATCAACAATGGTTTCTACGGGAATTATCTCTTTGATTTTTATAGATTCCCATAAATATACGGGCCCAAATGAGCATTTATCATGAATTATATGAGAACTTATCAAAAACACGCTAGCAACGGTTGCTAGAGAAATAAACAACGGATGTTGCTGAACACCGAACTCGGTTCACCGAACTCTTCCGTAGGCCAACCTGTGTGCAAAATTTCAGGACGATCGGAACATTCCTTCGAGAGTTATCGCATGCCAAAACAATAAGTAGCCACACACGTACGTACGTACATACATACTGACATTTTTGGATGTCCATGTTTTTTGACCCGTAAATCACGAAAATCGAGGCCCCGAAGTCCGATTCGATGGGTCGATTTTTACGCCATTACAAAGCTTTCTCTTTGAGCAAGTAAAATCTCGATTCATCACGATAGTTTTCCTCAAACTATTGTCTATCTTATTGAAAATGCTGTTTTTTGCATGTAATAAAAATTGAGCCAATGTGCCTCATACTGTTAACCATATCGAGATTCTTGGAAATACCTCAAATTTTTACCGTCCGTGAACAAATACAAAATATAAATGGACTTATCAATGTCGATTCTGCACACTTTTTAGGTGGTAAAAATATCTGAATTGATGAAATTGATTGAGGGTTGAATTGAAGTAAGACACATTCTCTACATAGAGCGACCAGTAGTTTCACTGAAAAGTTATGATGCGATGAGATATTAAATTCATCCTCTCATCTAAATTCTAGTTATGTAAGTGCAGCAATTGTGTCACTCCCTAAGGATATTTCGCGCACTTGACTATCATGAAATTGAGATTTCAAAAGTATGCGAACGGCGTCTTAAACGGTAGCGCAATACCTATAGACACCATTACTATCGTTGTCATCCAACCATTAAAACTCATTCAAAATTTAAATTTGAAAAAAAAATTAAAGGGACCACGTGGCACAGTGGGCTGGAACTGAGAAAAAACGATCAAAATTCTCGCTTCACAAGTATTCGTAATCAAAAAAAATTTCTAACCAGATGAAAAGATAGCTAATTGTGCCAGGTATAAGAATCCGACTCCCGGGAGAAATTATAACCACCCTAAGAATGGTTTTTTTGACGCCAAACAGGACCGAATGCTGATTTCCGCACGACTAGTCAACTACATTCCATTATTTCGTTGGGGAAAAAATAAATGAGAATGAAATTCATTGGTTTTCTTTGCTGTTTATCGAAAGCTCGCCAGATCACCATCGAGGTATTGTTTATAACGATAAAAATGCCTCAAATAGCAAAAAAATCATTTTTCTCCATATTTTTCAGTTTTTTCTCCAACCGATTCACCTGACCATCCACGGAATTGTTTTCTTCGTGATAGAACTACTCGAAACAAGTCAACTCTGTTTCTATTCATTTTCTTGAAGATAATCTTCGTTCAATTTATCATTGAGTAGGAGAAATTCGGAAAACGTTATTGACCTATTATAACCTAAGTAAAATCTTAAGCAGTAGCGCCAGACTAACTATTATATTCTTAAGCAAATCAAAGAAAAATTCACTTGTGTTTTAACTTATATTAATTGCAATTGTTTATACTAAATTATCATTACAAATTGTTTCAAAATTCATCATTTAAAAAAATACAAATATCACTCGATTCTACGTAAAATATCATGGAAAAAATGTATGAAACACTCTTTTGTCTGAGTCTAGTTTGTTATTGTAAAATCACTATGAAAAAATCAACCCCAGAAAATTCCAAACAGAATCTAGAAGAGATAGCGCCAAACTAACCATTAGATTTGTTGGAATATCGAAAAAAATTTATATGTATTTTATCTTTTGTCAATTGCAATTGTTTATACGAAATTATTTAAACAAATTATTCCAATATTTATCATGCCAAAATAATAAAAATACCAATCTATTGTACGTGGAAAGTTAAGCCAATAATACATGATTAACTTTTGTGCATGAGCGAAAATAAAATACAAATAATTTTTCATTCATATCCTACTTTTGCATGCTTTTATTCCATGTATGAATAGATTATCATATCTATATAACCAATGATCAAAATGTGTACATAAACAGATTCTCTACAACATGTGCCTGTCAATCCATTAACTTCAGATCTCAAAACGCTGATGAACAGGCCAAAGTTAATCCAGTAAGATGATTTTGTGATCATTTGGTAGGTTTCATCTCAAATATAGTTATATTCAATCGTAATTTTTGATCTTCAATATTTTATTGAAGTATCAAAATCTATTGGATTATCAAAATTGATAGAGATCAAAAACTTATGTAGATTTTCTACCACATATGCTTATCAGTGCTGCGACGTCAGACCTAGAAAGGTCGATTAATTAACCAGAGTCAATACTACAAGTCGATTTTGAGGTTGGTTGGTAGAGTTTATCCCGAATAAAGTTTCATTCAATTACTGTTTTAGTTGTTAAAGCGTAAAAGTAAAATCAGATTTTTATTCTTCATACATTTATACATGGTGGACCATTTCAATCTAGCGACAATATTATTTTTAGAAGAAAATGCCATACAAAAGGCTTGTCCAAACAAAAGTTTTTTAGAACAGTGGGGGCAATCTATGACGTTAATTTTCAATGTAGTTCGAGGATTACAGTCTTCTTTCGAAATGAAAGACCTTACTTCCGTCCTCAATCTCACTTTTAGCGTTACCCAGAAACAACGACGCGGACGTAGTGAGTTCTGTTTCCTTCGGGGTGCTTGTTTATCGTGAGTCCCCTTACCTCTCACGATTGGGGTGCTTGTTTACCGTGAGTCCCCTTGCCTCTCACGATCGAAGGGCTACATTGCTACGTGATGGACAAAAGTTGAAAATCTAGGATGCTAGATCCTATATGTTCTTCTGCATCTTCAATCTCATCTTCCTCTTCAGCAAGTTCGATATCAACAAGTTGTTTCATCTGCTTCGTCAAATGAGAGTGTTCGAATGTCTTATTTCTAGACAATGAGACAACAATGTCAGAGTTTAGAAATAATCTTTCCAACATATCTCGATTTGTTACTTCCCTAGAAATAATATAAAAAAAAGTTTATAGATAATCAAATTTTATCTAAAAAAATTGACTCTGTTTTATTGTACCTTAAAAATTGTCTTGTAAACAATTCTCTAAATCTTTTTATAACCTTGTGATTGGCTTCCAGAGCCTCTTCAGAGAGCATCCCCAAAGGTATGCAGGAGAGTTGCAAGGGAAAATTTACAATGGATCCGCTGACGAAAAAGTGAAAATAAATTTGTGACTCTGTACGTTGGCGTAAAAAAGCTCAAATATATGGGGTGTATATGTTATGTACCTTATATATAAATATATAAGGTAGCTCAAATTTCACCAAAACTTCCCAATTCCGTGCGCAGAAGACAGAAATGTAAGAGTCACGCTTTCCAATGAGCTAACTCAATTTCATCACTCATTATTAAGAGTAGAATAAGTATCCATACGTGCTCTAATCGGCAGTTAACAGTGCAAATAATTATTCGACATGTTCCGATTATGCCCGCACTGGATATATCTTTATATATATATATATATATATATATATATATATATATATATATATATATATATAAATAATATAAATATTAATATTAATATTAATATAAATAATATATATATATGTATGAATTTTGTCGCACCCGGAATTCTTTTGATTGTAATATAGTAGTATAATATATTTTTTTTTCTACATGCAAATATTCTATCTTATGTAGAAATAGTTAAATTTTTTATTTGACATGTCAGTTTTCCTCTAACTATTCTTTTCACACTGTAAATACTGTTTTTTGCATGTAATTGAAATATGCCTGATATAGACATCACGGATATATATTAAATATGTACTTTACGTGAATGGTTACTAAATTCACATGAAAATATCATCCCTTAGATTTAAAATATATGCAATAATTATTTTTTAATAATTATTGCATTTATTTGCATTATATTATTGCATATTATATATTGGCATTACATTATTGCATATAAATAAATAATTGCAATTGACAAAAGATAAAACACATATAAATTTTTTTCAATATTCTAACAAATCTAATAGTTAGTTTCGCGCTATCTCTTCTAGATTAAGTTTGGAATTTGCCGGGGTTAATTTGTTTGTAGTGATTTTACAATAACAAATTAGACTTTGACAAAAGAGTGTTTCATACATTTTTTCCATGATATTTTACGTAGAATCGAGTAATTTTTGTATTTTTTTTAAATGATCAATTTTGAAACAATTTGTTTTGATAATTTAGTATAAACAATTGCAATTAATATAAGTTAAAACACAGGTGAATTTTTCTTTGATTTGCTTAAGAATATAATAGTTAGTCTGGCGCTACTACTTGAGATTTTACTTAGGTTATAATAGGTCAATAACGTTTTCCGAATTTCTCCTACTCAATGATAGATTGAACGAAGATTATTCACGAAAAAAACAATTCCGTGGATGGTCAGGCGAATCGGTTGGAGAAAAAAACCGAAAAATATGGAGAAAAATGATTTTTTTGCTATTTGAGGCATTTTTATCGTTATAAACAATACCTCGGTGGTGATCTGGCGAGCTTTCGATAAACAGCAAAGAAAACCAATGAATTTCATTCTCATTTATTTTTTCCCCAACGAAATAATGGAATATAGTTGACTAGTCGTGCGGAAATCAGCATTCGGTCCTGGTTGGCGTCAAAAAAACCATTCTTAGGGTGGTTATAATTTCTCCCGGGAGTCGGATTCTTATACCTGGCATAATTAGCTATCTTTTCATCTGGTTAGAAATTTTTTTTGATTACGAATACATGTGAAGCGAGAATTTTGATCGTTTTTTCTCAGTTCCAGCCCACTGTGCGTGGGCTACACGTGCAGTCAATGTGACACGGACTTTTACAGCCTCTATATACGCTTTCTGGGACGATAAAATTGGCATCAAAATAAACTCGAAATCATGTCTCCAAAGATGATTATCAAAAATGTTTGATATCTAATAGCAAAATATATATCTAAACCATGAAAACATGTCTATAAACACTTAACGTTTATCTTTTAAACATTGATCCATTTGAGAGGTAATATACCTTTGTGAATTTTTCTCCCAAATTGTTTTTATTGGCTTAAACCCCCCATAAACTATCTAAGAATGATATAAACAGTCGATCACGCGGGGAAGAAAGTTCTAAGTGCTTAAAAAAATTGATTTTCTGAACAAAGTCACGGAGCCAAATTAGGTGGTATTTGCAGCGCGCGGACAGTTATGCAGTGAAGGCTTTCATTCTTCTCTTCATAAAACTGCCCGCAAAGACGCAATTTAGTCAGGAACAGATGAAGAGCAAGAGAATCTTTAATTGGAAGATCGATTACATGGAGCAGGAATGCTCCGTATAATGCTCCAATATCAATCGCAGGTGAGAGGTAATAAAAGGTTTATCAAATTTATAGTACTTGAAACTTTGAACGTATTTTTTTTTCGAAACCTTTTTTTATGTTATACGTGATCATAAACGCTCATTTCACGCATCGATTTCCGTGCGTGAAATATTTCACGCACTCAAATCTCGATGCGTGAAATTTGCGTTTGATCACTTATAACATAAAATATCGTATGCAACTCGTGAAATGCGATTCCACGCACTAGTAGCATAATATACTATTTTGACCTGGCCGTACTGATAGCTCCGTAAATTTTGAACCGATTGACTTGAAATTTCAACTACAGCTTGAAAATATAATTTTTCAGGGAACATCGTACGTAGGATTTTGCTTTCTCAAAGAGAAAGCTTTGTAATGGGGTAAAATTCGACCCATCGAATCGGACTTCGGGACCTCGAGTTTCATGATCTACGGGTCGAAAAACATTCAGCTGCCACAACATTCTGCGGCCCTGTGAGATCTCTCTCCACAATATTATATTGTTTGTCAATTTTAAGTTATTTTTCAGCGCCCAGCGAGAGAGCCAGCGCTGTCGACAAGGTAAGAGAGAGAGAGACCGCGCCGCGATCGGGATTCAAACCTCGCGCCGCGTGACGTCAGCCGGACACGGCCGAAGCAAGCTCGGCCGGCCCAGCGCGCGGCGGAAGCTTATCAGTTTATTGCCGGCCCTCGCGCGCGATAGCACGTGCCCTCGAATAGCGACACCGCCCCAAGGTGCTACCGCGCCCCAGGAACACGACAGCGACATCCCCTAGGTCCACCAGCTCACTACCCGTGCGCCCGCGACCGAGCTGACCGCGACCGCCGAATAGAGCCGGAGACCCACGCAACGCCGAGTAAGTGCCGCTCGATCATCATCTCTCTCTCTCCCGGCCAACACGCGTTCGCGCTCTCTCTCGCTCCGGCCCGCGAGACGCGACCCGAGGCTCGATGCCTCATACTTGTGTAGAATCTTCCCTTTATCTTAATTAATAAACTTTGTGTTCGTCAGAACCGTTGTGCATTCTTTATTGCCACGCTATTCCTGCCAAAGTTCCCATTCCCGCGCACACGAGCTTCACCACCTCGTGGTGAAGCTCGTGTGCGCATTTGTTATCATGCTCCAGGCCCTAAGGCCATTACAGTATTAATTATTAATAATAAATACGGCGGTGATAGTACATGTTGATGTGGAGCATTTCCGAAATAAGTCATTTCTTATAATTCGCTTCGCGGTCTAAAATTTTAACGTTATTCCAATCAAATGTGTGCGTACTGTTTTCTATTCAATGCAAAGGGACCGGAAGTGGTTTATCAGTAATTTTTTGATGTTCTGTGATTCTATCTTTTAATTTTCTCTTCGTCTCGCCAATATAACATGCCGAACAGTCGTTACAATTAAATTTATAAACTACCTTAGTTTGATCTAATATGTCTGTTTTATCTTTACCTAATTTTATTATGTTTGTAAGATTATGATTCACTAAAGGAACTGTTCTAATGTTCAATTTTTTAAGAGAGCCAGATACTTTATTGTAAAATGTATCTTGAAAAGGTATTGCCAAAGTAAAAAGGGGACTTTTTTTATCTGAATTATTGTTCTTCTTAGAGAATCTAATTGAGCGAGGTCGGTCATTTACACATGATTCTATGAATTTCTGTGGGTAATCGTTCTCCAATAATATTCTTTTAACTTTATTAATATTGTCGTTATGGAATTTTTTATCTGAAAGTAAAACTGATCTATCTATTAAATTGGAAATGATGTTACGTTTTTGTTGAATTGTATGGTTTAAATCGAAATTTAACAATCTACCAGAGCATGTTGGTTTTTGATACCAGTTAATAATTAATTTATTGTTGGTTCTTATAATTGTTGTGTCCAAGAAATTTATAGAATTATTTTCTTCTAATTCATGAGTGAATTTTAAATTTTTATTGTATTCATTGAAAACTTTAATAACTATTTCAACGTGTTCTTTTTTCATACATAAAAAGGTGTCATCAACATATCTCTTGTAAATTAGCGGTTCACAATTATATACTGACTTTAATTTTTTTAAACATTCTATTTCTAAATCATCCATGACAAGGTCTGCAAACAATGGGGAAATAGGAGAGCCCATGGGTGTGCCAAAAATTTGTTTATAATATTTATTGTCAAAAGCAAAAAATGTATTCTCAAAAAGAAATTGGGTGATTTTTATAATTTCATCAAACGGTATTTTACTTCTACTGTGTATATGTGAGAATCTTTTATCTAAACTGTTCAAGTTAAGGTTCAATTGCAATACTTTGAGAAAGCATACTGCCGAGGCACTTGGCAGCGGTTCTTTCGATATACTGATTATTGCCGATTTTATGGCCGATTTTTGAACGATTTTTTCACGAAAAAAAATTCAAATTGACGCAATTTCTTCTCAAATTCGAATTTCGAAAAAATCTTACGATGTTTCCTGAGTTTCTCCTTTTACTTCGAAACGCCGGTCGATTTTTCATTGTAGGTTCATAATTTTAACCTGTTGCAGTACGGCCGAGGGGACCAACTGGAAATTTTTTTTTTGGATGTGCCGATACGCCGCGATTTTGTATTTCTTGAGATAAATGAAGTGTGTTCTTTGTTAAAATTTGAGAAAATTAAATTTTCCTTCGCACTTTTGGTCTTTGAAAATTACCTCGAATTCGGTGGTCACACTACTAAAACGTTATCCGAGTGCCTCTATGAGTCGCTAGAGCGGTCAAAACGCTAAAAATAGGAAATATAAAGAATCGTGCCAAATTGGCTTCATTTTTTTTATGCAAAAAAAGCATTTTGAGTGGGATAGAAAATAGTTTCCGGGAAACTGATGTGACGAATCGGAAGATGAGATGTTTTTACATAAAAAAGAGTAATCACACGTTGAGGAATAAACATTATTTACACCTGATTTTTTAGATTGAGTGAGAAAAGTGAAACAAGAAAAGGGTGAAAAAATCAGTAAGTGAAACTTTAAACTGTTGTAAAAGAGGGGTATTAAAGGCTAAGTGCAGGGCGGGGAGGGGACCAAACATTTTTTTTGATACTCCCAACATAACCCGAGGGCGACTGATGCTCAGAGAGCACCGGAAATACGAAATCTGACAATCGTGTCAAATTGCCTGCAGTTACCTTATATTAAATTTACTATCGAATTTTTTTTAGTACTAATATTCATAGAATAGAAACTTACATTCATTTTCGACCTCGGTTTAAACGGTAGAAGACAATGTTGAATGTTCGTGAAACAAATTTCCTCATGCAAATGTGATTCGCGTGGGAACACTTGAAAAACTTTCCTGTTTCTAGATTATGAATTTCGTTTAGATGTTGCACGTACCAGATTAAACTTTCCGTGACTAGACAAAATAATCAATGAATTCATCAGTTATATCATCAAATACTTAGTTCATGGGAATATTGACATGCTCGCAGTCCCGTTCAGGCCTCTCCGAGCACACATTGCGATGAGAGCAAATTCCTTTTTCTTCAATATCTCAACGAAATCTCACGTTTGTTGAGGAAAAGTGCGATCGATTTATTATTCCTACCCAACTATTATCGTTTGAGAAGATCGGAAGAAAATGGAAGTGATAACAAGGTTGTGGCAATATTTGCGGGATAACTACGCCGAAACAATCCCAGGTATGTACAACACAAAGATGAATTGAATAGAATAGAATCGAAGCTGGTTTCAGTGCCTTTTATATAGATTATATCGGATAAATTTTAGACTTATTCGAAACTACCAATTCTGATAATGATTGAATCAAGTATTTGGCTAAAAAACAACGACACTTAAATTTCAAATTGTTTGTGATTTGAACCGCGGGCAGAAAAATTGATCGAGAGTATGTGTTTCAGATCCAAGAACAAAAGATTGGATAATTGTGAAGTATAGTTGGATTGTTCATGCGATAATAGGTGTATGGTTATATTTTGTCCTATCGTTGGGGCCAAAATACATGAAGAACAGAAAGCCGTACAGTCTCAAGACCTTCATTTATTATTACAACATATTTCAAATAATCTACAACTCTTTGATAGTCTACGCGTCTATTAAAAATGGCGTATTCACAGATATCGGATTAGGATGCGAATTGATTGACTATTCACCTACAGGCAAACCTATGGCTGTAAGTTTTTATATTCATTGGTTTTCGCAACGATGGAAAGGGGACTTGTTAGATTACAAAAAAATTCATTCTATTGAGTTTTACGTCACTTCTTATAGTATTCAATACTTTCAATCTTCAGATCTTTAAGGGGTAACACCATTCTGGAGGCCGAAAAAAAGGTGTAATTTTGCGAATTTTTAATGGGATTATGGGAAGAGAGATTGTATTGAAATTCACAGGGTTTATTCAACATCTATTGAAGTATGAACAATATTTTTTTATTATCGATTTCGTACAAAATGGCGGCACCACAGTGGATCTCCGATACAAGGTTTTTTTTAAGGCGCTCCGCGGGCGTACCCATATCTCGGCAACCATGAGGGCTGGAACAAAAATTCATAATTTTTTTGAAACTACATACTAATAGCTATCGAAGTACGTAGGATTTTTTTTTCCTTCAATTTTTGTAGAAACTGTGCATATTTGAAAAAAACGTAAAAATTTTCGACTAAGAAAAGAGCAGTAAATTGTCGATAAAACATGTAATTTTCAAAATTTCAAAAAACGGCTACGTACTTCGGAGGAGAATATATATATGAAGCTATTGTAAAAATTTGAAGTCGATCCATGCAATAGTTTTGAAGCTACGAGTACGCCCGATTTGAAAAAAACAGTTACGAGAAAAACGCGTTTAAAGTTTTAAATTATCGTTAAATCGTACTTACACTTCAATCAGCAATCCCTTGGAAAAAACACTTGGAGTTCGAATTTCGAAAAAAGGGTTTTAGGAGCGTATTCTACAGGAAATCTACTAATTTTTTAAGTGAAAAAAAATCGAATTTTTTGAAAATCCTAGAGTGGTGTTACCCACTAAACAGATTCTGAAGAGGCAAAGCTCTTATAAAGTCAGACTAGTAATAAAATGTTTATCATAGCTTGTCAACGTAGTCTATTGGACAACGGTACTGAAGATAATCGACCTGGTTGAAACGATAATATTCGCGTTGAGAAAGAAGGACAATCAAATATCCTTTCTCCACGTGTATCATCACATATCTACAATATATATCACACTGACTGGCTTAGTGATATACCCTGGAGGTGGGGCCATGGTCGCTCTTGTAGTCAATTCGTCCATTCACGTCATCATGTACACGTACTATCTGATTAGTAGCCAGGGACCAAAGGCCCAAAGACTCGTCGCACCAATCAAACCATATATCACCATTTTGCAATTGGTGAGTTTTGATTTTAATATGAAAGTTGGCACAATATAACTGTATTCTAGTTATGAGATTCTGGCTTATCTGCAATTATTCAATTATCATTTTCCAGGTACAATTCATCTTCCTTTTAGGGCACTCTATCCAAGGTTTGTTACCATCTTGTGGAACGCCAAAATGGCTAACAATTATATTTCTTATAAATTTTGTGATAAATTTCATACTCTTCTCCCATTTTTATCAGACGAATTACGTTAAAAATCAAAAAGAAAAAATACAATGAGACACAAATTTGTAATTTCATTTGTGATTTCACCAATGAATATGTATTATATAATACTTCGATAACAATCAATTCATAAGTAAAAAAACCGAAGTTGAAAATGCATTTTAACTCGAAAAATATATTCTACTTTCAATCCAATTTACGCTAGCCCGTTTGCAGTATTCCACTACATCCCGAAATTGAGATAATCTATACTATTATATAAAAAGACAGCCTGTTTTTTGTGGCCGCTAATCTCAAAAACTACTGAACCGATTTTCATTAAATTTTGATACTTGATTCTTGACCACTCTAGGCATGTTTATGGATATGTGGCGTTTCGAAATTTTGAGTAGAAACCGAGAAATAGACAATGCATTTTTCTGTGGTGGGGGTAACTGACTAAGTACCATGGCGCGCCAGTAGATGGCGAGGCGTTGAGTCGCACGTGTATAAGGTATAGCGCGGCACTCTCTCACAAGAGAGTCAGCGTTCTATCCGCTATATAGGAGAGCTTGAAAATGAGCTCAGCCTCTTTCTGGGATCTTTTGAATCCTAGTCCCCTAATGCCAAACGATTTTGGTGACAATGCCTAGACCCAAAAGTAACATTGGGCGGTAGACGATTAGAGCCAGACGAACGCAAGCCGTTCGTCAGGATCGAATAATTGAAGCCCCATTCATAGTACGTGGAAGATCTGCTTTCGAATATAATCCATCAGAAAATTACGCTAATATACAAGATATTGTAGTTGGATCTATGAATAAAGATGAAGCTCTTGGATTGTGCAAATTGATTGATTTCGGTCTACCTACGCCAATTCGTGTTCCACGAAATATTTGTTATCTCGACAATGCTTTAAAGAAACCACATAACATAATGGGATTGCGTGATTGTTTGGAATCTAATATACCTAAAGTGGCTAACTAAAGACCTAACTTAATATTAGCTCAAGTTCGTATTTTGGGTGCTTTCGTTTTAGCTGTTGCATCTTCAGGTTCTTGCAGCATCTCTTCTTGCTGGAGGCAAAACTGCCCATTCCACGTACAAACTACCTTTGAACGTTTTCATTGGCCAAGATACAATATGTTCAATGAGAAAAAATAGTCCTTTATGCAAAATTATCGAAGAAACTTCTCTTATAGTATGGGATGAATGTACTATGAGTCACCGTTCGCATATTGAAGCTCTGGATTGCACATTACGAGATTTAAAATCTATCAGCAAACCTATGGGTGGAATAACTTTTGTTTTCTCTGGAGACTTTCGGCAAACTTTGCCTGTGCTTCAAAAAGGAACTCGCGCTGACATTGTGAAAGCATGTTTGAAGTCGTCTTCAATTTGGAATTTGATAGAAAAATTTCATTTACGAACAAATATGAGAGCTCACATTGGAGGTGGGGATTTGCAATTTCCTCTAAAACTTCTAAAAATTAGAGATGGGAAAGTATTAAATGAAAATGATTACATAAATATTGATACAAGAGTAGGAACGACTGTTAATACAGTCATGGACCTGATTTCTCAAGTCAATCCAGAAATTGAAAGTCTTTCTGACAAACCTTTCAATTGGTTATGCGAAAGGGCAATCATAACGCCTTGAAATGCTACCGCTCATAATATTAATAATATTATTTTGGGAAAGATAGATGGAGAAATACGACATTATCATTCTATCGATACAGTGATTAACATTGATGAAGTTGTACACTACCCTCAAGGATTTCTGAACTCTCTTGATCCTTCAGGCTATCCACCTCATGACTTAAAATTGAAAATTGGTTCTCCAATAATGCTACTACACAATCTAAATCCTCCCAATTAAAGTCATGGTACAAGGTTGTAAATTAAAGTTATGCAGGAAAATGTAATCGAAGCAACTATTCTTACAGGAATTACTATTCCTATTACTATTCTATTTTCTATTTTCTATTTTCTATTTTCCTATTACTATTCCTATTTCTATATTACTATTCTGCAGCTGGTATAAATACCTGAAACAGTATTTATATCTCGCATACCTATGATTCCATCAGACTTACAATTGAGGGGCTGCGTGGAATAAGGTCCTAACTCCCATTTATTCCACGTGGAATAAGGGCCCTTATTCCACGCAGCCCCTCAATTTCAATCCAAACGAAACGATTACAATTTCCTGTGAAACTTTCTTTCGTCTTAACGGTCAACAAATCTCAAGGACAGACCTTTAAATACGTAGGGATAGTTTTGCAAACAGAATGTTTTCCACGCAGCCCATTGACTGTTGCTTTTTCACGGACAGGGGATGCACGTAACCAATTTATATTCATTCCTCAAAATTCAAGAACTAAGAACGTCGTTTATCCAGAAGTCTTATTATATAAATTTCAAATCCTCAGATAAATGAAAATTACAACTCCAAGGATTACAAAGTATCAAATTATATAAAGTTTACAAATAAATACATGTCATACGAGTTTTTTAACAATAAATGAGAATAACATTTCGAACTCAATACACATATTCGCGGGCGAAGCCGCGACGGGGGACGCTAGTTATGAATATAAATCATATCGATGCCTCTTACAAAGAAAGACACATCTCGCAATCTATCCCCGAAGAAAGACACATATCTCAATCTGGCCGCAAAGAAAAACACATGTCGGAATTATTCTCCCGCGAATAAAAACGAAGAAAGAATGTAAACAACAATTGAACTGTATAAAAAACTTGTTTTTCTTCTGTTAACTACCTGCTCATTCTAAACTTTCATTCCATGTATTTTCTTACATCGAAAAATTCTGGGATGTGCGCTATGTGTTCTTTTAGCGGACAAACGCGACATGTGTCTTTCTTCGCGGACGGAATTGCATTTGTTTTTCAACTTCTGCTGCAATTCTGATTCACATGAAAATACCCCAAATAACTAAGAATAATTCTGGACTTGCTATACTATTATCTAACAACTATTTTTTGTTAGTATTATTAATGAATATTATGAGAAATATCTTTAGTTATTTGTTTTTTATCCAAGCAATATCTGTTTTGCTTTCTCAAAGAGAAAGCTTTGTAATGGGGTAAAAATCGACCCATCGAATCGGACTTCGGGACCTCGATTTTCGTAATCTACGGGTCGAAAAATATGGAAATCCGAAAATGTCTGTATGTATGTACGTACGTGCACTCTGTTTTGTTTTCTCAAAGAGAAAGCTTCGTAATGGGGCAAAAATCGACCCACCGAATCGGACCTTAGGACCTCGATTTTTGTAATCTATGGATCGAAAAACATGAAAATCCAAAAGTGTATGTATGTATGTATGTATGTATGTGTATATGTGCGTCCCGTTTTTTTTTCGTCCACGATAACTTTCGAAGGAATGGTCCGATCTTGCTGAAATTTTGCACACAGGTTAGTCGCCGCAAAATCTCAACCGAGTTAAATTTTCAGCCGAATCCGTTGTTTATTTCACTAGCAACCGTTGCTAACGTGTTTTTGATAAAAGCTCCAAAAATCATCATTAATGCATGATGGGTCTCCAATTCTTTCGACGATCGATGAGAATCGATAAGGCATTCATTTTGGAACAACCATTTTTTATTCTCCTAGCAACCGTTGCTATGGAGATACTAAATTCAGCTTCAGACTGACTTTTTTTTGTCGTACAATAACTTTCGAAGAAATAGTCGAATTTTCCTTCGAATCAGGAAAAAACAAATGCTTTATGTAAAATACATCTGAGTCAATATTCATTGTCCATGAGCCATACAGTTCTAAATAATGCACGTTAAATATTCAGTACTGAATAGTGATTTTACCTATTTGAAATTCGTAGAGTAAATTCAAATCAAAGTGATTTCTTTCAGCTCCAATGAATACATGAATTTTCGATGACGTAATGAAAGACAATGATTGCCTGGGTGTACACAGTAGAAACAATGTTATAAAAGTGTTGCAGTACTGAAAGTCGGTTATACTCAAACGAAGCTCAAAAACAGCTGGATTTCCATAGTTTCAGTAAATTCCATACTTAAGGTGGCTTCAGCGTTAGGTGCCGTACCTATGCGGGACTCTACTGGGGATGCCTGAATGTTTTTTCAAAATTATCCCAATTCTATCGTTTTAGAGTAGATCAATCTTATCCTAGACCACTTGTGGATGCTTGAAAAGGATAAATCAATTGTAACTAACTAGGAGAGTGAACACCCTTCGGGTCACCAATCTTGACCAAACTTGATACGTATGTTCTCTGGAGCTATAGTGACCATACGCAAAAAGTTTCAGACCCTAACGCTCCCTCAGTCTCAAGATATTCCTATTACAAGCTTAATTAATTTTATACTTATAATAATATTTTCACTTACCAGGGGACATATGAGAACCGGGTCACCAATCTTGATCAAATTTTTTTTGACGTTAGTTTGGCTCAAGAATAGGCTGAACCCACAATCTCAGGGACCAACACTCCAAAACTTCAAAAATATTAATCATTATAGCTTGTTAGGATTCGTACCTCTCGTCCCAAATGACAATATGTTATCTGAGGCGTATTTTCACTCACTTCACAGCACTTTAACACTAATCACTGGATACTGCAGCATAATTCATCCTGAAACAGATATAGAAATAGTAAATACATGTAAATTCATCAATATTTACTTTCATATCTTACTCACATGGAGTATAACATGAAAATAATGAATAAAATTCACGGTTTGCGACATTTCTCTCTGCGCTTGGATACTGAAACAATGATAACATCTATCCAAGCACAAGTGACGCATATACACAAGAATTGTATTATAATTCAGTGTCAGAATTGAATTTCATCTATAAGCACTTCAATTCTGCACACTTATTGTCCTAAATCAGACCATATAAAAAAAATAATAACAAAAATTCACTACTTACAGTTATTCGCTATTTCCAATCAAATTTCTGGCCCTGACTGAACTACTTACCTGGAATACATATTAAGAACAAAGAATCAAATTCTTACATAATTTACATATTCAGAAGAGTAGGTTACAAGAGTACTTATCTGAATTTGGTTGCTTCACCAGCACATGGAAAATCCAACAGCTGCACACGATGAACTTGTTAATCTGTTTCTACACTGGAGGAGACTGTTGAGATTGATACAAAATGAACTTTACTTTCATTTACTCAATCTGTGTGTAAGCGACAGTGTACCACGTTTAACTGACGATGATTGTGTTTACCAAAGACCTCCATGGTAACCACAGTATCTTTATTATCGACTTCAAAGTTCAAACATCATCACATGTTGAAGACCATTCACCATGACTATAGCAGTGATAAAATTATTTTCTGCATTTTATTTATTAGATGAATGAATAATGAAAATATCATCGAATGACCATTAATTATTAATATTGAAAAAGAATGATAATTATTTAATGAATTTTGAATGAATTCAAAATTATTTAATGAATGAATTATTATTAAAATAATAATTTTTTGAGCTTTAATTAATAAATTATATATCAATAACTATCTACGAGTAGTGAAAAATAATTATGTCACTGATAGTCAAGGTCTACAACAATAACTGTGATTGGCGTTTGAAGTCGATAATAAAGATACTGTGGTTACCATGGAGGTCTTTGGTAAACACAATCATCATGGCACCCTTTTCATAGAATTCCTCAGCCATCACTTATGGAAACTTGACCAAAAAAATGAGGATTATTTGTTTTTTCTGTTTAAAATTACTAGTTTTTAAAATTAAAATTAAAAACTAAAAAATTACTATAAAAATTTTTAAAAATTACTAATTTCTAAAGTTTTTAAAATTACTCAAAAAATACGCTGCCCGAGCCCAGTGCGGGCCGCTCGATCAATTGTACTGAATAGTACTGAACAGGGCGGGCAGCTCGTGCCGTTCGGTGAAGCGTACCGCACAGTACAGAACAGCGCGCGCTGCTCGAGCCGCTCGGTCAAACGTACCACGCAGTACAAAACAGCGCGCGCCGCTGGAGCCGCTCGGTCACGGAAAGCAGTCCGCCGCGTTTTTAGTGGCGCTGGTGGGGTAGAATATTACGCAGGCCTACAGGGCCGCTGCCTTCTCGGGCTTGGTGCGGATATTTTTCGCTCCAATCAAAACACGCCAGCCACGGGGCCCGGCCGATGCTATTGAAGCGTTATCTCAGCTGCTTTTGCTCAGAATCGCTTGAAAATTTTTGAGCATATGCAGGACACCCAAGCGATGCTGACAATCTAAATCCCTCTGACAAAAATTTCAGAGGGGATTTTTGGAAAAAAAAATTAATTGATCAAATTATTTGTTTTTCAACTTCGACGAAAAAAACTTATTGGGGAAAGTCGAACCACAGAAAACTTCTCGCGACAAAGTTGGTTATTCACATTCAAAGAATTCGTAAACCAAATTTCAGATCAATCGAACCACAAATACCAAAGTTATGGCGGAAAGAAGAAAATTTGTCGCGGCGCGAGCACCCATACTATTATCACCCCAAGTGAAAGCACCCATACTATTTTGTTCCTCAGGAGTGAAACGAGCAGTTCATGGCAAGTGCACGGATCGACAATCGTTGTTTTTTCCCTCGCAACAAAATGTTTCTTATGCACCTCGCTTCGCTGTTTTTCGATACGAGGGTGGATTGTGATCCGAGCAAAGCATAATATACTACGGTAGTAGCATAGACTAATTTAATCGTTAAGTAGTAAGTCCGGGATATGGACAGACACTTCCTTTAGCATATCTATACCATATCAAAGATCAAGCTATTCTTTTTTATATTGAAACTGGAAGATATTAATCTGAACGTATTCTGTGAAGAGTAACTCTCTAGTTCTCGTAATTTTAGAGAAAATAAATGAATGTTTTTACGATGATTGTTACCCAAAATTTTCACATTGCTGTTCGAACTTTACGAAATATGAGAAGCCCATATATTACAAAATGAACTCATGTATAAGATTTTTCGTTTGAAATTCTCAAATTCACGACACAGTCGTATTGAAATGACAAATACACGATTCAGCGAGTGAATCTATATTCACGCGCGATCAGCTCACGATATTCCTCAATTCGTTGTATCAAAGCAAACTGAAGATGAATTTTCGAAATAACGCATAAGGATTAGTACGGGAACCCAGACAGAGAATGAGATAGTGGAGGGAAAAGCTGTAAATCGTTTACGCACATACAGACACCCGCGAATAGGTCAATGTGTAAGAAAGATAAATATATGAGAGAGGAAGGATATTATGGCGGACAACGGCAAGAAAAACTAAAGAAGGGTTGGGTCGTTTGCGGGAGATACTGTGCGCAGTAATTCACCGAAGAAGTTGTAATGCCACGTAACTTATTACAGTCGAGAAGACGCAAATCATCGGTTGTAATTATGAGTGTCTAATGTGTTTTTCCCTCATTTTCAGACCTTACAATAAAAAATCACTGTATGAAAGTGAAAAATTACTGTATAAAGGTTGACGAATAATTGAGTGAAACTGTAGTTAATTTGTCATGTAATCAAAGAATTTCCACTGAACTTATTGCAAAGATATAAAAATTGTTGCTACCAAAACTCATGGAACTGAGGTGAAAATTCACTTTTATTACATTCAAAATTATCTTCAATCCCACTCGATCACTCATCCATCTTCATAGAGTGATTTTTCATTCTCATACTCTGGATTTTCACTGTAAAGTTTCAAGAGAGTAGTTATTGCGTGTTCACGAGATACGAGGTTATAAAGATGATTACTTTGTTACTCGTTTGTTGAAGGAAAGATTAATAGCTCAATGAGGACGAAAATTAAGAGGTATACAATTTCTTAAAAACTGTTTTTTTTTTCTAAATGGCTGAATGGATTGAACCAAATTGTGCATATAATTGAATTTGGACATTCTCTTCACGTCTATAGAGCACAAACACACAGCAAGAGAATAAATACCGATCTCACCTGACAATCGAATTCTCCAAACTACAGTGCCAATTTAATCTAGCACTCGGTAGCAGGAATTGCATGTTGCCGAACGAACCATGCGTGTCTGTTTTTTTTGATTAAACAAATGATGAGGCAATGCGCCTATTGATAACGATGGGATACTTGCTTCCTCTCATCTGTTGTACATAAATATATATGTTAACGAGTATTGAACAAGATACATTTAATCAATTAGCGTAGGTTCGTGGAAGTTCAAATGACGGATGGGCTATCTGATTTCGGGTATTTTTGAAACGCAGGGTTCAATTGTCAGTAGTGTATCCATCTCCCGACGATTCGACAGAGTTTCACGTGTAGGATCAAATATTATTGTATTTTTTCCGTGAATTTTTTTATGAATTTCTACCTGAACGATGACGAATATTGTTATGAGTATACACAGCGCGTATCTTTAGTGGAGTATCCGTTGTATTTTAAGTTTATTCTCGTATACCTCGTTCGTATATACTCACCCCTTGAACAATTAATGGAGTTTTAATTAATTTCGAAGCGGAGAAAACAATGGGAATTCTTCAGGAGATGGAGGGAAAGTAAGAAGAGAATGAATGACGGACGGAAGTTTTGAAGAACCATTCGTTTTACGAATCTCGTTCGCGCACGCTCTGCACAATAGCGCTCAATTTGAGCGATTCTAATGAAAAAAACTCGGCCTAGCTTACGCGCTAACCTCGCGTCGAGTTATGAAAAATAGAGCTTAATCATGAAGCGAGTGGCGTATATAAACAGCTCACTCGAAAGAAAGAGGGGAAAAATTGCAATTTCTCAGTGCGCCTCGCTGGGATGCATATCCCGGCTGGCTCGCGGAGCATAACTCGCGGGATTACATAGCGGCGGCCGCAAAACAAGCCGAGCATCAGCGTCTTATTCCCGGGGCAGATTAAAAGCTCGAGGAATCATGTGGCTCGGGGATTGAAACGCGTTGAATCCGGCGACTTCGCATGTATACGCGCCCACTCATCGAGCACACATGGCGGCTAGTGCGGGGCAAGAGGGGCTGAATCACGTACATATATATCTGGAGAAAGAGAGGACAATCGGTGGAGAGAGGCTGAGTCCATACATAAATAATGCAGGAGCGGGAGGGTGGCTCGACGGCTGTAACCCCGGCGCCGGTGATAAATAAAGATGGCGCGGCCGTGGAGAGACGTGGTATATATCTCTGATAGCTCGCGCCCGCGCGCCCCGCGGAGGCTGTTGACGTTTCCAGGTCAGGGGCCAGCGGCCGGGGGAAAAGAGCGAGACAGATGCGCTTTAAGACCGGCGATGTCGCGCACATCCTCCGGCGACTACGGCGGCGGCGGCGAATTTCATGAGCACTTGCGTCGCCGGGAGCCTGTGGGATTCCGAGCGAATCGCGGATGTATACGTATACCGCACCGGCCAAGGGCTTGCCGGAGCACCGACGGCAACCGGGGGCGGTTGGATGGCTGCGGCTTGTATTGATTATTCCAATTTCGAAAATTAATAATGCCGACAGGCGATCCTCGTGAACCGAAGCCGTTGTACGTATATTAATCCACTGTGATCGTTGTCGAATTATAAATGCTCGCGTGCGATGGGAGCACGAATTCGACGGACTCGTGATCCGACGCGCGCGAGATAATGAAAATTTGTTCGTGCAAGCATAATGCGGTGCCCGCGAAAGTTTTTCCCAAAAGTTCAAAACGTACACCGGACTTCTGGAGGGCGTACGTTCGAGTGGAGTCGGGTGAACTTTGTATCTCTCGGTTGTTCCAGAATTTATTTCGATAACACTCGTTTTCCATCCGTTTCAATGCTCAGTTTTTAAGCTTTTTTTTCATCGCTGTTGTCTTTCTTCTACCTACCCTCCACCCTTCGTCTTCTTCACTATTTTTCTCAACTGCCTTACATCTACTTTTTTCTTGCTCTTTCTCAAGATTGGATTTTCGCAGCGAACTAATTCCGGGTCGTGACCAGCTTCTTGAAATTATCCAGTGAGACGTTCGTATAAACTGTGCGTTATGCAGTCTTCACCTACTATCAGTGTTGGAGTAATTAGTCCTTCGCGTCACTCGACAAGGATCTATCACTCGTTTTCTTATCAGAAAATGCATTTTCAAGCGATCATTACATGCAAAAGAGGATGTTTCGAGCGGAAAACTCACACTCGTATTCATAATCTAAGAATTAGAAATCGAAGATCAGTATAAAGAAAGTTGAGGAAAAAAATTCTTACAGAAGACTCTGCAGATCTCAATTCTTAATCATAACTAAAGTAAGAGTCGTATCCAGTGGAATAATAAATTTATAAAATAAACGAGGATATAGATAAGGTTATCACCCAAAGGGTTGAGTGTACTATTGATCGAGTCTTATATAATACCAAATAGCACCGGCTCAAAATCTGATAATGAATCTCGAGATGTTTAGAATTATATAATCAATCACGTATAAATTGATATTTTCTTAAAATTCATAATTAACTTCTCAACCGAACGTAAAATGTATTAGGATGAATTTTATGAAGTAAATATCCAGAGTTTCTCCAAGATATCAATATGATATAAAATCATTAGTGGCTTCTCTTCAGTACGAACGAGACCATATCGACGTGTCTTACGAAGAAAGACACATAACTGAATCTGTCCGCGAAGAAAGACACAACTCGCAATCTTGCCACGAAGAAAGACACAACTCGCAATCTAGTCCGCGAAGAAAGACAAATGTCGGAATCCATTTTCCGCGAATATTAACGACAAAAAGAGTTTAAACTGTAGAAAGACACAACTTGTTTTTTTTGCAAAAGGATAACATGCGCTCATCCTAACTTTTTCCATATATTTTTTACGTCGGAAAAATTGTGAGGGATTCGCGCCAAAAAATCCTTTTGCAGCCAGACGCTTTTGTCTTTCTTCGTGGCTAGAATTGCGACATTGTGTCTTTCTTCGCGGACTAGATTGCGAGTTGTGTCTTTCTTCGCGGCTAGATTGCGAGTTGTGTCTTTCTTCGCGGACAAATTTGAGATGTGTCTTTCTTCGCGGACAGTTTGAGATGTGTCTTTCTTCGTAAGACACGTCGATATGTACCCTTCTCTCTTTAATCTCCTTTGTGGCAGATCTGTCTTTGATACTCAGGTTACTTGGAAGTTCTAAGTCAGCTTGACAGATTTTCCCCGTCAAACCGGATCTCTCGATTTTGGGACAGATGCATTTGATCGGAATTTGAAGTTTCGCCAAATTTTATTCAAATTATCATCTATCGTAGCTTGAAGGAAACAATTCTCGCGGGAAACATGATTTTGACTTCATTGGTTTGATGGAATATCTATTAAGGAACGTTGATTACAAGCTCACTCCAAGGAACGCGTAACATCTTGTTGTGTTTGTTCTTACAATTTTTCATTTTGGCCAGCTAATTATTCCATTTTGACGCTATGAAAATTGGAGGGTCAATTCATTATCCAATATAGTGAGAAATATGATTTTTCATACGTATCTATTCATAACTTGCTCTTCGTGTCAGTAAGTGTACATCTGCAACAGAATGGATCAGATCTTGCAATCGAATTTTAACATACTTCTTCATTAGTTAGGGATTTGGAATTCTGCACGTGTAATCATTATCTAGAAACATTCCATGTTATGTGCGTAAGTATACCTCGAAAAACCTTTTGCCTCCTGAAAGAGGAAGCTTTTTCATGGGCCAAGAATTATATATGTGCGTATGTAAGCCTCTAGGTTTATTGTTTATATCCCTATCAACTACTTCTATGGAGCAACGGTATTAGTTTTAAGTTCATCTTCCGATGGCGGAAGATATCTCTCATTGGCAGTATCTTTTTTCACACTATGTCTCTTTGATAAAGTATTCTGTTAATTCAATTTGCAGCGGTTTTTAAAAATACGCTTTCATGCAAACGACTAAAAAGCATAAAACGAGTTCCATCACTCGAATACGCCCTCGACATTCCTTCGTAAAAGCGTAAGTTACTCGATTGTAAATGATGAAAGTGAAACTCACGATTTTACGAAGCAACGCTCAGGTCATATTCGCACGATGGAAATAACTGCCTTTTTCAGTCATTTGCATAAAAGCGTATGTTCAAACGATGATTTTTTCACAACTTTACTTTTTTGAGATACGATTTATTCAAAGTCGAACAAGTCGGCATATGTTATTATAATCACACATGTCAGTGAGACTGATAAAACCGGAAGGTACACGTACGAGTTTTTTCCCCCCACAGCGTGGGTACAAACACATGTTGGATGCGCTCCGCTATAATTTCGTTACGTGTCCGCTAACGGTTAGCGGAGAGATAGCCTGACCACCTGCGGTTAAACAGTATCTGGACTTGCACGCGAGACTGTATCCCGTTATCTCGAGCCACCCTCCCCAGCTACCCTTGGCGCTCGTGTATACATCAGCCGCGCACGTACACCGAAAATAAGAAACGGAAGACAAGGCTCGAGCTGTGGGAACCGGATAAAAAGCGGCTGGAGCAGATTATAACCGAGAACGAGGTCGCGCGCGTATAGATAACGGGGCTGAATTATAAAAAGAAACGCAGCTGAGCTTTGATCGGTGAACTGAATTACAAGCTCCGCAGTGGTATACTAGATCGGCTGCGTGAATTAAAATAGTCGAGAAATTCCATTCAATTCAATCTTTCTCAACGTGCAGCAGTGGAAAAAAATGTGGCGAGCTCAACCGAAAGTACTGAGAGCATATTAACATTCGTATGTAAACACCTCGCTCCGGTATTTTTCTTATCCCATTTGCAAAATTCAATGATACTCTCGAGGTGTATATTAATTCTGTCACTGATTTAGTATGATTGATTTCTTTGAACAAACGATCCGAAGAAGTACGGCATTTACCAGTTCTCCTTCGGTTAATCGTTTTTACTCGTGCAAAAACAAGTTTCACGCTTAAAACTAAAACAACATTGTCTCACCCGGAAAGAATATGAATTTCGAATCCAATATCCGTAGCCGCGTGACACTCGTGTTAATTGGTCTAACGACAATAAACTACTGCTCGTTAAGCACTATAAAAATGTGAGCAGGTGCGCATGGCGATGTCCCAGCGCGAGCATATTCATTTGTTCCAACACACAGTACGTAGCAACAGCGTACATACACGTATGTGTATATACACGGTGCGCGCATAGCGGGTTGCGAGCGTAATGCATCAGCGAGTCGAGCGCGTTATTTCATTATAATGAACATACCGAGGATGAGCGGAATTCGGGGACAACACCGACGAGCCCGCACTGCAGCTGCGTCGGTCGAAAAATCTATAGGCAACTATTATGCGACGGTTATATGCGAAGTCATTTATCCTAGTTCGAGATATAAAATACTTGCGTGAACGACATATACATATAGCGAATGATTGATCGCTACGGAATGGAACGTGATCGACATTCGAATGGGTAGAGACGGCACGTTGCTTTGTCCTATTACTCAAGGGGTCGATCTTTGGAGATTATAGATCCCTTCGGTATTCATTCATTTTGAAGAATCAGTAGCAGGTGCTTGCAGTCTTATATGAGAAAGCTGCAGCCAATGTGTCACGTTTCTAGAAGATTTAGTGCTCTCTAGGCACGAGTCGCCCTCGGGTTGTGTTGGGAGTATTAAAAGAAAATTTTCACTCCGTTCCTCGCTCATTTAGTGCTTGAAACCACTCTTTTACAACAGTATGGACTTTTACTACCTTATTTTTCCGCGGGTTTTTCTCGTTTCACTTTGGTAACTCAATTAAAATAACCAAGTGTAATCATTCTCATCTCTTAACGTGTGAATATCTCGTGTAAAAACATCTCATCTTTCGATTGGTTACGTCGCTTTTCCCCAAACTATTTTCTATCCTACTCAAATACGCTTTTTTGCGTGAAATTAAACGGAAGTCAATATTGCACGTTATGATTATATTAAAAGACTAAGTAAAATGAAAATCAATATTTAAAAAATTAATGTCAAGTTTTTATATTCATGATTTAGATACGTACTTTCAGTTAGATGTCAAAAGTCTTCGATAAATATCTATGGAAACATGATTGAGAGTTTATTTGAATCCCAATTTGATTGTCCCTGTAGTAGTGCAGACAATATAACAAGTGATTATAAAAACGTGCCACATTGAGTACGCGTGTAGTGCATATGCCATATTTGAGTTACTTTGGTTAATAGATATTTTGAATTGGTTAAAATACGCAAATAATGATTATAACAATGGTTTTCTAATAAGAATTGAGCTAGCCTTTCAGATGCTGTTTGCAGAATTTCGAGATTCATACAGCAATCGCGCTTATACCCAAGAAAACGAAGGAAGTTTGTCGGGTCCAACTCGCTGACGAAGACACGGGACATTTTTCCGAATATATCTCCGACTTATCTTCCGCCGTATACGTAACTCAAATGCGCTCTCCAAGACTCGCCTGCAGCTACGACAATAGTCCATTGTGACGTGCTGGGTGCCCGCGGCTCAACGTGGACGGGCATAATAACCAGCGCTGGATCGTAATACGAACCAACCGAGTAAGATAACCAAAAGCATCCGCTCAGAGCATAATCCCAAGTTCATCCCCGGGTCACCCGTAACACTCCGCATTGGGGGGGCGCTGGATGGGCCGCGAGATTCGCCGCCACGGCCGCCCCGCTATGGCCGCTGCTACCGGGCTAATTAATATTCCGTTTCGCGAGCAACTTCCCTCTGTTCCATTTGCATCCGATCTCTATGTGTGGAATGGCGCGCCGGCGCCTCGCGGCTCTCACACCAGGAGGGCCTTTGTTCCCGTCCACCGCACGGCGGCGGCTTTGTGACTTTTCGCGCGAGCTCCGCGCCACCCCCGGCGAGCGCCAATATTGACTATGGTACGCAGAGAACTAAACGCTTTTTGTGCCTGGGAAAATAGAGAGACAAGGACGTGCAGTGCAGTGCGAGTGTTCGAATTCAGACACGGTTCGATTTGCGATTTCCAGTAGCAGAAATATATTCACGAGGGGGCATCGCACTGGCTGGATACTCGATTCCGATATATCTGACAGCTTTCTTCCTTCGTCAAATGCTTCGGTTCTCATATCGAAGTGATATCGATTTCGTGCACGCCGTGTGCATTGCCTATATCTGAATGTATACGAAACCATCGTATGAGTGTCGTATATTGATCATGGTTGGGAATTAATAATGATGTATAAAAATATCTCAGGGAAACTGAGTCATGGGATAAAATTCTTGTACAAAAGTTCGTGGAATTTGCGCCTTCCTTCGTCGGGAGCTTCGATTTTCACGATATATCTGAACGAATTGGGAGCATGGGACAAAATCCTCCGACAAATCTTTCTATCGTAGAAGAAACATACTCGCAAAGTCTCATCAAAATCCAGCTCTGGGACTGCGTAGTGTCCCTTGTCAATGTCGAGGAGGATTGTGAAAATTGATTTAAAACTTTCCATCCAGCCTCTTTATCTTTATTGATCAAAAATAAATACTTCAAAATGGGTTGCTGAAGAAACGTGCGGCTGAGATTGGAATTCTAAAAATTGTCTGGGGTGTTAATAACCGGTGCCAAGTAAACGCAGTTTGCTTTCTCAAAGAGGCTGTGGAAAATAAAATATAACTTAAGATGTCGATATTTCTTGAGAGCAAAAATAGCAGCTTTGTCAATTATCCCCTTGACAGCGGACAGCATTCAGTTTTTACTCACAAAAATGAATATATACTCCATGTCGTGCTTATCGGCATGACGTGCTTATGAGTCGAATTCATAAATTGTAATAATAAGTCGAATTAAAAAAATTTTTGAAATAAAAATTTCTCTTATACTTGAATAAAAAAGAAGACGCGGTATTCCGATTCGGAAGTTAGATTTTTAGGAACTGGAAATCGATTCCATACATTCTTTTTTACATCTATATGAATAGTAGAAAATCATCTGAAATCTAACGAATATTTTGAGTTAAAAAGTATAAGTGACTCACATGTATTTTTGTCCTATGCATTTTCCCAGAATACGTGCTTTTTTGCTATTCAGGAAAGGTATAAACTACGCATATTTGTTTTTTCCAGCAAGTTACGAGCCCACAAAGAAGGATCGCCATTCGCTCCTCTTTTATGAGTGTAACCAACGCTTTCAGTCTTCATTTTCATCACACTAATCGAAACTGAGATAAAAGAGATTTTTTCTGATTCGCATGAAAACAATCAACGGCTAACTCGAATGGTGTCATAATTCGAATACAGTACATACGTATCATTTTGATAATTAATATGAAGACGATACGTTAGTAATACGACAAGAAATTTAAGTATTGCGTAGGAAATATTGGGAGGATTGAGCTGAGTTAAAATTTTAGTGAGCAATCGTGAGAATTTTTCATACAAGCTAGGATACTCATTTTAGAATGTATAAATCCAGCTTCAACTTAATTTCACTAAAAATAGCACACATGTCTTTTTTGCATAAATCGATTCAAATGGAAATTGTTTTTATTTTAAACACACGTGACGTATAAAGTTTTTGTGTTTTGCCCAGGATACATAGCTTATTGCTGAATGTTCTCCATTATTAATTTTATAATTTGTTTATAGAAATCATCGTATATGGCAACCATTTCCATCGGCAGTTTTGATATACAGATCTTTCAGAAACGTTGCACACAATCTAATATAGTAAGCTCTGGCCCAAGTACAATTTTCAATAGCAACTGTTGTTGATCTCTTTAATGACCATTACTAAAGTGTTCTGAGAAAATTTCACATTAATGCTCATAGATGTTCATGGGGACTTGAATACTTGTGAGGGTCCATAAGAATATGAAATATTGTTCTTAGCAATAGTTGAAAGTAAAATCAGTTTAAAGTCTCGTTGTAGAACTTTTGATTTCAATAGAATCGGTATCATTTCAATAGATATGATGATGTACATAGTCGAATTTTTCAAATTTTTATTTTCATGAATTATTTAACACAATTGAATTAAGCTAATATTTCATCCAGTGAAAACCTTCGAATCACGGATTAAGCTGAAATTCCAGTTTGCATTGTTTTGCGGTCAAAAAAATTCTGACCAGGATGAATAATACGATCCAATAAAGCGCATAGATTAAAAGTTGAAAGGTTAAATTATCAAAATCTCTCGCTGCCCTCATATTCGTACTGCCTCTTTTTTGCCTCCCCTAGACTCAATTAACTCGGACATAATTTATGCGAATTGGTCGACAAACAAGGCAGCGTCATTAATTTTCCCGTAAATTATCGGTTTCTGCGCGAACGCGACCCTTTCAAAACAACCTTTCAATAAAACAATAATCGGAGTGAGCGAATGAGTCTTTTCACGCTCGATAATCCGCGGGGAGCTTGCCACCCGTGGCCCGGCATGTATTCATTGTCGCTTTATCTCCGCGGTCAGTAGTAATTGACGAAAAACCAGCGACTTTCTGGCCGGATAATTCATTTTCCACTATTGATCGATTTGGGCTGCTATAGGTGAGCAAGTTCGCCAAAAAGTTTTTGGATACGCGCTAATCGAATACTCTTTTAGACCGTCGGCTGCATTCGTGGAAATTTCTACACATTTACGGTGGAATGAGTTTCTAGTGGATTGAAACCGTCGATTGGAATATTAGTGCACGATTTGAATGTCTATTTGCAGGGGTGATTGGAAATCGGCTCTCTGTTTCAAACTTCCCCATCTGTCGGAGCCCGAAAATTATCGGGCTATCCATTATAGTATTAACTGATATATTTTCGTTTTTTTCGTTTGTAATTACTACAACGAATGGACAGAAAATATCCTACGAGTAAGGAGTAGCTCTGAAAAACCCACTACACATTTTTGAGAATTAAACATAAATGATCAAAAAGTTCTCTATATGGCGTTTAAACTTTGGCACTGATTATAGCATAATAATTTGCTAAGTTGTATTTGATAGTCATACGACAGACTAGCATATATTGTGTGATTGTACTATTCTTGTACGAATTATAGACCATCAGTTGAAACTTTTATATCTACCGTTAAAATTTTATCAGATTAAATAATTATTAGAACCATATGAAATAGTATTACTATTTCAAGTAGAAAACTTAAAAACGCACACAAATTCGAATAAAATATATATATGTGAAAATCGTTACGGTAATTTCTTATAACTTCTCATGCTCCTCCCGTCTGATCCACCTGTTCTAAATTCAACCCTTATCGGCTTTGCTCGGAGGTTCGTTACAGTTTTGATTCTTACGACAAATACTGGTGGAGCAGGAGTTACACGTATATCGCCCGAAGGGTATACTGCCGAGGATAGATCATTAACGTCAAGTTCTATACAAGGCAGCAGCAATATATAATAGTTGATTAGATTTCCGAGAATCAGACTACCGGCAAGCATCTAATTGGGGATCTCATAATAAAACCGAGAGGTACTTTCTGGTACATACCTAAATGTACAATAAACTACTAATAGTTCATTCTAATCAACGAACCTTCATACCCTGGTTTCTCTGTGCCATTGGTCAGAGCAACGACTCTCTAATTGTCAACTTTTGCTTTCTCTGTAATGAAAAAGTCTTTGAATAATTGTTGGAGTAAAAAGAACGAAGCATTTTTGAAAAAAATGATATAAGAGAAATGTTACTCCTTCCAAGTGAGCCGTAGCCTCTTGTCTCTTCTTGAGACTCATTATGGAATTAATCATTAATGCACATATCCAATACATTTTCACAAACTTTTACTTCAACGGAATGTGGTTTTACAAAGTTTCTAAAAAATAGGCATTGAATATTGTGTGGAAAAGTCGTAGAACATGACTAGAATGAAATTTATTTTTCATATTTTTTTGTATTTTCATAACTCATATAGCAAAGGCTTTTTCTGAAAAAAATTGATGATATTTTGAGCTGATGTGTTTGCCGTAATATTTTGAGTTTCAATAGTTCTGGCACCGGCATGAGGCAAAACCCCTGAAAATAATTTAATCATGAAGAGAAATACTGTACAAAGGCCGATTCTTGAATCTATTGAATTAATGAATAGTAAAATATTTCTCACATGCATTTGGAAGTTTAAATAAGTCATGGTCAGATGGTAAAGGCTCTGGATAGGTAACGTCGAGACCAGCGGCAGAGATAGTCTTATTTTTCAAAGCTCTCACTAGAGCGTCAGTGTCGACAATCTTTCCTCTGCCAATGTTCACAAACACGGCGGTTTTCTTCATTTTTCCGAAAGCTTCGTCGTTGAACATTTCATCGGTTTCCGGAGTCAGAGGTGCGGAGCAGATAACAAAATCGCTTTGCTTCAAAAGCGCGTCGAATGACACGAATTCAATGCCGAGTTCTTCTTCAACTGTAAAAATATAGAAAAAGCAAAGGTCTCAAGTTCGTACTTTTTGAATTTGAGTTTCATTTCTTTATCTTCTCACCGGCTTTTTTTCTCGAACGACCAGAGTACAGAATTTTATTCACTTGGAAGCCGCTCAATCTCATTACAATTTCCTTTCCAATTCTACCTAGCCCTACGAGTCCAACTGTTTTGTTAAACAAATTAGGACCAAAGCAAATCTTCGAGTCGAACACATTCTCAAGTTTCTCTCTGAAAACAAAAAATATCTCACATATAAAAATTTAGACTCAAGTGTGTAAAGCACAAGTTCAGGCTCGTGAGTGATCATATATATCCATGCCTCTCACGAAGAAAGACACATATAACTGTATAAAGAGCTTGTTTTTTTTGTCAACTATACCTTCTCATTCCAAGTTTTCATTCTATGTATTTTCTTACGTCGGGAAATTCTGGGGAGAACGACATGTGTCTTTTTCGCTGGCAGACCCGATGTGTTTTTCTTCGCGGCCAGATTGCTATATGTGACTTTCTTCGCGGTCAGATTCAGATGTGTCTTTCTTCGTAAAAGGCATCGATATAGAGTTGAGGATCGCCCGATCACCTATATGAGCATGCGTTGCGTCGTGGTGTGAATATACTATTTTGTCCATACTAAGCATAGATCATTCTCTTTGTCTTATTTTTTGGAAATAGTAATTTTACGCCCGAGAACAGTTGCTATGGTACCAAATGTATAAGACAAAGTCGACGACGCTAAATAGCTAGACTGAATCATACACCGTACAGTAGTCACTGTAGTAATTGCCCTAGGGCGTAGAAATAAACTTCATGCTGAATATATTATGCACCGAGTCAACGAGGTTGGACGATTTCGGCACGAGAAAAATTTGTGCCTGCTAAAATTTTCCGAATAATCGAGGTGCATATATCGTATTTTTTGTAACCCGTGGGAGGAAAGTGCCATTATTTACGAACGCAAGGTCGTTAAGTTAGCGCTTCGCGTTCGCTGGGACGAAAAAAACGGTGACAAAAAAAATTTTGATCCTAGGAAACAAAATGAGCCAGTTCCCGAACTGAAAAACGCTGTTTCCCCCACTTGACAAAAAGTTCTGCATGCACCTTGGTTGCGTAGGTGCGTCATGTATACTATTGTATGCCAATTGTATGTCCAAACTATATATATGATAAAAACAGAGATAACAATTTTTATTATTGAAAAATATATAAATAAATAAATTGCCCAACTGTTCAGGTGAAAAACATGTCTCGTGAGTTGATCTCGCTGCCGCAAGTAGCAGGAATATTGCGATTTCGGCAACTGCAGCGGACATGACGTTCTGTACATGTCCCACTTTGATACCTCGTCTCTTTATCGCACTTATATCCATGTGGTCATATCCAGTAGACAGTGTAGAAATTACTTTCAATCGATCGCCTAAAGTTTGAGATTTACGGATTATTTCAATTTTTTTTCATTAGAAAATAATGGTTAAAAGAAAACTAATATAATTTGTTGAAATTGTGTAATAATATCATTGAGTTATGAGCCGACAACACTGTGAACATACCGGCAATATCAAGAAACGCCTCATCGATTTTAATCATGCCCAATAAGGCATCATATTGTGGAAGAACAGACGCTACCTTTTCTGGTGAAGGGCGGTTTTCATCTGATACAGTAACATCAAACCTGAAAAAATTATGATATTTTTTGATTAAATATAAAAATACGTGATCGATGCTTGGCTTGTATGTTTGATAGCTCATATGAAAAGTCAGGCCAACCGATGAGCTTTTGCACAAATGATTTTGAAGAAGTATACAAACTAAATAGGAGTTAGAATAAGAAAGATGATTGAAACTCACTTATGCTCTCTAAGTTTTTCAACTGCACATCGAGGCACGTCCTGATGGGCGATAAAAACACGTATTTTTCTACTCATATTGTTGGTTGGGTGTGGCTCACTCAGTCTAAACTCACTCGCACACTATACTAATATATAATAAACACACAATAGCTTTTTTGTTGCGTCAATATTATCAAAAAAGTTCTAGTTGGATGCTTTGTTGCGAAGAGTTTTTAATCATCAACATCCAAGAGAGCATTCTGGAAAATCTGCTGGGAGTAATGCATCATACATGATTAGATTACAGAACAACGGTAGAGCAGAAATCATCCAGTATTAACCAGTCAACATGTAACTACTCCGATAAAATTTATCAGAGAAATAAAGTAGATAACAAATGAATTAAAGTCGGAAGATGATTCGCACATCTTACCTATACAAATGTTTGAATTAATAACCATGTCAAGTACTGGAATTCAGAGTTTACTAATTCAGTAAAAAAAAACTAAATATGAGTAGTCTGATTAAATCCAAGTTTTCTGGTATAAACTTGATTAATAACTTATCGATAGCTAATCAGATGGAATGAAATAATATATTTTGATTCTGATTCGCTCCATGCAAAAACCTTTTTTTGCATTAATTTGTTTTAAACATTTTTCTGGGGATTCCCAACTTTGGCTTGAACTTGTGAGAAATTGAATTTGGTATTGAACCAGACAATGGCAAGTAACACGGGTCTGGCTGTAAGAATATTGAAATTATGATCATTACCGAGAACCAATAAAATTGGATTAATGCATGTATTCCACTATTGAAGTACCTGCATTGACAGTACGGCAATTTCTTACTCTTTAAGGTAGGGGCCATGACCTGGTGCCATATAATGCCCACCCGTTGGATCTCGTATCATACGATACGCGAGACTACAGTTAGAGAGTATTGTTGGTATAACAAAACAATGACGAGTGAAAAATGTTTTGACTAGTTCGACATGTATACACCAGTTTTTAGGTATCAGTATGTGTATTTTTCCAGTAATCAAGATACCAAAAGTATCATGACATTTAATTCCATATCAAATGTTTCAATAAAGTTCCTTTTTATTTGTTGAGGGCACTCAATAACGCCATCTCCTGAAAAATCAAAATGATTCTGGAATTATTCTTTTGTGTTGGTAGTGAAAGTGAGCAGGAACCAACTTTTTCAAAGTACATCTATTCATATGCACATTCAAATCGAAGCAATCAATGTGCAATAATGGGGAAACAGCACTGGGCTTACTCGGGTCAAATATTCACGAAATGCACATAGCCCGCTTAATCGGTTCGGAAAAGCTATGCAAAACGTCGCCTCAAAAGAGAAAATGTTGACAAACAGCCTCCGGCTGCATCATTCGCCGCAGTTTTTGAAAGAGTTTATTTGACATGTTTCAGCATAATCCACATCACACATTTCAACCACTTTTTTTCCAATTACAGGTCAATGAAACGAACGGGGAAAATTGAATTATATGGAAGCAGCTGTGCACAATTAGAATGAAGTAAATATATAAAAGAGTGGGTAAATAGTTCAACACCCGCAATTCGACGGTGAATGAAAGCACACCTGGAAATGAATGTCCAAAATATTGCTATTAGCAAATTGGGGACCATTTAGGGATGTAAGCAAACGTTGCTATTAGAAATCACGAAGATTTTGTAGCCTTTGACATTAGAAGTAATAGAAATGGAACATACGTTATCATGTCCTCCTCTACCCCTAAGCAGCGGTTTCTATGGAAAAAGAACACATCAGGTCGCCATAAAAGTACCTAGAAAGTTGTATAAGAATTAGACCATGTTTTAATCTCCATAGCAGTGGTTGCTAGGGAAATGAACAATCGATGCTACTGAAAATTAAACTCGGTTCACATTTTGGACCCAATAACTTATTTGCCGAATATCCAGAAGATTCCTTTTTTCGGGAGTTATAATAGCGAGCCAAAAATAGTGGTTCATTCGTATATCCAAACGTATACGAACGTTGAGTAGTAATAGAAAAGGAGGATAGCTGTCATGAGTGCTGCGAGACTCTCTCTCCCCATCTGCTATTCATCTCGGTACCACTGCCTAGTTTCCATTCTCTTCGATCAATCATTTTCCTAGGATGCAAACTCATAAAAAACGTTCGTCTTCGAGCAGTATATAATAATAATAATATATTCTCTAAGTTACATCTTTGAATCAGAATTTCATTTACAAAATTAATAGGATCGCAACGCTGTAATTTGAACATAAGATAAGTATTTCATGTTAATTAACACTTTTCAAGCTTCTATATCCGCAAAACCTTAAAAATATGATACATATAATTGATTCTACCAGCATTTCGAGAGTAATGCGTTTTTAGTTGATTCTAAATAATCAATGAAGTTTGCGCAAGTGTCTTACACTTGAAATCAAGACGAAGTCAAGATTTCAGAATAACCTTTTTCTTATATTTCTTATGAATATTCTATTTCAAACTTATAATTTATAACAATATCGATGAAGAACTTTTCCTCTGAATACTGATACCCATCAGTATAGTAGGGGAGCTGGTGGTAAAAAACTCTTTGGTTTAGTTATGGCTAGTTTTTGGATATGATGCAGTGTGAAGGGTGTACATGAGTCAGCACCCACACTCGCGAGGTCTGGTGACGTCGCGTTTGGCGGGGGCGTGCTTCGACGTACGTCAAATTATGATGAGCACTGAATATAATTTAGTTGGAGTTGCAAGTTGGCTGTAAATTGGTTTATGATATAAAAAAAACACGAAAAACTGGTCAGATCCAATTTTCAGCCATACTTAACTCATTTTTCCGCATCGTTTTTACGACAACTTAACGGAGGTGCTGACTTGCCACGCAACACGCTTATGCGGTCTGACTGCTTTCTTGTGTTTTACTATATCATGAACAAGTTTACAACCGATTTCGAACTATAACTAAATCATATTCAGCGCATATCATAATTTGACATACGTCGAAGCGCGCCCCCGCAAAACGCGACGTCACCAGACCTCGCGAGTGGGTGCTGACTCATGTACACCCTTCACACTGCATCATATCCAAAAACTAGCCATAACTAAACCAAAGAGTTTTTTACCACCAGCTCCCCTACTAGTAATTCTAGGACTGTGAATATCAAGTACAATACTCGAAAGCCTTCTTTAGAAAGTGTATAAATGATACGGATAGTATCATTTTTATAATTCTAATGAATTTTTCAATTTCACTCCAAAATCCCAACACTAGTCATAGAGTAATTTTCACGTACATATAAGTAAAGACACCCATCAATAATGTCAGTTCAATAAATATAAAGTGCATTATCCAAAAAACTTTCAAATAAGTGCGTGAATGATGTGTTGAATTTGTGACTTTCACACAGTATAAAGAAATCAATTAATCTCAAATAGTTTTCAATTCAAATATTTATTGAGAAAAACTTAAAACTATGATACATCTGATTCTAACAAGCTCACAGATGTGAATGAATCGCACGCAGCATCTAATCAGAGCACTTCTCAATTGTTGTTACTATAGAAACCGTCCAAGTCGTGTGAAGCTCTCTGAAGCCCACCGTCCGCGAGATTCTTCGTATCTCACCCCGTGCCTCTCGATGTTCAACTTTTTCGAACATCGAGAGGAATCGCGACCCCGGGTGTTTCCGAGTCGCAGCTTTCAGAGAGCTCATTCGCATGTCTCGTCCGTATCGTCTGTCGAGTATTGCATGTCTTTCGTCTAATTGATTCTAAATGTGCTCTGATTAAATTAACAATAAATACACATAATTTTATTTATAATAATGATAGAAATATGAATATTTTCTCGAGAACACACAGCAAACACGATGTCTTAATTTGAGTAAAAAATCTTTCTTAAAATGGGACGGAACGAATTTCAGTATAAAAAAAGTACTTGAATCAAAAGTTTTATTTTGTACTTAGATTAAGTACTTTTCGTACTGAATTTCGGTACGACGAAGTATTTGAATTAATAATTTTCATTTCTGTATTTAGAATATTCTTTTATTAGTGTTTCAATCTCAAAGATATACGGGAGATAACCCTTTTACAAGATAAATAAAAATGTAATTTTCAAATCGATTGTTTCTTTTTTTTATTTTATATTCTCTATTGTTTTAATCAGGTTCTCAGAATTCGAAGCAACTCGTGAAGTTGTCTAATTTTGATCCGACTGCTCACAAAAATACTAGTCAAATACTGACCTTTATACAATAACCTGTCACTTCTGTTCAGAATCGATTATAGGAATCACAAAATTTGATTTCAGTAAATTTGTATACTGAACTAAGAAAAAAATTTATTTGAGTAATAATAACAGAAACTAAGAAAATTCAAATTTTTTTAACTTAAGCTAAGTAAAATTGATTTTCAGTACTGCAACAGGTTCCAGTAAGCGTATTTACTGTGTACCTAAATACTTGACGAGAATCAGAAGAATGTCCATACTCCACCCATCAACGATCAACTCCCACCGACGGGAACGACCTCTTATCCGTCTTACTGACTGACCGGAGTCAGACTGCACCAAGAAAGCTGAACCCATTGCCAGCAGGAAATCATCCGCAAACGAACAGAATACAGACAAAGTCCACCCTGATGCCCAGTTTGATTAGATTTCCAAATTCAATACTATCCCAGTGAAACTCAACCATGCATTCATAGTCCGATTCGAGTAATGGGGCATTGGAAATCGAAAAAAATAAACAAATTAGGACTTATCTTTGTTTTTGGAGTGGCGGACGAAATTCAACCGTGCTCCAATGGTCCTCTCCCGGCGGGGGTCTGGGTGGGTCTGGGGCGAACTGAAGCAGCTCACAAATTTCTCGAATGTAGTTGATTCCGCGCCCTCTACCGGTTGAAGCGGGGTGGGGTGATCTTATTCGTGGAGGAGTTACTTCACCAATGTGTCGTTTCTTGTTAATGACCGCTGACCGAATTACAAGAGCATCGAACTCCCGAGGGACACACTGAGTACTAGCCTGAAATAATCCCACGCGTTACTTACCGTTTCTCTCTCCAGGGTCACGGGGGAGTTCGTGAGATGATAACCGGAGTATAAGCGAGAGTTTACGTTATAAAAAGGAATGACTCAGTCGCTTAGCGAATAAAATTTCGGAGCAACTCGTGAAGTTGTCTAGTTTCGATCCGAATGCTCACAAAAGTACTAGTCAAACACTTACCTTCATACAATAACCTGTCAATTCACTTCAGAATCGATTTTAGGAATCACAAATCTCAATTTTAGTAAATTTATTCACTGAATTCGAAAAAATATTAATTTGAGTAATAGTTACTGAAACTAAGGAAATTCGAATTTTTTGAGTAAAACTTATTCCAAGTTAAATTGATTCCCAGTACTGCAACACTTTCCAGTTATCGTTTCTACTGTGTATAAGTGTATATGATAATCAGTGGTGGAAAATGTCTAATTCTATATTAGTACGATTAATATATCGATACTATTCATAACGACGTATCTCGCAGTCTTGAAATAAGGACGTATCTCGGAGAGCAGAATAAGTCGCAATAAGATTTAATAAGATGTAATAAAGACGTAAAAAGAGATATTCTCAGCGTTTCGTTCTGGATCCACCTGATAGTACTCATCAGTAAGGTTTTCTTTTATGTGAAACCAACCTTTTTCGAATGTATATGAGCATATGTCATTTATTTAAGTGTAAGTCTTTAATCAATATCGTCGTTAGGAGTTTTTATAAACCAACAATAAGATTTGAATAAAATAATACCAATCAATGTCGATAGCCAATAAAAAAAGATAAATAATAATATCCAAAAATTGTTGATTCTATCCTTGGGTGTAATTAATTTATGATTCTACCAGTGTTTCGAGAGAAATGCTTTTCTAATTGATTTTCAATAATCAAGTTAGCTTGTCATTTAGCGCCCCATACACTTGAATTCAAGACAAAGTCGAGATTTAAAATATTTCCGGTGTGTGGCTCTTCAATGAAATCAAATCCGTCACTCGGAACCTTTGTATTAAATTTGGATATAACTATGTGAACAGCTGGGTGTTATTAATCGAACTTTCATAACATCCGATGGAATTATACTCAAAGTTTATAATTACTAGCTACATTCAGACGCGCTGCGCGCAATCTACATTCGTGCGTTCCAAAATTATGTTCCAATCATTTACATACGATAATCTTCATTCCCAATGTTTGCATTTTTAAACCCATCATTCATATTTCATTCAACTTTTATTTTATTTTCATTATCCGCAATTTTAAAGCCTACATAAGGATTCTGGAAGCATCTGGCAAGGATTTGGTTGCTACAACCTCAAAACTTATCGTTCTTATGTTACTTACTTGCCTGCATTCACTATCTATATCTATATTTTATGCGACTCGTCATGTGGTTAGGTCTACACCAATCAAATCACGAGTTAAGACGCTCCACTTTGACCCCCATCACTTTTTATCTAAGGATACGTTGTAATGTAAAGAAGTGAGATCCTATAAGTAAAGAAATAAGTATCTATTCTAAACGATTTTTTCTCAAGGTCTTTTCACCGCTAAACTTATAAGTCTAATTTCTCTCTTCTTATTCGACATGATTTATAATTTACTAGTATTCGCCCTCGTGGCTTCACCTACGCACTGGGTTACTATAGCTCGAATGATAATTAGTATGAGCGCATAGGAATAGAAAAAATTTTTGTTATTCAATTTACCATGTGGCATTAGTTTGAATTATTTTTCGGATTTACCCGTCCTTGAAAGTCAATTATCCGCGTGAAAAATAATCTGAGCGTTGATCAATTCAGACATATTTTAATGTATGGTTTTAAGAACTTTTAATTGTGGACTAGAGTTGTTTAAATTCTAAAGATGAATTCGTAGGAATTAAAGGTCTGTATACCGGTTATCATATTGTAATTTCTCCCACTGTGGGAATTGTGGTTCCAATTATATTCGTTCTCATGATTATAATCTGTAAGTGGGTTCCATCACACCGTTTTGATAGGTTCACACTGCCCATCTTAATTTAAACAGTAATTAATATTTTCAAATTTGTTGTTCGTAAAATGATATGAATCTATGATCGACTTGTAAGGATCCAAGCATAAACAATTTCTCGAAACGTCTGTAATATGCCAGATGCATGTAGATTTCGCTCGCATCTGACTAAACAGAGTCGATAAGATAATGAGTGATCCAACCCCACTATAAATATAGGTCTCACTGTACTCAAGACACGAAATGTCATTGCAATCGACGATGTCTTTCAAGGTGATAGTGATATTTTCAGTAGCGTTCGTGGCAGTAAGCTGTGCTCCTCATGACGCAAGCAAATCCAAGACTGACAATCACATCTCGAAGACGAGCAAGAAGGTGGGGGCACATAATGAGCAGGATCAAGTGCAACAACAAATGAAGGAGTACAAGATTCTACTGAAACAGATCCAAGAGCAGCAGGACTTGCAACAACAGCTGAAGGAGGGACAAGATCACGCCCAGAGGCTGGAGAAGCACATGCGGGATCAACTGCGGGATCTGGAGGTGTATTTAGAAGAGATGCAGAAATTTCAGACACAGAACAAACAGTGCTAGTAACTGAGGACATTTTTTCCCGTGGTAGTGATAATCATCGTGTGATAACAATTGTTAAGCGCGCGCACAACACGAACTGAGAAGAAACTTGAGTTAAGCATGGAAAAAATAATGGTTCTCATTCAAGACATTTAAAAAATATATTCAGAAATGTATATATTGTAGAATATTGATCAATAAATATTCTAACTATATTTGAAAATACACTTCATTGATAACCCCATTCTTGTCAAGCAATCACTCACAAAAATACATGTCTTGGTTCAAGAGGAAAAATTTGTTTAGTGCTACAACAAGGTCTCTTACTGCTAAACGGATTCCTCAAGGATCAAGACTCTATTTTTGATCCTGTACGCTGAAAAAACGCTACTAGCAGTATACTTTCTCAAAGAGGCTTAGTATTAAAATAAAATAATGCCAATGAGATATGTCTCCCACCATCAACGGATGAACCTCCGTTGCTCCGTAGAAATGCTTGATAGTTGTTAGAAACACCAACAACCGTTCCAATGAGAAATACAAAAATTCTATATTCTCTTGTTCTCTATCGACGCAAAGGAGCATTGTCAGATGGTAATGTTTGGCGTAAACACATAATATCAGTTTTCTTAGACATAGAGAAGACTGCAGACTGTAAAAGCTTCCTAGTAAGCTAGGAAGCTTTTTCAGGGTAGCTTCCTACCCTGAATATTCCAATTTAATTATGTCCATGTTATTGAGATGAAAAGGATGAAATAAAAGGAAAAACTAGGCAACAGAAAAAGCATCATTTTAAAAATAAAAGAAAAAATAATTAGTTATCACAGTACCTACCAGAAATCAGAAACTTGGACTAGATATCTATACGCTCCCTCCTGAAATCGGCGACTCAACTTGCAACTTACTAGATTTTCATCAATTAACAATTTGAATATAAAACACCTTATCAACAACCGCATTTCACGTACTAGTGTATATTTCAAATGTCCCTTAAACGAGCATTCGTAACATAAAATATCGTATCCAACTGGTACGTCACTTTTTAATTACTCGTGTGAACGCGTACCACTCGTCGACGGCTTCGCCGGCCACTCGTTGTGACATCTTTAAAATTTCACGTACTAGTTGCATAATATACTAATAGTTTTGAGTATAAACATCTTTGGGGGGAAAAGGAAATTTTGCATCTCTGCAATTCCTTGTTATCACCGATGTAAACGCAAAAAACATATTCTCTACAGTTGCCATCCTGTTGAAGTGCGAATTTGGGAAAAACATTTCGTAGTGCACCTATTCATTCCAAAAGGATTCAAATGAAACAGTTCGGTAGTTTCGGCTGCGTACGTTGATTACCTTGTCAGTCAGTCGACCAGACAGTTATTCGGGACAGGTGAATTTTTATTCAGAGATTTCGAATTGCGATGGTGACATCACCCATGAATCGATCAAATTGTTCGACAGTGCGTAGCCTATCTTCCTGACATGATTATCTCGCGCATTTTGTCAAAACACGTGCGAAAGCCATTTTCTCTTATATTCACGTACATACAACGTGCACGAAAGTACCATATTCATTAATGTGCATGCATTGTGCTGCACGAATTGAATAAAGTTGTTCAAAAGTGCAGGAAAGATATTTTAATAAATAAAAATACTATATATTATCAAGATATATTCCATTCATTCAGAATTTTGCTATGTTGAAATTGTAAAATGTAGATCTGGAGTGCCTTCCAGAGAATGTGACCGATTAGTATGAGGTCCCGGGATGAACTGTTCGCCCTGCGCCTTCGATCTGTGCCTCATACTTAGATCTCCGGGCCACTATCGACGCCAGTCGTTATCGATGTTTAGGCGAAGTATCTGTCTGATGCCTACGATCTCATTCAACCCGGGCCCGTTCATACTTGTAATACCACAAAAGAAATTTTTTGGGGTTTCTAATTTCCTATTGTCTTCGCTTTACATCCCTCTGAACACCCCAGGAGTTAAAATTTTCCTGAAAGCTCTACCCTGGCGAGTATTACAATCCATACACCTCGATCGATAATTTGAATTGAATTTTTCGAATTGAAATGAAACACATCCAATTGCCATAATCATAGTTTCATTCTGATTTTCGGAAAATTAAAATTTCCCCTGCAGGGAAGGCAAACTAGCTAATGCAATTGTAATCACTGCTTAACGGTTTTACTTTTCTCTTTAAATTTAAAATAAATAAATACTGAACAAATTGCTGGCTGCGGCTAGTCAAAAACAAGTTTGCCCAAATTTTGCCGCGAGAGACATAAAGAGAGAAGATTATTGTGGGAACTATTTCTACAAATTTCACACGAGTTACTGGCAACTTGAGGACAATCCGATTACTTAGTCAAGACAGCGGGCGATTAATTTATTTATTCGCACTATGATGAAGTCATGAACTTATGTCAATGGAAATATACTGCAGCTATCGTCTGAGATCATTTTTTCTAGAACAAGATATAATCGTAAGTTATTGATCGAATACCTTCTGAGAAAGCTAAATGAGCTAAAAGAGGTCACCCTGGTGTATTCATATCTCAATAGGTAATTCGAAAGAAGTGGTGGATATAGATATATATGAAATCACATGAATAAAATCACCCAATCAACTTAAAATTGAAAAATAATCTGTATATATATTAGAGAATCTCTACTCTATTGGGCATCTTATCGGCTATCAGTGTAGGCGTTTTTCGCGAGAGCCCAATTGTTCAGAGTATATAAATTAAACGGCAACACAATTTAGAATCATCATTCCGACTATACCAATATGTACGGGCTACTCGTGGTAGTTGCTATCGTGGCCGCTTCAAATGGTAAGATCAAAGACAATTATGTGAAATTATACCGTCAGCTGAAATATTATCCCATCGGTGCCATGTAAATTTCTGTTTGTAAAATTCGACAGGGTGGCGAAGCCGCTGGCCGGCCGGATCTACGGTGGGGAGAACGCGAGTATCGAGTCGCAGCCGCACCTGGTGTCGTTGGAGCGGTGGGGCAAGCATGTGTGCGGCGGCAGCATCATCTCGTCAAGGTACGTGCTGACGACGGCGAGCTGCGTGACCGGCTCGGTGTACCCGGAGCTCCGAGTGCGAGCCGGCTCGTCGGTCCGCGAGGCCTGCACCAGGACGTCCGCGTAATCTTGCACGACGATTTCGAGATCAACTCGAGGGGGATCGTCGTCAACGACATCGCCCTGCTGTGGCTGGGCGAGGAGCTGACTCCGAACGCCAGCCGCCAGGCCATCCCCCTGTACGAGGCAGGCGAGCAGCTGGTCCCGTCGGAGGTGGGCACGGTGAACGGCTGGGGCAAGCACGAGGGCGGACCTGCGGCAGACCAGCTCAAGACCCTCGAGGTGAGCGTGTTCGCGTACGACACTCGCAACCAAGCGTACAGTCCCTGCAACGGCGACATACCCGCGGGCCACGTGAACGCCGGCAGCGAGGGCCAGGATGGCCTTGGCGTGTGCAACGGTGACCAGGGCGGCCCCCTCGTCGTCCGAGGAAGGCTCGCCGGGCTGGTCTCCTGGGGCAAGGGCTGCGGCAAGGCCGAATTCCCCGCCATCCTCACCGAGGTCGCCTTATACCACCGTCAATGGATCAAGCGGAATTCCGGCGTGTGAGCCGACACGACTTTGAAAGCTCGGCAGGGTCATCTTTACAGACTCACGCCTTCACCTCTTTTGTGTCATCGACACGTTGTTGATCAATAAAAAAAAAATATGTTTAGTTGATGATTTCGAGATTTCAATCTGCCTCGATGACTGCGTTGCTCTTCAGTGAGGTATATAGTATTTAATCGCAGATAATTCTTATGATTGGAAGAATAAAATTATATGTGTAACCGTAGCCCCGGGATTGAGATTTTGTTGCACAATCATAATCGGTTGCTTCTGTTGGAAAGTAGTGGCGCAGGGCCGGATTCCGTAGCCGATGGATGGCCCAAGCTCCATCAAGGTTTTTCCTATGTAGCTTGAGCTGCTGAACACGAATTTCAAGGGTGGACAACTGGAAAATGGGCAGGAAAATGTTTATCGAGAATTTTCCGAGAGCAAGACAAAAATCAGCTTTTTCACGAAAAAAACATATTCCTTGGTATTTTGCAAAAAAAGGTCTTCATACATCTTTCACGAAAATGCGCTGTTTCTGAGTAAAAAATTCTTTGAAAGAATGCGATTTTTCCGATTTTCAAAGTGCTGCTGCTCAGTCACGCCACAATGTTTTCCAGTCCACCCGGTCTCAAACTGCTATTTTGGGTCTTGACTGGAGATTTTGATAGATTTTGAACCAGAAAAATGCCCCATTCCAATTTCCCAGCAGTAATTTCCAGAGTACCTCCAGCACTCTTCGATTACGTTTAATGATATGCTAAAGGTTTTCCGAGGTTGGGTCGATGGTTGGATTCTTTTGAATGGGTTGGATCGATGGTTGGATTTTCACCCTCATGAGATTTTCACATAAAATGGCTATTTTCAGTCTTATTTGAATTTTCTGAATTTTTTTACCATTATCCTAATTTTTTCTCGGAAAATTGTATTTTAGAGAATTCAAATGAATGGGAAAACATTATAGAGAGAAATTGGGTCGAATCCAATGCGCCCCTACAATAAGCCACGGTCAACAACTCAAAACGCAACTGATTCCAATTTTGGCTCTCTATGGAGTTGACGGACATCAATTTTAAAAATTTATAAGGTGTTACGATAAAATAGATTTTGTTATATCTTTCATATTGAATTCCGGAAATATTGATTATTGGTAGTATTTTCATATAAATCCTGGGATTAATAGACAAAAAGTCAAATAAGAAATGAGGATGTTTGAATTTTTATAAAAGAATGCATTTTATTCGATAATAAATACAGTACAATTCTCCTTCACTTGTTATGAATAAGGTTTCGACTAACCATATTCAATCAAATTTATCAAATACTTGATAGTTAATACACGGTTAAACTTAGAATCTACTTAACTACTGAAACTTTTTACAAATTTGATATTAAAGAATAATCAAGTTGCGATTTATGATCGATTTTCAACTCATTGATCTGACATTTCGAATCTAACATTTATAATGAAAGAACTGTAATGATATTATAAAGAGAGATGCTGCAAGTAATAATCACGTCTGTCGAATATTTTATGAATACGATATCAAATCGTTGATGTGTATAAAAACAAAATAGATAAGACTGAATGCAAGTGAAATGTTTCTTCTTCGTACATTTACTCATTGAAATTCGAACATTTACCCAATTAAAAATTCTGATAATATTAATCTAATTATTCATCTTTCACTCAACAGTTTCATATAAAAGTCCTCTCACACTTACAATCATGAAAATTATATCACACTCAGTCAGCGCATGGATTTTAACACCTCAGAAGGCGTACCTTGTCCTTATATCCTCAAGCTTTTTCGATACCTCACTGGGTGTTCGCTCCAAATCCCCAGAAATGCTCTTTTGCTTGGCCGGTTCAATACTATTAAATTGCTCGCAAAGATCACCATCAATCACATTTTTTACAGGATAGTAGTACGACCTGAAACTGAGGTGGTCTCTTCCACAAAGTGGTGGATGCTCAGCACGCATGTGCATTTCAAGGTGTTGGAAGAAATCGTGGTCTTCGTGACTTGTGAAAGGCACGAGCACACCTACTGTGCCACTGATCGTAGTGTAAACGAGCGATTCACTACCTCCGGGAATAAGCGTGGCCTTTTGGAGTGACATGACTGTTTCACCTACGTGGAAAGACGCTACGGTGTCAGCTTTTTGGGACGCGCCATTGAGCAGGCCTCGGTCCCACAAAGCTTTATTGCCAGTGGGGTCTTCATCTACGTCGTCATTTATACCACTGGCTAAACGAATCTGTAATCAAGAAATAAGTTAGTTAGATGTGTAAATAATTCTCTTCACAGTTTTCCTACAGTCAGAAAGTTACGGTTTTAGAATCGGATGTTTGCTCAACTACGACTTCAGGGTGCAATAATTGTAAACTGAAGATGGGATAAAACGAGCAGTTTTATATTTGCGTCATTGCTGTCTATAAGTCAATTAAATACTCACAGAGAACGTGACGCGAAATAAAAAAAACAATAAAAATTCAAATGAACTTCGATCATAACCATCATTTAAAGTTTATATAGTCTACAACATTCGAGACAACATTGTGGAAAATTTTCGTACTTAAAATGAATATGAAGTATTACAAATAATACAAAATCAATTAATAATTATACAACAAAGCTACAATTTACTTCAACGGATTGAAAGATCAAACATTCATTCAGAACAGAAAATATCTAACACTTACAATTGCAATATTTCCAAATTTGTCCGCAGTAGCCACTGTGTCGTAATCCATAACGCACGTAGTCGTTATCCACCTTGGATGCGTGTCATCTGCGAAAACAATCAGTTGGTTCTCTTGTCGCTTGTACCTCACGGCATACACCGATTCCTGCACATCGCTCACGTAGATTCTTTGTCCGATCGCATTTATGCAGATTACGGCATTTGGTATATGCTTGTTTTCGCATTTGCGTAACAGCTTCTTTTTGCCCATGTCGTACAGCCTGAGCATTTTGCCGACGCCGACAAGCACGCGCCCTTGGTACGGGCAGATCGAGAGCGGGATCTCGTCAAGCTGCGTGCGGTGCAATAACTCCAGACTCGTGCATTCAGGACTCACTCTGGAATGAAATGATCGATGGTCAGTAAGGTTTTCATTGAAAACATAAAGAGAACTTTATTGTGGCAGAGTAAGTCAGTACTGCAGGGTTCTCATCAGTGAGCAGGAATTGTGATATTGTCATCATTCAGAAATAAACTCAATTAATCAACGAGTAGTAATTCTATATTTGGTATGGAAAATGTATGCTGATAGAATATATTGAAAAAACTGCACTGGTAACATCTTCGAAGACTTTGTATCAAACATTTATGAACTGATTCGTTAAAAAAATGAAATTTAAAGAGTATGGATACAATAAAGCATATTCGCGTTAAAAATTAATTTTATTGAAAATATTCTAATAGTGCAATTGTAACTTACCTATAAGTGTATAAAAATCCACCGTTGCTGATTCTTGGATTTAGCTGGTATTCTTTAGCAACACCGACGATGAGAAACTGTTGATCACCCTGATTTGCAAATTTAACGAACGACAGGCTATAACAAAAGGTAATGAACATTTTAGAGTGAACTGTAAATATAAAATTCAAGCTTTGTAATGTGTTTGCCTACTCAACGACTTCAGCGAGCAATTATGTCTGCAAGCTGAAGATGGGATATAGCAGCAGTTTGTTTTTAGCGTTATTGCAACCCGTAAAAAAATAGATAAATCACAGGTGAATATAACGCTAAACTGAGCATCGAACTTGACATTATAAACAAAACATTTTTTTCACAAAAAAACTACAAAATAAGCATGCATCACAATTTCAAATCTTGAATTTTAAGAATTTGTATGAATTTTAATCCAATTCATCTAATTATTTAACATACCACAGAGCTGCGAGGTTTTGTTCTAGTCGATGCACTTGGTATGTTGAGCCCGTAGTTGGTGCCATTATCCTTATCATCGAAGCCCACAAGCCGGGTCCAGCCCTTGGTGCACCGAATACCTGCTCATTGGGTTCTTCAGAAAGGAAAGCTTCGGCAAGTTCTCTAGCGACGGCGGCTTCCTCAGCGCCTGCAGCCTCTTGCATTTCTTCGGCCATTTGAAGTCGACGTTGTTGTTTAGTTTCTTCGGTGTAGGCATTATGCTCGGTTTCAATCAGCACAAGGTGGGCTGTGTCATTATGAATAACAAACTTTCTAGGCGTGTATTCCAATGGGAAACTCACTTGATTAAACACTGCGCCAAGCTTTTCCAATGCCAAAATTCTGAAGAAATAGGAACATGCATTAGAGAGATGCTGCTATAAGAAATAGATAGGAAATAATTTAGATTGGTGATTTAACAATGTTAGAACTGAACGTCTTGATGAACTTGAAGATATCGAGCAAATCATAATGCGCCAGCAAGTTTAATTTTGCACTTAACACGTCCGTTCCGCCGGAAAAGTCTCGACGTCGGTGGTACCGCAGTGCACGTAGGAATCGGAATATAAATATGAAATTTAGCTAACCTTAGTGTATTTGTAGAAATAGCGACAATTCCTTCAGGGCACTGCTCTGAGCTGAAGCCTGATGCATATTCCAGACTTTCATATGACAATGGTGTGAGATGGAATCTGTTCTGGTAGTAGTAACTAAGCCACGACCGACTGCTCATAGCAAGAACAGCCTGGTTGCCTTGCATTTTGATTCTGAACAGCTTGACCGGGCGTGAACCAAGGTAACGGGTGCGCGTATCTGCTAGATCACCGGAGATCGGGTCAAGTACCGTTCGCAGCAACACACCGTTCTGCAAGCCTAAAATATGAGTGATAAGGTCAGTTGGGTGTTTCAAAATAATGTAAATTTGGCGGATAGTTTGATCCAACATCAGTATCAGAAGTTTTTAATCAACGTTGATCAGTTGAAACACAGACTTGATATATTAATCATGTGAAAGAGTTGACATTTGAAAGTCAAAATAATGACATCTTCAAGTTAGTACCAGTCGTGAAAATAATCTCATTTAAAAAGGAATTAATCAAACGGTGTAATTATTCAGATTACATTCTGGATGGGCGCTTGAAAAAGTAGAATCGCATTCAAAATTCTAACAATGGAAGCAACATTTACACAATATTTGAATTATGGAAGGTGTTCACTACAATATCAACATTTATTGAGTGCAGTATTTCAATAAAACGAACCTATCACCCAACAACTTACCGATATTAAGATGTAGCGTCGACTGAAGTTGAGTGCTGTCTTCATCTTTGTCATTCTTATCTTTGATACCCATCTCCACGATGCACAAACTCTCTGCAGCAGCAGGCAACGCTTGCATACTTCTCGGGGCGAGACAGTCAGACGGGTCTAACGAGATGATGCGCACGGTATTGTCTTGTAAGCCCACGGCTAAGAACCATGATCTTTGCTCGCCAGCAGCTACATTTCCTAGCGCCATGCACATTACTTCTGACGGCATTTTTTTGCGCTCTGTGTATTCATTTAGTTGGCCGGTCTAAAATCAATAAAAGTCAAAATTTGACGGGTTAGTTGGATATCCAATCCAATTATTTCTTGTTTGTCTCATTAGAAATCTAAATGAGTTAGGTATTTTTCAATATGTATTAGTTATTGCAAGTAAATTCTTCAGAGAAATGAAGGGTAATGTTCAAACATACTCCACGAATAGAATATTTAATTAGAAGTATCCATTTTTCTATTCAATCTTCAAAAATATTTCATTGGGTTGTGTAAATGGCTATGTTGTTTGCGCCTTAACGACTTCAACAGGCAACAATTGCAAGTTAAAGATGGGATAAGTCGTAAATTGCTATTCGCGATCTTACAACCCCGAGAATCAATTTAATTCTCGTTGTGAACAGATCGCGAATTCTACTGCAATCAATATAATGAGCACTTACGGGATCCATTTCAAAGTAAACGAGTTCACCACCGGTCAGAGCGATAACAACCTGCCGCTGATTCACGGCACATTTTATGATTGTTTTTTTCCCTGGGGCTTTCCATTCATTTACTCGCTTGTCCGCTCGAATGTGACGGATACCATCGGGATACACCTGTAAAATATAAATTAGGTGAATAAGACTTATATTATTATTATTATTTTCAATGAAAACGACCGATCATAGTTAAATGTTAAATGTTTCATTGTTTGGGCTAGATTACCAGGAGGGCTCTCAAATAATTCAAGCACACCAACGATGCGAAGACCCATTTTTATTTTGCACTATTTTGCGACCGATACGTGGGACATTTCCAGGTATTGGAGATACCGCAGTGCTTAATTTCTCAATACGAAATTGAATTGTTACATGATTTTCAAATTTACTCCCGAGCTTTTTTATACTAATTGTACCTCAATTTTTGACAATTTTGAAGATAACGTTTTCGTAACTAATAACTCATGATAATCACCTGGACAAGTGCATCGTCACCCAAAGCAGAACAACTGAGGGTTGGTGTAGTACCCAGAAAGCCGGAGTCTGTCACTTCCTCCACAGTTTCACCAATACTCAGGACCAAGGTGGCATTCACAAAAGACACTATGATGTAAGCATCAAACTCCTCTGTAACCAAAAAATTAACAAATCGTCTGGATTAACTGCTCTCGCGATTAAAAGACGTAGCTAACGAAGAGACTAAATCATTTCTTTTCCAACCCATAGTGATATTAAGACTGTATTGATACGTAATTTGTTACAGATAAAAATGGGTAAATAAAAAAGGCAAGTTAGAAATTCTTAAAAACTAGACTGAAACCATTGAATATCAATTACAAGTAATTTAAATACTGCATTATACACATAGCTGTGACTTCTATAGCAATCCTTGAGATTATTGTTACTGATGTTAATTAATGTATCTGCCAAGAATGACTCCAAAAACTATTTTCACTCCATGAAAGGAAAAATATTTGGGTAGTTTGAACAAATTCATTTGATATGGCTATATTTCTATATTATAGTTGAATGAGTTGTCCAGTGGATAGATTGACACGCGCAGCTTGCCTTACCTTAGCTTCTTAGCCACCAGGTATCAAATGAGCAATCATCCATTGTTGATGGTCTGAAAGGAGAAAACTGGTGTCTGATAAGAGTGTATCAAACCACCAGGTTTCAATTATCTTTGGTTTTTTTGACCGTAGAGGCAAGACAATTGAATGTTTCGAATTTTTCGATATCCAAGCAGAAAAAATTCAACTAGATTGTAATAGTAACAAGACAAAAAACAAATTTTTTCTACCCGGTTTCGTATTTGGTGTATCTCAGAAAGAAAAACAGTGAATAGTCTGAACAGAGTACGTATAAACGAAAGCAATTAAAACTCGAGTGCAGTAAACATAGAATAGAAAATTAAATGGAATTGATTCAAAACAAGATAATTCTATCAAGTACAACGTAATTTCTGGCATTAACAGATATTAGAAGAAATAAAAATAAATTTAATTTAACTCAATAAAATATTGTATAGTGAATTTTACAAGACTCAAAAACTACTTGGGGTAAAGGACACGCGGTTGCATGCTTAAGTATTCGCAACTAACCGTCAATACGCCTTTTCACAGTCCACACAGCATTAGGGTTGCCAGGCAATTCGCTCACAGCCATTTCCGATACTTCTAGACCGTGTCGAAGGACTCGCAGCGTCGACCTAGGGCCTCTGCCACAAGATATGTACAGTTGAGGGGTATCTTCATTTGCCAAGTCAGCCACCTTAAAATTTTTTTTTTTATATTACTTATATTCAATCAATTTAAAAATGAACTATTATAGAAAAACGAAGATCATCTGTTATACTTTGATTCACTTCGATTAGCAATTACTAAGCAAAGGCGACAAAGAATATTTCTTTAGCACTCGTCACAGGGAAATGACTTTGATCTCATCCTCTCCCTACTTGTGAGTGCAAACATTTTTAGAAACAAAACATAGTGTCAACCTCACCTGACAAGCCATAATGGGTGAAAGACTATCCATCTCATCTACAAGAACGAGATTCCTCAGAGGCCTGGGTGCAAAGAAGAAAGTGTCACCCTCTTCTAGAGGCATTGCAGAGCTGAATTCTGGCTCATCATCATCGTCACCCAAATGAGCGATTTGATATAGATAACTATAAAAAAAAGGAGATTGTTAAGCCTTTTCTAACATCTATCATCAATTTAATATTCAATAAACAATGACCAAGAACCAACTTACTGATTGCCAAATTCCGAGGCGACGAACAGAAAACCGGTTTTGAGGACACACATACTTGTAGCAACAGGCACGGTATCAAAATACTTGAGCTTGATTTCTGTAACGACGTCCTCATCCGTTTCCAAAGTGATTTTGAAAATGTCTCCCTGTTCTGTCTGCGCAAGGAAGAAGAACATGCTTTTTGTTTTGTGAGTAGCGGAACATACAAAAATCATGCCACGTTCTGGGTCGTCTAGATCGTTTCTGCGCCTTGGGATTGGACAACGGATGTCAGGCTGGTCACCAAGGTTTTTGTAGGTGAGGTAGTTCTCAGAGCAGATCAGAACACCACTAGGGCCATCGTTACCTCCTGGTACGGAAACCAAGAAATTGGCGTGCTGGAAAATTGTTAAAACTTATTAAACTTGCAAGAAGATTGAGACTTGAAAGACTTGAGACAGTTCAATTCCTTGATGATAATTCAAGAAGTTGAATAATCCGTCATACTTTGATAAATAATACTCACTTCTTCAAGAGGTTCACTGTATTTACGAACAACATGATTGAGACCAAGATCGAGTTCATAGAATGTCAAGGTTTGTTGTGTTTTTATAGCAGCATCTCCAGTTGGATCGGAATCAGCCTCTTCATAGTCAATTTCCAAGCATGCAAACATAGGGTTTTCAAAACCCACATCCACACCAACTACATGGTATACCAGAGTGTTACTCTTGTGAGCCTCAAGCGGTGAAGAAATAGTAAGACGAGCTTCTGGATCTCTATTCAAAATGTAGACTAGCTTTTGTTTTTCAATTGCTCCTGTAAAATCAAGAATTTGGACACTTTAGTATAAGTTCTTTATTGAAAGAGATACCGATTTGATTTTGCAGTTGATCATAATCAGAGGTTTTAATCAATGTTTGGTCAGGTGAAACACGGACTGATGAAATAATCATTTGAGAATTCAGGAAACATCTAATGTATCAATATTTAGCAAAATGCTCACCAATCATGACAGCTCGTCCCTTAGGGTCAATGCCCAAATATTGGCCAGGAACAATCCTCCTGCAGCCACTTTTGCCAAAAGTCTCTTGGTGAACTTTTTCAAACATGTTTTTGGCTGGGATATATTCCAGGATCACAATACGTCCCGAGTCAGATCCCACAACTATGTAATCCTTAGTACCACCAGTGAGCCTGAAGGCCATCAGTGACCTTATAATGCCGAACACCTCAACAGTCAGCATTGTATGGACCTTGCCAGTGTTGGGATCTGGCTTAAGGAGCTCGAGTGACTTGCCCCTTGACACCAAGATTTCTTGCATCTTGGTGCCGGAAAAGTTGCCGTGGACTGCATGGGTGATGCCAGTCGCACGCTGCAACGTCAAGTTATATAGATACATCTTGATTGCACGTTGTTGTATGTTCTATCTATTGCAGCTACCAACGATTTGGTTGTTCTGAAAAAGTGACGAAATTTAATTTGTTAGATCAGTAAACATTAACAGTTGTTGTAACCTACATCACAGTCAGATCAGAACGATGGATATGAATCAACGGAAAAAATGAACCTACAAATGTCGATGTACATCTAAGCTACGACCAATAAAGAATACGCGTTAAATATGTAACGGCCAACGCTACACAAACCTCAGGACTTGGTGAACAAGTCGAGAACGCTCCACATACATCGGACACGGAAAAATCACACAAAATAATCTCCTCCGCCCACAACCCTCACACGAAGCCCTCGGGATACTTTAAATCCGCATTGCCTACCACACGCGAATCTTCGAAAAATCTTACTTCTACTCTAAATTGACTCGATGCAAACGGCCGCCGCGGCCACCTAACCCCAAGCGCCGACGCATCGGTTGCCGTGGCAAAGTACGGCCTCCGGGCCAAAAATACCCCCAGCCCCGGTTGGGGCGAAGATTGATTTGTAAGATTTACCTGGGCTCAGGAAGCCATGGTGAAAAGCCAGGGCGATTCTCGCGGATGACGCGCGGCTGGATAGTCGCACGCGCGTCGCCATTCACAATCCGCTTGGCAGTGGGTCGAGCCGCAAAATGGAGGTAAACGCGGAGAGGAAGTGAGCTGCAGCCGAGGCGGCCGCGCCGCGCCGAGCACGGAGTCGCCGGGCGGATCGAGTGCGTGCAGGAAAAGAGCGCGCTGCAGTGCAGCTCGGAAGTTGAGTCTTGCCACCGCGAATTTATGAAACTCGATATACGGTTTCACTTCGTTTAGATTCGATGGGGAAGTTCCTCAAATTGTCGAGCTACAATTTTTCATATTTGTATTACTTACACGTTCTTTTTATCAATTGTTTCGGGGGCTTCGTTTTTTGTTTGTTCTGTCAAGTGAATCCAACAACGTCTACCCCCTGAATCCCATTGATTTTCCTCAGTGTTTTTTTCCACACCCTCCATTGTTCAAAACTCTTGTTATTGATCTTTGAGGGCCAATCCGTAATATTGAGTTCGATAAATCAAAAACTCCATGCTTATAATTTTTCGAGAGGAGACGACTTTTTCAAAATAGTACTCATTTTTCCGCGAAGAAAAGTCACAAACTAACGCGCTTGGCTTATTTTGAAGGTCTTATTTATGTACAACCCTTCCGTTTGTCACGAACTGTGTTATCAAACTCACGTTGAATGTGGGTACATTCTGTGAATCCTTTGAAATTAATCATGTATTGGATTTTTCTCCCTGTATTTCCTATATTTCCAATGGTTGCTAAGAAAATCAACATAGGTTACAGTTTACGGATGTAAACTGTGGTTTCTGAAATAAATTTAAAAATGTCTAACGTTGGACGTGAGATTTATCCAAATTCCTCAAAATTTTCTATGCCTTTAGCAATGGTTGCTAGAGATGGGACAGTTGCCCTGGATAATTATGAAGATTCTGTGCCGTTTGCCGCCGAAAATTCTGAAAACGGACATTACATTAATTTCCTTTTCACGTACCCAGGTAGAAAATTAAGTGTGGGGAATAGCGTGTTACTTTTGTATACGCCCGAGACAATACAACGAGTCGTCGAGAATATATTTTGATGTCGAAGCACATACATATCAGCAAACAGCCGCCGTAATCAACTTTAGCCTGATAAGGCCAGTAAACCTTACTGGCGAAACGTCGCAACAACTAATTATGGTGGATTTTGTGATTTTCCTTTTCCACTTCACACTGGATTGGCCCTCAAAGATCGACCATTCGTACAATAATTTTAATATTATACTCGAATATGAAAGATTTCGATTATGAAAACGAAAATTGTCTCTTATGTCTTTCAATTGTAATTCAGTCTTCCCAAACAGACTTCAATGTGAGTTATTATCGTCAGTTATTCTCTATAATAAATCTACGACTGCATGTAACCACATCATTCAAGCTTTCATTTACTCATTGATCTTCCTCATTTTTCAATTCAATTGTAAATTTTGACGCATAACTGTATCAATGTGATTGTTATCAAAGAGTTGAAGTATTTATCAATCCCATATCTCGGTTGCATTAGTGCGATGTTGTGGCCAGTGATAAAGTTAATATCAATTGCTCTTCATTCCTATGCCAATAAATTTGACATCGTGAATCATAATACTACATGGACAATATTAACTGTATGATTTAATAATTCATTACACCCGCAAATTTTAACGATAAATAATTAGTGAGTGGATCATTCCAAATTTTATTAAAAAGTGAGTTTGCGAGAGAGAAAATTAACGCTTCCCGGCCACTAGATTCGAACCAGCATCCTCCTGATCTCTGGTCGGACTTCAGCCCGGGGAGCATGAATTTTTTCTCTCGCACTTTTCAATAAAATTTAGAAAGGTCCAATAAGTCCGATGAATAATCAATATCAACTGTAAATATAACTTTTTTCACCAATTGACATTTACATAATGTTTTTACATCATCGTTATCAGTAATCAGGTGAACTACCTCAGTATGTACGCCATTGCGTAAAACCATTCAGTCTCTATAGATGGACTGAAATGTTATAACGTTTCGTTTTTCCGATGATATTCGCCAATCACAGTTGATTTTTTGTATATAAATAATCAGTATATTTATATTCATGGTTTCACACGAAAAATCAAAAATTATTTACAGAATGTATCCAAAAAATCAAAAATTTTCAAACATTTAACGTTAAGATTGTAGAATTAAGTGAATCTTACAATGATTTTCCGCTTCCCTTAGCAACAGATACTGAGGATGTAAACAGCGATTACTATGGAATTTCATGAAGATTTGGTATATCTTCCAGCTTCCGAAATTCTGGATTTGAAGTTTTAATAAATTCCGTCTCTCCCCGTAGCATCAGTTGCTATATGTTTGCTGACATGTCGCATTCATTCTCTTATTTCCTATATGCCGTCAAGAGTTTTGGAAATTGACTTTATACTGACTAGTTCATCCCATTGCCGTCGAAATGCTGAAATGTTGATTTTTTCCTTGCCTTAGCAACGGTTGCTAAGGGTGTGAACAACGATTGCTATGGAAAATTATGAAGACTTTGTGTCATTAGCTATCGAAATTTCTGGTAATCGGCTTTGAATTGAACTAACTATAGGAGACATTGTCAACTTCACGTCACCAATAATGATGAACCTTTCCGGAATGCTTTTTGGGTGTCTGAAAAAGTCATATATGCAACGATTCAGTCTAACATTTGAAGATATTCGATCAGTAATATCTGATTTGTATGATGTACAGTAGAACATCTCCGGAGAATCGAAACGTTAGATTGAATGTATGTATGGCTTATTGAGGTGAACAATAAGCATTTCGGAGAGTTATATGACGATTGGTCACTCGAAGTTGATAACACCTCTCTGAGTAAGCTCATGTTTTACCAGAACTGAGTTGAACTCATAACTTCTTCCGGGGAATATCATGTGCCAAAAATAGCGTCACGTATACATATACATACCCATGTACGTATACACATACAAAAATTTGTAGGATTCGACTAATTGTTCAACCCATGGATTACGAAAATGAAGGTCTGATTCATAAGTTCGGTTGTGACCCAATATGAACCAATTTCAATCCGTTTCCATTGAGAAAATGGTTTATTTCTTTAACAACCGTTGCTAACGTATTATGTGAGAGATCTTTAAATGCCTCATGGGACTTGAATTTGTAAGGATCGATGAAAATCAATAGAATATTTTTTTTAGCAACCGTTGTTGGCATTCCAACAATTCAATTCGAATCTCTGCAAAATCTCATTTGATAAAATCTCTTCGAGAAAGCATACTACTGATTCGGCAAAAAAAAACCACTGCCAACCGGATGTACATTTATTGAAAACATCGTTTGATAACTCAGATACATCGATTATCTTCTCATATATTATCGATCCTAAATCATCAAAAAACCTAACGAAATATTCATTGACTATAGTAAGTACTTAATATGAATAACTTCATATTGTTGAGGAAGAATCACAGAAGGTACAAAATGTTACCCTAGGCTTTGAACAATTACCCCAAGTCTAATGTAATGGAATGCAATTATATAATATAATATAGGATATAGTATTACTTATTATATTTATAAAATATAAAATAATTTATAACATTTAGTCTATTATTTCATTTTGATTCATTGCGTATCTGCATAATAAAGAATTTGATTATCTTCATTCTCAATCCCCGTATCTGCTCAAACTCTTTTCACCTACTTAATTTGGTGGTCAAGATGATGATGTAAAAATGACGCGATACGACAGTTATCATCGATTAAATTGATAGAATATATAAAAGAGCCTTGGGGTTTATGCGAAACATTCGACTGCGAAATCGCGGACAGCTTCAAAATGGCTCTCAAATTCATTCTTGTGAGTCTCTTCATAGTGTCTTTGAACAAATGGGAAGTCGATGCGTACGGCAGATTGATGGATCCAGTGAACAGAGGAAGCGCGTGGAGAGTAGGTTTTGACACTCCGGCCAACTATGAAGACATGACAAACAATTGCGGTGGATACGAAGTAAGCAATTGATTGGTAGTTTTCTATATAAACTTCCCTCTAATTTGATTAAAATAATTAAAGTTGAGCAACCTAACAAAAAAAACCTTTGAGAAACTAATCGCGGTAAAAATTCGCGAGATAGTGTTCGGGAACCCAAATGAATAAACAATACAGCCATTCGTTTTTACGCTTCCCGGAGATATTCTGTCAATTCGTTTCAATTTTGGGGTGTCACACTGAGTCAGTGCACGCAGCGTTCGGCCTTACCTCCTACGATTTACTCAAATAGTTATTTATGCAACAAGTGCGGAAAATGCGATTTTGCGCACGATTGCGTAAAACGTTCCGCACGAATCGCATACAATTATTATTTCATCGTGGCTGCATGAAAAATGCCCTATTGCGTGGCAGTTTCGCGAACGCAAAATGAACGAATGTATACTCCGTTGCCATAGTGTCATTTCGTAACGGAGTGAATAATAACCCATGTTGCGCCCACGAAACTACAACGCAATACATCGTTTTTCATCACTTGTATCGAAAAGTTGATCATTAAACCTTAGTTTTCTACACTCGTAATGAAAAATACTGTTCGATACTAGATCAAAAGACGATTTCTAGGCTCGTGTGATTACCACCCTCGCTTTGCTCGGGCAGCAAACCTCCCACGTGCCTAGAATTCGTCTTTTGGTCTAGAATCGAAATGTACTATTTCACGCCCGCGATCAAATAGTACATTTATGTTCGACACTATAGAGCAAAAGACGAATTCTTGGAAGACTCGAAGCGAGACTCGAATCATCTTTTGCCCTATTGTCGAACAGTATTTTTCATTACGAGTGTAGAAAACGAAGGTTCAACGATCAACTTTTCGTTAATAATCAAAACTATCTCAATTCTCTCCATGTTTTCGAGAGAAATGAGTTTATGGGCTTTAATGTTTCCTTTTAAACTGACGAGCTTCGAATGGGAATAAGTCTAAAAAAAATCTTGTTTATAAAAACAATTAGAGATGAAGAATTTTTGAGAACTTTTCATAATTTCTAAAGTTTGGTTTTTCTCGGCAAATTTTGAATAACACGTGCTTAAATTGATAATTTGTACAATTATAAAGTACATGGAACAATGGAGTGCCCTCGTTTTTTTATGGCTCTGACATGATATTGAATATTCTCCTTTAGCAACAACATAAAAAAAACAATGGAACATGTGGAATATGTGGAGACAATTATGCTGACAGTACTCCAAGAGCAAATGAGTTAGGAGGGAAGTATGACCGTGGAGTAATCGTGAGAAAGTAAGTTTCTACCGACTTTCTTTTTATTCGTTTTTCCACTGACAATATTCATAATTTTCATTATTCACGAATCAAGAAGATGAATAGCAAAGGAAATTGCGAATCATCGAATTTAATACAAACCGACTTTTTTAAATTTTGTGTCACAATAACCAAGACTAATCTTTCATATTCATACTTAGAAAGTCATCTGTTGTTGAGTATATATATATAATATATACTCACTGTTGTTGAGTATATATAAGTCTCTAAGGGGTTGATTTTATATTTCACAGATACAAACGTGGTTCCGTTATCCCACTGCATGTGGAGCTGACCAAAAATCTTAATGGAGGTTACTTCGAATTTTCAATCTGTGAACCGAATCTTGGGGGGGAAACCGAAGAATGCTTCAAACCACTCACTTTATCGAGTGGAAAACAACAATATAAGCTGTCCAAAAATGAAGAAGGCAAGATCAATATTTCGGCTCCTTTACCCGCGGACGTTTTTTGCAGTCGTTGCATTATTAGGTGGCAGTACACCGCGGCCAACGAATGGGGCTACTGTCCAGACGGTACTGGGAAACTCGGTTGTGGACCTCAGCAGATGTTCAGAACATGCTCTGATGTATCTATTTCACACTAAGATTAAAAAATAGTAATAAAAAACTGTAGTAATTCATATTTTATTAAATTATTCGATACACCATTTTATGTAATGGCTCCACATCATTTTTAATTTCAAATATAAAATCTTGTGAGAACTTATTTCACGGTATCGATATGCATATAATATGTGTCACGTTGTGATTCACATATTAGAAGAATGGAAAATACTATTCCGTCCCAGTGGCCAGTGCCAGCTTTATGTTTGCGAAGAATAAATGAACTTTTTCCCCAGGAGTTGCGAAAAATAGTATATGGATGCCTCAAGACGATTTCCAGAGTCCAAACGGATTGACATTTTTTTCAATACATTATTCAAAACATTAATTCAATACATTACACTTCAATATCCAAGTTCCATTGTGGTAACCGTATTGGATATTACGTACTCATTTCACTCGCATAAAAAGATTTTCCATCAACTTCATCAACTACTCTTCGAAGATTCTTCTATTCTTTCAGTAGACAATTTTTTTTTCTAATGTTTTATTGCACCGATTTCCGAACTCACTAGCACAATGACTAAAGCTTAACGATCATTATTATCACATCCATGATCAAGTCATGAATGTTCTGTAATGTCTATTCGAATATGTAATCTACAAAATAATCAACGATCAGCCTCGTGATTGTTAGTTTTGAAAAAAAACTGTATTATCTATTATCGCTGAGTATTATAAAAGACGACTCGTAGTAGCTTACGTGTAGTTTATTGTTGAATGTCATTGTTAAAATTCAATACCACAAAATAATATTCAAACATGGCATCCAAGTTTTTACTAGCTAACATTATTTCAATCTTACTCAACTCCTGGGAAACCCATGCTTATGGGAGATTAATGGATCCAGTAAATAGAGGGAGTGCGTGGAGATTAGGTTTTGGTACACCAATTAACTATAACGACATGGCGAACAACTGTGGTGGTTTCTCAGTAAGTAATGGACGAAAATTCAAATACCATGTGCATGGGGACTCATTCCGGAATAAACTTAATTCAAGATATCTTAGACTAACTAAACTCATATTTAAGGGGGCTTCAGCGTTAGGCGCCGTACCTATGCGGGGCCTTACTGGGGGTGCCTGAATTTTTTTTCAAAATTATCCAAATTCTATCGTTTTAGAGTAGACCAATCTTATCCTAGACCACTTGTGAATGCTTGAAAAGGATAAATAAATTGTAACTAAGTCACGATCTACACATAAACAATTGTCAATTTTATCTAAATTCACTTTTTTCAACATTCAATATTTTCACCATTTTTCCGAATATTCTATAATCTACTTATGAATACCTATTACTTAGAAATTTTTCTATAATTTCATATTTGGTTCAGACGGGATTAATCGATTTTAGCCATATAAGAGCCCATGTAAAAAGAGTCATTTTTATTATGGCGATCATATGGAAATGACCATGTTGACCCATGATTTTCTTTGCTGCAATTGAAAGTTGATTGTGCTAGGTACATTCTGTGAAAGTTTCAACTCATTCTATAATTTTAAACGAACTCGCTGAAGCCCCCTCAATTCTCGCATATACTGCACCTCAGGTATGGATAATGTATTTTCTACCGAGAAGAAGGACCTATATATACTTCTTCAATAAGAATTGAAGGGTTGTAAATTATTTTAGCAAGTTTTTGGCCTTTTTTCAAAATTAGATTCACGTTTTCTAGATTCAAACTTTTTCTTTACTACTTATTGGGCAATTCATTTGGAAGTCTCCAAATTGCAGGTTCTCTTTTTGCGTTGTAGAAAGTGCGTGGTCTGTGTCGCTAGTTAATTATAAACCGGCGAATAATATCATCGATTAATGATATTATTCGTTATTATTAACGAAGGCTATTGGAGTAATTGTAGAAATACATGAGAACAAAAAGTTTATAATATTTAACATTTGTCGAATGTCAAGACCTTGTTCTATTACATGAATGCATTCACATTTCGATTGATCGAGCATGACGCAATTAGCCGCATACTCTAGTGAAGTGGTTTTGTGAGTCGAAAATTTCTTCGAGTTATTGTTTGATACCTATAAAATTCACTCTGTTTCATATCAAAATACTCGCCCATACTTGTGTGCTTTTCAACTTTTCTACTATAAATAAAATGCAATTTAAGTTTCATAATTATCCACGGGAACATTTGTCCCATAATTTGTCCCATCAATGGGATTGAAAATAAGTGAAAAATGTTAATTCATTGGCTTTAGACACAACATGTCAAGTACAATGGGAGTTGTGGACCTTGTGGAGACAGCTATGGCAATACTCCACCAAGAGCTAATGAAAATACTGGAAAGTATGGAACAAAAGTGATTGTCAAAGAGTAAGTTATCTTTCACTTCTCATCCTCAGTCATTCCATTCAATAGATTTTCGTATTGTCAATAATCTCAAGCTTGATTCAACTGCAGAATTTTGAAAATCCATACTCTGTATTCTTACTCATTACCGTGTCGATTGACATAAGTCGATGACACGCCACCTAATTCTTGACACGATCAAATATTATGAAAAATAAACGTTTCCAATTATAAATTCGCCTATTCGAACAATAATCTCCGTCGATAGGTACATGGAGTACGAAGAGATTGATATGGAGGTCGAGCTTACGGCTAATCTTCTTGGAGGATCGTTCGAGTTTTCTATCTGCGATCTATCATTCAATGATAACAATCCCGAGACCGAAGATTGCTTCAAGACACTCGAACTGTCTGACGGAACCACGAAGTACCAATTGAATGAAAACACACCCACGGGTTCGATCAAGATAGGCGCCAAGCTTCCAGAAGGTTTGAGTTGCACCCACTGTGTGATCAGGTGGCAATATACCGCTGGTCACAATTGGGGTATTTGTGATGACGGCACTGGAAAACTTGGATGTGGACCACAAGAAACATTCAGAACCTGTTCAGATGTTTCGATTGAATAAGAGACAATTTGGATAAGATATAGTTGAGAATAAAATAAACCATTATGCCTTTTATTCCAAATGCCGAAAATTAGTAATCTTCCTCAGTTGAATAAGAATTTAGAAGTGAATAAATATATTGAACTAAATTGTACCACAAAATCAAAAATGTCATCGATCCAATCGTCTTCGATGAAATCAGTTGCGGTCAGCAAATTATTTTGATAACCGAGATATAATTACGAAATGTTGAGTAAGCACCACATAGAGATACTATATATTCTTTAAATTTTAAAAACTCTATTGGAATACTTGTTCATACACACTTGAAGTGAGGGACTTTTTACTCTAATACACCCTCAGAATTTCGAAGGTAAGCCCATAATTTTTTAGCAGAAGAAAGAGGGACAGGTATGCAGAATTTTTACAAAATGTAAAAATTCCTTTTTCCTCTGTAAGCAGTGCTGAACAATTGTAACAACTGACAATCTACCCCTCTTTCCCCTATTATGGAGGACTTCAGAAGTTACCAGAAAAGATTGTTTCATTATAATCCATGATTTATCCAAAAACAATATCATTCCAGTCATCAAAAGAGAATAGAAATTATTTTATGGATGAAAAATGCATTAGTTTTGATATCAAGTTCAACGTATTAGAATAGTATTACTAAAGAATCAGTGAATTGTCCAGATTATGAGTCTGTATCGTAGAAAGATTTCAATAAACGAACTTTCTTCATGCTTTGAAAATTTAATAAAACATCCTCATGTACTCTATATAATTTCAGCTCAAATGGTTAAATAAATCTAGCATTATCTATTGATTCATGAAGGAAATCTTAGTTTTGAAAGCTGTTTTTTCTTTTGATGTGCATTTTTTGTCTTATTTAGCCAGCAGAATAATTCATCTTACGTCAAATAAAAGACGAACATATTTATATAATGAGGAAATTTTTCGCTCCATTTCTCGTGAAAAGTTATAATTTTAATTAAGTATATTCGTACATCCAAAGAATATTTCAACGCTAGAGAGATAATTCCCCGAAGAACTATGACTATGGACCTAAGATCTAAATTGAGTCTTTCACGTGTAATGTTCCGTCAATTACGGAAGTTTACGGCGCAGAACACACGAAGCACTAAATGATTTCCATATACCACCCAGTGTATAATGGACACGTGACTTGCACTTTGTTTTGTGCACATTGAGTGCACCGTTGCACCCAAGTTTATTTAATTTATTTTGCCATCCGATGAATAAAACCCTTCGCCCTTACCAATCTTAATCATAAGCTACTTCTCAAATTAATACACTGTTTAAAAATTCGATAATTGCTTATGCTGATGCAGAAACTTGACTTTAGTTCGAGTGGCGAATGAGTTTTCGTTCCTGGAGAAAACTCAGGATGAATTTAGGTCCGGATGGAAGAACGCTGCGTATAACCCGGCCTTTGTGTCGAAAAATGTCTACTCTCGCTCAGATGCATAATGTTGTATTACGCCAAGAAAAAAAAACAAGAATGAAAGCACACTTTACTATTAGTGTGGTGTGCCGCTTACGCACATCGGTTATCAGATGCAGCCAAGGATTGGGACATTGACACGAAAATAATTTTGCACTTATAGTAGACAAAAAATTTGGTTCAGCTTTCTCTTGATTAGGAAAAATAAGATTTTACGCAATACCTGGCACGTTCATCGAAAGATAAAGAATCATTTGGACTTTAATCACTACTCTTTTTGATAAAGAGCGATTTTTAATCAGAAATACTTAGAGATCGCAGAACAATATTCTCAATTCGTTCATTATTTCCAAATACATAAGAAAATTCCAAGATGACGTTTAAATTTTTACTGAACAGATTATTTTTAGTTTTGCTGTGTTTAATAGAAATTAATGCGTACGGCAGATTGATGGATCCAGTAAACAGAGGTAGTGCATGGAGATTAGGTTTCAATACTCCGATTAACTACCAAGATACTACGAACAATTGTGGAGGCTTCTCCGTGAGTATTTTCTCATAAAATTGATATAATATTTGGATATAATGGGATAATTTATATTTTGAATAACAGTATGGATATCATAATCATGTATCACTATAAAACGCAATCCGTTATAATTTTACTTTACGAGACACTTTGTATATAATGTAACTTGAAAGTTTCATGTGAATTTATAGAAATAACATGGATTGAATCTACAGCAGATAGTCTCTGTTTCGAAAAATGTTCCAGGTACAACATGTGGCAAACAATGGTCAATGTGGTGTGTGTGGCGACAACTATACTGATAAAAAGCCAAGATCCAATGAAAATAATGGAACTTACGGAAAAGGCACAATTGTTAGAAAGTAAGTACATATTTCTTAGCGAATGAATCGACAATAATTGAAAGAGGTTTTCAACTCGGAGTGACCAAACAAGATGAAACTTTCTGAGATTTTTGCAAATTGACTATGTATCTATAGCCATTCAGTCTAACGTTTCGATTCATCCGAGATATTCAATCAATTATTTTGTCATCCCATACTCGTACAGTAGGGGAGACCGGGGCAAAAGTGCCTTTCGCTTTTACTCTGGTAGGTAACTTTTATCTGGCGCCGGTATGGCAGGTTCAACACACGACTAGAGGTAAACATTTGTCAGCAATCGTTTGAAAACATTCGCTAGTTATAAAGAACACATTCTTTAGAAATCGCAGGGTGCACATCTCGCATCTGGTATGGATGAAGACAGTCCCTTAAATTTTAATCAGGTTGTAAACTAACAATGTAGATCAGTTATAGTAGATAAAGAATTTTGAACTCGTCATTTTACCCATATAAAAGACACGAGGACGAAGTGCCCCGTACCTGGAGCAAGAGGGCCGAAACGTTTTTTTTTCAATTGATAATAAACTACGTTTTTATATGTCCGAATGAATAATTTATTCTCTATATAATAGTACTAATAGTGAACTTTCACTGAATTACTAAAATATTAGAAAAATGTTACTATATGTTTAGTAAATATCTACTATTTTTATCAGTTGTATCACTATTTTTATCACTATCTACTAGTTTTACATGAAAATTGATAGTTGCTACGAGCAGTTTTACGATACTTTTGCTACTACCTAAATTATTTTGATTCCCAAAAATATTCACTTAAAATTTCAATTTTCAGTTACACGGAGGGCGACACTATTGAACTGCAGGTGGAATTAACAGCCAATCTCAATGGAGGCACTTTCGACTTTTCTATCTGCGATCTCTACCATTGGTACCGTGAAGAAACGGAAGAATGTTTCCAATTCCTCACACTGGCCGATGGAGGCCGTAAACATCGTCTGACCAACACTACCAAAACTGGATATCATAATTTCACGGTCAAGTTGCCACCATCTCTGACGTGCAATCACTGCGTCATCAGATGGCAATACATCGCCGCCAACAACTGGGGCATTTGCTCGGATGGTACAGGGAAACTCGGCTGTGGACCCCAAGAAACATTCAGGACCTGCTCAGACGTAGCAATCTTCAATAAACCTACCCAATTCTCGAACATTCTCTTCGATTGATATTTGGAAGAAATAAATTGAAGATTAAGTGAAGCAAGGGTGGATTCAGGGGCTTACCTATAAAGAGGGGGGTGGTCGATTGAGTGGTTATGTATTTTAATTCTAGAGAAAGGGAGATGAGAATGGTCAGCCGAGCCGTGACAATTAATGTTTCAATAAATTAGTATTATACATTATTATAAGTTTAACTCAATCTTACATCATGCATTTTACCCTATGCTTTTTATCTTTAATTCTTCTTAATGTAGAAAATGATGTCTTCGTAGTAGACAGACATCCGTATCGCATACATCTAATAATTATATGCTCTCATACGAAGCATCACATTTTTAAGAAAAACATTGGAATAAATACATATATATTCTCCATTGTCACGTGGTATGAACATAATCATTTGAACATACGCGCCAAGTCTTTAAGTGATTCCGAAGTTCACCAATAGACGGCTTCCGAATGGCCTGTTCAAGTTCATTCAGTAGATAATCACTGTATTTACAAATGAGCAGGTGAAAACCATTTCGAATATGAAAGTAACGATAAGAGGTGCTGACAGAAATATTTTCTCTGGAAAAATTCGCATCCTTATTACACTTTACAGCGAAAGCGTTGTTGAAAAAACAGTCTTTTGGGTATTCATTCACTTCGTTTCTCGCTCAATTTATTTTTGGAATGATATTTATGACCTTTTTCAAACTTGGTAACATTTAACCCATCATCTTATTCAAATCATCTTGAAGAAGATTCAGGAGCTAACAGTTATGACGAAAAATGTTCCCATTATCACGAAAAAAATTGAAAACTGAAACAGAAATTCCAGCACCATTGGAAATATGGATGGTGAGAAGGTCCCGAGGTTGAAATCCCAGAAGGTCCTGTTAGAATATTCTAAAAACATGCGGGAGTCTACAACGATAATAGAACATGAAATAAGGCCAGCTTTGTAGGAAAAAGCTCAGAAACAAAGTCTCGTAGCGTTATCGGAACCGGAGTTCAAAGGCGATAACGACGGCGACCCACGCGCGCAGCCAAGTATACTTCCTCTCTCGCTCGATGGATGGAGGTTTTCCCTTCTTCTTCTTTCCGCATCTCACAAACATTTTTGAGTTGTGTTACTTTGCATATTATTCTGAATCCGACGATAAATTTACCATTAATCCGTGACTCCATGACAAGTCATTTTTTTTTTAGAAACTCGTATATGAATCCTTGTAGAAACGCTCTAATCTCTGTTTTGTGAAGGAATATACACATTCCAATTTGAATTGGAAAAATCCCTTATGTTTTCCACTGATTCTTTTATGCTGCGTGCATAGAGGAAAGTTATTTAACTGTAAAATCAAGACCTACAAGAGAGAAATTGAATCGATGTACCGACCACGGGGAGAACAATGTTATTGCACTACAACAAGATTCTGAATAATTGATCATTGTATCTACAGATATGATAATATATTTTCATAGTTAGGCAAAATCGGTGAGCAGAATAAAAAAAAATTGTGAGATACACAAACGGAACCGATTCACGTCACACTGCTATTTTATTCAGATAATTTTATCAGAAGTTCCAGGAAAGCTAAGTGAGAAAAATATCATCAGTATATTAGAGTATCTATGTGTATATATCTATGCGCATAATTTTCAAATGATTTTCAATACTCGAATATTCTTACATGAAATTCTTTCTATTATATGAAGTAATCCTTTATGACTGCTGTAACAAGATTTTTACAGTATCAAATAGTACAGATCAGTTTATCATTTCTCATACAAACACATTCATATTAGAAGAGCTAACAAATGATTTGAGACTACAACTAGAATATCACTACGACTGAAAAAGAAAAGTGTATGCAAGAATGCATGTATTCACTTCATTCATAATGCTCGCTGGACATCTTGTAAATGTAAGTAACTCTCTAAGTTCCTTACTGTATACTCTCTTAAAAGCTTACAGTGAAAAACCGGTGTATAAAAGTGAAAAATCAATATCAATATCAAGGCCTAATTCGGAGATGGATGAATCATTGAATGGAACTGAAGTGAAATTTTCATGTAATAATAGTGAATTTTCACACAGTTTTCATAGCTAAAATTTTATGCCAAAATGTGTTCTCTTGCATGTCAGAAATGTATAAAAGAAGTCTCTCTATGTAGATATACATCTACACTGCGCTGTACTTTTCTCCACGGTAACGCAGTGCCCGGGATTTTCACCGATGCCTAAAATGAATTTTCACCGAAAAACATCAGTGAAACGCCGGTCACTGCATATCAGTGGATTTTCACTGTAAGTAATTTAGAGGAAAGACACACAATTACCTACGCCCATTATGTACAATTAAATCCAATTGCATACGCATTGAGAATGCAACTGTACAAAACGCGCCCGATCGCCACTCATTTCCACCTATATACTAAATTGAATTCTGTATAATACTGTCGAAATTTCTCTTCGAAGCGTGAAAATTCGTATTTCAAACGCTTTGCGTACATATTTATACACGGCTTCAAAAACTCGCCCAACCAGAAAAGATCCAGCAGCCAAGGTGCGTGTAAGCTACGACGAGGCGCACTACTGCAGCTCGAGAGGCGAGACGTTGTCGAAGTTGGCGACGGTCCTAACGTCGTCCAAGCCGTCGAGCTTGAGAAAGTCGCCGACCAAGCAGCAGTAGGTGTAGCCCTCGAATGTCTTGGCGAAGTGCGGGAACGCCTCGGCGCAGGGCTTGTGCTCCTGGCAGAGCGTGTACTCGGCGGGGCCGAGCTCGAGGTAGGGGTCGTTGGCGGTGAGGAAGGCGAGGCCCTCGTTGCTCGCCCGGTCGAGGACGAGCTTGAAGAGGAGCCTGGGCACGGGGACGGCGAGTCTCGAGGGCTCGCCGCGGTGCCTGCCCAGGTAGATCTGCTTGCCGGCCAGTCGGAGGACGCCCAGGCCGCCCGTCCACACGTCCAGGTCGACGCGCCGGGCGTAAGCCGTGCGCCGCACCGTCGTCTCGACGCTCTTCCAGTTGCCGTTGTTGATGCTCGACCACATCGGCAACACGTTCACGTACGTGTATGTGCTGAACTGCTCCGCGTAGTAGAACATGTCAGCGCGCGCCACCAGGTGACCCTTCACCAGGTAGTTCCTCTTTCCACCTGCGAGCATTTACACAGTATAAATATAACTCTTTATATTCATATAACTGATTCTATCAGCCTTTCCAGAGCAATGCATTTCTAGTTGATTCTCATAATCAAACTAGCTTGCACAAGTGTCTCGTACACTTGTCATCAAGACCAAGTCGAGATTTACAAAATATTCATACCTTCTTTGAGAATATGTGTAATGAACCGTTTGTTAGTTGTGAATTGTATGTGTTTTCCTAATAATTGTGAATTTAATGTTCAATTGACACATAAATATAACTTTTTAAAGTACAGATATATTTTATACATCTTGTAAGTAAAAGATTTTTTATTGAGTCGGAGATGCGTAAGTCTTTGTGAGTTTCGACTGACTACTCTCGTACTGGGAATACTTTTTCTTGCGCTGCGAATTCTCCTTGTGGGCTCGCAAAATTTGTCGCTTCATGAAGTACGAATTTATCGATTGACCGTTTCAGTAAAACTCGTGTGAAGTGAAAAAGCGACTAGCGTGATTATAGAAAAAGAGTTCATTGCATCTGTCGCAAATCCACGAAAAATGAATAAAATCAAAACTTATTCCGGGCGGCTTACCAATGATATTCTCAACGTTTCAAGCACAAGCGAAGCACAATATTCAAAACTTGTATAATATTGATCTTGATAATTCGAACTGAGTAAGAAACGCAGTGAATGAGAAAGGGAAAGATCAATGTGATATTTTATAGGTCGACTGCATCGTTAAAGAATCATCGGTGATTCGTTCAGTGAAGCAGTCAAAACTCACCCGACTGCGGTAGATATCGCTCGACGAGTTGCTTGTCGTTGTCAAAAATCGCCATGAACGTCTGTATCTGGCTGGTCTTCGGATAAACCTGCGACATGGAGACGCCGCCGAAGTAGGAACCCTTGCTGAAAGCAGGCGTTGGGGCGTCTTTGTCCCTGAAGCCGCCGATCACTCGGGGAACCGTGGCGTGCGCCCAGCTGGTCGTGTACACCTGCTTCACGAAGCACAGATCTATGGTTTTCTTAAAAGTGTCGGGCGTGAGTTGGTAGCCGATTTCGACCAAAACTCCGTTGGCGCAGGTACCCGCCTCCCTGGTCACCGGCTGCGGAGTCCTCGAACAGCCGAGCTGGTCGAACGGGTACTCGAGGTGCCTGGTCGGCTCCGAGAACGTCTTGTTGGACAGACATCGGGAAGTCTCGTAGGGGCTGCTGGTGCTGACGTTGAAGCGGGTCAAGTGGCCACCGAAACAGTGGATCACGTGCTCTTCCCCCAGCTTGAACGTCAGCGATTTCGGGGTCTTTCCCGCGGGGTAAACGATGTCCAAAGTGCTTCCGCTCAGGAACAACGGCGAACCCGCTCTGTAGTCCTTGCCCACGTCCAGCCTGCATTCCCTCGCCGCCTCTCTCCCACCTGAGCGTGTTAATAATAGGGAAGAATGCGTTAATTTACTCATGTTAGAAATTGAAAGTACATGCCAAATTGATTAGGATGTATTTTTCTGTTCTACGATTCAATCGAGATTCGAGACAATACGAGAGGACGAAATCCGTGTAGTTAGTAACGATACTACGTCATTTACACTCGAAGTATATCAATATCTATCAAGAACACTGGATCTATCAAAGTTTCATATCTTTTACAAAATTGAAAATACGACCTAATTATTTGCCAATTGTTCATGTAATGGTAATAAAAACAGGGTGTTGTGAAACAAATCCCATTCTCCAATCCCATTGGGTTGGACGGTTGAAACATCTTGCGCGCGTTGCATTTGTCTTATACAATAAATATTGGGTATATGTTTGAAAGGGGGGCAGATACAAAATCCTATCGATCACTCCAAGCTTACGAACTCTTTTGCAGACGGTGCTTTTCCCGTCTCGAATTTCACGTGGAAACCGATCTCCTTTGAAACTAATTTTAACGAGGAACATCTCATGCGTTAGCGAACCTATACGAAAGCGTGTGTAAACAAATTTTTTATGCCCACACTGCAATGAATTATTTACGTGCATCGTTGAGATATTATTTAAATTATGCAACTTACGCGACGATGAGATGCAGGCGTGTACGGCGATAAACGCTACAACGACAATGAATCTCTGCGCAGCCATCTCGAACAGCTGAGCAAAAATGCTACCTACATAACGATCCAACTCGCCTGCAGGCTAAGCGTCACACGCTCTAACGATAGTATAAGTGAGAACAAGGCCAGAGTTCAAAAACGATAACGACCGAAGCTTCTCACATTTTTGCGCCAGCTTCATTCATAGTTTCCAACCGGAAAATGTCTCTGCTTTTCTTTGATGCGAAAAATAGAGATCCACCATCTATCGCTGATTACTAACAAAAAGGAAATCGTTGCAATTGGGATTTAATGAGATAGCAAGGTGGATGGCACGTGGAGTTTCCGGGTAGAAGCGTGAATTTAATAGCTATACGTAGTAAATCAACCATTTTGAAAGTTTTACGTCTTACATCCTAATGATGCTATAACAAGGAACGAGGCCGAAGCGTAGAATTGATAATGTGACGATGTGCATCTTTCTATATACTAACATTAACATTGTTGAATATTTGTTATTTGAGAAAAATTAAAACGGATCAAGTAACTGATTATACTCATTATTGAACAATGATTATATTTTCCTTGACTGAAAATATATTTTGAACAAGCGTAAGTTGTGAAATGAGTTCGTATGTGAAAATTCTTTTGTCAACGAGTGCGGGATGATATATATATTTTTCACGCATAGATCAGGGTAATTTTTGAATAAGCGCTTTTTTTTAATTTTTGACTTCGATGAAATGCTGTGGACATGTTCTATCGGTTAGATTCAATTTGGGACTCATAATGGCCACTTAATGTTTTTAGTGTATTCGCAGTACAGAGGATGTGGAACTTTTTTGCAACAAATTTCTAGAAGAAATTGTCCGATCTTCCTGAAATTTTGCACACAATTAGACGAGGCAAGATTAAGACCAAATTCAATTTTCATTAAAATCTGTTGTTTATTTCCCTAGCAATCGTTGCTAAGATGTTTTTGGGAAGTTCTTTATGATTCCTCGTAAATGTTAGTTGGGGCCCGAATACTCGCACAAGGATCGACGAGAATCAACGAGATATTTTCTAGGTAAGATAGGTTTGATAGGTTCATTTGTCGGTGGTAGTAAAAGGTACGGAAAATTCGTTCTACATAGCAACCGTTGTTTACATTCCTGGCTACCATTGCTAAGGGAATGAAATGTCGATTTGAAGTTCATTTACAGTACTTTTGAGGTCACACGACATAGTATCTATGTAGAAATTCCTAATAGCAACTGTTGCTAGGTAGGTAGTTTGAAAAATCAGTTCTAGGTCCGTTTGTTGGTAGCAAAAGCCACATAATTCTCATTTTTACATAGCAACTGTGTTTAACTTCCCTGTCTGATAGAAATGAAGCCTATTTCTAACTTTAAGGTCTTGGTATGAGCCAGAAGTCAATTTGGTAGGTTAGTCTCGGTTCGTGTAGTGAAAGTTGAGCTGCGTGTCGAGGTATATGAGTGGAGAGTCTTTGAAGTCCTGCTTTATCGTCAATTGGCAATCAATTTCTGGGGAGGGTGAAATGTGCGGATTCGATAGCTTGACACGGTGCAATCAAGATTAAATGGAAGGGGCATTAATAAAGTTATAGCTAGAGGGAATCACGGAAATTATTTCTGATTGCGATTTTTTAGGGACTATTTAGTCCAGGAATCATTGATGGTTTTTTTTATGATATGTATGTTAATATCAATTTTTTTATAATACTAGTGATAATTTATCATACATATTCAAGTTTGTGAAATGCGACGTCTCTGTACAATGCAACAGAAGTATTTAGATGCTATAATTTGAAAATTAAATTGATGAAAGAATCTATGGTCCTTACAAATACACATAAAAAACAATCGTGATAGACAAATGATAGAACAACAGAAGAAAACAGAGTATTTATTAAAAATATACTATTTCATGAAGAATACATGATTCATAAATACATTGTATTTCAAATATTCTAATTTAAAATACATTCAAAAACAAGATCATAAAAAACATGCATGGACATATATTATTGACTATATTATCGGTATATGATGAATGTAGGTCTAACAATATCTCAACAATGGCACATTATGTGAAAAACAATTACAATACAAGCAAATTTGATAAAAGATCATCGAATATATTTACTACAAATAATTATGAAAAGGTATTGCTCAAGTACAAAGTCTTCTATTGGAATTACCTTTTTTGGTAGAAAATCAAATTGAACAAAGTATCGAACAGTATTTTTCATCCCAAGTATAGAAAACTAAAGTATAATGATCAACTTTTCGATACAAGTGATGAGGAGAAAATTAAAAGATAGTATCACTGAACATCAAAAAACTACTGAAAAACTACTACCGGTTTTCCACATCCTAATAATGGATTGACCCTCAAAGATCGAACTTTTATCTAATTTATGAACAATGAAGGGTGTACTGAACGATATGAATTGAATCAGTCATCCACGTAGATTTTACTTTTGTTGGCGGGAGATTCTGGGATGAGCCTTTGAGATGTGATATGTGCTTCTCCTCGCAGATACATTGATTTATTACTTGTCCAGAATGCGTAGTAATTTGAGGATCATGACAAGGAATTCTGGAAGTTGTTTTATAGAAAATCACCAAACTCGATCCGCAATATTGAAATAATAAAACACACAAAACACTGGATATCTGATTATGAGAATATTAATGTTTCTGTTCATCCTCCATTCGTGAAAAAATTCTATGCATACGAAAATTTATTATCTATAATATCTCAAAAGGGAAAAGATAAAATGTCTACAAAGCCCTTATAACATGGGACCAACGCCCGATGGCACGTTGGGGATACCTAACGGTATAACTTGAGGAGAGTTGAAGAAGGTTTCAAACAAACAGCACCACACGAAACCGTAGTAATACTTGTCATTATTTGTCGGGGTCCTACACGGCGGATAATGTTCGCACACTCCAGTGTAGTCCGGCAACTCGTCTTCCGTAACGTAAGGATTGTTGATGGTCAAGTAGACGATTCCCTCGTTGATGGTGCGGTTGTACGCGGCCTTGAACAAGATCTTCGGTACCGGCATCACTGGCTTGATTTGGCCCTTCTTGCGGCCCAAGTAGATATACTGCTCTTCCAGCTGTAGAACCCCAATGGCCCCGACGATCACCGACAATTCGCCCTTCCGTGCGGCCAGCGATCGCACCGCATTTTCCACAGCTTTCCAGTTGCCGTTGTTTATGCTCTCCCACATGGGTACCGCATTCGCGTATATGTACGTCGCGGCCTGCTCGGCCGCGTAGAACATGTCCGCCTGGGCTATCAGGTGACCCTTCACCAAGATGTTTCTTTTGACCGGAGGCGTCTGGGTATTGTCCGCTATTGAGACCAATTACTTTGATTATCCTTTTTCAATGTTGTATGATTGACTCGCGGATTCTAATTAAAAATTTTAATCACAGCTTCGTGCATTGGAAAATTATATAAAAAAAAATGATTAGTTGTAAATATTTCGTGATTTCTCCAAGCGATATATACATGAATATATCGTGTATATATTCATGATGGAAATTAATGATTCATTTTATGTTATTGTGGTTAAAACTCACTCAATTTTATATATTTTCCAACATGTGTTCGAACAACGTTCTCTTTCTGTTTTTCCGCCTCTGCTTCCTCAGCGTCATCCATAAAGTCCTCATCACCATTTTCGGCTACGTGGCGGAAAATCCTGACGAAGGTGTCAATCTGTTCACAGCCACTGTAATATCTTTTTATTGGTATATTCAGATAAAAATTGGCGCTCTTGAAATCTGGTCGAGGATCCAATGTTTGTTTTCCACCTATGGATGCAGGGATTCTTGCACTAGCCCAATGTGTTGTTCCTGCTTGCTCATCATAGCAGACTCTGATAATGCCCTGGAAAATAGTATAATATATGAATAATATATCAAATGTATCTGGGTATTGGAATTATGTTTCGGATAATAATTCGGGGTTGACACTTTGGCTGACCAAGTTGAAACTAATTAAAAAAGAGCAAATAAGAAAGATTGTATTATTCTCGTAGGATTATAAACAAACTGTACGAATGCTAAATCAGTTTTTCGATACTCTATCTCTAATATCACAAGGTACATCATCGAAGTGCATTGATTGGGAAATAAAATGTAAACGGTATTCCTTTGCCGTTGAGCAAGTAGCAACAAACCCTATGACGATTGTCGAAGACGTATCCCAAATCGTAAGTTATACCTTGACCACACGGAATCCCATGTGGCCAAGCGACGGGTGAGTGTTTTTGAGTACACTGAAGTTCCTCCAGTTTAATTCGAGGCCTTCCCGCAGCTGCAAGTTCGAAAAGGTCATCACGAATGCATCTAACAACCGGAGGCAAATAATATGGGACATCGCTCCTTCGGGGGTACTCCACACCCCTGAGCTTGGCTGTGCCAACCGGACAGTAAACCAATAGGTCTTCGTACCAGCCAAGAGTCAATACGCCTCGTTCGTCTAGTGTCGGGTAGCGAAAATTGAGCTGCGCATCGAAGTACATGGGTGATATTCCGGTTAAATCATTCTTTATCGTCACTCTGCAGTCACTTTCTGTGAAGGATGAGAATTTTCGAATTCGATAGTTTAATAATTTCACAACTTGCTGACATTTATTGATATTATCAGTATATTCTTAAACTTGACAATTATGTTTTCATGCATACAAGTATGTATGATTCAGAAGTCTGCATTTAATCATTCACTTTTCAAGACTATTAAGAACAAGCCAATATTAATGTTTGAAGAAAAAATTGTTGCCATAAGTGATTAAAGCAGTATGATTTTTCAGAGAGGCTAAATAGACTGCAGAAGATGACTTACCCACAGGGTTCACATTGAAATACGTGATGAAAATAAAGACTAGTATAGACAGAGTCATGTTGAAAATATTCGTTCAAATGTCTTGATTGAAACAGTTCAAGACCTCTTATATGTGACAACTTTGTAAAAAGTTACTCTCCGAAAATAAAGCCGATAGTGAATTCTCTCTTCCATGTTTCCTCCAATCACAAATCTGAAGATACTGTCATCTTTATACTTTAGCCATGATAATATGCAATATTCAATCTCTGATTTTAGAGAAGTCTTATCTATGATTATATCCAGAATTACACAAGGGCTACCATCACTGGCGAGTAATATTTTTCATATTCTTGTTATATATGCGGTAGTTTCTGGAAATATCGGCCCATTCGCTTTATAGAATTTTTTTTACAAATCTTCGAAAATTATGTTTTTTTTAACCATCAACTTTCATTTCACACCTTCTTTCGTGGAATCGGAGCGTAATTATATTTGAAACACTCTCCAATAATATATAAAGTTGACGAAGGTTACATCACACTGAAGAAGTTTACAGAACCATGAAAGTAAAGTAACTAAACATATAATAATAATAATAATAATAATAATAATAATAATAATAATAATAATGAATTTCATATTAGATATTGAAAAATACTATAAACTTGAATCGTATTTTATTATATTTATTATCTATCATAATGTACATATTATAAAGTATATCAATATGTAGGGAAGACCTAGGTGCAAAAGTACCCGCGGGGCAAAAGTGCAATCCGATGTTACTTAATTCTAGAATAACCTTTATTAGGCGCCAGTATGGCAGATTGAACTCCTTACTATAGAGGCGAACATTTATCAACAATCGTTAGACAAATATTCGATCGTCCTAACACTTACGGACCCATCGTTGTTTTTTTGGAAGCGTTTCTGTAAAAATTGACCTCTGTGATAGTTGTGTTAGCACACTTTACGGAACAGACCGATTCCGCCCATCATAACACATTTGTAGCTCTGTTCAAGACAAAACTTTTGACACCTGGTAGACCTCGGTATGTTGCGTATAACTTTTAAAATCTACATTCAAACGATTCATGTTGTAGCAAGGCGAAAGTACCCTCCCATGGCGGATATGTCTATATATTCGCATATATTGTGTACTCGATTCAAGTACTCATTTTTATCAGTGTAGGAAGGAGGGCAAACAACGGTTGCTTTGGTGAATCTAAAGATCCTGCTTCTTAGGTCCTCAAAAGTGTTGAAAATAGACCTCAAACTTCTTCTCCCTTTTTCCCCTCACGTATTGACGAATGTAGTATATCATCTAAGATTATTGGTGTGAAATATATCTGGGTTTTTTCTCATTGAAATTTATTAAAATGGAGCTTAAATTTTCACCCCATTACAATTGGTTTTGTTTTCGATGCTGAGCAGTTCTCATTTCATTCTACTATCGTTCCTGGTTGGAACTGAGCTCTCATAGGAACATTTGTTTACAACAACATATATGTGTAATGAAATATAGTGATTTAATTGGCAGTTTCTAGTACAACTTAAAAAGTACACCAAAACGTGATAATAAACTTGTGATTAAGTACGCCTTTTATTGTTTGAAATACGTATAGATTGCGAACGTAGAGGTTTCACTTGTTACCGTTTCAATGACTAGTTGAAAGCTACCGTTTCCACTTAACTAGTATTATAGTGTGAATCTCTTAATAATTGCCTGATGAGTTCAGCAAACCCGTGCTGACGAAACGTCGCGACAATTAAATGATGGAGTTGATTATTTGATTTCCACTCCACGAGATATTGGACCTCTACGATCGCAATCTATACATAAATATACGTCATATGCGTCAGTTTATTATCAATAATTTCTCGACGCCGAAAAGATAAAATATGTACAATGCCCTTATAACATAGGAGCAACGCCCAATGGTACATTGAGTATACCCAACGTCCTAACTTGAGGAGAGTTGAAGAAGTTTTCAAACAAGCAACACCACACGAAGCCGTAGTAATAATTGTAAATATTTGTCGGGGCCATACACGGCGAATAATGGGCGCACACTCCAGTGTAGTTCGGCACTTCGTCTTCCGTAACGTAAGGATTGTTGATGGTCAAGTAGACGATTCCCTCGTTGATGGTGCGGTTGTATACGGCCTTGAACAAGATCTTCGGCACCGGCATCACTGGCTCTTCCTGGTCCTTCTTAAGGCCCAGGTAGATATACTTCTCCTCGAGCTGTAGAACCCCAATGGTCCCGGCCACCGCGTACAATTCGCCCTTCCGCGCGGCCAGCGATCGCACCGCATTTTCTATAGCTTTCCAGTTGCCGTTGTATATGCTCTCCCACACGGGTACTGTATTCGCGTATACGTACGTCACGGCCTGCTCGGCCGCGTAGAACATGTCATCCCGGGCTATTAGCTGACCCTTCACTAACATGTTTCTTTCGATCGGAGGCGTCTGGGTATCGTCCGCTGTTGAGTCGAATTATCTCGTGATTATCTTTTTTCAATGTTGTACGATTGATTCGCGGGTTTTGATCGCAAATTATAATCGCAGACTCGTGTCGTACGTTCGCGAATTCAGAAGCTCTGAGTATATTTGCATTTTTCTAGTGTCATGTAAAATGGTTACGACAAAAGTGACACATTACTTATCAATATGAGAATTGTTAATTATCCGATAACGCATAGGGCTGAAGAAGAGAATTACTAATTCTTAATAATGTAATTGGAAAATTATATAAAATTGAATCATTTGTTGCAAATATTTCGTGGTTTCTTCAATCGGTATAGTTATGTATGTACATGTCACTCAGCATGCATATGCCAAGTGATATGTACATGATTATATTGTATACATCCATTATGGAAATTCATAATTAATTTGATATTATTGTAATTAAACGCACCCTTCAGTCTTATATATCTTCCAATATACTTTCGAACAATCTCCTCCTTCCTTTTTTCCTCCTTTTCTGCATCAGCGTCATCCATCAAATCAGTATCACCATTTCCGGCTACGTGGCGGAAAAGCCTCATGAAGGTGTCAACCTGTACGCAGCCTTGATAATAGTTTCTTATCAATATATCCTGATAAAAATTTGCCTCTGTGAATTCCGGTTCCTCTTTCACTACTTGTTTTCCAGCTATGGATGCAGGGATGTGTCCACCAGCCCAATGTGTCGTACCCATTTGCTCATTATAGCAGACTCTGATGACGCCCTGGAAAATAGTTTCATATACATAAATAATATTCAATATGAATTGAAATTATGTTTCGGATAAGAATTTTCAATAAACGAGCCTCGGAGTTGACAATTTGACAGACCAAGTTGAAACTAACTAAAAGAATACAAATAAAAATGATTGTATTATTTTCGTCAGATTGTTATCAAGCTGTACCAATACTAAATGAGTCGTTTGGTACTTTATCTCTAATATCACAAGGTACATCATCGAAGTGCATTGATTGGGGAATAAAATGTAAACGGTATTCCTTCGCCGTTGAGCAAGTAGCAACAAACCCTTAGACGATTGTCGAAGACGTATCCCATATCGAAAGATTGACCTTGACCACACGAGATACCACGTGGCCAAGCGACGGGTGAGTGTTTTTGCGTACACTGAAGTTCCTCCAGTTTGAAATGAGGCCCTTCCACACCTTCAAGTTCGAAAAAGTCATCACGAATGCATCTAACAACCGGAGGCAAAAAATGTGGGACATCGCTCCTTCGGGGGTACTCCACACCCTTGAGCTTGGCTGTGCCAATCGAACAGTAAACCAATAGGTCTTCGTACCAGCCAAGAGTCAATACGCCCCGTTCGTCTAATGCCGGGTAGCGAAAATTGAGCTTCTTATCAAAATACATAGGTGAAGCGTCGGTGAAGTGATCCTTTATCGTCAATCTGCAGCCGCTTTCTGTGGATGATTAAAATGTGCGGATATTATCGATATTTTCTTAAACTTGACAATTGTTTTTTCATGCATACAGGTATGCACGATTCAGAAGTCTTCATTTAATCATTCACTTTATACGTCTATACAGGACAAATCAATATTAACGTATGAAGAAAAAAGTGCTGCGAAGTGAAAAATCAGCAGTACGGTTTCTCAGAAAGGTTTCTTGAATTAAGATATCTTCAAAATTGACTTGATACTGAATTCCTCTCACTCTTTCGAACGATTTCTAATAACAGCAACATGAGTTATCAGGGATGTAAATAGTAGTAATTCTCAAGTTATTTGGACAAAATTGGACTTCACTCTGACTCCCCCCCCCCTTTAGAAACGGTTGCTCTAGAAAATTATGAAGATTTTGTTGATTTTTCCTCTCCGTGTAGCATTGGCTGCTAGGGATGCAATTAGCAGTTGTTATGTAATTTGCTGATATATCTCATTCATTCTCATCGACCCTCGTAAGTTACAACCCAAGTCTTACATTGACTGCAACTCCCTTATACAGACGTTTACAAGATTCGACATTTAAACTACAAAAATTAGGGCCGCCAAAAATAAGTCTGATTTGAGAGCTCGGATTTTGCGCAGTCACTTGCAGTTCGTTCAAATAAATCCAGCGGTTCGAAAGTGGTCTCTATTTGTAGAAAACACTATATTTTCGATGGTTTGTACAAAAAATCGCAGCTAGCTGAATAACACTATGTTTCTCCAAGAAAGGTTTGCGTCAAAAACGGTCGTTCTAGAAATGAGAATTCTGAGTCTTTTGCCACCAAAAAAATGGACCTAGAACTGATTTTTCACAATACCTAGCAACGATTGTTACGAACATCAACAACAATTGCTATGGAAAATATAAAGATACTGTATCCTGTGATCTCAAAAGTACAGTACATGAAATTTAACTCGAATTGAACCTTAGAAACGGTTGCTTTGGTAAAACGACGTTTCCCTGCGTTTCCTTATCGTTTACCAATTGCTATCAAATATAATATTATGTTGTGCTAAACAAAAGATGACTTACCCACTGGATTTACATTGAAATACGTGATGAAAATAAAGATTAGTATAGACAGAGTCATGTTGAAAATATTCGTTCAAATGATTCGAATGAAACAGTTCAAGACCTCTTATATGTGACAACTTTGTAAAAAGTTACTCTCCGAAAATAAAGCCGATAGTGAATTCTCTCTTTCATATTTCTCTCTTTCTCAATCAAGAATCTGAAGATATTGTCATCTTCATACTCTAGCCATGATAATATTTAATATTCAATCTCGGATTTGAGAGAAGTCTTATCTATGATGATCCAGAAACGTACAATGACTACCATCGCTGGCGAGTAATATTCTTCGTATCGGCTTATTGGTTTGATACATTTCTTTTTAAAAATCTTCGAAAATGAATAATTTTCTTGGCCATCATTTTTCATTTCACATGCATAAACCTTCTCTCGTGAAATTTGAGCTTAATTATATTCGAAACACTTTATAATTAATATCTATAAAGAATATAAACTAATCATGAAATAATAATAAGTTTCGTATCAAATATTGGATACTATAATAAATTTGAATCGTATATCAAGGTAACTGCAGCCAATGCGCCATCCCTTAACTCACAGGAGCAAAATTAGATCGAGAATCAAAATTGGTGAGATAATGGATATAACGAGGTGCAACAAGTTGGTGCAATCGTTCGCGACCGGTCAAAATCTTTTTTTTCCTTACTATTTTGTGTTCCCTACAAGATTCGGTTCCGCGGCGCGGCTCTAGATGCGCGTATATATGAAATACAAAGGGTGGCGCATATCAGGAATACCGACCTTATGTATCATAATGTAAATCAATATGTACAATACAGGTATACTTCCATTACATATATTTAGAATAGACGGTTGTTAGAGAAAATTTATTGAATGTATTTTGTCGGTATATTAATTTCCCTATTGTATAATAACAGACGCGCGCGAGCTCATGCCCATGAAGAAGCCGCGTATTGCACGCAGGGCGGACAAAGCGCGGTTCGGCAAAACTCGCGCTCGAGCAGCCCAGATTTGATCCCTTCCCTGACGCAGCGCTCGTCACTGGATGGTGCACGGATGGTGGCATGCGGCGGCGGCGGCACTCGAGACAGAAATAGGAAGAGAGAGGAAAGGAGCCGGGGAGGGTGCGGGTGAGAGAGAGAGCGCGGAAAGACGGAGACGCAGCGAGCCGGAGGCTGCGCGGCTGTAGCCGCGCGAGATAACAGACTCTCTCGGAACAGAGCCCACTGACGGATGTGGCGCAGAGAGTATTATGCGCAAAGTTCGGGTATATATATACATTTTCTGGCTTGTTTCAACCAGGACTGATGAGCGTTGATTCGACAGCCGAACAGATGTAGATTTGTTTTTAATAGAGGGAAAAGAAGGGATTTTGTCGGGTATGGGAATGCCGAATGCGTGGAAGATTGTTTAGATTCATCGGATTTCCACTGTCGACCAACAACTATCCATCAATTCGGTCGTGATCTGGTACGAATACCTCGAGAAGAAGCGAAAATCCGGTTTACTGTGCACGCGCGCACAGGATTATGGTGGAATTATCCCAAAAATATGGAAACATTAATTTCAATCGAGTTTTACTTTGAATCTCGCGAATCTAAGGAGCTCGCGAGTCCTTATATATAGATATATCCTGGATGCGGCATTAAAAATCTGATGAAATCGGACCCTCTACCATTCCACTGGCTATTTTGCATGCCGAACAATTTACAAATCCACGATCAGGCAGTGAGAAAATCCAAGCTCGAGTATCAGTAGCACAGCTCGGAAGCCGAAGCGATAATCATTATCAGCATGTCTACGGCGCGCTCGCTCGCGGCCAACACGCCGGCTCCACATAGAAAACGCCGCGCGCCGAGGAAAATGAATTTTCGGAGGAGCCTCTCGAGCATACACGCGTTTTCCCATCGACGCGGCCGCGGAGAGCGGCTGTGGCGTCGCCTGCATCGCTGCTGGTCTGCGGCTTCTCCCACCAAGTGGCGGCGGCTGCGGCGGTGGGTCTCACGGACGCGCACACCCACACGGAGGCTCGAGCGCGCTCGGTGTGGTGTGTCTGTCCCCTCCTGTGCTGTGTGTGTGGCGCGCGCGCGGCCAGTGTGCTGGATGCTGGCTGCAGAGAGCAGCGAAAGCGTCGCCGAGCAGCCCGAGCGTTGTACATACGCACACCCGCGCCTCGCCAACGCCGCTCCGTCGCTGCACTAGGTGTGGTTCTTTTGTCCTCCTCGGTTAATACCAATTGTTTTTCCCGATCCGATCGCACACGTGTGCGCCGGACGATCGACCCTCGAGATCGGGAGCCAGTGCGCCAGTGTCGTATATAAGCCTGTTGCAGCGCTTGTGTGCATCGGGGACCAACGGTATACAGTACATCGCCTCTGCACTCCACGCGACCTTTCCCGCGAGTGTCGTCGACTTCTCGACCGATCCAATTTCCCTCCGGCGCTCCCTCGTCCCTTTAACTCCTCCATTCGACTCCTTTAAAAAAAAAAAAAGAAAAAACAGAAAGAGGAGATGGTTTCGTATACGCACGCAGATTGGAGCAAGTGCAGTGTGTATACCGTCGCGTCGGCTTTGGAGTTTTAGGGGCGCAACAGCGAGAGTTTTCGAGGAATCGCTGCAGCGCGCGGTAATAAGAGAAGAGAGAGAGAGAGAGAGCCGCCCGCAGACGGCGACTCTCGACATCTGTGCGCGCGTGTGCTTTTACATCGCAGGTATACACTTATACGCGCCGAGTAGTATGCCGACGAGAGAGAACGAAGAGAGAGGGACCCTATGTGTGTGTGTATACGTGCAGCCCGCGCCGCAGAGGGGCGACGTTCTTATTTTGGAGCGCGGCCGAGCCGCACGTGCCGCACGATCTGTGTTTTTCGGGGACCGAGTGTTGCTGCTGCTGCTATACTAGCGCGAGTGAAGTGCGATCGGGTGAAACCCTCGACGTAATTGGGTGCGCGTGTGTTTGGCGGCTTAACTCGCGATTTAGATCGCACCCTCAAATTCTATCCCAATCGGTTTGACCCGCGTCAAAGAGGCTCACTGCCGTGAGGAGCTTGGAAAACCATCCAAGGCGTGGGTGACTCGTGGATCAGTTCTTTTTAAAAAGAGAAACGTAACCGGTGGCGGAGGCAATGATTTTCACTTTGGCGACGTTGTTCTAGGGATAAAAGAGAATCTACTCGGAGAAATTTAGTGAAGGGGGTGGATTTCATTTGTTAGAAACATCTACTACAGATCGATGAAGACACTCTCGGGAGTCGCTTGATTGAAACTAATTAGCGATATTATTCTTGAAATAGACACTCGCGAAATCTACATTTTCATTAAAATTCGAAAAGAAAAGAAAACATTCGCACTCCTGAACCTGGCACTTGGGAAATTCATGATACAAGTAGTCGAATTTAAAAAAATAACCCGATGTAAAATAACGTCCGTTAGTTTAACCCAATTGTAATTTTGTTTCTAGATAATGGAGCCAAGGGGTTGAGGGGCAGGCTTCCATAGATTTGGCAACGAGTTGGATCCCCGAAAACAGCCAAGATGACTGGGAAACTCGTGGCCTTAATTTTTATCAGTGTCCTCATATTCTGCCTGATAGGTACGTCAAAAAATCTCATCTCTAATTTCACGATACTCATGAATCATCGAAATAAAAATCGGCTCGAAGTTATTATTCGCTGAAACATTCGAGACTCGATTTCTATATAGTATATCTCCGAGTTTTTTCTTTCGTCCTCGCGCGGGATGACTGATTCGGAGATACGGTGAGCATTGCCGATTGCATAAAACGTACACGACAAAGTTGAATTTGCACAGTCAACCTTACTTATTGTATCGTATGTTCAGATTGAATTACGCCTCGCGCGAAATGGCATACTCTGCGAACGTCCAGTCAAACAGTTCGGAACAATGCCTCAGGAATTCTATAATATGCATAACTAAATCATTTCCGGCACGTGGCTGTTCCCAAAAGAATAATATTTAGCCGGAGAAGCTTTTCCACTCGAAATGCTCGATCGTGAGAGGAAACGAAGGCGGGATGAGTCAAAACTTATCATGTTTCTGTCGTTCTGCGATTTCAAATTTACCGTGAGAAATGCGCCGGTAGATTAATTTTACCAATCGAAAAATAATTTTCCAACGCAACATACCCCCCAAAGAGCCACGAAACCTTCTCTCGCGATTTCAAAACAGTCCCTTTTCCATTCACGAGAAATTCTACTGGCCCTCGAAGTCGTTATCGATACGATTTTCCTCTCGCGCTCAAATCTCGACGAATCTTCGTCAACGGCTCCAACCAGCGAGTTTCGGGCAGTAATTCAGATTTTTCGGCTGGAAAGGAGGACGGCCCCTGTCGCGGAGGGTCGCCGAGGTCAGCGGCGCGCCGGTATCTAATCGGGCACGGATAAAAAGCGCTGATGCCGTTTCCCCGCACGCGCCTGTAAAAACTGTTCCTCCGGAACTCCACGCTGGAATCTCTCGCAGGCTGTGGTGACGTTCGTGGCTTTTTTTTCTCATACACCGAAATTCTCGGGTATGGTGGTATGACTTGTTGTGAAGAAATCGAGATTATCAACGTGAGCAGATTGCCGCGTGCTTTTTATGCTTTACTATCGGAGATCGTCATGGGGTGTACAGATCAATGATGTAATTTTATATGTTATTTAGATATCGTAAATTTAATCACGTAGTCAACTGTATTTTTTTTCGGTATAAATATTTGTTGCTCAATATCAAAGAGAATAATTCGTACAAATTCTCTTGGGGTCTCTCTGACTGGAAAATCGTATCCGCAAAGTTCTTCAAGAATGAATTCTTTTCCCATGGAGAATCGCAATCTGAAAAAAGGACTATTTAGATTGTGTTAGTAAGAAAAAATATGCCCAAGGGCACCTCAATGAAAAGACTACTGAAGTTCAACAGAATCGTGTATGATTATTAAGCGACCCGACATTGCTGCGGAGAGTTTGAGTTTTTACCCAAAGATATCCAGCAGTACAGAGAGAGAACGCGAAATTCTCGTAAACATCCGTCGCCGCTGTCCCTTGCTGATAATCTGTCACGACTATAGTCAAAGACTCGATAACGGCTATATTCTCCGAAAGATCTATACGCAATGCGTCTCTCTTTCATCTCCTTTATTTCTCTTACATCTCTTCGCGCTCTCGATGAATCTGAGTGTATATCAGCAAGACGGAGCTTCGATGCTCTTATTAATTTTCGGCCACGGACACCGAGCTCTTTGATCGCGGGCGGAACGATGAATCGAAAGGACGTGAGTCAGCGGTGCGACGGCTGTGTAAAAATCTCCTTCGCCCGCAACTTTGATCCAGCTCCCCGTTTAATTTTATTACGATTCATTGGTCTTTAATGTTGACGGATCGAAACCAGAGCCAAATGCTGTATTATCCCGTATGACGAATTAACTAATATCGTTTGATTTTTATCATTTAATGTGGCCGCAAATCATGACGGACATTAGACATTATATCCATGTAATTGCATCTATCAGCAATTAAGGAGACTGTGGTTGCCAATTGATTATGTTAATCAATTATATATTCTACGTGTCAATTTTATTTTCAGCGAATTTGGATCCTGCCGAAGCAGCTCAGGATTATGGCAGAAAATTATCGAGAGTTCCCTCGCGAGGTAAGTGAAATACATGCAAATAATTATAACCGAGACAATAGATCATCAGACACACGTTTACGATCGATTTTGACGTCACGTGAGCTCGCGATAACGGTAAATCAATCTGCAACCGCAAGGATTTTGGAGAAAAGAATTCATATCGATGGAGTACAATCAGTTTCGCCTCTTTTCGAACAACTGGCCGTACTCGTTAAAAATATCTCTCTGATGAATATTATAACACGCGCTGTACACGGGAACACGGGAAGCTGTTGAAAAATATCAGTTATGGTATAGATCACGCGAGTCTGTCGTGGATTGTGAATCACGACGGCGAATCTCGTATATTTTATACATACATATACGAGAGTCACGAGAAGAGCGGAGGTCAGCTGTTGTAGGGTCTGCAGTGCAACGTGGAGACATACCGGGCACCGACGCCCCTCGCCACGACTGGTCGTGGCCCAGCGTCCTCAACTCGAGAGGTAGTTTTTACGGGCGAAAACAGCCGGCGGTCGAGCCACCATACGGTAGTGCATCCACGCCGTTAATAGCGCATCCAACTAATTTCACATCCGCGGACTTGTCTTTTTTCACCATCGCACCCTTTTCTCACTCTAATTTTTACTCGTGGTCATGGACAAATGCGCGTAACTCTATGATGGGTGCACGGGGTTGATATACACGCCCCGAATGGTTCGAGGTATACCTAACAGCCATGTCTATCGAGTCGGGATGACGATTGACTCACAAACCCGCGACTTTTCACTCGGTGTAGTGTCCATTCACAATATTCCATTGACATATCGAGTTCGTGAATCACAAGGGAATGTGTTACTTCGCTCGGTTGTATCGGGAGAGGGAAAAAAAATCTGAAAGACCGCTAGTGTACGCTTCGCGTCATTATCGGCCGAGAGGATGATTAAAATAATGTATTAAGAAATTATCCAACAGAAAAATTTATGCAACTCACGATATTACGAGTATTCATATGTAATCAAGGCTAAAATTGATTTGAATCCCTGCCGTAATACAATTTCGTCTTTTTTCTTAATTTCTAGAACTAATAAATGATAATTTTTATTCACTCTACTTAACCGTACTCTTACCCAGAATAATAATTAAATTGGTCTTTACGATTCTGCAAAGAATAATAGCATAATCTCACATGGAAGTCCCTTTAATAGTTTTCGATTACCAACACTAAGGTTCTAGTAAAATCACTCCTTACAAGTGGGACTGATCAATCATCGGTATACGGCTCTGTCTCGCCTCGAAATTCGAGATGCGATTATTATTGCTAATAAATTTTCATCGACGCAGGCTCGCAGCAGAGGCGAGTCCACCCGTGCGAGCAAGGCTCCTGCTACCCGGCGACGGGTAACCTGCTCATCGGACGCAAGAACAAGCTCGAGTCGTCGTCTACGTGCGGTCTGAGAGGCCCCGAGCGCTATTGCATCGTGTCCCATCTCAAGGATCGCAAGAAATGCTTCTTCTGCGATGCCAGAAACCCCAGACAGCAGCACAACATCGAGAACATCGTTGGGTAAGTTTTCAATGTGTTTTTACCGTGCAACATTTTTTTGTCATGAGCAAGGGAAAATTGAGATTTGATCCAGCTTAGAATTGAGTAACGGTAAAAAGGTATGACTTATTTTTCAAGTCTTAAATTGATAAATAAAAATACCGACTTGTTTCTATTGATAATCTCCAGTAAAAAAATACATTTACTGTTGACTATATCCTAAGCGATACGCGATGATACAACTGTAAGATGTTGCATTTGTAGAGGTGGTGATTGACAATGACGCTATGAGTAATGACGAATAATTAACTTGTTTTCTGAACAATTTCTACAATACTACCGGTATAGAGCGTACACATCCAATCGGATGCCTCGCATCCACACATTTTACATACGGTAACTCGATTGACCCAATTCATCAACGAATCGTGGTACTTTCTCATCAACAAGATGGACCAAGTAGCCGGATACTCTAATAAAAGGTGGACTTTCTTATGATTTTTCAGTATACCACCTGGTGGCACGCACAGAACATGGTGGCAAGCGGAGAACGGCGTGGAGAACGTGACGATAAAGTTCTCCCCGGAGTCGGAGTTCCACTTCACCCACATAATCATCCACTTCCAGACGTTCAGGCCCGCCGCCATGTACATGGAACGTTCGAGCGACTTCGGGCGCACGTGGCAAGTGTACCGCTACTTCGCTCACGATTGCGCGAGCTCCTTCCCCGGGGTCCCCACTCACCAGCCCCAAAAGCTCACCGATGTTATTTGCGACTCGCGGTACTCCGGTGTCGAGCCGTCGGCCGACGGAGAGGTCATCTTCAGGTGAGAAACTCGATTCAGATGTTCTTCTTTGCTATATATCGTGAAAAGTCATCGATTTGATCTACCAAGAATATGGAAAATCCTCTATTCGATTCATACCACATTTTCACCATGAAATTCCGTCCGAAGGATTGCCATTTTCCGAAAACTAAATTTGCAAAGTGTGTAACACAACAAAAATCTTATTTTAACGCAGTCTGAAGGAACTCGAGGAAACGTAAGCTAATCCATACATCAATAACATAGTAGCTATTCGTCGATTTACAATTCCATTTGGTGTACCCACCCAAGATGTCAAACAATCTGCATGCATAAATTGTTCGTGGCACCCGTATCAGTCTAGTTTGATTGCAATGATTCCTTCGTAGTTTAAACACGTCCCTATAGGTTCCACACACGTATCTACACAATTCACCTCCCAACCTGGTACTTCATTTGACATTTCCCCAAAGTATAATGGGTATTCGCGAGAGTTTCGTTATTCGATTAGAATCAATTCACACCCCACACCATACAGCGCCGTATTTCTTCTTCGAATCATATGAGAACACTAACGATTTGTTGGTGTTGAGCAGAGTGCTGCCGAGCAACGTGCCAGTCGACAACCCGTACTCCAAGGAGGTGCAGAACCTGCTGAAGATGACCAACTTCCGGATAGTGTTCACCCGGCTGCACACGCTGGGCGACGACCTGCTGGACGACCGGCCGGGCAACCGGGAGAAGTACTACTACGCGATCAAGGACATGGTGATCCGGGGCTCGTGCTCGTGCTACGGGCACGCGTCGCGCTGCCTGCCGATCGACGGGGTCCCCAACGAGGAGGAGATGGTGCACGGCAGGTGCGAGTGCACCCACAACACCAAGGGCCGCAACTGCGAGAAGTGCGAGGACTTCTACAACGACCTGCCGTGGAAGCCGGCCGTCGGCAAGCAGACCAACGCGTGCAGGAGGTGCAACTGCAACGAGCACGCGGCCAGCTGCCACTTCGACGAGGCCGTGTACGAGAGGAGCGGCCGGGTCTCCGGGGGCGTCTGCGACGACTGCCAGCACAACACCCGCGGACAGAACTGCGAGCTCTGCAAGCCCTTCTTCTACCACGACCCCGAGAGGGACATTACCGATCCCGAAGCCTGCCAGCGTGAGTTACCAACCATATGCAGCACCGGAGCGTCCGTTCGTTCGTTTTTTTTCACGTTTCGATGATTGCAGCGTGCGACTGCGACCCAAGAGGATCAATGGACGACGGGATCTGCGACTCGCGATCCGACGCACTGAGCGGCGATGAATCCGGACGCTGCCATTGCAAGGTGAGCGTCGAGGGCAGGAGATGCGACCGTTGCAAAAACGGATTCTGGAACTTCACCATGGAAAATCCAGAGGGATGTCAAGGTAAATGCCCTTTCGGTTCGAGTGAATTCGATTGCCAACAGGAGTTAATCTCTGAACCGACTTCTCCGTTGTAGCTTGCACTTGCAACACGTTGGGCACGGTTGACAACCAGGGCTGCAACATGGTGACCGGTGAGTGTACTTGCAAACGCAACGTGGCTGGACGCGACTGCAACGAGTGTCTGCCGGAGTACTGGGGATTGTCGGACGAGCTCGAGGGCTGCAAACCCTGCGAATGCGATGTCGGAGGTGCTTTCGACAACAACTGCGACCGCGAGACCGGACAATGTAGCTGTAGACCGCACGTGAGTGGCCGCCAGTGCAACCACCCCGAGCAGAACTTCTACACCGGATCCATCGATTATCTGATCTACGAGGGAGAGTTCGCTAAGGGTAGTGATGTAAGTGCATCTGTTGGTTTTACGTTCCTCAGAAATTTCCGAGGAAGATCGATCGAACGTGGTGTAGGTGTGAAGGACCATACACACTAATGTAGTAATTGTATCTTGTTGGTAGAACTGCCAAGTGGTGATCCGTGAGCCATATCGAGATGGACGTAACAACACTTGGACGGGTGTGGGTTTCATGCAAGTGATCGAGGGTTCGGTGTTGAACTTCACGATAGACAACGTTCGCCGCTCGATGTTCTACGATATAATCGTACGATACGAGCCGAAATTCCCGGGAACTTGGAACGCGATAATTACGATCGAGCGCGACGGACCAGTTGACTCGAACGGCCCCTGTGCCGAGTGGTCGCCGGATCAGGACAGACTCTCGGTAAATCTACCTCCGAACCAGCGCAGCTCTGTTGCCAACCCATCCGTTTGTCTTGAGGCTGGCAAGGTGTACACGGCCCTGATCGAATTGAGAAGATATGATGGGCCACTCGACCAACCTACCGCTTCTATATTGATCGACTCGGTGTGTATCTTCTCAATGTATTCATTGTTCTGGATGTATTATAATCATCATTCAATCGGAAAGAATTTTCTATCGACGTTGAGCTTAGACGAACTATAACAAATGTCTTTCTTTCTTTCAAGATCGTTTTGAGTCCTAGGATAGACTCCATCCCGTTCTTCACTGGCAGTCCTGGAGAAATACGCCGTCAGGAGTATGAGAGATTCAGATGCGCTGATTACTTCAATAACGTGTATGACTACTACTCCGTCTATGAAAACCGTAGTGACATCCGAGATATCTGTACCAAATATCAGAATAGTATTGGTCTTATCGTGTACGATGGAGCACACTGTAAGTATACTTGTTTCTGCATGATTCAATTATTATTCCGAGTTCTTTGAAAAAAGTTGAAAGACACGTCTAATCAATTTACCCATACTCACTCTAAGGATCTAGTTAAAACTGGCCATTAGTTGTTTTATCAAAAGACTTATCAGAACGCATCCGCATGCAATATACTTTTATCAGTGGAAGAACATCCTACCTCGGAAGTTCTGTGTGTATACTACTTTCCTACATGCATAAATGAATATTTTAGTTCTCTAGAGGAGTCATTTTCCATAGAAACCTCAATCATTGATAAAATTTTCAATTAGATACGTTTATATCGAATTGAATTTTTAATCATTGACTTTGAGGTTTAAGACAACCTACATTTTTTATCGACACTAGTCTTTCATTTTTCAATAAAAATGTTGAATGCACACATTTCACCATGCCTCCGATCCTTATGAAAAATTCTATTGCAGCTTGCGAGTGTAACCCGACTGGTTCGCACAGTTTGATCTGTGAGAACTACGGTGGCAACTGTCAATGTAAGCCCAACGTTGTTGGCCGTCGCTGTGACCATTGCTCTCCAGGCACCTACGGTTTCGGACCCGAGGGTTGCATCACGTGCGACTGCGACAGCGTCGGAGCCCTTGACAATTTCTGCGACGTCGATACCGGTCGCTGCAAGTGCCGACCCAACACCTACGGTCGTAACTGTGGCCAGTGCGAGCCAGGCTTCTGGAACTTCCCGCACTGCCGTAGGTGCGAGTGCAACGGGCACGCGGACAATTGTGACTCGAAAACTGGAAAGTGTATCGACTGCCGAGACTCCACAACTGGGCACAACTGTGACAGATGTATCGAGGCATTCTACGGTGATCCAAGGATTGGCGTTGACATCCCTTGTCGAGCTTGCCCTTGTCCAGGTGAATTATACGTCGATTTTTCTTTCATATTTCCTATATGTTTTTTTTTTTTTCAAATATTTTACTTCTACCCCGAAACTTTTCTGTGGGCATGAAAAAAAATTTCACAGCTCGTATTATGCATCAATCTGATACGTATTAGCTCCCAACTCCCTTCTCTCAGTCACACGTGCTAAATGATTAATGTCGATCTGCAGGAACTGTGGAGAGTGGCCATTCCTACGCTGACAGCTGCTCATTGGACCCAGTTTCTCACGACGTTATCTGCGAGTGCTACCAGGGTTACACAGGTCCCCGTTGCGAGAGTTGCGCTGACAATTATTTCGGCAATCCCGAGACTCCCGGTGGCCAGTGTCAGGCCTGCGATTGCGGCAACAACACCGACCTGAGCCGCCCGGGTAACTGCGACCCGCAAACCGGAAAGTGCCTGCAGTGCCTGTACAACACCGACGGCTTCAACTGCCAGGTGTGCAAGCCCGACTTCTACGGAGACGCTCTGCAGCAAAATTGTCAGGCCTGCCAATGTAACATCCTTGGAACTGACTCGAGAGTTGGACCTTGCGATCACCGCACCGGCCAGTGTCCTTGCTTGCCCCATGTTATCGGGCAAGTTTGTGACTCGTGCGAGGAAAACCACTGGAGAATCGCGAGTGGTCAAGGTTGCGATCCTTGCGAGTGCGACGTTGTCGGCAGCCTTTCTGATAAGTAAGTAATGATCCACGAACCGTATTCCCTAAAGGACTTATGGGAGTCGAGTCATTTTTTTTCAAGTTCGGGGTAATATTCCCTACGAGCTGAACGCACGTCGCATTACTTTCCCGACAGCACATCTGATTGATCTTTATTCCGCCCACAGGTGTAACCCGTTCGACGGAACGTGCGAGTGTAAGCCCGGCTTCGGTGGTCGTCGATGTAACGAGTGTCAGGCCAATTACTGGGGCAACCCCAACGTCCAGTGCTATCCGTGTGAATGTGACGAGAGTGGCTCCTCCGACCGACAGTGTGATCGTGAAACGGGCGTGTGCAAGTGTCACCAGGGCATCGGTGGCGAGAAATGCGACCAGTGCGACCGCAGCTACATCGGTGTGGCCCCTAGCTGTTCACCCTGTGGCGAATGTTTCGACAATTGGGACAATATCTTGGATGGACTCAGAAATAAGACTCTATTCGTGATTGACGAAGCTTCGAATATCCAGAAGGTTGGAACAACTGGCATTTACAGCCAGGAATTCGAGGACATCGACAACTCGATTTCTGAGGTAAGTAGAGGCCAATGATATCATGGTTCAACTCTTAGGTGATCAATTAAACAACGTTCAGGATATCCGAAATGTAATGTGAATCATTTCAGGTGAAATCGGTGATCGACAGTTCATCCGTGAAGAACCAGGACCTGGAAGACCTGAACAATCTGGCGAACAATCTCGAGAAAGATATCGACTCGTACGGCACGATACTCCAAGACCTCAATAACGAACTGGAAAACGTGACTCAGCGCGTAACACTAGCCGACGCTGCTCTGAAACGTCTGAAGAACCGGACGGACAGTTTGCACGAGGGGGCATCCGACCTGCGTGAGAACGCGAACCGGCTGCAAGAAGCGAACGTGCAAGGGGCTCTCAACGTTACCCAGCAGATGGCCGATCAGTCCCGCCAGGCTGAGAGGATGGCCGCCGAGACCAACAACGTACTCCTCGATGCCGAGCGTTACAAGAAGAACACCGAAAACCTGCTGGCCAAGAGCAGCGGCAACGTCGAGGATAACAAGCTAAAGAATAGGGAGTCTCTAGACAGACTCAAGGATAAACTCGAGAGCCTGAAGAGCCACGTGCCGTCGCTCAATCAGGACATGTGCGGTAGAAACGTCTCGAACTGTAGTGACGTCTGCGGTGGTGCTGGCTGCGGCTTCTGCGGAGGACTGTCCTGCGACGCTGGTGCCATGACTAAGGCTAGCCAAGCGTTGGACGTTGCCAAACAGCAGGCGAATAAAATCAAGAACCATAAAGACGAAGCGGAACAATTGTTGCGTAACGTGAGTACCCTGACCAGTAGATTTTACTAGTAGATTATTGAAATTATTGACTTTGTATCATTTGTTTCAAGACTTCGTGATTGAAATTCTTTGTTTATCGATTCGGTGGGCGTGAAGACACTTTCATCAACAGACTTCTCGCAATATTTATCTGTAGAGTTAAGTTTCGTAAAACTAAGTATATGTATTCTGTTTTCCAGATGCTCCGATTGAAGGACAGTTCATCGGGAGCCCGGGGTAACGCACAAGAAGCTTTCGATCTGGCCTCGACTGCCCGTAACCAATCGGACAAACTCATCAAGGACTTGTCAGACGTGAACAAGAAGATCTGGGACATCCTGAAGTCCGATCAACCAACTCCTGCCGAGGTCCGCGACTTAGCCAAAGAGGTACTCGCCAAGAATATCACACTCACTCCTGACGAGATCAAGAACTTAGCCGACCAAATAGAACACATCGTCAACTCGCTCACCGATCCCGGAAAGATTCTCGACGACACCTCGGACGATCTGCATTTGGCCGAAGAGCTCAAGAGACGGTCGAACTACACCAAGATCATGGCTCTGGAGAAGGAGACACTTGCTGGTAAGGTGATCGACTTGTTGCAGGAATCCCAAGCCTCCCAAGAAATGGCGCAAGAAGCAATCAGCAAAGCCGAGGCTGACATAGAACTCTCGCAAAGGGACCTCGATGAGATTTCACTTATCACCAAAGAGGCCAAGAAGAAGGTCGATGATACAACGAGCTCTGTTAATGAATTAGGTAAGGGCCCAAAAAGACTTCTTTAGTATCCTTAAAATACTTTGAATCGAAAAATATACGGGCAACTGATGTAATAATCGTTATGATAAATTGTTCATCAAAATAATACCCTTGAAAATTGTTTTATTTCAAAAATAGAAAACAGGCTGAAGCAGCTACAAACTGAGTCGGTGAAGAACGACTTCGTGATCAAGCAAGAGATTCAACTCCAGGCAACTAACACGTCAGAGGAAGCAAAGAAGGTCCAATCTAACGCTGAGAAACTCGGCCAGGACTACAAAGCCGTGGGTGAATCACTGAACCAACGAGTTACAAAGAGTAAAGACGACATTCTCAGGGCTAAGGGTCTACTCCAGAGGGCGTCTGAACTCACCGCTGACACCCAGAGCAAGTTCAAAGATCTTGAGGGCATGGAAAGCGTGTACAAAGATAACGATCGACTCCTTCGTGATCTCATGGAGGAAGTTGACAATTTAAATTCAGAGATGGATAAACATCTTCTGGAGTTCGAAGCCAAGGCACAGATCTATAGACAGTGTTCGTAAAAAGCACTGCGTTGTTTATTGACCTGAGCTTACTTGGTGGAGATGATGAAAAGGTGAAAGTCACTGATTTCATAAAAAGCTCATCGATCAACTTCAGTTTAACTTCATAAAAAAAGGTTCATCAACTCCATCAAATAATCTCATGACTCAATGAAAGTTAAGTTATTTTCACGATCGTACTTCTATCGGTACTTACCTGTAACATAGCCTGAATTCTCACTCGTTAGTTTCTTTGCAAACTGAAATATATTTATTCTAAACTTACTTACAAATTAAAATGCATTAACTGCAATGGAATTTAAAACCTAATCAATTTTAAGAATGGAAAAGGTATGAATTGAACGCTGCTTTTCTGAGGATTCCGAGAATTCACTCCAATTGAATCTCTTCTATTTGATTTGTAGCAAACCAGAAACGCATTTTGTACTTTTATATATATTTCTACACAATTCTTTTAACGTCATTTTATAAGACTTCTGCTTCTTCTTTACGTAAGCTATATAAATGTACAAAGGTTCAATGCATTTACATATATCCAATGAAACCATTTGATACATTTCTTGGTAGGGAAAAGATGGAAAAAAAGTAAATCTCTTGAATATTTTCTCGGCGATTCTTCTATTAAAGTGCCATAGAATTGAGATCAAATATTATTATGAGACGCTATGAAAGAAAGCGTAAGTAGGAAGAAAATCAAAAACTTTTAGCATACGAGGCTGTATATATATATACACAATTAATAATGACAATTTCGTGTTTTTATATCTTCTTCAATCATTATAACACTATCAGTAGATAAAATAGGTTAAATTACAATTTAGAGAATTACAAGTATAATGAATGAGCTTATATAAAAATTTGTAGATCCACGAAGTTGAACTAAACAAGATTTGACTTAAAAATTGTAATTCTATATATTTTGAAAATATATTCTTATATTTCGATAGTAATCTTAGGATCATAAGAGTCAAATGACAATTTATCATATTAATTACATATTAGAAGTGCTACCCATCGGCTATCATCAGGACCAAAGTTTATTCGACCAAAAGACATAAAATTTTAAATATATTTGTTACATGATTGTATGCTTAATGAGAATATTATTGTATAAGAAAGTGATGTGTTGTATGATTTTCCCTCCTTCCACTTCCCAAATATCATAATGTAAATTGTCGTACATTTGAATAGCTGCAGCACGATGGGGCTTGTAAACCATGCTGGCAAAACTTCGAAAAAATTAAGGACTTTTCATTCTTGTACTCCATATTCCAGTAGATTGTCCCTCAAAGATCGTATCTCAGATGACTATATATCGTATAATCGTATCATAATTATTATAATTTTGATATTAAGTGCGGATTTATCCAGTAGTTCTATATGTTCACTATAACATATCCAATAAGAAACTCTCAGATTTAGAATAATAACGAAACTTCTCGAATTTTAAATACAATTAACGAATAGAACTCTAAATTATTAATGAATCCCTATTATACCTATCTACTTATAGCTCAGTCACTGGACGTTTGGCGACCCAAGCCTTAATTTTCGGCTCACCGAGCACTCTAGCTCTGAGAGCTTTCAAATTTTCCGCTTTTTCTATCATGTCAATTTTGAGCAGAGCGTTGAAGCAGTCTAGAAGTCCAAAAAACACGAGATCAGCATAGCTTAACTTCCCTCGGACAAAGTATCCACCGTTTCTATTCACCTGCAGAAAAATTATTAATTACCATTGAAAGATAATATACACGCATTAGTACATCGTGATTGGCATACAAGTTTGTCAAAGCTTTATTTAAATTATTCCACATTCCATTCTATTCAAGATATGCCTTTACTATTTGTGCAACATGGGAACATTTTCACGAGAATTCTATTTCTCTTCTTCAAATTTCATTTTCCATTCGAAATTTGCCATTTTTTTATACAGTACCTGTTCGTCAAAGCGCTGCATGAAGTACGGGACGCTCTCTTCTAATAGCTCCCGGAGTTTCTCAGCTTTTGTCACTTCGTTTTCATCACGAAAGTATAGGGAAACTTCTGAAAGGATGATCAAGAAAAATGTCATTCATATGGGGATATATTTGAGGAAGTCTCGCATGAAATCTTATGTATGTAATCATTGGAATATATTAGTGAAACAGAAAATTTGGCAAGTTGAGGAAAAGAGTCAATATACTTACTGACGCGAAGATCTTGAATTGTATCTACAGTGGCATCGATTTCAAGAGCTTCCCAATCATTTCTCCCTGCTAAGCCACATTGCTTAGCCAAATATCGGCAAATAGCAATCGACTGATTGATTTTTTTACCATCAACCTCTAGTAGCGGAAGCTGTCCAAACGGAGTTTCTAGAAAGAAAACAAGTTTCATGAAGAAATAGACGTTATTGTATGTTTTTCCGTCTAGATCGAAGCACGTCAATTCATTCTCTCAACTCATTCTTATGTGAGAAATTACTATTGTCTATGACCGTTGCTTCAATTTTTTGGGAGGCATTCTTGATGGCTGTCGACTGTTATCAAAATTTGTTAAAATTTTCCCGTTGGGCTCATCATGAAACAATTCACTCTCGTGATCCTATAATCAGTCGTATGCTATTCAACTGTACTCAACTCTATGAATGTGCGTTCATGCAATCTGCATTACAACCATATATGTGCATCATGAAAATTGAATAACAGTTTATGTTAAGAATATCCCATCAGCTTTATTATCTTCAAAATTGTTATTAACCCTACATAACTCACTTGATTTCACATTCGGCCAATCCTTTTCGAGATCAATGCGCTCATCGACGAAGTCGATGCCAGCATAACAAAGCAAAAATCTTACCGGCTCACCCAAACCTTTGAAATTGAAATAGGTAAGCTTGTACGCCGGCATGTTCCTGAATTATTGAAATAATTATGAGATTTTCGTTATATTCTTTATAAACATATATATCTATGCATACGAAATTCCATAGATACACCTTATAGACTTATTATTGTAAGAGCATGTATGAAAACACAAAGTTTCTAGAAGATCGCAGAACTGCAGACATGATGATTACTCGGGTATGTCGTGTAATCCTGGTTTACTCTGCAGAACCAATTATTCCATGTCATTCATTATAATTGAAATAACTAGTTATCAGAAAGAGAGATAACCACCGAGGGTTACCTCATAATATACGGTAAAAGACTACCAATTTTCTTTTGATATCTTTTGTTTGAAACTCTCTCAAATATGTCTTGAATTATTATTCCTGCGAAATTCAGTTATGATTTTTCGTATTTCGAATTTATCGTTTCATTAAAAAAAATGATCATAAACGATAATTCAATCATTGTATTTCCACCTTACAGTAGTCAGAGTAGAACTGAGTGATCTGTCAATACGCAGTAATCAATTTTTTTCCGAAGTTTGGAAATCAAACGTTCTCTAACAATTTCTTACAGCGAAAATCTCAGTGTAAACTACTATGAAACATTTTTCACTGTACTATAGGTGAATTGTTCACTGTACCACTATCAAATTTGACTATGATTACCAGGAGTTTCAAACTATGCATATAAAATTACCGATTTTCACTGTAACTTACAGTGACTTTTCAGCCTGAAGCTTACAGTGAGATTTGACTGTAAGGAATTTAGCGAGTTAAGAAACGCTCTCTTACTGGATTCTTGAAAGTGACGTATCAGAAACGATGACTGACTGAAAGATTCCTTGAAGTTGTCAGCTGTTCGGATGCACTTCAAAATACATTTCGAATCACTGTTACGTGCAGTTAGCCGATGCCAATTATGCATTCATCGTCATAATGTACCATTAACTCTTTCTAAGATGGGGAATGATTTTCAAGCCAAATATATGAAACAAGTATATTTCTTGATTTGATTGTTTGCAATCTTTCCCATTATACCCAATTGCACATGAATTCTGAGTCTATTAATTGTTTTATTATCATTTACATGTACATACATAAATACAAATTCAACAAGATTTTTCACTTCATAAACTAACATTTCAATATACGTATATTAACAAATTAACTCTCTTGTCAAAACAGTTCAAACATTACAATTCTCCACCGATTTTTTGTAACTTACAATCGAATTAAAAAAATCGCGCTTTCGCCGAGCATATTCTATTGTTTGTTCTCTTCTTTAAATCTAATGATTGTAAAAGACTTCGCAGAGAAGTAGATGGAGATATATCGATTAGATTATAGATTGAAAATTGTGAAGAATAAACGGAAATAATGTCTCATTCATTAGACGTTTATACATACTCCAATTGCATCATGCACTCCAACGATTTTACAAACGTATTCCATGATATTATGGCTCAAGTCTGGAATGATCAATGCAAAACTTGAAACAAAGAGAAATATTTTCCCACCCATTAATCTGGGATAGCTTAATAAATTATTCAATCAGAAAAGCTTCATTGTTTTGGATATAATACAAAGTTTACTCATCAGACTACCAAAAATATTTTTCCAATGGGTATGAAACCTCACGAGAAACATATGATATAAAGATAGATTTATAATATAACTCTGTGACTGGATGTAAAGTATTCATTTTCTGTTTTCAATTAAACGAGGCCTTAATGCATATTGCTCTCAATCATTAGATCCGTTACATAATAAAGATCGAACTTGCTATTAGCAAAAATGAATAAAAAGGTTTCTCATTCAGGTGAAGAACTCTCTGTAAGTCTTGTTTTGTATAATCATTTGAAGAAAAATCGTTCATTTCTGAGCTAAAAAAGACAAGCAAGTCATTAATTGAAAATATTGATAATACTGTAGGATCCAAGTTATTTATCTCCTTGATTAATTCATAATCAAAGATAGAGTGATCGCGAAATTTCCTTGGAATTCATGATGACGCTCTAAAATATACCTACCGAACAGTCATACACAGATATACTATTGCCCGGACGTTTACTCCATCAGCTTATAAAAGTTGGATGCATATTTCTACCGATGCAATACCATGACACATCAATTTTTTAACAGTCCCTGAAGACTCCCTATGACATGATTGAATTGATAATTCTTCCAATGGAAGATTATGAAGCTCTTCTAGGTGAATATTTTATATTGGCATACTGCGAAAAACTATGATGCATCTTTATTTTACAAAAGCCTTACAAGAATTATACAAATTCTATAATAGAATCTATATTAGACTGACTATATGTAAAACAACCCCCACAATAAGAATAATCGGACATTTTATTAGAATATTAAAAATTTACTATTGACTCATCGTTGTCCGAATTCGAGATATGTAAATATTGGGAGTCCTTTTTATTGATATTAATTTTTGTAATAATGATATTATTAGTGTAATTCATTGATTTGAATATGTATGTTATTTGCGTTTCAACATTGTCGCACATTGTTTATTTATCAAACCCTTCGTATAAATAAGAGCAAGCACTCTGTATACTATTTTGACACTATTACCTAGTTGCATTGTTTTTAAGGAAGATATAAAAGTTTATATTTATAAATTTTATCTGTACTGGTGAAAAACAAGAATGTTACAGAACTGTAACAGCACGAAATGTATGGCATGATAATTTCAACAAATACAATTGATAACAATGTTAGATAACAATAAATTGTCGAGTAGAGATTACATTTAAAATGTTTCGAGATGGTAATGAATTTCATGAATTATGTTTGATCGTATTTTCTCAGTGTGAAAAGATATTTTTTGTAAATGTTTGTAATTGATCTTGAATTATATACTGATCCTTTGATTTCTAAAGTCAATATATGAATTACTATTGATATTTATAGAAATTTTTTGTAGATATTCTTAAATATTAATTGGAAAATGTAGAGAAAATCTGAAATAAGCTTACACCAATTCAAAAATAAGGTTTTGTTTAACACTTTTTGATAATTCACAATGTTTTGTTATTAACAATCATTCTATATCCATTTATAATGAGTAACAGCTCAATTATATTTTGTTATGTTAAATTAATGTCAATGTTTGAACAAATTAATCATCAACTCTAAATAGTAAATATTGAATAAAAAATATTTATAGAATATTAAATTGTGCAGATCTTCATAGTTTTCTATCAATTATTTGTATTGAATAAATATCGGAGTGCATGATTGCGTAGTTTTGTTCAATGTGCCTCTGATGAATGATTTATAATAATAGCGATTGAGAAGTATGAAAATCAAAGATGTAGCGAACAAATAAGTCAAAGCGCCATCTTATTTTTTTCTCATCTGCTCATTGTAATTTCTGTTTCATTAAGGCACTATGATAAAAAATGAAAAAAATATTTCCAAACGACTATTCCTCACGATTGCAATCAATTATTTTGTTTGTGTATATAAAAAACTCCATTCTTCTCTGCTTTATATACGTACAAAAGTTATTTTGTATTTTTTCGTACGTAATACCAATACAAAATTGTTCTTTTTTCGCTATAAAATAAGACAAACAATACAAGGCCACAAAAATTAATAAAAAAAAAACAGTACGAGAAAAACGCAATCACAAACAAAAGACTAGGAGACGTACTTTTAATATTAATAACCCAAACTCTTCTTTCATACACAAGTATAAGATTCATGAAAACAATTCAATATCGTAACCGTATTTTGAGTATATAAAATACGATTATCGGATCGATCAGCGCGCCATACAAAAATGTCAAGAGAAATATATGTAACGAATACAACAATCAGAATTAAACATAATTCCTACTTTTCTTTGTTAGATACTACCTACTCTAATATACTATATTAAATATTCTCAAAAATGCTTTGAATGATTATACACGTTAAATAAGTCCCTATGAATTGTGTCATTACTTCAATGACACAGGTCAATCAATATAACTATAAAAAGGACTAACATTTATAATTACACGATAATAATCTAATGTACGAATTTCTCCCGAAGCTGTACCCACGAAGATGAATGTCATGCCAGATTGTGAAAAGCGCGAATCATATGCGTTACATGGAAGATGTTATGCGGAAAATGATCTAAGGCGAGAAGAAAATGATTATCACCGTTTCAAGAATACTGGATAAAGACACAAATGATAGATAGCAAATGATTAAAAAATGTTTCTAATAATCAATCAATTGTTCGTTTGAATAATCAAATTTCTCAGGACAAAATTCGGTTTTCTTGAAAAAGCATCATTGTCCCAAGGAGATAAAAGTTCCAACTTTATCTCCTGGTGTTTGCAAAGAAGGGTACTCATGCACCTGAGCGAGATTAGGCGATTTCGGCACGCGCAAACGGTGACGCAGGCCGATATCGCTTTGATGAGCGAGGTGCATATAATATTTCGTCCCAGAGGTAGGAAACATGCCATTTCTTGTGAACGCCAGGGAACATAATAGTATATTATGCAATTAGTGCGTGAAATTTTGAAGACACGTGTGGTCGTTTTTACGAGTGACCGGCGAAACCGGCGACGAGTGTTACACGTTCACACGAGTGATTGAAAATGAACGCACCAATTGTATACGACATTTTATGTTACGAGTGCTCGTTTAAGGGCATTGAAAATACGCACTAGTGCACGAATGGCATTTCACGCACTAGTAACATAATATACTATTTCGCATGAGATGTGAATATCCTATTTTTTCATAAAATAGCAAGAAAATTAAACTCTTACTGTAAATAATAAGGATAATAATCTCAAAGACAAATTTTCTAATTATTCACTATGAAATTATATTTTACACTCGAATTAAGTAATCGAGACCTACTGGAGTTTTTTCAAGAAACTGAAAGTATCAAGAGTTTCATTATAATATCTGGGAGAGAAAACTAGAAAAAAAAAGAAGTAAATCAGTCTATTTTCGCGCATAAAACGCTGCGGTGTATGAATTTGGCATATTAATATCCGATCCCTGAGAGGATAATCTCAACGTTTGAATAATTATTTCACATCAAGCTATGGCTTCATATTGCTTAACTTGTAAAACTAAAATCAAGAAAAATTCTGACATCGTGACGCATTGTTCGCAATGCCTCGAATGGCTTTATCGCTCGCTTTTACGTATTCTATCGCTGTCTCAAAGTCGTGATTCGTCATCCAATCATGAACTTGTAATATTGAGCTATGAATTTCTGTTTACAATCGATTTATTCGTATGTGTTGATCACAGGAATGATTGAATCAAAACTTAGATTTCTATCGACTAAGTATCAAGACCAAAAATAAACCCTCAATAATTTGTTTCATCTTTCTTTTACAGTTTTATGTACGTATATCTACATATATATAATTCCATATATACACGGCGCATCCGGTATAACAAGGGTCATTATTCAAAAAGTCAATTAGAAAACGTAAATTTAGAAAATAGAATACATCAGAAATATATCTTGGGTTCATTGATGAACAAACTATTCCCACAATAATGATGAATCTCAAATGTTAAACATGATTACTAATATTACCTAAACAGTAACGCTTAGTATGGCTTTTTGCATGAACAACCGATATAACTGTTAAAAACAAATAATACATTTATAAAAAAAAAAACGAAATATCACAGCGAAAACTTGATACTATGCCTTCCAGCCTAACATGTTTCTATACCATTATTTGAAAGTCAAGCAATCACAATAACTGTTATAATAAAATTGTATCTAACTTTACGTTTGAGCTTATAGTGGAGTCATGAAAAAAGTCCAAAGATGTTGCTGTATACACCTGTGAATGTCACAGATCTGAAAGATACATGATTCAAACTTCATGCGCAAATTGACAGGTCTGTTAAAAGAGACCGTTAGTAAAAACAACTCGTACACTTTGCGTTCGCGAAACCATTCGAGGCCCATGACTGAACATTTGTAGCTCTGTCTACCAGAGTCGGCGGCCTTCCATATACGCTTTAATCCTAAGTAATTCGTTAAGTACAGGGCCTCCAGGCCTACAGCTTTAGTGTTTGGCGTCACGTAACTGATGCCTGTTGTCCCTCGCTGCGCACCTCGCTCGGCGTTGACGGAACCTCGACGGCCTGCCGGCCGTTTGCTATATGTTAAGATAAATTGTCTTGTTTGTTCAGGAGGATTGTTCTCTCGTCATCGTCGGTTGATTTTTTGTTCATCGATAACAGTCGCGCTGCATCTTGGCGCACCTGAATCTCCACATCTTGGTCGAGCTTCTGCTGAAGTTCGGCAGAGTTTGACGTTGGTGAATGTGACTGTAATGCAAAGCATCGAGTTCCATTAAATAAAAATGTTAGGGTATAAATTAGTCACGTACGTCCGAACACTTAAAACAAGACTTGGAATGGAGTGGCAATTTGACACCTGAAATAGGTCTCGATTCTATAAAACTTCACTTTTTCTTATTCATAATCAGCCGATCATAAACACACCAACTTATTAAACGCATTAAAACAGAGAGGATGAAGTTTTTTGTTACAATCATGAAAAAGTTTTATCTTAAAAAAAACTCTGACATGAGTGAGTACCTTAACTGGCGAATTTTTAAGTTGTCCATTAGGCCCACCTTTCGCGACAAATTGTGAATTAGTATTTGGACTAGCACTAACAGGTACTATACCGACGGCCGGTAGCGATGAATGTCGCATAGGTGATGGCTGAGGAACACTATCTTTTCTAAGTTCGTTGATATCTTTATCTTTAGGTAATGGAGATTCTGGAACACTTCGATCATCTTCGTCCAAAGAATGGAGTAGCTGCAAAAACTATCATAATGAGCCATTGTCGGCGCAGAGAGAATCCCAAGGCATGCCAAAATCAAGAGTTAGAAAGGAAATAGAAAATTCATTAGGACAAGAGTACATTTATCACACCATATATATATGTTTAATCAAACTCGAAAAAAATGCACCTTTTCCACCTCGTCATCGTCAAGTTGATCCTGGCTATTCGTATCTTTCTGGCTCCTTTCGAGCAGAGTAGCTCGCTTTGCTGCCAGGTACAGCGACCTCTTAACTTTTAAGTAGAATAGTTCAGTTACTGCACGCACAGTATAATCTGGCACAAAAGTGTGACGCAAAATAGCGTCTAAGTTCACTGACTGTATGCTACCCAATGTTGCTGGATTAGCGTTTGTCGGCGACTCGGCAGCCGCTGCTATAAATGTGGTCAATTTGATTAAAAATTAAATACCAAAGAGTTTTCAAAGTCTTACATTATCCGAGCGAAGTAAGACAGCGTTACATTATTTTCTACGTTTAATCAAAAAACACGATAACCTCAGAATCTTATTGAAAAGATTTGCGTTATCAAGAGAAAGTTAGCAAAATTAGGCAATCCATAACAGCAACGCCATCAATTTCAGGTTACTTGAAACTCCAAGAAGGAGGTAAAAAGGGAGGGTTACCAACATGGACTTACCAACTCCAACATTTGCAGTTAGCGCTTGTGTGCCGAAGTAAGTGAAAGGTCCGCTCTCGAACATTAAGTTTTCTCTGCCAACCGTAACTTCTACCCGACCCTCTAGTATAAGTACGAAATAATCGCTAGGTTTACCCTGTTGATAGATAACCGATGTTAGATCGTTGCGTGCTTTTTCTCGTGACTTCACTTTTATATGGAAAATAATATCCTGTTTCAACAAGCGTCGTAAGATAGTTTCTGATATTGTGTCACTTTTAAAGGCATCCACACCTAGGAGGAAATAATACGATAAATTTGGCCATCTCATTGGTAATTTTTTCACGGAAGTATAAAGTTATTCTCTAAACTCACTCGTTGATAAGTATTGGAAGGTGGCAAGAGTGAGTTGAGGTGATATATGGATACGTTGATTCTCTTTCTTTTCCGCGAACATCGTGTAGTCTGGTAATTTCCCGCGATTCTGGCGCTTCCGTTTACTTCTATTATCGGCTGTAAAAATAAGCAAGAAAACGAATTTGAAATTAAAATTAAAATTTATTATTCGAATAACCTTCTTTTCCTATTCAGACGAAAGGAATTTTTGTACAAGCTCAAATAATTTTTTATAGATAAGTCATGTTGTTTGAGCTTATACTCACTGAAAACGTCTGTTTCGTCTATGATTTCAGCCTGAATTAATTCTTCAATCACATCTTCAAGTGTAATCAATCCAATAACTTCATAGAATGGATCTCCTTCTCCTTCACTATTGACTCTCTGAACAAATGCCATGTGTCCTTTGTGACCTAGAATTAAAGTTGAATTAAATTATATACTATTATATATGGACTCCATACACATCTTAAAAGCAAAGATCTACTCATTTTACCAACTGGTTGAACTATGACATGTCATACGACATAAACATTATAGTACACACCTTCCTTGAACTGCTTGAACATAATGTCCAATGTAACATCTTCGAAGATAAAGTTGCAAGGGTTTTGATAAAACTGGCAGTGCGTTTTGAGAGGCATGTTGTCATCTGGATCAACCAAGGCAAGATCCTTGATGTACAACATCGTCACAATGTTGGTTCTACTACCTTCGTAAACTGGTATCCGCGAAAAGCCTATGGAAACGATTATGATGATTATAATTTCAGCCACTGAATGCAAAATGACTTTGACACAATATTTTTTCTTTTTCGATCGGCCAAAATAGAACACAAACAAAAATAAACATTTTAGATGACTATTACTGATACATGAACGTATAAGAGCGAGTTCTAGATCGAAAAGGTGCGGTTTTAGAAGCATGTTTACGCACTCGTTTAAAAAATGAAAGATTTCCGATAGCATAACTATTCTAATAAGAAAAGGGTGAAATTTGGAAAAAAAATACCTGATGACATTATCTCTGAGACTGTTTCAAAGTCTAAAATTCGATCATAATCCAGCATGTACACATCTTCAATCCTCGTCATCACATCTGCTACGGTTTTCTTGCGTAATTCAAGAGCTCCTGAGGATATACATAAATATTTCGTGATTAGTTTTAGATCAAAATCATGACTCCAGAAAAGTTTGTTAAAATATTTTTTCAAAAATCATCGTATTCTACCAATTCCACGTGATGCTACTACTTTTAAAAATTAAGCTTGACAAATGAGAATTTGAATTGTCTTCGATGGGTCGAAAAATAAATACAGATTTTACTGAATATCGAATTATTACGATAAAATAACAATCGCGCGTTGAAACTTTACAAAATAGAGAGATGATCTTCTCATCCAATTTAGAAGCAAATATTTTTCAAGAATACTCAAAATGTGATCATATACTTCCGGAAATTCTGTTTTGAAATCAATTATAACCGGTGGATCTGATGAAAAGCTTAGATGCTTTAATAGAACATGATATTCTTGGACGAGATGAGGTGCTTTCGGCCAAAAAAAAACGTTTGCAAGTTTAAATATTTACATCTAATTTATACTCGAATAAATCTCACCTGCTATAATGTCGACCTCATCTTTCTCCAAATCATTGTAACCTGTGGTTACCTGTTGAAAAATATACATTAGTAATCAATCAGACTTGCAAGTTTTACAGTAGTGTATCAAGTCTGCCCGTACCGAATTGACGACCGTATGAGAATTTTAGAAACATCATATCATAAATAGAATTGAAACAGCAAAAGTTAAGAGGTCAATTATTAATATCAAATTAATATCAAATATGACATGTCATAGTATGAAGTTTCAATATCAAATGCTTGTTACAATGTCTTATATGCAGACATCTAAGTTCACGATGCACACGATCAGATTAGATCGAAACGCTGATACTCGACTCGATCATTCAGTCTCGAACTACTTGAAACTGCCGAAAACCGAATCGCGATAAGATTGCGGTATCCGCTATTTTAAGCGAACATGATCTACTTGTGATGGAAGCTACTTTTGCAACTAATTCGTGAATCGCATTATCAATTAAGTCTCGTATTTAAAATCAGCAGATAGAGAGTTGCTTGATTTTGATTCTAGAATCTAAATCTAAATTTCTTGCTAACAGATTCGGAGCAGGTTAATTTTGGCTTGGTAAGCAGATGCAGTCTTTTGATAAAATGTATCACTACAGATTTACTTGTTTCAGATAGAAACATATATGCGTCCACGTAAATATTAACAGACTTCATGTATCAGAAACATAATGATATATGGAAATTAAAAACGTGCGAAGGGACAATAAGGTAAGAGAAAAGGAACACGAAGCGGTAACATTTTACTTTTAATGGTAACTGATTTCCGATTCAATACTCCATCTAACAAGCGATGTTTCACGCACGTTAGCCTTGTCTTGACTATCGTTGCAAATTTACCGCGTATCGAATTTTGCACGGCAATTCGAGCATCACTGATAAGAAACGATGTCCTCCCCTCTTCAGATACGTTAAGTCACGATAACCATTACACCAGGCTACTTTGCGAGAAGTTAAAAGTAAAACTATCGTAATACTCAAGGCAGGTTATTTGGAGCCTCATTTGACTATCAACCGAAATCGCTATTAAATACTGTTTAGAATAAATAGTATTCTTCAATAGATTGAATTATTGATTCTATAGTTTACAATCATTAAATCATCTATACTCGTTTTTTTTTAAACGAATAATTTTACTTTGTTGATAGAGCATTATTATAAGTTTTCAATGTTAAAGCTGTACTGTATATATAATACTCAAAATGATAACAATAGATCGACGACAAACTATAATAGAAATAAGGTAACTGTACCCAATTTGGCACTGTACCCAATTTGGCACAATCGTCAGATTTCGTATTTCCGGTGCTCTCTGAGCATCAGTCGCTCTTGGATTATGTTGGGGGAATTAAAAGAAAATTTTCGGTATCTTCCCCGCCCATTTAGCCCTTAAAACCACTCTCCTACAACACTTTGAAATTTCACTTACTGATTTTTTCACCATTTTCTTATTTCACTTTTCACACTCAACCTCAAAAATCAGGTGTCAATAATTTTTATCTCTCAAAGTGTCATTACTCTTTTTTGTGTAAAAACATCTCAGCTTTCGATTGGTCTCATCAGATTTCCTAAAATTATTTTTTATCCTACTCAAATTGCTGTTTTTCGCATCAAAAAAAAGTGAACCCAATGTGCCCCTCTACGCGTTTTTAAATGGGAAGACTGAGTGAAATCATTGAATATTTGTATAGACATATTACGATGATTTAGACGCGTATTTTTGAGTTGTATGTTAAAAATTTTGTATAAATATCACTGGGAACATAATTGAGAGTTTATTTCAATGCCAATTGGATCGTCCCTGTAGGCCTATATAGGCTGTAGCTAATGATTAAAAAATTGTGCCAAATTGAGTACACGTTTTGTGCATTTAGCCTTTTTGCGTTTTTTTTTTAATTGCGATTTTCGATAGGTTAAAGTAGTCGAATGATGATTATGAAGATGGTTTCTAATAGGTATTGAGCTAAGCTTTGAGATGCCGTTCACAGAATTCTAAAATTCGAAGTCTATCATAGTCAAATTCGCGAAAAACCCTTAGGGGGGGGGGCACATTGGGTACAGTTACCTTATTCAATTATTTATCAGTGTAGAATACGTAGTTTCGCATAAGTACGTTTATCGTAGCAAATTACAGAATATAGATATATAAAATGCAAGTACTCTGCTGGGGCACTAATGTCACCTGAGAAAAAAATATTTTTCATTGGACGATCCTGATAGAGCTCAAAAAATAGCTAATGAAGAATTTTACGTTTGTCAAACTGAAATTATTAACTAAGCATGGAGTGATCAGTATTTCAATCTGTAGGAAAAGATTCCATATCGCGAAAATTGTTATCATCAAAATTTCTCGATTACCCGTACGTAAATCCGTGAATACCGAAGATTCCAGCGAAGAGACGGCACAATAAATGATTCATTTCTGAATGGGTCATGTATGAGTAGACGCTATGTCAAAATTAAAGATTGATAAGTATAACAAGAAAGAACTTACTTTAACCAGTTCTTTCAGTCGTTCCCTGTTGTAAACATTTCCGATTTCTTCACCAAGGCAGAAGTCTAACAATTTGCTTATTGGATAGCTAAGAGGAAGCGTAAGCAGCATCGTCAATTTTGTAATGTAAATTGTTCGAGCACCAACGCACAAACCATGCCTGCTGCAGATGGCCTGCGAATCAAGAAAATTGGTTATTAAAAGTTAGTGAACGAGTGTTATTAAAGGTTCGCGCAGAAACTTCCGTGTAAGATCAATTATTCAATACCAAGTTCGAACATTACTGCACAAGAGCAGCGTTAAAGTTCAAAATGTTCGTCATTGTCCCTGTCAAATTATTGAAAAATTGTATCTATTACAAGCCTGAGTCATTTGCATTCAAGGTTCATTAATTGACTAACCAATGCTTGCTTACATTGCACGTTATCTTTCTTACATTTTACATTTCAATAGTGAAAGAAAAAAGGTCGTATTTTTCATCTTTTGTTACGATTCAAATTCGAGCCAATTCGAGGAGATAACATCCGTAGTACTGCTGATCTGGCGTCATTTGCATTTGAAATCTGTATACATCGAAAGCGCCAAGTATTTCAAAGTCCATGTTTTTGAAGAAAATAATTTAATGAAAAATAACCGAAGAAAACCTCGAGATTTTGATCTGATTCCGAGTGGCAGGTGAGATAGAAATCCTTGCATCCAAAGATCGACTGAAGATTTCTTTCATTCGATCTTCACTTGCTAACATCGGATGATTCTTATTAAAACGCATAGGCAATGCAACCAGTCAGATAAATTGAAGATATTGAAGAAGATTTATTCTCAGATCCCAAAGATAGATTAAATTATCAAATTGTTTGCGCACTTACCTGTGGTGAAATTTCACCGATAACTACAATAGCTAAGGTCGAACAGAAAACCGCAACAAAGCCGGATGTCAATTCCTCCAGGATAATAGTGAATATAGAGTTCACTAGCACGTTGGAGAAAAGAATTGAGCAAAGCAAGTAATTTCCGTGATTCCGCACGGGCTGAATTGTTCTTGCATAACGTCTTTCCTGCAAAAAATAAATCATCCCATGCATTCTATCATTCTAAGTTTCCATGTAGTATGAGAAATTGAGTTGTCAACTGACAGAAAAAGCTAGGAATCTAACAGAATTGATCAGTGAAGTTTGCCCTCGTAAAGGATGATAGATTGTAATATTTGCACTGTACATTTCTATTTTCATCAACCAAAATAACTGTTATTACTTATAGCTATATGAGTAATGTAACAATTACCGTTTCTGTGCCAGTGTTACATAGTATCTTCAATTCCGTCCTGTCTAGCGACATCAAACCTAGATTAAGGCCCGAAAAGAGAGCAGAAAATGACAAGCACGTGATGATAATGACAATGCATAGCCACATCGGCAACATACTCTCGTAAGTAAAGACCTGAAACATGAATTGTTCAATTTGATAATGCAGTAAGATAAACATACTTTGATTTTTTGTTATCAAATTTGACCTAATAATTATTTTTGATAAGCACCTCATTAATTGAAGTGAAATCATGAACAAATCAATGCAATAGAATGTTTATGCTCACCATTTTATACTTTTCTGGCCCTTGGTACTTGAATAAGGTATATGCACCGGTAACGTCATCCATTTGTTTCGCACAAATGTAAAAGGAACCCAGAGGGAGAACAATGTCGGCCACTGCTGTGATGCCTCGCACAACATCTCGTACCTAAAAATAAGATCGAAGTCATCGAATGAAGTTCTTTTCAATCAACATCTCAGTTCTCTTTTATCTGTCTTGTCTGTTTTGAACGAGTGGGTATCAAGTAATTCAAGATCATGTTTGAGAAAGAAAATAAATATTAGAAAGGTCCATAGTAAATAGAGAAGAATATATCCGGTTTCAGGAAATTTTTCAAAGGATAAATATGTAGAAACTTATATTTTTTCAGTTTTCTGTGATGGGCCTTCATTGGAATCTTTCATTATTTTCGAACTTTGACTACAGAAACCAGTCAGTGATTGCAACATTGAATTATTTATTCAGGGTGGAATTATCGATATTTTGGAAAACGACCTTTTGTTGTACGATCCTTTTAAATAACATCTAGTCATGAATTCACCAACAAAGGTAAACATTTCTTAAAGTCTTCCTAAAATAAATATATGAATATGTCAATTCATAAAAAATTATGAGCTAAATTCAATTACAGTATATAATATGCTATGATTGACTTCGAAGAAATATATTGGATTTGGCACATTTTTTTGGACGTTTACTCATATATCATCGGGGTTCTCAATAACGAGCTAATTATATTATTATTGATATACGTATACATATTATTTATATCTTCGTTTAAAAAGAAAAAGGAGGAAAAATCACGAGATCAACAGAATAATGTAAAACTCAAAATGTATTATTTCGCAATGAAGAGAGCACAATTGATTAGTAAATAAACGTTTTATTATGTATAATTAGATCAAGAGATTTTATACAATATGAGTTTCACGAAAGTTATCTTAAATACTTACGTATCATTCAAAATCATTGACAATCAGTTTTTACGTTCTACCAGAAGGAATGCATTCCAGTAATGATTTAATAATGATAAGTGACAGATAAACGAGTAACTTGATTTTGTCAGTTTACTGCAGTCCATCCAGAACAATGCAACAATTGAACTACTCCATAAATATGTCATATTTTGACGTGTATTACAAAGGAAAAAACAAAATATAGAGAGTATAGTGTAATTCTTGCTGATCAAAGAATGCGATGCAACTGACTAGGAAATATTGTCAGATTCGGGTCACCAAATCACGTTGAAACTTCCCCAAAAGCTTTTTGAAGTCCTTAATAAACCATATACTCAGCTACTCAGTCTAACGTTTCAATTTCTCTTCGATTTCAGCTTGTGCATGTAGAGAATATCTGTACATACAATAGCTCATAAAATACAGATATACTGTCAATACATAAAATCACTGATAATTCGTGAATATCGCGAATAAAAAAACGAAATATTAGACTGAATGGCTCTACGTATATGGCTTATTGGAGTAGTCAAAAATCATTTTGCGAAATTTCACCGTGATTCGTCATCCGGGCTGTCTGGCGAGAGAGAGAGAGAGATTTCCTAAGGAAAATTTGTCCATTTCATGTTTTGAATTTTAATAAATCTTCTGAATCGTACTTGAGTATCATGTGTGTCGATCAATGGGACAATTTTAGGTAGGTTTACAACGTAGGTTTAGTGGGACTAGTCGTTTAGGCAAGGACTGCCAATGTACACGCCTTGAATGTCTAATAGTGAAAAATCACTCGAAAATGACTCACTTTTTCCGCAAGTGGAGTGTGCGGACCAGTGGTCTAAAACTGATTCGACTCTCTTTGGAAGCTAAATAGCTAAAATTCTTGAAGGTACCGTGCGCCAAAACATGTAACGTACATTATTTAAAAACGGTTTTAGGAGATTAATGGAATTGGCGATGAGGATTTAAACTAATTACTTTTCAATTACAAAATATAAACTTCAGGCATTCTTATACAGTGAGTGTCGACCAACTCACTCAACTGCAAGTAAAAAACTAAGTATGGCTCTGTTATGGCTTTTGTATGGCTCCTAAAGTATGTCTGTGAACAGTGATCATGACATTTTTCCAAATTGATGTACGACAAAAACCATAATTCTTGCCATATTTTTTCATACTACTTCTTTGCCACACTCGTCGGCGTGCTTCCTCCATTCCAAACACTGCATCAATACCAAACACAGACTAAATGAAAATGACGATAAAAATCTGCTGCTACTGCCAGAACACCACGAATGCCGACACCGAACTAACTTGCAGTCGAGCTCGTATCATATCCGACCAGCTGGAGGTTCAGGTTCAGTTTGACATATTCGCTGATTCGATTCAATTTGTTAAGTACTACAGTATCCAATAGTCATACAAAAAACAAATTGCATCGAATCAACAAATGAGTCAGAATGAACCATACTTTCGTGCCCAAGCAAATTTGGTGTCATGGTTGATGCGGTGTTCCGGCATTGATAGCACATTTTTATCCTTGTTACGTATTCTGGCTTAAAGTATGGCTTTTTGGTCATTCAGTTGAAAAAAAATGTAAAAATAACTTTTGAGCCGATGATTTGAAAAAAGAACAATGTAAGTATGGCAAAATGTATGGTCAACTGGTCATGGATGTATTTTGAGGAGTCATATTGGCTGAATCTTAAGAGGAGTAATCTTTATCATGCCTCATGACCCTCTTCATAGCCCTGTTATCTCGAGTGAAAATCGAACGGTTAGAGTGGAATGATCGACAAAACCACTTTCATACAGGACAGACTTGACTGCTTCTGACCAGTTACTTATCCATAGAGTTGCTGGCCGATCGACATCTACACGTCAGACAAAAGAGACTCACCGGGAACTCGCTTGATTTGATTTTGTCGCAAACAGCTCCATGTGCGCCTTGGGCATCGGTGAAAGCGAGTATGGTCCTATTGGAGATACCAGCGCCGAATATCCGGATAACCGCCGGTTTGTCCGCGAGTATCTGAAGAGTACTGTCGTCGTTGTAGTGCATCTTGCCAGCGAGCTCGACCACCAGGCCCTCGATCACCAACTTCGGTTCCCCGCTGCTTTCGGCGCTGCTGTACGTGTCGGCCCTGCGCTGCCGCACGTTATCACTGCAACACACAACCGACGATTTAAAATTAGATACGTGGCTTATGGGCATATGGTAGATTTGCAGTAGCTACTATTTATTCGTTGAATTTTCGATAGTGCAATGCTGCAGCTACGAGAAACTCACAGGAGGGAAATAACTTGGAACGTTTGGACGCTGCCAGTTCTATTTTTTTTTCAAAGATCCAAAATTTTATACAACTGAAGCACAGTCATTAGATAAATTTTTTTTTTGATTAAAACTTTGTATTTTGATCGACTGGAATCGATTTGTAAAATTCATATTGTAAACATTCGAGTGGGATCGGGACTTTTCCCTAATGGAAATTACTACTAGGAATTCAATAACGTCAACCGAGACGGAACGAAGACCACAGTAGCATTACAAGAGTTTGATGAGCTTTGACCGAGATCATAATTACCAGTCAGAATCGATACGGTAGCACGTGAGCAATAAAAACTCTGTGCTCACGTTTCAAGATAATCTAATTTTATCTGATTAGATCATAAAACTGCTATAGTGAACATTGTTCATCAGATTATTAGGTCGAACTTGATAGTTCACAATCGGAATTGAAACACTTGTCGGAAAACGATCTGCATATTTTCAGTCTCTTTACATCCTTCATTCCTCTCGGCTCTTTCATAATCTTTCCAATCCATTTACTTCCAGCTCGACACCTGTCATGTTTGTTGTATATAGTGATGAAGCTGTTGAGCATAATCCTTTGTGTAATCGCGATCGACCAGAACGTGAGAATTTAAAAGAAGTTATGTAAGCTCTTTTGAGGATTTTCTAGCAACACATTCATTCCCAAAAGTTGGGTGAATGAGTAATACGTATTTGGAGAGCTGAGCTGCATGAAGTGTTTTCGTATTTGGTTAATCAATTCTATCAACTCCAAATGATTTGTCTTGAATAACATTATTGTCAAAAAACATCGTCTGAAGTTGTAAGGTATTAAAAATTAATCCTTGATTGAACGAAACATCGCACATTAATTGTATGGACTCGACATATTTGTAAAGAAATATACAATGTACATAATTTATTGTATATCATTATATGATTGAAAATTTGTGACATATAAAACTAATATTCAATCTTCATGTTATATATAATCGCTCTCTAGTTTTGTCAAATGTAAACCATCAATTTCACGAACTTTCCAAAACAACAAATCTTATCGCGATAAGTGATTTTCGTATTTATCATCCATTGACGTGCGAAGATTAAAAGGAAACTTTGCTCGTTTTATCTTTCATGTATTCAATTATCCAATAATTTCAAAAATCAGTAATTACGAGTAGGAATGTTTTTTTTATCAATTTACTGTCTAATAGTATGTATCAATTATGAATATAATAATACATACATCAAACTTCTCAGAAAGTGGGGAAAATAGTTTAAAGCAATCAAGAAAGTTTTCGTGTCCAATTATTGGTTGGCTCCTATGAAAATTCGAGATTCCAGTAGTGATTATAATACTAATGCGAATGATGTGAATAAAGTAACATTGTTAGAGGGTATTTATTTTTTTGATTAGATAGATGTACTGTATTAAGTAATTTATAAAATTCTATGAGTAAATTCTTGCAAACTTGTTAAGATATACTAAATCTTCTCATAATATTATAGTTCTTATCCTTAATTCAAAATTATCCATGACAAAGTTCTAAAGTTAAATAAAATTTGAAACATTCAGAGAAACTTTTATTTTTAATACTCGGGTAAGTATAGAAATAAGATGTGATGTATACAAGCATGACGAAAAATTATCTAGAAAAATAGATATAGATGAGCGCGTATGCAAAAGTCAGAAAGATGAAATTTAATTTATTCCAGGTAGTAGCCTAATAAATAGTGTTATTAATCGAATTTTTATAAATTTTGAATTACAATATTCGTGACTATTTCATTAATTCGTAAAAAAAACGTTATGAGACACAGCAACAGGATGTGCGGCTTGGCACGGAACCCTTACTAAAATTCACTCAAACGTACAACGCTTTCTCATATTGCAGGATAACAGTATTATATTACTGTCGTGAGAATGAATTAAATCGCAGAAAACAACTTTCGGAATAGCAGACCATTAAATTAACTTTTGAACTGAATTGTCACTAGGTAACGTAACATGCATATGAAAATTGTAATTTAAGAAAATGTTACTCAAAGAATGTTTGCATAAACCCCCATTACCGGAAATTATCACAGATCACGTTCTCGTTCAACAACCCGTAGCTATACTTTGAAAAATTAATTTGCTCCAATTCAGTGACGCCAATTATGTAAATTACTATCAACTGCACTGTCAAGTGTGTTTTCATGATGTGTTTTCATGATTTGTCGTTCATGGTTCACGTTGAAAATCATTAACATGATTATTTTTATCAAAATTCAATGAGTCACGAGTATAGTAAGTATGAATCGCGAGTATACATAAGGAGTAAAAAACTCTAATAAGTCCACAAAACAATAATTATTCCAATGAATGTTTGTATTTACATCCTTTTAATTCGTATACACTGCAGTATCATCAGCTTTTACTTATCTCAGGACTTTCATTACATGTAACTATGGCTACGGGCATAGAAACGATTACAACGAATGTATCGGTGAGTCAACGGTTAGTACGATTACAAATAACGATTAATTATAAACATACGGCTGCTTTAAAAGTGTTCATGCAAATTTCATGTATTTTTTAAAGAAATATTACTTCGAAACGATCAAGTATAATTCATAATAAGGTCTAGCGAAGAGACCTTTAAGAATAGCACTTCGTTCCAGAATCCAATCTCACACTCACACACACATAGGTCTGAGAGAAACATCATGTTCTGATTCATATACTTCGCAAATATGTGGAAACACGAGACGATACGATTCCAAAAAAAATCAATCGTTTCACTTTTTTTACATCCTATTGACAGAAAAAGAAAGAAAATCAACGAGAAAACCTCTCTGAGGCCAGACGAATAACGTCGCTAGCAAATGTTTCACGAGGAAAAATAAATACATTCGCAAAAGGTCACTGCAACTTATTGGCTTTCCTTTCACAAAGTCATTGAACAAACGAACCAACCAACAGCGAAAAATACAACGAGGAAAGATCGAAGGCCTATGGCACGAGTCGAAGCAAGCTCTAATTGAAGAAAATCATAATCTCGCTGGCTCGATCGGCAACCGTGCAATTCCATACAGCAGTTCGCTTAAACTACAGCGAAGGGTGACACTCGCTCGCAAAGTTGTGTAGGAAAATTTCTCCACTGAGGGAATTGACCTCGACACATAAAAACACTGGATTTAGCCAGTAATGCAGTTACATAAGTATCGGCACACATTTAAAATATACGTTGCAGCCTATTGCAACTTCTATGTACATACAAACAGTAAGGCTTGCGAATTCACGAAATTACTTTTTGTACGAGTATTCTGACTTGTTTTAATACTGTTTTTCGATTGCAAATAAGAGAAATTTTTGGATTTTTTTTCAAGTTATCCATATTTTATCAATTTTTATTTGAGAAAAAAAAAAAGAGTCAATGATCAATAAAGTTTGTGTCCATCGTATCTGAATAGTTTAATGTCAGATTTCGCAACAACATTTTTTATCAAGTGTTGGTAATAAAAAATCGAATATCCCATACACGTTCGGCGAAATTGGGCTGAGAGGAGTTGAATGAAGGATTAGTAAAGTATTCATCGGCGAATAACGTGACTTCCAATATTGCTTAGCGGACCGTTATGTGGTCTCGGCACTTCGATGACCAAGAATTTTTAACGAAAGAAATGCGACCATCAAATACCTATCCTCAAATTCGGAAACGAAAAAAAAAAGTATTAATGAAAAAAATTTTTTCCTTCAAAGAAACATAGTACATAAGCAAATAATTTATAGTAAAAGAAATAAATCTTTACTTATTATTGAAATGAAAGAATTACAGTGAAAGGTTAAGAAACTTACAGAGTTGATTAGCAATGTTGATTAATTGATTAGTCCCCGCTAACAACGTACTGCATCTTTTTACATTAACAAAGCATTCGTAGAGGGACACTAATATATATGATGTTGAAGTTCGTAACGTTAATCATTAACGATTTCATAAAAAAATTTTTTTTTCCGTATCACATTTTTTTGTATCCCAGAGTACTCCAGGAATAATATAACGTTAATAAATAATCATATTAAGTTTCCTGGAGTACTCTGGGATACAAAAAAATGTGATACGGAAAAAAAATTTTTTTATGAAATCGTTAATGATTAACGTTACGAACTAATATTGACACTAAAGTATAAGTATACTGAAGCAATCTTATTTAAAGTCACGCGTGAAATTAGTCTTTTATTTAGGGAATAAATTGTTGTCAGTTCAGTGCCAAGTGCGCAATTTGAAGATTGTGAAAAATTAAGTTCAAATTAAGAATTTTTAATTATCTGATTCTACGGTTAAACTGTCGTCAAATTGAATTCTAATGAGAGCTACTCCATAATAAATCCATACATGATTTTTAAAAGATATGTAAAGTTGAGTAATTGGATTAATTAAATGTCAATTACTCTCGTCAATTGAATATTAATGCTGATTTTATCAAGTCATTGAAATCAGTATTATGTCACGACCATACCGTATTATGAAAGACTCATCTTAAATGATGAAGCAATTGATTCCCTGTAAAGATAGTAAGGTAACTGTACCCAATTTGGCACTGTACCCAATTTGGCACAATCGTCAGATTTCGTATTTCCGGTGCTCTCTGAGCATCAGTCGCTCTTGGGTTATGTTGGGGGAATTAAAAGAAAATTTTCGGTATCTTCCCGGCCCATTTAGCCCTTAAAACCACTCTCCTACAACACTTTGAAGTTTCACTTAATGATTTTTTCACCATTTTCTTATTTCACTTTTCACACTCAACCTCGAAAATCAGGTGTGAATAATTTTTATCTCTCAAAGTGTCATTACTCTTTTTTGTGTAAAAACATCTCAGCTTTCGATTGGTCTCATCAGTTTTCCTAAAATTATTTTTTATCCTACTCAAATTGCTGTTTTTCGCATCAAAAAAAAGTGTACCCAATGTGCCCCTCTACGCGTTTTTAAATGGGAAGATTGAGTGAAATCATTGAATATTTGTATAGACATATTACGATGATTTAGACGCGTATTTTTGAGTTGTATGTTAAAAATTTTGTATAAATATCACTGGGAACATGATTGAGAGTTTATTTCAATGCCAATTGGATCGTTCCTGTAGGCCTATATAGGCTGTAGCTAATGATTAAAAAATTGTGCCAAATTGGGTACACGTTTTGTGCATTTAGCCTTTTTGCGTTTTTTTTTTAAATTGCGATTTTCGATAGGTTAAAGTAGTCGAATGATGATTATGAAGATGGTTTCTAATAGGTATTGAGCTAAGCTTTGAGATGCCATTCACAGAATTTTAAAATTCGAAGTCTATCATAGTCAAATTCGCGAAAAACCCTTAGGGGGGGGCACATTGGGTACAGTTACCTTATAATAAGAACCATGAATACACATCCTCTGAATTTCTTCGAATTCGGTCAATATTTTGAATATTTTGAAGCATTGCCTGCATTACAATGAACGCAAAAGCTCGAGAAAGAACTTTGATGTCATCGAATGAATATCATTGTGTGAGGCGTGTGAAAACGTGCCGCTGAAGAGAAAAATTTGATGAGCTCTATTTGTGCAATCTGCCAGCTTGCAAAACTCATTCAATCACTTTTTCACCTCTACTAGTTATATCATCCGCTTTTGTCTATCGAAAAGCGGCAATCAGTGTGGAAAAACTCTTGAGATTCGTTCCATCGTTACATAAAATAGTTTGAACATCCCTTATTCACTAAAAGAATATGAATTACACGAGATTCATTCTTCTTTAATTGGCGTAACTTTATCGGCCCGAAAATGGTAAATCGATATGGATTTCCATTCATCCCGTAATATACAAGGACCCGCAAACTGTTTTCTACTCAAATTTGGACTCATTTTTCGCCTGCAATCAAAACCAGATAAACTAAATTACTTCTCAGACAATTGAATTAATGATGAAGTCGAGCCAGCTGAAGCAGACACCAGACCCTTGTTCACGTCTACGCTCAAGATCGGCTCTCGATCAGCATTAGGTATACCCATTAGTCAGCTCCTGGGGTAGTCACTTTCCGGTCGTCGGTCGAATGGGTCAAGGTTAGCACTGTCAAGGGCAGCGCCACCGCACGCCGGTGTTATCGATTGGAGGGCGATTGCCGCAACACTCGACGCTTCATCAATGAGCTGGGGTATATAGTCCCGAGCGTCATGATGAGTTTTGTGTTTGGTCGGGTCGTAAGACTGGAAATTCGCAGGCTCGAGACGTGAGCGGAATAATGAAGTTGGATGATGTTTACTGGGGTGCAATTTTCATTTCTGGCAGCAAATCAATCCAAGGAAGCGATGTCGGCGACAACGAGCGTGCCCGGACTCTCTGAAAGACTCTCAGGTTTTCTTCCTCGCAACAAAAACTTGCTCAGGTGAATAATGTACTATTTTCGTAAACTCAAGTTTTGAGCTTAGAGTTATACCTGGTAAAGATTTCCGCATGCATCCAGCGTATATTGGAACATTTTTCAGAAATTCAGGATTTTCTCTGACTTGGGAGAATAGCATAGATGGTGGATAAGTATTGGAAACGACCATGCAAATCTCTCTTTGCAGCCTTCTTCCCTTCTTTTGACATAGGCAGCAGAGTCGGAGAAAAATCGGTTTTCATATGTATTTTCTTTGAACTGAATTTCAAAGAAAGTCATATGTTCTCTTCATAGATGAAATACTCGAAATATATTCTCCAAATTGTTTTATCAACATTTATTCTCTCCGTTTTCGATTTATTCTTCGAGAGTTTGATAAATTTCTCAACGTCTTTCGATTCGGAATTATTTACCCATATCAAGCATACAAAATATTCTGAGAAGGAAACAAACCGATTCAAAATCCATTCATTGCCGTAGGTTTTTCTCACAAGGATACTGACACTATTATGGAAAGAAGTTTCATCTGTAAAGCATAGTGCTCTTGTCAGTCATTCATCATTGAATCTCTCGTCTTCGATTGCTACTCATAGATTTGTAATAGGCATGAAATATTTGAGCAACATTTTCTTGCACATTATTGATTCCTCTTTCGAGAAATTTTCAAATTGTATACTCATGGAAATGATCTACGACCAAAACAATAGATGTATTCCAAGAACACAAACCTGAAACTTCTGTTTGAAGGAAAACTGCATATTTAATATATTTTCCAGAACTTGAGCTCACATTACAATGAGCCAATTTTAGTACCTACTCCTTAACGGAATAATTATGAATAATCGATTTTTTCAACGGTTCAAGTCATTTTTATTGTGTAATGGCGATAAAATTTCATTCGCGTAAGCCATAATAGAAAAGCGTCCCAGGAGCTGAAGGACAAATCTTCGAAATTTAATTAAACTATGTTGAGTGCTATAATCAAATTAATCGATTCCATGAAAGCCAAGATGCTTGCACCAAAAATATTGCATACCGCTGTCGTCAAATAAATTAATCAATTAGTCTTTTATTGCTATCAATTTTTGCGCGATAAAAATATTATATTTAATCGGAGTAATCTTGATTGCATTCGAGTTAGAAAAGATCACGCATTGGCGTTCCCCACACTATGTTAGTAAACCGTAGAATGTAAATTCATTCTTGTATTATTGAAATTATTTAATTCAATTTTTCATAACTCTGCAAATTCGAGTTTCCAACGACATCCCGCAATCATCCAATCAAATATCCTAATTATTTACCGAAGCAGCAGGGCCAAGAAAATCATCATCCGCCGACCGAACACACAGAAAATTTCTCTCACAGTGAATTTCACAAAAATTAATTGAGGATGTTGTTTATTGCTAACTCATATACTGTCCAATGATATAACGGTTTACTCGATTTCAAAAACCATGTAAGAATTAAACATAGTATCACTCGTTGAATAATTACTTGATAACTTATCGAACGAATTTTTTCTTGTTTCATTTCAATACTTCACATTTTACTACGCCAAACTTACATTTGCATTTTGTTTTCGATCCGAAAAAATAACTTCTTGATTAATAGATATTTATTGTAATAATATATAATATGAATATCTATTTTCATGTTATTCGGTACGTAGAGCGGCATTTTATGTACGAGTTCGTTTTTCAAATGACTCTCAAGCGAGCACTCGTAACATAATAGTATATTATCAAACTAGTGCGTACAATTTTAAGACGCGTGTCAACGTTTTATTTTATGAGTGCTCGTTTAAAGGACATTTTAAAAAATGCTTTAGTGCGTGAGATATACCGTTTCACACATCGACTAACATAAAATATTGTATCCGACTGGGGCGTTTTAACGCATTGGTTGCGTAATATACTGTTATGCTCATGTAGTTCCTTTTATCATTACCATTTCTCTGTACATCAATGTTATTAACTTTTTTCGGCTTATCGGATGTTCTGTATAATTTGGCATTTGAAATAGTTATATTTATGTACCACATAGTTAGGGTATTACTATTTTTATCATAGCTGAAGTCGTTTAGGTATAAATAAAATTATCTCAATATGATGAATTTCGATATCATTTCTTCGATTCACGCACAATTCCCCAAGTCTTTTAAAAGAATGAATTCAAAATAACTTCATTCAAAAAGCTTTTCCGAATGTTGCTCCCTCGTTTGTGACATTGGGCCAGATACCGGACACGTGACTCTATCTTGTCTGGTTATTAGTCACTATCTTTAAAATAGGAGCGCATATCCGGACACGTGATTTTAAAAAGAAATATTATACAAGCTTAATTTTCTAATTCAAGAGTTCAACATCCAAATAAATTTCAAGGCATTTACTTTTGTCTGGATTGGAAGTTAACGATAAATTTTACAAAGAAAAATGAAGCAATTTAGTGAGTCCTTCGATGTATTAACTTGCAATAATTTTCTATCAATCAAGTATCAATACTTAATAAAATGAGTTATACATTTATATTTTGAGTTTAGGCTTTTCAGAGCTTATGAAGATTTGCCTGAGAATTTTATTTTTTCGAACCGCATGTAGATCTTCCGATCCATTCAATATTTGTCCGCGGATAATGGGTCTGCACTATGCTCTACTCGAGTTTACGTATTTTTACGCATGTGGTTCAGAGGTTAGATACTCGAGTATATAGCTGTGCAGCCGCGCATATCGCGAGGGCGCGACGATAAACAAGAGCGGACCTCCCGATTTATCGATCGGCCGGCCGGAGAAAAGCCCACCACACCCGGCAAGTGGCTCGCCGCACAGAGGACGCTGTTATTCACGAACCATATGAATGCGCGGGGCTCCGCGAGCAGCTGTGCTACCGCGTGTATATCTGCACCGAGGAATGGGAATTATTGGGATTTTTCAATTCCCAAATAAACTATGGTAATCAAGGTACAAATGTCTTTTTATACTGATCATTTCCAACGAAAGGCATGTCTTTGTAGCATCATCATAACTAATCATTCAATGAAAACTGTAATTTTTAGTATAAAATACACATGAACGATCAGAGATCATTTTCATCACATAATTTAACAAAAAGAATAAAAAACGACCTGAATCATTTCTTTGAAAAGCTTATTCATCGATTTTACTATTATCTGCATACGTTCGGCCATACTATTGAAAAATAATAAAATTGTCTTTATACAAATCGTAATAAGTATCCAACTTCTATTGCATCACAGATAATGAATAACTTCACTTTGAAGTTAACTTGCGAAATAAAGATCAAAAGCTGTTACGAAAACTTTTTCAGAGAAATTATTCAAGTGGAGTAGCGTAGGATCTTTCAGTGGTCCGTATTACGCAAAGTTCGAATGCCCGAGAGCCGGGGAAAATAAAGAATCACCGACAAAATAAAGAAAGAGCTAAGCCCGGCAACGTTAAAACGAAGAGATTGGAGAAATACATCGAAACGGCACAAGGGAATAAAAGAAAAGAAGCTTCACGTTTTGTATACCCGGGATGAATGAAAGTTCTGTTCCAATCGTCTTATCAATACAGCCATAACTTGTTATTTTTTCAGTAGTTCAAAATAACATTAGCTCGTCCAGCTCGCGGTAGGTGAAACTTCTCCCGAAACTTGGTCAAAACAAGACTCATATCATCGGGGACCAGTACTCTTCAGATTCAAGTATGAAGAGAGCAACGATTCGTAATCGGATCCAGTGAGATGGTTCGTATACAATCGATCTCGGTGAAATGTGCAAAAGTGAGAAAAACATCTGGCCGCGATATGTCTGTCTTGTGTCTCTATACGCGGGGGGTATTTCAACAGACTCGAGCAGTACATTGCCGCGAATGTGTGTGTGTTCCAAAGCTGCCGCTGGACGCGAGGCTGGCGAGTCTCGCGCGAGCGTATATATATACAAGCAAAGCTCGATCGGGCTCGCGCGTCCAGATATCCCTCGAGGCTCGTCTCGGAAATACCTCGCGCGCGGCTGGTGCGTTAGTAGGGCATATCGTCTATTTCAGTGAATCGCCGAATGTATGTATATGTATATTCGTGCGTATATGAGCGATCGTGGTAGGCAGGCTCTCGCGCGGCGCGGCTCCTAATAATCTCGAGTCGTCCGGAGCCGCGCGGGAGCGAGCGGCCCGTCACGTGCTGCTATTTTCATCCGCTATATCGACTCGGCGCCGCCGGCCGCTTGGATTAGTGAAAAAGCCAAGGACGCCGCGGGGAGAGGACAGCCGGTTACGACCAGTTTTTCGGAAGCCTCGCTCTCTCTCTTTCGAGGGGCGGTTCGCCACCCAGGGAGAGACAGGGATAAGGCCGGTGTGCGGCTTCGTACGCGCGCGCGAGCGATGTAGCCAGTTCGAAAAGGACGTCGACGCCCCTGCGCGAACGCTTTGGCCCAAAGTATTACGTGCGCAATTGCGCGTCGTGTATATATAGGGGTAGATGTTTTTTTTTTGAGAAATTTCGTTCATCTCGAGCCATTTTGGTTGACAATTTCGCGGTTTTCGTTTGACAGACTCGACTCGATTGTAAAAAAACGTAATTTCTGCTTGGCGGTGATTACAACGATTATGCGTATTGTGTGTCGTCCCACAACTTCCTGTGACGAACATAGGGATTTTATTGCTTCTCAATTATATATGTATGTGGCAAAAGGTGTCCTGTAACTTCCTGTGCTGAGAATAGTGATTTTACTATTGCGATTTTACGATTGCTATTTTAAAGTTATATAGAATAGGCGCGCGGAAATTTTAGTCCCACGGCCTGGTCAAACTAAAGAAATATTTCCTTGAGAAAACTGCGGAATTCGTGTACTAAAACTAAAATTACCCTTAGACCAAGTCTTCAGGGCGAAGTTTCCTACGAATTTATGTAACTATACATGTTTGAGATTCGGGGGGTTTGGACTTTGGAGGCGATTGAGGAACCCTTCATTGTTATCAGTGCACATTAGTCAAGATTTGATTTTCATATATAGTATGAAAAGCAGTTAATTTTTTTTAATACCCTTTTACTTTGTCTGGACAAGATAAAAAAAAAAGTATAAATAATTCCTCACTCAAGTTGAGAATCTGCTTGTCTTTATTTGTATTGCGAAAGTTTTATGTAAGATATGACAGTTCACGAATAATCTGTGCTATCAGTGCAAGTCTTGATAAAATATACATCTATATACATGAAATACTCTGCAACTGTTTCACTCCAATTGTGTGATAAATCAAAATAATACTCTCGTATGAGAGCAGGAGTTTTAAGAGCCATTCTAAATTGAGTTTTACAATTAACGAATCAGAATACCTAGCCTACAATACTTCTCTGTTTTTGGAATATAAATTGAAACAGAAGCATCAACACAGAGGTGGAGAGAATAGATTCAGTGTTACTTTACGATGGAAGAAACAGCTGCAACGATTTCCTTGGGATTTCCCTTTGAATCACGTTCTATCGGTTTTGTTATATGTTACATCGTACACTACACGTTCAGATAGTTGTTCCAACGCTCCTTACGAAAAGTAAAATTATTCATAATTTCTCACGAAACTCTTAAAATTTTCTCACAAAGACTAGCACTATCCAACACGTACATTTCCTCCATTTCGCTATTAGTGTTAGTCGTCGCGGGAAAAATCAATACTCTTGGTAATGTGATGATTTCCTCAGCATTTTTTAAATCATACGAGTATTCAACAAAAAATGCTGAGATCCAAAGATGGCATTTTACCCAACTGACAAAAAAAAATTAAATTAAATAATTATTTAATTATAATCTCATCAATAATCTTTCTTTCCCTTTCATGAGAATTGGTACTCAATGATTTTCGAGGTCGTCGACCACGATTCTAAAATCAGATTGTCAAAATTCAAGACGGCGGATGTTATCCGAAAAATAACTAATTAACTAAACTTGATTTTCCCGGCTTCATTTGTTTATAACAAAATACACTAGAGAAAGACGAATTTCCAGATTTGCACTGGTAGAACTGAAAAACGGTAAAAAAAAGTGTAACTAAGCTATCATTTTTTTCTCCGTGTAGAAGTGTAACGCATATAGACGTTACGGTGTGTAGCAAAGGGTGCATCATGTGCCTATTCCATAAAATTATTTAAATCAACGAATTAAAAGCTGACAAACCACAATTTCTCGATAACACTCTTTATAATATATTCAAAATGTATTTCTACAAAAAGGATTCCTGAATTTTCAAAAAGTACAACTGAAATAGTTGAAACATTCAAGCGACCGGTGCTACTGGGATTATTACTTCAAACTAAACAATTCTTGAATTTAGATTCAAAATAGATAAAAATAGATAAAATTTATAATTTAAGACTAGAAGAGTGAGTTGGAGTAGATAATCTTCCAAGTCATGCATTGAATAATCCAACTGACACAACAATATAACTTATCTAAACTCATATTTGTAAAAGGTGGTTACCTGTTTTTATCGTTAAGAATTTCTCATAAAATTTAGCTCATCTAAATTGAAAATATAAAATTTTGTCTATCTAATGTCAGTTGACCCACTGGGAAATTTATCTAGTATACTTTTTCATTTATCAACAATTATCAAACCAATGAAAGTCAACAATGGCTAACAAAAAAAGTTCCATTTATTCTGATCAACCCAAGTGCAGTTTCGATTGTTACATGACCAATATACTCTCAGCAAGTTCTTTTATCTCATCGAGAGTTCTTATATTATTCTTGAATGTTTCAAATATTTTCTCAATTACTTTGATCATTCAGTTATTTCATTAATGATCCTCAAATGGTTGAGGATACACGAGTCGAGATGCAAATTGATAGAAAGTAGTCACACTAGATGGTGACATAACAAGAAATGAAATAAATACACTGGAAAAGCAGGCTAATTGCAACTGAGGTTGAGGTTATTTACACTAGCAGACAGGTTGAACGCACTCGATGAGGCAGATAATTACTATTCATGATTAGCAGTAATTGACACGCTGCTGTTTGGTATTGTATTGCAGACTCAGTACATTGCTGGCATTATTAAATCAGAGCTAATATCATTGTTTCATCTTTTCGATTATCAAAATAATAATATGTCACAGTATCATGAGTTTCTCTAAGAGAAAACAAACATCCGGTTTTTTTACATGGGCAGTGCAGAATAGCAGCAGCTGGTGATATCTTGGTTTACACAAACATTTCTTATCCCACCTGCAGCTGGAAGTATCTTTCACTATCAACAAAACTCACATTTCCAGGATGATTTGATTGAACGCACTCAAGAAGGGTGGGAAGAAATTGGGAAAATTATAACACAAAACATCATAACTACCGATGTGCTCTGGCTCTACCTATAATATGACAGTGTGCACCTGCTTCATATTGCCAGTATTTGTGAGTAATTGCAGTGGAATATAAAAAGAATAAGGAATCGAGTTGACAATCACAGGTGGACAAGAGCAAGAATGACTTTTGTGTAAAAATCACCAAGAAATGTTTGTGTGGTGTATCACCAGATCAGTACATAGCACTGAGTGTTCTCAGCTGTTCCCTCAAGAACACGCGCAATGAATCACTAAATCTAACCGGCCAGCCGTTCTCTCGATACACCCAAGTATTTATAAGGTGAACCGAGTTTGTCAAAACAAGAAAGCGTGTTGTGACCGAGCCGCAGGCCTATACACACGTACGTACTCTCGAGCGCGCGCACACACGGACACAGGTGGGCGGTGAGAAGAATGCGCATGGCGGGACACTGGGGGAGTAGTGTGCTGACCTGATCATGGTGACCCTGATGCTGCTGAGCCGGGCGTCCTCGCAGAGGACGACGCGACCGTGCTCGTGGCGGACGACCCGGTAGAGGGTGCCGGTGGGGGTGTCGGCGATGCGGAGCAGCTGACGGGGCCGGGCGCAGTCGTCCTCGGTGGCGGCCCAGCCGAGCCGGCTGGGCTGGGGCCCGGCGAGCCTTAGCTGGTGCCGGCCCAGCAGCTGGGCGTGCCTCGCCGCCCGGCCGGCCGTCACCGCCGCCGCCGCCAGCAACGCCAGCACCAGCAGCAGCCGCCCACGCTGCGCCATGTCGCGATCGCGGGCACGCACCAACTGTAGCGCGCGGCGCCGCGCTGCTGCTGCTACTGCACTCCTGCACTGGTGAGAGCAGAGGGCTCCTGATGATGCACGCACTGCAATAAGCACTGCACCCGCAATGTTTCGAGGGCGCGCGCGCGCTCGCACCTCCGCACTGCCTGCTCGCGCGACTAAGTACTGTGTACATCGACCGCGCGGCGCGCCGAACGCGAGACACACACCGGATACTCACACACGCTCACCCGCGCGCGCGCACCCACTGTGTGATTGTGCGTGCTCGTGTGTGGTGCGCGCGCGCGACCGGCGCCACTGGCACACTCTCTCGAATCCGCGCCGCGCGCGCGCAAGCTCTCCCGGGCTTTTTCAACAGCTGCTGCACGCCCGCGCGATCGAACGCGCACCTCACTCGCGTTCCGCATGGACCACCGAGTCGTTCTTGTTCTATGGAAAGCACGAGTTTCAATGTATATGAGCATCGATCTAAGCACTGCGAATGGGAATGATACGGATGATCGTTGTGGAGGACTATTGTTAATTATCGATCACGAAAGATGAGGAAAATATGCAGATTCTCATGCTAGAATGAATGTTGTCGTTCAACCATGATGGGGATGCGTAAAAGTGTATGGTCAACAAGCAATCAATCAGCGTATTGTATCAAGACAACAGCAAGCGAACGACCCTCAAGGCCCATAACAATCGATCAGTGCAAGGATTCCCTGACCCGTCGGCGCAGAGGAAAAATCTCCTTTTCCGCGGATCGATTGCGGTCGAGATCCTCGAGTTCACGCCCTCGACGACCCGGCTACCAGCGAACCGATGGACGGCTCATCGCCTCGCGGATGATTGCCGCTTCTTCGAACCCCTGCGTCAGGATCCTCCGCTTCATCTGGCCACCCGTATAATAAGAAATGTCCGGCATCATATGTCTGATAGGAAAGTCTGGCTCACATAAATCTGTCGTAGTGGACCGATGCCAGAGTTATGCCAGACTTCATGTGTTTAAGCATATAGCAGTGTTTGAAAGCGCGCTCCGGGAATTTTCGGTCAATAAAGCTGACCCTATAGGTCCGAACCATGTCCAGGTAGTTTGGGTCACCGATCATGGTGTTCCAAGGGTGCACTCCTGCAGGCATTTTCGTTTGGAGAAGCTGACTCTGGACCCAAACGACGTCCAGGTAGTTTGGGTCACCGATGACGGCGTGCCATCGTTCGACTCTAGAATCAGTTTCATTGTCTAAAAATTCCAGAAGCGCGCCTTTGGAACACTGTCATATACGGGCACCTCCACGCGTCCTCAACGTAGAGCCGCGTCATGATCTTTCGCAAATTGGAAACGATTCGGTGATTCGAGCGACGATATCAGCGCTCACCAGACTAACCGTCTCTAGGAGCTCACTCGACGCAGCCAGCGGCTCGAGTTCATCGGAGGGATTCGCTGCCACCTTTTTTTTCCTCCTTTTGAATCCGAATATACCTCTAGGGCGCGTATCGGATTTGCCGCACCACCTCGTCTGACAGCGACCCGGTTTACGAAGAACCGTACGGCATCCGCGGTCTCCTACGATCCCTGTCACGGCCCTTCGTCGATCAACGCGCGCCAGCCGGCGTGGAGTTGATCCACCTGCACTCGGCACAGGCGCAAAAATCACTTGGGGTGGCAGCCGCCGGATCCCGGCTGAATTGCCCAGCGCAGACGAAGACCTTCAGTCATGAGAATTTCTCACTAGAGTAGGATTGGAGCCATTGCGCTTGAGGAAAATTTTCGAGACAATTCGGATAGTCTCCCTGTAACTTTACGGACAAATCTCGGTCTGGTAGTCCTCGTTTTGATTTGTGTGTGTGTGTGTGTGTGTGTGTGTGTGTGTGTGTGTGTGTGTGTGTGTGTGTGTGTGTGTGTGTGTGTGTGTGTGTGTGTGTGTGTGTGTGTGTGTGTGTGTGTGTGTGTGTGTGTGTGTGTGTGTGTGTGTGTGTGTGTGTGTGTGTGTGTGTGTGTGTGTGTGTGTGTGTGTGTGTGTGTGTGTGTGTGTGTGTGTGTGTGTGTGTGTGTGCGTGTGTGTGTTATGCCCCAGCCTTGCCCAAACTTTTGTAATTCTTGAATTCGAAACATTCAAATCAGATACTGAAGCTACTCATTAATATTATAGTATATTATGCAACTAGTGCGTGAAATGCGATTTCACGCACCAGTGTGACAAGCCTGCACGAGTCGCCGGCGAAGCCGGCGAACGAGTGTTAGGCGGTCACACGAGTGCGTGGAATCGCATTTCACGAGTTGCATACGATATTGCTTTCTCAAAGAGAAAGCTTTGTAATGGGGCAAAAAATCGACCCACCGAATCGGACCTCGGGACCTCGATTTTCGTAATCTACGGGTCGAAAAACATGGAAATCCAAAAGTGTCTGTATGTATGTGTGTGTGTGTGTGGTGTGTGTGTGTGTGTATGTATGTGTGTAACGTTTTTTTTTCGTCCACGATAACTCTCGAACTCTCGAACTCTCGAAGAAATGGTCCGATCTTCTTGAAATTTTGCACACAGGTTAGTTGCGGGTAAAATCTTGGCCGAGTTCAATTTTCAGCAAAATCCGTTGTTTATTTCTCTAGCAACCGTTGCTAAGGTGTAAAATTTTTCGTTTCTTTTGTCTAGGATAACTTTCGAAGGAATCGTCCGATCTTGCTGAAATTTCGCACACCGGTTAGTTGTGACAAGATCTATCACGGGTTCAATTTTCAGCAAAATCCGTTGGTTATTTCCTTAGCAACCGTTTCTAACGTGTTTTCTCACAAATCCTTATGAGTGCTCATTGGGGCAAGCCGGAAAATCAGTTTTAAGTCACACTCGATGGCCAAGGACACTGAATTGTTCTATTTTCTTCATAGCAACCGTTGTTTACTTCCCTAGCAACCGTTATGAAGGTTGGAAATTATTAATTTAAGATCTATTTCCATCATTTTCGACGGCAAAGGACACAAAATCTTCCCAATTAGCTCCTTAGCAAACCGTTGTTCACCGCCCTAGCAACCGTTGCTAAGGGGGAAAAAAATTGATGTAAGTTTCAGTTCCAGTATTTTCAAAGTACTATAGAGAAAATTGGGAAAATTTGGTGTCTTTTGCCGTCGAAAATGATCAAAATAGATTTTGAATTGATCATTTCCAACCTCAGCCGTCGAAAATGATCAAAAACTGACTTAAGGGCAGGGCGGATCGATTTTGACCGCTATTAAACCGTATGACAGTCACAAGATGAATTGATCGAAAAATTATGCAGTTCCAAATGTCTCGCATCGTGTAGAATCTAGAACCGTTTGCTTTGTTGCATTTGATCAAATAATTAGAGAACCCGGGCAGACATCAACACTCGCAACATAGTTTGGTCAATTGGGAAAGAACGACACTTTACACAGTCACAAAGATACGAATTGAATTGATTAAATAATTTTTATGTAATACGTGATCATAAACGCTCATTTCACGCATCGAATTCCGTGCGTGAAATGCGATTTCACACACTAGTGCGTGAAATCGCATCGGTTTCCGTGCGTGAATATTTCACACACTAGTGCGTGAAATCGCATTTCACGCACGGAAACCGATGCGTAAAATATTTCACGCACTAGTGCGTGAAATTACATTTCACGCACTCAAATCTCGATGAGTGAAATTCGCGTTTGGATCACTTATAACATAAAATATCGTATGCAACTCGTGAAATGCGATTCGACGCACTCGTGTGACCGCCTAACACTCGTTCGCCGGCGACTCGTGCAGGCTTGTCACACTGGTGCGTGAAATCGCATTTCACGCACTAGTTGCATAATATACTATTTTGTAATTTTTGAAAAATAGATGATAGTATCTACGGTAGTGGAAAGTCGAAAATACAGGTTTGGGAAGCGTTTGTCGGTGATATTGAAGCCTCTTTGAGAAAGCATACTGCTAAGGCACTTGGCAGCGGTTTTTTTATGTTATAAGTGATCCAAACGCGAATTTCACTCATCGAGATTTGAGTGCGTGAAATATTTTACGCATCGGTTTCCGTGTGTGAAATATTTCACGCATCGAATTCCGTGCGTGAAATGCGATTTCACGCACTAGTGTGTGAAATATTTCACGCACGGAAACCGATGCGATTTCACGCACTAGTGTGTGAAATCGCATTAAATAATAGTATATTATGCAACTAGTGCGTGAAATGCGATTTCACGCACCAGTGTGACAAGCCTGCACGAGTCGCCGGCGAAGCCGGCGAACGAGTGTTAGGCGGTCACACGAGTGCGTGGAATCGCATTTCACGAGTTGCATACGATATTTTATGTTATAAGTGATCCAAACGCGAATTTCACTCATCGAGATTTGAGTGCGTGAAATGCAATTTCACGCACTAGTGCGTGAAATATTTTACGCATCGGTTTCCGTGTGTGAAATATTTCACGCATCGAGTTCCGTGCGTGAAATGCGATTTCACGCACTAGTGTGTGAAATATTTCACGCACGGAAACCGATGCGATTTCACGCACTAGTGTGTGAAATCGCATTCCACGCACGGAATTCGATGCGTGAAATGAGCGTTTATGATCACGTATAACATAAAAACTATTTGTATTATCAAAGTATTAAACCCATTCTGTTTCTTAGTTGCTGCATCTATAACGTTTTCAATGTCGATTGTTAAATCATAGTGAATCGACACTGGGGCTAAACCATTCAATCTTTCTTCTCAAGTCGTTGAACGAAGCTACGTTTTGATTCTTCGAAGAGTTGAAACCGATCTCTCGGCACATGCGGTACGAATCGGCAGAATCGCTAAAATTTTTAATAAAACGTGGATCGCAGGGAGAATTATCTGAGAACCCTTATTGAACTGATTGCGCCATATGTATCGTCATCTTACTTATCTCATTCCCATTGTACTTTTCAGAATTCTAATTCTCATGTCAAATTTTCATCTTCAATATCTTGAATTTTATTGAAAAATGTACAATATTCCTTTGCCAGATTGTTCGCTCGACAGAATCTTGGTTTAACGTGAAACGCCTTGAACAAGGCAATCTTTCGTACGCTGGTGATAATAGGGGATACAAAAGAATAACACAAGGCTTGGGCGTTTTTTTGCACTTTTGCTTAAATGTTAGCCGGGTCGGTCTGTCTGTCTGTCTGTCTATCGTCGATAGAATGGAATTTTAATCTCCTTCTTCATCGTCAAACGACTGACATATAAACTTTTGGCCATATTCAAAAATATTGCATTTGATACGAGGTGTTACACATGAGTACGTTACGAATGCACTAACCATGTTATCGGTTAACATTTTAGGTATGTAAATACATCCCTTTGAAGAGAAGAGCAGTTATAGCTTTGCTCCTGAACGGTCGTGTTTGTTCGAGCTTCGTTATTTTGGACAGTTTGTGCAGAGGATGATTGTTCCGTATAGGTCCTAGTTTGATTTAAAAACACTCTGTTTCACTCTCTTCTAAATTCATTTGAAGTAAATTCCGCATTGTATAAATATATTGTATCTACAGTAAATACACTTAATTCAGCAGTTTTATTGTAGATATTAATTCTTTAATACTAACAAGGAGAGGATGTTACCTCCAGAAGTCCAATCACGATGAAACTTTGTGAGATGGTCCATGAGTGGTCTAATAGCTGATATCTATAGCCACGCAGTCCAACGTTTCGTTTTTCTGAAGATATTCACGAATCACTATTGGTTTTAGGCATGTACAGTATATCTATAGCTAGGGTTTTGGAATATACAGATATAATGTACATGCATAAAATTGAAAACAATCCATTGAATATCTTTGGGAAAACAAAACGTTGGACTGCGTGGCTGCAGATATAAGCTATTAGGCAATCCATGAACCATCTCACAAAGTTTCGTCGTGATTGGACACTCGGAGGTAGTGTCCTCTCCTTGTAAGACTATTTGTAGTCTAGTTCACTGTCGACCATAGAGAGAGTGTAACTGCTTCTATTGTATATAGAATACAAAAGGTGGCGCATATTGAGTATACCTACCTTACTATATTTTTTGTAACTCGCAAGAGAAAAATGCGATTCTTTGCAAACGCGAGGAAGCAATATCGTGCCGAAATTGCCTGACCAATAAGTAAACTTGTTGGAACGTTATAATTTGAAATACGAATGGACATCTCATTGTTAAAACCCATGAGGTACTTTGTGGAGATTTCCCTTTTCACTTTCAAATAAATTCGTAATTCCTGGGTGATTTTTAGGCTTATGTCTTGTGTTTCTTGGTTGAGTACTTGTGCAATATTCACACGTGCAAAAATAGTATATTATGCTACTGGTGCGTACAATTTTCAAGATTAATATTTTACTCGTATGGACGTGTCTACGAGTGGTCGACGAAGCCGATGAGTATTACACAATTTCTCGAGAGATTAAAATTTAACGCGCAAGTTGTATATAATATTCTATATTACTCGATGCATAAAAAACCGTTTATGAATTGAAGAATATAAAAGAAATTTCTAATCACAGAGGATCCCTCATTCCTTGATACCCCTCACTGTAAGTCATTATATTCTGTATACTTCTTTTAGTGTCTCAATGTAATGTAAATTTTAAAGCTATCAATTCTGCCGGGTTTTAACGTCAACATTTTATAATATAGTATAATGGTTTTGGTTCATAGGTTGCCTAGACTGACATAAAGACTGGCAAGAAATTTTGCAAGACAATCTGAGAAGAAAAATATAAGAACTGGAATTAATTTCTGCCGAACTTTTGCATTGGGTTGAAGAAATTTCATTTATCGAATAACTAGACGTACATTTGTATAACAATAATCCTAGATTGCTTTCGACATGTGCTGTATGTGCAAGAGAAGGCTATATTTACTGAATAAAGTTATATTAGTCAGTTTCTAATCAAATAGAGTGACTTTTGCATGATTATAGAATGTTACATCCTTCCTCATTGTCATACATAAATTGTCAAATGAAAAATGCAGGTCATTATCAATGCTTTAAGCTACTATTTGTTGCTGAGACCCGCATATCTTGCCAACCTTGTTGTCACATATTCTATCTACTAAGCGCAATCCCATTCATCAAAGAATCTTTGAAAAGACAATCACATGGAATAGATTATTGAATCTTGGAATCTCAATGCATATAAATATTTTTCATTTTAGACAGTTTAGCTTGATAATTCATGAAGTAATTATGTCTTACAATCAATATCAAACTGGTAACTAGACTATGACTTACGTCTAATGATTTTCCACCGAATAATTTTTTTCAATACTGAAAAAAATTCCTTTATTTCGAGATAAAAGCTTTACGAATCATTATTCAGCTACTTTTGATAATTTCACTGTTTCAATCACCTACAAAGTATTGTATATAGCTCAATTTCTGCATTGACCAATACATATTATCAGCTTCTCACGTACGATTAGAAAATCGTTGATTGGTTCCCACAAACCTCGACTGAATTAACGCGTTAACACCAACAAAGTAGCAACCTTCCGATGCAGATAAGCAAATTCAGCCCAAGGTGGGCCAATCGATCTTTTTTGGATAAGCTTGATCCGTTTGTACTTTTCGTACAGGATGATCAGCTGACTCGTGTTTATCAACAATCATTTAGTGGGACAATGAACCAAATCTTTCAAGTGTGAAGGTTTAAGGTGGTTTATTATAGCATGCCACCCACATTCACACTCGGTATAAATTTCGCTGCACTTCGAACTTTTTGCATCAAGTGGCTCTGCAGCTGAACGACGGAATCATGTTTCGAGGAGTGTTGACCATTGTCATCCTGGGATTGGTTGCTGGTACGTTAGTTTGAATACATGTGTGCAACTGACATCACTTTATACAGATACTTTTCATGACATTTCTCTGTTGACAACATTTTCTTTTCATTTATAACAATTGTTTCGCTTGTAGCTATTCACTCACATTATAAATTAAGTTAGATTTGGAGAAAATGGTAGCTTTTTCTGATCCATCAACATTCGTGATTTGCAGTCGAGATTTACGACATTTTTGATATAGAGATTTTCTTCCAATTCCCTCTTATTGACATAAGTTTTTTCAAGTTTTCAAAACGACCACCAACATATCATTATTCACGTTCTGATTTCTTATGCTGTAATTTTCTATAATTTTGTGATCAAACGATCCATCAGACATCAGCTCATGATCATTTTCCACAATGAACATGTCAAAATTGATGAGTGAAATTTCTGGCCGTTTTATACGAATAGCGATACATTTCTCAAATAGTAATTATTTGTACAAATGTTTATAATGTTTTTGAAAGATGACAATTTCGATGCCTGTATCACGATCTAGTATTGAAGATCTGAAAATTTCATATCAGACTTTTGACAAGGACTATTTAAAAAAATGAAATTTTCTCTAGCTTCCTATTATAGTAGATTTTTAATTATGAAATAAGTATAAAAAACAATCAAAATCAATCACTTCAGAGCTCCTGAATTTAATAAAACATTGTCCATTTCTATGCATCAAAGAGTACATGAAAATTTCACAATGACATGAAATGCGCATTTGCATCAGTTAGATTTTCATTTCTACGGAAGTGATTCATCACTCGCATCGATACATTTCCGATAGCCATCGCGAGATTCAACTTGGTGCTTATCGTCGAAGGATTATTTCCATCAAACTACTAATGCGTTGCCGATCGAAAAATTCAATTCTCGCGATAATCAATATGAATATAGAGCGATACTCTGATACGAAAGATTCGCGGAGTATTACAACAATCGAACATCGGTAAGCTGTCGCTCGATTCATAATCCCCTCTGACACTCTTTTCATCCGTACACAATGAATCAGCTTGGATCATACATACATTCGACATTTTGCCAATCGAATTTCCCTGACAAGAGCGAATCAAGTGTGCGCAGCCGATCCATTTCCGATCTGGGCCTTCGCCGGCGGCCGGTCGAACCCGCTGAGTCCGCACGGCGGACGGATAGTCGGCGGCAAGCCGACGACGATCGAGGAGTACCCGTGGCAGGTGTCCCTCCAGGTGCTCGGCTTCCACTTCTGCGGGGGCAGCCTAATATCCGAGAGCTTGGTGCTGACCGCGGCGCACTGCACGAGCTACCCGGTCGGCTGGATAAGCGCCCGAGTGGGCAGCTCGACGCTGCACGCGGGCGGCTCGGTGCACCGGGTGAAGGAGATCGCGCGCCACCCGGAGTACCGGGCCAACTCGAACGGGGTGCCCGTCAACGACATCGCGCTGCTCAAGCTGCGCAGCCCCGTCGCGCTGGACGACAGGGCCAGGCCGGTGGCGCTGTTCGACAAGGACGAGGAGGCGGTCGAGGGCTCCGTCGCGTCCATCTCCGGCTGGGGCAAGCTGGTCGAGGGGGGCAGTATGCCCGAGGTGCTGCACAGCGTCGAGGTGCCGATCGTGAGCAAGACCGAGTGCGACAAGGCGTACAAGCAGGACTTGGACGGGTTGCCGCCCAAGCAAATCTGCGCGGCCTACCCCGAGGGCGGCAAGGACACCTGCCAGGGGGACTCGGGTGGTCCCCTCGTCGTCGCCGGCAGACAGGCGGGCATCGTCTCCTGGGGCAACGGCTGCGCCAGGAAGGGCTACCCCGGCGTGTACACCGAGGTTGCCGCGTTCCGAGATTGGCTCACTCAAACTGCCGCTGTGTTGTAGTCGAGTTTGCACGCGATTCTATCCAGGTCAAACTCACGCGAGTGCAAAATGCTGTGAGGCTGTCGCGTGAGCTCGTGTGAATATGCGTTGATGTTGAGATTGGAAATATTGCGGGGCAGTCACTGTGATTGAAGGAACAATTTTAGTGGAGCATTGGATTGACCTCGCAACAGTTCACTAAAGAGTCGGGAAATTTAAATAAAATCGAAATATCATAAATCATATTCACTGTACTCTTGATTTTACCTCCCACTACTATGTACCTTTTTATATTTTATTTTATTATTTATGAATAACAGCACTCTTGATTAATTAATCTCTAGCAGGAGATGATCTGGATGTAGGTGAAGACGTATATCATATAAACATCAGTTTCTCTATACATATCGAACCGCAATCATTCATCATCAGAATCGGATAATATTAGCTACAAATATTTTGACTTCAAAGAACTATTCTATTTTTATCATACTGCATCCAAACATAAAATAAATTTCAATTTAACCATAGCTCTCTTCGAGTTGATTGATTGTTGTGTGTTAAAAAAAGAAGAAAAATACAAGTCTAATCGTAATTTATTAAAAATGGACTACTTGCTTACATTTTTTCAAAGCTATCTTATGCTACGAATATACAACAAAATAATACTTCATATTCCCCTATACTCTTTAAATTTCTTCGACTGAAAATTCACTGTAATACGATGACCGATATGTCATTGACAGTTTGCATTGAATATTCACTGCAGGCACCAACCAAATATCGCTTTTCACTTCTGCTCACAGTGAACACTTACTGTAAGCATTATTAAACAACCCGGGCACCGTATCGCTATGGAAATGAATGCATCGCATTTATAAAGAGCTTTCTATATATACATATTCGACATGCATTACAATAACTGATATTTGACTGGTGCTTGCAGCGAATATTCACCGTAAATCATCAGTGAAATGTCAGTCTCTGTATAACAGTGAATTTTCACTGTCAGAATTTTAGAGAGTGTAAGTGAGTTCAGATCTACATATGGGCCGTTCAGTTCCATAGCGAGTCTACTTTTAAAATTTTCGAAAACAATTACGTTGAAGTCGGTCGTAGATATGGTTAATTCGAGTATCAATCACAATATTCGAATAGTAGTTCAAACAATAGATGAATTCATCAATTCATAATCGAATCAACCACATGTCGTGCAGAGTAATCCTTTTCGAAAATTTCGTAAAGTGACTGATCTTTATCTTTATGGATCTGAGCAGCCCATACGTTGAAATTCAAACAGCCGCATGTTGAGCGAGCCAGTTGCGAAAGTGAGCAACTTCCGTGTAAACTCCTGGGTAGCCTCTCCTGGCGCAGCCGTTGCCCCAGGAAACGATGCCCGCCTGTCGTCCGTCGATGACGAGGGGCCCACCCGAGTCTCCCTGGCAGGTGTCCTTGCCGCCCTGGGGCGTCCCCGCGCAGATCTGGCCTTCGGGGATTCCCCCGTAAATATCCCTGTACGCCCTTTGACAGTCGGCCTTGTCGACTATCGGCACCTCCACACTTCGGAGCTGCCTCGACTTCACGCCGTTTTCCATGGTCGCACCCCATCCGGACACGTTGGTGATGGTACCCCCGATCGCCTCCTCGTCTTGATCGAACAGAGGTATCGGCTTGGCCTTGTCGTTCCGTTCGATCGGAGTTTCGAGCTCGAGCAGCGCTAGGTCGTTCAGCGGCACCCCGTAAGCATTGTAACTGTAGTTCTGGTGGCGAATGATTGCCGCGACCTTGTGCACCGAGCCGCCGGACAACAGGACAGCGCTGCCTACCCGTACGGTTATTTGATCGACGCGGTATATGCTGCAGTGCGCCGCGGTCAGTATGAAGCTTTCGGAGATTATGCTGCCACCGCAGAAGTGCATATTCTGAACCAAGATCGACACCTGCCACGGATGATCCTCTATACGAGTTGGCCCGCCACCGACGATCAAGTCGTTTGGATCAGGTGATCGTCGGGTACGGATGGGATCAGCTGAAATTACAGGATTTGACGATCAAGTTTAGAGGAAATTGACATTGGTAATATTACTTATTGAAACAATGTGTTCCAATTCAATCGATTGCGAGTTGATACTTGATAGGAAATTCAATGTCGGCCTGGCAGGTCGCGATTTTTAAACGTTCGAAAACGATGAGAAAAAATGATCTTACGCTACGATCATTTGAATTTCACTGCAGAGCCTTTTATTCTTCGAGATTACAGTTCCAATTGATAAATAACTAATCTTTTCGGTTTTGGTTGAAGAATCTAAAAGTTCGAATCGAATGAGCAAACCTCTACTAGAAATCATACTCTTATTATGTTTTTGGAGACATTAGTTTCCCAACAAAGTCAAGCAAGAAAAAAATAATTATTCGCTTTATATTTATGCCAACTTACCGTGCGTTAGAGTAAATAGTAGAGCTGCGATTGCAACTGGAAACATGTTGTTCTTGCACGGTTTTCTCCGTTAGTCTGAATGCTGCTATAGTACGACAGTTTATATGAACGGCAAAAAGGCTCAATAACAGATAAACAATTTTAATTCGTGAAACACGTAAACAAGTTTATTATTTTGATTCTTAGTATAAAATGTAACCATTTGTACGAAAATTTTTATGCAATGGCGTGTCTCACGAGAAAATAACGATCAATACAGACTTTGCCTTATCAATATTTCGTAACACTATGCTAGTGAGTAGATGCTTTGTAATGATCGTCAAAGGTGATAATTTATTTTCATAATTTTATAACATGCCTCTTTTGATGCGTCTTGCATATTTTTGATATATCATCATCATGCAATTTCCGAAAAATAATAATGATGTTATGGTTTCAGAATTTGAAAAACTGCCAGTCAATAGATGTACACTGTACATACTACTTAGATTGCTGCGACATGAAAATATTAGTTCAATCGAAAAAGTTACACAAGGAAGATATGCAGTCGTAAGCATGCTTCATATACATGCACTGATTAGAAAGCTCATGACAATGGCTGAATGAGCAGTCAGTTCAAAGATATACTGATAAAAGTAACATCAGATTCTTACATCACAGAAAATTGCGAAATTTATCTTTCGTGAAAAATTATGAAGTATTTGAAGAATTCTACATATTTATTGTTAAGCCATTTTAAGTGCCGAAAAGAAATTCCTCACGGCTTTCGGTTCACAAAAACGACCGATCAATAATCCGTGCAAGAATATACTTTCATAAGAACATTTTTAACGAATCCATGTCGCAACTGTTGTAGAACAGTCATTCACAAAGTTATTGTTTGCTGCTCATTGTATTGGCGGTATACATTCTGCGACATCCCTCAATAATTGGAGGAAACAAATTCGTTCAAGAGTGATCGGAAGAAAGTAGTTCACTGCTGACAGAAACAATCAAACCTTCACAACCACTTGTTATCATAGAGTTATGAGCGAAAATTGAATAGGAATTGAACCATTCCATCAAGGGAATAACATCCGCTTGTAATCCTCTAGAATACAATAGAAACACTCTTTAGACGTGAAAATCAATGGATTATCTGTTCACGAAAAAATTAAACACATTTACACACCACACTCTTGGGGAGCCCTGCTTTTTGAAATGAATAAATATATTGACGAGTTTTCGGTATTCGGAAGTTAAATTTTGACTCAGTTTCAAAGCAAAGCTCCCTTTTATCAGGGCCTCTCAAGTCTCAAACCTACAGCGCCTTGTTGTGACTGTTGATGAATTTATGCTAAAAAATATAAGTTTAAACATGTACAGATAAAAAAAGATGTGAAATGGAAATCACCTTCTCAAATAAATGAATGGGCAGTAAGCATCGGGGGATAAGAGTTTGAAAACTAAAGCCGTAGAATGTAAGGTGGATCTCGTAATGTGAGTGCAATGATGAAATTATAAAATTATAAATATTTATTAATAATATCAACATACATTATAAGCACAACACCAATGGATATGAAAATGTTTATATTTGATATATGTACACTCGCGTTTCTATGGATAGATAATGCAGGAGGCTTTTTATACTTAGTTTACTATGTAGTTTACTGATAATTAATCAGTTCGACTTCTTTTGGAAGGTGTCGTCCCATCTTCGCTGTCGGAATTACTGTTTTGTTTTGCTTCATCGTTTTGATTGGCATTTCTATTAGTTTGAGTGATAAGCTGGAATACATTTATGAAGATACATAATACAATATAATACACTCCAGTAAATAATTAAAACTAGAATTATATATTTAATTAATACTCACAAGACTAACATCCATTTTCTCTAAGTTTTCCATGAGTTGAGTATTCTTTATTCTAAAATCTCGAATTACATCGAACTTCGTGTATTTCATTAGATCGATCTGAAAGATGGATATAATATGTCATTGAAACTAGGCCTCCAAAATTTACATCAATTTATATAAATTTGTAATAGCTCATATAATTTTTGGATTTTGTATTTTCTAAGTGGAGAATCATTTACAAGAAATAACACTATTCTAATATTACAATCTCCATTACTGTAGCTAAATACTTACATTTGTTTTCTTAGCTAATAGTGCTATTTCATTATCAAACATATTGAAAGCTTGCACAACACCAGGTATAACCATCACTTCTTTCAAAATTTTGTTCCGTTGAACGTTTGCATCATTCGACTTTCCACCACTTTGTGATACCTGAAAACAAAAAATTAATAATCAATCGACTCAAACTGAATATATTTTAAATAATCCAATGAAATATTCAAATATTTTGGACATTTGGAATATTTGGAATTCATGCACAAAGCTAATTACCTCAACGTGCAAGATTAACTCTGTTATAGCTTGTTTCAATGCGTTGCCTGCACCCTGGATCACAGGTATGAATCTATTGGAAATCAAAAATCCATGTTTTAATATTAAATTTTTAACACTCACATATATGAAACGATAATGAACAAATTATTACTTTACTGATTGAAAAGCCGGATTAGTTGACGTCGATTTTTTCCTAAAATATTTAGCCAAAGAGCAAGCAAAGTTGTAAACCTTTTGTAAGTTTTTGAAGATAACATCAGAAGCTGGACCTGGTGCAATTTTCACACCAGCAAGAATTTCGAACACTCCAATAATGAAAGAAAATTGACGACAAAGACTTTGCTCGATTTCTTTGATTCTCTTTCGGTCTTGAAAATATAAAGAAAAATCATCAAATATTTTGGGCGATTTTCTATTAGGGACGATATGAAAATTAAATTTATACATACTGGATTCGCTGTCATACCCTAAACTAGTTGCTGCTATGTGTTCTGCATTCAACCTCCCCAAAAGCCAATTGGCATTTTGTAATTTAGATGAAAGAACTTTATTGATTGCAATATAAGCTAAATAAATGTTTGATTCATTTAGCATTTGAAATTTTCTCGTAGATGTTGCTTCACTCTATCACAAATAATTACAAATTGATCAATCAAACATTTGATCATTACGTTCAGCCAGTATTCAAATCGATCCATGGAAATATTTTTGAAAAATTACCTTATCAATTTTTCCTAATACAGCACTGAACTCGATACTGAGATCTTGAATTGTTTCACCATGTTCTGAACTCCGTTCTTCGATAAGAAGAATCAGTTGAATAATTAATCCAGCAACTTGAGGATTAACATCTTCCTGATTTTCAGCCACAGAATATAACCAATCAAATACCTGGCGAGATAAAATTTTCATCAATTACAATACTGATATTTACGTTAAACTATTTCATACCAACCTCTTTAGGGTCTACGTCATTAAACGTAATTTTCAAGACCAATTTGGATACAATTTCCAAGAGGTGAACAAGAATTTTCTGTGAAATCATCTCATCAATTTGTTCTTGATCGAAGCTCGTTATAAAAACATCTTTTAGTGAAGAAATAAGACCTTTTAACTGAGCGGAGAGACCCTTTGATATTTGGACTCCACCTTCGAAAGTAAATTTATGATAAATTTTAGTCAGCATCATTCTACAAACGTTCGATTCTTTGCGGTCAAATTCTGCCGTGAAACTCACAAATTTTTTCTAGGAACGCAGGTAGTTCAGATGGATAGACTGTGCACATGACATCGCAACACTCTTTGAAGCATTCCAAACCTAATTCTCCAACTTGTTCATTGAATGAAGTGGTTGACTGCAAATCGCTCACAACAAACTTGAAAAGATTTCTGAAAAAATTACAGTACATACATAACAATAGTTAAATGAAATCTTAATTATCTTAGCCATGTGATACTCACTGTCCAATACTGAAGAAATTCTGTTTGTTCAGTTCTAAGCAATTTTTCAACTCATAATCCTTCAGGGTTTTGATATTTTGGAAGAGTTGGAGACAGACTTGCAAAATGTAAATATGAAATTCGATTCGACCTCTCAATCCACTGGTTTGTTCTTCCGTCGCCCAAGGATTTTCCCGGCTAAAAATAACAATTGAAATGAATTCAGTTGATTGTTATTTCAGCAATGCAAAATACTATAAAGTAATCTTACTTGTAAAGTAAAATAACGCTTTTGTTAATCGTATCAAAATCCATAACGGTATTAGGTAGCTTAACGGTAGTGGGCCTGCCACCTCCTTTTTTTATCGTTGTATCATTGCCATCCTTATCTTTTTCCTTATCTTTTTTGCCCTTACCACCTTTTTTCTTGCCGAGCTTCTTCGCATACTCTACGAAACGTAAGTATCCCTTGTACAAAGCTATGACACTCTGGCCGATATTGACACTGTCCGGAGACCACGAGGCTATCCGATACGCGATCAGTGTTTCATACATAGAAATTGCGGTCTTCACATTCAAAAGCTTCTGTTGGGATTTCGGTGTATTGTCAAGAATATCCGTATCTTCATCCTATAATAAACACATAGTTATCTGTGAATAATGGTTTGAAACTCAAGGTCATCGACTACAATGTGTCAGAAAAATATGAGAATGAGGAAGAAGTTTATATTGAATATCAAATTATATTCATTTTTAATTTTCTACGTTATGATTTAAATTTGAGTAATAAAATTAAAGGATCTCACAAGACCAAAGTGTTCGACATCGGTATTCGACATTCTTTTGCAGAGCGATTCGAGTACAACGGCAAGTTTGTCGATCGTTGCCGAGTCCTTAGACGCAACCTTTACGTAAATTTTTTGCAAGGCGAAAACGAGATCGGCAAGGGGTTCTTGCAGCACTACTTCTGCTCCTTGAATTGTGCCACATTTGTCAAACATAAGAGGCGGCTGTACCTGCTCGTCCTTTTCGTAATACTCAAATAAGTGTTCCATCAACAGTTCAATAACGAATTCTACCAACTCTGCATTCCTTACAATGCTGTAGTAAAGTTCTGTAAATCACCAATCTCTGTTATTTCTATCTTATAATTGAACTAGAAATTATGAAATTGAACTGAACAAATTGAATCAGCGATGAATAAAATGCTAAATATATTGTTTCTAAAGTATTATTCCATTAGTGAGTTCAATAGATTATAAAGTCAGTTGTATTTTTTCCACTTTAGTGTTTTTTGAATCTAACGTTTTCTCTATCGTTATAATATAATTTCATATGAAAAACTACGATAACGCCTGCCTGAAGGTTTGATTGAACCTATTGTGAAAGTTCAAAGAGAGGAATACATACCTTGATACAGATACGCGCGCACTTGAACCTCATGCGAGAAGCATTTGCTAAGAACAGCTAGGATCTCCCTGCACAAGTGTGTGTTGTGCCAAGGATCAGAATTCCTCTGCGAAGGCCTCTCTATAGACACCTACAAAATAAAACCAGTGATTTGTTAATCAGATCAAATTTTTCCAGCCCACCCAGTCCTCAATAAACCTATACCTGGGAAAAAAGCGACGACGAAGAGGCGATATTGGACGACGAGAGAGACTCTGACTGGCTGAGAGTCGCGAGGCTAGAGAGCTTAAGGTTTTTCAGCAGCTGAAGAAAGCCGAGAACGGCCATCTGACGAACGTGTGTACCCTTGCGGTGTAGCGCCTTACGCAGGATCATTATCAGTTGGTCCCGGATGTCACCTGAGACCCGCATCAGTGGCAGCATGGCCCGTAGTACCTCGGCAGCCGCGCAGCCCGGGATCGCAAGCAGATGATCCAGCAGACCCGTTATACACGTCTTGTGCTCCAGCACCATCATCGTCAGCCGGCGGCACATGAATCCCAAGCAGTCTAAATATTAGAACTTTTACATAAGTCACAAGGTTTCAATGTGAATAGTTGAAAAACATACTTAAGGTTACTTGTGAAAAGGTCGTACAAAGTTCGATAACGCGTCAAGTTTATTTTATTTCACATCTTAAAATGTGTTCATATTCAAGATTTTAGACGAAAAGAGTTATCTATCCATTATTCACAATCAATTGAACAATCCGTTAAGTGAAAAATTAATTATGAGAATGATTTATCGTACCGGTATATTGAACAACATTTTGACCTCCTCGAATGATTTTATCCACCAATGTTTCCAGTATAACGCCACCGACGTCGTGTCTTTTTCTGGCTAACTTTTGAAGTATCTTATGGCCATAATCCCAAGGAAGATGGTTCTCTGTACCAGCTTTCCGTTCGACAGCCAATAAAATAAAAGCCAAGTCTACCATACCTTTGATTACTAGCTGACGATCTTTACAGCTAACAAATTAGATAGGATAGAATTTGGTTTATTTTTCTAAGACATACCTCATTTTCTTCTTGAATAAATTATTTAGTGGAAAAACAAATCATCTTACCTATTTTCAATAACTCGGTTAAGCATATCCATGACAGGAGCATTATTAGATGATATTTTATTTAACCAGAAACTATTATTTTGATTTTCATTGTCTTGAATTCGTCGTAAAAGTGCCAATTTCAAGATCTGAAGAGCACTATCTTCGTAAATACTAGTCAATAGTAATAATACAGACATAACAAAGGAATCCAAAACGTACTCTGGTGCATTTACAACAGATTTCAGACATCGGATGTATTCATTTGAACCTTTGGCATTGTCCAATGCTGACTGATATATGTGATAAAAAACTGTGCTCTCAACCTCTTGTAATACTTTCAGACTAATATCACTTGAGACTGTAAAATGAAGAACAATTACAATAATTTTCAATACATCAGTTGACTGTTTTACTGACTTAATAATTTCATTTCAAGGTTTGTATGAAAAATTCTTAATTACTTATCGAGTCAGACATGTCTTCAGAATTGACTTCTGCATTTACAGACTCATAACTTTTGATAAAATATTTTGTTAATGTTGAGAAAAACAATAAACTATTATAATCTGATCCTAGTTTCAACATCTGATGAACTAAAGGAGGTAATTCATTCAGGTTTATCTCCATCATCTTGCTTGTCAAGCTTGTCATAATTGTCATTGAAACTGATTTGTTTTTCAGATCGAGATTGAATTCTCTAAAAAAAAAATATTGTTAAAAATTTAAGATATCAATGTGAAAAGGAAATCATGTAAATTTTACATACATTATTAATATTATTATTCAATCACTTACACAAACATCTTAGCTAAAGATGTCAAAATTTTAGTGTCCCAATCAATATCACAAATTGAACCGATAACACTATTTTTGAAATCTTGTCCAGAGACACCTTGCCCTCTATAATTCACTGTCTTTTCTTCTTCAAGTCTTTCTAATAATAAAGGTAAAACATCCTTCCAACTGAAATATAAAAACAAGAATGAAGATCTATTCAGCAGATTATACTGTTGCCATACCTTTATATTAGAATTATAAGAACCTCATAAAACTATCATCATTGTTCCGAATCCTCTCAATGAAATAATCAACAAGTTTGGCAAGGTGTATTTTATTGAATACAGAAAATTCAGCTACAATTCGATTGACAATATTCTCAACATGTTTGCTTGTGAGTTGAGCATCCTTCAGATGATCAAAAATTGCTTTGACCAGTTTGAATCTTTTGTCGTCTGTTTTATTAGACTGAGAGAAACCAAGAAAAATATCACCCAATACTTTATCCACTTCATGAGTATTCAGTGCATTCAGAACCATCTTACAAAGCTTAAAGAATGAAAGTGTATGGTCAATTTTTTTGTTGAACTAGTCTATGCAGTGAAATGATTATTTCAGGCACATTAAAATTCATAGATAAACTCACCCCTTCCGCATCAGCATCTTCAACAAATTTTTGGAATTTAGACTGACTGGCTTTTTGGCTTGACAAAGCTCTGTATTGTACTTCCATCGTAAAATCGTTGTAATCGGGCGGACAAAACAGTTACCTACTCCAATAACTTCAATTATAAACAATACACGATCATTCTGAGGTATGCCTACATATTATTAAACGATTTCATGAACTGTCTTTCAAATTCAATACAAATACAACAAACTGACAAACAACACCATTTCAAAACCATTTCACAGATTCATAACCTAATAGTACAATCAAAATTCCGTGATGTTCTGGTTCTGACCTGCTCGCTCCTGCAGTAAAATATATATGTATATATATATGAAAAAAATCCCACGCGCGGGAAACGAGCGTTGAGCGCGCGAGTCTGTACTTTGAATTGTATTGGTGCCGGGAAAGCGTGTACTGCGCATGCGCCAAAATAGACTATATATTTTTCTTAAAAAAATGATCTGCTGCACTGAACACTATAGGGGAGTTGTCATCTAGCACCTCGAAAAAGACCCATTCTTTTTTATTTTTTTTTTGATAGAAGAAATTAAATAATGGTATGGAACTTTTTCACACATACTTATAAGTATATCATTTGATTGAACATACAAAAAAATATTTTTATCAAAAAATAATCATTATATAATAAGTTAAGCACACGTTTATGGGCACGTCTCTACAAAAAGTTTCCGCATGGTGGAAATTCATAGAGCCTCCAATTTTTATCTGAGATCAAAAAACGAAAAAGTTTCAGAAAATATCTAACATTTGTGGGATGTTATACCAATAATACTGAAAAAAGGTTGAAAATTAGCAAAATGGTGGACTTGTGAAATTAACGTACTGGTTTCGCACTTTCTTTTTGCTCTTAAAATCGATATATAGACAAAAAATGATAACAAAATTAATGGTTTTATTGGTATAAGCTCCCAGGAATCCAATTGCATTTGGAATAAAAAAAGATTCAAATCGATCCGTCAATTAGTTTTTGAGCTAGGATCCCCACCAGTTTAAAAAAGTCGTTTTGAGATAAACGCGTTTAAAGATTCGGTTAACGATTTTTGATCTTTGAAAATTTATTAATTTACCTTGCGGCTAATCAGTAATTCCAGGGCCATACAATAAATCTTCTTCGACCTCAAATTGTTGAATAATACTTAATCTTGCTCTGATCTTTTGGCTAATACAAATGCTCTTGCACCATCTGACATATTTACTTCAGCAGGAGTTATGCGCTTGTTATCTGATTCTTGGACGAAATTATTTATTTCCAGTCCAATGGCTATGCCCAAAGTGTCCATAATCTTGAGTAAAGTATCCTTCATTAAATAAAGAGGTTGCGATATAACTAGCAATTTCGACGGTTTGCGTGTCACAGTGTAAATGTTTAGGTGCGAGTTTCCATATACACGCGTTAACGGACTCGTTCGAGTTTTGAGTGTTACCTCCCTAACATCGAGTCAATAAATCATCAGTGGATAAAGCTTCTAAAATAGGCTTAATTGCATCTTGAACCTTCTGTAAAAGTGTGTAAAAACTAGTAACTATACTTACCATAGAATACGAATATAAGCGCCAAATTAAAATATGTAAGGTTAAAATATGCTCTATTGCGAGAAATCGATTTTTCGCTTTTATCAATTAAAAATCATAAATTCCATTATTATGCTATAACTTTTTTAAAAAAATATTTCGGTCACACGCTTTTAGAGGCATGTTCTACACACCATAAGGTATCAAAATCAGAAAAAACATCGATTTTTTGAAATTGCCTGATGAGAACCTCCTCTTATGTATGGACAAGTTTGTTTCTATTTAATTCTGGTCCAGGCAAGTCAAGACGCAGAAAAAGATGTTGGGAAGGACTCTTATCGGGCGCATTTTTTCCAATGAATTTTTCATTGGTTACTCTAAAAAACATTGCACACACTGACTTTAATTTCAATGTCACACTGTAGATATATTCATTTCATCATTCAATTTGATTTGTAATAAAATATTTCCACTGTTTCTGAAAATGATCCATACAGTGAATCTTGTATCCTCAAGTTCGCTAAAGAAAACTGCCTTATAAATCAAATTCTTTTCCGGCAACTATTCAATTCTTATTCTTGATACTCTTCCCACGTTAATTCATAATAACGATGATGAATAGAAATATACACATATAAATTTGTATCTCTCGGAAAATGCTTTCATTCATGTGACCTTTCATATTACTTTACAAATATAACGCAAGATCTCGCACACGCTTTTATGGTGCGCGCGTTGACGTTAGTGATTTGACGCTTTGTGAAAAGGCATATATATGTGATTGTAACTTTCAACATGGTTGATACGGGTGTGTTACATGGCATGATATTTTTGTTATAATAGTGTGCAATTAACATCAGCTTTCAAAGCGTTTTCTAGTGGATGAAATTATTAACCACCACTTGTATCAATAATTAAAAAATCGAATATATATTTTATTTGCAACGTTTCGGGGACAGTTGTCTGTCCCCCTCTATATAGGCTGCAAAATAATAGACTAGTGCGTTGAAATTTAAAGACGCTTGTGGACGCGTCCAGGAATGATCGACAAAGCCGGAGACGAGTGTCACACGTTCACATATACTTACAAGCGTTTAAATTTTAACTCAGCAGTCGAATACGATACTTTATGCTGTGAGTGTTCGTTTAAAGGACATTCAAAAAAATGCACTGTATATTCGTCAGCTTGCAATAGAGTCAACTTCATTGAATATAAAAATTCTTGTTGAATAATGTGACTGTCTATTTGGCTAATTTACAGTTTAAAGTTATTACAAAATTAGCAAATGTATTTTCACGTAAAACTGTCGATGGAAAGACTTGAAAATGAAAAAGATTGCTCGAATACTATGGAATGAGATCAATCTTATAGTCAAATTGAAATATCTTGAAATATCAAGGGGGTTTTGAATTAGCTGTAGTTTTTTTTTATATGTATCTAACCGAATTAGCTACTGTATTCATGTTCAATTTTTTTCAATGGCATAGTAGGAAAGGTTGGTTCAATTTTACTGAAACTCCATATAGAACAGTGCATCTCGGATTAAATTACCTACTAATCAATTTTGATATACTTTTACTCATCTACCTCTGGTCGTTTAGTCAGGCTTCGAATCGTTTAAAACTAATGTTATGCAGCTGCAAATACACACAGGCTTCAGAATCACTCTCTAAACCACTAATGGGGAAAATGGCCAAGGTATAATTCAATTCCGAATTCGGTACGCTGATTCATCTGAACCAATGATCTGAACCAATCTTTGTCCCATATGGCTTTGTGATAATGAATGTAATAAAATGAGAGTCGCGAATTAATTATGATAGTTGTTATTGTTCATTAGTGAGTATAGATGAGTAATTGGATTTACCGACAAAGTGTGATACAATGGTTTATGAGTAGATCTTAGTACGGCTCAAAATATTCAAATTTTCAAAGCATGGAGCGCAAACTTTATCCATAGTAGCTAACTATGTAAGTTAGTTGTTTAAAGAAAAGGGATATCCACGGATATTCCAGAGGAAAGTGTATGTATGTACATGGTATGACATGTAAGGTAACTGCAGGCAATTTGGCACGTTTGTCAGATTTCGTATTCCCGGTGCTCTCTGAGCATCAGTCGCCCTTGGGTCATGGTGGGGGTATTGAAAGAAAGTGTTTGGTACCTTCCCCGCCCATTTTGCTCTTAAAACACTGAAGTTTCAATTACTGATTTTTTCTCTCTTTTCTTATTTTTCACTATACACACTCAACTTAAAAAATCAGGGTATAAATAATTTTTATCTCTGAAAGTGTCTACTTCTTTTTATGTAATAACATCTCATCTTTCGACTGGTCACATTAGTTTTCCCAAAATTATTATAGAATTTACTCAATTTGCTGTTTTTCACATCAAAAAAAAATGAAGCCAATGTGGCCCTTTATGCGATTATAAATGGAAAGACTGAGTAAAATCGTTGAATATTTTAATAGACATATTACGATGATTTAGGTATATATATATATATATGTTTTTATCGTCCCTGTAGGCCTATGTAGTCTGTAACAAATGATTAAGAAATCGTGCCAAATTAATTGACTACACGTGTATGGTGCAGTTGGCTCTTTTGCGTTTTTTTTTAATTGCAATTTTTGATAGGTTAAAGTGGTCGAATGATAACTTTAGAGATAGTTTCTGATAGTTATTAAGCTAAACTTTAAGATACTGTTCGCAGAATTTGAAAATTCTAAGTCTATCATAGTCCAATTCACGAAAAACCCTTAGGGGGTGGCGCATTGGCTGCAGTTACCTCAGTATTGTTTGAGACTACTAACATATTATTGCCCCCATTCATATATTATTTTATCTTAATTGCCCCAAGTTTTTTTCTCGAGTCAACAATCTTTTATAGAGAGTAAAAAATATCAGTGAGATGAGTGTGTGTGAGTGAGAGAGAGGAAGAGAGAGAGAGAGAGAGAGAGAGAGAGAGAGAGAGAGAGAGAGAGAGAGAGAGAGAGAGAGAGAGAGAGAGAGAGAGAGAGAGAGAGAGAGAGAGAAAGCGATAATCACGTGATTCTGGCTTTACTGGATGGGTCATGGCTACTTATTGCCATTGCAATATTTATCACATATGATTTATCATATGAATAGAGGCATGATAGAATCACGTGATTCATTATGATTTTTCACGTCATTTGACACGTGGGAAACTGCAGCAAGCTAAGTTTCGGTTAGTCCGGCACAAACCGTCGGCGAGTCCAGATGAATTAGTTTCTCTCGATTTCTTCCATCAGTATTTAGGAATAAAAGGTATACGCACATCACTGGCGAAATCGTCGACTATATTTGACGACTAAGTCTACTCTAATATCGTTGATATCCATAGCTATTCCGATTAGAATTCGATTTCTCCTGATTTTCGTCCCTCGTGATCCTGAGGAACGAATAGCAATCTTGAGGGAGAATAGCCGAGTGTGCCCTTTCATAGTTTACAAGGCATCGAAGTATTTCGTGTAAATGTGTGTGCGCGTACGAATATGACCCGACATATATGACGAGGACTTAAAAATTTAGATTGAACTTAATCGTTTTTTATCAAAGTCGTTGTACTAATATTATTTTCCTTATATTAGGGATAAAACGCGATTGCACGTTCGATCGCAGCTTATCCGTCGTGCGCGTGTCATACTTTTGAGCGCTTTTTCGGCAATATTGCGAGCGTGTCCGACAAAATTTTGCGGATGGATTGAGAAATTCCCCAAATGAATCCCACGGCAACAATCACATGAGTCAAAAATCTTGAGATTTTTTAATTTTATGAAGCTTTTAAAACAGTTTTAATTTTGTTTCAGATTTTGCGATTCATGGTCTCTATTTTATAGCAATAATAAATTTTGAAAATTGCAGTTATACTGAAAAATTATCACGAAAACCACAAAATAAGTGCTCTTGACAACTTTTACTGGTACGCACTATGCTCGCATTGCTGGTCAATCCCTCGTTTTTTTCAACTCACGACTCTCATTTCTTCCAGCAGTAATTACAATGCCTCCACTATCGTTTTCAACTTCATTGGTCGCAAATTCTGATTATTTTTAGATTCCTATTTTTGAATTACGGCTCTGTAAATTCAATTTAGTTTCCAACTCTCATTTCTTGATTTCTATATCTTCACATCCATGGTGTGCTTCTCTTCTCCGATTTAAATTATTATTAATTTACCGATTAATAATATACCATTTATTAATTTACCATTTACCGATTGATTAAAATACCATACCGTGACTTTTATTCTTTGTTTTCCCGCTCTTTTTCACATTTCATTTATAATTGTCAACCCAAAATATTAAACATTATAAATACTAACGTTGCCATTAATTAAATTATTAGTTATTGATACAGTTATATTTTTTGATATTATTTAGAGTTGAAAAATTGTCTTGCAATTGATCATTCTAAATAGAAAGATTCATGATGGCTACTGAGCGTAATACATCGATGAGAGAAACTCATTTTGCATAAAAAATCAATAGGAAAATTCTCACCAGTTCCGTTATATCTTGAACAAAATAGTATGCGTGAATTTAGTTGAGAAGATACCAGAAATTGTGGATCGTGAAACCAATTCAAAGAAAGTTTCCAAAATGATCCTTACATATTCAGCGGGTTATCGGGGTTTCAGCTCGTAGGAAGAAACAAGCCATCATATTGGATTTTTAAAAGTATGTACACGTATTTTTAAATGACTTCAACCATGGTTGAAGTGGTTGAAGAATTAAACCAAATTAAGGGATTGCTTTTAAATTTTTCCATGATCTGTATACTCAAAGTCTCTTGCGTGGACTTTTAGGTCTCTTCTATCTCTCCCATTTTTTTTACTAATGAAATATGGACAAATACCTCGAATTTTTTATTAGAAAAGATGAAAAAACGAAGAAAAACAGTAAAACAAGATTGACTCAATTTTTAATTCTCTATTGTAAAAGTCATTCAAAAATACAGACTTTCAGGTTCAATATCGTAGCTTGAAAAAAAAATATGTTCAATAAATAAGGTAGTAAGTAGGACTTTATAGGAAGCTCAGTCGAGTATTCGAGAAATGTGTGGGTCAACAGTATAATTAATATATGAGCGAGATATCATTGTTATTATTTTCACTTTTGTTTGGTGCTGCGCTTGAACTGTCGTGCTAATGACACTAATTACGATGTAACGTGGGGTGAGTGAATTCAATTGAATTATTAATGAGATGGAAATATTTATGAACTTTTCCACTGATTTCCCCCTTACGTTTGGTATTTTTTACTAAAAATTCAATATGACTAATAGGGATCGAAAGTTCGATATAATCAATAATCATCATCCTATAGATCCAAGTACAAATATCATTCCATATATGTATGTACGTTGAATTCAAGAAATACCCAAAATCCTGTAATTAACAAAAATATCAATATCTATTGTTAAATCCTTAGCAACCAATCAAATCACGCGTATACTATGGCTCAAATCGCACTTTCCCGTAAGAGGGTATACTCCGGCTCTTATTTCCCGACCCCATTATATCGTCCGACAACAGCTTCTTGAACCCGACGTTTGTACTTTCGTTCAGCAATTATTATTATCTCACCCTTTGAATTCCGCTTAAGCTGTCCAAGCCTTCATCGTGTTGAGAGAGCTTACATAAAAACCCGTTTAAGATCTTGTGCTAGATCTGATGTTAGTCACGCACGACATCCCGCATGGGACCCTATGCGCAATAGATCTTGCACGAGTTCTTGCATGAGTATGTCAAAACTATTTGTGATAAAAAATTTTTATACCATGTAAAGTGCCAAAGTCGAGAAGGACAAGTGACCTAGAGATCCTACTCATTTTATCTCCCATGGCTCCCACACGCTTAATACGTTATCTATCCAATCCCGGATGATGATAGCTTGTACTCGATCCGCACGTGCCAGATATTTGGCGGGCTCTGACGTGTTTTTATCAAATCTTCTCTCGGTGGGCCCGTCATTCTCGCCCCTCTTAATTAGTCCGGGCTCCAGACTGACTAATTCGATCTCGGTGAAGCTGGCTTGCGTATAGTTGAAGAATCAAGGAAAAAATCATTGCGACATTGCGCATGGCCAGTCTGGTGGCTCATACACCAGACAGATTTAGGCAAATTTGATTTTTTAATCCATTTTAGATCTATCTTTTTCCTCCATATACTAGACAGCCTATTTTTCCGAAAGGTTTCTCACTCCAGTACTCCTGGAGGGAGTACCACGGAGTTATTATAAAATAGTGCGGCTCTATGGATTATTTCGTTATTCTTCCAGTATTAACCAATAGCTATTCCTCAGATTAGGACAAACTGGGTCAAAACACAATAAGTTTATGCTGACCAGATAGAAATGCTGAATGCATCAACATTCGTACCAAGGAGTACTAAAAAACGATGGGAGTACCGTCAAGTCATCTCCAGAAAAAAATGTTATACAAAGCAAACAAAACTTACTTTACATACATAATTTCAACCAGCCAGGTTGAGTTTACATGCGTACAACCATATCAATGATCGAGGAACATCTCAATAAAAGCAAAATTTTAGAATATACGACTGTAAATATCACCAATTAGGGTATCAAATAAGTTTCAGACACGTAATCTCCCGATCCAAGTTGCTTAGATTAACAACCTCTTAGGAGAAATTTACCTCTATTTGTCGATGATATGATATAATCCTCAAATATAATATGAAATTTTGACCGTTTATACAGTTTATTTTCACTTCTTTCTTTTTATGATTTTAGATTGACGAACATTCCCATCGGTCCGTTTCGGTTGACAAATAAAACATGAAGGCTGTGGTGGTTTTAAGCACCTGTTTCATCTTCATTTTTGGAGTTTACGGGGAAATGGAACCGTGGAAGTATATGTCTGTTTACCAGATATATCCAAGAAGTTTTATGGACAGCGATGGGGATGGAATTGGAGATATTAAAGGTAAGTTTTCTAAGAAAATGTACACGTTAGGTAGTTGTTGGATTTCTTTTTCTATTTTCATGGAAAATTCCGATGTCAGAGTCCTATTATTAGCACCTTTAAAATCATACAATAGACAATTTTTTATATTTTTTCTTGTGATTGTGTGACTAAAAAAGCTCCGAGAGGTAGGGGACTTTGATTCATTTACAATATGTGCAATATTTCAATTTGAATAAGATAAAAGGAATCATTTAGATCGCAGGCAGTGAAAAAAGAAGAAAGTTTGAATCATAAACATACACATCTTGGTACATACGTAAAAAATGCATAACCTCCACAATTCTTTTTTCCATGTATCTGCATCTGTCAGGAATCATAAGCAAACTACAGTACCTGGTTGATTCGAATTTCAATGCGATATGGCTATCGCCGATCTACCCAAGTCCAATGGTAGATTTCGGCTACGACATCACCGATTTCATCGGGATCGATCCCCTGTACGGAACCATGAAGGATTTCGAAGATCTGCTGGAAGCTGCGCACAACTTGTCGATCCGAGTATTCATGGATTTCGTGCCGAATCACACCTCGGATCAGCACGAGTGGTTCAAAAAGAGCGTGAAGGGAATCGAGCCGTACAAGGACTTCTTCATATGGGACGAGGGTAAAATGGTGAACGGAGTTCGACAGCCGCCGAACAACTGGGTAAACATAAAATCTCGTTCGCACGCGACGCAACGGGAACACGATCGACTAACGCGATGTGACGCGTGTTTTTCCAGTGCAGTATCTTCTACGGCTCGGCCTGGACGTGGAACGAGGAGAGGCAGGCGTATTACTTCCACCAGTTCATCCCGGACCAGCCCGATCTGAACTTCAGAAACGAAAAAGTCGTCGAAGAAATCAAGGTAAGTGATCCGTGAGAGTATAATTGCGATGCGCGACGCTTGAACATCGTGCTTGAATTTGCGTGACCAACCACCAGGACGTCCTGAGGTTCTGGCTGGACAAAGGAGTGGACGGTTTCCGGATGGACGCGATCCAGGACCTGTTCGAGGTGGAGGACCTGCGCGACGAGCCGCTCACCGGCTTGACCGACGACCCCAAGAGCTACGACTACACCCACCACGTGTACACGACTTTGCTCGACGAGATGTACTACATGCTGCGCCAGTGGCGCGACGTCCTCGACGAGTACGACGTGACGGAGCAGCAGCGCGTCATGATGATCGAGGTGTACGCCAACACGACCATGACCATGAGGTTCTTCGAGTACGGGGCCCACTTTCCCTTCAACTTCGGCCTGATAATGGCCGTAGACAACCAGTCCAGCGCCAAGACCTACAAGGGTCTGGTTGACGAGTGGTGGAACAACCTGCCGCCGGGTGCCGCCTCCAACTGGGTGGTACGTATCTGACGGTGTCCCAATATCATATAGCTATGTGAGCCACGTTACAGCTCGATATACTCTCCATATATTCATAAGGTCGTATCTCAGCGGTTGGAAATTGTACCAGTATGAGTCGGTACCAAGGCCTGCTATACTCTCCCTTGTGAGAGAGAAATGGAATTACATCGGCCGAGTCTTACTGCACTTGAGAAATGCAACTGACCGCAGACTCGTAACTGACTTCTTACCCTGTTTTTGAGCCGTACTGCCATAAACTTGAGTTAATACTTAACCAATTTAAATCGCTAATACACAACCGCTGAGATACGACCTTATTTCGCGTCCCTTCGAGATGTATGCCCTTATTATTTCGCTCCCGGCCTCCTTCGAGATACGACCTTATGAATAGGGAGAACCTAACTAAACAGTCTCAAAACTGGAAGATAATACACGGATCGTCGATACCCTTCAAAATTCTCGGATAAGTTGTTGAAGATGAAAATCTCAGCGAATAGCTTATGAACAATTAGTTTTTTTATTTTTTTGTCGGTCACAAAAATGTATAGTTGCTTCTCGGAAATTCAATCATGTAACCATGTGCTTCGATTAGTTAATAACTTGACATTGAGAAATAAGAAACTTCACAAGTTTGATAGGCTTTTATACCACTCGATAAATCAATTTAGTTCGGGTCAGATAACGCAATGCACAAATGCGTAAAAAGCGTGATTGATTTGAGTTTGTAATCAGACCGAAAGCCTACTTCTGCATTGCCGAAAGTAATTTCGCCAGTGCAAATGAAGAACGTAAAAAATTGATTCTAAACTTTGTGAATATTTCGTACGGCCGCCGATAGTACATTAATTTATAAAGACTCTATCGTTCGTTTTTTACCGATGTTGTAATCGTAAATAAGTAGATTTTATTCAAATACAAATGTCAAATCTAAAATTGGACAAAGATTTTTTGGATAGAAAAAATATCGTGGGTTCGTATTCTATACCTAGCCGCAATTTTATCTCCCTCAACAACGTGGATAAGATCTCATACGTCTTCAAGTAAATCTGAGACCTTCAAATGACGAGTACCTGTACCTATTAGGCTCTCTCAGAAAAGGACTGGTATTTTTAATCAATTTGTGGAGATCGATAGAGTCGATCGATAGTGTACGACCCGATGAAGGATCGATTGAATCTCACGAAGCAAGAAAGAGTAGCGGAGGATATGCAGATTGATAAACAAGGTATTTTGCAGGCGGGCAATCACGACAAGCGTCGGCTGGTGAATAGATTTGGCGCCGGAATGGAGTTGGCGGTGGTGACTTTGGTGAATCTGCTGCCGGGAGTCGCGGTCACGTACTACGGCGAGGAGATCGGCATGGAGAACACTTGGCTGTCGTGGGAAGAGACCCAGGACCCGCAGGGCTGCAACGCGGGTGAGAAAGGCTACGAGAGGGCCAGTCGGGACCCCGAAAGGACGCCCTTCCAATGGGACAACACCACCTCCGCAGGTGAGCTACACTCTATATACACGCCGCGCCGTTGTTTGGTTGCTGGTTGTGGCTCGCTCGCGATGCCGATATCGTGGTACTTTTGTCATACAAGGCCTTGCGACCAACTTGGGATAATTTAATTATTCCTTCATTTTCAAATTCTCGCCGTTGTTTGAGATGGACGCAAAAGAATATACATATACGTTTGAAATGACTGGTATTTTTTGTTTTAATATTCCGACAAGGGATTCGTTTTTGCTCCGACAATCATTATTCATTTCGAATGGAGATGTGTCGAGTTTCGATGCATAAGTTTAGCGTACTTACACGAAAAAAACATTATACCTACAGCGTGAGCATATATACAATTCACTATTCGATATTCGCGACATAGATCGACGATATACTTCTTTTATTGATATTTTTCGCATCAATTTCAGTGGTGCATAATGACAACACTTGCCTTTCACTTTGATCATAGGGTTGAATCTAAATCTCTGTATAAAAAGAGTCGATCATGAATCATAAGATTTCATCATTTTTGCGCGAATTGTAGAATTTTTGATGAACGTCGGTAGACGACATTGGGTACACTCACTTCATACTATAAACAAAATATAGATCTCGAGGAAGAATGTGTTGGGGATTAAATTGGAGACATCAATTTACGGTTGCAGGTTTTTCAACCAATCCAAAACCCTGGCTTCGAGTGAACGAAAACTATAAGAAGAATAATCTCGCTGCTCAAAAGGCAGCTAATAGATCACACTACAAGTCTTACCAGAGAATATCGGATCTTAGAAAATGGCCAGCTGTGAAGGAAGGATCTCTCGAGACGAGATTATTGAACGACAATGTATTCGCATTTTCAAGGTTACTGACATAACTTTTTTAACTATAATATCGCTATTTATTGTTCTTGTCATCAGTGATCTGAAGGAATTCTCCAATAACTGGATATTTTACCAAATAAAATATGTATTTCAGAGAGCTTCAGGATGAAAGGCCAATTTACGTAGCAGTAAATGTAGCTCATGAACCACAAATCGTAAATTTGAGGGATTTTAAGAGCGCCCCTTCGAAGGTACAGCTCTATCACTCGACATCGGACACAAATATTCGAGACGGGTAAGTTTATTCTTTCATTTCCTACACTCGTCAACATTATCCAGAGAATAATGATTTTTCGTTTTTATCCGAGTCAAATTGTTTCATCCCAAGATATGAATATTATTATGTCCTACCGGATATTTTGTCCGTCTGAATTTGAGATACCGATTCAAATCGCTTTTTGTAATGACATTACGATAAATCCTAGCAAGACGTTGAAATATTCTATCTACTTCGATTCGCCAGAAGAGCGTGAAAAAAAACTGCAGACATCAAATCAGCGTAAGACCTCCTATCGTGTCCTCATATCACTCTCTCGACTCATTCATGAGTCGGGCGTCCGGCAGTCAATGAGGGATAATCCGGATCGAGTATATCATTAATAATTCTCGGCCTATATTATTCGGTGTGGATTTTAATCGCTCCAATTGCCGCGGAAGCCACTTTCCTGGAGTATCTAACAATATATCAACGTTGAATCGGATTACTTTTCATAGGGTGTCGCACTACTCAAGCTTATTCGTTCCATAGGCCATATCCGTATTGCTATTATCAATCTCTTGATAGTTTCTCATGTATTTATGTAGTATCCGTAATACGTCAATTGAATTATATGATATGATATTTTCGTCATTTTTCTCTCTAGAAATCCAGAGTTATAAGGCATGGAAGGTTGAGAATGATTAATCATATGAAATATTAAATATATATTATCTCTCTATATTAAAAGCCAAACCGCCGCCGTCGCCGCCGCCGTAAGAAGTTTAGCCCCCTTTTTTTCTCCCCTTCCCCCCCTCTTCAGCCCTCTTTTTTAGCCCCCTTTTTTAGCCTCCCCTTATGGTCCCTCCTAATAATACCCCTCTTTGGCTCCCCTTTGTGGTCTCTCTATAATCCCACTTTTCGACTCCCCTTTGTGGTCTCCTTCTTTAGCCCCCCCCCGTTTTGGCCTCTGTTTTAGAGAATTTGAATCAAGTGATAATTCAATAGTGTGGCTAGTTTTTGGGTGATATAATTCCAGAAAGACTTGATAAATCCTTGCTAATCTGAATTTAGAAAACAGAAAGAGTCTGTAAAAATTCAAATCAATAGGTACTTATGAGTGTAACACTACATGCTTAAATTAAATGTTGCTAGAGAATTGAAATGAGACATCAAAATTGATGGATATTAAAATATTTTAAGTTTCTATGTGCTCATTAAAAACTCAATTGCCATTCATAAAATACAATGGTAACCAGCGAGGACGGGGGTTAGCGAGCGCGGCAAGCAATGGAAACATCGCCTTTATTTTATTCTTTCATGTAAATCTTCCGTGGACATCGAAATATTGAATCAAAAGTGGGGGGGGGGGTGCCGAGCGAAGCGAGTAAGGGGGGTACCCCCCTAGTATGAAGAACAATTGCGAAAAGTTTCAACGTCTGATAGTAAATATATTTCACTGCACAGTATAAAAGAAAATGACCTTTTTTTGTAGGGATATCGTGGACTCGGATACGGTGCAGATCCCAGCCCGCGGAGCAGCGATTTTCACCACCGTCGACTTGTCAAACAAGGCTCGCCAAAGGCTAAATTACGCGCGGATATCGGTGACGACTGTCCTGAATTAAACACCCATTGGAGCCTGCCGAGGATCATCTCGCTTGTTGATTCTGCTTCCTGACACCTGCCGCTACTTGATCTACACTGAGGCGAAGTGGCAAACTGCTTCGCCGTGGCAGGTGAAGCAAACTGTTGCCGGGGACGGCGAGTCAGTTTTTTTGCAGATCGTCGTATTGAATTGAAATGTACTTATTACATCGTGAAGTGGTGCGTCGAATGATTTTGGAGGATGTGAGACGCGAATATTGGTGTAATTTTATTGTTCCCGTGCAGTTTGCGTTGTATCATTTACATATAACAAACCTAGCGGATAATAAGTTTCTCTAGTAATGATGTGTGCCAGAATGAGGTGAAAGTTTAAGATAAATAAATACGATTGATTGACAAGTTCACAAGTTTCACTTATTCGAGCGAGGATCCCAATGCAAAAGTGATTCATAGTCTCGATTGGTAGTGTTCCAGCGGGTAATAAGTAACCGAAAGAAATCATTTTAGGATTCCTTCCAATGGAACATTGGACTAAAAAGTTATTATAGATTAATATTTTTTTCAAAATCTTTATATAGAAATATTCGAGCATAGGAGAAATCTCATTCGATAAATATGAAGGTAGATAGATAGTTGTTTCAACAATAAATTGAAGGGAGTAACCAAAAAACTTTTGTTAAATCTCATGATAAAAAAATTATTATTTTAACTGTACATTACTTGTTTACAAAAATCATCACTTCTTAAAGACTTTCATATGTTTATATTCATCTATTGATGGCATATTTATCTTAAATTAGAGCTATAGAAAATTATTAACTTAGTGATTTCATTCATTATTCAAGTTCACCAATAGGTTTATTGGAGGCATCTAATGTTAGAAAGATAAAATTTAGCTTGCTCGTATCTGAGTCTGGCATTTGATTCTTATTGTTTTCCAGTACAATAAACTTTCTCTTCATAGATATATCTTTTGTACATTACAAACATTTTATGACGCTCAAAATAGGATGAAATATTTAGAGTCGCAATCATTGCCTTATCCAATTTATCGCTAATTTTTTTTTCCATTTTTCAAAAGGAAAAAGTATTCTTCCGCACAATATTCCACGTTGTTTTCAATCTTGGGGATTTGGATCATTTTGGTGTAAATAGATCACTAAAGTGTCCTTTCAATAGAGATGATATGATATATCATACTTGATATCTAAGCAAAATAAATAAATAGAATTTTCATAGTCTAAATGAATGTACATTGAGTAGTCCTCTTCAGAAAATAATAATCAGAGTAAACACTCCATAAAGCAGTAGACAAGGATAAGCAATTAAGAACCGCTGTTTCTCTTCACCTGACATAGCACAAAACAGTCTCGATGAAGATAAGGTGGCCCAAGACACAGCCATAAAACCAAGAATCATACCTCCAGGTCCTTTGAGACTTGTCAAAACACCCAAGCCTGCTAGTGCAACTACTGGAAGTATACAATAACCTAGTACAGATGCTACAGACGCCAAGGTGATGTTGCCGGAACTGCTCATTAATGATAGGAGGATGTACATCAGCATACAAGATGTCACAGCTAAACCGTACACGTATCCAAAATGAGCTTTTGACCCTGCCAGAAGCAAGAATGCTGCCAACGCTAAACAGAATGCCAAAGGACCGGCGAGATCTGAATCTTGCAGTAGGTAATTTGCGTCGTCAGTTTGGCCTCTCCTGTGGAATGGATTCAAAACAGCCAGTGTCTTTTGCAAAATTCTATCTGGATCTATGCCAAGCTCTTCCAGTAGCGGAGGCTCGTCCTCTTCGTTGAAACCTTGTGTACCTGCAGTCCCAAAATGTGTCACAAGAAGGATGTATCACGCAGTTACAATACGGCACATTAACATTTGCATTTTCATGTTCATACCTTGGTTATAGTTATCCGGAGCATACATATCACCACCGTACGAGCTCTGGGCAGGGTTGAGAAACTCCTGCTGAGAATAAGATCCATAGTCGCCAGCTGGTATGTCGTTGTAGTTTGTGAATTCTAAGTTTTGGTTAGATTGGCCAAAGCCGTTGTTTTCGAAGTTGTACTGGTTCGGTTGGGACCAATTGTTGAAGTCATTTTGCGGATAGCCCGACATTTTCTGCAAATCAAGGAACTTTGTAAGCTTTCGTGATTGAATCAAAAATATCTGTTTTATTTGGGCTCGAGAGCAGAAACTCACGCAGGTATCGCAACAAGCATGAACAGCAACGACTGCTGGACAGCCAACAACTCAATAATCTCAACAGCTGACGCAGCTTTCACACGGTGGCGGCCGGCGGGTGGCCGAATACATAAATGACGGTTACGCTTACGAGAATCGCACGAGGTCAATTTCGTCAATTGACTCACTGGTGACGCCATTGAGCCACAGCATGGCAATTTCGAATTGTTACTGTATCTTGTTGCGCGTAGAGCAACGAAATTAATTAGAGACGTTCGGATATCTAAAAATTTGCATGATAAATGACATTAGAAAGTATTTTATCGCTATATACCGCCTGTGTCCCAAATTATGCAGGTAAAACCATTTCCTGTCTTATTATACTTCTCAAAGGGATATCGTTTTGTCAGTGTAATCTGAGTGTTAAATATTGACGTTATTTAATCTACAGATGCTTGGAAAATGGTCATTCTCGAGACATCTTTCGACTTACTTAAAAGTTAAAAAGTTGAACTAGGCCGCAGGTAAGTTGTTCATTGCCGCATATTGGATAGGAATCATCCGGTAGGCAGCAATTTTGCACATGCCGATTTTCGATTTCGAAAGCAAAGAGCTTTTCGAAGATTGGGCGATTGAATCCACATCGATTCACCGCTGTCATAGATTCATTGCGTGTATATGTACAATATACTATTTAGTTGAAGAAAAACTGAAAGTATGTCCTGATAGCCATCACATTGATATTTCTCCTGAACAGGAAACTTAATTCAGGGTCGCTCAGGTGCACTTTAGTTAAACTATTGCTATATCTGTGGCGTAGAGAATGACGAATCAAGCTAGCGCGTGTAACTACAAGATAAGTGCTTCAATGATCGCAGACCTCGCAACGCAACACTGCCGATTGTAATTCAAAGGCATCTAATAGTATGGAGAGTGCGCTTATCTGAGCGAGCTCGACACTTCGACGAAGATTTTATCCAACATATATTAATTTATCCAGGCCGAACCGTTGGAATCAGTCAAAAACTGTATCTCCGTGTCTCTCAAGTGATAATTCATTTACGGTGGATATAATGTCTTCAGATGACGGAGATGTGGTAGTGCGCGACTTGGAGATTTTGTTGCGTAAGAGTTTCGGGAACCAGGTACAAGTCGTGAACTTCACGACTCACGAGTTGCTGCAGAAAGGCGAGAACTACGGGAGTTCGATGCTGAAGCTGGACGTCGTCATCAAACGGACGAAAAGCTCCGCCGAAGAAAAGCTCGAGCTGGTGGCGAAGACAATACCGACTGGCGAATTCCAGAAATCCCGCCTAGACATCACAACGATATTTGCTAAGGAAATATTCGTGTACGAGATCGTGATGCCGGCTTATCAACAGCTAGAAATCGAGACAGCGACCGAGGAAAAAGATGCGATCGATATTTTTCCAAAGTATTACGGGGGAAGACTGAGCAGAAGTTGCGAGAATACCGAGCAGGCCGACGAAGATGCGATTATCCTGCTGGAGAATTTGAAAATTCAGGGTTTCGATATTATGAATCGAAAATTGGGTGAGTGACGGAGCTCGAGTTTGCACACGATGAAAAAATAGTAAATGCAACTCAGCGAGTAGTGAGATTGTTTGTCGGTGATATCAAAATAGATAATCATCAACAGAATTTTTCTCGATTGCAACATTGATATATCAAATGAAGAAGAATCAATATCAGAAGAATTAGGTCTTTTGTGGGCGTAAAGTGCAACTCCAGACCCAAGAGTTTGGACCCAAACGTCCGTGGTGTGCAGACATAATTTTTGAACTTGTTTTTCGGTGTAAAGAATTTTACGCCTGACGCCAGTCGCGGTAACAACGCAAAACAAGGCCAAGACCGCTAAAAAGTCAGACTGAATCATGTACATACCTGCTGCTTGGTTACCATAGTAACGGCCTAGGGCGTGAAAATAAACTTTACGCCCACAGACTCATCTCGCATTTTATACAGGTAAAACGTCCACTTTGAACAAAATTGTATTGGTTGAACAGAAAATGGCCGTTTTGCCTGCTTAGATCTGAACGTGAATATGAAAAAACTGAAATACTCATGATATGAAAACATTTTTCAACATACCTGTACAGAACTAAGAAATAAAATCTGAAAAATAAAAATAAAATCGGGATATTGTAGATCAAATCGAATAATTCAATTTATGCCTAGAAACGCAGATACAAAACTCCTGTTCTGGCTGAGACAGGGCATTTCTTGTGTTTAGGAACGAATAACTTGCCTACTGCCTACTATAAGAATCGCGAATCACAGATCCAGCAAAATACCTTCGACTCCATACAAGACATAGTGGCCGTTTTACCTGCAATCAACCCTAATATATTCATTCCAAGTTGTACATCAGTAAACATGAAAAATAATTCATTCATACATTACTATTCATATTGTAGGTGTTGGATTGGATCACGTCAAGCTTGCATTAATCAAATTGGCCCACTTCCATGCGCTTGGTTTTGTAGCCAGAGTAAAGAACCCAAGTCTTTATGGGGAATTCATAAAGCGAGAAAATATCTTCCCAATGCATCTGACTCAAGATGAGTTTGAAGAAGTGATTGAGCAAACTATGGAAACAGTGTGTAAGGATCCACGGATAGCCAAATATGAAGATCGAATAAGAGCTACGATTGAGTCAAAAAAGGAATGGGACAAATATATGAATATGGAATATTTCGAGCCTTGGGTCACGATAATTCACGGGGACTTTTGGATCAACAGTACGCAGGAGCTGGATCTATTAGATGAAACACTGCAAGTCCGTTTCTTCCATGAGGGAAAGAAGTTCTGTACAAGAATAATAGTTAAATGCATCCATGTCACTAAGATAAGTTATTTATTGTATATGTGAGACTCGTGAAATACGATTCCATGACCTCCTGTAAAGATTTTTCGTATTTTGAATAATAACCTAATTCAAGGAACATAGCTTAAGAACGTTCCCAGGTAGTTCTTGTTCGAGATTTCAAAATTTTATAAAATACTGATATATTATCACAGAATAAACAATGAAACCAAAAGGGTAAAACTTCCAAGTTACGAGAAAAATTTTGGAAATCTGCGGATTTACGTTCAATTGTCTATGACAAACATGTTTTAGTTTGCAAACAATTTGATGTAACTCTGCGAATTTCCATTCTTCTGCAATACTCATTTCAGTGATTCGACATAAATTTTTCCAAGGAACAAAATGGGCTTTCGTCAATCTAGATCGGATAAAAAATGAGGGAGATTGTAAACAATTATCTAACATTTTTTAGACGATGATACCTAATTTTGCAACAACATTTCGTCAGAAAATTTTTTTTCGTGTCTTGGGAATTTTATCTTTTTGGTTCTATTGTTTTTTCTATGATAACATATCGGTATGTTATGAAATTTTGGAATCTCGTGCAAGAACTACCTGGGAACGTCCATAAGACAACATCCGTGAAATTTTATCCTAAAAAGTATTGATTCATTTTTTTATAATATTATTTATACAATAAAATGTGTGTTTATCAGCGAGTGTATAATGAAATTTAATTTTATAGAAAAATATGTTTACATTCCTACAGGGTTCGACAAAGCTGAAGCTATTAAGTTCATAGACTTCCAGCTTTTGCAAATAAGCTCTCCAGTGAAGGATGTTTGTAACTTTATCTCTTTCAGTGTTAGTCAAGACGTTATGCTCAACTGTCTAGACGAGCTCCTAAGCTTATACTACCAGACATTGATGTATAATTTGAAAAAATTCAAATGCGACACAGTTTTAACGAGAGAGAGTTTCGATCGCGAAGTAAAGAGGATTATGAATCATTATTGCTTTTTCTTCATTTGGGGGTTAAAATTTATGACCCTAGAAGTAACGAAAGACACTGACTTTAACGATATAAAATCGTCTATAATGTTGAGCGATGGCAACCGTACCTACATCGAACGAGTCTGGACCTTAGTCTCCAAGTTTGCGGAAAAAGGATGGATATGAGTTTGCGCATGGTACATGGAGTAGAAAGTAATTAGGACTGATTGTGTTGTTATCAAATTATTTATGTACAAATACTCGTGAACAATTATGTATATTGTAATAAACCCACTTTTGTAATGAAAAAATTCTTTTTTCCCAGTGGGTATTGCAAATACGAAAACTAAAAATGTATCGGGATTTTTCTCATCCCGGAATGTTAACATTTAACATATATGTATTTGTACGTTAGTATCCCGAACAATGCTGCGTTTCAACTCGCGAACGTTCCCTGCAATCCCGCAGATATTGAAAAAATAAATCCAAACTTCGCGAATCCGACACCGCAGTGACCGCAATCAACAAGATTGTCCACCAGTGTGTCCGACGACGCTGACTCGTCCGTCGGGATGGACGAATAGATCGTTGTTCTTATAGCCGCGGAGATCGGCCTTCTTGGCGATGCCCCAGAGCTCGTAGCCGAGCCTGTACAGTGGGGGCAGGGCGGGGAAGCCCCCGCGGCGCGCCAGCTCGTCGTTGTAATCCCACTGCTCGCTGGCCAGCTTGTGCGCGTGGCGCTTTTTTGCCCCCTTCAGGCGCGAGTCCTCCAGCATCTCGGACTCGGGAGGCAGTTCCCCCTTGCCGGTCAGCACTGAGAGGAAGTACTGTACCTGCAGGACGTTATTGTGTTATCTCAAACGCTCAGGGATGGAATCCTTCGACCTATATGGCACGTGTACTATAACTTGCCAAATTTCACGTCCCTGTATAGGCTTTGAAATTCGGTACCAGTCGATTTCGACGCAGGTTGTGGTGGATGCTCAGGTAAAAATGTTTCAAACTACCACTGAATTTTGAAGCAGATTGATAAAAATCGTCGCACGTCGTATTTCGTACGTCCTAGAAAATTCAGTCTCGTGCCGCGTGTCAATGAGAATGTGCCACATGACATACTACTCGAATGACCGATTGTCAAGCCCGTGCGTCTTAGAGTTAATGCACTCAATAGTTATAAGGCATGAGATTGAATATGATACGAACTCGACCAAACTTTTTAGAACGCAAAGCACGAGTCCCGCGCTGAATAGTTCGTATCTATAATTTCGATCTACTTCAAAATACCGTGTTGAACAGCGTTTTAATCGAGAAATTGACTGAAATCTACAATAAAAATCACTCAATCGAATATTTTTTCGTATTTTTGATTACTCAATAGTCAATTATCAATAAACAATCATCAGAGCTCTCCATGGTATACCCTACAGCATATTGTAACGTTCATTCTATCGTAAGATGTTTAAAATTCCATATCTATTATTTTTCTAAGCATTGTAGAGTATTCTCATGGTACTGTTTAAAATCGTAAATGGAATTGAATGGTATCTTACCTGCATGTGGAACATCGGGAATGGTACGACGACCAAAGGTATGCCGATCAAGCACATTGACGGATGCTTCACATTTATCAAATGCTTGTAAAGTGGACTAACGTAATTCTCATCTATCCTAATTCCGCAACTCTGGTCCAGAAACGGATAAGTGAATAGATAACCAGTGCAGCACATCAAAACGTCCGCTTCTACTGCTGTGCCATCTTTCAAAATGAATTTTCCACTCTCAAATTTATCAATACCCTGAACTTCAGTGAAGCCCAATGGTTTATTCGTATCAGACAATCTGAAATAGAATAATTTGTATTATTCATAACGCGCATAATCATAATTATCGAGGTTGATGAGCGTAATCAAGATGATACAGCGAGACTATAGATTATATATTGTTTCAAGTTCCCTCATCACCTGTCGCTATTGTGGCTCAAGTAAACACGAGACCCGTTATCAGCTAGTTCCATTGCAATATCAATCCCTGAACTTGCTGCTCCCAGTAGAATAACGGTTTTCCCCGTGAAACTATTTGGTGTTCTGTAATTGTGGCTATGCTCGATCCGTCCGTGGAAATCATTTATTCCGGGAATCAGTGGGATGTAAGGATCGAAGTAATGACTGAATACGGATTAGTGAGCAAAAAACTAACTTTATATCTTTGTTTAAAGTTTATCCTAAAATTATTGAATGACGCGCACTTACCCATTGCAGACCATGACTGCATCGAAAATCGATTCACTTGTTTCCGAAGTTTTCAAGTTGTTCACTCTCACTCTCCATTTCTCCCGAAGTGAACTACTTGAAGCTTCAACTTTGACGGATTCGACGATAGTATTGAACTGAAATGATGCCGATATTCTTAAAATTTTGTTTCGATCACCTTACGTTACGATGCAGAGGTCGTGATGTTACAATATGACACTTTTATACCTGAATGAAACGTTCCAAGTGATAATGGTCGGCGTATTCTTTTAAGTAATTTAAAATGACATCGTGTGATACGACGCTTCTACTTCCACCTTTGATTTCAGGGTAGTCCGGGAAACTCATGATTTCCTTGGGTAAATTAGTCCTAAACGTGAAATAACCCAAATGTTTTCAATCAATTCTTTGAATGCATATACACATTTAACGAAAGGATGGTCATGTTCATGAACGAATGTTTCCCGTTTCCGACTATAGATTAGAAATAAAAAGGAAGCGACGAAAATTCGTTCACAATCGTTATAAGCTTGTATTAGGTATAAATCACTAAACCTGAGGTTTTTGTACATGCTGCTGTGTACGGGGTAGCCGTCGCGATCGAGGCCCACGCTGTCACTGTAGACCCACGTGCCACCGACGCCGGGCGTCCTCTCGAAAGCTTGGAATTCAAACTCGGCGGGGTTTGCCGCCAAGTGGCGCAAGGCGCACAAACCGGCCGCGCCCGCCCCGATCACGCACACCCGCAGCTTGTCGTCGGTTCGCCTAGCCGTCGGCCCCATATTATCGTCGAATCCCTTCGCGACGATTCTCGATATGCCGTCGTACACAACTATGCCGAGCTGCGCGAGGAGCTCGGGTGTTTTTGCGGAGCCTCGCTCACCAGACCGCGCGAGCGCACTATCAACCGAGTCGTCCGGTGTGTATCATTGCACGTCGTCTCGAGCATATAGGAATGGTGAGCGGTCGATAGCGCGAAATCACAGGATGTTTTCAATTTTCACACGGCCAAGCTCGATTTTCCTTGCGGATGAGATTTTATCCACAGCTCCGAGGTGGCTTTCGACGGGGTGTATGGAGGGACCGATTTGTCATCCGAGCGTGTTCACGAGTGTATATAGATGTATGTTTGCGTATGTGCATATACGTCGAAGAAGTGGGAGAGCTGCGTATCGTCTATAACTCGGCCGTTTCGACTATCAGTTTTATCAGCCGTGCAACTTCGAAGATTAGATTTTGTTGATTTGTATATACTGAGATCGCAATTAAATGGCACAGGTGTGGAAGGAAATAGGCTACATCTGTATTGTTGATTATCTCATGGATGATTTTTGTGCTTGTAGATTCAAAGTGAGTTGGAAAAAAATACAAGTAGTAAAATTAAAGTATTTATTACTCAGTAGATGATATAAAGTTACCGCAGAATCAATCGTAATCAAAAATAATGAGATAATACAATATATTCATAGGGTTTGTATTAAAGATAATGGACTATAATTAAGTTTACCCAAGTAACTTTACCCAGTTTTGAGCAAATTTTAAAAATATATAATTTATGTGTGTATTATACATGAAATAATCGTACTCATTGCTTTCATTCTCGGCATAATCATTCGCTAAATGATTCTCTGGTATTTACTTTCTAGAAAAAAGTAATTACAATTTTTTATGAGTACGCATAAATACTCAAATCAGTTTGTATTCCCATCTGACACTCGCCAGATCAAAGTCTGAACGATTCATTCAATAATGCAAAGCGAATGAATTCAAAGTTCAGGATTTGGACGCAGGTGAATGATGCAAATGAGAAAAGGCGCAGGTATGACTTTACACGATATAAACTGTGAACTTCATTATTTTGAATTTTAAGAACTTAAGATCTAGTGACGTGCAACGAATGCTATACAAGTAGTTAAACTCAGTCAAATGTATATAGATCGTCGACGATAAGAAACAGAGAAACATTTCGTATAAACGATTATTTTCATACAAGGAATTAACAAATAGTCACTGATAATCGCACGTTTTGCATGCATACCAGATCATACAAAAGGTATATATGTATATAGCTGTATACAAAACTATCCACAGACGAAATCAGCATTGATTGTCTGTCGATTATAATCGTATCTGACATTAGAATTAACTACGCGCAATAAATTATTTCGCACAAATGTTGTTCTTACAAAGTTATACTCAAGTGAAAATCAATAATATTCTGGACCTACATTTACAGATTGAATTGAAATGAATTCTCGGATGCAAAAGTTCCTTTTCAAACATAGAACCTCAAGTTCAAAAGTACTCCATTCTCTTTGTGAATATTTCTTGACAAGTTTATAATATTTATTCATACTCAATAAGAATGCCATCGATTTTTCGGTGAAAAAAACTATCAATTGCGTATTGCATATTCGACATTGTTGCAAGTAATGGTAGCTAATTCAAACTTGAACCTATATTCCTGTTGATTCTTTCATCAATGTCAACTCTTATTTACACAGACACGGTTCGCCAACATTGAATTATTGCAATGCTTTTGGTTGGAAAGAGAAAAGGAAATTATTATTTACAAAACCTCTAATTCGTGTTTAAACTTATGACTCAACCTGGGTTGCAAATATAAATTTACAAAACGAGATTTTAACACTAATTAATCAATTGATACATAAATTATGTACATGCAAACTTGATCGATAATCCAAGTTTAAGTTTAGCCAGAGAAGTGAAATTATTATTGTAGTATACCGAAGTAAACAAATGCAATTAAAAGAAAAAGTTCCAAGAAAAGATTCGCACTACGGAATTTGAGCAATTATGAAACACACAATTTTAAAATGGAACTGATTATATTTTACTTTTAAATTATTTGTACCTGAAATATGGGAGTCATTATCAAGTGGAAGTACATGAAAGCCTTTAGCACCTAAAGTGTGTCATTTTTTAATGTTTAGTCAAAAAACGATTTGGAAGAGTTCAAAGTTTCGTTGACTTTACAATTCTTCATTACATTTAGTTTGATCAACTTTAATAAATTATGCACAATGAAATTCGTTAATTTTTAAAGGCAGTGCTACATTTTTATTGATCATCTCCTACTTCTACGAAAATATGTATTGTTCACTCCTATTATCTAACAGTACCCAAGGAAGTGTATGTAATCTTTCACCACAAACTTGGATCTACCTGAATGTACTTCTTCATGTTTTGAAAGCACTAGTAACTTTGAACCATTTCGAAAGATTTCGTAGACTCCGAAATTTCAAACAATTTGAGTATGTAGAAGAGTTAAAAAGTAGATTTATCTATCTCTGATTTAAGGTTTAGATATCAGTAAAAAGTAAACAGAAAAATTTTGAAATAAAAAAGTCTGACATTTTTGAACTTTTTCTTCGTTCTTTTCATACAATATACATAGATATATTTCTATACATTCTAAATCTATAATGGAAAAGTTCAAACATTGATGATCATGTTTAGAATGATATTGCTATTGATAATCATAAGGTTGTTTTATCAAGAGAATTATATCGGTACAACTGGTGCGTAATATAGTTCTCTAAATGTATAAACACTTTTGAAGAGACAAAAAATTAAATGAATCTTCAAAAGGTTCTACACTGAATAGCATCAAGTTTTTATTTAAAGTTGGTGCTTTTTCTTGACGGTGCTCATATCCATAAATATTTCATAATTTATGGAACAAGAAATTGCCATTTAATGCGAATATGATCGAGAAAAAGTTACTATTCGTGGGGGCATATTTTCTACCGTGTTAAGAGGCTACAAGAGTAATTATGTAGCACTTCCGATATATCTCAAAAGAATTGTTCATTTTCCGGAATGTGCTATTGATTTGACCCTTCGAGATGATGAATCTTTGTTTCCATTAATCATCAATGCTCCCATTGTCAACGAATGTCTTTATATAAAATCTGACATGTGTTGTAAGATATATATTTTTTGAAAAAATGTTGAAAAACTTTTGGTAAAAATTTTAAATTTACTGCTCGTTTAGACGTGTTTTTTGTATTAGCCGAGATTAGAATTTCTCAATGCTTTTTGGATGATCTAGTCGTGACGCCAGGTCACATTTCGTAGATGATTGAGAATTGATATCATATGTTTCATAACGAATACCCCTGAAGATTTGTATTCCATTTTTTTTTCAAAACACCCTACATATCTTTACTTATGAAAAAATCGTAAGTGATTCTCTTGGTTTAAACTAGCGAATTTTATAAAAACAAATTACTCTACTAAAAAACACTACCCAATTTTCATCTTATATTCATTTTAATATCGTATAGATAATCATAAAAACTCGAGCTTAATTCTATTCATGAGACATTTGACTCACGCAAAAACCGGCGCGTCTATCCGAAAATATGTCCTCTTGCGTGTTCACATTGAAAATTATCATACACTTCTCATCAAACGGATGGAATCTCGCAGACTTATTTTGAGTTTAACTATCATAGGTTCGTATATCAAATATTCATAGAAATATTCCGACGGGCAGAGGCGAGTCCCTAGTAAGAGAGACTCGACAAAATACCAAACACGCTTATGTATCCTCGAGAAATAACGCTACAGTAGAAAATCAGTTCTCTCATTCTGTACATTTTGGTAAACCTCCGAACAGCGCAGCTCCGCGGCCTATTGATTGATCTCATTCCATTGACAAGCCCCCGAAGGCTTAGATTGAACCCAGAGAAAGGCGAGTGCAGCCGTGTTTGAGCCTCGTTATCACAGGGGCGGGCTTGGCTGTTAGCCCTCGCTCACCGAGGAAAGGGAGCTGCGGGTCGAGCCGGCCGTGTGGTGGGTGAGGTCGGGCAGGTCCGGCGGCAGGCACAGTGGAATAGCGCTCGGTCCGTACACGCTCTCCTGTTCCTCTAGCTGCAGCACGAACTGTTCTTCTAGCCTCTGTAACAATACATTTTGTCGGTGTTAAATTCGCTTACGTGGTCTTTTTGCCGTACCAATTGCTTCGGACAAGGAACCCATATAATGTTCATCAAATGATTCCCTAATTCATGTTCGTTCAATCTTATAAAAATTTCAAATTATGACAAAATCTTTCATTTTTCTGAAGAAAAATTTCGCTCGCACAACAATATTGTACTAGGTAAGACAGTAATGTGTGTACAAGTTATATGTATGTATTATATTCATGATGATGTATTGCTCTTGGATAACAATATTATTCAAGAGTCAGAAACAATTGTTGTAAAATAATTTTAGTCTGATAGATTTTATGATTTTTTTCTTCGTTCTCCAAAAACAATTATGACTCACAGTAATGCGACAAATGGTGATCAAAGAAAATATTTCTTGACTAACCTTCACTGAACGATCAACTCTAACGAGAGAAATAAATCTTCCCTTCTCAGTGCCATTCCACGCGTTCTACTTCCGACACTACATATGCCTTTGGGCGGTTGTATTTTAGGGAAAAAACAATTGTTTTGGACATTGATTTTCCATTGGGTTTGATCGTATACAAACACAAGAGTTCCAAACACCCAGGCAGTTTACAGTAAATGGACACTCAATAATGATCACCATTAGCCCTTTAATTCCCAGCAAACACTTATGTTTCTAAACTTATGTATTACATAATGGTATTTTTATGGCTCATGACCCTGTGTTAACTTGACATATATATGTGTATATATACAAGCTACTTAGGAAACAAAATGACTATGAGACAATCACATTTCATTCACGAGACACAACACATTCGAAGAACAAACAAGATGAAGTTCTACCAACACTTTAATATATCATTATCAAATAGTCGTATTCTAATATTGAAGAAAAAGGCAAATTCAGTAATTTTGAAAATGAATTAAAGTGTGGGTAAAATAAATCGACTGTCTGGTAAATAAATCAAAAGCAACTCAAAAAGATAATGGTATTATGTAACATGCCTATGTGTAATTCCAATTGAACATTACTCAAAATGTACAAGACAGACATAGGATATTATAAACATGAAAATATTCAGGATGAGAACACATTAGGCGTATACCTGAATCGTGTGACAATGCTTTATTTTAGAAAAAGCAAAAACATCGTTACGTCAGGCAGAAGCTTACGTTGAAACGAAGACTGCGTTGCTTTGAGAATGCAATTTTTAACTTGCATCAAGATATCGAGGCTCTCGAAAGTAAGGAGTGTAGAATGTCTGCATGTAATACAAATTAATGCTTTATTAAACTCTTTTTATTTTCTCATAAATATTTATAGCTTCTTAATATTCTCTGCGTTTTCTGAAATGATTATGGATTGAATAACAACATTGACTTTATTTAAATTACTGAAATCTACCTCAGGCCAAGTAGTAACAAGTTTAAATTACTTAATTTCTAGAGCGTAACAAAATTCACATCCCAAGTCAAAGATAGTTATTAAGAAAAGAGTATTAATAAATAAAATAATGGGGAAAATTAACTTATCAAATTTTATTTTGACATATGAATTGTATGTCACAAATGAGATATGTTAAATCAATTAGCCAATCCATAGTTTAGCTAAAACTCTTATAACTTTTATCAAACAGAGATAATTTATAAATCATTTGGATGAAGCTCGCTATTAGCATAAATGAAGCCTCTATTAAGCATTTTTATGGAATAATTCATTCCTACCAAATTGTAGTAAATAAATAATCATAATTGACTACTCAAAAAATAACCAAGTTTTGAATTATATACTCTACCAAACTCAATACCGATAATCACGAGTAAGTTATCAGCATTAGATAGCACAATCGCAATACTAATATTAAATTTATTATGAAGATAAATAGCGAATAAACATTTTGAATTGAGCTAAATTCAAAAGCACTCTGAAAATAATGATTTAGTTAATGTATCGCTTAGTTGAGGATTCTTCAGGTTTGTAGTAGACAAAAATACGAGAAAATTAAGCACAAAAATTATGAGATTGAGGAGCTGCACCAGAATATCTCTATTGGATGACAAAGTAATCAACCGATTTGATTTTAGTAATTGTAAATTTCAAATGGTTATCCTTTTCAATGTTGGAATATTTTAGAGGAGATAAATATTATTACTAATTTTGAATGATGTTACTTTTGAAAAAAGCGACTCATTCGTAAAAATTTTTCTACCAAAAAGAATCAAACAATACGGGACTCAGTTAATTGTTATATAATACATTTTTTTGCATCACTATTTGATAATTTTCTAATTCTCTTTTATTACACATAATATGATCGAATGAATTTTACTATACGACTCACGCAACGTGTCACTTCGAAGTGCATAAAATAAAAATATGAGTTTCAAAGTTAATTCAGACAGTTTCATCAGTCAATTTTAATACTAAATAAGTTTTAATGTTCATTGTGAACATTTTGATATTTACAATTGTTATGATCAATAAGTTTGAAAATTATCAAATGTGACTTTTTCTCTCTTTCCCCACTAATTCAAACGTTGAGAAGAATACCTAATCTCATTTGTATCATGTACTCATGCATTCTATTGATTACATACAAAAAGTGGTCAAAATCAAATGATTGTTGACTAGTTTTCACTAGATTTCTCTTAGTTTAAAAACTATTGTTCTATTGGCTACTCCAGCACCTTCGAACAAACTTAAATTATACGAAACTCATTCCGAAACATAAGATAAAAGTCTTTATCAAACGGTTTCATCTCGAAACTGTCGTTTGGAAGAATGAAGATGGTGAATTTGGCAAAAATCTCAATAAATCTCGAACACCTACCGACGCTTCTGCCCAATCAATTCTCCACAATCCAACTGCTTGAACTCCACTGATCTACAATGTAATCACACAGTCAACAATGCAAAGATCATCAAAGTGATCGAATATCAATTGAAAAATTCAATTCTAAAAAAAAATGTCAAACTATTCAGAAGCATCGGTATGGCAGGTTCATTTGAACCAGCCGCAGACAGCACAATGAAGAAAAGAAGAGTATAGAAAACAATGTACAGCTCCTCAACATGACACAAAATGATGAAGAGCGAGATGGATCATCCGCGGGGAGGCGAGGGCAAGAGATCAGGCTTGGAGTAATGGCGGGGCAGGGTACTGCCACCGAGCGAGCTCGTTTCGGAGCCACCCAGCCGCAGCTGGACCCGGGGGATGCTGAAGGGCGTGGGGGAGTTGGGAGTTGAGCGAGCGGCTGCGGATGACATCGCCGAACGCCGTCTACTCAGGGTTTCGGAAGAGGAGGGGGCGGAATTCGTGAAGGAGAAGTCGAGGTGGCTGTAGCTTGTCAGGTAGAAGCCGCTCAAACGCGAAGGCAGGTAGCCCTTGTAGCGTGACTCCAGTGCCTCCATTTCCGTAGCCATCTCTGCCTCTAAGTTCTGTAGAATACGTGCGTGATGCGGATTAGTCTCGGGCCTTTCTCGATACTCGTGAACGCTAAGATCGGCCGATTTTAGCCATAGATGCGCGGGCTCACAATCGCCAACTTTTTTACCGGCTGACAAAATTGTCACTGCATTGCTCAACTTTTAGCGACGATTGATGCGTTACAACAGTAGATGCAAGTACTCGTATCAACTTATCTCTATTACTTAATACTAATACAAATTTCTCAATTTCCGAAGCTAATTTATCTCATGCAACAAGTCGACCAGATATTAATAATTGGTACTCGAACGAAGTTCTATTAGAAATTTAATGTACTGCAGAAAATGAGATCAAATGCAACTTATGCGATTGTTTTTGAAACTGAAATAACTAAGCAAGTAAAAAAACGTATACAAAGCAGCCAAAAATTCCGTGCATCGCTAATAAAAGTGAGAAGCTTGACGCTATTATTGTGCATTACTTTTGTGATATTCTAAAATATATTTAAGAGAAATTCAAAAAAAACACTCATTGTTAATATTAATTATGAAACATTATAAACCGTCGATTAATCGTTAGAAGTGCTCACCAATCGATTCTTATTTTAAAAAAAAATTGATCCATTTCTTGAATTTCTTTATCGTCAAGTACGATTAACGCGTTGTACGTGTATATACTTCCGACAAACAAAATTTTTTTATGATAGCGATATCTACTTTTCAAAAAATTGGCAAATTATGACTCCAGGAGGACACATACCTGCTTGCGAGGCTTGAGGAGCGTCTTCCATTCGCGAAGCTCTTTCGTGTAGGTCTCTTCCTGCTCCTTGAGTTTGATTGACTCGTGCTCCATAAGCATCTTACGTTTCTCGTTCTGCAGCTGCTCAAGCTCCTTGATAGTTGCGTCGCTTGATGCTCTCATTTCTTCAAGCTGACGCGTATGCTTCAACTCGAAGCGCTGCTGCTCAGCCCTATACCTCTTTTTTTCGTTCTCTTGGAACTTCTTCAGTTTATCACGTTCGTCGTCTGGATCGGAAATCAGCGTTGATGACATTGAGATCCTCATTGACTCTCTGAAAGTTAAGGTAAATAATGTATAATGACGCTTTTATTTCGATTAACTTTCAGTCAATGTAAAATGTACTCCGACAATTTGTGATTACTATGCCGAAATTCTTTTCTAAGAATTGAAATAGTATTTTATATCTACCTGAACATCATCTCGCGAGCTTTCATTTCATTGCGGATCCTCTTGGGCAGGTTACGTCTCTCGATGGTCTGGCGTTTGACGAGCTCCTCCTCTTTACGCTGATTCATGCGTTTCATCTGTTCGAGCTCTTTTTCGTGCCTAATAAGCATCTGGTGTCGTTGTAAGAAGAATATATCCTTGAGCTGGCGCTTCAGCAACTGTTGACGTTCGTGGATCTGGCGTTCTTCCAGTTCCCAGATCGCCGATTCACGAGCCCTGAGAAGCTGTTGTTTCTGCTGCAGGAACTGGCGTTCCATCAATGCAATTTTTTCGCGGTGACTGTCAGATAATCGGCGCAGCGACGTTTCGTGACTCTCGTTTAGTTTGTCCAAGAAAAGCTTTTCGCGCTCCTCATGCTCTTGCTCCAACTTTTCCTTGCGTACTTTAAATGCACTCTTCCGTTTTTCCTAATAATCAAAGATGCAATGTGTTATTAAGATTTTTTATTGAGTTTTTGGCCTCTAAAAAAGAAAATTGAAGTTTATCATATATAATAATTTTAATTCTTAGCTAATTCTATGTTCCTTTTTCAACTTGTCTCAATTTCAATCATTATCTCACTAACATATTTTCAGGAATTAGCTAATAAACTTACCTTGGGCATTAAGTCAACCTCCTGCTTAAGAAGTCTGAGGTCTTGTTTAAGACCCTCACGGAAGATCTTGAGCTCTCGCTCCTGCTCAGCCCGGATTTTCTTGGAAGCGAGTCTCAGGTCAGCCTCTTGTTGAGCCTCGGCTCGGTCGAGCTGCTGGCGCTGTTGCCTAACAAGGGCCTCAAGGTCTGCCTCGGCTGTGCGCTCAAGCAATTGGCGCTCTTGGTCGAAACGCTTCTCTTGCTGCTCCTTGTTGAATTGCGCCTTTTGTGACAAATCTTGGAACTGTTTTTGCTCTATCTTTTGGAGCATTTTCAGCTCACGCAGTTCTTGTTTACGGAATATTTGGTCGTCGTAGAACTTGCCGTTCTCATCATCCCCGTAGATAACCTGTGTGAGATTAACGTATGTATTACAGAAAAAAGCTAAATGGTTGAAAATAAATTCCTTGGACGGAACGATATTGCAAAAGTATGAGAAATATCATTCATTTGCTGTTGTGGATAAAACAATTTTCGAGTACAGAATAGTGAAATACGGAGATCCTTGTCTCGACATCCATCATTCGAAGAACATTTTCCTGACACTTTATGTTAGGTAATTTTTGGGTACAAAATCTCACCTTAGACGTGGTTGTGGTAACGACAACGCCATCAATTTCGAACTTGCGGGTTCGCTTTCTGGTCTTCTTCTTGAGGTTCATCATCTGTATCCTTTCAGATTCCTCCTTGGTTCTCCTAGGAATCTCTCTGGTGTACTCGGGTTTCCTTCGGAGCACAACTTCCTCATCAAGTTCGGAGGACTGTCGGGACTCGGAGCGGTTGTGATGATTACTAGTAGGCACACCATTGGCACTATTGTTGTTCTGTACGACATGGTTATTCTCCTTATTGGAACCACGGCTGTCCTGGCTTATGGTCGTGGATATGGACTCAGCATCCGAGCGATCGATGCTCTTGGACGGGGTGTGCGAACGCGTCGATCCTGAATCACTTTGCGAACAACGACCTTCATAACTGTCTGGAGACACTCGCTGCTTGTTACTTGGGCCGTGGATGCTATGCCGGGATGAGCTAGATTTCACGCTTCCCGGCGAGTCTTTCGGGCGTGATGGTGATTTTTTGGGCGTTGAATGGTCTAGCGATTGTCGCACCTGTGGAAACAATCAAAGATTTCGATTACTATTTGTTTTGAATTGTTTTGAAAGAACATTTGAATTATTGATTAATAACATCTCACGGAAGACTAAGCTAAGATTCTTATTATTGTGAGCAAAAATAACAAAGATCTCAATTGAGACGAAATAATTTGAAAATATTAGATTAGATTCTTCAATTGAAAATTATTTAGCAGTTCTGGAGTACTACAACTAACCTGTCCATTAACGAGTTTTTTAGTTCTTTCCTCTTCAGCAATGAGCGATGAGTCCTTGACCTGTTCGCGTTCGTCACCCACCGTGACAACCGAAACGTGACTAGTATCTTGGAGGTGGCGTTCGTCCTCGATCGGGCTGACGATCACAACCTCAGACTCGTCAAGCCGTTTGCCGATTTTCTTCGACTCGGTGGTGCCCACTGGTCCGATCATTATAGGTTGTTCTTGCGGCGTGTATTCCAGGCTGTCGAGGCTTGTGAAACCGTCGTCCTCAGCTGAACTCTCATTGATCTATCGGAGGAATGAAAGAGTAATCGGAGTTGTTTGGCAACCAACTTTTTGGCCAGTAGATAGTAACCAAAAGAATATAAAAACTTGTGCTAACCTGCGTCTTGTTGGTCTCGTTTGCGACAATCACAACTTCGGAAGAAGCACGTCTTGGTGGGGGTGGACTTGACGCCGGGTCTATCAGCACTGGCGGATGGGTGGTCGTGACGACGGTAACCTGGCTAACATTGCTTGCCAAGCTATTCGATGGATCAGGGCTTTCCGAAGTTATGCGAACTGTCGTCGACGAATTAGCACGTTGTTCAGCATCTTGTTGTGGTGTTCCTGAAGCAATTTCTATAATTAATTTCGAGACTCTTGAATTTAGTTTGAATGATCATTCATTATTATGAAAAAAAAGACGGAATTCAATTCATTTACAGAATATTACGAAAGAAAAAAAGAATCATCGCTATTTGTTGATAATTTCCAAAAGTATAACTGTTAGTACTGACACAGTCTCATTTTGTGACAGATTAATTTGAGTAATCAATCGATATTAAAAAAGGCTAACCAGTGATAACGACGATGTCGCCACTACCGCTCCTGGACTTGATGGGTGTGGAGGTAATGACGGATACGTTAACCCCGGCAGTCTTCTCCTTAGGCCGATCCACTGTGTCCTCAGCCCTGGACTTGGACTTTTCGACAAGGTCGTCGCTGTTTTCACTGTGACACGTGAGCTCATTGTGCTCGTCGTCGCTGCCATGCGCGCCCTTCATGTCGCCCGTCGAGACGCTCGGCTTTAGCGAGCCCGAGCTCGACTTCCTTATGGGCTCATGTGATTCATGTTTCTTCTGCTGCTGGCGTTCAACCTCACGTGACAACTGCTTCTCTAGCACAGCATTTAGCTTGTCCTCAACGGACCTGCGCTTTTGCTCCAGGCTGCGTCGGTTGCTCTCGTCAGTTGGAATGCTCTGCTGCTTTTGAGGCTTTTCTGATTTTGGACTCTCGCTATGCGATGACAAGCACTCTGACCTAGAAATGAATGTTTTCATAAGATTTGTTGGTTTATAGGGTATTTCAAATTGTATAACTATAGAATTTCCCATATTGCTGTCTTATGTTTTACACGTGATTGAAGTTTTTTTTTCTTTGTTTATTAAGGACTTAGAACAACCAGTGTTCTAGTGACACTTTGTATTCATATTTGCATATTATATTCGTTGAGTTTTGGTTTGGCTATAATAGCTTCAATATTTAGAGGCGATTGATACTTCAATGTCTCATGTGAATGAAGTAATGCAGGTGCTCTTATATAGAATATCGAAATAATAAGTTTTTTCTATTTGAAATGAATTGGACAATACAAGAAGACTACTTTTTTCTACTAAAATAAAACCGGACTCAATCACAATTACAGAAAGTTTATCGAAATAATAGACTATAAATCATTTTTAATCAAGTTCTGCTTACTTGTTATTTTCGTCGAGCGAGGCCTGTCTGTCAACGACGGGCTTCCTCCACTCGTCCACATCTTGAGGTTTGACAGGGGCAGATTTTCTCTTTTCGTCGTGACGGCCCTTGGCCGCCTTGCCTTCAGCGCTTTTAGATCGCGTCTGCAGCAAAAGGTCCGTGTCGGGCAGCAACGGCGGTTTCTTACTCTCGGCTGAGCTTCGCCTCTGCTTGCTTTCACCGTTCTGCTCTGCAGACTGGACGTTCATGGCACTTGGTTTACTTTCCACCTTGGTCTCCTCGGTCTTGCTCTCTACCCGGTTGACCGAAGGAGGTGGTGGCGCTGGACCTTTCTCCCGAGACAGACGTCGCTCATTGCTGCTGCTGCTACTGCTGCTGCTTTCCACCGGTGGCTTCGGAGCCTAGAATGAGTTATTCATTTCATACATTTTACTTCTCTAAAAAAATTGTCAATCCTTAATTTTTGCACATATACTTTATGAGTGAATAACACACTCACTTGACATATATTCACATTTTCATTTCTTGATTCGATAACTAGTTACCGTTTGAAAATTTTAATTCATTACCGTTCAAATCAATGGGTGCTTGAAATTAATAGAAAAAACTTACTGGTTTCTTTTCTGTAGGTACCGGGATATTCTCCTTGGACTCAGCTTTTCGCAACTTTTTGCTGCGTTCCTCCTTTTCGCCATCCCTATTGATTTCTCTTTTGTTACTTTCCTCCTTCTTTGCCGCATTAGCTGGTACTTCATTTGCTGTGTTTTTCTCTGCAACTGTAAACAAATTAAAAAGACGGTAGATAAACATTTTTTTGATAATCAATTTATTATTTGAACTTTGATTTTTTTTATTTCAAGCCTTACCTTTAGAATCATTGGCGTTGCGGACAGAAGCAGAGTCATCTGCAATTTGTTCCAATTCCAGGGGAAGTTGTGACGTGCGTTGCTCCTAAAAAGAAAAGTAAAATAATAATTTTGGAACTATTGGAAAGTAGCATTACAATTACGTCCAATAAATTATCAACTGAAATAATGTTGAAATTATAAGAAAAAATATTTAAATAGCAATCCAAATATGATTCTAATTGTAAATCTATACAAAAACATGATGATTATATGAACAATCTTAATGCGATATTTGAATGAGTTCTCTTAGTGTCGTACGTGATTGTTTTAAAGCTTATGTACATAAAAACCTCATCATTGAAAATAATCAGTACCCAATATAAGATATACGCAATCGCAATATTTGCACTCATTCAATAGTTATAATACGATAAACCATGCACTACACAAATTGTTAGTAGAAAAGACGTTGAAAGAGAGAAGCATGAAAAATCGAAGCGCAATGAGTAAATTGTACTCATAAGAGATGTTGAATATATGTCCTACCTCATGACAATTTCTGTATATTTTTCAAAGAATTACCATTGATAATTTAAAAACGTCGTTGATATTCAACATCTCCAAGTTATCGAAACATGAATAAATCTGGCAAGTGTATCATGGATGACGCATCGATCATCATCTGGCAGAAATGTCATAACGCACTCCTCGAATCTTACTAACCTGGCAAACGCACGGGTGATGGGGCTGGCGAGGCCCGGGTGAGCCGCATGCACAGCCAAATTTTTCAGTTACAACAGTACATTCATGTTTATGTTTAGTATAAAGTTAGTTTTTCTGTTTCCATTCTTGTTATCTCAAGAGTTCAATATATATATTATATATATATATATATATATATTAATCATTGACATAGAGAGTATATGAGATATAAACACGAGCACATACTTATTATTGAGAAGAAAAATAAGAAAAAAACGAATACATACAGTTAATAAAAAGATTTAAAAAAGGATGGGCTAAAGGGTGTCAAATATAACTATTTGAGTTCCAGAGCAAAGCAAATTTTTATTAGGTTAATATATTCCTCAACTTATTTTCACTAGCTTTGATTTTAGTTATCTTTATACAAGGCATTTAGAATTTGAGGGCGTGTAACAATTAGAAGACAATCTTATCTACTGCTTTGTGAGCATGCAAGTATCTGTCTAAATGGTGAAATCGATGGTCACTGGCGCAAATCTATCGACTAAAATTATTTCTCTAGCGAAAGCACTTTTATTTTTTTTTCTAAAATTTCTTGGTCGACTAAGACGTTAGGATTGTTAAAATGATTGCTTTGTTGTATCATTCGAGCACAAAATCTAATTATATTATAATATTCTATTTCATTTGTTTTGTTTCAATTTTGAACATTATTCACAAGGCTACTGTTCTTTCCGTTTTATTATGCTAATTACCAGAAGCTCGATTTTTCAAACTTACAGCTTTTAATTTTCAATATAACTTTATAAAACAAAGAATTTCTGAACCCTTATGAAAACTCAGATTTCTTTTTAATATAAAAAACCTATTTATTCAAAATTTAATTAATTAAATTACTTTCATGAATTCACAATCTGAATTCAACATTTGAGTCTGAAAATTCATACCAAAAAGAAAGCACGGTGAATAATTCACAAAAAATCTAGTTTTTAATCCCTGTCAATGTTTCGATGAGTATTACTTATGTGGTTATAACAATATTGCAGCCTTTCTCATGTAGTGACTCAAAATGTCATTTCGAATCACTTGAAAGTGCAACTACTAATGAGATATTATATCACTGCAATTATTAAAATAGAGAAAAATTCATAAGGCAATATAATAAACTTGAAAGACTCTAAAATTCACCAACAATACTGATCATATAGATAGTAAAATTTGTTAGTTCACAACCGACTTAATTAATAATAACGCAACATAATAATCATAACAACAGAATATCTCTTTTTGAGAAACGCTGCGTGCTTAATTTCTGAGTCTGTTAGTCAAAATACTGGCTCACGATTATCACAAAATATTCATTGACAAGAATAAAAATATATCATATTCATATACACTTGTAGGCTATGGATTATCACTTAATATATTATCAATATAAATCAGTCGTACATTTTTCCTAACTAGTAAGGCAGGAATTATTAATGACTGGTTTTTAGATTGGCAGATATATATATACTCATATGCATAGAATATATAATGAAAAAATAAAAAATAAAAGACAGCAACGATTAACTTTCGTTGGTCACACAATGTACTTTGCAGGCAAAGCAGGAGGACATTACTGAGTGACTCTTTGAAAACAGAGCTATTGAGTCACTAGGTAGCAGCTTACCGATCCGCTGATACTGTTCTCTGTGTTTTTTCGCCTTTTTGGCCTTCTAACGTGTAAGCGTGTAAAAACAAAGTACATAGACGTAACTTGTTAATTTTTGATTGATGCTTATTAACTTTGAGAAATATTTGAAGAAATGGATCCAAATATGAAATTATGATACATGAGTATTCTCAAGTTGTCTTTTACTATATGGTGATCTATGGCAACAGTTTTTTAGAAAGTTTTCCATATCATTTCTCCAAAATTATGAACTCATTGGAGGTTTTACTACTGGATATTCAAAACCACCAGCTACTATGAATTATTGTCTAAAAATAATCATTTCCATCATATTTGTCCCCAAAATGTGGTTATAATATATTAGTATTGAACTTGATGTCACTCAAGAGTTGTTAGTAAGAAATATCACTCAGACAAATTGTCACATGCAATGCTATTTTATGATTTTCTTCATTATTGCGCTATTTGAATTCTGGAAGCTAAATATAAGTCACTTCACTAGTCCAATTGAATTCTGGGCATATCATTGAACTTCTATTCTCAAAAATATTTACTGTAAGACGCAAATAGTAGACATTTTTCTCTAGTTTCTTTTGATATATTTGTCTGAACAATACGATTATACGACATATACGATCCACTTGAACGCCTCAATTAATAGATAAATACAAACTGGATAAAAAATTTGTTTTAACGAAATTTCTTTCACGGTCTGAACTTTCACTATATTATAAATTTTTCTTTGTACTAAGCTAATTATACTTTTCTTCATAAAATTCAACTCAAACGAGTGAAATGACTTTACATACTTTTGTTTGTACCCTTCACCAAAGCTACCAACAAATGCCACACGTACCTCAGCTTCATCGTCGACAAGCTCCTCTTCAACTACGTCAGCCTTATACTCGAGTAGAAGGTCTCGGATGGGCTTGGAGTCGAGACTGCGGTTGATAAACGGATGTTTGAGAAGCTCTTCGGCGTTAGGCCTCGTGCTCGGGTCCTTTATCAGTGCCTTAGCTATGAAGTCGTTAAAATCCTTGCTCCAGCGGCTCGGCTGTTCGAGCTTGGGCGGGTCACTCTTTTGAATTTTCAACAGCACCCGCATAGGCGACATCTCGTGATTCGGCGGTTCCATCTGCGCGAACTCTATCAGTGTGATGCCCAACGACCAGATATCCACCTGCAATTACAATCCGTTTGTAAACTATTCCAGTGAGTTGTTTTAAAAGATACTAGAATTTAGCATGTAAATATTGATTCGTATAATTTTTTCTATTATTTACAAATATTTGGTTATAAATCTAATTTATTCTACTGAATGGGTTGGTTTCGACTTGATTGACATGATCAAAAGCTACGTTGGCTCTCTTATGTTTTATCAAATATCAGTAGAGTTCAAATGATTATATATCTGAAAATGACAGAATAAAAAGAGGCAAACCTTGAAGTCATAGGGATTATCTCGGAACGTTTCGCAGAGAACAACTTCTGGAGCCATCCAATATGGAGTTCCGATGAACGTGTCATGCTTTTGTAGTGTATACTTGTTTTTCGCAGATACACCGAAGTCCGCTGCAAAGAATCAATACATATTATTAGAAAGGATCGTCTTACAATCAATCAAGTTAAATATAAAGTTCTATACACCTATGGATTCTTTATATTACGAATTTGAAAACTTTCGAGAACTCATTTCTCTAGAGTAGTATTTAAGATTCTTGTGAATACTCGAACTTTTAGAAAAATGAAGAGCCAACAGGCCGAGGCTATAAGAGTTGGATTCTAGTGAGCATCGGCTACTGTTAAGCTTACCTAATTTTACACCGCCGGCCATAGTTAGCAAGACATTGCCTGCCTTCAAGTCCCTGTGTATGACTTTTGATTTGTGCAGAAAAGCGAGACCTTTGCTCATGTGTTGACAGACGTAGGCTATCTGAGGTTCCGTGAGTGCCTTCTCTAATTCTACCATTATCGAGTCCACAGCTCCGCCGTCACAGTACTCGATCAGCATCTTTGCAACACAAATAATTCACTTTTGAAAACTATTGTAGAAACGAAGAATTCGCACATGATTAGATAATAGTATGATTTCGTCATGTTCTGTATACTATTATCTTGAAATTTACAATTATAATATGTGAGTAACTCATTGATAATCGGTGTTGAGTGACATCCGAATCAATGAGTCATCACTTGATGCACCGGACAATTTACATTGTATTTGTAATAAATTAGAACTATACGAGAGTACACAAATAATTTTTTCCAAATTGTTATTTCCGTATTGAACGCTTTAAACGCTCTTCAATACATTCCACACGCCATTACTGGCTGACCGTTAGTGTACGAGTCTATTATGAATGAATGAGCAGCATGTACAATGATATTAGTACCTCACTCAAACTGATACGTTACTACTATATAGACTTAAAATTTTAGTAGATGATTGTAGTTTGTTTAGACTAGTATAAATCACGAAAAGTGCACGAAACTCATGTCAAATTATAATTAATAAACTCACTTATCATGAGATTGCTTAAATGCTCAGGGTAAAGAGGTTTTTTCAAATGGAACTAAGTAGTTATCCAAGGAGTCTTAGTTTCTTTAATGAAAATCGCGGAAAAAAAAGATCACAGCCAATCTAGTAATCACCGAATCCGTTGAATGCCAATCCGAACTTACCCATAATTTGCCCTCGATGAAGTATGCCTCGTGGAGCTCGACGACGTTTGGGTGTTTGCACTCGGACAGGATGTCAATCTCGATCATGAAGTCGCTCAGGTCGTCCTCGCCCTCGAGCGCGCACATTTTCGCAGCAGCCAGCTGATGCGTCTGTTTGTGTTGAGCCTGCGAACGACAGAACAATATTGCACAAACTGCTGCAGGTCGCGCCGCCGTCGATTTATTGAGTGGATCGAAGCGAGAAGGTAATTACTAGTCCGCTCTTTGCTACCTCTCGCCAACTCTTTGTCTTTGTGGTCTTTTTCATTCTTCGTTGAATTCGCGAGATTCGAATTGAATCGATTGCAACTTTGAACTGATTCGGTTTGGTTAGTGTGCGTGTAGTATAAAAACTAAGTAGTTAGGATTGGAAATGCATTTATATTATATCAATGATACGATTATTCGATTTGATTCGCGTTATCATTTTTCCCCCATGAAAAGCACTTAGATGGTTTTAAAATATTGACAAAGCGCCTCGTAGCTTTTTCCCAAAGATCGTGTAAGCTACTTTGAGGGTGAAAGTACTGAATAATTGAATTTGATATGAGCTTAAATTTTTTTTTCTTCCACGGGAAAGCTCTTAGTTCTATAACGGTGTTCCTTTCATAGCGTCATTTCAAGTTCAACGGCTCTAATCAAGTCATTAGGAGCTAACGAGCAGCTTGAAAGCTTCCTATCATAATCATATATTGCACGAAAGCTCTTTCCAGTAACGAAGTTCTTTCAACCAAGTATCAAGCATTTTGTTAGGGGAAAGCAACTTTTTTAACCCGAAACGTTTTCTCCATAGAAATTTAATTTGCAATATAATTCATAGATTTTGAAAATGAAAATAATCTTTAAATTTTGAATTAGCTACTGACCAGATAATTCATTATCTAAAGAAGATTTGTACTTTCTGAGTGTGTCCTTACAATATTATATCACAAGATAGTAACTAACCAATGACTAAATCGTCAAGTTTGATTCTTTCGACTCACGTGTCGTCACATTTTAATTATGAACCAAACCAAAAAACTGTTTACTGCCCGTTTACTGAACGGAGTTAAGCGTCTTAATCTATTTGCGTCGATTGCCTTTGGTGCACTCGATCGCCATTGAGTATTAATTGTTGAGCCAATTCAACTTTCGTAGTCAACGCTGCGCATGATAGGTAAAGCACAGATGAAAAATAGAACAATGACGCAGCGAATGTTGGAGCAGTTGTTTATAGGTCAAAGGGCGAGCAAAGTGGCGGTATATACCGGGAAATCGACGAGGCGGAAGTGCTTAATCCTGTTGTGTCATCGAGCAATGTACACGGCATATTAAATTATGAAGCCCCACAGCCGCGTCACGCGCGCCCCTCTATAGATACACTGATTCAATAACGTTACGTTGAACCACTGCCGGAGACCCTAGACTGTTCTATCCGATTCTCTTATTGACATCGTGATTTCTTCATTCATTGTCGCACGAAATCGAAATCGAAGTGAAGTAGAATCGCAAGCTAGTAAATCTGTGGAGCTATTCCATTTTTTTCATCTCATGTCTTAAAACAAACAGGTAATAAGCCGAGAACAGACGTTTTTGCGAGTTCGGTTCGTGCAAGGTTGCTAGACTGTTCTTACTAAAAAGTTGATTTCCTTGGCACGCTACTAACATATGTGAACTAATTATTAATTCGGACGATTATATAAACAATTCAGTCATATTCGTTTGGCGTATTTTATACTTTTCTGATCATAGTATTCGCGAACAGTTTGAATATCTTGATACGGTTGAAACATTGTGAATTATCTACGGGTTCTAATAGAAAATTTAAAAATTCAATTATCAAACAATTGAAAACTAACTTTAACTTTAATGTCTTATATAAAGAAATGGCGAGAGATCAATTAAAATATCGCTTCGAAATGAAAACAATTGACAAATTTTTTTTCTATAATTCTAGTTTCAACGCGTGTGCGAGCATATCTGAAAGAAGCAGCCAACACACTATAACTGCTCGGTCGGCAGTCTTTACTCGTTTCATTCACGTACATCAGTCACGCGGCTTGTGCAAACTGAAACTCATGCTTGCTCGGCTTGTTTTTGCGATCCGGGATCGAGTTGAAAATTTCGTTTCGGCCGGTCGGTACGAAGGCGAAGTGGGTAATTTCGAGTGCACGCGATGGGGCTCACCTTATAAACTTTGCCGAAGGCGCCGTCGCCCAGTTCGCCGATCATGTCCCAAAAGTCCTCGGGGCTCACGTCCATTTTGATGTTGTTGTAGAGCTTCTTCTTCTTGGCCTCGTTGCCACCGAAGTGGAAGGCCTTCTTAAGGTTCGACAGGAACGACATGATGACACTCGTATCTCACTCGCTCCGAAGCAACGAAACAACAACGGCAACGCCAACGATAACAACAACAACAACAACAAAAAACAACGAGCACACACTCGCGGGCGCGCGCGGGCACACTTTGAGTCCGTCAGGGGTTGCGGTGATTCGCAGTCGACATGACCAGGGCCTCAGATCCCCTCAGGCCTCCCGGGGATCCTGCCTGATCTCTCCCGCATCTTCGCCAAGGTTTTTTCCCCCTTATCGTCGCCGCTGCTCTCAGAAGGACAACAGAGCTGCTTCGGACAGTCGAGCCACCAAGTTTGATCTGAGCTGCCTGCGGCCAACTCCCATTTCTACTGGCCGAGCCTGTGGATTCGAGGACTTTCCTCGACGGAATCTGCAATTGAAAAAGGTTTTGGTTAAAATTTGCTCGTTTTCGTTTCGGTTATCGTTACTCATTTGGTATTTCTTTTTTCAATCGCTAAAACCCGATAGTTTAGATGGATATTGAGATGTCTCAATCATCAATTTATTCAACAATTTCGTTTTCGAATAATTATATGGTATTTATCTATCATAGTATATTTCACACGAATCGAAGAAGATCTAGTGTGAAACGAGTGTATCATCACAAGGCAAGAATGAATTATGCTTTTCATCGATGAATCATCGAAAGAAGAGTCGTGTAACTCGATCGACAGCCCAGACTTGTGAAGCTTCAAAGGAATCAACGACACCCGGATACTACAAAACCCGCAAAGCAAGAAGGAAAAAAAAACTCAGTCGTTCAGTCCCACCCGCACAGTCTTAACAACTCCATTCTTGCACTCGCAAAAACCCTTGATGCACACGACAAAGCTTCCGACTTGATTTTCATTGGACAACACAAGAGGAGGCAACGATGAAAGCACCTGCCATCGAGCTGAAAGCAGACGAGCAGACAGACGGGCGAGCCAGATTGACACTCGGGAGGAAAAAAAGAGTCTGCGAAAAGACAAACGATCGGAAAAGCTGACGCCGGCGAAGCAGACGACAAAACGGAGGCGACACAAAAGTATACAGAGGGACGAATAAATGCGAGGGAAAGAGAGTAAACGTGAATAAAGGGCGAAGTCGTAGTCGAGAGAGAGAGAGAGAAAAAAAGCTGAAATTGCACGATGCCCGTGTGTTTACCGAGATGATGCGATGCGAACCTCCAAGGCAAAGAGGGGAGAAAAACTCGTGCTATTAACTTCGCGCAATTTATTCTTCTTATTAGAAATCAGTATTTATAGTGTTGTCATTCTTCGACGAGTATAAATATTGCCAGAAGCATGGATAATCTTTCCGTAATCGATTGAGGATGTGTAATCATCAGGTATATCTTTTACGCAAAGAAAATCACACGCAGTAACCGTTATCGTAACGTGTTCTCGAAAACTTGAGAAACTAACAATCAAGTGATACGCGTTGCAAGCGATGCGCGCATGCACAGAGATGAGAGAGACAATTGTTCTCTCAATCTCAGCGAGCCTGATACGAAGGCGATGACGTGCATGCGCGCGAATATACACATCCATCGAGTCCGCGAGAACACGATCGGAATATAACTAAAAATCATAGAATAATAATCCTCTCTCGTGACGCAACGAGGGAGGCTCTTTGTAAAACGAGTGGAACACAGGGGGGTGAGGGGGGGGATTGAGTAACCGCGTATGAAGACGTTACAGCCGCAACGCATCCTCGCAAAAATCCAGCCGATCGGACGATCGATCTTGCTCGATTCAAGCCGATTTGAAAGCGTCGATCGCGCAGCGAGTGTCGTCGTCGCGCGCAGCTTATCACTCGCGCGAGACGTGTCAGCGCCGAGTGTTTAGGTGCGTATATGCGCGCAGGCGAAAGGGGGACATCGCCGGGCGCGTTTGGCGCTATACACACGAGCGAGGAAGGAGAGAGACGGGCGCGTATATAGAAATTCCAGCGGATAGAGAAAACGGGGACGGCTGTACAGCGCGCGCGCGCGCACACACACACCGGCGGCGAGATGACATTCCAATAGAAAAGCTGGCCCACCTTTGAGCGAACGGCGATCGCGGAGCTTTGGAAAGCCGCACCAGGGGCTCCGGGAGGGCAGGGCGTCGCGCGCGCGGCCACTGGAGCAAATGGCTCTCGAGTGTATATAGATGTATCGACGTCAGGGAATTCGCTCGAACGGTAATACGCGAGTCGGTTCGACGGTTCGACGATTGCTGTGCTATACGGATGAAAAATCATTCCGCGCGCGCGCGTTAAATGTTTCGCAATACTTGGGGACTCGAGGGGCAAGAGAAGAAGACAGGGAAAAAAAATTTCGCATTCTAACAAGGTGAAATCACGAGCGGAGGACTCGATACACGATTTGGCACGTAACTAACAGATAAAACATTTGGCTCGATAATTGTGTATATACACGCGATAAACAATGAATCCGAACCAACGAGGGAATCCCTGCAGCTGCTCTTGTTTACCGTTTTACTTCTTTCTCGCGGAGCTTCTCTCGTACGCGTTGGGCCAAGACCCTGCGACAGCGCGTTACGTCAGGCGAATCCGCGCAACACACCCCAAACGGAAAACTCGACGGTGAAAAAGTAAACATCTGTCGGTGCAAGAGCTTATCGTCCAAGCGAATCTCGGGGTATCAGCAGGATGAAATAACTCGCGCTGCAAAATATCCTCGCGGCACCAGCAGTCGAGTTGGCAGATGCGTTGCGACCGACGTCAGACACACACATACACGTGTATACACACGCTCGCGAGCTTATATACATTATTTGGCGGGTCGGCGGCGGCCCGAGGGCTTTCTCGAGCTCTCGCGCGTGTATGCGTGTGCGCGCCTTCTTGACGCGAGTGTATGTATATATACGTGTGACTCACGCCGCCGGCCGCGCGCACACGAGCGACTCTCGTGCGCACACCTCTCCGACGCGATTTTCACCGATTTCATTTGTCGCCCGATCGAGGAGGTGTTTCGCGTGATTTTTCCAGCATCTATACATACTCGGCGGAATTTTCGTTTATATACCTCGTTAGGTTTCGCGCGAAAGTTGATTTTGCATCGAGGTACGCTCGATCGACGGCGTCACGAAAACCTGCACTTGGCCAATGGGCCGCGTCCGGCCTGAATAATTCGCGGGATCTACGGGGGAATGCTTCCACGGGATGTGTGTGAGCAACCTCTGAAATACTCGCGATAAAGTTGCGCGTATCTTTTCGTGGCGTTATCAATCGTTGCGAGGGAAAAATCGTTGCTACATGTGGATACTGCGTACTGCAGTATGCAGAGAACGCGGAGCTCGAGATTCGGATAGAGCTTGGCGCGCGCGCGAGCTATGATCTCATCCGCGCGTATATGTACTTGGAGAACAAAAACTTCCCTCTGGTAGTATATACGTGCGAGGAATAAATTGGACAAAGAATCAATATCACGCGCGTTCGCGGAGATATAAACAAGGCGAGAAACTCACTCCGGGAAGAATTTAAACTATTCTATTGACTTCAGGTTAACGAGACTCGGTACGATTCATAACTATATAGCTCCCTGTATTATTTCCGAGCGAATGTACAACCGTTGATTACCCGTTTGCCGTGTATCGCGTGGTAAGGCATAATTTCATAGCTCGAGCCGACCAAAATAAGGAGTGCACGCGACGCTCGAAGGGACGGTTGGGGCTCTTTAATTCTCTCATTGTTTTCGCGAATGGGAACTCGAAGTTTAAAAACGGCTCGTGTGACTTCGACTTCGTGAAGAAACAGCTTTGTACGCGAGGGCAGATGGTTCCGTGCTTATCATTGCCGTGTACGGGTCAATCCTTCAGGGAAGCCGATGTCAAGTTACAGAGGGAGGATTCATCGAGAAATCAATAGAATCCGTTGAGTATTTATTGGAAAGATTGTCTATAAGAGAGATATAGGGGTATACGGAGGGTCGGTATCGGTCATACGTATGGTATACTTATATGAGAATCGAGATCGAATTGACAGATGATTCATTTGTTCGATGCTTCGTTCTGGTGTTTCATAATAAGTCATGGCCGGATTTATCCCCCGAACGGGGACACTCGTATCAATTCGGTCGAGCGAGTATGAACTGCGTTTTGCCATCTTGCCGAGGAAATGGCAAACCGTTCGATCAAATCCGTCTAATGCGGGAAAGCACGTCGATTGGCCACGCGATGAGAGTCGCACAGAATAGCGGCCACTGCGTCGTCCAAACTCCGCAATTAAGTTATATACGTCACGCGTCATCCTCGCGGATCGCGCGCGGGGCAGGAAATCCGCGCAGCGTGAAAAGTCGCTGCTCGCGCCACCTCTTGGACATGTAGCTATCCCCCACGACACACACGTGTGCTCCGCGCGGCGAGGATGACTCTCCTGCGCGTGTTCCGACGGCCGGCTCTCGCGCGAGCTCACTGCTAAAAATACGCTCCGGTGAATGTAACGCGTGCGCGGCGCCCCGACCATACGCTGGCGAGCGCGAAATTTATGCACAACCTCAGGTGAGAGACGCGATCATCTCCGCGCCTTCCTTCGGTTTCTCATATATACGCTACATGTGAGTCGGAGCCGTTCCGACCGGACACAATCGGCTGTTTCGCGTTGGGAGGAATCGCGCCGTGGTTCCACGATAATAATTTAGATGAATCGAATTAGAATAGGGATTACCGGGCCGGAGAGTTGGATCGCGCGCGTTACGAAACGCGCGCGACTCTGTGTGTGTGTGAATTGTTCCACGCCGATGTTGGAATAATGCTGATCTAAAATTAGATACGCCACGGCGCGCGTACGTGTGAATTATGTAACCTTGAAATTATCGATGCAATAAACACGGGTAATACGGACGTTTATCAATGCAATAATATCCGTACATAGGCCCGTGGAGATGACCGTATGGAAATAGAGTCGATTCTATATAGGCTAATGGGATCAATGGGAAAACGACAGGCGCGTGACACTGGGGTGATAAAATGTTTGTAATCTTTGGCGGTAATATGTGGAGAAGTTGGTTTCCACAGTTTGTATGTCGATCAGATGCTCCACTTTTATACTATTTTTGGATTTCCTAATCATCGAGAATGCACTAGGTAAAAGATTTGCAGTTATCAATGCAGTTTCGTACTGTTTTATAATATTGATCAGCATCTATTTCCATTCGTACATTGCTAAAAATATAAATGAAAGTAAGAGATGGATCGTAAATGTTTTTGCGAACTGAAAAATCGTAAGTCACTCGAATATATTGATCTCGTTTGCCAAGCGTCGTATATAATACACATAAACATTATTTGGAATGATTACTTTACTCGTGTACCAATCAACACAAATAACTGTATTATCTCGTTTTCAAATCGACTGCCAGTCCAATCGATCTTGATTATAAATCCTAACAAGATTCTTCATCAAGTTAATAATTCAGTGTTTCAAAAAATATATTAACTTCGTTCCCATTTCTTTTCACGCGATGAACAGTATATTCATATCCAGGAAAAAGCAAAAATGAAAATGTCTTTGCGTGTCAGGTGGTTTCGCGATTTCATTATGAAATAAGTAAGGAACAAAAGCAGAAAACGAGATTATGACGCGACTTGGCAAATAAAATCATCGTTCTCGCCAATATTGGGAAAAGTTCAACGCCAAGGCTGACTCGCCGGCGCAATCGGTTACGCAAAATATATCCGCCAACGTGTTTATAATATGAATGAGTAAGAGGACTGAATTGAAAAAGAACGCACTCGAATATCTAGTTATTTTAGATTGAAAGGTAAAGGTCATTTAGGGAAATTGAGTATACGTCGATGAAGACCAGACATTTTTCGCTATGATTGGCGGGTATAGTTGGAACAGTAACAGAAATCAGCACTGATATTAAAACTAAGATTATTTTATTATCGTTAATCGAGGATATCGATCCAGCAACAATATCACTGGCTGACTCGTATAACACACGAATCGAAACAATCCGAAGAACTCGAATAATTCAAAAGAACGCGTCTATACAGTTTCCACGATGCGCGCATCCTTTCTAAAGACTAGCAGGCAACGTTAATAAACCTAGAAATCTTCCCGTTAAATCTGCTTAATAAAACTCATGTGTTGGACGTTTCATGAAAAATCCAGAGGCGGATATCCTTCTGGTTGCAGAAACAACATTATAAGTTGGTCAAGAAAACTATGATTATATACGCGGCGCGCGCGCAGCGCTCTGCGGATTGACGATCCTTTTTGGTCGGTTTTACCATCAATTAACTTCACCGCAACAGTGTTAACGAAGCTTGGCAATTTGGGGTTACGCGAATTGCCGCGCGCGCGCGCAACTTGCATTCTTTTGCTCTTCCGAGCGAGATATTTATGAAAATTCCAATTACAAAATTGGATAATGCACAGGCTCGCGCGCGCGACACTGGATTCTACCGGTGATTTCTCTCATCTCGGTGATGACGGAAGGCTGCCCGATTGAAAGAAGCCTTATACCCTTTCCCTTGACCAAAACAAACACGAGGAGCCACACCATCGCGTGTATAACTCAGGGATACTGGGGAATTTTTCGGGGCTGGGACGTCAGTCCCAGCCCGGAATGCATAAGGATACGATCGCTGTGGCGAAAAAAGTAGGAATTGAGAATTTCATCCTTGTTCTTTGTCGCGTGGCTTGCAATGAGAGCCTTATCAATCATTCGAGAACAGGAAGAGAGATTAGTGGACAGGAAGAGTCTCTCGATTCGCGGTGTACAAATGTGAATCCATCAGGAAAGTGACGTAGCGGGCTTCTGGAAAATATATATGTAACAGAGCTGCTCTCTATTATGGAGAGCCCAACTTCCGACTGCACTGGATAAAGAAACGGCTACCGGTTGACCACATACATCCAAACCGATCCAACCAGACGTTCTCTCTGGCGATCCGCGGGGCAAATCACAAGTGCAACCCGCTGCGGGTATAATTGAATTTCGGTATGCATTTATACGGGTGTACGTACACACGCGAGTACAATGATCGCGGAGCTGCCGACCACAAAGCGCGCGCGCGGGTTCTAGGAAACATCCACGCGCTCGGCGGAATGTCCGTTTGTGTGTAATCGACGGGAGGCTGTTGGCGAGAGAGAGAGAGAGAGAGAGAGAGAGAGCGGGACGTGGTCGTCGCGGCGCGCCGATTTTCCGTTAGTTTTCTTTGGGCTATACCGCTACGCGGCATCGATCCCGCGGCAACGCGCGCGAGAGCCTCACGCACAGGTGTTCTATGTGTGTGAGTGTATATATATATAGGGTCGTGCGCGAAACCGAATTCTCCGGACGCGCAGCCGGAAGCCGACGCTTCAGCCGGCCATGGGGGTGTCGAGTGCAGCGCGTCGTCGTCCCCGCACACCAAGGAGATTCCGCCCCGGTGGGAACGGAGAGAGAGAGTGAATTTCGGATGGAGGATGCTGCGAGAGCCACCGATTCTGGCTCGTGGGAAATACTTAACGACTTTTTTTCTTCAAATCTGCCAAACCGATGGGATGTCCCGCTGCGGGGAAAAAATTGCGTATAATTGTATTTCGGTCGCGCCATCGCTTAGCGGATATTCTATTTGCGAATGAGCGTGCGGGTATATGGGTGATCGAGGCAGTCTAATAGACCACGGCCGGGTCTAATTATAAATCGTATTGCCGAACCGAATTAGGGCCTAATCGCAGGTATGTATATATGTGCGTCTCGAGTTGGAATGCACGAACGGTAAAATGTTTATCAGGCTTATCGAAATCAGCGCGAATATTTTAGATAAAGTTCCTCGTCGAGCTATCTGGGTGTGATCGAAACCAAACTGCGCGTTTCGAGTTGGGAAAACAGTATTTTCGGTGACCCCGGGGGTCGTCCAACGCAACGGGAATGAATTTTACTTGTAAAGATTGTGTGTACCTATACGGGGAGAATGATCACGAGTCCATAATTTTCCCCCCAGAGATGGTTTTCATCGTTAAGAGATGTTTCAGTTTAATTAATCCAATGATGCTTTCACTCGACTGCTTTAAATGAACTTTGCCGACAAAAACCGAGCAGTAATAATTTTTCTGGCACGTGTGTGCACTTTTGCACGCACTTGTAACTTGTTTCAAAGATTACGATAATGGTATATTTCAATTAACGATTCGGGATGGATAAAAATGCTGTATGCTTCGTTCTTAGTTTTTCTTACTCGTGTAAGCGTTTAACGTTTATATTTCGCGATTTTATTTCTCCTTTTTGTATCTTATCAAACGGTTTTTGTTTATTTACTCTTCAGGTTGAAAATCCAATTTCTCATTCATTAAAAATCCGCTATCGACCGTAGATTACGATTTTTTCATTTTTAATAGAAAAACTTATCTGATTTTCTAATCACTATAACAATTTTTCAAGCGTATATTGATAATTTTTTAAATCAAAATTCAAGCGTTTAAAACTAAAACGTTCGATATCAAATTACGTAAGGTTTTTTTCCGAGATAAATATTCAAGGATATTCTAGGATGGGAATTTTAGGCTTAAATCACGGAGAGTTATCGACTAAGTAAAAGTGAAAGCTGTTCTCGCTGCAGGTGTGTGTTTTCGGCTCTTATCGATAGATGTCTATTTGTCTTGTCAGATTTTGAAGAACTCATGCAATTTCTCAAGGATCACACGCAGCGGAAACAATTGTGCAATGACAACATATTTTCAATACGATAGCTCTACACTTGAAAATCGAATAGATGTGATTACAAAAGTTCACAATCTTTTAGTTGATGAACAAATCATTCATGTCATGCAGAATTCTTTTAATATTATATTTCTCTATTGTTTACCAACAAAAAAATTTTGTCAATTACCTTATTTTTAGCCGTTGTTATAACATCATTCGAAATTATTACCTGAAGCTTCTATCAGTCATTATAAAATTAATTAAAAAATTTATCTTGAAGCTTGATGATTGTGTATTCATTTACCTCATATTGACAGAAGACTTGTATAACTGTGAGAGTCATCGAAAAACGATCAGAAAGACGCCATATAACCGATTTTTCTCGAGAATTTTTACGTAATGTTAAAATTTTAAAAATCTTCAAATCGTTTTGTTACCTACACAATGAGAATAAATTAAAAACTGATCAAAGTTGATTATTGATCTTCCAAACAATTCTAGAATTGGAAATCGCACATCCAGATCTATAATAATTGCATAACATATATCTGTTGTAAAATAATGATTCATAAATCTCAAACAAAAACATTTCAATTTTGAGTGGCAGTTTTGAAATTGGAAATCAAGCAGAATGAGATTTACTCTTGTTCTCTGAGGATAGAGTAATTTGCATAAATTTTTATATGATAAGTCAACTTTTACTGATTCTAAAGATGATTTATTAATAATTCTAGATACTTTTTCTTAAAATGAAACAAGTGAAATTTCATTTAAGAGACAAATTGACAAAATAACAATTCTATATGACTTTCCATAAAAGATTACATACAGAAATATGCACAAAACAATTCATTGACTTTATAAATTATAAAAGTTCTCTAATTTGAAACAATCAATTTTATTCAGGACAATAGTATATTGAGAAAATTTCTCAATTTTCTCTGCTAAATGTCAACAACTGAATAGCATATGAAAGAAGGAAATACAAAGAACCGTTTGATTTTGAAGAGAATAGTTTATCTGCACAACAGAGAAATTCTTATTAAATGGTGCATTAAAAACTTATCTATGCTTGTTCTGATTAGATAAAGAGAATGAATAGCAAATTGAAATGGTTCTAACTCATTTGAACTCAATCAAGCGTAACAAGAGCCATGTCCTTTTTCATTGCATTTTTTCCAGACAAAAGAAAAACTGAGCTTTTGTCAATCGTTCAAAACTCTGGTCACTCATTGCAAATTCACAATTCAGCGAGTACAAACATTTAGTCTGCTTGTTGTGTCTCATGACTAGTACTGCACTCATCAGCTAAATGATGACACTCGTATGCAAACTTCAAAACTGCATTCAGCTTGCCTATCTTATCAGACCAAGCTAGTTTCACTGAGAGAAACCACGGAGTAACGTTGCCTCGGGCAACTTGAAACAATAAAATCCAATCGGGATCACACACGAGTTATGCATATTGGACTAAAGTGTATCGACTAAGCAAATTGATTAATAAAAGTGAGTATAGATAAAATGACTTGGTAGTGTGATTTAATGGTGTATAGTGAGAGCTACAACAACAGGAGATAGGGAGAGAGAGGGAGAGAGAGAGGAGAATGGATGTATGAATCATGTTAGTCCATCAGAAGCTTATCCTTAGAATCTGACAAGATAAGAGGCTGGCCTCATAGGCAAACAGACTTATAAGGACAAGGTGGCCATTCTGTATGCGGATTCGCGATTGGAATACCTTTATCTCGGTTTCGGGCAGACAAGCTGCAGGCTCACAAGGCAGAACCAAACACCACACTGATGCACTTGACTGGGCGGATGAATCCAGAGAGAAAGATAGAGAAAGAGAGAGAGGAAGGGAGGGAGAGAGAGAGATCGGCAGGGATTACACAGCTGGAGTGGGTGTGTGCGTGCGCGGGGTGGCCGGGGACGCCGCCCAGGTCAGCTCACCTGGTGGGCCGTGCTTCGGCAGCCAGTGGGCGTGGAGCGGCGTCGGCGGTGTCTATCGTTGTGGCTAACTGCCAGAGCCCAGCAGCAGCATTGAAGACGTGGGTAGTCGCGCCGCGGCGGCGGCGGCGGCGGCCATTTTCCACTACGCAGACGCGTATCTAACCTCTCGCGCTATATAGCTCTCTCTCGCGCTGCGCGCTCCGCTCGCCAACCGAGCGAGAGAGAGTGAGGAGACGCCTGGCATGCACACTCGCGATACTCTCTTCGTCGGATCGCGGGCTCCCTCCTCCGCTGCACGCGGGGGGTCAGCTACAAGCACACCGCGCGCGCACCAAAGGGCCGCCTCTCGCGCGTGCTGGCGCGCACCACAAGATGTAGGACAGCTGGCTGATTCACTCGCGCGCGCGGGGGACAGTTTTTAAAACAACTGACGTACTCTGCTAAGTACTGCACCGTGCGTGTGCAGCAGGGCCTCCCCCAGCCCCCGCGACGACCACACTGTGTGTATATACGCGTATGTGTATATATATATAAGGTCGATCGCGCGCGCGGCGCGACGTAGTGCGTTACGCGCGAGTTGTTGCGAGTTGTGTGCCAACTCTGACTGCTGGCGCATTTCAGCGCATTTCTCTCGCGGACCGCACCGCGCGCCGCCGCCGCCGATCTCGCGCGCGCGCTGCCCCCACGCTGCATCGCCTCTGCAAGCCCCCCCCCCTCCCCCCACACGCAGGTGAGTAGAGTCGCCGCCGCCGCCGCCGCCGCTCATCAGCAGCTGATATATACCTGCGCAGCACTGCAATGCACTTGCTCCTGCGCGCGGATGCTGCGTTGCCTGCACTGCTCGTCGCTGACGATCGTGTACAGCTATTTTTCCCAGATGGCTCTCTCTCTCTCTCTGTCTCTGTTTTTTTTGCAACCGTTTATTTACACTTGGCAATTGGGGATAACGATTTTGTCAATATAACGTGTATATACTGGCAAGGACGGTGTTTTGATGACTTTAGAATGTAGGTCGAAGGGATTTACCACGTACTACATGGCCGACTTTACGTTATTGTCACTATGACGCGCTATAACTCCAATTGGAGTGTTCAAACATGTATTACATCCGACGTGAGTATATATTAATTCAATTATGGGCGACGCGAGCTGCGATGTGTGCAGTGTCAGTGCTCGCGCGAGCTATATACGTTGTTCACGCGCGTCTTCTTACCTTCGGACGGCTATACACGTATTCATTTAAATGACAATTCGAGAAGGCAAAATGTTGACCTTAATTGGGGATAATTTTCCGTCTCCGCTCGGAATTAGAAGCTCGAATTCAAGGTTCCCGCTGCCGCGGCTGCTGATCTCGAGAAATACGAGGATCGTTTTCCTTAGCAGTAGTCGATTGTCCGCATCATCGCAGCTTATATATAGACGAATTGCGAGGAAAACACTCACTCACTATACAGAAGTATATATATGCGAAACGAGGTTTGGATTGTTTCAAGTTATAACTGCGCGCGCGAGTGATATCAAAAATATGCGTCCACGAAACCCTGCCAAATTCCTTGGAGATTTTATCCATTATAAACAGACTTTAGTCACGGTGTTTGCGTGGCAAACCTTTGGCTTAGAGAGAAATCATATCCGTCGATTATCTTGTCAAACACTGGATTCGCAGAGAAAATCGATTCGGAATTGAAATTTTCTTTTTCGTCCTAAATCTACCGTTTCGACTATCAATATATGGAATCTATATGGACCTTAATCTTAATTTTAATGTTTACGATGTTGCGATCTCACGCGTAAAACCAGTCCCATAACGTGACATCGATTGATTCAATTGTCGAAAAATTAAAATGAAAAATGTTGTATTGAAACACGAGAGATCATTTTCTCACGTGAATTTGAGCTTCTCTTAGAAGATCGCACCATACGGATGGCTATAATAACACTCAAACTGTGGAGATCGAGCTATAGTATTTCATTTTTTTTCTGATTCGTGCAGATATCCACTACAAACGTAATACCAAAGCTCAACTCCACAGATCGAGTTTTATTATCCGTATGGTAATTTTCTATAAGAAAAACTCAAATTCAAGTGAGAAAATATTTTCTCCATTTCAATACGAAATTATTCATCTGAACTTCTTGGATCAACGTTAAAATCCACATTAAAATCCATATAAAGAGATCAATACCGATTCCGTAGATAGATAGTTCAATAACCTATTGGGTCGCATGAACAATTACAGCCGATCATACGTGCGCGATCCAACGCAGGGGAAAAAAACTCCCTCGGAAGCGTTGAGCAAGTTTTATTGACGCCTCAGCTCGAGAGAGAGAAGCTATGCGCGCGACGCGACGCCCACGCTTCGGGTGAACTTTTGAAAAAGCGCATCGAGAAAGGCGAAAAGGACGCCGCGCGGCGTGCAGCCTCCGACCGAGCGGCACGTGCTTGCGGGGGGGGGGGGCGCACCCACACACACACACACACTTCCGCAGAGCGGAGAGACAAGTCTCGAGTGCGCCGCGGCCACCCCATCCAGACGACTGACTCCTTCCGAGGGTTTGTTTGACCGACGAGCTGCTGCTGCTGTGATTTCGCACCTCGTTTTACATATATAATAGCACTCCAGCTCTCTCTCTCTCTCTCGAGTGTATATGTGAGATGGGTGAGGAGACGTGTGATGTGAAAGGGACACGCGTGCAATTCTCGTTATGAAATAATTATATATATACGCTTTGTTTGCGGTAATCGAATGCTTATAATAAATGCATTATAGATATTGACCAATTGAGTCAATTAAATTTTAAAACTCGTATACAAATTTTTTTAAATACATATGCGCTAATTCGAAAGTCGGTATGTCAATATTTGATTCGTTAAACAGAATTTAATCATTCTCTGACTCTGTCAACGAAGATGTAATTGTTTTCCCAAAGAGACTCGCTTCTTGTCTAAAATTCCATCCAATTTTGTCTTTTCTGAATCTTATACTCGTATATTATTATAAAATGTATCGATCCATGTTATATCGTAATTTTGTTTTAAACTATACACACATCAGAATAATCACACTTTATATAATGCTACATGAAAGCATATGAGATCAATAATTTTATCAGATTTCTAAGAACGAAATTATAGTAGACACAGAAATTTACACTGAGAGTAGTCGATAGATCTAATTTTTTGTGTAATCTAGAAATTCCTCAGTGAACAATTTCATGGAAAAATCGAATTGACGTTTGAAAAATCCACACGTTTCTGAACTCGATTATTCGCGCGCTCTCGTCGAGTCTTCAGATCGATATAAATCGTTACAGCTGTCTAGTGTCTGCTTGGACTTCGATGTTGCAAGATATAATTGCTATATTTGCGTTTCGGGTTTTTGTCAACTGCAGATATACACTGGTACACTGTTTTGTTATTGCATGAGATTTCAATTGAAGGAAGAGAGTAACATTTGAGCGAGAATTCCCGTTCGTAAGTCGCAATTTCGATTCCTTTACAATTCTAGGTGGAAATATTTTGATGCCGTTTAACGTGACATTATGCAATGTATTAGGAAAAAATGTAGAGTTGAACTTTTAAATTGTCAGTACCACTATTTCTAGTTCCGTCAGACTTATTTTCAAATTCTCATACCTGAAGCCATATACGTAACTCTGTATACTGATGATCACAAGATACACTATAAGGAACTCTGCCCTTTGCTTGGGTTAATCAAGTAATCTCTAAATTAATTAGGTGTCCAACTGGGGTAAAGTGTAGTTAGTTTCACAACAAACATCGGAATTTACCAAACTATCTTTGCATGATTTCATTTGAGGACATAACCTTTTGCCGATACCATCTTGATCCTGGAAGAGATATCAAGTGGTTCATTTTCTTAGTATTGAAGTGAATGCACCAATGCTCACAAGCTCATTTATTGAATTAATTTATTAATTTTACCCAGTATCATCTTATCTATGAAGCCTCAAGCTGTAATCTTGTTGCAACTTATATTAAATTGCTTGTGAATACGTCTCAGAATAATTTTCAATCTGTGAATCTCAATACTCATGCCGGTTCAACTAATTTAAATCATAAAACACGCCTGTGATTCTCTAGAAATAAAATATCTCCTACTGATTCAATAATTACTTGTTAAATATTCTTCAAAAAACATTTTAATTTCCAAGTATTTTCAATTTCAGAATACACCAAGCTATTATCTCTCTTCATAAGATGGCAGTCAAGCAGCGTGGTTTGATACGTATGATTTTCAGGGATTTCATTAATTCCTTGACTCCTAAATTCACTAAGACCACATGTGTTGGTGTTGATTACATGGGTACAAAATACTATGAAGTCACAATAAACAAAGCATCCAGTCATAAAAAACCAAATCGCTATTTTGTACCCAAAGAGAAAGATAATTTTGAACAAGAATTACCTGCAGAATGGGAAGCTTGGCTGAGAAATCGAAGGAAAGTTCCTCCGACTGAAGAAGAGGTAGTGTAAAAAGTTCATTATATCGTGATAATGTATATTCAACAGCATGGAGAATGTATTCAAATGTTAATTGATAGTGTTAGTGAGGACAGCATAAAATGAACTTAACAAATTTTTCCTGTTTTAGGTTACAACAAATTATGAAATGATATTAACTAAAAGGAAAAATGCTGCTGAGCTTGAAGCAACTTATGCTAAGGAAGGCAATGTGCAAGTTGCAGCTCCTGATGCAAAACCATTAACACAGCATGCTTCAATAAACTACCCAGTGTATGATGAATATAAACAATTTGGACGAAATTACAAGCCAAAAATTCCAGAATAGTTATCTACTTTTATTAGAATATGAAATCATGTAAATAGATCTTGTGATGCGTATGTAAATAAATATATTTTAATTCGAGAAGTATTGTTGAAAAGTTTTAATTCATCCAGTAAGAGTTCAACAAGAATATATATATCTATTTTTAGATTAATCAATAGTCTACATAGCATCCGTAAAGAACATACTTCTTTATAATTCTCATACTTGATTGTTTTAACGTTACATAATTTATGGTCATTATTTTACTCATTTTACAAACTTTATTGAATGGTTAGATTCAATCACAATTGTTTTGTAAATTACTCAACTTCAATGTATGAGTGCATATGTATAAGTCTATAGAGTACACAGGTAATTAAATTATTCAATGATAAGGATGATAGAGTAATCTAGTGCAAGAAATTGTATTAACATTTTAAAAGTTTCCCTTTTAATCAAAATCCTTTTAAGAAGTTGATATTGTATGGTGAAAAATTTTCAAATTTTCAAATAAAATTGAAACGATTATTATAGCACTGACTAAAAGTCATGAATAAACAAAATATATCAAAATTTTATTTTATCATGTTGAATATCTTCTAAGCTTTTTCTAGAATTATGCACTTTTGTATTGTTCAAAGATATCATGATACTTAACTGAGATATGATAGATCAATGAGGTAGTTTTTGTCGTGATTGATCAAAGTTATTTGAAAAATTGTATGTTTGACTTAATTTCTCTAACAATGAATATTCTTGATATTATTTTGTTGACCTCTGATAGTTTTAACAATTTCAAAAATTTATTTGACTATTCCTACTTTTTTCAATCTAGTTCTCCTAAGTACAATAGTAGAAAAAGTTTTATCTTTTAACAATAGGTAAAAATATAGATTTCTACAGAAGGCATACTTATAGATATAACAAAAATGTATAAATAGACATTAAAAATCACAGTTCATTTCCTGGTTCTCGGGAAATTCTAAAATAATTCAAATGTTACAATTATTTACATTGTGGAACCATAGGTCTATATCAATTTCATAGTATTAATTTCAAAGAGTTTTGATGCATTTCTTCTGCAAAATTGAGCTTAAACTATATTTACCCCTCTATTTCCAAATAATTTCAAGTGAAGACTATTTGCTAGAGTTAAAATCGACTTGAACATATTCAGTCGTAGTTGTTTCTGAGTATTGAAATCTATTTTCTACTGACTTCTATGAGTTAAAACTTTCCACTGTGATTGATGGAATGTTTTTTTTTCTACTGATCATTCCATGTTTGTTTCCAGTGATGATCTTAAAAATGCATTAGTTATACTTTTGGAAATGCATCAATTATTCTATGACTTGATTAATATATCTCGGCCATTAACAATAATGTTAAAGATGACCAGCCTGTAAATGGATGACTGCCTTTACCTTCACCCGTGGTGTCATCATAATGCTCCCAAATATATCCAGTCCTATTGTACTGATTAATAACATTTTTTATCAAATTGTCTCTCAACTTAGCATAAATTCTAGCTGCATCTTTCTGGTATGGGCCCTCTTCGTTGGAATAATAGTGAAGAGCAGACACAGTCAGATAATTCAAGTTCATCCAAATAGCTCCTCTCCAATATGGAGGATCATGCTCTGTGTTACGTTGCATGTAAAGTGGAGATGACTTAGCTAGGGATCTCAATCCATAATTTGTCCACAAGTAGTCTGTCTTCAAAATATCATCTAAGATTTTTTTCAAGTAGGTAGATTCAGGATCAATAAGGCGAGTGATGAAAGGAAAAAGGGAAACATATCCAAATGCAGTATCTACAAACTTGATTTCTGGTTTTTCCAACACTTCTCGTTGCATAATTTGAGGCATTTGATTATGCCTTGAAGCTTTACGTTTTGGTCTTTCCAATGCAACTTTATCTGAGTGTAGACCATAATCAGCATAAGAATTGGTTTTCTCTGACCAGTGCAACTTGTTCAACAACTCGTTATCTGATAAGTACTTGTAAGTTTGCATATATTTGTTTGATGGCTTACCAAGAATATCTGCAATAGTAGCCATTACTTTAGAAGCCACAGCCATCCAACATCGTAAATCTATGTGTCTTTCATCCATGGTTGGATGCGATGCTCTAGGATAATCATCTAACCCAGAAGTTAACGTTTTTGGGTTGAGTTCTACATTAGTTTCGGAATTTCTACCTCTCCATCTGTAAGTACTAGGGAGTGTACCTTTTTGAGTTGTATTGTACCAAGTGAACCAAGTTTGCAATCTAGGATATAACTTTTCTAGAAGGTCTAAATGGTTTTTAATAAATTCACTTTGATATCGATCCAAAATGAACTGTAATGTTAAGAAGAACGTAGGAGGATTAGCATTGGTATTGATTTGAGTGACAAATTCTTGAGGTACTTTGGCAAGTGCTTCATCGCCTAAAATCATCTCTCTAGGGATCCAGCCTTCAATGTTCATTAAATCAAACCAATGACTGATGATGTCCATTTCTAAATCCAAATTCCAACTTGAAAGGAGTAAACCATGGAATCCTTCATCCCACAAGAAACCTCGTGGAAAAAAACTTCTGCTTGGAACTGCACTAAAGAGAGGCGCTTTCCAATATGGTACAGGAGCTTCAGTGTGGATGCTCTTTACCTGTGACGATCCGTAGAAATATCCAATAGATCCAATCATATTGGAAAAAGATAGTTTTGCAAAATTGATGTCACTCTCAGTGTATCCTTTCTCTTTCAACTTGAAGATTTTTTCAAACTTTTGATCAAAGCTTTTCTCATGATTATCAAGAGCATCTTCATACCTTTTCCCAGTTAAATTTTCTTTTTGACTCATCATACTATTTCGCTTGAAACTCACTTCCAGTTCGAAAGGTGTTTCAGCTATTATTTGGTTCACTATGAAATTAGCTAGCAAATCAGGCCTCTGTATATCAATCAATGATTCATTAGGCAGACCAAATACTACTTTACTCACTCCCTTATCCTCGTACATCAGTTTTCTAAAGCCAGATGAGAGCGATTCTTCTAATTTGCTTAAATTTGGTGTATGTGTAATTAAATAAGATCTATGCAAAGAGGTTCCATTTAAAATCTTAAAATTCAAATTGAAGTACCCCAATCCACTGGTTTCTCCTTCAACTCCATTCAAGACGCCATCTTTCACCGTATCAATAACTGGATTAATATTACCATTTGTTTTCTCTTCAATAGCTGTATAATACAACAGGCTTATCTTTTGATTCTTAGATTTTGAATCCAAGGAAGTAATACTAATTCTAGATGTCCAATCGCCACCTCTTGAGCCATGAATATTCTTAACAAATGTTGTTTTTATCAAGGTGTTCTTATCTACTATCTCCTGGATTCCAAAATTCTTCCCATCATGTTTAGTCCATCCGTACTTCTGCAACTTGTTATCTTGCGTGCACCAATGTCTCAAGCCCGTTCTGTCTGGGAAGTACCACATGAGACCCGTTACCAAAGAATGAGGCTCTCTCGTCTTCATGCCAAAGTAAACGTTAGGTCTGTACGAGCCCCAGTAGTAGTCGCTCTTGTTCAAACGACTCAGGTCCACAAGCTTCTCATGGCTGAAAGGTGTGTTTACGCGAGTTTCATAGTAACCTTTGAAACCATAGAAAGTCGCTATTAAAATCACGGCAATGGGAATGACAAGCTTCGTAAGGAACATCTTCCAACTGAAGCTGCAATCACCATTGTCTGGAGACTCTTCTCGTTTTTTCGTCGACTTAATCCTTACATGCCGCTCTTGCGACTTGTTCACTTTCCCCATCTCGTCGTCGTATCCTACTCAGGATCGTATTTCCTGCAATTAAATATAATTTTCGTTTTCGAGTTCGAATCATTTGAATGATTCTAATGAGTTGAAATTAATTAAATCACCTTCAACGTTCCTGTGATCTCTCGTTCCAGATCGACGATTTTTATATGCGTTAGCTTCTGCCTGAAAAATGGACCGGCGTAATCATCTTTTTCAGCATCAAAACTCAGCAGACTATTAGGGAATAGGGACTTGTCAGTTGTCACTCGCGTATACAGACTAAGTATGCAGATGGTAGCTGTGTGGAGCAAAGAACCAATTTTTCTTACTACTACGAGATTGTTAATAAACATATAAGTGTAGAGAACGATGCTGAGCTGCTCCAGAATGGAGGTCTGAAGCAATGCACCAAGAATAGAAAGGTAAATGCAAAACAAATTATTTACGTGTTAGGTTATGCCGCGTCAGTGAAGTAAGAAAAGGCTCGACAGTCTCGACACACATAAGATAGAGAGAAGTGGTTGACGACGCGGCACCTGCTCGGCAGTGGAGAGACTCAGAGAGACTTGGAGAGTGCACTCTGCAGTGGCCAGTGGTGGCCAGTGGTGGCCAGTGGCACGGCTAACGACGCCTGCGCGTCCCTTATAGACTTTTTATCATTTGGTTTATCATTTATCGAGTCTTATTCAAGCCTCGTTTGTACGCATATACGCAGAGTTTCGATATTTGTTCCAGAAGAAAAAATGTTCTATCAATCTATTTAGTCAATTATTGACTCTATGGAAATTGTTGAAGGAAACGGACTTGGCAAATATGAAACTTTTTGAGAGCTCAATCTTAAAACCAAGTTCATTAGGTAAAAATAGATTCATCTAGAATTTCTTTGCAGACTTTTATTGGAAATAACTAAAAATATCTAGTTTTAAAGTATCAGAGGCCAGAGATAAATAAATATATCTAGAAATATTATCTATAATAAATAATTATAAATGTAAACGTATCAATTGATGTGAAAATAAAAGAGTGTAAATCATGATTCATGAAAAACAATTTATTACTAATTAAATATTTTATTATACATACGCGAGTTCATCTTTTTATATATATATATATATCTATATAGTATTTGATTACAATTACATTCATTCTGTCAACCAGAAAAAGATTTTACTACACAGGCAGCCTATACAAATTTTGTTCAAGTATCTTTACAAACAATAACCACCATCGTCAAAGCGAACGAACTGTCGTTTGACACTCTTTTTTGTACTTCAAAAATAAACAAAATAGAAAAGGTTTATTATCTAGAGAATCCGCAGCAAGCGTGTGTGCACGTTTCTCACAATAGTCCTTAGGTAACGATGATTGACCACCACACAAGTTCATTTATTGTAGCTCCAGATCAGTCGTCAAAGCCGACTGTTCAGCGTACAAGAACAAAAAATTATCATATTTCGTCCATTGTATGGTTTGGAAATTAAAATATACGTTTGATGCCAATTTACAGTTCAGCGTATAATACGAGTGTGAATGTGTTGCTCAGGCAAGTGAATTTCATAAAATTCATAATCGTCGGAGAGCCGATTTCAGTAAATCGGTCACTTTTAGTACTGAGATGAGTGCATGCGCGATTCTTTGCATCTTTCCTGAATAATCCAAGCGACACCCAAGTGATGGAAATCAACCCGAATAGTCGTTGTTGTCGTACAGAGCCTGATCATACAGCTCGCCTTTGACTAATCTGCCACCAAAGTAACGGCCATTCAACGAATCCCTTGCCCGTTCCGCTTCTGTAATATAAAGAAAAAATTGATCAAACCACGTTTTTAATTGTACACATTATTTTTTCCATTGAAAATCAGATTTGTAACTGACCGCTCATTTGTGAGAACTCGACGAAGATTTTGACGATAATCTCGGCATCGTCGTCGTCTTCGGACTGCCTCTCGTTATAGATAATGACCCTCTCAACGACACCGAATTTCGAGCACTCATCCTGGATCTCTTCCTGTAAGGTTTGGTCAACATCTTCGGGCGAGACCATGTTGCGCAGGATGACGACCCGCGATTCTACCTTTCGCATGAGTTTTTGCATGACGAGGTGCCGCGCACTTTGGCCCTTTATCGACATGTTTTCTTGCTGTTGCAACGTTTGTGGTTCCGCTTCCTCAAGAAGCTTCTTCTGGAGCTCTTCCTGCTGTTTTTGGTGAGCGGCTTGCTCTTGTGCACGGCGAAGTGCCTCGGGTCCTACTGCGGGCACTATAGGTAATGCTGCTGTGGTCACTACTTGTGGGATGGGCTGAAAAAAATATCAGTTCGATAAATTCTTTTTGCACAAAATTTACAAGCGATGTCTCTAGATTATTTGATTATGAAGTAGATTAAAAAATATTGATTATGAATTGCATTGCATGCATACTTACAACTGCTACTCCAACGGTTGTAGGTGTTACGACTATTGGTGGAGGTATAACAACGGGTTGTCCTGGGATTGCTGGGATTATCGATGGGGGTCGGTTCAACGATTGTGGAATTGCAATACCAGGTGGTGCAATCATCGGAGCCACGGTTGCGACCGGAGGTGTTAAAGTTGCATTTGCCAATGACGGTCGTGTGATATTTGCAATTGCTATTCAAAGAAAATGAAGTAAAGATTAGTTTGTATATTGTTCTCATTCACGACTGATCGATCTAGGTCATATGTTAAAAGATTCTATTTATTTTATGGATCATTCGACAAATATCATTTAGAGCAAACAGTTGATTTTTATTCTAAAACAACTTGGAATTTGAAACAAATTATGAACTTTAATTTTAATTAAAATATTCGAATGACTTTGGATCTTAATGTAATTTAGAAATAAAAGAATCTTACCATTATTGAGGATGGGTTGTGCAGCACTCAATTTGCCGAGTCCCAGTGCGACGGCATTACTCGCGACAGCATCCATAGCCTGAATCTTGGCAGTCGCAGCGGCGGCAGCAACGGCAGCTGCAGTGGGCATCATACTATTCCCACTGGGTGGTCCCATCAATGCATTGGGTGGCGTGATAGCCCTGCCAACCCTCAAGTATTGCCCTCCCAAATCAAACAGATTCATAGAAGCAATTGCTTCGAGAGCGGACTGCATGGACTCGTACTCAATAAATCCATAACCCTTGTGTCTATGTGGGGAACTACCCTGAGCAAGTTTGCAGTATGTTATTGGCCCAAATGCTTCGAACACTGATTTGATATCTTCTTCTGTCAAGTCCTGGTGGATTGATGCAATGTAAATTCGGTTGTAGTGTTTGCTCTCTTCCGTGATCTCGTCTATAACGGACTGAGCTTGAGGCATGTTCGATGGACGGCCCACGACCTGTAAAGAGTTGGTCTTTCATCAGAGTTGAGATTATGCAAGGCTTGGAATGGAAGCGAGTTTGATTTAGTTCTACTACTACATAGTTATGATCCGCTTAAATTTACTCAGCCATGCAGATTTTACACCTATCTACAACACCTATTAAGCAGTAGGGAGGATAAGGTTTATAATAAAAATAAAAAAATTGGATTAGAGTGGAGTTAATCAAAATTATTTATCTCGAATTCCTCTATTAACTCAATTTATATTCAATATTATTAGTTTAACAGTTATTTTTTGGATGAATTACAATTGGATAAAATAAATATGTTGAGAAATCAAACCCACTTCCTTTTTTACATACTAAAAATGTAGTGAAAGCTTTGAGAGGAAGTGAGAATAAGATGATACAATGAATTTGCATCCCATTTCGAGTATTTCATCTAGTGTGAAATTGTTAATTGAACATTGAGTTCATTGTTGATCAAAATTGAAAATGAAATGTATTATAAAGAATCCTCAATCATAATTTCTGATTTTGACATCAAATAATATATTCAACTCATATTAAATTATGAGACTTTAAAGGATTCTTCTACAACTGACATGTTTCAATCGAAAAAATGTTTACAAGTTTAATTCTTTAATATTCCAAATTAAAATTCTTTTTCAATAATACCTTGTGACTCTTACGTTTCCGAATGAAATATGTCAGAAAAGGCGAGAAATGACGTGATAGAATGAGTGAGAGGATAAGGAAGTATTAATAGGAATAGGAACAAAATAAATTATATCGGACCTCTAAGGAGTTGTTAGGATTGCGCAGGGACAGGAAATTCGTTATATAGGTACGTCCTGCTACCTTGATATTGCGACCACCAATCATCACCCCGTTCATCTGTTCGAGCGCTAGCTGAGCGGCCTCGGGTATCTCGTATTCGACGAACGCAAAGCCTTTGTGCTTCTGAGTGACTGGATCCCATGACATGTTGATTGACTTGATCGGTCCAAAAGGCAAGAAGGCCTGTCTTATCGTGTCCTCCTTGAGCTCGAAGCTTATGCTGCCTACGTATACCCTGTAGATAGAAAAATCGTTTCATCATCAAGAAACTGCAAGAGAATTTTGAAATTTCAATAACTTTTACTCAAATGTGAAACATGAGGCAACTCTTTCATAAAACTGTAATGATGACTTTTCAAGATTATTTGATAATACATCAAATCAACGAAATTAAATAATATATGATTTAACAGAAATCATTAACATTCATTGAATCCTATAAATTTATTGGAGTAGCCTTTCATGTATGACATTATTCATGAATGTATGATTTAATCAAATACAATTTTATAAAATACCATGAAAAAAACAAAATTCAAAGAAAGTAAAAAATATCAAGAGCAATATGAGATATTAGAAAATTATTCATTTTCATAATAGTGATACAAATTAAATTTGTTATTATATCAAGTATAGGATCTAAATACTATGTTAGTAAGTACTACAGCTACCTTAATAATATGATTATTCTTTTGCAATAAGAATGCATGCAGCCCGATTCTACACAATTGCTTTGGCAAATTAAATAATTTTTATCAATTTCGACATGCAAAGTTTATCTCTTATGCTGATTCTGCGTCTCTAAAGTTCCATTCACACGCGCCATGAAAATATCTATCACTTCTCACGCAAAACTTATTAAGCACCAACAATCAAGTTTTGTACATTTATCAAATAATACATTGTGCACCTGAGCTGGTGTAGGCGTTTTTCGGCACAAGCACAGGTTACGACTCGTGGGAAGCCAGATTTAAAAGTCAAGAAAACACACAAGCATGGGGCTTACAGCATTTTTTGTTACTATGTAGAAAATGGCATTTATCCATTGTACTATTCATGTAGTAATAATATGAAAATATTCATTTCTAAACCATTAAAGCGTGTTGAATCGCGCATTTTACGCACACTATTGCAAAAAATAATACTTGACATGCATATGTACGTTTCACATACAATTATTAAAACATACTGTTTGGTTCCAAAACTGTACTCTTGTAATAGTAAATAGGAATCATTATTGTCATTCAATTTTGTTGAACTTATTTACAATGTATAAAGTTGACTTCTTATAATTTTAAATGGTATCAATTTTCAAGAATGTACTGCATGAACTCATTTTGGAACCAGTGACAAATGTATTTAGCGCAACAAGGAGTATATTTCGGTCAATGGTTTTCCTAAGGGTAAAGTAGAAATGGAGTAGGATTACACAGTACAGTTCCTTGGATGTTGGAGCAAATCTGGCGGAATTGGATAATCATTTTTAATTGCATACAACTAACAAACCTGCACATAAGGGCAAGAGCCTGTTGCCTCTGTACTTGATTCCGCTGACTCGCCATTTGCTGTAACACAAATAATGGAAGGCCTTCCATTTGAAATCTCTATCCTGACTACACATTGACATCAAATTTCTTTCATAAGCTCTTATACCCTTCTTCTTAACTCTGCATTTATTAGTTTATCTTTAAAAGCTTTCTACTAAGGTGTTGAGCATGGGAGATTTATTTCAATAACTTAAAAATCTAAATTATGGTCCTCTTGAATTTGCACAGGGGGACAGCTCTCCTTCCATCAGCTATAAGATTTCAACTAACCCAACTATATATAAAACGAATAATCAGCGATATCGTATTTTCATCACGCACGATAGATCTTATCAATTTTGATAGTCTCAAAAATTATTTTCAGAATTTTTCGTTTCATTATAAAACACTAACCTGCACATTAGTAATAAAACTTGCTGCCGAAGGACCATTTTATTTTTCTGCAGGGAGAAGAAAATTATCACGTAAGATTTTGAAATTCTCATCGCGTTTTTTCCTCGTTGATTATGAACGTGATTCTTTCTTGTAAAACATTCAACTTGCTTACGTAAAACCTTTATAATTATAAAAGAACTTGATTTTCTAATATTATTGGATCAATTTGAAAGTTATAGAAAATTTGAAGCATTAATTGTTTCAAAAATAAACTGATTCTATTATGAATTTGATAAAGAGCTCAACAGAAATAATAAAATTTATGAAGGTAACTCTTGGATGGCAATTACAGTATTTTCATTAAACATTCTCTCTAAATGAAATTTCTGACCAATTATTGCATAAGTATTGCATGATATAGCTAATTATATATTTTCGTCAGCATTTTTTGGCCGAAAAGGTACCTTCATAGGACAGGAAAAAAAATGTATTCTGAATATCTTTCTTGCTTATCCACATTTTTTTATCATTTTCTTCATTTCTATCTTAAATATATAAATTTGAAAATTGATTTCTTATATTATTTTTTTGGAAAAAACTTGTCAATATTATTTAAAGTGTTTCACTAAATATATCCCAGCAAAATTGTATAGATCTCATAACATTATGATAAAGCAATATGTGGAATAGCATAGACATATGTAAATAAAGAAGAAAAGCAAAGTGCATCTTTATTAGGATGTTCATCTTACCTGTTGCTGGTGAGCTAATGTTTGCTTCATTAGGACCATCTTGATACTCTGCTCCATAGCATACTTTTTAGCTCTGCTGACTGTGTCTTGCTGATCGGAAGAGATTTTTGGAAGTCCTGCTCCTAAAATTCCGGGGAGTGTTAGGAACTTTGCTCCAGGCCCTGAAAAAAAAAATATATTGTAGTATATTTCTTCAAAACTCTCGAGAGAAAATAAGGTAAATAGGAAAAACTCAGATCTTATCAGCAAACGCTCATTCGATTAAGGAATCAACCTTCGACACATCTTAATCGAAAGGACTCGACTTTTTTCTTATCTCACGGTATAATTTTTCATCATTTTGAATGAATGTCAAAAAACTAATAATTGAAAAGAACGGAAAAATTGTTTACGAAATTTGTTACTCAGTTTGGCCTTTAGTTTATTTTTGTCAAAAGTAAGAAATATGATTATTTACCTGCAACCACCTGCCCTGTTTGATTGAGATCGTAAATTGGGCCAGGCAAAACTTCTGATGCATTTCCTGTAAAAATTAATAATTAGAAAAACTTGGAAAATACAAAGTCAGCAATACTTTAATCGCAATTCATAGAGTTGATCTTGGTTTTTTATCTCTTTGCAGATTATTTCGAGACGATTAAAGTATTGTCGATGCTTTCTAGGATAAAAGCATCAAACAGAAATTTGATCAGGGTTCTTATGAAGCCTTCACTTGAGGCTACGATTGTTCGCTTAACTCTGTAAAATTGAGATAAGATTATTTTCAATTTGATCAAGGTACTATAGATAGATGGATTCGTATGAAAAATATGTATCAACTTTTTATAAGGGTGATTTCTATTATGTAAGATAATGGAGGAATCATAATCATCAGTTGGAAATTGAAAAGCAACGTTGTCTCTCAATGGCCCCATGACGAGGTAACTCCATGAAACTGAAAGTTCAAAGAAATTAAAACAATCAAAATACGAATGAGATTCCTATATGTCCAGCTAGTAATTTCAAGTCCACAAAATTTTTTTTTTTTTTTGATGAGAAACTGGCTGGTTCAACAATTGCATGAAGCCTAATATGTATTTAATTGCTCATTATCCCTCTTCACACAAATTAATGAATGGATTATATAGTGGCTAGTGAAATTGTCATAGAATATTCAATCAGAATAGAACGATCTGTTGGAAAATTGATGAAAAATTAATGTCTTAAAATTCCATAAGCTTTTGAATAACACGACTTAGCTAGATTGATATGAACATGCTTTTTAAGCATATGTATTTCAAAATGGCGATAAATAACAATTAAAGAGTCACTATTTTCCCGAACTTACGAATTTTATTTAATATGGATAGTACATAAGCACCCACCTGGCTTTACTGGCCAGAGGTGGAGCTTTTATATCAGTTAATATCCTACTAAAATTATTATTCCATAAAATATTAAGAGATATTCAAATGGTAATCAAGTTTTCAGATCACAAATGTTCTGAGCCATTGTCAAGTTACATACGGAACGCAACACTAGTACAGTACAACCAAAAGCAAGAGAAATATTCTTTTATCTCTACCAAATTGGCTGGGCTAGTGTTTCTGAAACAGAAATAAAAACGTAACGCATTGATAAAGTGCTTTTTTCAGATGGTTTACCTCAGAAAAAAAATGCGAATTTTTTATCCAAGAAAAAATTAACATGCAAGTTATATATAAATTCGACATAATAGAGTCATGATTTCATGTAATTACATGTACTCAATATTCATCTATATAATCTTAAGAGAAGCATACAAGTTCAATTTCCAGTAAATCTTAGGAAGATTTCATTTCATCAAACATTGAATGACTTCATAAATTAATATAAATGAACATAAATGGGTATAGTAGGATATTATTACATGAACTCATGACAATTACAAATTCATACATAACTATACATAATTTTTTGTTGGAGGGTTTATTTGTTTCTGTTAATCACGTGAATCCCTACATTTGCTTGATCATTCAATTATTGGGCTAACCAGGGTCGAGCAATGAAGGTTGCGCGCACAAAATATCCGACAGACTTGTGAGGCGACGCAGAAATCTGTAAGCACAAAGCAAAGGAGAAACTCTGAGTGCAATTCCTCTGTGCCAATTCCGTAAACTTTGCCTTCTCCAACCTAATCACACTGCTAATTCCTATTGTTTTAATGTTGATTTGGGAATAATCAAGGAGCATGAAGTTTCAACCACTTGAGACCTTTAAAAAAAACTTACCTTTCTTCATCAATAATGAAAAGATAAATTGATAAAAAATATTTGGGTTATGAATGTATAATCGCACTGCCTTGACTGAGAACAAGTCTGAGTCTGAGCAAGACAATGAAATCATTACTGTCAAAACTAGGACTAAATTGTTATCAAAGATGAAGAGAATAAAATTCAGACAAAGACTTGGAGTCAGAATGGCCACAAAAATTGCTAACCTAATATGCTAACCTATCTAAATTTTGTGTTTGCATTGTACTAGACATATTTAGTTGCCGTGAGTGGGAGAGTTTGTATGAAACTCAGATTCGTTCTCTTTCTTTCTTTGGTGCGCACTCATGATCAGCTGAGTCGAAGGCCACAGATTCTGTACTGTCTCCCCACTGTAACATCTCAGAACAGAAGGACAACCATACATTAGTTTTTGATTTTCCAGGTCGCCCAATGCGCGCCTAATCATAGATACACCCTACCCTGTACCGAATTCGAGTTATAGAAAAATTCTGAGGTAATTCTACTTCAATGGAAAACGATGAATGGCCAGGGGCCAAAATATTCTAGAGCAATAGAGAAAATTTTTGCCCCTTTATCGCAAATCAGTTCAAGTTGATCTTTTTGCGATATGTTTGTAGTTTTTAAGGAATGCACATTCCTGATCTTATTTTTACCAAAGGGGACATTAGCTCATCTGACAGCTTCAGCAACATACCTTCTAAACGTATCTTCTTTGTTAGTGGTTCCATGCTGTTCTGTTGCACCACTTGTACAGGCTGCAAAAAAATATAAAAGCCATTCAGATTTTGTAATTTATTTGATTTCATTCTAACAGTTGTTAATTTCGTTACAATCAAAATGTGTCTTAAAAAATTAAAAAATAAATCAAAGACATTCATTTAAAATACTTGTACAGCAGCTCCAGAGATTTTACTGAATTTAATTATCATGCTTCAACTTGAAAGAAATTTATATACTATATTCTTATGTGGGTTAGAGCAGTGTGTATCTATTGATTCTTCACACCTCCAATAGTACAATACCTAAACATACACCTACACATCCAAGTTGAAATTTTTATTCGACATGGCTTCTAAATGACGTTAATTGACACATGTGCACACACTATGTATACTCGCTCCAAAAACATACAGACGCAAATGATTTCATCAGGCTAACTCAACCGTAACAACGAGGACCACATACAACGATCACCGACCTCGGGAAAATTCGAGAACAGGAACGAATCCCCTGGGCTGTTGATTTCCCGAGGCTAAAAAGTTGAGCACGCGAGGAAAAAAAAACTAGTCTCACGCGATACAAACAACCGACGCATATACAGACGGCGAGAGGCATTGAGCCGCGCACATATAACTAACCAGGCGAAAAGAAGGCCGTGCGTCGCCATGATGGCGCGGCCCGACGCCCTCGACTACACACACTTCGCTCATATACCGTTTCACACTCACCATGGACATGACTCCATTCATCTTGTCGGCTGGGAGTGGTTCTGTTTTGGGCTGCTCGGGATAATGCTGCTGCAGTCAATTTCTCAGCTGACGGCTGCAATGCGAAACCATGCGAAACGTTCCAACTTATAGCTCCACTTCACTTTATGCGACTCAACGCTGGCACACTCTCTGACGCGCTGGCTGTGTGCGACTGTGTGCGACTCTCGGTGCTGCGTCTGCCGCGACTTGACTGCGCTGGACTGCGCCTGACTGCGCCGAGCAGGGAGTCAGCCGAGTGCCGCGCACAATTAGCACGAGAATCCGGAATCCGGATATTACGTCACTTTGTTTTGTAGCCGAACACGCGCATGCGCCGTGCACGCCTCTCAGTGCAGCCCCTCAGTTGGTTTGAATGGAGGCGGGGAAGCATCGGAATTTACATCGAATGCTATATATTAGTGCGTATAAATTTACTGATTTACTTACTCATCGCCTAAATTTTATGGTGAAAGTAAAACTGTCCTCAATTATTCATGCGATAGGGTGAACCATAATGATTTTCGAGAAAAGAATAAAGAAAAAAAGGTCTATTGAAATAAGAAAAGCATGATGGTTTAATTCAATAAATCACATTTATATTATAATTTTGCGAGAATTATATTTAGTTGAAATGAATATTTAAAGGATCGCCCGCGCCTATATGCAGCCTAAAAAGCTACCGCGCTCCTGCAAGGGACCTGCTGATGGAATCTGCAATGTGGATAAATATTGAACCCACATTTGACTCGCGCAGTTCGGAGTGTTAAAAACACACTATAAAATTATGGAAATATAGATTATGGAACACATGTGTGTTCTCTACAGGTTAGATTCATAATCATATAGTGGTACAGCATAAGCTGGCATAAGCAGCGATCGGTTGGGTACATCTCCATGTGAGGATAACCCCTGGAAGTAAAAAAAAAAAGCAGAGATCGATATGGACTGCAATAATGGATATGAAGTGAGAATCACAGATGAAGAAAAGGTAATAATCAATACATCGCTTTAAAATTCACATAATACAAACATATCAGTTTCAAATAAGGGTCATTTTTAATTTAAACCAATCTTATTACTCTGACGATTTTCTTTGAGTTTTTTACAAATTAAATTACGAATTATTATCTTATATTCATACGTTTCATGTAAAATTTTTTTGTTCAATATAGGGCAAGGGATTATATGCTGTAACACCTTATCAAGAAGGAGATATAATTTTTGAGGAAAAACCTCTAGTTTGTTGTCAATTTTCATGGAATGCCGATTACAAATATTTGGCTTGTGACAATTGTTTGAGACCATTGGAGACAGCAGAAGATAATGCACGGCGGTTGACTGGTAAAAAAGATCTTATCCTCCCTTTTCCAGAATGTTGCGAAACAAAAAAAGACCTCATCACTGAATGTGAACACTGTGGTACTAAATATTGCAGTAGTGAATGTCAAAACCATGCTTGGCAGAGGTAACCAGGAAAACAATCTTTCATCAATTTTTTGTAGTTTACTGATTTATATCTTCACACTGATCCTTGCAGATATCATCAGTTGCTTTGTCTCCAATCAAGACATAGCGATGAACATCATCCCTTGGCTCAATTGAAGGAAACATGGAAGCAAATGCATTATCCACCAGAGACTGCAACTATAATGTTACTGGCCAGAATGGTTGCAATGGTAAATCAAGCAAATGACAAGCAAGCAATAATCTCAACTTTTTCACAATTTTGCCATAGAACTATAAACGATACCCAAGAAATAGCTCATAATTTACTGGGAGAGAAATTCATTGGACAAATTGATGTTTTAAAAGACATGATGCAAAAGACATTGAATACTGAACTTGTTCCAGAGGTGAAGATAATTCTTAACTTCAAAAACCACTAATTAAATGAGAAATCTAGAGAAAACTTATTATTAAAATTATTCCAGTGGTTCACAGCAGATGGTTTTAGGAGTTTACTAGCCCTGGTTGGCACAAATGGCCAAGGAATTGGGACCAGTTCATTTAGCACATGGGTAAAGAATGTATCTGCATTGGACTTACCAAATGATCAAAGAATTCAAATTGACAAGCTTATCGATCGAATTTATGATGAAATGGATGAAGGTAAAATAATTGTTTTAAGTCTGTTGAAACTCGTGTGTACAAAATAGTACCGATCTATTTATTAGATTTGTATTTGAATATTTGATTCACTTCAGAAATTTCTCTTTAATTCGCCAACTCGCTGTGGTTTCAGTTGTCGGCACATTTTTGAATAACGAAGGTTCGGGCCTGTATGTTCTGCAATCATGCATCAATCACAGTTGCTCTCCGAACGCGAGTGTTGAGTTCCCACACTCAAACAGTACCCTGGTGGTGCGTGCCTTGCGTGACATCCGACCCGACGAAGAGATCTGCATAGCCTACCTTGACGAGTGCCACCTGGAGCGCAGCCGACACTCACGCCAGAAGGCCCTCAGCTCACTTTACTTATTTGTGTGCAAGTGTGACAAGTGCCAACAGCAGGCCGGTGACCCGGACGTCACTAGTGACGAAGACTTCGATGACGATGACGAGGACGACTAGATGTGCTTTGTTTAGGGGGATGTGATTAAACACTGCTCTATTACTATCGGAATTGATTTTTTTTGCATATATGAATGAAAAAGAAAAACAAGCTAGGAATGTGATTTTTTACTGGTTTTTCCAAGAAAGAAGAGTAACAGATGGTTTTGAATAGTTTATAGCGAGCTATGAATGTAGATTAGTATATAGAATGATAACGAAAGTGTAGAAAATAGAGATATGCCTGTACAGAACGTATTATATAGAAACAACTGGAATCCAAGTGTAAATATTTGCTAATAAATTATTTTATATAACTTTCATTTTGGAGCACCAGTCTTACAGTGATCAACAATTTGATAATCGTACGAAGATAGATTTTGAGAGTTTCAATACATATCATATATCACAATTTTCTAACATTTTCGAAAATATATATCAAGGAAAAGAGGTGAAGATTTGATAACAAATCAAAAATGTCAATACAATATTCCATTATCTGTTCTAATATAATTAGAAATATATTCGAGATATTCGCTTCACTAGCATCCCGATTTTTGTAGATTCACTCTAATCATTGTTATTTTAATATAGATGTCTTCAATGAAATTAAGACAGCATTAGAATTTCACATCCCCTTGCGTGAGTGATTGCATGCCAAAAGAAACCTTATCTCTCAATATTAAGTCACACTCGATGGCCAGAGGCACTAAATTGTTATATTTGTTCCATAGCAACCATTGTTTACGTGTCTAGCAACCGTTGCTGCAGTAGAAGGAAAGGACTAAATATTATTTTAGACAATTTTTTCAATATAAATCCACTTATTTGTCGAAACTACCGTTTATTTACATCCCTAGCAACCATTGCAAAGGTTGGAAATGATCAATCTATGACCCATGTCCATCATTCCCTACGGCAAAGGACACAAAATCTTTCCAATTAGCTTTTCAGTAACCGTTGTTTACCGCCCTAGCAACCGTTGCCAAGGGAAAGAAAAAATGCTTTCTCTTTTTTTTTTTTCTTTCTTCCTAGGCTATAACCGCCGGGGCATGTGCCTATGCTTTCTCTTTGAGAGAGATTCACGTAAGTTTCGTTTCCAGTATTTTCAACTGCACATGATGCAAAATTTCCGTTTTACCCACAGCAATCATTGTTTACGTGTCTAGCGACCGTTGCAATCTTACTCAAAATCTGCTTCCGAAAATCTGAAATGGAACACGCGAAATACCCAAACCAAAAAATATGATCCAGCACATGTCACTATTAACCTCAAGTTAAACCCACTATTAATCTAAATAAACAAACGTTTAACATGAATATAGCTGACATTAATCCTTTATTTTGAAATTTTTGATTCGAATCGTTCGTTCAGTATTCTTTTCAATCGAACAAAATCGAAGTTTCAAGTTTAAAGTTTTATTGTTTTAAATGTAATTTTCTTTTAATTATTACTACACTTATTATTGAAATTATTGATTTCTAAAGAACACACGGGGGGGGGGGTTGGCGAGCGAAGCGAGCAGGGGGGTACCCCCCTAGTAATTTCCTAAAATGTGGATCAAACCCATAATACTTATTATAATATAATATTTATTCATGTTAATGGGTTGGTCAATTCAACACTTTCAATTCAATTTGATTAACAGCAGGTTATTTTGAAAAATCGATTTGTTTTTACAAGAATTTTGTAAAATGCAATTTAAATGTACAAGAAATAGTCTCAACTATTGGTATAAATTGAGTACTTACATTGTCAATAAAAAATATTATTGAGTCAACTGCTGAGAAAAAAATTTGAATATTTATACAAAAGTTAAAGTCACAAACAAATGCGTCTTGTGCGCATCTCAAAGCTAGATGCGCACAAGAAAACTGAATATATATTGACCAAATGAGACGATTGATAGAAAGGAAATTTGCAATTTGATTATTCAAAAAACCTTATTGTATGGTGAATCTGCTATATCAACACTCAGTGCACAAATCATTTTCTAATTGTAAATATTAGTGATATTATGTTAATAATGTATTTGGCCAACATAGTTTGATTAATCAATTGATTTAATTGGAAGTATCTATGTAACTATTAATTCAAATTTGTACGCATGAAGTACGTACTTTATACTATTGTTTGTCTACAGGATGAAAGAAATGTTTTCTACTTGAGTGCAAATGTAGATGAATGCATACAACGCTCATATAAATGCGTTGATTTTTTATAAATATTGATCATTGTTTTGATATGTAAGGTAATAAACTGTGCAAAGATTTCGTACACTTATTTGTAAATTTTTTATTTCATTGAGTAAAAAATGAATTTAATTCCTGAGTTTATAAAGCAAATTCTTTAATTATTATAATATTGGGGTTGGCAGAGTTATGATCAACTTGACAAGTATTTAAATAATAAAATTCAATCTATATTTACATTCAATGCACAGATTAGTCTATTTACTAGGGGGATATATTTTCTAATTTAAAATATTCATTATTTGATAACAATTTTATCCTTTCATATAAGATAATTTGCAGTTCTACTGCTACAATAATTTCCAAGCAATATAATAAAATGAATTTCTTTACCTTTGCATGAAGAGAAATTGAATGAGTAGTTTATTAATTAGCATACGTTATAATGAACATCGACTTCTCTTTCTGATTCAGCAACTACCCTAAACAACTTCTATCCATGTGCAGGTAATCTACATTCCACACTCATCAAACCATAAAAAATGTTTCTACAAAAAATGGTATACATGAGTTTTTATGCATACATTCAATTATTGCTTTCACCTATGAACAACTTATTTCACTGTACAACCATTTCATTAAGATTAAAACGACGTTTATACAAAATACACAAATATTAAATACATATTTTTTATAGACTTTCTTCTAATACAGCTATCTTTCTTATAATTTATTTTTTTTTCAAATAAAAAATAAATATCAAATGACCAAGTTTCAAATAACTTATTATTCATTCCATAATTGATTTTTGGAGCATAATCAAAAAATATATTCGACAAGTTCTATTTTCCCACAATCAAAACGTTGGGATAGATTCTGTGCAAAATATTTCTCTCCAATAAAATTTAAACGATACACAATTTTTCATAAAAATTACAGACATTAGAAAATTTATCAGTTATTAAGACATTAAAAAAATTTAATCAAGCAATTCGCGTACAATCACTCATTAAAAAAGAAAAATCGAAATTATTATATTTATGAAAAAGAGAATTGTATTCTCTTTTTCATAAAAATAAATTCTCTCGAACTTAGGGCAAGTTAAATCTCATCTAAGCTGAACATTTCATCAAATGTAATAGAATGGAGGATTAAAAATTATATTGAATATAGATTCAAAAAATTGTTGAATAGAGATTCAAATTCAGGCTTCTAAAACTTTGAAATAAAGAAAATTGATGTGAATTATGATTTCACTAAATAAACAGAAAAGAATGAAATTAACCGAAAATTATTTAAAAAATTACATTTAGGCAATCAAATTGACTGAAGCATGATATGTAAATGAAATCGTCCTCTGAAGAAACAGCCAAGTACTACAAGATAGACTTTTAACAAAGAAAGTAAGATTTGTTTTTTGTGAATTAAGAAATAGTAAGGCTAAATAGATGAAAAGAGTACAATTTTTCTTATTTATTGTGAACAGTACAATGCTATTCAATTCTTTAGCTTGTGAGTTTAAACAAATAGGGCAAAGTAATATAACCAAACTGAAGTAGGTTAATTGGTATTGGAGACCTCAGTGCAAGAAAAAGTCATGAGATTTAATAGAAACGTATAATATCTAAGCAAAAGATTTGCATTTTCTATGTACAAATGAGACTTACATTTTTTATCTATACCTATTTTAATACTAAGTTAAGCCTGTCTTCACTGTAAGATCATTTCTTCCCATAGAAAGAACGTTGGCAGCATATATAGGGAGAGGCACTTCAAGAACTTTATGAGTGACCAAATATTTTAAAAAATTTGGAACACTGGGACTGATAAATTCGATCCTGTGAAAAAGAACCATTTGAAAACATGAGTTTGACTTAGTCAAAGCTTAAATACTTATATCAGCAAACGATTCTTGACTCTATTATTAATTAATTTTGAATATATTATCAAGACTAGTAAAGATTTTGATTGTTATAAAATGCAAACAATAGGTCCACAAAACAAGAGAATTTTAGCATGTATGTTCGCAATTTGTGAAACTCTTACCTTGTACTGATTATCTCATGAGGGAATCTCTCTAAGGCTACTGTATGCTTCCACGTTTGATCTGTACAGTTGATTCTTAAAATTTCAAAAGTGGGAGGATCTTGCCCAAAACACTTTTGAGCATATTCTGTTCGCTTATTATGCTGTGTAAAATCAATACCCAGTATCCTGAAAAAATTGTAAATCATATATATAATATACGATATTTTCGATAATTATACGCTGAAAAATCATTAAATTTTTTTGTTTGAAGAATAGAAATCTTATGAAGCATAATAGACTGCGAGGTGATGGAATATAGTTGCAGAATTATTGGAAAAAAAATAGATTTTAAAGATAAAAATTATTACATTTCCACTTACGTATTTTGAGGTGGTGAATCAACAAATTGTTCTGGTTGTTTAACTATGTCACCTTGCAACGCTCGAGTTTTTCTAGCTAGAAACATACGCATTAAGGAATGCATATCTCTACCCCACAGTTTGACTGGTTTGAAACCTCTAAATCCCAAACCTTCAACAACTGTAGTTATTATAAACTTTGATGGAGTTTTTTTTGAACAAAAAAAGAAGTTCTCATCTTCAACCAAAGAGAAAAATGTCGGTAAGATGGTTTTTGGATTTTTCTTTTTTGGTCTTTCTTTAATAGCTAAGAACACAAAACCATTCCGGATAATAGCTCTCACATCCATTGACGTATTGTGATTCTTGAAACTTTGCAGGATCATATTTTCAATTTCACTAGCTGTTAGGCGGCTTATATCACTATCACCTCTATATTCATGGCCATACCACCATTTTTTTTTAGAATGCCTGCTTACATCTGCAAAAGAAAATGTGTATAAGTATATTTGAATATCAAGGTGAGATGTTGGATTAATATCAATGATTGACTCGACCATTGCATGCATTTGTTAATACTTTGAAAGAATTTATTGGCATTCAGGCAATACATCAATTAAAACTATATTAAATCTTTGAAGGTACAACTACTGCATCAATTTTGCTTGATAAGGTCAATTGAATGCTACTAAAGTCTTTCAAAGTGTGTAGTAAATATGAACAATATCAAAATTTGATATGGCTCATTTGAGTCATAAATGAAGAGAAACTCACCAATTACTTCTAGAGTTACTAATCGATCTAATAAAATCTTGTCTGAAATATTTGCTTTCTGAAACACAGAGAGAAGAATAAGAAATGAGAATCATTTAAATATTGTACATGCACAAGCTTTTTGACGAATCAGATGTTTCTGATTCTAGATAATATAAGCATTTAAATATGTCTATCTTGTAAACAGAATAATATTTACATTTATTTCATTGTCAATGATTTTCAGTGCATTTGGAGTAGTAAGAGTCTCTCGGTTCCTCACTAGCTTGTACTTGACTCTGGACCAGGAAATCTCGGGGAAAACTGGTAATACTGTTGTCTCCAATTCTTCAAACTTGAATCTTTTTATAGTAGTCCGTATTTGTTGTCTCACATTCCAGGATACTGCGGAGGAATTTGGTTAGTTGATTAAAATGAGACTTGAAAATATTCAAAACACAATGGACTCCCGAAGTTATTGTAAACTTTGAATTCGAAATCCAAGTAGCACATTTAATAAACTTTCGACGCACATCGAATTGAAATTATCCATCCCGCAAAGTGAACGAACGAATGAGCATTATTTTTCAACGGAATTTTTAATTCCAATAACGATATTATACAATTTATACGGTGGAACAAATTGGAGTTGACTGTTGCACATAACCTCTCGGGCGGGTAAACCGTGAAAATGTTGACATAAAAAATGCGGATTTGTTGTCAGTGGACGTGTGTACTCACCGGCCGGCATCGTGGCCCTTAGACACCGAGTTTTCTCCGGTCGAGAGCGAACATGAACGGGTCGGTTTCATTAACGCCGATTTTGCCAAACGGGCCAGCGAATAATTCGTTCACCACCAAAACAGACACGTCACGTGACCCAAGGGGAACGCGCGTTGCCGCCGCACCGCGCCGCCGAGAGCCGACGCCGCCGCTGTCGAGCATAAAGAGCGGGAAAATACACCATGCAGCCGCATTCCGATGCATATGCGGTCAGCTGCTCCGAAATTTCGCATCAGGTATAACCTTATACTTATTGTGCCTGTATATATACTCATCGGATCCACGAGTAAAAGGCGCCCACCTCGTGGTTACGATAATCTTCTGGTGCACAATGCTATGGTTTATAACAGTTCAAAATCAGATTCATTGTCTCGTATGGGATTATTCGTATCATACATTAAGGTATAACTGCAGCCAATGTGCCAATCCTCCCAAGGATTTTTCGCAAATACGACTGTAATTTCATAATTTTGCGAACGGCAAATGTTGAAGGGTATAGTTCAAGATCTATGAGAATCTATCCCTATATAACGCATATTGTCTACCCATTTTGGTATTGCAAAATTTGTGTACCTATACTCATTAGGAGACGTTGTCACTTCGGGTATTCGCATTCCTGACGAAAATCTCCGAAATGCTTCTTGGGTACGTAAAAAAGCCATATCTACGGTCATTCAATTTAAATTTTCGATTTCTCTGAGATATTCTACCAATTGGAATTAATTAAAACTGTATAGTGTCGATCTGATGGATTTACAATACAAGGAGTCACAGTTATAGATATACCGTACATAAAAAAAATCTGAAATTATTAATCGGGAAATCGAAACGTTAGACTTCATGGCTGTATATATATGGTTTATTGAGGCACCCAACAAACATTTTGGAGTTTCATCATGATTGGTGACCCAGAGTCAGCAACCCGTCTTCGTCAATATGCCTTTCTCATAATTCAACCCTCTGTTGTCTGTGTCCCAGCATGATTCACTTTCATCAATTCATATTTTTTCACCATCTGGCGGGTGGAAAATCGACTTGCATTGATATTTTCATTTATATCAAGCAATTATTTATGGTAATTATGAACATTTCCTAGGTATTTCTGCGGTTTCCCATACGATTGGCCGTATGACGCAAATTGGCTTCACATTTATTGCATTCGAAATAGAGCATTCTCAGTAGGATTAGAAAATAGTTTGAGGAAAACTGACGTGACCAATCGAAAGATGAGATGATTTACACTTGCACATTATAATTTAGTTAGCAGAGTGAGATAAGAAAAGCACGAAAAAAGCAGGGAGTAAAACTTCAAACTGTTGTAAAATAGACACCGAATTTTTAATATACTCCCAATTTATCATACCCAATTGCTGGTGCCCAGAAAGCACCGTAGATATGAAATACCAGAAGAGTGCCACATTCCCTTCAGTGGCACATTGGTTGTACACACCTTATTCTTTCATCCTATGTGTACCATCTCACTCAAATTTCACAGATTTTTATACTCGACCTTCCATATGAATTATTAAGAACATGAAAACTTTCTCGGCAATGATTTATTAGTTCAGGAATACCTGATTCTACATAATTCTATAGAATGCACATTTTTCAAATGAAAATTGTCAATGTTAGATTAAATTGTAACATGAAAAACATCGCTCGAGATTTTGCATTGTAACTCAGATGAAAGTTACGTGCTAGACTCTTAGATTTTCATGGAGTTATTTTTAATTCCATGTTCTTTCGTACTACTTTGGAAGTTTACCAAGAATATATTTTTTCTTTAAATTATTCTGAGTTTATTTTAATATTTCATTGTTTCCCTGTAAAGGAAGAAAGATCAACCATTTCTAACGCAACATTTCGCCATAAATTGAATTTTCCACAGTTTGCGTGTCTAATGCGTAAATTGAATGTTCAATTATTCAGATTCAATGAATTTTCAACTAGCTACTCGATGAATTGAGAAGGCATTCCATGGTTTTCCGACTAATTTATGGTTTCATATCCCCTTTAAAATTGTTATACTTTGCCGCTAAACTACTCTGGTGCTTCAAACGACAGCACGTTTAGCGGTCACTATATTATACTTATACCACCTATCTAATTGCTTATGTAGATAATTTGCAAAGTTACTGTTTCGTGTTCTGATAAATAAACTATTATTTCTAATGTATTATTGTCGGTATTATTGTCTGTCTAATGTATTATTATAATTTATGTTCAATCTTTTTTTTTTGCGTTTATATAGATATCCGAAGTTCTTCATAAACCACATGGGTCAATTGCCTGAATTTTCTATCGGTCAATTCAATTTTAAGTCACTCTGCGGTCTATAGACGCGGACAACGAATGTATATAAAGTGTGTATGAAATAATGCCGTGTAAACATATTTTTTTCACGATCCAAACAATATCTTCACTTGATAAACCATTAAAATTCAATGCTATATGAAACTAAATTGCTTTAGGTTTTTATTAAAGGTCTGAATTCAACTTATAGCTACAGTGTTTTGTTCGTTGGCACCAAATTAAATTTAGAAAATTGTTAGCTCAATAATGCTTGAATATATGTTGAGAAAATTCCACTCTGGAGCGGCATTTTAACTGCAAACGAGACAAGATAATATATATCGTCTGCCTCTACTGATTCGGAATGAAATTGCTGAGCCGTATGACTATACGGGAAAAGCCTAAGCTAACTCAAAAATTAGTATTACCTCATTGAAATTCGAATAAGTATTTGAAATCTCATTTCGACATATTTCGTATAAATGTTTATTAATTTAACAATGCTAAACAATTCAAGCAACTTTTACGTTTAAATTATGATCAGTTGACATGGTGAATAATCACATTATATGTATGATGTAACCATTCAGCGAATTACGTGTATTTTCTTTGTTGCAATACGTCCGAGACAACTATTTTTCACAAATTAGTAAAAGTAAATACAATTTTCAAGTTTGTAAACGGAATGTGAAGTCCATTTTTTGCTAGTCATATTATACACATTTTTCTGAAATTTTTCCGAAATATAACGATATTGGTATACGTCAACGTTTGCGCATTAGGGTTTTGCTGCGCTGTGATTTCTTGAATTATGCTAAGTAGCTCTGCGCCACGGCAATTGCGATTTGTGGCTCTTGTATTTCCAATCATATTTTTTAGGTTGATGTTGAAATTTATGTCATTTGAAGATAGTGAAGGCACATTAATATGGCTAATGTGTGAGTAAGTATATGAGCCTTTTTTCCATAATTCGCATGACTTATTCTTTTCTGCATATCTTTAGTAATACAAATCGAGCTTTGACTTTTGTTCAATTGAATCCTATATTTTTTAGTTCGTGTGGTACTTGCAGTATTGAGATCCCGATGGTTTCTGTTAAACGACCGAATTACTTGTATCGATTTTAATAAGATTGTTATGGCAATCTACGAAGAATATAAGATGAACTATTTTTAGAGAAAATAATTTTCAACTTATTTACTTAATGACAAATTATAAAATAATAAGCTTTTAGATGTCAGAAAAATATTCTTGGTAATGATCGATTAAATATGCTCTACATACGAATTTCCTAAAATTCTAATGGATTGATGGGTTAGATGAATCGCATTTGCTTAATAGAATTAGTGATTTAAATATATATGGCAACCATCTAGCTCAAAGATTTGAAAAAATGAATGCTTTTTGCATCAGCTTGACACATAATCGTATGCAATTAACGGTAGCTCGTCAATCACAATCTCTGATAAGAAATATTGGTTAAAATAACATTAGCCTCATCTTTATTTTCCGAGATATAATTACTGAAAATAAAAATAATGGTGTTGGATATTTTGGTGAGTTGCATTCATTACGCTTCTCAATTTATAACTATTACATAAAAAAAATTTATCGAAGTTGAAAATTAAAGTCTTAAAGTTCATTCCCAAGCCCAGAGATTCTCATTTTACTTACTGTTTTTTTCACAAACCAAAACGACAAATAGTGATTTGAATAATGCATATATTTTAAAAGAGCAATTATCAAATATTCCATCTGCGCCCACATGAATATAAAGATGATTTATGCAATGATAATTTACTTTTTTCCACCTTTCGTCTGGTAAAGGTTTCACAGAATATTCATTGAGTCTCACTGCACAATTGTATAATAACTATATGTAATTCGTGGCAAGCGTAGTTCACATAAGTAATGTTGAATACGTCCGGAGATCTTGTATGACTATAATCATATATACATATGTATATAGACTATCTAAGTACGACTAGTCACTACATGGAGAAAAATGAAAGATCTACTCAATACCTTCAGAATGAGTCAAGTCGCCTCTGGTTTAAACTTGTTTACGCTGCGTAATATTCGAAAAATTGTTTTTTTCGGTCATTATACCCGAGAAATCAAGAGAAAAATGAATGATTTAAGGGGTATCCGTTGTATTGGGTTCACGCGGCAAAAAACGAACAACTATATTGATTTTGATTGAATTGTGAAAATGACGTATGATGAAAAAAATGGATAATGAAAATGAAATACCAAGAAATCGGATGATACGTTTCTAATTTTTTTTAGCCTAATTCAAGTGTATTCAGAAAATTCAAAAAATGACTGTTAACAACCTGGTATATTTGTTCGCGACTAGCCAAGATATTTTCTTCCGTCATTATTCTCTACTCTCTTAGAAGCTTGCAGTGAAAAACCGCTGTATTAAAATAAAAAATCACCATATATATGAAAGTGGATCAATTATTAAATATGGAACTGAAGTGAATTTTCACTTTAGTTCTATAAGTTTCATTGATGACAAAATTTTATGTGGAAATTTGTCCTATCAAAACTTATGAAACTCAAGTGAGAATTCACTCTTATCACATGAAAAATGAACTGTGAGCTTTTAACAACATTCCATGCCACGACACTGCTTTAGAAGTACGTATACATGAAAAGCAAAGAGTGGCCCATATTGGGCAGCGGCTTATATTAGATAAACCTACCTAGGTACTGCGGCATATGCAGCGGTGACTTCATATTTACACGAGACTCGGTGGAAACGATATCGACTATTCTACGGCGTTTCTCCGTTCACTACATATTCTACAATTTACCGAAGCTCACTATCAACATGTTAATCAAAATATGATTGAATAAATTATGAGAATCGACATTGGTGCTTCATGAATATGGGTGTGTATAAACTAGATTTATTAGATTATGTATTCAAACTTGAGCACCAATCAAATTCATAATTGATTTGTTTCGTTATATTTCGTGAGTTATAATATCATGAAATAAAAAATGTACTCCATTTAAAGAGTAGTAAAAATGTACTCCAGAGTTGAAGTAAAGATAATTTATGAATCTTGCTTAAAAGCTTCGCGTTCTTTATAATATATAAGCATACAAGTCTTTGATACACCTTTGCAGTGCTCCTGGTTTGTATTCAAAACTCATTCCAAAAAGAAATGTGATTTGAAATAAAATCACTGTCTTCTGCAATAAATCATTAATAATTAAAGCAAGATGTCAACTTTTTTTACTTTTCAAGCACTGAAATCAGAAAGACCTCGAAAATGTCGATATAATGGAAGGTCTCAGCAGGTCATACGTCTAGGGAGACAAAACGCTTGCCACCCATTTTCTTTATGTATATATAGTAATACGCGTTGGACCGGATCCATTTGTAGTGTGTACATACTTATCGAAACGTGATAAAGTGCAAAAAATTTCTTCCACTTGTATCTGTTTTGTAAGGGCAACTCGTATAAGTCCTATCCACCTCAAAATGAATGGAAAAAATGGTTCGAGGCATAAAATCTAATTATTTGAGATGCATTACAAAATCCCGGTAAAATGTTTGCCTCAACATAATTTTTCATATGGTAAAACGAGTTTAACATGTATCTGGAGCTATGTAGGTAGTAAAACGGTCGTTTCCTATATATCTTACTCTATACAAATTTCCTCAATCAGGTCGCTTTACCAAACATGATTCTAACGTCCTAACGTCTGAGAAATTTTGTTGAGGCAAAAATTCCACTGGGATTTTGAAGAACACATCGAATATTTGAATTTCATGCCCCAGTACATTTTCAACGCTGGTTATTGTGCCCCATGTTTACCATGCGATTTAACAAAGCGGTCGTTTAATCTGCATATGCTGGGAGAACGGCCTTAGCTGAGATACTTTATATAGAAAAATGTTCTTGCATACTACTCATGAATATACGAGTGTAACCCCTACCTCTTCGAAGAGCTTCCCTATCCGGTACTGCTTCAAAATTGCGAAGGCAGTGAACTAAAGTTAATGGAATTCAAGTTTATATCTGATCAGTGTAAACTTATTGAAATTCGATAAATCGCTCAAATTTAAGGAGTATAACTTTTGGGTAATGTTGCCAAGGATATAATAATAATTATCATTGATGTATGAAAATGAATAAATCCATGAACCATATATCAGAGTCGAATCAGCAGCTTCCATCGCTCGTTATCAAATTTTAATAGCGTCGATTTGGACTATTCAGAAAAGATATACAAACAATTGAAAAATACGGTATACTTAAAGAAAAAAAATTATGAGCCGATCCCCAAATCTGACGACTGTTAGAACGTCACTTTTGTTTAATTGATAAGAATCAATATCATGACGATATATATAGAATTATTTTACGATATTCGATTTGTATATTCATATATTCAATAATAATTGATTTGATTATTTACTTTCGTTGTGCAGCGGTTATTGTATAATTTAATCACTTATTTGTATTATGTCTGCAGCGTAAAAAGCTGAACATATTATAGGTCTGGGAAATGTTGCTACAATATACAATATACAATTTTGAAGTGATTCATGCATTCTTAAAAAAAAAAAAGGATTTCGAGATCGATTCACAATGGATTCACGAACATTATAATTATATATGCATGAGGGATTTATATGTCCAGCAGCCAGATTGAAGGAGTATCCGGGAGGGTTTCCGGATACTCAATAAAAACACTTCACCTTACATCTGTTTTAAATAATGTAAATCTAACTCTAACTATTCCTATACAATAGTCTCTTGAGAAATTCAACCATCTATCAAAGTATAAAATCGTTATGTCGCGAGTAAACTATGCATAAGTATATGGATGCAAGAAGTTGATGCGCCGAGAGCTCGACTAGAAGTGAGCTCGTCTATCAAAGAAGTGGCTGGCGGTAGAAGGGAGAGCTCGCTACATCGGCTTCGCCGCCAATGGCTTGCAATGCGAGCAGAAAAGGTGAAACTCGCTGAGATTAGGGTTGCCAGCTAGGGCTATTTCTTGAAAAATTATTGATCATGAGATGAGGGATTTTTTGTGATTTTTGACAATTTTTTTTGTCGCTTAATTTTTATTTTTTTTTTATATAATTTCGCTATGAAAAAATTGCCAAAACACAATAGATCCCCCAATCTTATGATCACTAATTTGTGAAAAAACCGCCCAATCTGGCAACCCTAGTTGAGATACAACTGATATTGAAGAAATAAATAAAGCATTAAAATGCATCATTTATTGGAATCTGACCAGATACTAGTAGTGTCATCTGCTGGTAATGCCAATTAAATTTAAATTTACTAAACATTTGCTATACATAAACATTGGTTTTGCGGTTCTTCCGTTTTATCCAACAAATATTTAGAATATATAACTGGATTGTGTCAAAAAATTAAAACTAAACATTCTATTTCTACACAATGCAAATAATCTATTATACATATCAACAAAAATTAATTCGTATCGAATCTATCCTATTCTCTTCCTGATAGTTTTCCCTTGAATCTTCAGTCAGTCAGACATACTCGAGATCATACATCTGTAGTACGTTTTATCCACTCTCGGAATTGCACAATATCCGTATATATACCTGGTAGAATACTATAGCCGCACTCGTCCCCGTAAGAAACAATGCCAATGAGGACCGAGTCGCTGTTGACTAGAGGGCCTCCTGAATCTCCCTGCGAAGTAGATAAAAAAATCAAACACAGAAGATACATCACATCATGAAACTTCACTTTCGGATATTACAAATTAGAAAACAATGCAATTCTGTGTTTCACGAATTTTCCATGAAAACAATTGGTCCTAGGGAAGCTTGATAAATATTTTGTCAGTAAAACAAGTATTTTACGGTGTGGATTTGTCGGCAGTTTTGAACAAACGCATACTCACTCGACAAGCATCTTTCAATTTATCTCCGGAACCATAGCAAACATCTCGGTTGTGAACTGTATACTTGTTCTCGTACGCTCGTTTGCATTCTTTCAAATCAACTCTTTTCACAATAAGAGACTTCAGTATTGGAGAAAGTACTTCCACATCGGGCTGAAATTAGTATTAGGTTCATACTCTGTTAACAAGTAATTCCGGCATTGGTTTTCAGACAAAATACATTGGCGTGAATTTGTTCATTTGTTAATTATGTACATCGCTCATAATTTATTACGCTGAGTCTGGACTGCAATATTTCTTCTAAAAACTTACTGAAGACAATGATTTGCCGAGGACACTGAAGCTATGGATGATTCAAATCGAACTCCCTAGCTGTAACCTACCTCTGTGTATCCCCACCCACTGACTATGCCCACTTTGAGGTCGATTTGTTCATTTGGCTTTGGCAATTTGACGGCATCGACTGTTTTGGAGAATTTCAGTCCCGGCGGCTTGAGTTGTAGGGCACAGATGTCCCAATCGTCGTCGTTGTCCACGTACTTCTCGTGACGCACATATTTCTCGACATGGTAGAGACTGCCTCCTTTTAACAGAGCTGAGCTGCCGCTTCGTACGGTTAGTGCACTTGGAGGGCTGGAATATCACCGGACGTTCACTATCAATTCAATGAATTAGACGTTCTTTCAAAGTTGGAATTGACAGACTCAAAACGATTGGGCCTCGGCGATCAATTACACCTTTCTCGTGTCGTGATTGCATTAAAATATTTAAAGAACTCAGGAAAAGAGAAATAAGAGGAAATTTTATTTACCCAACGCAACAATGAGCTGCTGTTATAGCCCATGTTTTACTAATTACAACGGCTCCACAGATGTGACTTCCCTTCTTTCTCAGCGACAGCTGAAAAATTTTAAATGCAATGAAACATCCTTCCATACCTGTACACGTATAATTTGATTGGGCAATTGGAATTTATTAACCGTTCAAAAACATTTTTGCAGACAATTTTTTAAACGCTAACTCATGTTAGTGTTTACTCTTTACGAAAAATTTACAAAAATATACAGCAATGATAATAATAATAATAATAATAATAATGATAATAATAATAATAATAATAATAATAATAATAATAATAATAAGAATAATAATAATAATAAGAATAAGAATAATGATGATGATGATGATGATAATAATAATAATAATAATAATAATAATAATAATAATAATAATAATAATAATACACTAGTGAGTGGATAACTTTTCATTTGTTTTACTGACAGATAGAATAGTACATTACGTATTTTTCATAACAATATGCGAAAAGTTTGATTATTTTTACATTCATATAGTATTCATCACTCGAAGGTTACGAGGGTACGAAAAGCACATGGAGCCCCCCTACAAAAAAATACAACTACATCAAAAATAATAGTTAAACAATACTATAAAAATAATAAGAAAAACAAAAATAATTATATTTATTTAAAATTTTGTATTTTTAACACGCCTATATATATTTTTCTAGTAAATCTGGATTATCTGCTTTGAATTTTGGAGATATGACAACAGATTTATAATCAGCGATCCAAAAAATCTCCAAGTACCAAGCTTTAATTGAACCCGTCCATTCATCAAGAATTTATCTTTATGACATAAAATATTAGAAGAATAAAAAAGAGCGTCAAGACTCGAATTGGTCACCAGCGCCAATTCTCACTATCAACAGTTCACTATTACAATCAAACCATTTTTGCTATCAAATTCGTAATAAGTCGTAAATACGCAGTAGTTTCCGCAGACCCCAGAAATTAAGCATTTGATGTTAAATACGCGAATTTTATATAGAAATTATTTCTAGAAAAATTCATGGAAGTAAAATGAAAATTCAGTTCTATTACATGAAAAAGTAACTTGTAATCTATTTAATCACTTCATACAGTGATGTTACACTTTCTTACATCGGTTTTTCACCATAAGATTTTAACAGAGTATGCTTTAAAAACACGCTTAAGACAGGAAACTTAAATTCCGTTGGAAGCCCAATGATGATGATGATGATGAAACTATAGCTGAACATTTTATAGAAACATAATTATTTTAATGGAATTGAGATCTTACCATGTAAGGAACCGATTCAATGGGCGTGTTCCTACCACCCACGATACGTTGGTTCCGATGACTTGAAGAAACTCCATCTAGTAGATAAACATAAATGATTTACTTTGTTTTCTAGATTAGATACGAATGTCCATGTACAAATTGCTGACCCAATTCTATTCTTTGTATAGATCATACAAATGAATTAAATTTCATAATTCAATCAAATATTCTCTCTGTTCTTAAGAAAGGCTCAAATTAACAAAATGATGACGGACCTCACTTCTAGAGACTCCAGAATTAATTGAAGGTGGTTGGAGCGAAAATTGTCATTTTTTCTACTATTCAATTAAAAAAAAAAATTAAAATACAAACATTAATACAACTTGAGAAATACTAAAAGAACAGAAAACCGCTGCCAAGTGCCTTAGCAGTATGCTTTCTCAAAGAGGCTTCAATATCACCCACGAAACAAAACTTACGTAAATTTTTCCTTAGCAACAGTTGTTAAAGAGCTAATTGGGAAGATTTTGTGCCCTTTGCCGTCGAAAATGGTGGAAATTGATCATTTCCAACCTTTGTAACGGTTGCTAGGGAAGTAAACAATGGTTGCTAGTAAGCAAATATAACAATTCAGTGTCCTTGGCCATCGAGTGTGACTTAAATTTATTTTCCGGCTTCTGAAGCAACGGTTGCTAGGGATGTAAACAAACGGTTGCCAAGGATATCAACAGTGGTTGCTATGGGAAATATCTCATCGATACTCATAGATTCTCATTGACTCTCATAGCCCCAGTGAGCAGTTATGAGGATTTGTGAGAAGACACGTTAGAAACGGTTGCTAAGGAAATAAACAAGATTTTACTGAAAATTGAACTCGACTGAGATTTTGCCGCAAGTAACCGCGAGTAAGTAGAGTGCAAAATTTCAAGAAGATCGGACCATTCCTTCGAGAGTTATCATGGACGAAAAAAACGGGACGCACACACATACACATACATACATACAAACATTTTTGGATTTCCATGTTTTTCGACCCGTAGATTACAAAAATCGAGGTCCTGAGGTCTGATTCGGTGGGTCGATTTTTGCCCCATTACAAAGCTTTCTCTTTGAGAAAGCAAAATTTCAAGAATACATTGAAATAGTGTTAATCTCAAAACTTGTTCTTACATAAAGATTTAACCTTAAAATATGTGAGGTGGTTGTGGATAATATGACCAGACAAGTGAAACGGTCACCTATTTTCTTTTATTTAGTTAAACACGTTTATTCAGATCCACGATCCGCTTTTCTTGTTAGTAGAACTATTGAGACACGATAGAGTGCAAAAATAATCTCTATTTTATATGATTTGAAAGGGCAATGAAAAACTTTTTTGTTATAGTAGGTGTAAAGTACACTTCTTTGGTCTTGATTTGTGAGTGTAATACCATTTTAAGTTACCCAGTGCGTGAAATGACATTGATGACATGAAATGACTTTTTACGCACTAGTGCATATTTATGAAATATCGTATCCAACAGGTACGTTCATTTTCAAACACTCGTGTGAATGTGTAACACTCGTCATCGGCTTCACCGGCCACTCGTGGACTCGTCCACACGCGTCTTCAAAGTTTCACGCATTAGTTATAGTATATTACCGGTGAAACCGGCGACGAGGGTTACACGTTCACTGTTCACACGAATGATTAAAAATTAACGCACCAGTTGGATACGATATTTTATGTTACGAGTGCTCGGACATTAAAAAATAAAACTAGTGCGTGTAACGCGATTTCATTATAATGTTGTCTAATAATATGCTATTTCGATATCAAGTCTCAAAAAACGAATTCTAAGCCTGTGAGGCGTTTTCTGACCGAGCAAAGCAAGATTGTTAATCACACGAACCTAGAATCACCTTTTGCTACTGTAACCGACGGTATTTTTCATCACTGTGTACCGGAAAAGTGATGGAATAGTATATTTTACGCCCTAAGGCAGTTTCTTTGGTAACCACACCACAGTGCATGGTTCAGTCTAGCTTTTTAGCGATGTAGGCCTTGTTTTAAGTTGTTACCAACTCAACGGCCATGAGGAATACAATTTTTCATCATTAGTATCGATGATTAAACCTTAGTTTTCTACACTCGTGACGTAAAATACTGTTCAGTACTAGATCAAAAGACGATTTCTAGGCTCGTGTGATTACCGTCCTTGCTTTGCTCGGGCGGCAAACCTCCCACGTGCCTAGAATTCGTCTTTTGGTCTAGTATCGAAATGTACTATTCTACACTCAAAAACAAGACCAAAAGAAAATTCTACGCTCAGTATATATATAACAATATGTTAGATTCGCATCACAGGCGTAGGGTGCAACTTACACCCATGGGTGAGGGTGTGATCCTTGTACCGGCTGCACCGGCCCTTAGCCCCATCCGATCACCCACGATGCTAAATTGCACTCTACGCTCGTAGTGCTATAATAGCTTTTTTTTCGAAAATTTTCAAAATCTTGAGTTCACTTTTGTCTGTTCCTCTAAATTAATGGGAAGAATGTACTTGGGCATAAAATCGAAGTATTCAATCTACATAATTTATCAGACTTTCAAACTAGCTTACGTATTTATGACGCTATACAGATAGAACAGCCATTTCTTATCTTATTCCAGACAATTTTCCTCAATCGGGCTGTTTACCATCATGATCCGAGGGCAATGTTGACTCGATTTTAACGTATGAAAAATTGTATTGCGGCAAAAATCCAATTGGATCTTGTAAAGTACATCGAATTTGTCAATTTTTTGAACCAGTATATTTTCAACACTTGTTTTGTTCAATGTGTACCGTGCAATTCTCCAAAAATGACCTTCAATTTGCTTGTTACAAAAAAATGTTACTCAGAGAAAAAATATTCAAAAAATATTATATACCAAAAACGGTCAGTTCAAGGGCATTTTTAGTACTAGAAAAAAGATATAAACCCTCATCACATTTCCAATTAGTTTTTATGTGCTTTTAGGTACTTTTTAGAATTTATGGCATCTGATTTATGAACATTTTGTGAAAAACTAAGTTCATCAAGTAGTTTATATCACATTATTAACATGTATTGTGAAAAAATCGTTTTCTATAGAAAAATCGCTCATAAAAAGAAAAGAGGGCCGTACTAACTACTACCCGTATGGACCTTACGTAACGTGCTTCAAACCATCAATTGATGATGATAATTATAATATTGATGATAATCAATATTATAACTCAGTTATGATAATATTTTTGAACGTTCAGAAAACACTTGTAGATAGATTCGCACCTAAACAAAATGACTGAGTTCATAAAGTCTTCTCAAAAAATCATTCCGTTAAAGGGTAATAAACCTTTGTGACCTCCGATTTCGAGGTTATTTTCAAACACTTACCAAAAAATACAATATGGCGGCGTACCAGTTTGTCAAAGGAAAAAAAATTTTTTCACTTTTTCTTCGCGGCCGTACTCCTACAAGTCACAATTTTGAACCTAGATCAAAAAATCGAACGGGGTTTTGAAGTCAAATAGAAAACTCAGTGAATATCGTACGATTTTTTTGAAATTCGAATTTGGGGCCAAATGGCGTCAATTTGATTTTTTTTCGCGAAAAAATCGTTCGAAAATCGGCCATAAAATCGATTAAAATCAAAATATCGAAAAAATCGTACGACGTTCGCTGAGAAATCATATTTTCAAGCTACAGTTAAAATTTGAAGTGAATCGGTTGAAAATTGACTATGCTATGAGTACGGCCATGTCAAAAAAGACGGTTTCGAGATTAACGCGTTCAAAGTTTTGAGTACTATACGACTTTGTTCAGAGAGTCGATTTTTTGAGGCACTTAGAACTTCTTCCCCCAGTTGATCGACTTTTTATATCATTTTTAGATAGTTTATGGAGTGTTTAAGCCAATGAAAAAAAATTGGAAAAAAAGTCACAAAGGTATATTACCCCTCAATCGTAGGGTAGTTTACGGCATATTTAATTTTGTTACATAAAATCATCGGATTACTTACGAATGATCGCCCCAATCAATAAGAGTCGCCAAATCATATTTTCCCATGAATGTGGCAGTAAACTTGGGATGATGTAGGGAGCCCACTTATACACTTATACACATAGACACAATCTCAACATCGACCACTAGAAAGCTTGAATTTTCACCCTGAAAGTCGGACAGCTGACAAAATTCTAATTCTGCCTGCCAATTTGATGGCATCGAATGCTATAACCAGTTTTATGATTCTTATCAAGCAAAACGTGTAAATAATACCCGGCAATTAGGCGCCCGTTATGTGTGTACAATACAATTTAGATTTGAGTCGCGCGCGACATTAGTAGTGTAGCCTTGTTCATGACCGATCGCGATGCAACTTGTAATGGCACATCAAATTAACATATTCAATTGTTTTTCCGTTTTTGTTGTTTTACAATGATTCCGGGTAATTAGGTATATTTCTCGGGCAATAACTTTGACAAAGTCAGATACACGGAGTGTATTTCACTTCTAGCAGATTACCTTTTTATTTCCATTTACGATGGATTTTATTGATTTTATGTCAGACATTTCAACATTACAGATTCTTTGAACCATAAAACTCAAGTCTGACATCGTATTTCACTGTGATGTCATGCGGGTAGATAATAACCATTTGTACAAATATTGTGTTTGTGGAATTATGTAAATCCATTTGAGGTGAACAATTGGCTAAGGTATATGGAGCAAGGGATTTAAGTGTGATATTTAATTTTTCTCCTCATTCGTTGTAGATGTATTAAATGTAATATGTGTAATGAATTCTTCGTCTCTGAGTTTTTAGTCTTGTTACAATATTGACTACGAAGCCAGTTATTTTAAGACGGAATAGATTGGAGAAGTACTAAAACGATATCATTCATGGATACAAATGTACGTCAGAAAAAAACTTGTATTAAATTGTTTTACTTGGATTGTAGCTTTTGCTTCTCATTCTGCTGAGAAAATTGAAAGTATCCAACAAATATGCGTTGGAACACTGAGACGTCAAAAGATGAGAATAATAAATCTTTTTATCTCGCAAAATAACAATTATTTTGCTTGTAGCTTTATCAATATTTATTGAGGTTCGTTCTTCAAAATCTTGCGCAGAGATCACCGTGATTTATTATTCTTTTATCTAAGCTATCAGTTTATTATATTGATACTCCCATGTTTTTGTTAAAAATAAACTGACAATATCGGGAAGATCGTTGAACAACAATACAGCATCAAACACTAAAAGATTTGAGACATAAGTGCTGTATGTATCGTTACGTTTAATGAAGATGAAGGCAGATTCTTGACGAATTGATTCAATCAATCCATTGGAACATTCTAGCGGTAGCAAATAAAGGAGTTATCGTGAGTGCTGATACGTATTAGGAGATACAGCAGTGCCGTATAACGAATTTTACATGTGAGTCAGATGAGATTCTGTCTGAAAACATCACTATTCACAAAAGTTTCTACCGGAATATTCATACACGATGATGAAATCGAGTTTATCAGGGAAATTTGTCTAAATTTTGAAATATATGAAGGAATAATATACATCACGTGGAACTAAATCCGCCTGATAATCTATAACATTGAATAAATGTTAGCGTGAATTGGAAGAAGAATATGGTCCTATTTGGAAGGTAATAAAGCCAAGTAGATGTCATTTTGAACCTGAGAATGACCAGCTCAACACAAGACAAATCAATGAAATATCTCATCGCGTGAGTACATCGATTTTCGACTGCTTCTGACAGTGATCCGGTATAACCGAATGGACCGATTTCCGTAACTTCTATTTGTTCGAAAGTTGAATTAATAATAAGGATGACGAAGAAAAATATTACTTACGTTGGGGGTTGGCATAAGCTTGGGCGACAATCGCTAAAACTCCGGCAGTTAGGATTACGAGGAACTTCATGTCACCAGTTTTTTAAATTGGTTCTTATAGTCGAACGGATACTTGTATTCATACTAATTGAAACCTTGTTTCGTTGGCAGTTCGTGACTATAGTTCGAAATGTTTTATAAACGTACAAGAAAATAATGACGCTTATTTACAATTTTTACAGCCGCGCATGCTCACATCAATAGCAAATTTTATCAGTCAAACTGAACCCCATTCTTAAGTAACGTTTCTTCTAGCAACAATGCCAAAATTCATTATTTTTTTACAAACAGTATCTGGTTTACGGTTTATAGGAAATGTGTTTCATCCGTCTTTTTGAAATTATACTAACATTTGTCTGTTTAATCTCGGTCTATTCAAAAGCACGTGAGATAATAATATTATTCAAATCTAATATATTTTTTTGACAATACAAATGTATCACTTCAATAAACATTATTACCAACACACTATAGTTACATGTTCCAGTTTATTTGTTCAATGATGACATGAGAAAGTAGCGAAAACTACGATCAACTGACAAGTATCCAACGAGAACAAAAGTATCTTAGAATTAGTCAAAGAACTTTTTGAGTTTAAATCGGTCATATCTTTTTTCCTAGCGGTCTAATAATAATTTTGACCACGGATTCCAAAAGAGCATAAAATGTCGCGCTAAAATATGTTAGAACTGAATTTTTTCATAGACAATAACATGACAAATAATCACGTCGAAAAGTTTACAATAAATCGAGGTGCCTGGGCGTTAATGAGTTAATTTTTCAGACCTGTGGTGCGGACACTTTGTGTTCATTCGAATCTAATAATTACGTTGCACGTATGTGCAAACACTAGAGATCAGATTATAATACGCGATTTATATTGTTCGATTTATCAATAGACCTTCGATATTCTAACTAAATTCGATTTAAATTGTTGTCGTGATTGAATTTTTTTATAAAGAATGACATGCGATGATACTAGAGTTTTTTTCCAATTCATTGTCTTGGTCAATTCTTGATCCACAATGTCTCTTTGAGAAGGCATACTGCTAATTCAGTTAGTAGCAGTGTCCTAATGTCACCAAGAAAGTGAAAAACGATTGCATCTCTAGCAAAAAAGCCAATGTAAAATCCATTTTCAGAATTTTCGACGTCAAAGGAAATATAATCTTGATAATTTCCCATATCAATCATTGCTTACATCTCTAGAAACGGCTACTGAGAGGAAGAAAAAATTAGGCTAAGGTCAACTTTTGATAATTATTATAACGTGAAATATTGCGAAATATTTCGTATTCTATAGCAACGTATAAATTGCCATTGCAACCGTTGAAAAGAGTGAGCGAAATTGAATGCAAGCTCCATATTCAAGATATCTCACAAAGCCTCTTTGCAAGAGCATTTAACTAATTAACTCGTCAAGATTTTTTCCACACGTTAACGATGGTTACGATGGAAATAAATAATGCTTGCTATGAAAAATTCAACTGTGTTATTCAACTGCTGCACTTCACGACTTTCGTTGTTTTGAAGAAAGACTTTTGGATGTTTTCAGTCAAGAAACTGTCGCAGTAGTAACTTGAGAAAATCTTTCCATTAGACAGGTACTTATTTCGTTTTCTACCTAAATAATTTCTACAGGCCTATTGATCGCATTTTCCAGGAGATAAAAAATGAAGTATCAAGAATGTTCAGACAAAAGCGAAACGTCACAAAATATAAATTTATATGGAGTTTTCATTTGAACTGCATATCACGGAGTAGCCCTCGCAGATCGTAACAAATAAGAATTTTGTTCAGACAAACGTTTATTTTTGACATAGTACCTAGGACCAACATGATTGTAGAATGGACGTACATCAAATCAATAAGGCCGTTGCATGCATTTTCGTCAAGATGATATTTCACAAAAATGTCAAGCATCGTTACGTTCAGCACTGCATGAACTATTAACAATGAATCAAGTAGGTATTAGTAAGCGTCATTGTAACTAAGTTATATAATTTTCAAAGGCAGTATTTCCTGACATTCAACTTTTCACAATGAATTCGAAAAGATATTTGTCAAGAATGCAGTATTAAACCTTAATCAGAATTTATGTTAAGTTGCCCGCAATAGCTGACTGGGATGAAGTTGAGAGAAAATCCCATGTACTGAATCTCTTTCATGTATCATACCTCATATTATTAATCCTATGTAGCGTATGAAACATATCTTTTCTTTCGATTCACAATCTCCTTTCTTATGCAGGTATAATAAAGTATACGAAATAATCTCATTGAGTTCTTAAGGTAAAATTGATTTAGATAACTCACGAACTTATGATCAATATCGAGGGGCGACTCACTAAAATTTTCCGTCAGAGAATACTAAAGAATACCGGGGAGTACCATGGAGTTCGGAGGAATACCATGGAGTACCATGGAGTACGAGGGAATACCGTGGAGTACTGAGGAATACTAAGGAGTACCAGGGGAATACTAAGGAATATTAAGGAGTATAAGGGAATACCAAGTATATATATATATATATTCCACCCAGAGAATATTTTTTTTCATTTGGTCTCTTTTTGTAGTTCTGTGGTAGAAATCCTATAAGGTGGTAAGAACTAAAAAAGTCGACTTAATACCTTCAGAATGAGCTAACTAGGAGTAGGCACAATCTTTGGGAAACCAATCACGAAGAAACTTTGTGAGATGGTTCTAGGGTAGCCTAATAGCTTATATTTAGAGTCATACAGTCTAACGTTTTGTTTTCCCGAAGATATCCTGTCAAACATATTGGATTTTGAGCATGAACAGTATATCTATATATACGAAAATCCATAAATATAGATATACTATAAATGTATAAAATCGAATGAAATGACAGAATAGCTCCTGCAAATCAAAACTTTAGACTTCATGGCTAGAGATATAAGCTGTTAAAGGACCCATGAACCAGCTCACAAAATTTCATCGTGATTGATGACCTAAAAGGTGTGCAATTTCCTAGTAAGCCACATAAATTCGAGAGAAAAACCAATGGTTCATGACTTGGGGGGTGGCGCATATTGGGTACATTTGAGAAAAATAACGAAAACCTATTGGAACGGTTGATAAACAGGACGTATTACGAAAAAAAAAATTAGATGATGTATATGGAATGCCAAGGAATCTAATGGTATGTCGCTCGATTTTGTTGACCTAGTCTAAGGGTATTAAAAAAATTCGCACTCACTTGAGCAAAATTAGCTTAAGAATCGAAATTGTTGAAAAAATGTAGAAAACGAGCTGTAACAAGTTGGTGTGAGCGTTGGCGATCGGGAAAAATGTTTTTTTTCCTCATTATTGTGTATTGCCGACAAGATTTTGTGCCGCGGACCTGCTCTAGACCCGCCTATCTATGTAATTTCAAAGGGAGTACTATTTTTAATATGGAGTACCTGGGAATACCAGGGAATACCAAAGAGTGAACTTGGGAGTACTGCAGTGAGTCGCTCCTCGATCAATATTGCTGAAAATGAATGCATCAAAAGGACTTTTTTGTAAAAGTATTTTGCTTCTGGATTTAGCAACATTTATCAGGCGTAGCCCACCTCTTCGTCTTGGTGTGTATAAGAATGGTGCGGTGGTCTGTTGACATAGGTGTAGAATCTTTTCGACCTCACCTCTGATTGTTATGTCGATCTTGTGTACCGTATCGGCTGATGGTGCGCCCAAAACCAGTCTATACATGGAGCGGGGGAGAAGATATTGTGAGATGAGGTGGATCTTCTGCATTGGTTTAAGTGTCAGTTTCCGAACTCTGGCATTTGCAGATCGTTCCAAAGCGAGATGCTTGCGCCCAAGTAGATGATGGTTGCTTCTGGGAATGTTGTTGGTATTAGAGTGCCATTTATTGATATCTTAGGATCTCGCATGTGCCAGGATTTATTCCTTGCCACTATTTCAAAGGTTGAGCACTTCTCGACGGAAATGCTCATCTCCAACCTTTGTAAGCAATCCGATACTATCTGCACCTGCTTAGCCGCCATCTCCGGGCTATTGGCTATAGTCGTTTTATCGTCCGCAAACGCCAGAGAGGCTAGATTTTCGCCATGTATGCTCAGGCCGGTTGTTTCATTTTGAAGACGTACAATGATGTATTCGCTTACGAGATTGTATATGAGGGGTGATAGAGGATCGCCTTGCTTTACGCCTCGTTTTAACAGAATATCAATATTTCCATCGGCCGTTTTTATTGTTGTTCTGCACCCCTCATACATCCTTGATATGTAAGTGGATGCCTTATTAGGTATACCTTTTCTCTTAAGCGCTAAACCAATGGCACTGTGGGGTACTGTATCAAAAGCCTTCGAAACGTCCACAATGACGAAAGTGCCATTCTTCTTTTTGGCCTCTCTCAGTGCCATGTTCAAGATTTGGATGTTTGTGCAACATTCGTTTTCGTTCGTGAAACCCACGAACCGTCTGTTATTTTGTTTCACTTTTCTTCTGATTCGGTAGTTGATGAGTCCCGAGAATACTCTACTCACCATGGAGCTGATTGTTATTGGGCGCCAATTCTTTATTTCTTAGGTCCTTGCCTACTTTAGGAATCAAGGTCGTCCTGTTGTGGATGGTATTCACGCGGCAATATTAGATCAAAGAACTTGCTTAGGCTTTCGGCTGTGCCTCTCTTTATCAAATGGGCACTCTTAATTTGGTCGAGGCTGGGTGTGCTAGAGCTCGCTATTCGCCGAATCTTTCCCCTTGTCTCTTAAGCGTATATTGGCGTGAAAATGTCTTCAACGCGTAGCTTGAAGTTCTCCTGTTTTCCACCCGTCTCCACGTCTGGGCCTGGAGTGCCTCAGAGTTCCTAATAAAGTTGTTCAGTTGGACCCCGTGGTGATGGTTGGTGCCTTTCAATAAGAGAAAAGTCGTTAGTGGACACAATGCCCGCTAGTTTCTTTGGCTCTTTATTGAATTGGTCTGGACATCTAGCAAATGCGTATTGTTTCCGATCCGCGTATCGACCGTCGCGAATACATATCGTCTCGAAAATGATCATATGTAAATCTGACGCGAACAGTGCGTTTTCGCCTCCTGTTATTTGGTAGGTTGGACTTTCGTCCTGACGGAGTTCTCCGCTGGCTATTTGACTGTGGTTCAGCCTCTCCCTCAGTTCCTTGTATATCGTTCGTTCTCATTCTCCGTTACTCCGCTCAGGATGATCTCCACCATCTGACCGTACAGAGTTCCCAACCGTTCACTCGAGACCCAAGGTTCCCGAGATACCCTGTTTATCTGCTCATTCCATGCTTTCCACCGGTCAGTATCCACTTTTTCTATCTCCGTGACCACCAGCTTGAGATTCCTCCTCCATTCATCGCTTTCCTCATTTTCGCCACCTATCATCGAGGGACTGTCCAACTCCTGCTGCCATATGACCCATTTTGATCCGACAGTATTTCGAAACCCGTCAATCATAAAAATAGTACAGAAAATACATTTTCGAGCATCGGCGCGTCGATCAATCTTTTTGAGAAGGACTTTTAGATTTTCGAATGTGTGATGAGTATGTCTGACCAAAAACAGTCCTTGTCTACTTGAGGTTGTACTAATCACCGCGAGTCGAAAGCAATACACGTCATTTCCTGTTCAATTTACTTCTCCTTCGGATAATTAATTTGTCTCAACACAAATGCGTGTGTGTGTATGTGTGATTCTCATTAAAAACGGTATGTTTTTTATGGAGACAATGGAAATATCTAATTGTTATCTTGCACTTTTTTTCTCCATTAGTTATGTTTTGCGGTACCACTTAAGGTAAGCTAAAACTACTTGTGACTCTTTAAAATTGCCATACATTTTTCTTCAGTGCCATTTTAACAGAGTTATTGACGTCCAAAGGGAAAAGTGATTATCTGTAAAATTTTATTCCTCAAAAACATACTCGTACATCAAATTGATAATAACTCCGTTAAAAATATAGCAACTCTTGATATACATAGGTGTGCCCAACGTAATTATAATCAGTTCAAAGCAAAGAGATTCGATTTTTTTTTTCGTTGTATTCGATTTCAATGTCCAAAGTGCCAAACCCATTATTATCACTAGACTGTTGGTATAATTATTTAGAGAACTGAACTACGAGCGCGACCTAAACAACGATCTCAACTTGTTTTTGCAGTACTTTTAAGTTGAAAATTATAGAAATTGGCAGAATGATTGACCATAAGAATTGGCAAAGTAAACACATAGTAAGTGATTCAGTTTCGCACTAACATTCCAACAAAACTGAGTCATTATAAGGAAAATGTATGTATGTGGTGGAAGAAAATGTGATTTCTAAATAATGAATCTTAGCATTAACGCTAGTAGAAAATTTGAAATTCGCGTTTGGCGAATGACGTTTCGCCCCTTTTAGAACTTATTAACGTCCCAAATGAAAAATTCGTTAACTGATTACTGTTTAGACTCGAAGATCATATATCCAATCCAAATTATACCTGTACCCATTTGGTACAGCAAACAGTTTTTTTACAATGCTCAAAGTGCCAAAAACATGCAGAAAGAACCGGTTCCGTGAGAATGACCCATATACGAAAACTGCATAGTACTTTCGTCGCATACAAGTATCCGTGCTTTTCCGACGACGGCCGACGCGTTTCAACGTCACATTGCAAATGCTTAATTGGTATCGATCCTATAATCCAAAACTACCCCATGAATAATATTCTCAATTATCGCCCTTGTTTCCGATCCTCCTGTCAACGAACGGAGCGCAAATCAATCGTCGCACCGGCAATGCAACAACGCGATCTCCGAAAATCCTCTCCCGAGTTCCTGGCCAATCAAAATCCCTTCGATTCGCCCCGAGCCGCCGGAAAAAAAAGAATGATCCCTCCGCGCACTCTCGACACACGGGCCGAGTTGGCATAGTCAGTGAGCTCGACGAGGGGTGGCGCGCGCCTCGACCGCTCTCTCGAGACTCGGCCGCGGTGGCAGCTCGCGCGCGGGCCACCCCCTCAGTGCGAAACCCGCCGTGGAGCCTCTCGCAGCTCGCACCGCGCGCTCTCGCAGTCGCGGGGACTATATATCTGTCGCGCTCGGGGCGCACGCGCGATTCACGACCCTTCCCCCCTCTCTTCTCTCTCTCTCGCCCCGTCCAACCCCCCCACCACCCACCCCCACTTCCTCGATAACAGGTTCGCCGATTTTTCAATATTTCGAGGGTGTTGTTTTTCTTCTCTCTCCCTCTCTCTGCCTCTGTCCAACGCGCACGCGGTACCGACAACGCTCAGTGGAAGGTGTCGGCGGACGCTCGAATCTGAAAGTTCGATGTTCGAAATTTGTAAAAAAGAAAACACCTAGTGGATTCGTCGATTTCAGTGCCGGGCACTCGAGACTTCGACTGGCTGTTCCTCGGGGTTCCGAAGCTACGAGTGTTGTAGTGGCCGGCACGAGAGTGTTCTCCAGCTGGTCGAAGGCCGCGAGGATTTCGGCTCGACCGATCGGTCGATATGTACGCGCGTTGTCGCGCGACAGGCACATCGACCGACGCACGCTCGCGCGCGGCTACGAAGACACCCGGAGCCTCCCGGCGCCAAAGGCCGTGACGATTTCTTACGGGGCTGGCGTATGAACTCGATTGCTGCGTGTCATTGCGCGCGCGCGCGACAACTCGGATGCCGCTCGAGCGACGGGCTGAAATTTTGCCGCGGAGAATTCGATGCGGGAGCGGATCGATGCGCGGGAGCGGCCCATAGGCTGGCGGACGCTTTTCCGCCGCGACCCGGTTGTATCCTCGATCGGGGAAAAACAATGTCCGTGGGTTTGATGTTGGCACGCGCACACGGCAATCACCTCGGTGGATCGAGTGGAGAATTTTCGGGACTGGCAACCCGAGGATCAATTTTTGATCGGGAAAATTGGAATCGTCAATTATTTCGCGATTAATTATCCGCGTGTCGGGTTTCGTTTTTCTCGTGGGGCTTGGGGCAAGGGGGAGAGAACTAAAACAGTGCCCTCATAACTGCTTCGGTGAGCCCGAACCGCCCGATGGACGCGGGATCGAAAACGCACCCTACGCCGTGCGGGATCGACGATTGACGCCCGCCGAGCTTCTCCTCGCAAACCTCGACCTGGGGCAATACTAATTGTGCTTCGGATGTATTTGCATCTCACGCGATACTCGAATCAGGATACGATCGATGCTTCCTCGGGGGGGCAGCGAAGGATCCTTCGTTTCGCCCGTCGACGAGACATTCGAAAAATCACAATAACACCGCGGCAAGTGCGTGGATCGGGTGCATAATGCATTGTTGATTCGCCCGCGTCCATCGGTACCGAGTGTGTGCATATGTGTGAGTGTGTGCATGTGTGTGTGTGTGTGTCAAGGACAGTGTGTGCCTGAACCACCCGACCGACCGCCTTGCATATAAATATATACACTCGTACGCGACTGAGCTCGGCGGCACGATTAAGAGCTTCTCGTTCTCTTTTTTATTTTTCACCCTTTCGAACCATCGATCAGTGACTCGGAGGCGCACTGCACGCAAGCTCGCAGCCCAAGGACCAGCCGACTGCTGCGGATTTTCACGGTGAGTGTAAAGCGCGCTCGTGTGTGTCTGTGTGGGTGCGTGCGTGTGCCGAACGAGAAGTAGCGCGGCCCGTTATTAATAGACGTTTCAGAATTCACGCGTGTGTATACATACGAGTGGATGCATCGATCGCCGCTGATGTCGCGGCCCGCGACTCGACGCCGATTTCGAGCGATTAAAAATAATATTCGATGCGGGAGAACGCGGCCTTGCGGATGCGGTGCTTCAAAGTTCCGTCGGTGCGCAGTACATTGTAGCCGCGCGGCGTACGCTTCCGATCGGCCGCTTTGATTTTGGCCTTAAGCCACGTCCGAGCTGGCGGCGCGCGTTGTATGCGACAATCTCCCCGTCCGGCTGCGACAACTTTTTCCCCCCTTTCGATCACTCGGCCGCGTCTTTGCGACTTTTGGGGGGGTGAGATTATACGCGTTCCATTACCCGTGTATACCAAAGACTTGTACACGCGGGGGAAGCCGCGTATCGAATATTTATGTGTGTGCGACAGGGAGAGAGACGCGCCGCACGTTTTTCTCTGGGCGCACAATCGGCGCTGGTACACACAGCAGCAGTTTCGCACGTGTGCTCTTCGGCAAAACGAAAATAATCGCTAACCAAGAGGAGTTGAGCGATTGCCAGGGAGACACGCGCTCTTTCGGCCTGTCCGCACGCCCGTGACACCGATTACCGTAATAGACCCCAGTGCCGCGCTCCCATACCCCCCGCCTCGCGCGCGCGCGCACTTCCTCTGGCCAATCCGACCTGGCTAAAGTGCGCTAAGATTTCCTACTCTCCGCGAGAGAGGATGGCAGGGAGGAGGCGAGCGGGGAGGTATATCGGCGAAGCCAAGGCCGCCGCGTGTCGAGCTGACCCTACGTACTCGTAAACCAGCTGATATGCTTCGTTTGCCCGGATTTCACAGTGGGCGTGTGCCGCGAGCCGACCTACGGGGGGGGGGATGTTTTTATGGGACTTCTCTCGCGCTCGGCTCGTTTCCTGCTGCAGTCTCGACCAAGGTCTAGTTCCGATTCGGATGAGCGCTTAATGTTTGTCAACAAATACACTCCGCTGAAGCTGACAGTTTATTTCCTTGCCGCTGCGCGTGGGCGACGTTTGATGCAGAGTACCTCGACCAGATGAGGCGAGGAAGGATCGACCATTTAATCCGTGTATACGGGACGTATTCGGTTTTCGAATATTTAAATGAATCGTGAAAAATTGAACATTTCCTTCCCGGTGTCGTTCTTCGCCGTTGGACGGGGGATCCTAAAATATATAGAAACCGGTGAATAATACGAAAGATGGATTTCCGTATTTTACTGTTTCTCCTGGGACGCAGCACCAATACGTCTGCTCGAGAATTCTCCGAGTTATCCGAAATGACGAGAGTCCACATACTTAGAATGCCCGTGTGTGCTTGGTTTGACGTTCGATTTGGCCTCCCAAACCTACTGAATTTTGAAGCGAGTATTATCCCCGGATTTGGGTCAGCGTTCGCTTAAAAGTCACACCAACCTTTCTCCCTGAATAGTCTTGTTCCGATATGATTCTCAGGGTAAATATTTATACGAGAGTGCTTGGGCATATGACAAGATCGATACTATATTTGCCGAAAATTTTCGTGAAATTATTCGGTTCATCATCCGAAATTATCCTTCATCCGAGTTTGAATTCTCCGTTGATATTTTAAATTTCTGATAAAATTTCGAATAAATTATGAATTTGTCGTTATTCGAGAGAGGCAACTTCGAATGCACACTTTTTCAACAGATTGTTGAAAAACATCGAACGATTCACCGGAGAAGAAGTGCCGTTTTTCAAGTATACGCGTCGTGAAATCGTAATTTTCCAGGCAGTCTATTTTCGGGGGATTGAAATCAACGTTCGTGTACTAAACTAGTTCTGAATGTTCACTCTGTAAATTTTCGTCTGTTTCACGGGGGAATTGCCAAATAAAAATAAATAAACAGCAGACAGTATTTGTGCCACGAAGTAAAAGGTAACCACTTTGCAGCTGCGAACTTTACAGTTAGAGCTCCGGGAGAATCTTTATTCTTTCGGCAACCTCCAAACTGCACCGTGCGCAGGCACTTCTTGATTCTTTTCACGGCGTATAAATGCCAGCTGGGAATGGCCCTATTCGGCAATGCGGATACCAAGTTTGGTGTCACTTGGGTCGTACATATATATATTTGAATTAAAGAGGCTTCAGCTTTTATTGGTGGTGCTAGTATCATAATTGCAATATGATAAAAAAAAGAACATACAAATTGCACCATTTTATTTATAGATTATGTTTCGTTAATCCATCTTGTTCAGGTGTATACGAGAAATGTTTTTTTCCCGTATTAAATAGCAACAGACAATTTATTCTGATATTTTCTTCAAACTCCAATCCACATACATCATAGATAAATTTCAACAGATGCAAGAGTAACTTATAATTTGAAATTGAAAAAGTTCTCACAGGAATCTATAGGGACTTTCAAGTTAATATTTTCCTTTTTTTCAGAAAATTCAGAATTTTTAATCGCATCATCAGCTGGTAAATACGAAGGAAAAAAACTCTAAAGTTTCGAGATATTAAAAAATGTATGGAGCTTAATGTAAAACTTCGTGTTACCTTGAGCCTTTATACTCGGAATGCGTAAAAGCTCTTCTGGAGATTGAACTTAGCCTGCGTCTCGCAACAGAAAAGAAGTGAATAACGATCGCCGAGTTGGAGATGCAAATTTTTACTTTCCCTTTATGCATTAATTTTCGTTCATCCGACTCACTCCGGTGATTCATTATTCGTAGTTTTCGTCTTTGTCCTGGCCATTAAATGTTTATGCTGAATGAGAATGAGATGCTGAGCTGCGAGGATAAAGAGAAAGCGTATGATTAATGAAGATGCAGACCCATCAAATGGACTGTGCGTTTGGTGAAATTCACCTTTCAAGAATTGCAGGAGCATCATAAATCTTGTTCTAATTTCAAATTTCTAAACCTGATTCTCCGAATAAATTTATCTCCATTAACAGATAGCCTCAAAGAGGACTTGCATGAATGATGAACTAAATAAGGGTTGGAATATTATCTTTGACATGAAAACAATGAGATACTGAATTATTAACGGTGTATGTCAGAAGGTTTCCAACTTTCTCAGAATCATTATTGAGTACATTTCAAATCCTCACTAGCGTCTTACCTTGCTTTGCAGAAAATTCGCTTTCAGAATCTTTTACTAATGACAATTTTGAGTGTTACTTGACCAATTACCAAAGATCAATACCTCAAAGACATACATTTGAATGGTGAATTCCGCGTGCAAATGTGAAGTGAAGCACAATATTGGTACCCTGTTCGAAATCATGGTTAGTTGTTAGATATGACGAACATGCTATATTTACCCTGTATTGGTTATTAGATATTCTTGATAATTGCAAACTCAACTACCATTATATTTGTCCAATTTGGATTTAATTTTAATCAATGAAAATAGTTTCACGATCTAATCAATGGTGAATGAAATCAGTATTCTCATGGCAAATTTTGCAGTTTGACAAATTTGAATTTTCCAATATTCTCTTGCAATAAATTGTTCAGTTATGAACTAGCGATATCAGAAAATTATACGTTGTTAAGTTAATTATACAGTTGCGGGAAATTGTTAAGTAGTATGTGAACTTAATTAACGTCATTTTAATTTCTTAAACTAAATATTGTTCGAATTTTACAAATGATAACTATTATTAATATCTCTCGCAGTCGGTAATTACTCTATCACATTATTAGAAATTTACATTGGTAAAAATTAATTCATTAACAACTGCGTGCAACTCGAAATTTCAATACAAATTTCATTTGAACCTGTCCTCTCTTCACCTAAATTGGAAAATTCTTTGAAGTTACTATGAAAATTCATAAATGTAAGTAAGTTTATTCTGATTGGAGAATTCTATTTTATAAACAATTTGAATAATTTATCTTATACTTCTAATATTTCACATCTCTCCCAGTCTGTCATTATTAAAATTTATCAGAAAATAAACTCAGTTTGTAATCTCTTCCAAACTAATTGCCATTTCAACAGAGAGTAGCATGTTTTTGTCGTATTCATAGGTCAACTCTTTTTATTTTTTTTACGGTTTAATGAAGCTATTATTTCGACTTTTCAATTTTTCCGAGGAAATATCAAGGATATTATGGAAGCTTATTTATATCTACTAAAAACTTGGGATTTCTTGGGAAAACAAATTTCTTGGGAAATTCACTAATTTCTGAAGAAATAAAATTGACAATTTCGAAAATTAATACACTGAATAGATGTTGAATGTTTTACTTGAAAGTTATTCGGACATAGAATTATTCGCCACATTTCGTATCATTATTATGCAGGCAAACAATTTTCTAATCAATATATGTTCCTGTTACATAATTTTTCAGTTCCGGGTTCCGTTTTTTTCTTGAATTTTCTAGAGAAGTGTGCCTAGAAATTTCGAGGAGAGGATAGAAAAACTTCTTATTGGTCGAAGACTTTGTTTGTTAAGCTTTTTTTCTTATAATAATTTTCAATAATGTGTCGTCAACAGTATCATCAGCGACTGAGGGCATGTGATTATTGAACTGTACAAAAAATGTTGTCAAAAATTTAACGTCAGTTTTTGAACAATCTTTCAATAGCCGTGTTTTTCTACAAGGCTCCGTGTTAATCTCTTAAGAAAACAACTGCTGCCAAGTCAATTAGCAGTATGCTTGCTCAAAGAGGCTTTGTGAATGAAGAATACTAAGAAATGATCCTCATATTTGCAATGATCCTCAACGGTTGCTGGGGAAATTAAACAAGTTACTTGGGATGTGACTAGCGGTTTTAATACAACATGTAATTTGATATTTTTTCGAGAACTTGAGTTAGAAATATTGAAAGTGACCCTATTCTGAGTTTTTATGCTCTTAGTAATGGTTGCCATGGGAAATTGAACTCGGTTCGAGCCTTGACACCGTCAACTTACCTATAAAGTTTTATCAGAATTCGATTACTTTTGCTATTAGGAACGGTTGCTAGGGAAAATTGAACTCTGTGCATCTTGCCATGGCTGACTTGTGTACAACATTTTAGTAATATTGGTCGGATTCTTCAGAGATATCAAAATGTTTATAGTTCAAAGATAAAAAAAGAATATAAAGATAGTGTCACATACGTTCGTATGTACATACGTATGCATCTACTGATCATTGTAGGTATCGATTTTGCTTGTGAGTATCCCAGCTATACGAGAAAATTAATTGGTTTATTATTGAAACAAAATCCACCCGCTCTTGTGAGTTTTGTAGAAGTATGAACAGTATAAAACTTCAAATCTAAAAATTAAGATAAACATCCTGAATATTCAGCGAAACGTAACGATTTTTTTATGATCGAAAACATCTAACAGTAACTCGCAAAGGATTTAAACAAATATATGTATTTGATGGAATAAGATCTCTAATGTCAGTAGTAAGTCATGGAAAGTCTGTTCACAGACCGAAAAGTTGTTAGAATTAAGAAATAATTCGACTTCTCTGAATATTAGTCTTACACTCGAAACTGACTTCTGCTTCCTCATTTGCGATTCATATACGATTCATGCTGCAATATGGATTTCTCCAACAAGATATGCGTTCATCAATATTATTGCTATTGACGAGACCAGAGAAATAAATAAATCAAACTCGTAAGAGTAAGTCCAACGACGTTCACAAAATACATGCTTGCCGCGTGCTATTGTGCGCGAAACCAAGCGGCAACGGAACGCATTTAGCAGGAGTGCGATTAGCCAGCGGGAAAATGCCAGCCCCGTCTTATTACCTGGCTCTGATAGCTTTTTGCTGTTAACGACGTCGCTGTTGAGTTGGCTTTTTTTTTATAAAAGGACGCACGAGCAGGATGGATTTTCCTTTATGTTCTGAGAAAACTAACCTCCATGCGAGAGAACTAATGAGCATGTGGGTAAACATACTGCGCAAGTCGGAAACCAGGTTGGCTGCAGGTGGAATTTTCGTTTCGCGGGCTGTACCGGGAAAGCACATAAATCCAGTTAAGCCGCACACCCGTTGAAAAATTACTCACAAGTAATACCAGGCCAATTCTCGGACTTGTTCGTTCGGTCGAATTTATACGCTCTCTATTACCCGTCAAGATGTTTACCCATTGCCACGGCCCGTTCGTCGATCAGCTCACTTAATTAAGCGGAAGTCGGTATTTTACTACCCCGCGCCGGCCACTTCTCGCCCTGCTTCTGTTGCGGGAGAAAGTTTTGTGTTCTATTAACTGCGGGCAACTGTATATAGAGAAAGTCGCAATGCAGTTGTTTGTTTATTGTAAATTTGAGTTAAACGTTGATTCTATTGCAAATTGACGAATGTAAATAATGGTAGATGAATTGATTAACCACCACTTGCTAATCTCTGATATAATATGCTTTATTAGCAGCTTTTTGGGGGACCTGACTGTTCTCCTCTTCATCCTAAGAAAAAATGACAACACACACACGAGTCGCGGCAAACGCTATTGTTACATTCAATAAATATGACCAATTGAAAATGTGTACCAATGGCTATCGGTTGATGCACTCATTGAAGCGTTATTACGAAAACAATAAGATGAATTAGGCAGATTCTCGTGACATATCTTCCGAACTGTACCATTAAGGAAAATCTGAATGTTTTGCAGGGAGCCGATATTGACGAGTCCACTTTTGTTCACGCTCTTGTCCATCTAACCCATATCATTGTGTAACGGGCTGAATAAACAATATTGGATGACAGACGTCTCAATCCGCGATTCACTTCAATCCTGATTTTACAGCCGATGACTCGGTTCAATACTCGACTAGCTCCATACTACACACATATAGTAAAAACTTCTCTATCGGTGATCTACTTTTGCCGTGAATTATTCCGCCTCTGTGCGAATGGAGAAATAAACACATAAAAGCGTAACAACTGCGCACAAAACAAACCAGTACGGAGCGGACAACTCTTTCGAGTCACTGTAAATACATTTGCTGAACCGACATCTAACAAACTTAACGCCGCTGTGTAAACAAAGTCACCCCTTTTGCGTTCTCGATTACGACGGTTGGCTTTTTTACTGGTTTACTTTGCGGAAAATGAGTTTGCACACGGTCAATAAGACTTGATTGCTCAATACTTTTGAAGCTATCTAGTTATCTTATGTTCTGCTATGTATGTGTGTGTGTACAAAGATTCCAACTATCAATCATTACATTTTTATTTATTAGCTTGTTGACGCTCTAATATTTTCAACAGCAGACCCATAGTAGTACCTTGTAATTTCCGGCACATGCCCATACAAGAAAAAGACGAAGCTTTCAATGGTTCTTTACAATGGTGTCATGAGGAATTCGAGAACATTTTCAATGAATTAGAGCTTCTTTGAACGAGTACTGAAATTTACAATCTTTTTTATCCAAGAATCCTTTATCGTATTTGTGTTGTATAGCACACGTTGTAACAGTAACCGATTGTGCGATGAACTTAATCTGATGTAAATTTGATCCAATTTCATGTTTTATCGCTCGTGCTGTAATAATTATTCTGTAGGGGTTCTTAATTGGTATAAATTCTAAATTACCTTACGGTTGACCTAATTTCAAAAATCCCAATTTCACGCTTATATAGTTCCTACATAAAATATGTTAATCAATATCTTCTAGTTCATAGAACAAGCATCCATTGTTAATTATTCATTTGATGAACATTCAAAAGCGTTCATTGAACATAAATGCAAGTGAATCGAGGCTTTGAGCATACATTCACTATGGAAAGTATTGATCATCCAGATTTTTCATGGCGTAACGATATTGGTCACGTAATACATTAGTACTAGTGAGCACAATGCATTTTTGCGAACCTTCATCGATCAAAGGTCAAAATACTTTAAGCTATATGGGTTCAAAACGGTACCACTTTAGACACAGGGTATGTAAGCGAGGAAAGTTTTATAGCTGTCTTGCTCCGAAGTGGCCAAGACTGAAGCACAACTACTACGATGTTATCTTCGAAGTAGCTGTATACGCAAAAGTCGAGTGCTCACGTTTTCTTCTTGATGCCGACTTGAAATTGGCGCTGTACCACTGCTACACTCTAGGCGGGCATGTAAAACTGGAGGGAAATTTCTTTATGCAGGAATTGAAACCCTACTTGATGAGAACCAAAAAATAATTGGATATATATGGGTTTCCAGATGAACTCGATATAACTACTTTTATATTGCTTAACATAGGATAGTTGGTCGCGTATGTCAATTGCATGTGTTATGGGATTATTTAAAATGATTGATTGTATCCTGACGGTAATGTAAGGTGTTTGAAGCTAGACCATACCCCGTCGGAATTGTTTATGCGTCGACCCATTAAACTATGGCATGGAACAAGCGAGTGTTGAACGAAAAGCTTGGTGCCAATAAACGAAGATCGTAAAGTAGAAGTTGAGAGCGGGGCTTTGCGATACGTGAAACAAACATAGAAGTGAAAAGTCAGACGATAAAAACAAAAGTCAAGCAATGCGACTTGTTAATGAATGCTTTCTCGAGCAGACCTTGTGAATTAAGAATTGACGGGGGCTCGAATTGAATTTTTTAAAAAAAAGGTCTATCCATGCCACGAAGGCCATTACGATTGTCCCCTTCGAGTCATAGCTCCCCAGGTCGTCCTGTCAAAAGCAACGGGAGTGATTTGCGGATTTGCGGCGATTCCTGGAATCCTACTTTACAGCCCTGCAGAGAGGACTCGTGAAATCCGCCACTTGTCGCGAGGAGCTTCGACGTTGCGTCCGTACAAGTACAGTGTCCGAGCTTCGCGGCGAAGCCCAGCCTCTGAGCCTGGGAGCGCTGCCAATGGCAATGGCGCTGGCTGCTATTGTTAGCCGGTGGCAACGACGCGGCCGGCTAGGCCACGGCCGGTCTGCGCCGCGCCATTGTTTGCGACTCGAAAAGACGAGTCGAGTTGGGCTGGATGAAAGGTGAGAGTCGACGAGAGAGAGAGAGAGAGAAAGAGCTGGCCCGATCTGAAGTGCCGCGGTTCTCGACACTGCGAGCGAATCTCGAGTGGGGGCTCACAGTGCGGCGGACAGAGGAGCGCACTATTGTCCGAGCCCATGAGATTTTTAGCCCCCGCGAGACGTGGCCGCGCGTGTTCTATTTTGAATGGACCGCGCCACACAGGGAGCATTGTATTTTTCGAGCTTCGCTCTTATCTAATGAGAATCGACAAACTTTATATTCGGATCAAACGCGAACGCGACGACAGACCGATGCAGCCTCGGGGGCTAGACGGTGCGGTACACGATTTCGATTGAAAAGAGTAACCGTCGAGGGGCCTCTCACTCCGGTACTATCCCCAACATTTTGACGGTACTCCCTTAATTTTTTAGTACTGCTTGGTGATAAGTTAATGGTATTCAAGTTCTTGACAGCATGAATCCATTGTGCTTTCACAGACCTTGTTCTAATCTCAGCTGGTTGTCTCTGGTTGATTTTCACAAGAGTGAATTCATTCATAAGCCCGCAATTACTCCATTAGAATGACATGGTACTCCCTCTGGGAGTACTGCAGTGAAAAACCTCTTGGATACAGTAGCTCACCAAGACGTAGCAAAATTCTTCTTTACTTCCCGTTGGTTATAATCAAAAATTCAAGAATCTTGTGTTTTGTAGACGCGTTCACTCAAATGATTTTTCAATAGCTTACATCGCACCAGTATGTTCTCAAAAGACAAGAGCGATTGTAACGGTCACGTGTTGTTTGTCATCTTACCCAATCGTGGAAAACTTGACAAATGAATATTTTTAATGTTATTTGTATGAAAATGAATTCAAACCTTTCCTGGAATTTTTTCCATTACACCGTATTCTTTTTCACGTGTATTAAATAGAATATAGACAAACAATTCGATCGCGTTCCTCAATTTTATTCCCAAGTGAAAAATCAATGAAATATAGAGCGTTAGAACGAAAATATTCTAAGTTGCGTGGTTGACCCCGACATTGAGCTGTACATAAGGCTTGTCGCTTCCCCTCGCTTGCCGCACGCATACTTGTCGTCGGTAGCGCTGACGCGCCACCTGATGTTGACCGTTTCGGCCTATACAGATATACTGAAATGTACATGACGTCATATCGTTGCCAACAACTTGAACTTCTTCGAGCTATATCTTCCCAATTTTCCAGTAAAATAATACCGGAGGACCTGATCATTTTCAATCAATGCACGTGTCATTGATTTTTAATATGAAAAAATTTTGTCTATTCTTTCTCATTAGGAACAATCAAATATAACGTGAAATCCTTGATATCGATATTCCACGATTCATATCTTCACAAATGTTGCGGAATTATATTCAAATTATATTCAGCAAACCATGGATCTTCCAGAGTTAAAATAACAGATGGCCGGCTCCTATCTTATCGCATAAAATATAAGAGTCTCAAAATCGCATTGATAAATCGCATTGGGCCAGACTATTTAGGTCATACGAAAATTAATATTCTGAAGTATAAATGCATTTTATAATACACGATTGTATCTAGTGAAAATTATATCCATCGAAACTGATCGAAACAAACAATTATTCTCTACCTTCTCATGTAGTTTGGATTATCAACGGAAGCGAAACAAATAAATAACAACAAACAATGGATCCTTCGTGTATTTGGTCCAAACTACCATTTGCCTCGGGCCAACGACCGCTCGGTGATCTGTGCGCCAAGACGAGGGCCCCAACAAAAGGGCCCAATCAAATAGCATAGCCAATTTGGCGGGCTGATTGTAACTCGCGGCGGGCAAACGGAAAGCATCGATCGAGTCGATTACACGCTCGAGGCGGCGCGGCGCTCGTCTGTTACTACTGCCCCACCTGGCTCGGGCCGCTACTACTGCGCGCTCGCTCGCTTCGTCATTGGATGTGATGCTGATGCTTGTAATTGTCTCTCGCGGCTGCGTTCGTCGGTCAGCTTTCCCGCGAGAGGGCCCAATCGATTCTTTCCGTTTATAACTTTTCGAGAGTGCCTATATGCGAACTGTTACACGTTGTGTTGAATCGAGTCGCTCTTCGAAAACCGCTTGGATCGATCGCCGTACTCATCCGAACAATTTATGAATTACTTGAAGCATGGATGCTTGCTATTTGTATAATACAATGCAAGGGGGCTGAAGTGGGCTATTCTCGGATTCGCCCCGGGCGCGTTAATGTACACGCGGGAGAGACTAGCCTACTTTGCCCGGAGTTACAACGTGTATACGATTTCTTGCCATCCCCCGGTTCAAAGTGTGTTTTTGCCTTGATTTCGAGGGCCAAAAATAGGTGAGGCTCTCCCTCCCTCCCTCTCTCTAACGTCTTCTCTCTCTTTGTCTCTCTCTCTCTCTCATTCTTTTCCACGTATTGTACGCGCTAATGGCACATGTGCACCGGTAGTAAAAGTGATGTTTTACCCCCGGAGATCGAGGGCTGAGGTACGGAACGTGGTGTAACAAGAACCAAACTCGGTAAAAACAATGCTCGATGATGCCTGGGTCAAAATCCTATCAAAGACTTCGCATTAACAGTTAACGCAGTCTCCTACACAGTAGCGCGGGTGCGAGCGAACTCAGCTTTGCCGATACATTTAGCGACGAAAAACATTAACTTATGGGCTCAGTCCCTCGTGTTTTCGTACGTGGTACAGCAGAAACGATGTTTACTTCTTGCTTGCAGTTTTGCAATAGGACCAAATTTCAATTTTCGAATTTCGGATTCTCGTAAATATATATCAGAGTCCCTCTTTCTCTTATTTCTCTTTCGTTACTGGCCGTAGGCTCGATTTGCCACAATTCATATTGAATGTTCACGCCGGAGCGTGTTATATATTTTCCTTTGATCCCTACAGTTGCAACGTATATGCATCACAACTGGCCCTACACAGTCGGTTCCAAACAACCGAGCTACTTGAAATTCAATGCACTTGAATTTGACACGAAACAAAATCAGAGGTGCGCGAGCCGGGAATCGAATTTCCGACTCTCTGGGCGAGAGTTGAGAGTCTTATCCACGGAGCCACCATGGATAAGACTATTCAAATCCCTCGTGTCAAAGAATGGCGATTCTCCCTGAGCTGTGTGTGTGTTTGCGTATCTTTGTGTATGAGACGTTTATTCAGCGGACGTTTTCTCGCGAACGAGTGATCTAATTTCGATTAAATTATTGTTGCTTCAGATATTCATATTGATCATATGTTGTTAGCCAGGATTTGTACTTTCTAGGGTCCGATTTATCGCCAAATTAGGAATGCAAAGTCTATCGGTTGCGTGATCTGATTCTGGCATCGAACCACCGGGCACAAGAGAGACACATTATTACGAACAATGCCAAGAAAAAATTTGGACTTATTTTCTCGAGGAAGCATATACCGACAGCGGTTTCTTCGGAAAAAAAATCAATCTCTAAAATCCGTATCTATTTGATAACGAAAAAATCCGTTAGTAACTGAATCAGAAAAGAAAAAATCTTCTGATGGCTCGAAACATTCTTTGTTCCACCCGAAGAATAAAATTTCACTCGATCAGAATACGCAAGAAGGATGCTTTCGTAAGCTCCGACTACCGAAATCCCCCGTTATATCTTTTACCTATAGCATCGAAGCTCGCAACCTCCGTTTATACTACAGAAAAAAAGTAATATTCGGGACGTGGCTTTGAATTTTCAATATCCAATCACTGGTCGCGGAGCTGCAGGTGTGCTCCAGCCGAACAACGAGCTTAGCGCGCGCGATTGTAATTCAACAATTGAATTGTAAATCAAACGGATATATTATTCAACGGCTGATCGGTCTCCCTCTATGGTACCGATGATTGGACTCGTTACTGCGAATACTAATTGCTTTGCTTACCAGGTGAAATTGTTTTACCATAATACCCATCGGCTATATATCTACATCGTGTATACACACTCGGCTTTGGGGTTGCGTCGATGCGCAGTCGCATTACCCACCGGATCGTTTATTCCGTGTATAATTATCATTCGAAATAATGCACACACGGTCCTCCGAGTCAACGAGAGAGTCGATATTTAATTATAAAGCTCAGCCCGAGCCAATCTGCTCGCGCTCAACTTGATCGGTAATTAGCCAGAGCCTCATGAGCAGGACGTACATCGTATGAAAATTCGACGCGACCGCTCGCGACACCCCCCGCGCGTTATCCTCCGAATCCGACGCGCACCTATCGAACTCGGCGCTGCGGCAAAATTCGCACGCGCCGCATATGGTATCGGGCAAATCTCGACTGCCCGCCCGGAGGCTGAAACGTATAAACGTGTACAGGTACAAAGTGCCACACTCCAGATAATTATCCAGTGGAATTCAATGAGATTGGGGGCTCACGATACAGACTGGTTATACTATCTCGCGTGTAAATCACGCGTATGCAAATTTTCGCGCCGCCTCCCCCACGTAAGCCTCGCGGGCTCCGTACGCTTGTGTTTTTCAACCCAATTAGTTCGCGCAATCAACCCTTCCATTTTTAACGAGCTTCCGCGCTCGGGCTCCCGTGTGTATACATATACACGTTTGTTACTCGTTTCATCCGTTACGTGTAGTCAATAAGCTGATGCGTAATCGAAAGCGCCCAGATTAGCTTGGATTTCACGCTCCAGGGAATTTCGAGAAGAGCCAGATTGAACGTGACCGATGAGCGCTGGATTCTCGTTGCAAACAGTTAACTCGATCGGCTCGGCTCGGAATGTAAATAGATAAAGGCACCGCGTGTATGTCGGTATCGTTGGCGAGAAAACTCGTATCTTCTTCTCCGTTGCCGATGTTCGCTGTTTCGCTGTTTCGAGTATATCGACGATAGAGATTTTTCGCAATGTTCTCGTGTCGACGAATTTCGACTTGAATTTTCATGGTGCGGTGGTTGGTCTTATCAGTTTCTCATAAGATTCATTTTAATCGAATTTGAAAATTCCCTCGTATACTTGCGCCATTGATCTGCGACTATGATCATTTCTATATGAATCTTTAAGCGACGTTCAAATATTTGTAATTATTTCAAAGCTTCTCAACCCAAACTCCGTAAAAGCGCGAGTGGAAAAATACTTTCCAGTTTATCCCGCCAGCCTTGGCGACTCTGGCGAGACAGAAGCCGCGGCGCGTCATAATTATTGAGCTAGCGGCGTCGCTACTTGCATATTTATATGCGCGGATCATAGCCAAGGCGCGGTATGATATAATATGTTGAGACATCCCGGCCCGACAGACGCGACGGGACTTTGCGACACTCGTTCGCCCATATGATGGATGGAAACCGTTGGGTGTTTCCCCCGGGCTTCCTTTGAATTGGGTTCGACTTGGCGAGCACGTCGATAGGGGACGTCCATACACAATATACCTGCCAGTCTACCGAGGACTCGGACGATATTCACGATTTTCCAACAAGGGTTTATCGCGAGCACTTGAGCTTGGCGAGTATATATATACATACAAGCTTGCGAAGGCGCGTCCTCGAACCCGAAATCTTTCCCAGTAGATTCTTATCGGTTGCAAGAGTGTGAAACTTTCCTTGCTCGTTCTATATCGCGATCGAGCTCTTCGAACGAGTCCCGAGACGATGTATTTCGAAGCATTTTGATTCGCTCATAACTGCTGGAATCAAAACAATTCGAGCGGATTAAATGTTGTGCGTCGAAGTTGCGCGAATCGGGCTCACGGGGCTAAATAGGGAAAATCTGTCGGGGGCGTATCATCGCGGCTAAGCCCGGCTAATGGATCTTGGGCAGAGGAGAAGCCGCAGTAGTGGCCGTTTTATTACGCCGATTACCCCCGGCCGGCTGCCCCTCGTATTGGCTCAATGCCGCTTCTTTTCGACCGCATAAAGCACAGTACAGTGGGTAACACGAGTAGCCGTGTTCTCGCGTGTTTTACCTTTATTCGATGACCTCACGGAGGGATTTCGTAGGTCGCGGGGGAGGAATGGAGGGGGCAATGACAATCAGGTGATCCATAAGAGGCTATCGTGGATACGGAGTTTCCTAACACGGTTGAGAATGAAAAAACACCATCCTGATCCCCGGGACGATTCAAAGTGTCCCTTGTATCACCGGGACACCTCTCGTCTCATTCATCAAACAATCACGAGTTAATCCGTTCGCGCGCGGCTGCGTTGAAAAAGCATATGGCTAGCCCTCGTGCGTTATTTAGAACGACGATCGTTTTTCTCAATCAACTCGCCGCAACATTCCGACAACTCTCGAAACTTACCTCTCCAAGGCTGTGTCGCTGCGCTTCTGAGCACAAACAACAAAACACGAGTGACACACTGCTTAATTTTCCGAATTGCTTTTGCGCACCGCTCCGCGAGCCTGTGGTGCTGCCCAGATTAAACTCGCTGCGGACCCGAGAGCAACGCTAACCAGCGAGTAATTCAATTTTTCCCACCCCTCGCCGTAAGTTCCGGGGCGCGCTTATGAAACGGCGGGGACAAAAAATCCAGAGGAATGGCTCTACTTTCCGCGGGTAAAAAGGCTCTCTCGTGTTCTCGGTAAATTAATGATGGTGAAAATCTAAAAGTATATAATGACGTTGAGAATCGGGTCATTTTCGATGGGACGCGCGAAGAAGTAGAGAAAACGAAATATGTTCTGACCTGAATTAATTTCGCATCGTATATAATCCCCATATGGATGATTGTTCAAATTCCATGTATTCGGCTTATGTACTATCACTTGTCAACAATAAGGCACGAATCTATTCGTAAACTATTCAGATCCTTCCTCGATTGGGTGTCGTCCAATCAGGTCAAAGTTGACAGTACACACCTAAATGTACGTGCGCAAGCTATTTCACCCGCAACTATGCGCAACAATATCTTCGTGTGAATAATTGTCACATATTTCCCGCATGTTATCAAGGGTTATAGTTATAGTAACCCTACCCAAGTAAATAAAGTCTGAGTTCGGGCTGAAGGAGAATGTTCATTGCTATGCCTTACATATATATGCGTATCTGAACAAAACACTAGGTGAAATGTAAAATTAATTACATTATACATTATCTATACTATCGTATAACTTATTGATCAAATCGACCTGGGAAAAATTTATTTTCAAGGAAATTTAATGAATTGTAGTTATGTTTAACATATCTACAATATACATCTTTGGTAGACTTCACACATTATTTTGATGGTTTTTCCCATGATTTGAACGACCACACTACAAGCTATATGCTTCTTTCTTTTCTCACGGACTCATTCATGATCGTATTCAGCTTACACACTTATCAATTATCCAAGTACCTAGTGAAACAATGAATTCACTCTAATTAATTCGAGACAGATAAATATATATATATGTAACTAGTGTAAGGCGGAATAAGTACTCCGGAAGTTCGCTTATTATCGATCAGTTTACGGACTATGTTCTTTTAACTGAATGCTCACTACGAACTATGGTGAAACTATTATGAATATGGAAAATTCAACCATCCTCAAGACTGATGATTTTCGAAAATTCAGTATCATCTTCATTTGAAATATTGCGGAATTTTATTCGTTGAATTGACGGAAAAAATTGCTACCTCCAGCCATGCTTTCTCAAAGAGGCTTTGTGTCATAAAAAATAATGCCAGTGAAAGATATCTTCCGCCATCGGCAGATGGCATAGCAATGTTTGACAGGGATATAAACAACGATTACTAGGTATATCATCAACTATTGCTATGGGAAATACAAAAGATTCTATGTCCTTTGTCTTCGAAAGTACAGGAGATCAAGTTCAACTCAATTTTCATTCATTAGCAACGATCGCTAGGGAAGTAAACAACGATTGTTATGGAGAAATTAAGTATCCGTATCTTTTGCCATCGACAAATCGACTTGAAGTAATGGATGTAGTCAAGATATAATAACATTTATTTTAGATCAATCGTCGATTCTATGGTAATTTTTTCCCAGTAAAATTACTTTCAATAGTAAAACGATGATATCGAATTCTCGCGCCCACAATATGTACATATACCACAGGTCAAACCACCGGAGTTCACTGTGTCACAATTCAATATTATTTTTTCACGTTCGCCATTCTTTTCTACGCTGGTGCTTTAGTGTAACAAAACGTTTTACTTTATCAAAGCGAATCGAATGATCGGGGCTAATCGGGGTAAGGTGGTCGATCGGAGGAGCGACAGAACGATCACGACCCCGTTTCATCGCGCGAGCTCGCGATCGTTAATTCCTGTGCCTGTCGCCTTGCTCTAAAAATAAGACTCCATCGACTCGTCCTCGATGGAGGCGCCAACACCCCGCGTTTCTTTCACCACATTGTCCACAGCGATTAGACTTACAGCATTTCGATTTTATTTAAGGCTCTAAAGTCGTTTGGGAAATTATAAAAGCGTCTTCTACTTCTTCGTGGGCGATCATTGGTGGACAGTCACATATTTCGAATTCATGAATAATTCCCTCTCCGTTTTCTCGAATGTTTCTCATCTGAAAAAATGTAATACTTATAAGTGTATCCTGCATAATTAGTATCATGCGATATAAAAACAATATATTTAATAGCCTTTTAAACAATAAATGCGTAATAGTGAGCATGTAGCAACAACCAAGTATTCAACAGTAGATCTAAACATATAATATGTATATAATGTAAGAGGAAATATCGTACCAAATGAGTGGTAAGATTCAAAGCAAAAAGTGTGTGAAGACGATTTGAATAGATTTTATTGAGCCTAGCGCGACGTAGCGACTTTACGCGTCACACTGATACAGAGTTTCAAGGTTACAGTGAATTGTTGTGACTAATGTGCAACTATATATATACGTAGATCAAAATAACGAAGTATTTAACCCAATATTCATTTACGAGTGTAGCTTGTACATTTGATTTTCTAATGAGTCAAGGCTACATTTCATTGTAATAATTTTCAATAAAAATTTTGAAATATTAGTTGTACATCTATGCGCACCTTATTCGACGATATCTATCAACTTTCTATTTTTTCTATTATAAAAAAAAACGTATCTATTCGTTTGAATCGACTGACCCAACTCTGTAGAGCAGTTGCCTCCCCATATATTCAAAGCTAGAACAAAGCCGTCACCTGCATCTTAAACCAAATAGATTTTGATCATAAAAAAACCGATAAACAATCGGCTGTTCCTTGCAACTGATTTTACCAACCGAAACACTCGTCTTCTGTCATGTTCTACAGTTGCAATGTGGATATATATTTTGTTTAATGGAAAATTTTGTAACGACAATAAAAAACGAAGCCTCCGCAGATGTAATTCCAAATTTCAACAAACTTTAGCAGACTATAGAGGGGAAAATTGATTCTAAGAGCGCAGGTGCCAAGCAAGTCTAGTCTATAGGATGAAACGAAGCTACGGCTTACCGAGTATAAATCATACACAGGCGAGTATGCTGCGCTGCTGCCCGACAGGGGCACAACGGCATACCACTTGTTGGGCCACATTACTTCCTTCTCTTATTAATGATTGCAACGTGAATAATAATTTTATTTTACCGCAAGGCTTGCTCTTTATGAATATAACATTGACTGCCATATACGGGCTGATCTGTTTGTTTTATTAAAAGTGCGCGTCTCCCCAAAATTGTTGAATTTCCAATGCGAAAACCCGACTCAGGTGCAGACGATTTTTAAAAAGCGATTTTCATACAAAAAATAAGAAACATTATGAAAAAATAAAAAATATTCTTGGCTTCCGAATAATTTTCTTCCCCCCAATTTCAGATTATTTCTAGGGAAACGGTCCCTCAAGCGCGTATCTACTTATGTCATGTCTTTTGGAATTATGAATTTTTTGGAGAGCTGCCTGATATAGTAAGCTGGCGCGTTCGGCGAGGACCTTGCTTCATTCTACACTGAGAGAAATATACCGTGATTTCTACTATAAAGCAACTATAAATATAGTAATAGTTTAGACCAGCTATCACTTATAGTAGATTTAGGTAAAAAAAATATTGTTATTTTGAATATAAAAATATAGTTGCTTGTACTATTTATTTAGCGTTGAGTACTAAATTTGTAGTAGGTACATGCTACTGCGCTCTTAGTGCACAATACTATAAAACTCTATTGTCTGAGAAAAAACCATACGCCATTCAATGTTGAATAATCATCCGCAGCATTGCGTATTATTTTTTCAAGGGAGGATATTTGAGGATCGATCAAGTAGAAAATAAAATGAGATTTTTTTTCAAATAAACAGGTATAAGATTTATACTTTTTAAATATGAAAACATCAAGATATCGTAATAACATAGTCTTTCCTGTCTTTTAAAGTGTACAAGTAATATTGTTCATGGTATTCGAGGCATTGAAACTGAATGAGTTGTTCTTCGAATTTCACTCACTTCGAATAATTGCAAACGGCCATTTAGACCAACCTTTTTGTAAAGCTTCAGAACTACACAAAAATCTTTCATTTCTGAATAATAATGAGAGGCTTTAATATTTGTAACTTTGAAGGGAGGGGGGGGGGGGCTCACAGTTAAACTTACTAGAAATGTGGCCGAATTTACAAACAAATTTGTCAATTTTACTAAAAGTATTAGGAACATAGTTTTTAACAACAACGATTTTTCTCAGTGTAATGTACTCAGCATACATAATATCAATAAAGCGATTCACTGAATATCTTGGGAAAATCGAAGTACGTAAGGAAATCCTTGAACAGAATTCGTTTCATATGGAAAAACCCACTCGCAATGTTTAATCTAGGTCCAGCTCCCGCAGACTGGGTCGTGTTCCCTCGTCAGTATTACAGTAATTCTAATTTAATCTAAATGAATTTAAAAAATGCACGCAACATATATTCTCTCATGGTTAGCAACGATAAGTCGCAAATAAAATGATTAGCGCGAATGAAATGTTACAGTTATGTACAGAGCAAATTCAGGGGTGTGCGGCTGAATGTAACTTATTGATTCAGAAGCTCACTACCAGACAGCACATTTTTTATGAGGATTCATAGGCCTGCCAGGCGCGCATTGAAAGTCTTCGGAAAACTCGGGAATGTTGGACATTGGCCCCTTGACTCTGAATTGGTTGGGCGAATGATTATTTAGAAGAAGTTGCAACTGGACAGCTTCCGGTTTGATGCGGGAACACCACATGTTAGCATTTGCTATCCAAAACATCTGGCGAGGCGTGAACTCTTCGAAGCCTGGTAGACGAGGTTCCTCGCCGTGTATGCTTTGCCAGACGTCATATGCAACGTGAGCTGCTTTCAGGCCTGCGTTGTCAGCAATGTTCTCGCCCAATGAAAAATTTCCGTTCACCTATATCGAGTCGACAAATAATGATCATCCATTGACAAAAAATAAAGGACTGCATAGCTAATGACGCATTCGATGATAAAAGATTTATTGATTCGGAGATATTTCGCGAACCGATTCATCTTGATGTCTTTGAATGCAGTGGAGCTGGGACATTTCAGATCGGCAGAGAAAGAAAATAAGTTGCAAAGCAAAATGTGACTTACATTATGCCCTTCTACAGTGTAGTTGTTGTACTGATCGACAATGCACTTTGTCTTTTCTAAATAATTCTTCTCAGTTTCGGAGTCCCACCATGAGATCATCCTGCCTTGCGAATCATACCGTCGGCCCTTGTCGTCGAAAGCATGCATCATTTCATGGGCCACAAAACTCCCAATGCCGGCATAATTCACGTACTTTGGATTTTCATCGTTGAAAAAAACTCCTTGTAAAATTCCCGCTGGGAATACTGAATTAAATTGTGCAATCAATATTTTAGACATTGGAGTATTTCGTGTTGAATTTGTTTGTTGTAAACATTCTATGATTAGCATTTATAGTGGAAGATCGCGAAACTCGTTTATTGTCCGAGAACTCACTTATCATATTGTCCATGTTGCTGTAGAAGGCATCGACCGTGAAAGCTTCTCCAAAGACGCCCTGCCAATCAAGCTTATTTATTGGATTTTTGAGCTCATTTAAGTGCATGTTGAAACTCAGAACGCCACCATTTAGTATAGTCTTGAGGTAACTTGTAGGGTATACTGTCAGATTTTCATAATAATTATTTAGTTTTTCGTCGTCCAGCAACTCGTCTGGATAACCAACCTGCGATATCATCATGTCGAGCTTTTCAACTGCTTTGGCTATTGTTTTCGGGTCCATCCAACTGGCCTGAAATGTTTGATTTTTTTTTCTCCAATCAAATGCTCAGATTGTATATATTGTTACAAGAAACATAGAATTATAAGTTGAAGAAACAGATCAATCGCTAGTATCGTGTTTTTATAAAACAGATGTAGATGCAAAATCAAGAATAGAACTCAATCTCACCCTTTTCAATGTTTGTTGGGTATTTCGTTTGATATTATCGATCATCGTTGCTACGTTGTCCTTGGCCTTAGGGTTGAAGTACTTTCTAACAAAGATAGCACCAGCAGCAAGGTGCATATTATTCTTGACTGAGTTGACGCAGGTCTGCCACCTGGGCGACGACTCGATTTTCCCATGCATGACTCTGAGAAATTCCCTTTTCATATCCCTGATGCTCGAGCTCAATACTCCCACTGACTCGTACATGATTCCCCAGTACACGTGATTAGCCAGGGTTCGTTTGGAGGTGGATGACAGTAGTTTTACATAATTTTTGAAGAATTCCGGCACCTCTACGATAATTTCATCGCTTGGCTTGAACATTACGTGGGGCGAGTAAGGGCTGTTTAAGAATCTTAACCAGGGTATCTCGGGAAACTTTGACTCGAGCTCGGATATTTTCATTGGATTATTAAATTGACTTGTATCACGTCTTTCGCTTGCAGTCAGGGTCATCTGCGGATTTACAATTTTTCATTACGTAAGGATACGTGAACATGGAATTCTGTAAACACAGAGGCTGAACAAAATATGAATGTTGGTTTTGAAAATTTGCATATTAGAATGCGTATTGACGAGGGCGTAAAGAGATTATCGTGAAGAAAAGTTAAAACAATAATATTTTTCATCGCGGGTATAAACGAGTCAAGTAGAATAACTCAGAAGTAGTTTCGTGATCAATGTAATGTGAATGTATTTTGAAATAAAACTAATGTGTTTTCAATTGATAACACCAAACTATTTTTCAATGTGATTATCTAATATTTCCTCACCTCAGCGAGCTGTATTTGAAAGTTGACAACTTCAAATAATTCTTTTCTTGCTTGTTCACGATTAGCTCCAAAGACTACAGCAAGGTCAACCATGTAATCATGATAAGCTCTGACGAATCTATCTTGTGAACCCATCACCAAGATGTCTCGATTCAGACTCAATTTAGTTTCATGAAGCTGGAAAAAAAAGTTATAATAAAATACAGACTGGAAAAATAAACAATGAATTTCCAGAGACTTCACTCACATAGAAGGATTTCAGTGTATTGTTCACGTAATTTTGGTCAACGGAAACAGTGATAACAGAAGTGTACGACTTAAATCCAGTTTTTCGAATTTTGTTTATTGTTTCTATCCAGTCGAAGTTAGATTCATTCCATGAATTTCCCTTCAAGACTGGCCAGCCTCCAAACGCATCTAACAAATCCAAAAATTCCTTCACGCTATTTGCGTCTATTTGTTCTAAAGTAAAAACAGAATTTCAATTGAAAACGCACTGATGCAACGTAATAATTTTTAATAATTTATATTTTTAAAAAAAATGCTCAATTGTCGATTGTCATCGGTTAATCTAGCTATGTAATTATTTGTATAAAACATTTATTCGGGGGCGCGGCCGCGCCATCTTATGATTACACTACAATTTGTTCAAAAACATTTTTCTTCTTTTTGTTACAGGTAATTTAAGCTATATGCTCTCCATCATCAGCTAATACGATTTTTGGCAAGTTTTTCATACGAGTATATGAACAATATACATTCAAAACAATATTTGTATTCTGTCTCACCTTCATTCATGCAAACTTGGTAGTGCTGAAGTAATTTCTGGAGAAAAATTGGATCATCATCTTTTATATTCTGTTCAAAACTGTCTCTAAGCTTCTCATCAACTAAGCTCTCCAATTTATATAACATATGAGTGCTCGTCTTATGGCCAGGAATCGGTTCGTTTTTTGAAAAATTACCACACGCATATTCATAGAAGTCATCACATGGATCAACACTTGCATTCATATTTTCTCTGAAGATTGATGCTGAACGGAACAAATGAGTTCACAATGAGGTTGATTTATTGACGGAATGAGTCAGATGTAAAAGATGCTTGATAATTTATGAGTTTGGACTCACCTGTTTCCATGCATGTTCTTGTACTGCAAATTTGTGGACCCAAAACATATGCTGGAGCTGCAATAGAAGAAGATAAATTTATCAGAATAAAGCGCGAGGGTGATTCTCACGCATGATCAGTACCGAAAAAAATACATGACTTTATCGAGCAACAAGAAGGAGTTGAGCTTACACGAATAATGTAATTGTTCATTGCAAAAGATTAGACGAATTAAGTTGTCACGCTGAACCAGAATTAGTTAACTAGAGAAGAGTTAACCCTACGGGTCCTGGATCATGATAAAACTTGGCGAGGTGGTTTTTGGGTAGCCATATAGGTCACAAAGTCTAAAGTTTAGATTTTCCGCAGAATTTCTGTCCATCAAACTTGGTTTCATGCATATGTGCATGAAAGTATATCTATATCTATTATGTATGTCATGTGTGGAGCTTCTATTATGTGCATAAATTTGAAAGTAATTGGCAAAATGTCTCCAGGTAACGGAAACACTGGCCGACGTGGCTGTAGATATAAGTTTTTTTGTGTACCCAAGAATCATTCACGTATAGTTTCATCGTGGTTGATAACAACAGTTGATCCCCCTATCGTCAGTTCAGAGTGAAAAAAATGTATCCTATCGGTACACAGAAAAAATTATACTTATTGAAACAATCAATTCTTACCTGTATTTGTTGTAGGTAAGCTAGTAACACAATTTGTTGCAAAGATCAAACAAATGATCAGATGAATTAAACTCATGATGAATCTGCTAAGAGAATGAAAAAGTTTAGGAGAGTTCTTCATAATACGATGGAATATTTTGGTTAAAAACGAATATTATCAAATTCTCAACCGAATTCCCTAAACTTACGGTTTTATAATTATGTCTTGTGACGTTTTTTATTATTCTATTGAATGTAGAAAAAAAAAGTTCCAAATATGATTTATTCGCGTCCTAAGCATTTGTACGACCATAAAACGAATAACTCTCCCAATATATTCCTTCAAAACTGCTACCGCTTGTTACTGTTATCTTTGAATCAGAATTAAAGATAAGTGGAGAGAAGTAGAAGGGAAAATCTCTTACAATTAGTATTCGTTATTCAATTATTATGAATTTTAGTTTTATCATCTATATTTAGATTTGAATAGCCTTATTTCGATACATGTACATCCCAATAGCTCTATTGTGAGAAAAGTCTGGTTATGGAAATTTACTAAGCCAACTTAGTAAGAGGAAAACCTATTAGTAGCTATGTTTACTATGTAAGCTATGTTTGCCATGTATCCTTATATTTCGTATTTTCGGTGCTCTCAGAGCACGTTGTCCCTTCGTTTTGTTTAACTCACATTGAAATAAAACCACTGGTTTGCCACCTTTACCACATTTATAGTAAAGGTTTCTGATAGGCTTTGAGTTACCCTTTAAGATGCCGTTCACAAAATTACAAAATTCCAATTTTATCTTTAAAATTGCAACGAACTATTGAGGGGTGGCACATTCGGTATGAAATTCGGTACTTTTCTAGAAATATAGTAAAGTTTACAATGTATTCTAGTACAATACCTTAGTAACCTTTACTATATTTTTCTCTCAGTGTAAAGAACCCTTCCGGGAAAGTTATTGTTGACAGAAGAGATACACATACAGTACTATTACTGATAATTTTTTTTTAAATTGATGACGTACCATCGAGGAATTGCGGTGATTTCTACTGTAAGCGTAGATGAGCGTGACTTATTTTATGTGGTTTATTATATTGATAGTTCGTTATTTACTCAGAGCCAATACTGTAAAAATTACGGAAACGGACTCGTCCTGTATACCAAAAAATTGAAATTAGTTGAATGAAACAAGTGAGTTCAAAGAATTTGGATTAGATCAATCATTTTAAGACTATGTGTCGCCTAGATATTTATGCGTTTGATCATTTACAAAGTTCAGCTTTTAATGATGATAACTGCAGTTACAATCAATTTTTCTAAAAATATCGTATTTCACATAAGGAGCACACTTTTTACACAATCAGGAGCGTTAATGCTATTGCAAATAACTCATATGGAAAATGTCCTCACGAGAAAACCCACAGTTCAAAGTTTATCGACGAAAAATAGAAGCTGCAGAAATCACGTTACAGATAATCTATTACGACCTGTGCGGATGAATTTTTCCATTATATATCATGCATTTTTCCTATCATTTCAATCATAAAACTGGAAATTATAGCCAGTACTTGTTCATACACAATACTCATCGAAAGTTTCCATCGGGAGCAATATAGTAAATGAAACCAAACATACCCAAAATTTGATTAATAAATAGGCCGCAGACAAATTAAACGGACTAAATCTGATAAGATTCCAGTTAACGCCAATCAAACTTCCACATGACCTAATATGTTTACCCAAGTATCATCATGGAAATGATGATACTTGGAAACTTAAATTTCCTTGTTTACTTTCGTGTTCACGTGTTTATCGAAATTCTCAAATGCAGTCGCGTTCCACGTAACCATCTGGCTGTTGACTAGGGGTATTAGGTAGAACTTGGCATGCGTATTTTCACTCCTGTCTTTGACAAGCTGGAAAATTCAAATTTTGCATATACATCGTTCAAAGATGCCCTCCTCTTCAGAAAAGCCCTTTATTAACTTCTAGTATCATTATTTCTAATGATCACTTTTCACTAGGTGTGAAGAAAAATGGCGTGCATGATTGGGCGTACGCGTGACATTATTGACTTGCGAACGGATAACCCCAATTTGGCAAGTCAAAGTATTCGTGTGCTTCTGATTACTCAAAGAGAAAGCTCTGTGACGGGGCAAAAATCGAACTTTTGAATCGGACTGCGAGGCCTTGATTTTCGTAATCTACGGGTCAAAAAAACATGGGATCCCAGAAATGTTTTTTAGCGCGCGATAACTCGAAGAAATTGTTCGATCTTTCTAAAATTCAGAAAGAATACTAACACAGGTTAGTCGTGGCAAGATGTCATCCGAGTTCTATTATTTCCCTAACCAACCGTTGCTCATGTATTTTTTGGAAGTTCTCTATGATTCCTCGTGAATGCGCGTTGGGACCTGAATACACACACGAGGATCAACAAAAATCAACGAGATCTTTTCTGTAGAAACTGTTGTTTATATCCCTAGTAACCGTTACTGCGGGAAGAGGAAAATCAGTTTGAAGCTTGTTTGTCGGTGGTAAACCACGCAGAAACATAGTCTCTCCATTGCAACCGTTGCTGTGATGTGGGAATGAAATATCGAGTTAAAGTTCATTTATAGTACTTTTGAGGTCACACGATTCAGTTTCTGTACCGACCTAACCAACCTAACCGTTTTTGCTTCGTCATATGATATATTCTAACTTCACTTCTAGCTGATTTCGTATTTGCTTTCAAAAGTTACAGGTCAACAAGAGACAAAGGAAAACATACTTTATTTGCCTGAAATCTATATGGCGAATTCAGACAACTTGCGCACGTGGACTCGTTGACCTGGAGGCCACGGAACGCATACGAATTGTAGAGAACTTTATTATTGCTTCCGGCAGCCTTATTCTCTCGTCGTGTATACGCTTGGGTTTGGAACCTTCGGGCCACCTATATCACGTGCTCTTCATTATTCTTAAAATTTTTTTCCAATTCAATCTCTACTTTTGTGCGGAATATCTATAAGTATGTATGGAATATAAATATGGCATATGCCTGGCATAAAAGTATGGCGTTTTAGCCGTGAATTCCAAAACACATGAATATTGTTATTTCGTCCCAGCATAAGCAAAGAGTCGTCTTTGCGTCCTGTTGTTTGCGAAGAATGACACTTTTTCTTGCGGTTTACGAAAAGTAGTATATGCTCCTCGGTCATCAAGGCACGCACAAACTTGCAATTGCAAACGTTGATCGAGCCGAAATTACCTAGTTTCGCTCGGGTGCATGCTCAATACTCGTATACTATCAAGCCATACATTTTTTCAGAGTCCATTCATACCTCCGAAGTCTGAAAATAATGATATAGCTAACAAGTACCAGGCTTTATTATGAATAAATAAATGTATGGAATTAATCCACAAAGCCAGACACGTGCCAGACTTCTACTTCACTCGTCAAACACGCGACAGACATATCCCAGACGATTTTTTTACACAGGTCAATATTGACTTTCATCGAATATTCTACGATGAATTCTAATTTTTTCCGAGTAAAACGATTTGCGAGATTACTCGTGGAGCGAATGTCTCGATTTGGATTTTCTCAGGAATTCTATCGTCTTTGATGCCTATCTTGGATTATTCAATTCACAGTTGATTACTCAACTGTAATAATAAGTTTGGCCTAACACGTGCGTGAGCTCGTACGGTTATTCATAATTTCGACGTTTTCACCTTGAAAAACGAAAAAAAAATATGAAAAACTCCGAACGTATACTTAACTTTGAATAATATTATCCCTTTATTGTCTTTTACAGCAGTACAAAGCTCAATTTAAAGTAGCCTCGCGGCGGCGGCGGCTTTATTGCCGGGCGTACATTTAAAAATAGCCAAAAAAGCTTTATGCTCGATCGCTTCGACGAGAGCGGAGACAGTGGTGCACCGAGAAGCGTTACAAGGTCGCGCAGTAGGCATACTTCCCGAGAAATGGGCAGCTCCTTGGCCGCTAGCCCCCGGGAAGTTGGCGAGCAAAATTAAATATGCCCATTCGTCGATGTATCGCGCACTCGCTAAATCATCGCCTAGAGGCGTCTTTATCGCCGGCCTTTTCGATATTACTGCCCTTATCTTCGAAGTGGCTTTGTCGAGGCTAAATTTGCTATTTCTCCTATTGCGGTTCGCAAAGAAAGCGAGTTCAGTTGGGTTGGGAGTCAGCGCTGCGGATCATCTTTTTTATCTAAATTAACTATTTTTTATTTTGTATGTAAATTGAGTAGACAAAAACATACGATGCAGTGTGAAACATTTTTGTTTTTTGTTTTTCATAATATTATCGCTCGAAATCGGTGACCTCGAAACTATTGTTTGTTTTGTCGCTATAAGTAACTGAAGATAAGCTATATGACTATACTAATTCTTCAATTCTCATTAAAAATTTCAAACTTGATATCTAACAATGTTGCCAAAACCGTCAAGAACAAATAGAGTGTCTAACTATTTCGTAATTGGGTAAAGATCCAATAATTTCTGTTGAACTGTGAAAAATGAGGTTACATATTGAGTTTGAGACACGCCACTGCCACGTGTTAAATCTATTTAGCGAAATGTATATTGAATTAATTAATCTAAGTTTGAAGAGAATAATCATCTGTTTTCAAGCATATAAAATTTGACGGTATCTATGTTTCCATACCTAATCCTAATAAAATCAAATAATCTGATATGTGAAAGAAAATTGCACTGTCTAATATGATATAGAACTAGAAAAGAGAGCATTATGAAAATAAAATTATTTCCTTAAAAACCAACTATAGACATACTGCATTTGCGTGATTAACAGAATAGTTCCAGAAAATCAAAACGTTAACCCAAAAAAAGGTTACTCAAAAGGTTATTTCAAAAGCATCTGTCAATATAACCTATTTGAGAATCCAAAAACCATCACAGAATCTTGTATCATGATACGAATAGGTCTAATAGTCTCCTCACAACAAGCGCGACCACATAGCTTCATTCTAACTGCAATTTAAACTAGTAATCGTGCCGATAACAATGTACGGGTTGAATTTTAAATGATAGGTTTTACTAATAGTTTTAGAAATAAATATATCAAGCAGTGATTTTTTTTATTGTAGAATAAAAAATTATTAATAATAACTATTTCCATAGATAAGCTTCATGCGAAAGAGTACGATATTTTTTCGGTCTTAACATTTCTTTGTAATTGTGGAAAAATCTTGCATGTTTCGATTTTTTATGAAAGTATTACACGTACGAGTGAAAAACCTTTTACACCGTAAATATTGCGAGATTCAATCAACTTAAAATTCAAGAAAAATCATCATGTGAGTTTCGTTTGATGGTAATTTACAATTTCTATGTGATATATTGAAATATTCAAACTGAAGCCTTATTCCAGTCACACATTCTAATTTTCCTTATTATATAACTAACCGACTAATATTCCCCTCCATTCATTCAAGTCTTCTAAATTATTTTCCAAGAAGCTTCTGATAAGTAAGCTCATTGTTATTCCTTTTTTAAGAGATCCGAGAAAGACAAGAGTTGGAGGTTTGTACATTTTTAATGATCTCGCATCACCTGAATTCATTTCGAACGATTTTTTCGCAATAATATATACAAAGTATGTTGCGTGTTGTACACGTGCGCACCTCGCACGTGTAGTATCAACTTCTGCAGTTCTAAAAACTTTTCGATACATCAGACGTAAAGTGCTATGTCTTCATTGGAAGACGTTAATCAAAATTCACGTGACTCATTTTTCAACGGAAAAATGAACTATTCTTATTTCTTGATGAAATAATTATTCGATTTGATCTAAAACCACGGGAGAAAGCCGATTCTTGCATCGAAATCAGCGAGAAACACTTTCATTTCGCAATTTTAATGATTAAAAAGTGATATTTGTTACTGCTACAAATGGTTCAAATTAGTCTTGATTTGAGATTTTGAACCGTGAACACTTGAGATGAAAGAATTTCACATCATTTTTCGTTATATTTGTTTAAATAATAATATGCCCGAGAGGGAATACCAATAAGGAATACAGCAGCTTACGTTTCCCTGACACTGTTCTGGAGTTATTCCAAAAATAATATTGTGTCACGTATCCAACACCAAGTAAAGTATCACACCTACTAGTCTACATTCTTGCAGGCTGTATGTGGATACAGAGGAAGGAGGGAACTTTTACGCTCAGCGTGCAACATTTGGGGCGTTATGTCGTGCTGTATTGTACAATTCGATCTAGGCCTTCAAAGTCAAACGATTTACGTCTCGTGTAAAAGAAAAAGATTCGTGTGCCAATTGTGCGCAGTTGGCGTTACTGCAAAACATACGTGGAGCGTGAGGGAAATTGAAGCATGCGGGAAAATGATATCTAAAAAATATCAGCTAGTATTGCAAACGCAGTTGGGAAATAAACTTTTCAACATAGTTTTACTTTAAAGACATAATAACGCGTAGTCTCAAGAAACCGAATCATAGTCTGGACGACTCACAAAGTATGGGCGATGCAATTGAGTCGAGCGAATCGAGTGAATATGCATCGCGGATATTGGCTTATTATATCGGGGACGTTTCGTAAGTCGTTGGTCAATATATCTCTGCGCATACTTGAGGAAACACATCTAATTTCTCGACCAGTCTCTCTTACAGTCATATATCCTATTAATCTCGTTTGCTAAACTACTTCTTTTTCTCCGATACTTATAATTGCAAAGATCAATCAAGTTCATCAGAAAGTCACATTATATTATGTAATTGATCAAAAATTTAAGAGAGAGTTGCATATTTAAATTATTTGAAGCATCTCAAAACAACTGAATCGTACAATTTTTATAGATGAATTCAATTGAAAAAGTATTTTCAAATCACGAGTCTTCTACAATATTGAATTGTCGTTATGACAGCAAAGTTTGGGATTGCCCTTTCGCTATCAAATATCCGAATATCCAATCACTATATCTACTAGGGTTAATAATAGGGCACAAAGAGGACGGAATTGACGAACTAATCTGAGAATGCACCGATCAGCAGATGATCCTAATCAATAGCATCTCCGTGCGAGCGGAGGAAAAGTAAAAAAGCACCGACACCGATGGAATTCCTGAGGATTCATCCATCAATCGAGGGCATAGGAATCGGGTATTCCGGAAAGCCTATGTCTAACGGATGCTCTTTTATCAGGCGTCCAACTTTCTCGACTTTCGGTCCTCCCAAACGGAGGCCCATTACTCTCCCCGACGGCCGAAGAAAGTGCTACGCTTCCTCGTTTTTTCACAGCGACCGGCAATTCGTTGACGTCTTTTTGCGTTCCCGGGTGTTTTCCAGAGTCAGGCGTGTATTTGCATTGAAGAAACGGGGAAAGAGTGATCTGGTATGTTTTTCCAAAAGTTTCATTTTGCAAGAGTGATCATTGAACGTCGGCTCTTGGGAGGGGAGGGACGGTCAGAATGGATGGTGGCTCGGGAAAGGTCTTCATTTGCGAGCAGATTCCAGGCAACGAACGAAGAGCTCATTGTCTCGCGTGTAATTTTTCTTTCGATGGCACGCGCTACATTGTTTCAAGTGAGCAATTGAATTATATAAATGATATATTCAGATGATATAGTAAGTTATGAGCAGTGAATGCTAAGCCGAGACTAGATTCGAAGCGTCGACATCGAGACATTGTTACAAATGAAAAGATATATGATAGATAGACCAGATTTCAGGATGGTGTGAAGTGTTCTGATATTTCTGATTGAATTTTATTCACATTTTTTGACGTACCATGTATAAAGTATGATCTGAGGCAAATAACGTATATTTAGTACGAATTCTTTGCGATTTAATGTATTTTGGATATAACCTTTAGATTATTTTTAGTTCAATATCATATTGACTTGAGAGATATAAATAAGTTTCTTGTACATACACACAATACGCTGTTCAATCATGTAAAATATTTTTTTGGAAATGTTGATAAGCCGCACAAACGTCGCGTCGGAGAATCTCGTTCCCGTAGCACGAGGCGGATCCTTCGGATTTACCTCTCGAATGATACTCAATACAAATATTTCCGCTTGTGACAAATTCATTTTACCGAAATAACTTCACTCATCCGCGCACTCGAGGAGCGTTCAACTTTTCTCCCGATTTCTTTGGGACGATCTCAACCCGGTTTCCTCCAGAAATGCTGACCTCTACTTCGCTCTGGCCCATCCTTTTTTTCCCGCAAACGAGCGTGTACGACTAATTACAAACCCTTGGAAAAGAAGCTCCGCCAGCCGTTTTGAAAGAGTAATAGCAGACAAAGATAGCGGCTGAATCGTATCGGCGTCATCGCGCGTCATTCAGCTTGAATATTTGCGCGCGCACGACCTCGGTTAAGCTCTTATAATGGGCCGGTTTTATATTCCGCTTCTCCGCGAACTCGGCTAGCAGACCGAGAGGATCCTTGTATTTGTATTACGCCGGATGTCTGCGGCATAACGGGATAATGTTCGCCTTGCTCTTTTTCCACTAAGCACCAAAGCTTTCTTATTCGCTCAGCGGGTAATTCACCGTTTTCCGAAGCTTTTGATTCTTGTAGCGCTGGCTTACTCAGCTCAACGGTTCGAGGGGAAGCGCTTTGGATTCTAACCGGGTAATCGTGCAGGTTCTTTTCTGTACGCATTGGAGCGATTTTATTTTCTGGTGAACCGAGCGAGTCAACTGGGTTAATTGAAGATATTAAATGGTTACATGACATGACGACAATATTAATTTCATGCCAATTGCATCTCTTAATTATCCGTGAAGATCGAATCTTGGATCGAAAAGAGAACTAGGAAAGAGTTTCTCCTTCGTAGCAACGGTTACTAGGGATGTAAATAACAGTTGCTACGGAAAATATCTACAATTCGGGCCCTAACGAACATTTACGAGGAATCATAGGGAACTTCCAAAAAATCCCCGAGCAACGGTTGGCTAGGAAAATAATTGAACTCGGACTACGTCTTGTCAAATAACCTGTGTTAGTATCTTCCTAAATTTCAGAACGATTAGACAATTTATTCGAGAGTTATCGTTCGCCATAAAATATTTTTGGGATCCCATGTTTTTCAACCCGTATAGATTACGAAAAACAAGATCTCGAACCCGATTCGATTTTCGCCCCGTCACAAGGCTTTCTCTCTGAGTAAACAAAAAACATCGCGTATTATTCTCTACTGCGATAAGGTTTTAAACCCGAGTTTAATTTTCTGAAGAAAGAAATGTTTATATTCCTATAAACTTTATAATTTCAATGTTCTTCAGACGTATCAAACATTATTATGTATAGTATCAAATCTCTTCAAGAAAGCATACTACCGCGGTACTAGATCGCGATCTAGTTCAGTGTACCTATATCTGTAAGGATATGTATATACAAATACTCTGGAAATTCATAGAATCGATGATAATTCAGAAATATTTCCGAGAGATTGCAACATTAGCCCGCCCGGCTGCATATATCGTCCATTAGGGTGTCCGTCTCAGAAAGTTCTATTGTAATTAGTCACATTATTGTAACTGTCTCCAAATGAGTACATTGATAAAATAAAAATAATTCCAAATCACAATTTAAAAGTTTCTTTATTCAGTATCGGATTCTTTTAATAAAATAGCGATACATGGGACAAGGATATTTAAACATTGGCATGTTCGGTAAGCCAGTCCCGGAAGGCACCGATTTCAGTGTAAACTCCGGGGTATCCTTTTCTGGCGCATCCATTACCCCAAGATACAATACCAGCTTGACGTCCGTTGATAATGAGGGGACCACCAGAGTCACCTTGGCAGGTGTCCTTGCCACCTTGTGGGTAAGCTGCGCAAATCTGGCCACTGGGGATTCCTCCGAAAGAGCTGTAAGCGTCGCTGCACACGCTCTTGCTAATGATTGGCACATCCACGGAGTACAGGACTGCGGGAGTGCTGCCACCCTCACGGAGAGCACCCCATCCCGAGATGGTGGAGAGAGAACCTTCGGGAGATTCTTCGTCCTTATTGAACAACGGAACGGGTTGGGCCTTCTCGTTCAACTCGATCGGAGTCTTCAGCTTCAGCACAGCAACGTCGTTTTCAGGGATTCCATAAACGTTGGTCTTGAATCCCTCGTGACTCTCGACTTTGTCGACCTGGTGGAGAACACCTCCAGTTCCCTTCTCGTGGCTTCCGACCCTGACGGTCATTGACGCGGCAGAGTAACTGCGGGTGCAGTGGGCTGCAGTCAATATAACGTTCTCCGAGATGATGCTACCCCCGCAGAAGTGGAAGCCATACGACTGGAGAGACACCTGCCATGGGTTATCCTCGATGTTGGCGGGCTCACCTCCAACTATGCGTCCTTGGGGAGTGAAAGGGTTAATGCCCACGATTGAAGTCGGCAATTTGGGTACTGGGTCGGCTGTAATGCACAGAAAGTTTCGAGTGAAGAAGTTATAGATTTATTGATCAAAATGTACTTGGATGCTTTGTTTGTTGCATTTACTTACCCGAAACCAAAACCAGAACCAGAGTCACGACTGTTACCCGAAACATTGCGCTTGCTAGATTGTTTCGAATGCACTTGCAAGAATTCTGGCAGCTACCTATATTTAAACAAAATACAAGATTGATAACATAACAACGACCGATAATATAAGTGCCCATCGATAATATCTGTTAGATTTGATATCTACATCATCAGAATTAATCCGCTTCGATTCCGTGTCAATTTTGGGATCATCACAAAAAAACAATAAAAACGCAAAAATGGTGACTTTTCGGAATGGTTGAATCATTTCTATGAAATATATTCGTGTCCCAAAAAGAGCATCACGTGCATATACGTACGCACACTACTACAAACATTTCTATAGGATTCGAGTAAAATGCTTCGAGATTACGGGACGTATGCCTCAAGTATGAGTGTTATTATTTATAAATGATAACATTATTTACGCAGCTAAAAGTTACATATTACATGAGAATTTTGCTTTCTCTGGGCAGAAGTATTGTATAAAGGGGTAAAAATTATGTACTTCGTGTTGAAAAAAGTATGGCGAATGATACCCCTCTCTAGATTTTCATTTTTCATCTATTTGTTGCTTATGATTTACGAAGCACATTCGAAAATATAAAGTGAGTATGATGAGGTAAGAATTCTAGCAATGGAACTTCCTTAGATTTTTTTTCTACCTCATCAACAAAATGTTCAATCCACAAAGTGTCTTTGGCAAAGCATACTGGTAATTATCTTATGTATTTGCAACTTTATGCAATTGACTTAAGTTTTGATTTCGGCAAGGGGAAACCAATGCCTAGTAAGTGAGAGATATTTAATTCGTGATAGAAATCGGAATTACAACTAATAATCATCCCTTTGATAACACAAAGTTGGATGAAATGATTATGTCGCAGAAAAATTTGCTGGAAACTACTGACTATACGATAACTATTCGTATAGGTATACATCGACGAGTGTACTCTACCCAAGATTTTGCAAATCACCAGTATTACGGAGATGGACAGACTTTTATGCAAACAGTAAACGAATAATTGGATTGGCGATGATTTCATACCATTACATGGGTATAGAAACGTACAAACGCTATTCAATAATCTGCATATGGATGTTGGATAAAATAAACTCATAGTGATTGTGTACTTATTTATTTTACTAATACTATCACATTGATCTATAAAACATGGAACAATCAAACAGAAGCATGTTGAGTGAGCCATTCTCTGACGGCAGCAATCTCGGTGTACACGCCAGGATAGCCTTTTTTGGCACATCCGTTGCCCCACGAGACAATACCAGCTTGACGTCCATCAATCACAAGAGGACCACCAGAGTCACCCTGACACGTGTCCTTTCCTCCTTCTGGGAACGCAGCACAAATCTGACCGTCGGGAACACCACCGAACCAGAAGTAAGCCTCGTTGCATGCTTCTTTGTTGACGATTGGTACATCAACGGTGTACAACACTTCTGGAGGACTTCCTCCTTCGCTCAATGCACCCCAGCCGGATATGGTGGACAGCGTTCCCTCGACCACCTTTTCGTTAGCATCGAACAGGGGAATAGGCTGGGCTTTGTCATTCAACTCAATGGGGCTCTTGAGTTTGAGGATCGCGACATCGTACACTGGTATTCCAAAGATGCCGGTTTTAAACTTTTCGTGACTTTCTATTTTCTCAACTTCGTGTAGCACTCCTCCGTCGTTTTTATCAACGCTCCCAACGCGTATGTTTATTGTCTCGGCGGGATACACTGTTGCACAGTGAGCAGCGGTGAGAACGACGTTTTTTGAGATAATACTACCGCCACAGAAGTGGAAACCGTAGTTCTGTAGAGACACTTGCCATGGATGTTCTTCAATGGTAGTAGGTTGACCGCCGACAATTCGTCCCCCCGGAGTGAATGGATTGATGCGCTTGGATGAATTCTTTGGCTTCCAAATCGGATCACCTGTAAGAAAGTCCAAAAAATATCTTTCAGTCCTGCTAGGATAAATTATGAACATAGTGGAATATTTTATCCACATAAATTTCTCAACCCAATGTAGAATCTAATTTCACGAAAATCTCAACCTAAAAGATCAATTAAATTTAAATTCAATGCATTTACGAACGAAATTTGAAAATAAAAAAGCAGATTCGATGATAAAAGTTGGGTAAAAGTCTTCTGCAGAGGACCTTAGAGAGTTTCAGTGGCAATAGTGAACTCACCTGCAGTCAAAGTAGTCAAACCAAGAGCTAGAATTGCAACGCGAATCATGATGCTTCGGTGGCTGTCTAACGAAGTAATTGGTGCAAACTAGACTCTTCCTAAATTATTTATACCTAGCTGAGCGAGCAAAGATCAAAATACGATAAGCATTTCTGACTCTTTTCCATACCAGGGTTAGTTCTTTAATCAGTCATCATGTAACCGATAATACTGGAATTTTGGATGACTATTACTCACTCGCATAGATTACTGGGTTAAAATATTTCTCGGAATGTTTAAAGTAGGTCATTCTTCCCGGGGATTCTGTAGTAAGAAGTATAATATTTTCATTATTCCACAGGCTGTTGCTTTATGTATGGAAGCATAAAACATATTTAGCCTGTAAACCAAGATGTTGATATCTGTGGTCATCAATAGTACAGGGGACAATTCAATACTATATATGTTCTGTTTAGAAAAAAAGTTTGAGTAAACGAGGAATAATTTATTAAATGAGTATCAAATAACTTTTACTGCACGTAAGTTTTCCACTCCGATACTTTAGTGACCTTCTTTGAAACTAACTCGACCCTACTTATGAGTTATAAGTTGAGCACATATTAATTTCTAGATCTGAGGCTTTCGTAATAGCACAAAATAATTTTTGCGAACAGGAACTTCCACACGCTACGTAGTCACTAGATATTAGTCTCACATGCAAAAGATGAAATACATGGAATATTCCACTTGGATAATTTTAAATTTACGTTATCTAAAATTTTTCCACCATTACTTATCAATTTTCTTCAACTCAGACATAATTCGTTAGTTTTCATAAAAAAAGGTACGCCATTAAATTGTCGCTTGTTAGTGCGGTTTGCGAGTTTAATGTTATTAGATATTTTTGGAAAACTACTTGAAACCAACTTTACGATGCTCCTTAGTCTTTGAAAGATCAGGCCATTGCAAAATTTTTAATATTTTTTTTATTCCATCGGTTTAATCAATGCTTAAACTATTCCAGAATATTATAGAAATCATTTTTTTTGTTTTTTTGTGTATGTCCAAGCACTTAAATTGAATGAAGTCATGTCGTTGTAGAACGTTATACAAATGAAACTTCAAATGGGATTATCTCCGACATGCATTTTTCAAATTGGCTTGCAGCATAACCTCGTCATTTTTAAGTCGATTAACTTGAAATTCCAACTGTCGCTTCTGCATCAGACTTCGAAAGAGTATGTTTGTAGATTTTGCACTACATCGAAAATTTTAAAAGTTATTAAAAAAAGTTGGACAATTTTTTGTTGCAAAACTCAAACTTATTCTTCTGAAAACTTGGCATTTTCTTAAAAATCAATCTTTCAGAGATCCCGTACGTATTTTTCTTGATAATCTTATGTAGATTGAGGAGAAAAATCTTTCTATAAAACTATCAAATTTACTGAAGATATGTTGCAAAACCTGAAGGCACTATTGAGAGAGTTATACCTGAATACTTATGTGAAAAAATAGTGAGTTTGTTTCATAAATGTATTTTTTTTTTCAATTCACAAAAAATTGTTCAAAAGATACTTCATTTTGAGGCCTCTACAGACCTAACCCTTTGAATAAAACTTTACCCCACCAACGAGAAGCTGAGATTTTTGATATCAAGATAAGATGCATGAAAAATGAACTCATTTTTTTATTATAAAAAAGTATCGGAGTAGCTCTATCTGGTGGTATATGAATATTCAGGAGATTCCTTTTGATACAGAAACAATTATAATCGTTCATTTTTCCTATCCTCGACAGAATAGTAAAAGTTGATTAACAAAATTTCGTATTCGTAACAAGATTCAGCTAATTAAAATTCTTCTGTCAATCGTAGTAAAATTGATAAGCACGCGTGGAGCACGCGAGAATATCAGACGGGCTTCTACTTGTCATTCTCGTCAAACACACGATTTGTCCTTTGTTAACGGCACCCCATACCCCTTGAAACCTTGAAAACTTCTCGCACGTTGAGATCCAAGGTCAGCCCGAGCGACCTACTTTGGAGCAAAGAAATCGCTTTCATTCATTTTTTACAAGCATCGCGTTTTTTTCAGCATCGCAAGTGTTCGCGTGATTCGACCGACACGCACCACCATCGATTACTCTTCAGCACAGAAGCCAACAAATATTTATCTTACCACGCGTGCACTGGCCTTTAATGGATTTGTCACGAAATTGCAGACCCGCGATGTGACAGTGCAAACAATATAACAGGACGCTAGTTGAGATATGTGCGGATTGATGCATATCTAATGAGAAGTTAGAATATACTGTCTCTGGTTGTATCATCCGATTCATGCAGATGAGACAACTTTCCTTGAGAGAAAGAGCATGCAACAACAATTTTGAAGTTGTCTACGCGAAAACCGATTAATAGTACAGAATATCTGAGGAGTTATTGGCAGGTACTAAAATGGTTTTGAACATGGAACAAACTTTTTGATTATACATGGATAGAAACAATCTCGATGGTTGTACAGAATATTTTTAACTGTCGTATAAATCACCGGATTCCAAGGATCTTTCTTAATTTACAGTGATGATATTATTAATGTGAAATAACAATCCGCCATACAATCATATTTTATTCATCTAACCGTCTTAAATGTGGGAATATTCAGTTGGTTCTTTGTTCATATGTTACAAAACAATCTAAATAATCACTGAACGTCATTGAAAAAAATCATAAAGGTTACATACATTAGAAGGAACTCCAAAAATGCTGGAGATAATTTTTGTGAATAATCATGGAAATTAATCCTCGATGATAATTTATCATATAAAAACTTATCACTTGCGAGAAGGAATTATACTGATACAATCTTACTGATTCTCTTCCTGTATTTTATCTTTTCGTCATTAAGATTTAGCTCCTACAAATATAAGGTGAGGTGATCGACTGGTCCTATAAGTATGAGTAAGCTTCAAGTTCAAGAAGCTATTGCCACTACCTGTCTGTATATTTACTCCGTAATAGCCACAATCTTCGATTTTTTTTTCAATATTTCTATTAATTTACCCTCATTTTATATATATTTTTATCTCATTATAGTCGGATTTAATTTTTTTTTTCATTAAAATTTAGCATTCGTATTTCTTAAAAATGTCAAAAATGTAAATGTACGTTTCATTTTTTCATTTGAACACTGAACGTTGACAAAAATATTATTCGTGAAAGTATGAAAAATAAATTATTTAACATAATCGGATGAGATTGCATTGTTAATTTACTAGCGTAATTTAATTACTAGTTAATTTACTAAAAACACGTTCAAATAATGTATCGGCTAATTCATATTTGGAATCAATATTTGGAACCGGTCATTTATTTTTTTCTCTTGATAAATGAAATGAGTTGAGATTTGAACTTTCTAATGTATAGTTAGAAGTCTCAACAAATTCTACCTCCAGGCAAGGGAAGAAAAAAGGCTGCCAATTGCATCAATATTATGCTTTCTTGAAGAGGCTTTGTGTGAAATAAAATAATGGCGATGAGAGATGTCTCCGACCATGGATATCAACATGGATATTGCTACGGATATCAACAACTGTTGCTATGAGAAATTAAAGCTGCTGTGTTTTGTCCTCAAACGTACTGGAAGGAGACTTCAACTCAATTTCATTTACCTCATCAAAACGGTTGCGAATGAAGAAATGAAGATTCTGAAAAAATGGACCTGAAACTGATTTCTCAAACTACCTACAAATGATTGATAGGGAAATCAACTACGGCTACTATGGCAAATACAAATATTCTGTTATAATAGTTTATAATAGTCCCCCATAGAACTCTTGAATTTTTTTAAATTGTTTGATTTTTCAATCAACTTTGTGGTCTATTCTGGCATGAACAATAATATACCCAGTAATGGGTCCATCATTATAACACAATCCTAAGAACATAAACTTTTACCTCAACTAGATTCATTCTGACACGCTACGCACAGTTTATATTCACACGTTTTCAAAATTATATTTTAATTGTTCTCACGCATTGCATTAGGATTACCTGTTGTACATTTATACGTCTTATCAATCCATCTTAGAATATTAAACTTTAGAACCTATATTCATTTACTATCCAGATTTTGGAGATAGGCTTTTATAATTAAAACCTCGAAACTCATTATCCCCGGCTTATTAAGAAGTCTATTAAATTTAACCTATATCTTCTTCGACTGGTAGCCCTGCTTTCAGTGCTCCATGTTTCTCCCTCGCCAGCACTCTGTATCTCTACATCTATATACTAGACTCATGTGTCACGTGGTTAGGTTTGAATCAATCAAATCACCGGTAGCGGGGCTTTACAACACTGCTAGAACCCCTTTTCGACAAACACAAATAGTACAAGTAATGAGTTGAAGTACTCCCTTGTGATCAGCCATACGTCGCACATGTAAGAATCTCTGGCTTATATTTAAATTACTCTATGCATCATTTCCACAATACGAAATGATCTATGACTCTTATTCAGAGAACACAAATACTATATTATAGCCACACAGTTTGTTCATGAGTCATGACAATTGAATAGTTAAAATTATCGCACTACAGTTCTGAAATGAGATAAACCACAAACAAGCATTGACAAATTCATGACTGACCAAAAGCGAATATCTTATGGTAAAGTTATCACAAATACCATTTGTGCGAGTCGAGAAAGGGTTCCAACAAGACTTTTAGGTAGAAGTTAGTGGTAGGATATTGTGGTGTCCCTTTGATAGTTTCATCTACTTATGTAAAATTTTACTATTTTAAGATCATATTTTATGAATCGGAATTCAAGTTTAATATTCCCTTTTACAAAAGTTCCTTCTAATCTAATTAGTATTCATCTGGGATGATACTTAAACAAGGATAGGTATAAAAAATATCTGACAGGGTATATATGAATAGTTAATCGTTATTCATTTTATAAAGCATGTTTTTTTATTCAGTATTTGACATTTTCAGGAAGTTAACAGTGCATGGGAGAATAATATATTTAAACATTGGCATGCTCGGCAAGCCAGTCCCGGACGGCACCAATTTCAGTGTAAACTCCGGGGTATCCTTTTCTGGCGCATCCATTACCCCAAGATACAATACCAGCTTGACGTCCGTTGATAATGAGGGGACCACCAGAGTCACCTTGGCAGGTGTCCTTGCCACCTTGTGGGTAAGCTGCGCAAATCTGGCCACTGGGGATTCCTCCGAAAGAGCTGTAAGCGTCGCTGCACACGCTCTTGCTAATGATTGGCACATCCACGGAGTACAGGACTGCGGGAGTGCTGCCACCCTCACGGAGAGCACCCCATCCCGAGATGGTGGAGAGAGAACCTTCGGGAGATTCTTCGTCCTTATTGAACAACGGAACGGGTTGGGCCTTCTCGTTCAACTCGATCGGAGTCTTCAGCTTCAGCACAGCAACGTCGTTTTCAGGGACTCCGTAAACGTTGGTCTTGAATCCCTCGTGACTCTCGACTTTGTCGACCTGGTGGAGAACACCTCCAGTTCCCTTCTCGTGGCTTCCGACCCTGACGGTCATTGACGCGGCAGAGTAACTGCGGGTGCAGTGGGCTGCGGTCAATATAACGTTCTCCGAGATGATGCTACCCCCGCAGAAGTGGAAGCCATACGACTGGAGAGACACCTGCCATGGGTTATCCTCGATGTTGGCGGGCTCACCTCCAACTATGCGTCCTTGGGGAGTGAAAGGGTTGATGCCCACGATTGATGTCGGCAATTTGGGTACTGGGTCGGCTGTAATGTACAGAAAGTTTCAAGTGAAGAAGTTATATATTTATTGATCAAAATGTACTCGGATGCATTGTCATTTACTTACCCGAAACCAAAACGAGAACCAGAGTCACGACTGTTACCCGAAACATTGTGCTTGCCAAAATGGTTGGGATTGCTATTGTAGTAACGTTGACAACTGCTCATATTTAAACATAATTTGACTGAGATCCTGCAATGATATTGTATTATATTGACCGATAATGAAAATAACTCCTTGATAATTAGTCACTAAACAAAAGTATCAATATAAGTCATTAATCCACTTGATAAAAATTGATTGATACAATCTGTTGTCAATAATATGAAGTTTGTGTATCAATTTATCCAATTATCTTTCTCTTTGAATGGACTAGGGCGGTGTGGTTTATAGAATCCCAGTGTTCATACGTGTATACTAAATTATATACTATTTTTATATAAAATTTTATTTTGATATGAGAATTAATCAATTCTTTCCCTATGTCTCGCAATAAAATTACAGCCTCAATCGTCATTTTAGTTTTTCTAAGCAGTGACAAAGTATTTTAATTGACTGGTTTTATTATATCCTTTTATCCTATTTGTTTCCATTACGACTGGTAAAAGTTTATAACATTTACAGAAAAATACTTTAAATTACATGCTACTATAAATTTGTAGAGGTTGAATTCAAAAGTGGTTGAATTATAATTAAGAATTATGCTACTGAAATGTATCATTGGTGGAATACTTCAATAGAGTCAACGAAAAATTTACCTGTACACTTATAAACTCTTTATAGACATATTTAGAAGTGAGCCATAAATATTTAGATAGAACCCTGCATGACATGATATGATAACACATCGGAGTATCTCCCAAGCTTTTGAAAAAACGTTGACTTTCACCCAGATTCGTAATAACTATCGTGGATAGTTATTTTGAGAACTCTGTCAATTTAAGTCTGTTCAATCCGTAATATGTCAAGATGGCAATTTCCTAAATGAGTTGACAAACGGTGGGAGTTGATGTTCTTTTGCTAACCGCTTCCCTTGCCATACCTTTCCTTATCCAATGTAGGATATTTAACTACTTTCTCAAATGATTTCATTTTCCTGTAGGCAACCCTCCTAGCCATGAACAAAGTTCGATTCTGAGTACCCCGAGAGATTTTTGATAAAGGAATGGGTGATGTAGTTTAACGTGTCACGAAAATTGAACGCCACGAGGGATTTAAAACCAACATGTATAGAATCCCAGAAACCGACGTTGCTGTGCTATGAAGTCAAGACTCCGACCTAGTTGAACGAGAACTCATTTCTCTTTTCAATCAGGACGAAGAATTTCCTAAAAGTTTTTTTTCTACAATTTTAGAGTGGGGTGCTTCTCCGTGAGGGTGGCAGCACTCCCGCAGTCCTGTACTTGGTTGATGCATGCTTATCGTTAGCAATAGCATGTGCGGCGACGTTTACATGCTCGCCCCCTTGTTATCAACAGACATCAAGCTAATATTGTGTCTTGGGGCAACGGTTGCGCTAGGAATGAATATTCTGAAGTTTACACCGGGATTGCTGTCCTTCGGGACTGGCTTGCCAAGCATGCCGATTTATAAATATATCATTTTATTATAAATAATTATTTTTAACGTCCACAAGTTTACAAACGCTGAATAATCAATTCTATCGGGCTTGGTGGACTATCCCAAAGTGGTATTGTGAGAAAAAAATTCAACGCTCTCCCGGGCTGGATTCGAACCAGCGTCCACCTGATCTCCGGTCCGGGACTTTTTCTCGTAATATTACTTTGGGATAGTCTACCAAGCCCGATATAGATTGATTATTCATCGTTAATATATCATTTTGTTTAGCACCTTAATATGAAACAATTTACTAACTTTGAGTAGAAGAATTGGTTTTTACATCTGATGCATTTTTATTTCTCTTTAGATCCTAAAAATAATACATTTGTTCTTGATATCCGATAATTAACAAAGTAACAGCACTTAATCATAATTATCGCATATTTAGTAGATAATGTTCGATTCGGAACAAAAGATATATTGAATTAATTTAATTCATTAATAAATGATAAATTGGATGATTGATTCTTTATTAAACTGGAACTAAAATGTAGAAATATGATAGATCCAGAGGCACGTACATTAAATTCCTTCAAAAATAATAATGCATAACATGTGTTAAGATACGTGGGGTCACGTACTTAACTTTTATTCGAAACTTGATGTTTCAAGTGAACACACGCGCCTGGACCTATACAGGTTCAGTCCTCGCAGATAAGGAAAAGTCAGCGAAGGCTTTCAGAATGAATTAATATATTTATTTACTAATCTTGAGCTACAAACAATGGGGTCTGGGTGGTCCAACGATAATGATATAGGAATGAATTGGGGATACTGAACACTATCACAATATTCTCTATGTGAATATCTGTATATGTAATTTGGACTTGATAATTCTTTATGTGTATGTATTTATCATATTCTTTTTCTGTATCTTCTTGTTGTCGATTCTGCAACAATGATTGAACGAGGGTTGATGGCAGCTGCTCAAGAATATTACACACTGATGAATAACTCTGTTAGCTTTTGGATAAAATTCTTATAATTTCTGAATACACCTTCTATGATCTCTGAATGTCACTTGTAATTTGAATAAAATTTTTATAGCTTCCAAATGCAATTCCGTAAGATCCTGAATTAAACTTTATATAATTCTGTTCGACTCCTATATTCCAATACTATGCAACAACTGTGTTTGGATAGTATTTCCCTTAACAAATGTCTCTTCACAGCGAATTATCAACCAAAAACTATATCTCAATAGCACACTGAGGCGTAATATTCATTTCGTGTTAGGCTCCTGCTTTGGCCAATACTCGACACCAACTGACTGTTGCCGCCCCAAGCTGGCTTGGAGTCGGTCCTCAAGGCCAATGCAATCAGCTTCTTTATGCTGATTCTGCACTTTGGGGCAGTGCATTGCGCTTGACGTGCTACTCCCGCACGTGCGCTCGCACCATTGCCCCATGCACTGGACTCAGCGCATTCCTTGGCCGTACATTTCTTAAGCGTTGTGCTAAATTCCCTAATTCTCTTGCTTAATGTTCTATATTGAAAATATTAAAAATGCGTCACCTAACAACATGTTATGTATTTCATATTCGAAATAATAAGAATAATCTGATCAAATAGTGAAGAGTATCAAAACTTGTGATGATTTGAAATTATTCCAAGTCTTACTGTGAAAGCTTTATTCCCACCTTCAGGTCATGCAGTTCTTTGAAAGTATTTGAGGTTTCTTTTAATAGATAATTAATTAAACTTCACAACCACTCAGTGTAACAGTTTGTCTAACCGTAATCTAGAGTTATTCACTGCATATTCCGAGAGATTCGATGGGACTAGACAGGGAACTGGTTTCCCAGTTTCCTGACTAGTCTCCGAAGTATTATTACATCAATGACAGATGAAAAACAAACATCACATCATCAATCGAACGGTGAATAAACAATTTAAAGAAAAGTATTATCTACTCAAAGAAGATTCTGAAACTTTTGCCAATTTACAAAATTATCCTTAATCCATTATCATATGTAAATCATGATGAATTCTCAGACACCCGCATGTTTGAAGATAAAATCACGGTAGCCGGCGATTTCAGTATAAACCCCTGGATAAGATCTTCTTGCACATCCATTGCCCCATGAGACGATCCCAGCTTGGCGTCCGTTGATAACCAACGGACCTCCAGAGTCTCCCTGGCACGTGTCTTTGCCACCCTGAGTGTAAGCAGCGCAGATCTGGCCGTCAGGAATACCTCCTAGGTAGCGATAGGCCCTGGTACATACTTCCTTACTGATTATTGGCACGTTAGTAGCGTAAAGAACATCTGGGAGGGTTCTGCCATTTTCGCGGAGTGTTCCCCAACCTGAGATAGTGGAGAGAGTCCCTGCAGATAGCTCCTCACCTTCGTTGAACAAAGGGACTGCCTGTGCTCTGCTGTTGAATTCGATGCTAGTCAACAAATGAAGAACAGCAATATCATTCTGTGGTACATCTTGCCTACTAGATTTGAAGTCCTTATGTTGCACGACCTTGGTTACATTGTGTATTATGCCGCCACTGGCGTGTCGACTGCTCCCAACTCTCACAGCTATTCTCGAGGCTGAGTAGCCTGATGTGCAGTGGGCTGCAGTGAGGATGACATTCTCAGAAATGATACTGCCTCCACAGAAGTGACGACCGAAGTACTGGAGTGATACTTGGTATGGATATTCTTCAATTGTTACCGGTTTGCCACCTACGATACGATCCTGAGTGAAAATAGGGTTTCTTCTAAGAGCCCATCCACTTGGCGCAAACTCTGTAAAATATTTGAAATAACCAAATAACTATTTTTCTACTATCGTTCGATTTTCAATACATAATCAAATTATCAAGTTTTGTGAGCTATACGATCAAATATAGCATGAGGTTGCGAGATAGAATCAACAACGTTGATGAATCAGCAACGTTCCTCACGCTAAATTTGAATCAACAACCTCCTGATATCCGGTCAGTTGTGCTACTACTCGCGCTACCGGGCAGCTCTGACGACCGATCACCACAACTCGGAGCGTCAACTTATATTTCACGCAATTTTACGATCATGGTTACGCCGGCCCTCAGCCTCATTTGATCATCCGCAGATTTGAAGTTGCCCTTTCACGCCCTTGATACGTTAGTTGCAGTTTGAATTGTAACTATTTAATGCGTTCTGGAATTTTCTACGGTACGATACAATTATGTATATGAACGAAGGTCATTAGACATCGTTAATCATATAGAAAACTGACGAATTTTGCCTACTAAAATTTTTGCTCAGAAATATACCGAATAAAAAATTTAAAAAGTTATACCGATCACTGGAGTGAGGATAACTATCACGACGAGATGGAACATGTTAGTTCATGCGTGAACCAATCGTTGTCTTCCTAAGCACCTATGGACGAGAAAGTAAAATATTTCAATTAACTTTGGATTAAAATATGTTCATCTTGGTGCATATCTTTGAAATTACCAAAAAGTATGTTCAATGACATTTTTCTACATATTTTTTTACAAATGACGTGGGTGTGCTTGTATGCTCCCTAAGAGTGTCTTGCAGGTTAAACCACGAAGAGGTTGAAATTGATTCGCACTTTATCATATCTGTATTTATCATTTTAAAAATGAGAATGAAAGTAATTAAATTTTCAGTATAAGCTTAATTTATCATCACGGACTATTTAGATGAATAAAGATGAATAAAAGAAGGAAATGTCAGCGTCTTTTCAAAAGTTTATGATTCATTTTTCTAGTTGTAGTGCTGACGTTTTGCGCTGTCGGAAGATCAGTTTTGGCACAATTGCAATTTGAATTTTTTCAAGTATTCACAGTTGCGAGTCAAAAACATGTCAGTATTTATTTATAAACTGTCTTTGACGGGATAATCGATTTTCTAATAGTATTTTTTTGTCGCGAAAAAATGTGCGTATATTCGATAAATGGGCATATGGATATTCTTGCTCTAGAATTGCAAATAATAATGTTTGACTTACGTGTCCACGTTTTATGCCCTATAGCTTCAAGAAGTACTTTATTATGAATTGATCAAATATTTATCAGTCTCGTATTGAAGCTCCTCAATAATTTACGAAGCACTTATGAGCTTTTCTCAGACACTGTAACTGTACAATACATTTGGGTGTCCTAAAAGTTCTATCTAATGATATACCACCATTTCAATTTGACAATTGCACTGGAAATGTTACTTCAACACTCGTTATGAAAAATATCGGTCGATATATGTGTACAAGATGATCCTCACACTCCTGCGAGAATCACCTGTTGTGTATACAAGTATTAAAAAAATACTATATTTCACTGAAAAATAGGAACTTGAATATCACCGAATTTGAACATTCATCAAATACTTGTTCGACTAAGTTTCTTATTTGAGAACTGATACTCAATCGTTTGTCCAACTTTTATTTATCGTTGTATGGATTGAATGAAGTTTTATTACACACACGTCTAGAGTATGAATAATTTTTCCTATTAAGAAACATCCTATATTTGTTTATTCCCAATATTTAGATACTTTTCAATAAACATTGAGAAAAGCTGAGTGGTCAGCTAGAGAGTTGTCAAACGACTGAATATCAAACATTACGTAAAGTTCAATTCATCCTCTCGGCGTATATAGTTCCCTCATATGCGTGAACGAGAGTATACTACAATAGATACTTGGGAGTTCTGCCTGAACTAATGATTCACTCAAATATTACAAAACTGCTTGGATTTCCCTTTCGTGTACGAATCGAATGTCATGATACTTTTTTCTTGTGAAACCGTTTTAGTGTTCGAGTATTGCTTTTTTTTTATTCATCGTGTAATTGTATACAATAGTAATTAAGTGACATAGTTTCTTAGTACATATTTTTATAATCGCAAGACAATTTCTGTATTTTGCTTCCCGGAGATTATGTTCACGGTTCCGAAAATCAAAGTTGCTGATAAGTAGTTTTTGGTACCCGTGTCTAAAACGCAATTTCATATCTACATTTTAACGTCGCGCACGAGTGGCTATAGCGAAACAGGCACAAGAGTAATCACGTGAGTCTGGAAATGTCATAACATTTGTCAAATTAGTATTTCCTGAAACATGTGTGGAAACCGTTTCTGCACGAGTTACACTTCATGTATAATTCAATTTTCGAATATACATGTAAAAAATGATATTTTTTACACATTTATGCCGAGAATAGTCGTGCATTATTTCGTATACTCGTAAAGTATTCTCTTACGGGTACGGAAAGTGCGATTTCCCAAGCGATGTCGCATAAGGAGAGGTCATAAACTTTTGATTACTTTTGAACGGTCGTGATTTTTCCTTATTGGATGAGATCAGGTTAAGTCAAAATTCAACCTATGCTCAACAGTTGCTCAGGTTACTGCTGCATTAGAAAATAGTGAATAGATCTCGAGTTAACTATTCACGTAAAAGAAGATTAGAGAACATGAACAGAATCTATGGATACGTTTAGTTTACAAAGTTTAGTCTAAAAGTGATAACTTCGTCAATTCATTTCAATTCTTTTCAGATAATTTTGTATTATTCATTATGATCATAATTGAATAAAAATCTGTATTATGAAGATCAATGTAAAAAGCTTCAATGAAAAGAGCTGTGAGCGTCGCTTTGCATGCTCTTGCTAAAGAGAGTATCCCGCTGTGAGATAGTACAGAGGGATCCTATAGGAAATTCTTCCTCTTGAACAAACGAAGGTCTTGAGCTTTAGCAAAACGTCATTATCTGGAATTTCGAACATATTAAAGTAGTCCCTTCAATCTGTGAATCCCCATTCAGATTTTTACGCGACTCGATTCACAAGTAGACTTTCATACGAAAGTAACCTAATTATGCTTGAATATATCTAAAGTACTCTTAAAAAAACTTGGTCTGAAGTTACAAATAAGTCAGGAATATAAAAACTGAGGAATATGCGGATCTTGAAGAATTGATGATTCAATCTGTGCATATCCGGGACTTATTTAACTATGATGTCTCGGGATTTAAACCAATCTGTTAACAAAATTCTGAAAGAGCCTGAGGATTTTGAGTGATTTAACTAATGTAATACCGAAGGTACTATATGGAAGAAGCTATGACAGCCCTCACAGTTATCTACAACATGGAGTAATGAGTGACAGTGAACATGGTGATTTTAGAAATGATGCTGCTTCAACATGTGATATCATAGTGTTGGATGATATCTGACATGGATAGTTTAACGAAAATCCTCCAACAATGTGAAATTGGGACAGTGTTGGCTATAATATACAATTGATGAATGTACTTGTTTTCTCTGATCATTTCATTGGATAAAAGCAAAACGTTCATTTGGAAATATAAAGTTTGACTTTATGCCACTGCATTCGATAGTACATTGAAAGTCAAGTGAAGTTGAAAAAATGGCCTCACTCATAAAGCTACAGGAATAAGCATCAAGCAATCAAAACCATTTTCCAATAATTGATAGAATACCTCAGAAATGTATGGAAGAAGTAAATTCAATTGGAGTGGTTTAGAATTGAACCAACATAATCAAATTGACAGTAAAATTGAAAAATAATTTACGAACAAATTAGCAAGAAACGTATTAATATAAAAAAGTTGAATGATAATTTTTGGACAAATTTACCAGTCAAGAGCAATACTACCATAAGCTGGAACATGAAAGTTCCCAAATTGAATTTTTCGTAAAATAAATATTAATGACAAAATGTATACTTATCGTGTTGAATATTCATGCTATTATTTGTAAAGGTGTATTTTGTGAAGTTCATTTATTTCATTATTTTTGTAAATTATGATATGTATATATATTGGCTACTCGAAAATTCATGTAGCTGCACTTAATTTATGTACATATATTCTAGGTTCTATAAGTTATTTACAAAGCTCAATATCATTTTTCCTTGTGTTATATTTTAAGCGAGTCATTGATTGTCATTTATTTATTGACTCGTTCTTTTTTTATAACTCATTCTTCGAAATAATATTCGCGATATACATATAATATATACAAAGACTGTATGGTCTTGCATGAAAGTCGATCGAATCTAGTCATTAGAAATATAAAATCAAACAGTTTTACAGTTTTTTAAATATTCTATACATAATCAAAATACACATTCTTTGAAATCATCCTCTTGAAAATAATTTGAACGTAGGAAATCTTGTTCATTTTCGAATCTTGATGAAAAAGATCGCACGTACTTGATTAGCTATCATGATATTATAGCTCGTAGAAGTTGGTATAGTCTATATATAGTGATAATCCAATGCCTGTCCTTTTCATCGGAAGCATTTAATCTCAAATATGAAGCTGAATTTTACATCTAAATTCGACCATCCACGTGTTCGACGATCCAATCACGGAAAGTGGCAACCTCGGTGTACACTCCCGGCAAGCCTTGCCGAGCGCAGCCCCTGCCCCAGGAAACGATTCCAGCCAGACGGCCACCGATGGCGAGGGGACCACCCGAATCGCCCTGGCAGCTGTCCTTGCCACCCTCTGGAAGGGCGGCGCAGATCTGTCCATTGGGGAGCCCACCGTGCGTTGGTTTGTACGCACTGTCGCACACCTGCTTGCTCACGATGGGCACGTCAACGGCGTACAGGACCTCGGGGGGAGTTCCGCCCGACCTGAGATTGCCCCATCCTGAGACGGTGGCGAGAGAGCCGTCTGGCGACTCTTCGTCTTGGTCGAATAACGAGATTGGCTGTGCTTTGTCGTTCAACTCGATTGGGCTCTTCAGTTTCAACAGAGCGACGTCGTTTACCAGTACTCCGCGGCTGTTGTGCCCGAACTGCTCGTGGAGTATGACACTCGCGACTTGGTGTATCACACCTCCTGTAGCCTTGCGGTGGCTGCCTACTCTCACGCTCAAGGTAGAGGGCTGGTAGCTGGACGTGCAGTGTCCCGCGGTGAGGATTACGTCTTTGGAGATGATACTGCCACCGCAGATGTGAAAGCCTTGAACCTGAAGTGAAACTTGATACGGATGGTCCTCGATCTTCACCGGGTGACCTCCAACTGTACGGCCTTTATCGGAAAACGAATCGAGATGATTCCAACGATGAAAATTTGGGAGTGATTTCACTGGAAAAAGAACAATGTTGGTTATTTGCCGGATATCGATTTTTACCACCAGAATAACATATCCCAGTGGTTGACAGCATCCAAAACTTTTCCTTCGTGAATACGGAAAACAATGAAATGCAGAGGAAAAACAGTACTAATTTTCTATGGAAAATGTGCCTCAATGTTGAAGAAATGAATGTGGTTATCTTTATGAAGATATCGATCATTCTCCATTATTCTTTCCTTATATATACGAAAAAAACTAGATTGATCAACTTACCACTCAACAAAATTGAGGCAAAAATTACTAAACAAAGCATGACGATTCCGAAGTTCAATATAAATGTTGTTTATTGAAAATAAGACACAGTCGCAAAATTTGTACAGAATATACGAAATGCTGTAAACAGTTCAATATAACGCAATTCATTCTTGTTTTCTTATCACACAGATTGAATGACAAAGATACCTATTTTTCGATTCCTAAGATTAGATACGTACATTAAACGGAAAATTCAAATCCACCATCCATAATGTTCACAATATTGTAATGGATATTTTACTTTCTGATCGAAACACCATGTTATTTTTTCAATGATTTTAGTTGTATCTTTAATTTTGTAATTAATACCAGAATCAGTAAGAATTTATTAGTTTTCTCTTCATATGTATATAAGAAGAAAACTAAAGAAACATATCATATATTTCTCATAGAAACATCTGCACAAATTCTATTAATCTAAAGTAATGTGCATTTCAACCTAATGTTTGACTATTTCAATAGTTTGAAATAGCAACTATGGGGCTTTGAAATTTGCGACGATTCGATGGGCCCGTTGAAAAGAAAGAAACCAAACTGGAACTGAGTCCTCTCCATTGGATGATTCTCGACTCTAGTGGTCCACTTTGCGCTATAGCAGAGAAGAGGAGGGACTTTAGTCTATGAACGTGATAAATTGCTAATGCCCGTTGTTCAGAGGTGGTTGGTTAAACTCACATGAAATAGTACATTGTGTAACGAGTGCGGTAAATTACCAATAGCGCACGCTATATCATCATTCGTGCACGAAATGCCGATGGTGCACTTGACACTATTCAGATTACCGCATGAGTTTCATACTGTTTTTCATCATAACTTCTGGGAACATGCCATATGGTGTTGGTGGTTCGCGTATGCTAAATGGTCAATTACTTATACTCCGTGTTTTGTTTCCTCCAACACGCGGAGTGAGGAATCGACGATTTAAAGTATGTATAATCTCCACTTATCCAACATGTATGATGAATTAATAACTTCCTTTGTAGAATCGATAAAAATTTCTTTGTTCAATGTTTTGACTCGAGAAATAATCCTGATTTCTCTATGAATTACTTCAAGCGTGTAAAAATCTCCTCACTATAGATTTGAAAAAGTGTTCAGATTTTAAAATGTCAATGAATCTTCGCTGTATAGTCCTATTTCGGAGAAACCACTTATGGCATAGCTCCGTAAATGAAAAATTACTAATGTTAGTTACTCATAAGAAGCAGTTTTAAAAAAATCACTAATGAGAAATGAAAAAAAGGGAAAGAGTTCAATTCTGACACAGTCTGACACAGTTCCGCAATTTCTACTTAATTTACAAGGCTCTGAAATAGGACCTCACTCAATGACTAGTATGTACCTCAATAGCGGATTCTTTGAGCTGTGTCTGTGTATTTATGAGCTGTCGATGTGTACATTTTGCCTTTCGAATAAACACAAGAGTGCAAAAAGTATCTTCCTCCAAAGAATGCAAAACCCTGCCGGGGAATTTTTGCTGCATTCAGTGCGTCGGGTCAGAGCCCGAAAGTCGGCAGCGGATCCGTTTGGCGCCATTAATTCGGCGGGGAGTTAGTCGAGGGCATCGATCCAGTCGTAATGGAGCCCGCTGCCGCGGATTCGGACTTCCGCCCTGGCGACGGATAATAATGTGTCCCAGTGTGTCTGGCGATTTACGGCCGCGGCGGCATTATCTCCGTGCTACGGGTGCACATGAGTCGCCGAAAATGCGGTCGAGCGCCAGACGAGATTGCGACGTAGATTGAGATCTCACGGGAGCGTGACGGACTATCTGGAATCAATTTATCATCAACATATGTTTCCCAGCCAAGATAACAGTATCTTGCGTGTCGTGCGTCGATGCTCGTTCGTGATTGGAATCTGATTTCACTATACTGTTTACTAAACTCACTCTGAATATCAATTATATTATTTTTCCTTCGTGTATGGTTCTCAAAAGACACAGGGTGGGGAAATTCAAATACAGTACTGTAGCGAATTCAGTGTTTGCAGAAGCAATAGTCGATATGAAAGAAAATACTGATAACTTCTCGGATCATATTTGTAAACAATTTTGAAATTTCCCCATGTGGATGAATTCTATCTATACATGCGTTATAACGTTTGTATTATTTTAATTTCAGGTACGAGTAGCTTGTATGAATCTCATCTCCTGCTGATTTGTGTGTACAACATTGTCAATGACAGGTAGGAATATTTTATGTGTCCCAAGAATTTTATTTTATTTGAAACGTTTCAAAATTCCAATCATACGTTCTTGGAGGCACGTGCCATGGTTCTGAATTTGCACTCATGATTCTCGAAGACTATACCTTGATGATGAGTTGCTACTATATGTTCATTTCCATTACTGCAGATGATCTTACAGATATATTTTTCATAAGTTTGAGTTTAGTGGAGTATATTTTCGGATAAGTTACGTACATAAAATTCACTAAAATGAGAAATTGTTCGTATGCTTGATTACTAAGACACGTTTTTGCTTCTAATGCAGCAATGAAGCGTTTCAGAATTCTGCGCGAACTTTAGATTTAATCATTGCAGAAATGTATGAGCGGTAAGTTATCCACTTCCAGTATTTCTCGCCCCCTCTTCCTCGTTGCAAGGGTGAAAATCCCTCTTGGCCTCATAACTTGTTTGCGTAGTACACTACTTCGAGCTTGAATATAATCCACAAAATTTCACTAGATAAAGTTGCAATTTACGTAACTTTATGAGCAGAAAACTTCTGGTCTTCTTTGAACGCATACATGTATATGGCCAATTCTATGTCAACTGGGTCGAGTCGAATTTTTTTTTTCTATGAATAAATATGTCCTGGGAAATTTTTGATTCGCAACACGGACAAGAAATCGGCTCATTTTCCACGTATGCAGAGTAGATAGACAATTGCTCATTTCGAGCATGTTTTTTAAGTGTGAAGATCTTATTCCCTCCCCAAGTCTCTTCAACAGTTGTAAAATTCTGGGTACTTATCAAATGTGTCAACACTTGAATTGTAGGTGGCGCTGGACTTTCTGTCCATTCTAAATGCATAAAATTGAGCTTTATGCACTTTTTCAAGAAAATACAGCGTATAAGCTCGGGGGACGGGTTCTCAGTCGAATTTATATAAAAAATATATTTATAAGAATTTTTTGATACTAAAAATATCATTTGAGACTCAACGCAAGTACTATCCGAAGTTGCTCAACAGAATCTATTAGAATGCTCTACACATGATCTTTATATTCTCGTGTAAGTTCGCACAAACTTTCTGTTTACCAGCCGAAATTGAAGAAAAGAAGTGAACTAGTTGACTAGATTAATCGAGTTAAAAGGCTTAAAGTTATTCTCGGCATTAAATTCTGCTTAGCCAACGATTTCACTACAGTATGGCCAACTTAATTGCAAATCAATAAATGTGTATCAGATCAATAACTAAATAAAGTATTATAAGTTCAATATTGATAATTATACATGCCTGAATATTAGAGGGTTAGGCCACTGTAACATTAAGAAAAAATCATTTTTTGTTTTCCCAACGGCTCGAAGGGTGCTCAAACTATTCAAAAACATGATAAAAATTGTTTTTTCCGGAAAATGTGTTCTTTGTATGTTCAAGTACTTACATTCAACTAACCACTTCCTCAACCTCAAGTCACTTTTCAACCAATGGACTTGAAATTTCAACCATATCTTCTGAATTAGATTTCAAATAGAAGTACTATAAGAAGCAAAGTATTGAAAATTTTCAGAGGTATCAACCAATTTTGGGTGGTTTTTTTTCGAAAATCCAATTTTTTCTCTCAAAGGCTTGACGATTTTCAATTAATTATATTATTAATATTATTAATACTATATAATTTACTCAAGATACGCTGCAAGTCCCTAAGGCACTTTTGAAAAAGATATCTTTTTGATAGCTGCACTGTACCACCAAATTGTAGATTTTTTTGGTTAAAAAAATATATATTTGTACCTTGATACATATGATAAACCAGGTAGTGAATTTGGTTTTATAGATTTAATTGGAGAAAAGTTCCTAATAGTGATTCATTTTGCGGACTATTTAATGTCTACAAGTCTATCGAATGTCATGAAAGTAACAATTCATCTAGATTCAACCACAATCATACACTTTTCTACTCAAAATTTTGAATTGATAAATGGATAGCAATAGAGATCAGACTTTGTTCACGAATATACATTGTCCCAATTAAAAATTAAAACGTGAATATATAAATACAAACCTGCTACGAGATTGAAACGAAACTCATCAATGCTCGAGTCTTTTGAAAGTGTATTTAATGAACAAAAGACAAATGTGCTCATACTCATTTGCACATATTCTACATTTTCAACATGAAATGGAATTTACACATGACTCGTCGTGGGTTGTAGAAGCTTAATCATATACAAAAAACGTTCGAACACTGAGTCAATGAGACAAAGCGAATGAAATAATGAAAATTATGTGAGCTACGATATTTGAAAGTCTATCCAACAATAATTATTGGATTGACCTTCAAAAATCGTATCTCACACGATTTTTAGGGAATTTTTTAATTTTCTATTATTTTAGATTTACGTTCTTCTGACTCCCACTCCCCCTGCAGGAGGTGAACAATTTTAATTCGGTGAAGTCTCACGATATAAGAATGGAGTAACATACCCATACTCTTATCATTCATGGAGTATGGAGTGTATTAAGAGAGAGAATTGAAAGCGAAAATACTAGATATTTAATTGTTACATTCCGATTTTCGGGAAATTAAAATTCCCCCCGCAGGGGAAATCACAGTTGATTATGCAACTGTAATCAGTGCTTCGCGCTTTCACTTTTTTAATAATAGGGGTGGAGGCTGTTTAAAGCTAAATAATAAAAAGAGCAGAGATGAGCAGTTTGTACTTTTCGGCTGGGTAAATTATTCAACCGCTACTAAAAACGTTCAAGTTAATTCCGTGGCTTACAGTCGGGTATACAGAGCTAATTGGTAAATATAATGGGTCGACCACATTAGCTGATAGTATACATTATAGAAACTGATTAGTTACGGATACGTTACTCTGACCGCAACTCCATTTATCCAGACGATGCACTGCTCTATTCCCATCCCGTAATAGTTCGAGATTTAATCAGCTATCTCATCTCAGAAGATTCAAATGTGTGTATGACGCAATATAGATATTTTATGTTTTTATAGTACAAGATGTACTGAATTGTATTTCTCAATTCTAGAACATGATTTTCATTTTTCACAAGATCAGTTCACCGACTTGATACTTAATATAAAATCTGATTGACTAACAATATTTTATCTAGGTGCTGTTTTTTCTTTCAATACTGCTTTAGTTATTTTAATTTGCTCTATCTGGACGTTATCCAATTATTTATCTTTGTTTAGAAGGATTCAATTTGTCAAAAGTAAATTTATTTTTTATGGTTATTAAGAGTCTTGGTTAAGAAGAATAATCCATATGGTGCATTCCTACTACTTAACAAAGTTTGAGTGTAAATTGATATCGAGGTTGCCTCGCAGAAAGTAACATTTTTTCATCGAATTTATATCTTAAGATATAAATTGTAATTACAGCAATATCACTTATTTTCAAATTGTAATCAGTTATTTTATTCGCTGACTATAATATTACTTTGTGTGTGTGTTTCCCGAACGTCCGAGAAAGTACTAACAGCAGTTCGGTGCACGATTGAGAGTAAAAAAAAATTTTTGCCTACGACCAGTTCATTTTTGTATTTCACGCTGAAGCCACAAGGTGCTTGTCAATCCAGTTGCGGTAGCTGGCGACCTCGGTGTACACCCCCGGATACTCGGGCAGGCCGCATCCAGGCCCGCTCCACGAGACGATACCTGCCTGCTTGCCGTTGACGAGAAGCGGCCCACCGGAATCACCGCTGCACATGTCTTTTAGTCCGGTGACGTGAGCCGCGCAGATCTCAAATTTCGGTAGACCACCCAATTTTGAATAAGCGTCGTCGCAGTCGGATTTCGAGATGATGTTGATGTCGAGCGATTGCAGGTAGTTCGAGAGTGTGCCGTTCTCGGTTTTGCCTGTAACGAGGAGCATCGAAATTTATTTCTGGGTTGGACGTTGTATTGATTATATCGTTCGGGATGGGCTTGACCTATTTGATTCATGGATTTACGAATAAACTCGAATGATCATCGACGCGCGTTACGAACAGAATTTGCCTCCGCAAAGCGATGAGAGCAAAAAAATGAATTGAAGTACACGTGCGCATGGCTGATAGAATAACAGGTTACCGATATAAGCGGACGCGACTTCACCCGGGACGATTTCCATCAGAAAACAATGAACGAATAAATAATTGACTCGTTGTTGCATCGCCTCGGACACTCTGTCCACATTTTTACATTTCATCTCGTTTTTGGCGAGATAAGTTCAGAGGGACGATGACACACACTGGAATCCAATAGCGAAAAAGCAATCATACGAAATGATGATTCGTATTATAAGTATTGTTAAATTCCACCCTAGCCCCAACTCACCCCAGCCAATGACAGTGGCTTTGGAGCCAGGTACAGCTTCCTCTCCTTCTTCGAACAGCTCCACCGTGTTCCTGGTCTCTCCGAATTCAAAGGGTGGGTCAACCTTCATGAGGGCAACGTCATTCACGGGGCTGCCGAAGTCATTGCCGTTGTACTCCTCGTGGCTCAGGACTTGGACGACGTTGTGCAAGGTTCCGTTGTACGGCCAGAAGCTCGAGCCTGACCGGATTCGATAGGCAGAGGGTGGCTGGGTGGCGCAGTGCGCCGCGGTGAGGATGTAATCAGAAGACACGATGCTTCCGCCGCATATGTGGCTGCCCGACGAGGTACGCTGTACGCTTACTAGGAACGGCGCCTCCTCGATTTCGATCTTATCGCCATACAGGATCCGGCCATTTGCTAGCGGATTTGCTGCGAAGAAATATCACGAGTTAGGGATTGCAGGGGCTCGATTCGGTGTGTAACGATTCATCTCGAGAATTCATTGAATCAAGAAAATACCAATGGGTCGAAGGTTACATATTTCACTATTATGATAGTCCCTGGGTCTCCGCGATAGTGAATATTAATTGGCCATAATGGGAGAGAAATGAATCGGCGACGGTATTGTCTCGTTCGTAGATGGGTATATTGAAGTTGGTGTTGTTTGATCACGAGAACAATCAACTGCGTTCGATCAGCGTCTACCTCAACTATACACTTTGGGAATATAATGATTCATGATTGGAAATTTTAATTTTCAATCTACTTTCGTATACTTCGAGACACGAAACTTTTCGGTTTTCTCACAAGTTGTTCTGTTCACTGTCTGGCGAAGAAATATTCCTCGGTGGGGTTCTTGAAAGTTACCCTGTGAATCCATCGTAAATCAAAAGTTTTTGTTGCGTCGGTAGATGCACTGCTTTATTAATAACTTTGCAAGTCTTTTACGTGATCCGAAGAAGGTATAGATAAGAAGGGAATAATCATGAAAGTTGTACGCGTATATTTGAGAAAAAACTTCTTTCGTTGACTTCAGTATATCTTCGATGCATTCCAACATTGTTGTACTGATCAACATTGACTGATGATAAAAATGTACTCTTGTATGTGTTTAGATCGAGTGAAAGATTTGAAAAGCATTTGGATCGTGGACTTTTTGCGTCCAGAAATTGAAAACATTAAGGTCACAATTCAAAGTAAGAAACCGGCGATTTTGAAGTCTCTCAGTCAGGGAAAGCCGTTGTGTCAAAGTAAAAAATCATTGTCTGAAGGCGGATGAATGATCGAGTAGAACTGCGGTAAATTTTCCATTGAAAATGAATTTTTACTTTAGTCCGGTGATTTTTGTAGAAATAATTTTCACATCCAATTTGCACTAAGTCCAGTGGAAATTCACTTAACATTCAAGGAATATTGGCTGAAGTGTCATTAACTGCAGTATACTCAATCATCCACCTTCGTACATTGATTTTTCACTTTCACTGGTTTTTCACTGTAAGGCCTTAAGAGAGTAGAGTTTGAACCTTCCGTGGAACTATAAAACGTGACCGGGCGTTGAATCTTCGAGACATGTTAATGAACCTGATTCCCAGATAATGAATCTCTTATAATGAAGATTCAGAGATTATTTGATCTTCGGAATCTTACGGAAATTCTACCATTAGGTTACTTACCGCTGGTAGCACAAATCCAACAAAGAAGAAACGCTAAGCGAACAAGCATCTTTTGCAACGTTTGTGCGAATTCTATCCATTTATCATGACCACCTACACCTTTTATATAATTGAAATTATCTTCAGCGGTTTCGTCTGATATCACATAATCGCGTCATTCAATTTCATATACGCAAATAATGAAATATCGATAGCGATACATCCAATCTATAGACATTGGCCAATATGGATGAAAAATCAGTTAAAATATATGCGATCCTCATACGCCGTGGTTCTCAATATTCAAGATTGAAATATTCACCTTTTGCATCAGTGGCGACGCCGCCGCCACAAATCACCATTACACTTTTCAAATTGCTCCGAGCGCTGACCGTAAGGTGCAGCCATCCGCAGTTGAGAACCAGAATATTTCTCGCGTGATGGAGCAGACTTGATATTATCAAGCGAGAGATGTAATCTTACGATATGGAAGCTGTGATGGACTTTTGACTCTCTGCTCGATTTGTGTTCTCGCATACGCAGCGTATTGTAATTGCGTTGAAATTTTTTAGAATTGGAAAAATTGATGTTTCAATCTTCGTTCTATCCAGCTTATTCCTGAAATTTCTTCAGTTTTGTGGGAGAAGATATTTTTCAGTATTCTTGAAGAAATTGATTGGGAATTTGAGAGCAAGCTTGATGCCAGAGGAAGCGTTCACAACGCACGTAGCGTGGGTAGAGAGAGGGAGATTGGAGGTAGAGCTACGTTGTTCGTAGTCCGTAGCTTCGTAGTTTTCAATTTTAATAAAACCGAAAAGAAAATATACGTCAATTTTTCAAATTATCTTGCTTGGTATCGAAGCCGTGCAGCAGAAGCTGCAAGCAGGCTGGGTATAGTGTATATTTTCATCGACTAAAACGTCGACTGCCAGTTTGTTTTGTTTTGACTATGTTCTGTCATGTCGTGTATCACGCGGAGCGATCACTTGCGTAAAGTTGATTTTGTAAACTTGATTATCGCTCAAGATTATTGGTATATAGTTGACTCGGTGATAACTGTTTTGTGACTGTGACGTCGAGATAAATTGACGCGGCGCGCGTACTTAGTCAATCGCGATTTCAGGGCCAAGCTTGCGCTTATAGCTCAGGTAACCGGAGAATAAGAGTAATACTTCCGTCTTGGTGACACGTTCGTGATACACTGAATTTATAAAACATACACAAAAAGAATATAGAAGAATAAAAGGTAGAGTATAAAGAAAGACAGCAGTGATTCTATTGCGTGAATTTATTAAAAGACCTTCCTAAAGACCTCTAAACGCTAATCGTCCAGCCACTCAACTCTCAACAATGCGAAAAGGACCAGACACGTTTAGGGTTAAAGTGTGGGTGAGGTATGTGGGAATTAGAGAGATAAATAAAATAAAACTTACTCTTTTGTCCTTTATTTGTCGATAAATTCTCTTTTGTTCTTTGATGAAAGCATCTGTTCTGATGATTCCTGATTTGAAATTTTGGATAAAATGAAGTCCACTCCAAGAGCCAATATTTCTTCTGTTGGATTCATTATTTTCTCGATAATCAATTGGGTTATCAGAGTAAAGCCAATCTTGCTGTTACTTCATCCGACTCATGTATTCTTAAACACTTCGCCGTAAAGTTGAAAGCTGGCCTTTGGAGAAACGCGAGCCGGCCGTCAAAAATCCGCGTGCCCTTTGGAAACTCGCCCGAGGCGATCAGGTCGCGGTAGGCGCTAATCGCGCGCACCGCCCAATCTCAGCCCATTCATCGCGGGTGCTATCTCACCCGTGCCTTATTACACCGCTCGTTTTCCACCCGGCCTGCTCCGGGACATTCGGAATTGCTTGCTCGCGGCACTTTCTCTTATCGCCTGAATAAGGTGCAACACTTTCCCTCTGAACTAGGAAAACTTCCTGAACACGAGCCTTGTGATTTCTCCCGAGACACGACACGGTGAATGCTGCCACTGTCATCTCCTTGCTATCCGGGATACGAATATTTTACATATCACAACGATTAACTGAGTCCCACTTCATTTTATGAAAGTTTTGGTTTAGATTTCTTAAAATTAGAGAGATTTGTTTGACTGGGTGATAATCGAACTTTCGAATCGTACTTTCGTTTTTGTAATCTACGCGTCGAAAAATGTCGAATCCTAGAATTGCAATGCTGTTTCTGGTCTGATCCTTCTGAAATTTTGCAAACAAGTCAAAGGATACGTAATCATCATAATTTTTCATAACAACCCCCGTTGGCATCCTTATTAACCGTTGATATGAATGCATTTTTTGAACTGAATTATTGTTTATTAAGGTCAATGAGAATTTACATACATATTTTTCATTATAGCAATGTTTGCATCCTTAGAATCGTTGCTAAGATTATAAGTAAATTATGATTATGTCCATCATCAGTATTTTCGATGTTGAAGAACACATTAAATATCATAAAATGTACAATAATATTCCATACGACGATTCAATGTGCAATATGATTTTCGCAAAATGAATGATAAGTGATGATTCTAGAGTTCTTTGCTAATTACTCAATTCGAACCTATCTAAAATCTTATTTCACGGAATTCCTTTGAGAAAGCATACTGCTGATTCAGTTGGTATAACGGCTCGCTTAAGCAAAGAAGGATTGTATCAAAGGTGCTGAATAAATTAATCTGTTTCGCATGTTGCATGCATTAGAAAACTTGAGACCAAATCCATGCTGTGGCAAAGAAAGATAGTGTCACGATAGGGCTCATAATGACAGTAACTGTATTATTCAGTTGATCGGCAGAACCCCTCATCTGAAAAAATTTAAAAGCATTAACCTTGAATCAATATTTTATAAACTGATTTCATCAGCTGTTTCAGAGTGTTGCGCAATATTATTAACTAGTAAACTAATAATCAACTAATTTGCTCAAACTTATAGAATTTGGAAACTCATTAGACAAACTTTCAATCGATATTTTTTGAAACTAGATTATAAAAAATTAAAGTTTAATACTTAATTTAATTTTGCCGAGTTGAACAGCATTGGCGTTCTGTAGCAGACAGTGACGTAAACACTTCTGCAACCCTCACAACAGGGTAAAGGCGAGCGGTTGCGTTGAGGTTTCGTTCATTTTCTACAATCTGCTCAGATGGAAGCAGCTGGATTGTGCCACGTACCTTTCTGTTCGGTGGTTATGGGCTTCAGAACGAGTCTCTACGGTTGGAGCACAACGTTCGTGCCTCCAAAGATATAAAAAATTGAAGTAAATCCGTAAGATAGGACATAATACGATCCTGTCATTTTGGGGAAGAGTTGGATAATCACCCTTGTGTTGAACAAAAATTATCAACTCATTTGAATTGAGATTTCGCAACGTTCTCCATCACACTTGCTTATCGTATATGAAAAGAAACCGAAATCGAGTGTTGATAAATCAACGCTTGATTATCGACGATTTCATTAAGCGATCGTTGTGATATACTTACAGCGAAACGGTCAAAACCCATGCGGTATCGACCATCATTTATAGATCTATCTCTGTTAATCACTATGAAACTATGTCTTTCTCGCTCCAGCATTTCGAACGCAAATCTTTAAATATCAGTATTTATATGATCAGCATATGTTTAAAGTTTACATGTATCACTAAAAGTAAAGGCTACAAAATATTGTATTTCGTGCCTTTTCCTCTATATCAATTGGTAGTATCCTCTCTCGGTACGAGTAATCAGACGTGTTTAAAGCCCTATAACCGAAAAAAGCGCCATCTTTGGCCGATCTGCCACTCCAGCACGCTTGCCTGCCTGCCGGCTCTCATTAATCATTCCTCTTCTGTGTGCGAATGAAAGCACACGTGTTTCAAAATGTCAGGGAGAAAAAGACGTGCTTCGCGACTTTCGAGTTTTGTGATAGTGACATAGAAAAACGAATTAGGGAGTTTGTGTGGAAGGACCTATATCGAAGGAAACCTGGAAAATATTGAGATATAATTCGAGATATAATAACGACGATTTAACGTCTTTTATCCCAACTTCCATGGTATTCAATTGGATTGTGACAGAAGGCCAAAGAAGATTTTCACGGGATGAAAACAAGTGCAACAGACCCAAATACCTGTTTCGGGGTCTATCCCGAACAAGTTCATAGTTATGACTATGATGATGCTTGCATTCAAGGAAAATTCACATCCCTCTTGTTCTGGTGCTGTCCAGTTCGAACTTATAGTTATGCCTATAAGTAAATGCACATTGGGTCGAATCGAAGTCATGTACTCGATTCCGTTCGTAAGGAGCCTATCCCTTACGAACTCATAGTTATGCCTATGATGATTGATGTTTGCACTGAAGAAAAATCACATATTTCTTTTGTTCTGGCGCTGCCCAGTTAGAACTTATAGTTATGCCTATAAGTAAATGTATAGTGGATCGAATTAAAGTCAAGCACTCGATTCCGTTCGTAAGGATATTGTGGAAATCTACAATGAGTAATTCTTTTGTACCGCATGTTTTATATTGATGAAAGGCGACTTTCAGGCGATAGCGCGTGAGGCGCCGGATATTTTCACGCCCGATTATATTTCTCGCGCACCACCAAAATGTATCGAATATCGACTAATGTTTTAACTTGCGATCACGTAGCGTAGTTCTCTCTTTACTCGCATAGTTTTTATTATTATTAAGAATATAACTTCTACGAATCCCACACTCCTCTCGCAGAGTAAGTTGGAGGTGGCTTGGTGGCGATCAAGATACTGGGAAGTCACGGAGTTGTTCATTCTGTAATCAGTCCTTGAACTGAAAGGTCTAGAGAATAAAATCAGTCTAGAGTATTCACTTATACTCATATCAATCATTTTTCACCTTATCCAATTCATTCATTAAAAGAATTCAAATACCGATAATTAGAATCACGATCAACATTTCATATTTACGGCTTTTTTGTATTAATTCACGAAAAAGTGCGTCTATTCGATGAAGCTATTTCAGATATAATTATAATATGCTCGGAATAAAATGGGTTGGCAAGTCGCACATAATAACGAGAGAATCAGTAGCTACTCTCGCTTGTCGGATGTGAAGTGAGACGGTGTGTCCGCCGCGCTCCCATCTGCATTCATTGTTAGTTGTATGTGATTCATTTCTCCAAAAGCTAGAGGGATTCTGATTCAGTGAGCCAGAATATCTCTAGATCCACTACCGACGCGTTTACGTAAAAATTACGGGGTTTACAAAGGAAGAGACGTCGACAGAGAATGTTGGTGACACTGAAGAGGTAGATTCGTCAGTATTATTCTTATAAAAATTATGAATTAATTTTTCAAAACTTAGTTTTATCAACCACGTCGAGCTGAACACGATTACGTTTGAACCGGTCATTAAATTTACAAGTTTAGAATTAGGTTGTTGAAAATGAATTTAATACATAAAGTGGTAATGAATATTTACTGGTGTCTTAAACTACTCCCATAAAATTTCGAATGTACGCCCACCGTTTTTTAAGACTTCGTGATAATAAATTTGATCGCATTCAAGTTTATATCATGCAAGCATAAAGTCTTTTATATAAAACGTCCTATAGGATATAATTTGAGCTTATAGGTCTTGATAACTGAAACTGGCAAGAATAGAAAATATTACTCGTACATAAAACCACAGTTCTTCATAAGAACTCCACGGTACTCCCTCTGAGGAGAGTACTTGACTTGATTGAGCAGCCCTTCCAATGTTACTTGAACTTTTTTATTTTTTCAAGGCATCGTTAGATTTCCCGTAATTTTTACTTGATTATCTTACAATAAAAGTTAGCTTAGATCGAAGGAATGGAGTGATTGAAATAATATATGAAATGAATTAGCTAGAAAAGAGAGTATCAGTGTCAACATTGTAAGAGTACTCAAATAGATTATGAAGAGTACTAAATAGTTATGGCAAAAGAAGAAATTGGAAACGAAAAATGAAACAAACGTAAAAAATTCAGATGAAAAAAAATGTAGGTGACGTGACAAGCTTCGTAATTTTGTTTGGGAAAATGAATGAATGACAATATATGTAGTATGTTGAGCGTAAGTATAAAAATATGTACGTTCAAAGGAATTCAGAAGAATATAACGCTTGAGTTAGAATGCTATTTATTACAAAGAGATGGACCAAAGTATTTTTAAACAGAGAAATTTTAAAAGAGGGTGGATGAAGGGAAAAACGAAGGGGTTCCTCACAGCATGAGAGCAAAAGAAAATTGTTTTGAGTGTACCAGTTAATTTTTTTGTTTACGAGCCCCGATTATGAGCTCGAGAAAAATGAGGCCATGTTTTCCCCTTGCGCTCGGATCAAACCGAGGCCATGGCTATTTCATACTGCACCAGGAGAATATTATATTTTCCCACGAGAGACGTGGAGCGACCAGTTTAGACGCAGTTTTCATGTCGGAAAGTTCACAGCTTTTTCCGGAAGGGTAATTTTTTAATTCTTAAATTGATATATAAGTTGATGCCCAATCATTGATGGCGTGACCGTAAGCTACGAGTAAGTCACGAGGAGAGCTCATCGTTTTTGATCAATTGGCTGTGTGGGATATGGATTTCCCCCAAAATTATACCGTAGCAGGTTAGTTGGTCGAGTAAAATTTTTGCACATTATGGGACCGATCCAAGAAATTCGATCCAATTTATTGTAGAGTTTTAATTATTTCCTAACTGAAACTATTCAAATTTACTCTTTATACAAGATGAATTGATTGAAAATGAATAATGCTGATTGCGTTACGTTAAATGTTATTTTTACTTGATCGTAAATGAGTAGATAACAGTATATTTGTATGATCAATGATGTTTACAAATATTCACAACCACCTAAATTATCAAAATTTATTCCTATGAATTAGTAAGCACCAAAGCTTGAAACGAGTTGGAGCAAAAACCAAGTGCCGATCCATCACGCCTCGTTATCTTAGGCGCTCGGGTGAAGATCTGTGGCAAAGATCACCGCAATACCTTCTACTTCGAGCCCACGAAACAAAGGTGCGCTCGCTGAAATACCGCATAGGCTAATAGATTTTTCTACTTGTAGACGTGTTGATGCTTCTTGCGTATCGGGATTGCAGTAAAACAACAAATACCATCCTGCAAAAAACATAAAACGACTAAAAAAGAATCAACAGAAATAGAAATTCAGTCTCTGTCAATCTCACTGTGATAATCAAGATTGCGTTTTTCAATGAATAGCAACAGTTCTGGAAAGAGACACGTTCACGTACAAGAGCTTAAAGTGGAAAAAAAATGTTTGTGTGGTCTGAGAGGATGAGTAGTCTTTTGATAATACCGTTGAACACTTGCTTTGATTTAACGCTGTTGCATCACATTATCTCGAGAGGTTTTTAAAGATGCAGATCATAAGCCAGATGATAGAAATTCATTACGATGCATCCAATGGAAAGACGATCCAGAGGATACAAATTTAAAAAGAAAATGATTAAGCTGTATTTTATGTAAAATTTTGAATAAGGTCCTTTCAAATTGGTTCTTTTATTTTGAATTCTTAAGAATTGATTCGTGACCAGTGACTCCACGGATTAGCTGAAATTCCTATAAGCTCACCCGTTATATGCTTATGCTAGCTGTCGTTTTGATACCAAGTCACGTTGCTGAAATTCTCGTCCACAATTACCAAAGTATTTTGAGACTGAGTTTCGCACTTCATCGAATCGTACAAGTTTTTGATAAACTAGCACAATAGCGTTCGTTTAATTCCTAGCAATTAGACTAACGTATTTGATGGGGTGGCCGGAATGTTGATAGAAAATGGAAGAGGAAGCTTTGTGCCAACGTATTGGCGGAGCTGTATACCCAACAGGGGCGAACGATGTTTAGTGTTTAACAACGTAACGTCAAGCACACAGTCTGAATACGCTGGATTAATCAGTTCAAACAATTCAACTATATTTCGGGAGGAGAGGTGCTGTGTTACGGAACCGCATGTGCGTATATAGCCAGTTAACTTCGCTCATCCGGGTCAGGTGGTCGCTCTGAATACTCCCTCCCCTCCCCCCGCCCCCACCACCGTGTTGGCACGAATAACGTCCCCCGTGGAAGAATTTAATAGTGCTCTACGTAATGAAATTCGAAAGCACACACACACATACACACAATGAGACGAGTGTACCACCGTCGCCGTCTGCGCCGCCGTCGAGTCAGCGCTTCAATTATCGCACAATGGACGCGAGTCTTTGTCCCGTGTATTCTCTGGGCACTCGTGCGGTTGTTTGTCGGAGAGATGAGTTTTTTGAGAGACTATCGTATTTTTTTGCCAAATTAATTTTTCGATTTCGTCTGAATAGGTGACGTCACTTTCTACTTATTGTACGCGTTCACTTTTCTATTTTTAAAATACGTCAAAGGACCGTCGACGGGGGTTGAGGACACTCGGGAACACTGAGGGCTGGAGAAAAATGGTAGAATGCTTGGATTCACTTGAAAGTGAATTTCTGTAACTGCTCAATCCACAAAGAAACATATATATCGCCCGATAACCCTCGGGGGCTGATATTATCATCACCATTGTGAGCGTGTGTATACACACCATGGAAGCGGATGCTTGTACCTGCGTAAATTCGACACTTGACGGGCGTCGTCAAGTGTGCGACGAGCTGACGCGAAATAGTCGGAAGGACACGTCCGCGAGTACCTCGTAAATTAGCCGCTATTGTAGCCTGAAGAATACTCGCGGGCAGATTTATGATTCTGAATTATCTCATCCAACCGAAAAATTCGCACAATTGGTTGAAATGAAAAAAAAAACCTCGATCCGAACATATGTTCGGTATCCCACAATACTTTCAATAACAATACGATAATCAATAGTCATTAAATTGTGAGTTAAATTGTGGAAACAAAGTTCGAATGCCCTTACGTTTGAATTGAAATCATCATTTTTCTCACTCTCGAAGAATTACACGAGTCGCATGTTTGCCTCACTACATCCACGCGTATACATCCCAGCTTCAAGCGCTATTACGATGTAGCGAGGCAGAATTTACACAACGAATTAATTGTATGAAAATACTCACGTACGAGTTAATTCCGGGAGCTTATGTCGCTGCGCGAGGGCAAAAGGACACGGGGAAAAAGGTAAAATTAACCGTACGAGAGGCCATTAACTCGCCAACAGTTTAATTAACCTACATCCATAGCCGTTGGCGAGCCATCCAGCCGTCTCAAATCAGTCCAATGTGTCGATCCACTTTCTCTAGCGGAACAGTTCATCCCTCTGTATCAATCAAATCGGACGGAGTAGAAGTCAAGTGGTCGATTTGCTGAAAAAAAAAACGATGCTATTATGGAAGCGAGAGCGAGCGAAAAAAAACTAGGGAAGCCCTCGAGCTATCGATCTCAATTACCGCGAGAGCTTTTGCCGATGCTGGTGCGCGCGACGGAGGGGGTAAGGGGGGGGCACAGGTGCTGGATGTTAATTTTGAGCATGCGCGCGTGGAATTAAAAACCCGAAGGGCTTGGCGGAAAATATGGTGATCGTAGATGCTAATTAGAGGGTGTCTTGGACAATTAATGCACGAGATTGAAGATGGCTAGGGTATATGCTACTGATGCTTTTCGCTTTCGGTGGAGTACACTCATACCGCTATGTGGTGTTATATGTGAAACATTTAATTTTACACAATGATCGTTTATTTTGTGGTCACCAATAGATCACGAAGCTGATTAGAAATGACGAACTTTTGAAGGGATGCAAGAAAGATTGCAAAATCATATATTACCAATCAAAGTATAGAAAAATGCCAGTAAAAGTAAAGAGAACGTACTCTTATTTTTCACTTCGCGCATTCGGTTCCTTGTGAGAATGTATGAATCTCAATACAGGATTTCTCATCCTGTTGAGTTCTACATTCAAAAACAAATCGATACCGATTTCGTTATGATGTTTAACTCGACAATGTCGGCCAATGGAAACTTCGCGATATCAATTCCCATGTAAATCCCAATTGGGCAATGCATGAGTTTCCTATTAAAAGTTTTTTATACCAGAAGTAAGATTGGTTCGAGAAATCCACCCGGAGCTTCGAAACTTAAATCTTTTTCCCTAGAACAGGACGAAATTGCCGAAGTTTGAATTCACGTTGATTTGCCGAGTATAAATTTCAATTTTTCAAACTCTTTGCTACACATATCTCAGAGAATATTGTCTGGTTTTTTTTATATCCGTACTTACTGCTTGAATAAAAACTTCATCAACTCTCACTAACTTCATTAACTCTCTGAAAAAAAATCAATAATAATCTAGTTAGTGAAGATATATCGCATGTGAGACTCTCGTGACGGCCCAAGCGCGCTGGAACAGCCATGAATTTTTCGAGGTTCTCATACCAATTGTTCGGATGCAATCAAGTGCAGCTATCGCTTCTGCAGCGCACATTATGCGGCAGGCGACATCCGCGAGAGCGCAACACCCGAAAGACATCCTCGCTGTGCTCGCTCACGGGTACAATGACGTTCCGGCCAATTTCACGGGATCACGGCCCTCGGGTTAGTTATTTCCTGTTTCAACGTTCCGCGGTGGCGAACAGATGGACGCTCGTGACGCGCTCGATTTCTTCGCCCTCTGCATTTTTATCTCGCCCTTGAAATACATCACGACTTTTGGAATGTTCAAATTTAATTTTTAAAATTCATTTTCAGAGTTATTATATAACTGCGTAGTTAGATAAAGATCTTCAATTTGATTAAAATAACGTCATTCACGTCAGGATTAAATTTTCTCTTCGAACTCGTCGGATTTTCTGTACAATACTCATACTTGAAATTAATCATTGCTTCGAGAGAGCAATTAGTTGTCATACTTCAGTACACTTTATTAAAATTGAATGATCCCAAGCCATAGTCTGACTGGGAGAGGAAATTCGAAAGGGAAAAGCATTGTTTATGAACTCATAATGATTCAAATGGCATTCAGGTAACCAACTAAAGTTAAGTAAGAAAGGGAATTATACAAGCCTTTTTCTTATTTTATCACAAATTAGTTTATTTTTACGATTTCTGGATGAAGCATTTTTGTCACATTTCTCAATCATACATTTTTGTTTTCCCGAGTGGAAAGCTTTGTGACAGAGTGAGAATCCAACTTTCAAACATCGGACTTTCGTCAACATATTCAAATTTTTAATCTGCAAAAAGTGGAGTTGGTGTAGCAGTGTATATATATGTTGCATGAGCGTGAGCATGTTCGTGAAAAATTTCCTCGACCGTGGTTATCCAATTTCGATGCGATTCCAGATTCGATGAAATCGGATAACCAATTGCAGTCCTATATATCATACACGAATATTCGTGTATGATCAGTCACGGAACCTATTGATTTTGGCGCCAATCTCTGAAGCTCTGCGCGCTGAAGAGTCGATTCAGTTGAACAATAAAAGTTGTTTAATCGATTTTTCACCTATTCCCGTGGAGTCTAGCTCGAGTAAGTAAGTTATAATTTATAAAGTACGCGATTCAATAGCCTCAATTAAATGTGTTGAAAATGTATTTTGCCGTGAATCCTATCCATTTAAGAACCTTCCACACACTTTGCTCCTTTTCCGCAGTCTCAAGATTTAAATCCCACCTTGGATGCGAGTTGAAAAGGGAAAAAATGACAACGTATCTAGGGAAAATTTTACTTTCGAGAAATCTTACTGAATTCAGTTAGAAAAAGTTTGGTTCGTATCATCATTTGGGGCTACCGATACGATAGATCAGCTTCACGGTTACTAGTGCTGAAATGGGAATAACATAGTACTCATAGTACTCATAGTACTCATAGCGACGTCTTGTATTTTTTAATTCATCCTGAGAAATTCCAAGTGGTAACTTTTTATAAGCTAAACTTAATTTATTGAAGACTGAAGAAATATTGGATTTCGCCATCAAACTAATCACTTTCATGAACGAAACTAAATATTTCAAAATTCACTGTTAATGGAATTTATCATTCTTACGAGTTGATGCTACTTCAAGCACCCAAAGAAATTTCATTAGGTATCTCTCTTAGCCGAGTCTCGTAATTTTTATCCTAATAACTTCTGACGATGATTCTAATCATTCCGACACGTTCACTCGTCAATCTCTCGCAGCAGCTAATCGAAAATTCGCTCCGACCAGTTCCTGGTACCAATTAACCAAACTCCTAAAGCCGCTCGGGTCAGCTCGTTAACATCGCGTGGGGCCAGTCTCAATTAGCGGGCGCGACAAGCGTCGCAGTTACAAATTGAGGCGAACCGACGTGTCCGCCGATTAGTTCAACATGGGCCGCGAACAAGCGGTGGGAATTTCAACGAGCATTTGCGCATATCGATTATGCCGGAGGAAGCACGACAAAGAATAATCCCCGGTCCCACGTAGGCAAACACGCGAACGAGCTGGCATTGGTTGTTGTTTATCAGGATTGTTGTGGATTCCAATAAACCTCGTTAGGTAAGAGGAAAAAATGAAGTCTGAGATGTTAAAATTCTGGATTCTGAAGTGACTTGATACCGTGAAAGAGGCAGGCAAGTAGCAAAGAGAGAATCAGATGTGAGAGGATCAGGACGTTGGAACATGAAGCTTCTCCAGGAAAGGGTGAGCGGCGACTGGCTCTATTGACAGCGAAAAAAACATTGAATGCGTGGGATTAAGGACCTGGGAAGAGAGAGAGGATCGAGAACATCACAACCAAGAAACGGATCACCGCCAATACTACAACCGAGTAATAACACTAATAGTCTGCTAACAACCCTATTTGCCATCACGCATGATAGCACACAGATGAGGCCATGGAAACCTCCGATACCATCCCCGCACGTGGCGCCATTAACGACCCGACCATCAGCAGTAATAGCTACAATATATCCAGCTTCAACGCTTAATGAGGGGCGAATACCCAATAAGGCCCACACCAACGCGAACAGTCACTACATCGCGTTAAATACCCCAGCACGGTTGAGACCAGTTGAAGGGTCTATTCAATGCCTTCAAAATGAGTTGAGCCGCATTCAATTTGGACTTTTTGACGCTGAAAAATAGTCATTTATACGGGAAAAAAAAATTAAGGGAGCAAACCCGAGGATACCCGAATCTCGGTCGCCAATGCCAGACTTTATACCAGATTTCTTAATTTGTATTGAATAAGTCTGGCCAGACTTTATATGCGGAAGATTAACTGGGGGCTTCGCAAAAGTAGCTGGACAGATTTATGATTCGCTGACCCAACAAGTAATCCAATTGGTCTCCTCTCGTTCCGCATCATTGGCGAAGCAGAAAATTTATGGAAATTAAAATAGAAATGTGCACAAAGTATCGTCTTCGATCTATAATATTATAAGTATGAACAGATTGATAATTATTCAACAATGTCAATTATTTTATATATTGGTATTATTTAAAGTTTCACAGTGATGTGAAATGACCAAGTGTCTGAAAAATGAATAGATAATCAAAAACTAATGGAGATACCTGGTATATGGAGAATTAATCGGCGGGGAAACTCATACACTTGAGTTTTCGATGCATTTCGTGCAATTTTTCCCGGCAAATAATTTTTGTCGAACATGCAATTTTCTAGAGGTTTGGCAAATATGCTACAAGTAGGTTCGTACATTCAAAGAATGATCAAATTTATCTGAAAGTACGTCATGATTGCTGATTCGAAGTGAAGGAAGCGCAGGTAAATTTCCTCCGAGTATATATGTAAGAGTTGAGTCGTTGAGTTAAGGGCAGCATAAACTTCCTTTCCGACAATCCGAAACATTCATAAAGCCCAGGGAAAGCGTATTTTCGTGTGACTTTAAAAGCCTCGGAGGGTCACGAGGAATAAACTCTCCTCGCAATATTTCACGGTTATATCTCAAACAGTTTTCACGCGGCTCTGGCGAATACAAGAAATACCTCATAGATACGAGCCGCATTCACGTTGCCTCGCTTTCACACAAACGTGCATTCAACTTTTGAAAAAGAAGCCGAGCTCGTATTTTTGCTTTGCAAAATACGTATTTTCGCTGGCGTGAAACTTTTGCCGGCGACGTTTGACTACTCGCTTTTCGCGTCGAACAGATTAGATCCGCGCGTATTCACTATACACTGCACACGAGTATTTGCTTAACAAACGCCAGGATAAGCTATCGAAATGAGACGCCGTGCGAAACGCGATGGAGAAACATGGTGACAAACTTAATCATGATGTAAGGATCACTGAAATATATTTCTGAAAAATGAATAGCCTTATAGTTTAAATAAGACGACATCGAACGAAATTAAAGTAGAGATAATTATTATGATCTCAAAAGTTCATATATAATTGGAAAAATGACGCCTATGATTCTCTTTTATAGACACTTTGGCACTTTCGTGTGAATAAATTCTCTTTGTTAATATTCATTTTAGCGCATCCCCAAACATTCAACGCGATGCTGCACCTCGCTAAAAACACTGAATAATCAATTTAGCGTTGCTATGCAGAGTATAGGGATAACGATTCTCTTTCATCTGATGATGTACCGAATGCACAGAGCAAACCGTATTTATATATACATCGAGTGAATGCATTCGTGAATCTCACGGTGGATTGCAGGGAAGAAATCAATTATCATCCAGTGTTTCGGGGACAGAAATTCAGAAAAAAAATTTTTCGTCGATCGTCAAAGTGGATCGATGAGTGATAATTGATAACAATATTCATTTCCTTACTCATACATCAATCCTTTTACACTATGGGTATCTCACTGCAGCTTGGAGAATCAAGAGGAACAGTTTCATTTTGTTTTGGTTTTTTATAAAATACGCTTCATTATGAAAGACTAGAGAGGAAAGTAGTATTGGAGTAGAAGCAAACGAGTGTGCAATCACAAAGTCAACAAACATATTAGTAAGTTATGATTGGTGTCTGTATTATACCCTCCACATGCGAACAATGCTTTCAAAGCTCTACCATGCATAAGACATGCGTAAATGATTCTATCAACTTCCTCTTGCGAATTATTTTATTATAGGATTATAGCTAATCTCTTTAAGAATTCTTTTGTTAGAAACATAAACAGAGAAAAAAATTTGTTGAAAATTAACGTTAGGGTACATGACGAAAATTACCAGGCATATTGTAAATGTGGACCCGAGTCACTGTGTACACGTCACTACGTACACTTTGTACATCAAAGGTTATCCATTACTGTTTAATGTTCACCAGATGCCTGCTATAAAATCAGCCATTTTGACATATCTCCCGTAACTAAATATTTACATACATGTATGGTTGTATCATTTTTGACATACCCTAACATCAATTTACAACAAATTTTTTCATCATATAATCTACGTAACACGTACGCAGGAGAAACTTGACGGACTTATGTACACAAATCCAATGATATTATCTTGGAACAGAGTAATTTCTATTAAACTCTTATGTACTGTATGGTACATTTGAAGCTTCAACCACATTAAGGAGAAGAATAGAAAAAACTTGAAAATTGGTTTTCGAGTTTCGGGAGAATGAACAAGGAGAAGAGTTTCCGCGGACAAGAACTCGGGATTCGAGGTACCAAGAGCTCATTAAATACATCAGAGCTATGTTCTTGAATAGATGACTCTTTACAGTAAGCTTTTTGTTGCAGCTTCATTTAGAGACAATGGAATGATACAATGGCTGATATTTGCATATGATCTGAAGAGATTTAATTAAACAGAGGGTTTTCATCTTTTGCTGTTGTATCCGTTTCATTAGCCACGTGAAATACTCTCAGCTTTCGAAATAGTTTCATCCTTCTTTATCTTCAAACTTCATGAGCTCAATCGTATTTTTCGTGTTGATTAATTAGTAAATAGTTTCAGTTCAGTTGTTTTCCCGATAAATGGACCACGAAGTATGTCATAAAGAGAGTTGAAAAAAGTTAAAGGTTGCACTTCCGTTGATGGAAGTTTTCTGAAGAGGAATTATCAATGTTGTTTTCTTCGCTTTTTCGACTTACGGTGATGCATCAAGTCGCCAAGGTATTAGCAAGTATAATGCGTTCTTGTATACTCATACTTAACATTTTGTTTTCGAGAGTGAGTTTCAAGAACGTCAGCGAGGGGTGTTGTCCCCTCGTTATTCTCACCTCTGTCTCTCGTTTTTTGCATAACAGTAAATTACACGAATTCGTTCGAAGAATATATCTATTTGTAATGTAAACCTAATATTTCAGGACATTTTGTACACTTTTTTTTCTAGCAATTATCAGTATTATCATTATTACTGTAGCTAAAGATTATGAAATCTACCATGTAACGAGGAAATCAATACGATATTGTTATACAGAATCCCGTATGTTTCATTGTATTGATCATGTCAGAATTATTGAACAACACATAAATACAACACCCGAAAACGCTCAAACAAGTCAGACAAAGCGAGGCTGTGAATTAATTCTGCTGCATGCCGACCCCCAAAACAAAGAGCTCACGCTTAACAATTTAATCCGAGGGGCAACCACGTCCACCGACCATAATACTCGCGAGATGAAAAAAAAAAACATAATCCGCATGCAGAACATTTATACCAGCTCGGGACAGTTGCGTCCGATTACAGGGATAGAGACGGATAGTGAGTAATATGCCGCGAGAAGATTTTGGCCTTGTGCCACGCGGCCATTAGCTTCGAATATCCTTCCGATTCACGAATAGGCTGTAATTGCCGCCCTCAACTGACTATATACAGCTTCTGGATGACTTGTTACCACAGCAGTTTGCTCTCTTTGTGAGTACTTGTATGCTGGTGGAGGTTGAAGAACTGATTTTTTTTTGTTCTTCTAAAACTCTTTTGGATTCACATACTGATCATTCATCAACTATATCCGTTGCCAAATCATAGCTGGTATACTATATATTTAAACTATAAATCGGATTTAACTATATTATGTAATAATAGATTTCATGGAAATGATTCTTATCAATCGCCAAACTTGGCTCATTCATTCACTCATTTGTCACATTGAATTATACACGTATAAATTTCAGGATTTCATTAAATTAGACCTTGGTCAAAAAATGTTGGATAAACATTACCCTTACAATTTGAAAATCGAGTACCAGCGTTAGCACATGCGTTCTCACGTTCAAGTGATGAAATTATTAGCTGTCACTCCTTTTGACCATTCAAATATTACATTACGTTGAGAGATTCAGCTCTCGCTTCAGTCATACAAGTAATATGTTGTTGAAACGATGATTCATATTCTCGTAACGAAAACCGGTGCTCGAATTTTCCTCGAACAAATCCGTATGAATAATGTATCGGCTTGCCAACGAATTCCCACGAAATTGGACAGACACGGGACCCACCTATACGGAAGATGAAATTCCAAAATTAATACATAGAACGAACAATATTTTTGCACGAGGATGCCTATATACTTTTGATACGATACACGAGTTAATATCGGTAAGCTCGAATCGGGAATCGATATTGAAAACGTACGGCTAATTTGAGCAATCGAGAATTGACGCACTCTCGACACCGCGCGGATATAACAATCTCACCCGGCGAGCCATAGCACTCGAGGCTAACGAGCCACTGACGTCGGCTGCGTGAAAACTGCTCGCCGTCCATTCGATAATTAACAGCCGAATCTGCCCGAGCCTCCTCCTCCGTCGGCCACCTGCAATTCATTACGCGAGCGCGGGGCTACATATTTCACGTGCGGGAGACTCGATGCGCGCGCGCGGCGTGACCCCGTTTGACCTGCGCGTCGTCCTTTCCCTGTTGCACTGCTCGCGGCTGACGTCAGCTGAGCTGCGCCAGTGGAAGCGCACACTCGGGTCAAACTATTTCTTTTTTCTTCCTTTCCTTCGCTGCGGCACGGGCATTTGGGCTTTCCCGACGGAGTACGCTATTTAACGGCGGACTCACGGCGCCAGGGAAATCGCTCAATGGCATGGCGTCGGTTTACGGACTTTCCACCCCGAGTCTAGAGATGTTCGCGAGTCGATGTGTCGCGATGCCGTATATGGACGTTTCTATTCGCATCTCCGTCGAATTGACGAGTCTGCCGCGAAATGGCTTTGATGTGCCGATGGGCATTATTGCGACTGGAAATGGCGCACACGGCTGTCCAAGTGAATTAAAAATAGATTATCGACAGGGGTGAGCTACTCGTCAAGGAACTGGGACTACATCAAGAGTATAATTTTCAGTTATCAAGCTTCCTTCCGTTTTATAATTCATACATACAATTTTAGCCCTCCTTCATGTAGGCTAAGGGGTGAATCACCCCAGGGGATTCTTCTTTTGTCTGCTAGCAGGGATAAAAATAGCAGTCTGTTGAATTGAAGTTTTGACCCATTTCCCCCCGCGCGATCGCGTAACACCACGGGCGTTCGATAATCCTGATAATTATAATTTATAAATTATTCACGTGAAAATGAGATAAGCGCGAGTAATTCAATTGAAGTAGTCGTAATGTCGTATGAAAACACTTATTCGTCAATTTTTAGTTTCCGAAAATTTTAAATCCCCAATCCCATTACCAGTTAACGTCTTTATCTAGCTGAATTATTTTGCGGGCCAATTCTTGAAATTAGACCACTGAGAATTCAAACATGCATAGACCACTGAGAGTTGAAGGCTCTTAAAAAATTTCAAAGCTCTACAGATGGCTTTTATGGGTCGTTTTGCATCGTGATGCTTTTCCTTTTTGCGATACAGTTTTTCCTTCGCAAAAAATTATTGCGTCTGCGTTTAGCACTTTACACATTTTTAATCTGTTTTGATGTTGCAAATTTAATGAATAGCATGTACTTTCACGTCGATAACTCATATAAGGCATAGTAAATTTCTTGATATTATATATTCTTATTTTGTAGCCGTGGAAATCAGTTTGAAAATGATTTCAGACTACTTTCAGTGGAATGGATAAAAAATAATCTGTTATTTTTCATCTCTTTTCAAATTCAAGTTTTATCTCGTCCTCGATAACAATAGAATCTGCAGATTAGAATGTGATATTAACAAGAGATATTGAAAATATAATCATGTATTTGTTGAGTGGAGAATAAGAACCATCGTTTCAACAACTCAACTATCGTAATTAATCGACGCTAAATTAATCCGGAGGTCAATTTGTGTTCATATTTTAGATTTACGATTTGGAGAATACTTCAACATTACTGACGTTTCTGTATTCAGTCGAAACTGTCTTCTAATGGAGTCTACATATTGGATTGTCATGCTATTATTGAAAATGACTAAGAGACCGAGTATTCCGCGGAAGGAAAAGGCAAAAGTGTGAATTAAAATAGTCTTGGCGAAGCAACTGCACCGAGGTTCACGACCCGTCCTTAATTCGAGTCAATTATTAATCGTTCAACTCGAAGCCGATCAAGAAAGAAACCGACCTATATTATTAATTTATTCTCGTGCAATCGATCGCAATCACGAGTGTATATTTTCAGACGCGTATCTACGATTATCGCCTGATGAAATTGTATACGGGTGACGGTAATCTAGGTGAAGCAGTGAACTTGTACTACCTTCCCTACTCACGATTTTCTACCAAGTCACTCGAAAAATTATTTATGTGATAATCTCGTTTGGACTCATTTTGATCGAAACCAGACTGAAGTGTTCCATTATATACGTGGGTACTATTTTTTTTGTCTGCGAATAAATACTGCAGAACTATTGATTTGATGTAGGGTTAGAGCCGAGTATTATGGATTGAGGTTATACTTTTCTGGTCAATATTCTTTATGCGAGAATAATGAATTTTCTTGATCTACGCTTGAATTTTCTTCTGGCCGATTTACCGCAACGATGTAACGCAGGCTGTACTAAACTATTCCAAGATATTCCATTGTTCATTCTTGATTCGATACTCTTGAGCTATTGGGAAATAGTTTACACAAAGGCTTTTCGGTACGTACACTATCAGTAATGAAAATCGAGAGTAGTGTCGTTGATTCATCGATCCATTTTCTCGATATAGCCCTATCCAAACATTTCGCAGGGTACATAAGTTGAAACAAAATCCATTTCAAAAAACGACATCCACCCCGAAAAACTCTAAGTTCAGAACCATACCCACTCGAATTCTAATATACAGTTTATGATGATTACTCAAAATATCGACAGATTTTGTTTCTGGAAATGTTTTCTGAATAGGCAGAGCCAAACTAACTATGTTATTGATTGCTTTAGTCAAGGATAAAATATACATGTTTTTTGTTTGTTAACTCGACTATTTATTGCAAAATTGTTTAAATAAACTACCAAAAAACTATACGTTTCGACTAATTAAGAAACAAGTATGTTTTTATTAATAAGTATGTATTTAAAGAAACAAATGATACAATTAGTTTTTCGAATTCTGCAAATTTTTGGTAATTTTTTTTAATACTTTTACAATAAACAATTGAATGGACAAATAACAAAAATACATACATTTTATGTTTAGCTAAGGCAATCGATGCGCGTTGTCATTTTGAACATGTTTGTTATAACTTGTCCATGGGACAGAACGATATTCGATCAATCGTCATTATTTATAATGCTTTATTGCAATATAAAAGGGTCAGACAAAAAAATAGTGATGAGCTTTTTTCTACAATTTTCTCCTAAAAATCGATTTGCATAATAATTTTCTCACAACTTTTTCATAATTAATAATAAGTTTGCAAAAACAAAAAATTCCGTATATTTTAGCTAAAGCAATCAATGGCATAGTTCGTTGGGTTTTGTTTATGCTGTGTTAGCCAAAATCTTTACCGAGGGTACGCAAATCTTCATATTTTCAGTAGGAAATGTATAATTGGACAAAATTTTGAGAAATCACCATATAAGAAACGCAGAAGCCTATCGACCAGCTGTAAATCAAGAATTTCGCGCACAACTTATACAACGCGAGTAGCTGCGAGTAGCCGCGAGCCATTCTGACGTTCCTGAATGTCAAAACCTTGACAGTAAGTAGCAGAATTAAGTGAAGCTTGGGGCCGGCTGGGAATCGCTTCTCGGCTTACTCTCGCCACTACAGACTTCGCAGCGCGATGGCCTTGCGGGGGCTTTTACTCTCATCGATTCCCAGCCGAGCCTAGAATGCTAATACAATGCATTCAGCCGGGCTCACGTATCACCTGGGATGCTCTCTCTATTTCTCCCTCGATCTTCGTATGCATTGGCTCTCGGAGAAGCAGAGCTGCTAGGGGTTCGCCTTGGATTCGACGAATTTCGTGTTTCTTCGGGAAATTCGCGAGACGGCTCGGGAATAATGCGCGAGAGCAGTGGAAAATTCTCGCTCAATTCATTCGGCGCGTTGCGTTGAATTTATATCCCTAACGACCCAGTTTTTGCATTCGGTATTGGCACTAGTGCCGCAGTATTAGTAAACCTGTGCATAAGAGCATGAGATGAATAAATTTACGTTTGACTTGGATCTTTTTTGTACAATGGCATATTTTTTTCGATATTCTTTTTGGTCCGCTCTTATGCTAATCACATGTATTATAACTTTTTTTTAAAGAATCCTGAAGGAACGTTATTTGTACAATTCACTGGTATTTTTTCTACTAATTTAAATTTTAAACTTTTATTTTTGATTTCTGTCCTGAAAGTCAGCCTGATAAAAATGATTAAAAATGTTGATTTACGGTAATTAATCTTCCTCATTCCATAGCGTTTCCTCTACTATATATAATTTTATGACTCCGAAGAACTTTCCGACAGCTGGAGATCAATCGCAGTCTCGAGTAACAGAAGATGTATCAAAAAATTAAGCCTTGACAGATTGACGAAAGCAAGAAGTAGTGAGTTGGAGGGGAGAGGGGCTAATCGTGCCTCGAAGGCACGAGATATTAGTGCATGCGATGCCGCTCTCTGATACGACGTAGCTTCGCGTGCTTTTCGAAGTCTTTTTTCCCGAAGACGTTTTCCACTGACACTCCAGAGAGAAAGGAATACGACTCACGCCACGTCTAGAATACACGTCGCAAAGAGAGAAAGAGAAACGTGTTAAAGTTTTTGCTCGAACTTTACGGCAAGTTTCTCAGCTCCTTCGGTCGTTGACCCAAATGGGCTTTCAACAAATTAGGATTCATAATGATTCTGAGATATTGCTTTCAGATTTCTCATTTATTCTTTGCAAATTTTCTTTTCTTCGAAAACCACGTTAACGTATGTAGATTTTTCAACTCAAATGGAAATATAAGGTAGGGGATGGAAAGCCCATTATCGCGTGAACGAGTAACTCTCATATTCTCTGAGAAATTAGCAGGAATAGTAGCAAATATCCTGAATTCAGTTGTCTTTTCTACTACACCGATATTATCACGCTCAATTTCCAAGAGTACAGAAAATTCTTTATTGCGCAACCAGGGAAAAATGGACAAGATTCCAGTTTTTCAATTAGAAAAATACTACGAGTAAAATGTTTACCCGTAAATAAAATGACCTTCAATTATTCATCTCTTTTCAATGAATAGCTAAGTTCATTAAATTCTTTATAGATTCATCATTCACGACTATTTATCTTTATGAAGCTGTAAGAAGTTTGTATTCCGGGAGAATCGCGCGCTCATAAGTGTCATCGTGCGAGTAAACGCATACTTTACATACGGAGCGAGAGAACAAAGCATCATCCTTTATTCGCGTGACGAAAAAAATAGCAGCACAGCAATATTGTGTCACCGTGTGCAGGCTTCATTGTTGGGATGGGACTATTTTTACGTTGACTCTTTCATTAGTAACACCCTTTGATGCCAGCTTTATGTCCTTTATTTCGAGAATTGTCTGTCTTATTTATCATTTTACTTTATCGAGTTGGCTTTCGCAAAGGTACTGCATCTTATTTTGTCTTTGAGACTTGTGACAGAGATTTTTTCTTGAGATTCGTTTCGGATGCCAAAGCTCAAAAAATTTCTATCATTATAAACAAAAACAATAAATGCTATTTTTAATTCCTTGTATATTGATTCTTGACATGGGTGACCATTTTGTTATTCCAAGGTAAAGTTCAGACTGTATACTAGTCATTCGTGACCATAGTAATGACCAATGACGCAGTTTAAGACAACGGAAAAATATGCTCTCTTAAATCCTTACAGTGAAAAAACACTGCATTGCAGTGAAAAATCATAGTAAGAAGCTGGATGACAAATTCACTGGATTACAATGAATTTCTTATGTAACTAAAGTGAATTTTCACTTTAGTTCCATGAGTTTTTATGAAAAAAATATTTTTACATAAAATTCAGTAGAGTAAAAATCCACTTCACACCATACTTACTGCAAATCGTGATGTAAAAACTTTTTTCTATAAAATCTCATGGAACTAAAGTGAAAATTCACTTTAGTTGCATAGAAAATTCACTGCAATCCAGTGAATTTTACATCCACCTCCTTAAAGAGATTTTTCACTGCAATGCAGTGGTTTTTCACTATAAGGATTTTAAGAGAGTGAAGTAGTTTTTTTGTCTACAATTGAGTTTGATCTTTTCATCATGTATACACGCATAACGCAGCAGAACGACTTTTGCCGTCAGTGCACGAGTCTGTGGATATTGATAATGTATTAGAATATTAATCGTATTAAAATAACTCATTTTCTGATGACCCCTCAATGACCTATGAGTGATTTGTTTCTTCAACGTTTTCCTCAAAAGTCAGACGAAATGTAGCAGTACTGGTTCAATAAAATGGGATAAATGACACTAAAGACATTAAAAAATCCGGAAATAAGATTCGTTCTCTTAAATTACTCAATTTCTATCGAACCAATCGTATGCAATCAGATTTTATGATCTAATATAAGATATATGTTGATTTTTCTGCTTGAATTGTTTCAATTAGTAGAATTAAAATCTTGTACAAGGTACTCGTTTTCAAATCTTTCTTGATCTTTGATCTCTTTAGCCTAGACGCGAGTCTATTAAAAAACTCTTACAGCTCAGCAAAAGGGAATCAAGAGTAATATCTAGGTTACTTAAAAAGCCCATGCATAGTAACTCGTGAAAATTGGTGTAAACATTTGCAACCGGTCAGAACGTTTTTTTTTGACATTATTCTATGCCACCAACAATATTTCGTGCCGTGACGCTTCTTTTGATATGCATTTAAATGTTGGAGATCCAAAGGGTGGAATTTATTGGGTACATCTACGTGATATAAGATTTACATAAGCTTTTCAATTTGATTGAAGTTGACGGGGTAGAACAAGCGTCTCAAGACCTGAACATATATAATCGTCGAGAATTATGAATAAAGAAAAATTTCGAAGGGCCATGTATATGACCGAAAACATCATCTACAAAATTAGAGTCAATGCTACATCGAAGTAATTAAAATTGCCAATGAACCCCTGATTAATTCATTGAATAATAGTTTTCTACATATCTATAAATAACTTGATGATCTATAAATACTTCTCGGTTACCATATACTGAAAAAAAAAGATAAAAACAGTCACAATGGATGGTTTTTTCAGTGTCATCATTATCATTTCATCACTCGTGTAAGTGCAACATAAAATTTAACTCTCTGAGATGTCGAAACTCTCTCCTTGATTCGGTCTTGGGGTCATAAAACACAGAAGAATAGAAACCTAGTGAAGTTGAATAAATTTTTTACAACAACGATTTCTCGCTGTGCGTCATTCTTCCGTCGTTCGCGTAATTTCATTATTGTTTTGTTAAAAAAGTAATAATTTATGTAAATTCGTATAAGTGACCATGATGAATTCATCCATTAATATCAATAATCTCCCTATGATACCTGACCGAAACCCTGACTGCTTTTTTTATCCGCACCAGCCATTTCATTCTGCGATAATTCTATAAGCGCTATCGTAAGTCGTTTAGAGCATGTAACATATTTGAAGCAATATTTAGACGCAGGTGTAGTCGATAAGTCAATGTGGAACGCCATGGAGGAGAATATAAAGAAGAGCAAAATAGTCCATTTTACATAGAAATATCATGAAATATGCAAGCATACGCGTAAGACTTGAATGTTGAGCGGTTCTTGACGTGCGGCCAGTGACTTTAATAGCTGTATTGGCGCTGATGTATTGATTTTTTTGCGAGTCAATGCTTCGATTCAATGCCACGGCACTAAAGTACAGAACATATCAGATTAACATTCTAAGTTATCTCAACATATCATATTCCGTAACATTTTTAATGTATAATTTTTAATTCATTAGCTGCTGTTCAAGGATGATTGTTTTAATCAATATTATTTTACACGAAGATTTTATCTCTTCGGAACGAAATTTGATTGCATGAGATCATCCACGTATAAAATTGAATCAGATCGTGATTTTTGATGCACCAATAAAACTAAATTCTATTTTCAAAAGCCTTTTGAATTGAAATCCAGTATACATGAGGCGCGAATAATATATTACTAACATCCGCAAAGTATGGATCATGAATTCAGAAGTATAGAGGCAGAGTATACATATATAGTAGTGTACAATACTCATAGTACTATTTTCTCATCATACCAATATTTCATAGTATCAGTCGTCAAATAAGATAATCAAGAGGTGGAAATCATGAAAAGAAAATGAATGTAAAATTCACAAATTCATGAGATTATCATGTTATCTAGTTATGAAGGAGAAATTCACTAAGCTTTGTTTCATTATGCGCAATCTCAAAACCTGTATTTTAGATTTTATTCAACATATGGCAAGAAGATTTGGTTGTTCATCGATTTCTTGGTCATTTTAACCCCCAGTTTGCAATGGACCTATTCTAGCCAATTTTTCGCATTTCCTGACATTTTTAACCTTGATTCAACCAATGATATCACCTGTAGGACAAAAAATGAATAGTACATTTTTATACTGGAATTCGGAATGTATTAGGTGTTTCAAACTCCTGTTTCAATCCATACGAATGGCAGATGAAACAATGACACATACCGTTCTATGCCTCTATTTTCTGGAGATATTCCCTGTTATTCCTTTTCAATTTTATTCATGTTTATTATTCCTGTACATGCATTGGGCTCATATATAGATATAATGTACATTTATATCTATATCTGTGTATAACACGCAAAAAGTTTTATCGTGGTTGGTCACCCTGAAGATGTAGTATTCCGCTGCTGGTTCCAGGGATTAAATTATTCTTCTTGGATCATACAATGGATTAAATTCAATGGATTGAATGAGAAAACAAAAAGGTTGCACTCCGATAATTTTATCTAAACTTAAATATAATCAGAACAAACTTTTATTCGCACATTCAGACTGAATGACAAAACGGAATCAGCTAGCAAAGATTCTTTTGACAACAGGCTGCATATGGATAGTCGCAGATCTTAAGGACCTTGTTGAAGTGCAGTCCCGATGGGCATTTCATCAAGTTTGCTCGGCCTGCATCACAGATGTAAAAGGTGGCGCAGTCGTCAGGGTTGTCGAGTAGAACGACGTTAGGGCCGGATTGCATGGGACATTCAGGTGTAGCTGATTCGGCGATGACTACGAAGGCCAAAAGAGCCAGGAAAACGATTGCTAAAATGACAAAAATTTGCTAGTGAATTAACAGAATCGTTTTTTTGTTGGATTGTTTCACTATCGAATTAGATTTTTAAGCGATTTAGAGAGGTTAGCATCAATTGAATGTAATATTGATAAAGCCGATCGTTAAATATCTTATAGTTTCGTTCTTTACTGTGATTCATTTCTTATATGAATTCAAAGGATGGCTCGATAGATAACTTTTAATTGGCAGGAATTACAAATCAGATATTCATTTTGAGTGCAAAGTGAAAATTTGTCTGGGAATCTCACCTTTCATATTGAATATGAGGTATCCTTGGGTATCAAAACGAGGTAAATCTCAGACAACTAACATTTCTCCTATCGCATGGCAAGCTTAAATACTTCGAGCTTCAATGTAATCAGTGTGCAATCTTGTCGAGAAAATCGATTTCAACCAATGATTCATTGACAGTTAATCATGCGATAACACAAAGTAATCGAATAAAAGGAATATACGTAGTTTTATGAAATTAATTTGACGTAAATCATTTGGGATGATCTGGTAGTATTGAAGTAATACAGGAATACTTATGAAATGTTGAATCTTTTTATCCAATCTATATTGTTTCCATATATATGTATTGTCTCATATAAATATGTGATTTATTGAACAATATTTCATTTTTTGAGTCAAGTATCTTGAATATCTTCAGCTTTATCATACATGTGATCGTCGATTAAGTTAGATATGGAGATTTTTTTCTCCTAAACAATGGTGATTGAATCACCATTTTTACGATGGAACTCTAGGAAATGGAAACTTATTTTTTTCAGTGAATTTATCTTATTCGCCGACAATTGTCCGTGGGATTGGAATATTGGTTGGGGACTGAGATATGATATGATGTATATAGATTCGCATGACAACTCGATAGGAAATAGCAAGAATTTTTAAATCTTGAATAGACGATGGTAAACAAAATGTGATTCATCTCTGTGATTCATTGAAATGAACACTTGGGAAGACAGTTATCAATACACCTCTAGATGTAACAAGTATCAATAGGAAGCCAAAGCTTTGACTTGTGGAGATAAACATTATAGTAAAGCATTCCTCCTATTTTGAGTGTCGTTAAAATAATTTTGGCATTCTTCTCGCTACTATTCAATTTCTCAAACTTCTTGTTACTTAATACTACTTCGTACTCTCTACTACTCCTTCATAAATCCATGAATTAGTTCATTATGAAAAATTATAAACTCACTATTGTAACTCACTCTTTTACGAAGGGATAATCAGGATATCTTCGTGTCACGGAAATTATCTTCTTCTTTCTTTATTATCTTCTAAAGGAGTGGATTTTTAAAAATCTCTTTACAATTTTATTTTTAAGCGGTGTACATTAACGTCACCAAACAGTCCTGAAAACATCGTATTGCTTCAACCTCGCGCAGATGAAAACGTCGTCTGACGTCATGAGTACAAAATCTGTATCCCAAAACTTATCCAACTGTTCTTTTTGAAATTCGGAAACATTCCTTTGGATCATGAGAAAAAAATTTAAAATGATATACCCCACCTAATCACTACACGTGGTACGAGAAGCATAGACTTGGGAGCGAGGACTTCCAATGCAGCGAAATGTATAGGACAGACAGTTTTGTCAACAATTGGACAAGCCCAGCCAGTTGAGGAAGATGAGTTTTTGCATTTGATTGATCGAAAAAATGCTCTGAACGAAAACGCGCGAAGAGCCCTGCGGAATCCTATATTAAATTGTTCTTTCCGAATACGTTCAAGAGTTTCTCGTCACCATCCTGTTAAAACATGTTCACGTTAGCTTATGAAATCCAGTTCGTCAATGCTGTTGTACATCACGTCTAATCTTGAGTAATAAACCGAGATAAATATTATCGCTCACACCTGAATAGATATAATTCAAAACATGACAATTGTACTCAAGTATTTCTCTGATGCATCAAAACTTTTGATAATAAACTGGTTCATAAACTCAACTGGAATTATTCACGGAGCTATTTAGAATATGATATATAGCCCAAGGGAATAGCAGTATAGGGAAGTTTTATGACTCATGTTCGCATAACGTTATGCGTCGTTTAGGGCGCATCATCAAAGTATAAACTGCTCGATACATTGAAACGCATATGTGGGTCAATGATAAGTTATAACTCTCAACGACCGTTATGGATGACGAGAAATAATGGTGAATTATGGCTAAAGACTCGCTGTTCAGCCTCAGTTTTTGCATGAATGATGATAATGACCCGAAGATCTATATATCTCAGCCGAATCCTTTATTCACCCAGTAAGTGCCTCTCACCTTGTCGAAAAGTCAATTCTAATCTGGTACTGTGATGACGTAACTCATTAATTGTATTACCCCAAATACTCAATAATTTGATTAAATATACATTTTCTAATAAAGCAATAATCTATAGTAATGTTTTTTTCCACTTTCAGGTATGTTCCAGTCGTTGTTTACCTCACCTTAAAACAATCATTGTGAGTCTCGCCTTAAATTATAATGTTATATGAATTACCATTCTAAGCGGAAAAGATTCGGATGAAATCTCTCTTGAACACTCCCAATGTTTGTGCAAAGGTGAAAACAATCAACACTCGATGAAAGAAAGCAAAACTTCTTACACTTCATGTTATGTCCTGGGGGTCAAGTATGGAACTTTTACTTCTTTATAGGACTATTTACGGAATCATTTTAACAATCTATATCCTCACTTTAGTTTTTCTATATTTCTGAGCTGATTCTTTGGGGATATCTTGCTCTCTCTCTCTCTCTCTCTCTCTCTCTCTCTCTCTCTCACTTTAAGTTTCCATTGATCCTAAATAGTAATATAAATATCTTTATGAAAAGGAACTAACTAAACATTTAGCAGACCTTTGTTTCATATATCATATATTGCAAATTATATTGTATTTTATCAGTCTGCCCCTCGTCTCATTCTTGCATCTACTTTTAATACTTTCTGATTATTGATTTCTATTGTTTCCCCCTGTGGTTTGATTCATTGATTTATATTCCTTTTCATCACTTGTATCGAAAAGTTGATCATTAAACCTTAGTTTTCTAACACTCGTGATGAAAAATACTGTTCGATACTAGATCAAAAGACGATTTCTAGGCACGTGTGATTACCACCCTCGCTTTGCTCGGGCGGCAAACCTCCCACGTGCCTAGAATTCGTCTTTTGGTCTAGTATCGAAATGTACTATTTCGTTCTTGTGATTCAAACTTGATCTTTGTTGGTTCTTACTCTCATTTCCTATTGCATACTGGACGAAGAATTGAAAAACAATTAATAGAGCGATTAATAGGTGCGAGAATAAAGATTGGATATCACCGTGACATCACACGAAATTTTCTCCAGTGAGAATATCACTGTAGTATTAGCAAAATTTCATTGTTATATTCAGTGCAACTATTTTCATTTCAGCTCCAGTAAAATTCCACTGTAGCGACAATGAATTCACAAATTTGTTATTTCACGCTTGGACCACGTACTTTGCGTAGTTCCCAATATTTATCAAAGTCGAAACTGACTCTGGGAGTATTTTTACTAGCCGACATGAGTAAACCAGGCCAGTCCTGTCTCTCCGCTGTTGACCAGAATCGTTTCAGAATGTGACGGGAGTTGAAAAAACATTTCGTGACCTTATATATACATGCAAGTCGCATTGATAGCTATAGTGAGTCAAATCTTGTTCCCAGTTGCTGTTGCTGCAAGTGCTAAAATTTATAATCAATGTTGTTATATTTTAATTGTTTCATTCAGTTTGTTATATTATATAGTATAGAATGTATTCACTGTAAGTGCAGGGAACCTTTCAGAGAGAGAGAGAGAGAGAGAGAGAGAGAGAGAGAGAGAGAGAGAGAGAGAAGGGCAACTTGGGCTCGCTGCCAATTTGCGTGTTAGTCCGCTAGCGGCCCTCTAAACACCCTCGTGGGTAATTGGGTACTCGCTCGGTGTTTTTTCTCTCCCTCCCCCCCCCCCCAGGCGAGAGAGTCGCAGGTCTCGCGTCCCTTTATAGCCACCTCCACCAGATCTCATTTCGAGAATAATGGACTCACAGTTTGCTTATACTTTTATCGAGATTCGAACGACATTTCAATGCATTACAAAAGTTCAAAGAGACACAGACTAACAATTGCCGTGCGATAAGACACGGGATGAGCGAATTCGAGATTCGGGCAAAATAAACGACGAATGCAATTCGAACAGAGGCGATACACTCGCGAGTATCGCCGCACGGAAGATAACTGCTCGGAAGGAGGAATTTGAATGACCGCGCGGGTAAACAGTTTGTTTCAATACAGCCCCGGCTACGTGTGTTCCCATCCTGCCCGTCGTCGAGTTTATTTTGCCGGGCAGCGCCGGCCCTCTCCTCGATCTATTCACGTATTCACGAGGAGCCAAGGGGGAAAAAAGTGGAAGAGAAGGCACGGCAACGACGTCGTTTCGAGAGAAGGACCAGCTCGACGAGCGTCGGCTCTTCTTATCCTCTCTCGTCGGCTCTTGCCTTTCTCGGTCCGAAGCCTCCTTCTACTTTAAAGTTGACGTTGCCGAGCTATTCTTTTTCCTGATGCTTCGCTTTGCCCCTACTGTTCTCTTCTCGCTGCGCAACGTATTTTTCACTTGGTATACCACTTGAAAATTATACCTGCACGCCAATTGCTCTGAATGAATTTTATTTTACTCTCCATTGACCTTGTTCGGCAAATTTCGGTTGTTCTTGAGTTTGGAAATTGGATTAGCACTCGTTCACTTTGTATCATTCATTGGCCATATGAATATAAATACTTTTTGAAATTCTAGACTTGGAATTCGTTTAGCATACTTTTGCTTTCACTGTCTCTCGATATTTTCATTGTTATTAATGACGAGTTTTTTACTTACGCGTTCGGTTGAATCTCTTAGTTAATACAAGTCTGTAGACCTGTAGATATTCGAACGTACTTTATCTCTCGATAAGAAAAACGGCCTCGGGCTCTATGAGTGAGTTTAACTCAATTTTTAATAAGTTAATTCTTGAATTTGACCTGATACTCATTATGAACAACTGAGCAACAAGGTATCTCGGTGATGAATAGGTACTCTAATACAGCTACTGCTCTAGATACAACAATTGGCGTCTGGCACCTATCGATGTATTTTCTTTGTGAGTGCATGCAAATGTTCTCTCTATGTGCGATAAAGTCCGAGTTCAACCATCTCCGGAGTTACAAAAAAAAAAGAAAAAGGAAAGATCAGCATTGAGCTTATCTGTATAAACGGCAGAGCGACGATCACCGTGTTGGTAAGGGGTCACGCGTTCAAGAACATGTGTGTATTCTCGGCAAAAGAAGAGCGCCTCCGGCTATAGGTGAATTACAGCCCGGCCACGGAGTCACTCGAGCCATGAGGAGACCTATAATTCTCCAGGGCGCACGGGAACTCGACTCGTTCTTGCGTGGCTCGGCCCGAGAAGCACACGTGTTACTCTCGGTAATTACACTGGCTCCGCGTGGATCACCCAAACAAGCCCGTTACTACTTGGAGTGGATTAGGTCGAGTTCGGTGCGCCTTGAAAGATGTCGGATCGCCATCGCCATGCTTTCGGGAAAATTTAATTCAAATCGTTTAAATTATCGAGGACTTTCGAGTACTTCTCATCCAAATTCATCACTTGGCGATGCGATGAGAATTTTTCTTTTAATCATAATGAAATTCAGCAGGCATAGGTCATTGTACGTATTTGACCCCCTCTATCCCCTCTCCGGAAATGGACAATTAGCGATGAGAAGCTAAATAATTTGATAATATGTTCATCTGAATATCACCAATCTTATTCGCCTGAAATGCTATTTTCTCCTAGTTACTAATGGCAAGTTTTCTTATGCGCATTTTTCCCATTTATTAACTGTTTGCTACTTACTTGTGACGCAGCAGCTGTTGGTGCTGTTGCCGTATTCCATTATTTTTGGAACATGAAGTAACGACTGCTTTCGGAGACACGACGAAAGATAAGGGGAAAGCAACTGTAAATTAATATAGGATTTGACAATCCGTCTCTTCTAAACTTTTGTGATACTCAGTGCACACACCCCAAAGGACGTGGATAAGGCACTTTGCATACGATGTTCGAGAAAAAATCGTTTATAGTCGTGCGAGCCTTATACTGTGCTTTGATGGAGTCTGTAAAGTAGATTTATGAGTGGTCTAGTCATGTTCAAGGATCAAGTTTAAAACTTTACACGTATGTGAGACTTTGTGCGGAATCACTTTACAAATTATGTACTCACTACAGTCTTTCGTTCATTTTTTCGGACTGGGTATTTGGAATATATTTCTCGGGTGTTCCTAGATAGATTTCCGTACATTATTATAAAATGTTACATTATCCAACATTGATTTATAAAGAATGAGAATTACGGCTTACGTCGAACAGTATCCAAGTTCGGATTACTCTTGTTCCATTTTTGTGTGTTTTTATTTCTTCGTCATTGATTTGCAATCTTTCTCCTCATATTCTGCTTCATCAATTGTATTATCCTTTGAAATTCCCGATCCGAACTTGATCAGCAGCGACGACAGGCTTTTATCCTTGCTCTACAATATCCTGTTGCCCATTAAAAGTAAAATTGGAAAACAATGGAGAGTCTACGTGCTTAAATGCTGGTAGAGGTATCATCACGACGACACGGTTTCTAACTATCATTGTTTGTTTACTCTTCTGTACCAATATTTTTTCTACAAAAGCTTGTATATCTCTCAGTTACAACTCGCTCTAATTAACTGTCAAAATTGTGTACATTTTGGACAACAATTTTTGAAAAAACAAATTCTGTCTGTGTAATATTTTTAATGACGTTCAAATATTTTTATCGACAATAAATTAAAGCTAGCTATTTCACGGATAAACGGGAACACGTGTCCTGCACTTGTGAACACGTATTCTTTATATACTTTAATTCAGATACACGTTTATTGAAATGTATTTTTTCCATGTTCACAGAAAACCGATAAACTTTCAACTTTGTACATGCGTTCACGGTCCAACGAATTTCGTTACAGCGAACCACTACTCCCAGACACTTTGACTATTCGCAAAATAGGCGCATTTATCCTTTTTCTATAGGTTATATTTAGCTCGCTCTCAGACACGCGACTCAATGAATCGTTTTTCAGCCCATTTTTCAGCCCACAAAAAACCGTGTGAAATACACGTGTACCGTCTACCCATGATTTCCAAAATACACGACTCGAATCGAGAGCTGTACAATAAATTATAAGGTACAAAATTACGTTAAATCATGTTATCAGTACGTTTTATTGATCTCACTGCTGACAGACTTTTACGAAGTGTGTATTCACGTATGAAATCGAATGATTAAAAATCGTAAAAACTCGATCAATATCGAAACGAACTTCCCTGGATTCATTTTCGACGAAGAATGCAAGAGTATGCGAGGGAAAAAAAGTACTCGCGTATCCGACCTTATCAAAGACTCTCCCTGAGCTCCAAACCCTATTTCCCTCGAAACGCAGAGGTTATAAAAGCCAGGGAAATCGGCGCAACAGGGAGGGCAAGGGTTTGACCTGGAGTCGCGAGCTAACGGTCGGTCTCGGCTCGCGTGCATCGATCCGGCGCGGCTATTTTCGTCCGGCGCGTTCCTGCACGCGCACCAGGTTCGATGTACGCGAGCTGAGACCATTTCCGAACGGAAACTCGATTGTAAATTTGTTTCGAGCCGAGCAAGCAGGGAACTTTTTGAAAACCAGGCCGCTGACGCGCGCATACGCTGCTCTGATGTGCATTTTATTCAAAACGTTCCAGTTTGCCGGAAGAATGAGAGGAGCTGCTCCCACGCAAGTCACACAACCCCGACGCGCTTGTTTGCACTGGGCTGCAGCGCTGCAATTTTAAAACCCAACTCGTGGTTCGCGTCCGACTGAAATATTTTCAAAATTCCAGGCTGTGGCTTCGGGTTATTGGGCAGTTTTTCCCTATCTCTCCTTCAACGGAGTCGTACACCGCAAGTCGTCCTGACTGACACCGGAAAATTCGATGCTATAGTGTGAGGCTGGATAACACATATATAGGGCGATGGAAATGATATTCTATAAAAGAAATCCATGCCCATATGAATATTTTGAACTCTGTGAAATTCAATGAGAGAAATCTAACGTCCACCGAATGAATATATATATATTTTTTTGTACTTCATTAAATATTCAATAGAGAAAAGGCCACGAGAAGCACCTGGATTCTTGGCGAACCTGCATGGAAATTCAATGTAATTCAGCCGAGAAAAGCTTCCCCGGGGTTTTTGTTCACGCCGTAGAGAAGATCGCTATCGAATTCCCCGATAGGGCACGGCTCAGCCCCAAAGCGGGAATCCTCATGGGCTCTGATTAATTCGGGCACGCTTGAACTTCCGCTGAGAATTAGTAGGATTCATTACGCTCTTATCCGGCTGGCTGTCTTTGTTCTTCAGCTGTGTATGAGCGCTGCAAAAATCCGCGAAAGTTTGACTTTCGATTCAAGAGGGTGTGGACCGGCTCCTCGCTAATTTCCCCGAGTCTGAAGGAAAATATTTGCCGTGTGCTTAATTTATCATCGGGTTATCGGCTTTTGTTGGGCAGAATATTGCGAACAATGGAGTTTAATTATCCCCTCAGTCGGTTGAAATAAGAGTTTCCACAACGATTGGCCCAAGGAATATTCGACTGTGTACTGGAGTGAAAAGTTTCTCGCTAGTTTCGTCCGATATTATTAGGTTGCGCGTCAGCGCCACCGACGACGAGTACGCGCGGCAATATATACGATACGCGCGAAGAATTGGAATTACTCTTCGTGTAAACAATTTGAGAAAACTTAACTTCTCCTAATCAGGGAATGCCATCAAATTCATATTGAATCAAGCTGGATTAATTCTATGCAAGAAACTTTAGGGGCAAACATTAAATCGGAAAGTGCATGAAATGATAGTAGTGGCAGTAATTAACAAAAATCAAAACCTTGCGAATAGACTATTCTTGAAACTTTGATTAAAATCATTCTGAGACCATTGCAAAACAGCTTCAACCGTTCCACTTTATTATTTAACTTTCTGAGTGTAATGATTAATTCATCAACGCGCCCTGAAGATAACCTGAAACTTAATCATTTTCTCGCTCACTGCCTTCCGCTGTTTGCACTGCTTGCATTATAATTCCGCGAAAGAAAACAGCGTTGAGCTGACAGTGTTGAAATTGGTTTTTCGTATAGAGTGTTTTTTATCTGCTCTTTCCACGCGCATTGCTGAGCAACGCGTCGTTTCGTCGGAAGGTTTACTATCGACTTGGGCTTTTTTCCAATCAGACTATTGAGAGATATATACTATACGCGAAAATCACATATTTGAAAGCCCTCCTTGCACACCGCCCAAGATGCCTTTTGCGCAGAGTGAAACAATGATAGTGCAATTTATTTTAATCGCATCTCTTGCGAGAATATTCATTGTCCACTTACGTTAAATTTTTGATATATTCAACGGATATTTTTTTTTCCAACGGCATTAATCGAGAAAACAGGTTGTGATTATGCAAATTAAATCTAGTACAGAGTAGCAAAGATAATTATTTGCATACTTTGTGCGATTTTACACGACTAAACCCACGAGTCAAACTACTCGTAGAGAAATCTACAGGTAAACGAGGTTCTTCGATTCGTACAACCCCAATTTTCTTACTACCAAGCCACTACTGGGAGTTTCTAAATGTCTTCGGTCATCGATTTCGAACCAAACGAAAAGAAACTACCAGTTGCTAACGATTGATCAAACTAAAATCATGTATTTATACATTGTCATATATTCCTCACTCCCATACAGATATTTGCGAATCCTAGAAGTATACCAATAGAACTGGCACTAAATCTATTCGGACCACCTGTAACTCTTAATCTTATATTTAGCGTCTATAGACGTCTAAGACTTGATTCAGCAATCGAAAATGGATTAATATTCTTGGTTGGAAGCACAACAAATAAAAATGTGGAGCATTCACCTTGAATCCCCCATGGTATGTTGGTTTTTAGAACTAGGGTTCTATTTAGCTCTACCTACTCAGACAGTAATCCTGATCAATACCACGGGGCTTGCAATTGTTTTGAGCGCATCTGGTTGCCACGAGTAAACTATAGACTGACATCTTACTTACTCCTTATAGAAATAGAGTTAGAAACAACTATGCTACAAGCTATTAAGTACAGAGTATTAATTCACTATGCTCTCACTCACTGCGATTGATGTCGTACGATGTAGAATTTCATTGATCCTTTTTATTTTCCAGTTTCTTGAGCTCGCGCACGAAAATTCAAAATAATCTCATGCAATGTATTCTATGAAGTATGATAATTCTTTCAAAATTATAATGTTCACAGCGAATTTCATAACAAACAGCATATGTTATGAATATCGTACCCTGGACTCGTTATACTATAAATTGAAGCTGGAAGTGAAGTCGTATTTCTTTCATGAATAATTATTATTCAACGTGATGAATTGTTTACAGGAACAGCTAAAATCACTATTCACCTCTTCAAATATTATAACAAGACTAAAAATCCATAGCCGATGTTTTTGATGTTAATTCGTGGGATGCAGGTAAAGAGGGTGGTTTGCAGAAACTCCGTACGAACTTACATAATCACTGTGATTACGTGCCCGAAATGATTGCTGTCAATCACATCGAATCCAAATAGATGATTACGGACAGTCACCGATGCGACTAACTAAATATTATTTATACACCACGGAGTTTTCAATCAAAAATAAATACAATTCTTACGTACTTATTTTCCATTGCCATACGACTCGATCTCTGCACACTATAAAGGCACGTAACCAGTCGATTTTGTCGGTTATCGAGCTTCCGAATCCTACGATCGGAATCGTTCTTAAAATGGCTCTAATTGTTTTGGCAACGATCTCATTCTCCCACTGCGCACCTGCAATTATAAGCCGTTAGCGGCTCGTGAAAAACGACGGAATCGATAAACCGAAGAAGCCATTAAGCATCGTATGTCAGTAATCAATCCCAAAATACTCCTTCCCTCCTACCCTCCTCCCCCCCCCCTTATTCCTCCCCCTCGATCTTCTCGTTCGGCAAAAAGTAGTATGTGGGCAGCGATCGGGTCGCACGCGAGGCATGGAAATCGAGAGTTAGCGCAGTGTGTCGTGCAGTCGTATTTATTTTTCACCTCGCGGGCGTGCGAGTGGAGGGGGGGGGGGGCTGGCGATCGATTGCACGTGCGCGCCGTGGCCGGTTCTCAGCCTTCACCTCGCGCTCGATTCGGGACGGCTATGGGAACAGGAGTTCAACTAGTTTCGGATGTGGTTTTTTGGGCATTGGTATGGATTTATATATATATATATGCATAATATACGCCACGATTGGTTTGGCAGAGCAGTTAGGAGAATTGAGTTTTTAGGTGTTAGCAGTTTGGAAAGTTTGGGAACGGTCTAGCCGTTGAAAGCATGTGGAATAGACATGACTAATTGGCTGAATCACTCAGACAGTATTATATATGTAGTTCACGATGATGTTCTGAATGTTTTACTAAAGACCCTTAGTTTCGTTAAAGTCCGTTACATAATTTATATTTCTTGGTTACGTAAAACGGTATTTTACGCATATTGTTCTTTGAACGGCCTTCAAACGAGCACTCTTAATAAGAAATGTTGTATCCGACTGATGCGTTAAAATTTAAACACTCGTGTGAACGTGTGACACTCGTCGTCGGCTTCACTCATCACTTGCGACCTGGTACACTAGTGCCTTTCATTTTTTACGCACTAATTGCGTAGTATACTAGTACGGTTGTTATAGGTTGAAAATATTCATTGAATAGTTTTCTTGAGTTTAATTTCGTCCTCTTAATGACAGTTTTGAATCAATTTATAAGCAATTGTCTACTACTTGATGAAAAATTGAAATAATCTAGGGTTATAAAAAATAATTTTTTTAATTTTTCTTCTTTTGGTATAACTAGCAGGTTTCTCCATAAATTTAAATAGACCATAGCCCTAGGGTTTTCAGTACATATATTTTAAGTAAACAAAAGTTCTTTGGCGTACAATTATCAGATGGCATAGTTAGGCGACATCTTGATCGCAGGGATTGTTCACGTCCTCTCCAACAGCTCGTTAAGGATCACGTTTTATTGAGGTAGCTCGATGTACCGGTGCACAGGGAATACGAATACAATGTGAATCACTAGAGCCCGGAGAGCCGAATAAAATGTATGCGGGTTGTTGATGAATCTCGAACACATCATTCTCGATCGACATGGCAATCGAGGTCGCGGATAAATTAGCGAGATACAGCTCTCCGAAAATCGATCATTTCAACCTGGCCCTCGTGGGCAGGTGCTGTACATCGGACACGCCATATTCAAAACAAAAACAATGATTGGCAATCGGTTGTTTCGATTGTGATATATCTACCCGCACAAATTGTATCCGATCCTCCATACTTTTCGAATCGAGTATCGAGCCGGTTGGCGTATGTAAACCGGTCAATAACGCGCGACCCGGTTGACTTTTCGTCCCGGCATTCATTTTCTCGCCCGCGAAATTTCTCCCCCCCACGTTTCACAGTGCAACACACACGTAACGCCTTTTCGGGGTCACGCGCGTCCGCATAATTTCGCGCGCCCATCTCCTTTGAATATTTACTTTGGCAGATCGCGTGACGCTCGCGCCCCCCAGCGTACATGTGTGGCTCGTCGCCCGAAATAGAAGCGTCTCGTTAGCGAGCCATGAGGGAAGGACTCTGCGATTAATTTTTCACGGAATCGCGCGCGGCTCAACCACGGATTGATGGCTCGTCCAGCTATGCTCGATCGCTTCGAGATTCTCCGATAACAATGCCGCTGTCGGGATGACGAGATTTCGCTTTGTATTTGCCCACGTCAACCCAAGATTCATCGACAGTTTGTCGCGTGAATGAAAAATGTCACCAGTGGTATAAAGTTTTCGATTTCGGCTGTTGCTTCGAGGGTCCACTTGAGCTCTCGCAATACTCTATATACTGTTTTTGCCAACACGAAGCTTCGTGATAAATTGTTCAGTTCTCATGGAGTGTTATATTGACGTGTTATATCGACGTGTAAATATCGACGAAGAATAGTTTATCAACGAATAATTACGTGAGCTTTCTTCGAGTATCTATCCGCAGATTTGCCTTGTGTGTCACATTTGATCGCATTCGGCGAACGACCTAAAATCTTGTTCAATTCTGTAAAAAAGTCTCCCGTATGACGTTTTGATCCATCAGACGAGTTGTGCTATCATCCAGAGCAAACAAGTTGAATTTTTTATGATACGGAAAACTTCATCCCGCAGAACGAGTTATCCGTTTTGCTTTTGCATTGCCACGTCGACATCAGATCTGCAGCACTCGATCAATCTTACGTCCAGGTGGGCTTATTTTTCCGGTGTATATACGATATCGAGTCGCGTATTCCGCTAATGCGTGTCTGCAATACGGAAAGAGCAGTACCAATATAGCCAAGTCGATTTGCGAAACAATAGCCCCGTGGCAACTGTGTGCCGAGCAGCCCATTATACGCTGAACTTCAATTTTAACTAACTGCCCGGAAAAAGAAAAACCAAAATCAATTACGACGATAAAGCTCGCGACGGTATAATGACTCCTCGAAATCCGCTTGAGGCTCGCGAGCAGTAATAGCTTTCTAATCCGGTAACACGTGACATTTAATCCCTTGGGTGCGAGCGCGACATCGATCGGCGTGTCAAGATCACACGGAAGCTGTTTGACGCTATCGGGTTTAACTTTGCTCCACGATCACCGACACCTTTTCGCTTTTGAGGAGGAAAATCGATAGAGGAACGCCTGCCAAAGCGCCTCTGGTGTTGCGTGTTCTTTTGGAATCAGATACAAAAGAAAAACATCCTTTGAGGATGCTTTAAAATGATTCCTCAACCAATTAGCTCTTTTGTATGTAATCCAACCCTATATAATGTTTCGAACTAGCAAATTCGAAAATTTACTTTCTATCAGAACAATACATTGTTATGAATTCTTACAATATCAGGTATTCAATGTAATTTATTATATTGTTAACAATAGCAAAAAAAACTTCGAGGACTAATCCATTAGAATATGGAGAACAGATGAGTGAGACTCCATATTTTCGATTTGTGACTTTTGGTCAGCATGGTACAGTGGATTCACCAGGCTGTTTTTATAACAAAAAAAAATAAAAATAAAATACAGTAGACGAACAAAACAAGCGACAGAAAAATTCTTTCTCCACGGTATTATTAATTTCACGGGATTCACATTAAGGTATTAGGGAGTGGAAACAACAACTTCCAATTTAACAATAAATTTTATGATTGCCACGCAATTAGTTGTTGTTTGCGTGTGTTTATTTTGAAAAATATACGTGTGAGTGAATTATCGTGTTTGTACTTATTAATGTGAAGCATTTTTGTAATAAGTCGCTTTCTCTCATTCTCTCGGTGGTCTAAAATTTTAATGTTACTTCAATTAAACTTATGAGTGCATGATATTTTCCCAAAATTGCAGTGGAATGGGTAATAATTTGTTATTAGAATTTTCTGTTCCGTAATCCTATCCGTCAATTTTCTTTTCGTTTCACCAATATAGCATACCGAGCAATTTCACAGTCAAACTCATACACTACATTTGCAGTTTTATCCCGTATATATATCAGTTTTGTCTTTACCAAGCTTGATTTAGCGACCTTGTCGGAAACAGCATGAAAGGTTAGAGCAAAAATACATAACGGTTTTCTCCCCTCAGTGTTACATATTTGCCCCGTAAGTTTTAATGGTCGAAATCTATTATTCATCCAAGAATCTATTCATTTGGGATAATAATTCTCCAATAAGATTATTTTTAATTTATTGATATTTGGGGTATGAGAAATTTCATCTGAAATTAGTACTGATCTATAAATTGAATTTTAAATAATGTTCCGTTTTTGTCGAACTGTTGGTTCGATTAAAAGTCCAATAAATCTGTCCGAGCATCCTGGTCCCCGATATCAGTTTGTGATCAATTTATTGTTCTGTTTTATAGCTGAAATGTCAAGGAAATTAATCGAATTACTTTCTTCTATACTTCGCGTGTGAAACTCGAAATACCATTATATTCGTATAAAAACTTGCGAGCGAAATTAAAGTTTTCGCGTACCAATGATTTTCGTTTTTTTTTCTCCCCAACATATTCCCTCCCTAAAAACTCGCTCGAAGCAAATGCCACATGGATTTTGCAAAAAGGTATCAGAGCAGTGGGACGCTCGGAAGTGTAAAGCCGTTAAACCAACGAGATGCGGGACTGTTTGGGAACAATGGCAGTCGGTATCAGGCTGGGGATACCGGGGCGCAATCGTATCGCGACAGCCTGGGGAGCCGGGGCAATAATGAAATTTCCGCCCTCGCGCAGACTAACGGCAAACGGCCGATGAAGCTTTTAATAAGCTGGAAGGTCGGCAAGTAGCGCGAGCAGTGCAGCGGAAGAATATTGAACCTGAAAATTTGAAATTCAAGGAGCGCAGCGTGGCCAATTTATCGAGTCCTAAATTTAGCCGTTGGCGTGGGCGCACGCGCGCGAACCCGAATACCCGGTGCGATGTTTTTGCGGAATCATATCGTTACGTATGCGCTCCTTCACCCCGACACCTAATGTTTTGTATTATTTATACGATGCGGGAAAAAATAAATCATTTTTATGATTTTAATTGGGGTGGGATAGTTCGAATTTGCCATCTCCGTAGCGCCGGTCATTCATGACAGCGCAAAGTTATAACTGCATGTGATTAGAGGGCGCGAACGGAATAACAGCAGTGGCTATTATCCGCAACGTCAATTGCAAACTATAGACCCTTGCGAAGTGTGTCCCTAGAGTGGGGCGTACGTTGAAAAGCTCCAACTACAATATACTTATATGCGCATGATAAACACTTTTCAATAGTTTCTGTAAGCTGCCCGATTTACTGTGACGATTGGCAGTTACGCTCTTTAGATAACATTGACTAAATGAGCTGTTCTGGCGACTCTCAATTATGCTGCAGATAAGCAGTCTTTGAAAATCGAGAATGCGATCGCATTTCATTATAATCCCTCCCAGCGAAACTTTGCAGCGATTCAAATCAAACACCACTGATAGGTATATAAGTCCATTTGATCCTCGCAATTACTACGAAGCTGTGCGATTCCACAGAACGGCATATTCTCTCGTCTCGTCTGCTTCATCGTCTGATCGATCAATTTTTATTTTTCCACCTTAAATGATAACAATACAGTCGCAATAACTGTGCAGTCCATCGCAATATTCGAGGACAGCTATACACCTACAGATTATTTGAATCGTAAAAGAAGCAGACAGCAAGAAGCGGAAATAATTAGGAAATAAGATTCCATCCCGCTGTACCGTTACGTTCCTTCAACCAGACAATGGCTCTTGCCCTCTCTGCCTCTACAAGTATATGGCGCTCGCGCGCGCATCCCTTAATTATCTCATTACGTTCAATCAGATGCGTTTTAAAAATTCCCAGTAAAAACGAAATGGTGCAGCTCGTTAAAAAAGTTCAACAACGCGTTTGAACGCGAAAGAATTGCCCGCGTGCCATCATTACGCCAGCGAGAACTAACGGCTCGGCGTTATCTGAAAAGGGTCGCGCATAAGCCATTCTATCGCGGTATCGCGCATACCTATGTGTACAGCGACGCCACCGAGAAAGCATTATATATGTATGGATATATGTGTGTGCGAGTATGTATACATACGTATAGGGCATTGTGCGCCGCGCCCCCGGAGCGATCGATGTTTTTTGCCGGTTGACGAGCGCCTCCCGGGTCGGCTCTCCGTCGGAGACGATCGCTCGTTTCGCACAGCGCGACTAGTTCGGGATATGCCGAGAGCAGATCATGAAACTAAAGCTTGTGGGCAAAAGCGTCCTTTTGAATACTCGGGTATAACCAGCGGCGTATACTTACCGACTAAGATTCAACGAAAATCCGCGGTTTGTTTTATCCGATGGATTTTACTTCCATTCTCATCATTTTGACGTTTGACAAGCTCCAAGCGCGAATCTTTCAAGAGTAACATCGGTGTTCCGCATACTATAGAGATACTAAATCCTCAAAGGGATTGAAAGATGACGAACCGAGGTTTGGAAAAGCTCTTACGCCCGTACGAGGCAAGGAAAGATGAAGATGAATGGCTCTTTTGATTCGAGGAATTTCATAGCATTTCGTCAAAAGTAGCTTTCAAAAGATTAAGAGCTGAGGCCATGATATTTCCATTGCCAATTTTTCATCCTCAGTTATTTCTTCCGGATAAAGATCCTCGAAATCAGTCACTTCTCATTTCTTCAATTATGATTTCTCAGGTAAAGAAATGTATATATTCACAATGTTTACGGCAATACCTTTCCGTATACTAGTTCGTTTCTAAGATACAATACCCAAATATAGCTGTCTCGAAGTCGAGGATGGTTAGACTTATTAGTCTAGGCTACATCATCCGTAAGACGGTGGGCTCTTCTACTGATCTCGTGACAATCCTCCCGTGATACTTATTCATCGTCTCGGAGTTTTTACGATCGTGGATCCAAACGATCGCGTGAACGGGGCTACGGGGCCAAGGCTATACGCGGCAGCGGCGACGACGTCGACGTCGCTCACCACGACGACTATAGTCGTTGGCTACGACTTGATCGTTATGGATTTTTCTATGCTAGACTGACGTACCGCGCTGTGGAGCGGATGAGTATGCGTTATTGCGACTGCGTCGGAGCGAAGCCGTGGAAATCTGATCCGAAAAATAAATTGACAATTTTGTTGTCAGTGAATTTTCAGCTTTTTTTACAAGCACGTGATATGAGAATCCGTGGTTATTGGAAAAAAACAACATACGAATTTCAAATCCCATGAAAAAAATATTCTTCTGTTAGACATTTCTCGTTATTATTTTACAAACAAGATTCGAAATATAAAACAAAGGTATCGCTGTTGTTCGACATTTTATTTTGGTTTATGTAAACAGTGTGAAATAAACGACAAAATATCCAGTAGCAACTAGTGGCTATTAGATTCTTGAAAGTTAATTTGGATCATCAGCTTGCAATAGAGTCGATGAGATGTATTCCTATTTAACGTCATACCTATATATTATATATGGTTTCATATATCGTAGCTAGAGGCTCACCTAAAATTAGCCAATCGTCATCAAAGAATGACAATTTCAATTTCCAATTCATCTCTACGTTTACAAGTTCTGCCAGTAATTATTACACAAAATAATCAATTCAATCTGAATTTATCTGAAGATGTATACAAGTAAACCACTCGATATGTCGAAGGTTGACCTGAGTTTTCTGGAATATATGAATTCCATCAAGCAATCCTCTTGTACGAAAAAGTATATTAAATCGAGTAGAATAATTGAACTCGATTCATTTGGTGGTAAACTGGACTAAATAATTCTCGGAATGAAGCATATATATACACGTACATCAACTCCACAGTCGATGACGTATTTGCTTTCAATTAATAAACCACGCCAATGTTCCGCCCATCCCCCAATTCGAGCCCGCATCGGTGTGACGTGCGCAGGGCTCGCGTGTCACACTCGGCGGAGTGAATGGGCGCGCGCGTGTTGAACGTCGCTGCGGGTGCGTTTTCCCGTGCCCTCCGCCCCCTCCCTGCCCGTCGGTCGCTCGTACACCGCGTCTCTGTTAATTGTCGGGGAGGGGAAAAAAGCCTCGGGCCGATTTGATTCGAACGTTTACCGGAGGCCATGGCGATTTTTCAGTTGAGAAATTAGGTAAAGGACTCGCGCTGCGGATGACGAGACGTATAGAGAACCTCGCGGTGATTGGACAAAACGTTGGCTGGCGTTATTGCAACGCGAGGAGGCGTGAAAGGCTTCTCGAGTTTTACACGTCGAGTGATGAGATACACTGAAAACCATACGGAACATTGTCTTTTTCTGCGGGAAAGTTTCTCGGGAAACAAATGTCCTGGAGTTTCAATGGATCTCCTGTGGCACTGCGAGTTATCTGCACTTTAAGCTCCAATCCACCTAGTGTTCTTTTGGTTTTTTTTCCTCAACGATCACGTTTCTGTGCTTTTTCATCCTGATTCGTGTCTTATAGAGTATCCACGCACTGTCATGTTTAAAAGTAATCGAATACGACATGAGAAAAGCCAATCGGACAGGGGTTAATTTTTTATTAGTCCGTTTTTCTCAACATTCGCCAACTACATCTGTTGTGAAATATAACAAATCCTGCAGTTTAACAACAGGATTTCTGTTCAGTATGAATAAACAAAGTACAAGTGTGGAGTAACCCACAAACAAACATGTGATTATTGCATAATACGCTGACTGCAAAAAATAACATACAATCACCATAACGCTGACTATTGTACTCTTGCACAGCTGTTATATAGAATTGATTTCCAATATTCGCACTGGATGGAAATCATATTGCAGCGTTGCAAATTATATTCTTTGTAAACGGATACTGGCAAACGATGGTAAAAACAAACGACCGAGAGATTGATGTTTGGAATAATTGGATAGTGGTCTAGATGCGCATCAAGGAATATGAATCGACTAAAAAAATAATAGACCTGCTGTCACTTGCAGGCCCACCGTGACACGTTCTATCTTCACCTGCCACAGCACGGAATTGGCCTCGAGTTTTCCATCATGCATACATGCGAAATAGATACGTTTATTAGAGGCCAAGATACCCATCGCTATACTTGTGCTCCGACAATATCCTCCGACAAGTTACATCAGACAGATTATGCAAGCTATTTGCTTTTCCGAACAAAACACATTACCACGATGAGATTTGATTTTCATACCCTTTGGTATAAAGAGTGTGAAACCTACTTGACATGAATGAAAATGTATGAGGCACGCTTTGTTTCATATTTTACTCGCGTCACTGTACCCATAATGGAGTGCCCATAGTTCCCTAGTAGAATACATTCTCAATAAATCTTCCTTCGAAATATATACCCCTCGATTTTAGATTTCCCCGCGGATTCAATTTCAGGACAAGAAAGTATCCCTGATGGTGCATATAATACACTCGTGATACTTCCTCATTTTAAAGAGAAAGAAGCTCGATAATGTATTTTTGTATACGAATGGTAAATAATATATTCGTTAAGCGTGACCAATTCGGCGCAATAATATATTCCGAGAGCGATTCGAAGAAAGCACGAATTGTTGCACACCTTGTTTCGTTAATATTCATCGAACGCGACTCGGCGGAAGGGGTGGGTGGGAGAAAAAAGTGTCCGGCAGCGGACGTATAGGGTAAGTGACTTTATTAATCCTCGGCACGTCACGCGCCGAGTGCCAAGTGGCGCGTGCGTCGCTGCAGCACATCGTATAAATAGCCTCATGGACACGTGCGGGGATGTTCAATGGTACCCCGAGCCCGAATTCACATAGACGGCGCGTGTACACCAATACTCCTTTGAAAATTGACCTCTGCCGGCGGAAATCCTTGCCGAGTGGGTTTTTCGGCTGGAGTAGGATATGCGTGCAGCTAATGGATATTGCGTCGAGCTGCGGCGCGCTACCATTAATTTTTTTTTTCTTGTTTTCAAGTATTGCACGAGGAGTATCTCATCTTTGGATCGCAATATACCTTCTTGCGGTGGTTTCTCTGGGTACAGTCGAATTCATCGCTGTTACACAGAGCAAAGATTTGATTTTCCTCCCACACCTCGTCGACCGCTATTAATTTTATCATACCCGAACACGCTCGAGTTCTCGATGTTTTTCGTCGGACTCCCGACGATTGTCCCGAGAGCCGCACCTTATCGGCGGAACTGCAGCGAAACCGCCGACTCGCACTCTTGAAAAGCCGAATAACGCTTCACCCACAAACGCATGCGCATGCTCGCCGCCTCGCGAGTCATTCACCGGGAAGATCGAGGAGACGTGTCGGGAATTCACTCCTTTCTGCAGGCCTGAGTGAATTGCCATTCGCCAGAGGCTTGGAATTCGACGGCGCCCGAGAGGATCAGCCGCTGATTGAATTGGAGGGTGCTGCGCGCCTTTGTCGCAAAGAATATATGCACGAGCAAGCCTGTTTTTACCCCAGCCACACGTTATTGGAATTCCCGAGTGCGGCCGGCTTGGCATTCTGGGCATTCTTCCACTGGCGATAAGCGTACTGATGGCTTACTTTTTCCAAGACCGATTGGGCGTGCGACATTCTTCACCTGAATTCATCACCGAGTTCGTAGGAGTGCAGAAAGCACCTAGATTGTCGATGCATCTTTCGAATGGTGATTCGTACAAAAATTAGATTGGAATACATGGCATAAATGCATATATGTGTGACGTTCTCGAGACACTGGATGCGCTCGGTAAATAATTCATCATAATTAAAGGAGTACACAAAACCATACCCAAGGAATGTCTAATCGGGATCTACGCTTGGGAGAATCCGGCATCTTGTATCGGATTTTGAAAGCTTCGAGAATTCCTAATGTCCTTGACGAACCCTCGAATAGTTCCACTCCAGGACACCTGGGTAGAGAGAGAGGTTCTCTTACTCTCGTGTATAGAGATGCAGGGGAGCCTACGGCACGTCTTCGCTCTAGCTAAGCTGATGCAAGGTTGGGAAAAATCTCCTTGTGAGAATACCCCGTGGAAGGAAGAGAGAGAAAAAAAGGACAATGCAGTAGTATAGCTATGTTGGTTCTGGCTCATTGAGCTCATTGAGCCAACATAGCTTTTGCGGGAATATAAATCATGCTACTATTAAGGAATGCGAGCGCAAAGCAAGAGAGAGAGAGAGAGAGAGAGACCGCGCAGGCGGCGGACGTATCAAAGACAGTGCGTCTCACCTTACATGTGATAATCGAGCGCAGTCTCTTGATTTCGGCGCTATTGAAAAGCAAGTGCGTATCGCACTGCTTCTATTATACACGGCTTAGCAAGCCTATATACAATTCCTTTTTCCCACACATGAAATTTTCAATACATACAGCCCGTCAGCACATACTGCCCGCACTTCAATACATATTGTCCGTATTTTCCCCGAGCGTATTTGTATCCTATGCATGCTTCGTATTCGTAAATATATTTCGATTAAGGATAGAATGGTGGAGTAGATCGAGATGTAATTACTCTACATGGTCTTGTTCTTTTTCTAATCCATGGCTCTTCTTGCAATTGAATGATTTTTATCATTCTTTTGCAAGTTGAAAATGGAATCGGTTTCCATTTTTCTCGTGTTTCGGGCAGAAGAGGTGAACTGCTCCCTACTAGTGAATCACATGAGGACATGATGATGAATGATTTCTTAATAATTATACATATGACTTAATGCAAAAGTCTAGTGCTGACGGAGAGGGGGCAGCGGGCGGGAGGAGCGAGCGGAGCGAGTGCGGACAGAGCGCCCGAAAATAAGGCGGCTCATCTAACATGCGATAAGCGCGCAGTAAGAATATCCGCTCGACTTGCTATCTTCAATTGTATTGAGGATTAATCGAAAGCAAAATCCGAGTGCGAGTTTGTGATATGCTTGACATGAGAGTATCCGCTCGATTTCGGACTTTCTTTATATACGATAAGCAAGTGTCACTTGCTATCGTATTTATTGTATACAAAACCATGCAAAATCTCAACTCGCATGAGATGATGATTTTTGGTAGATCGAGTATCACACGGAGTATTGATACAATAATAGCGCATCCGGCTGACTTGGTTACAGTCACCCGGATGTATAGAATATTACGGTTTGAATTTCTTCGAGCACTGAAACTCGAAGAATATTCTTATCTTCATCAGGATATACTTTCAACAATAGGACAATCATCCTAATACGACAGGATCACATGTCCTGTCTGATTATAAAAAGAGAGCCGGCTGAGCTCCAGCAATCAGTCATGGAAGTTCAGCCGCTCACTCTAGAGCAATTCCGACTGCTCTTTCCATTCGGGGTTAGGCACAAGCTGACCAGGAGAGACTTGATACAGCTCTTACCTGTAGAGGATAGAGAGCTGCGTCGGAATTGTCGGGACTCGCCTCGGAGTCCATCACCACCCCGGGCAGAGACTCCAAATTATCATCCAGGGCGAGGCTCGCCGAATAGTTCGGCATACAGCCCTCAACCTCCACCGCAGCCTTCGCCACCACTGCAACCTTCACCACCACCACTGCAGCCCTCAACACCACCACCACCACAGCAGCCCTCGCCACCACCACCACAACAGCCTCAACCGAGACGTCACTCCCGAGAGCGTAGCCGCTCACCCCAGCGCAACCGCTCTCCTTCACCCTGTTGTGAGGGCTGCAGGAGAGTGTATGTAACAGTGTGCTGTAGTACACATCGCTGCAATCGCACGTAAGTAAGTATACATTTAACAATCACTTGTATTCATTTTTTTTTCATAATTTTAATAGAATTACATCATTTTTTATGAATATAATTAAATATCATTTTCTATAACTATAATGCAATAATACAATTTTCATAATTATATCTTTTTCTTTCAGAATGGAGAATTATAATTCAACAGCTCAACAATTTTTGGACGATTTCGTCCTGGAGCTGCTCGAAGACGCCCCACTCCCAGAAGATGGGAAAAAAATCCAGATACATCTGTTACGTGGCGTGATACATCATCTAATGAACTAACCCCTCTTTTCACCTTACCAAGTGGAGCCGAGGTGTTTCTTCACGTTGTAAGGAATGGTAAGTTTTTGTATTATATTTTTTTTAAATCATTTGAGCCAATTGTAAATAATATAATTTTTGAATGTTAAATTTTTATATTAAACATAATCAAATTTCTGTTTCAGTTGCAGAACCGGTAATCAAGAACATCGAAAAGGTACACTACAATATCGGCAGGATAAACCGCGGCAACTCAACTTTTCCGGCCATTTTACCAAAGGGGAAGCCGAGGAACTTTATCTCATATGAAAAAGAGATGAGACAAGTTGATCTCTCATCATCATCAGAAGAAGAAGAAAGTGAGAATCTATCCCCAATATAGACTTGAATAAAAATAAATTTTATGTAGGTCAACATAAAATTATTTTACCTACTGGAAGTTACGAAATTAAAGATATTGAGAATTATCTTTTGCAGAATCTCTCTGAGAAGGGTATATAATTCAGTCTAAAACCTAATAACAATACACTTCGTAGTGAAATAAAGTGTAGCGAACCGATTGATTTTTCATCAAAAAATTCCATTGGTCAGTTATTGGGATTCAACCCACGAATCCTAGAGCCAGACACTCTTCATAGCTCAGACTTGCCCGATCAATGCGTTACGGGTCGAGTGTAATATCACTTCTGGAGCATTTATAAACGGAAAACGAGTGCATACTATTCACGAGTTCTTTCCTGCAGTACCACCTGGTTACAAGATAATTGAAACTCCATCCCAAGTTATTTATTTACCTATTACTATCAACTGTATTGATAATATACAGCTACGTATTGTTGATCAAGACGGTAATTTAGTGAATTTTCGGGGTGAAATCATTACAATCAGATTTCATATCAAAACTATTGGATAATGGGTATTGTATACACTGGCAGAGGGTATATAAACAATCAACCATGTCCGCCAGTCATCAGTCGTCAACGGACAGTCAAGTCATTAACACAGCAGAACGGAAAGTTCTTAAGAAGTTTAGGTTTTCGTGTGAATCCTGGTGGAAAATAACGTGCATATTTCGCTGTTGCAACGGAAGACATTCTAAGTATTCAAAACCCAGTTGCTTTCGATGATAGCATCTCTCATTATGAGATTCATGCTCATCGACCTTACACATCAATGAGCTATAACAATGATAAAATTCGTATTGCTATTCAGCATCAAGACTTGTGTCTCTTACCATCTCAAAGTTCGCTACATATAAGTGGTCGATTAACAAATACAGCAAATCGAGTTCTTACTAACTTTTTTAACAATGCCATCTGTTGTTAAGGCCCGACCGTTATTTAGAGGGGCGGTTGGGTGAAATACCCCTATTTATGCGGGAATATTGCTCGTGTTGAGATGTCGCGATTCCAGTTTGAATGCAAGGCCGCTCGGCCACTTACATATTCCCTACTCCGTCCGGCGCTGTGTTGTTCCCTGCTGGAGCTTGGCAGCGTGGCAGCCGAGAAGTCCGCGGCGCGCTGGGCCGTATATTCGTGCTGGCTCTGGATGGAGTGTGGGGTGGGAATGGTGTTGTTAATCAAACCCACTTCATGTGCACTAGCACTAAACTTATTTATTCTTTGATCTTAACTCTACAACTAAATGCTTGATCCCGCGTGGTTGGATCTCAATACAAAACTTGGTCTTTCGGTGTAGATGTGATTATGCTACGCGTTCGCGGGGAGCTGCGCCGCTCGCGTGCTCCATGTCCGGCCACCCGTGTGGCATCCGTGATTATCGCGGATCAACTCGTTCGTGTCCGCCGCGGCCGCATCTTTTATATGCGTCGTGACGTCACGTCAAGATGCGCTCTCGGGGCGCGAAGCGCGGGCGCGAAACGGTGGAGAAGCGCTGTTGCACTTCGCGAGAATTACCTCTCCCTCGCGGAGTCATAACAAGCGCACATGGCTCAGCGTCTTCTGCCCGTTCGCACGCGCGAATACTTAAGGCTATGAAGCGCGCTCGCTTCATTACAAACTATTCATGCGCTGCAATGCATACGGTCGCTCATTCGATTATTATTATATGTATATAAGGCGCCTTACCATATTGATACATGCATATGTGCGTCATTAAATTATTAACTTATTAACTGGTTGACCAATAAACGATTCGCTCTTGTTCATGGCATACAAACATAATGTATTCTGATCCGGCCGGATCAGTCCTTAATTCTTTAGCGCATAATTCATTTGCATTGCATGCTAATTATATTTGACTATACATCTATTTGTCGCTCTCGCTCGAGTGCCCGCTGGCTACTCGTCAACTTATACGTGCCGATAAGAAAATATCCTATGGCCGTTTCTTAAGAACTGGGAGCTGCGCAGTTGCCGTGTGCAACTCGCACTTATAAAATAATATTCCCGCACGAGCGCCCGCTGGCTGCTCGTGGCTTCGCGCAGGCTGATAAGAGAATATCTTATAGCCGACATCCATCCGTTCAATGTTGGGCAGCTGCACAAAATGCAAGCTGTCCACAAGATTTTCATGTGCTACGTGCGATTCGCCATCCGTCGCATGGATGCGTCGCACTCAGCGCATTCTTACACTCGCACATACATCCATTCGTCGTTCTCGGCGCAACTCGGGTAGCATGTGGGAAAATGCGCATCGCAAATGTGCGATACGACTCGTGTCAATCTAACATTTTCGAAAATTCTGGGCGGGGCACGGCCGGGCCATAACACCCCTACCCTCAGGTCAAAACGAGGACCGCTGTACCGAGTTTCCATGCAAATCTCTACCTGAGTTGCCTCGAAATCCGGGAACCTACCAATTACGAATAATCCGAGCTACAAATACCCTCATACCGGATTATACACATAGTTTATGATTCGAGCACGGCCGATTGCCTGCGCTCTTACTTCGGTCCGATACTTCGATGGTCTTCGGCCGCACACGTCATTGTTGTGCATACTTCGGCGATAAGCCCTCCGTCTGCAGCGTCGGTGGGTCGGTGAGTCCGGGCTTGCTGCGTCAGTGATCGAGCCCTGCCGATCATTCTGCTGCCGATCGCCGCCTGCTCTGGACGCTCCTGCTCTGCTGCTCACCCATTGTCGTGGTGCCCCATCTCCTTGTCGTACAAGGTGAGTTATTTCCTCCTTTCGTCCAGTGCGGTCGTGGACATATTTCTCCAGTGTCGTGCGCGGAGTGTTGACGATTCGCGCGCGCGTATGCTGGATGGGCACCGCTTCCCATTGTGTTTCGTGCGTGAAATTCGTGCAATCCGCAACTCCTCGTTTCTCGTGCGCGCGCTCCTTCTCAGCACTATCGTGGACAATTGTTCCTGTGTCGGGCAGTGCGCGTGTCGTCGCGGTGATTCAACACCCCGTGTGCGTGGGTACGCGCGTGGATGCTTCTCCGTGTCTCGGCCGGCATGTACGACCTTGACGCGACCCCCATACCTCGGTGCGCGAGTCTGGGTAACTCGCCAGCCCTTGCTTCATGTGTGCGGGGAAGCTGCGCCGCTTGCGTGACTTCGCCTGTCGACGCGTTGTACTTCGGGCGCCGCGCAGAGAGCTATCGGCTCGTCCGCTTTGTGCGGCTATTCGTACCCTCGCGCTCATTCATTCTCCCTCTGTTGAGGTGCGGGGCGCGGCGTTTCTTCGCTTTCGCCATGAATCCTCGCGATACGCACGCGTTCCTCGCGATCGCGTCGCGGGAGGCTGCGTTGCTACGTGTTCGCTTCCTGGTCGGCGCCGCGCGGAGAGCTATCGGCTTGTCCGCCTTGTGCGGCTCTTCGCTGCGTCAGCGCGTGGTTTGCCCGCGGCTCCGCGCTCGTTCATTATTGTCGTGGGGGCATCGCGTCATACTCCGTAACTCGGGCGCCGCGTGGAGAGCTATCGGCTCGTCCGCTTTGTGCGGCTCTTCGTAGCCGCGCGCTCGCTCTTGCATGGCGCGTCGTGAGTTGACAATTCTAACTCTTTTCTTGTCCTTTTTTTTCAGATGTTCCTGGACGTGTCCCTTATCCGCGAGGCCGCTGCGCCTTGCTGCATTAAAATTGTGGCGCGCGTCAGCTCGAGCGGCTGCTCGTTTTACCCGCTGCGCGTCCCTTCATGGCTGGAGCCCGCCGAGGTGATCATCTCGGATCTGCGGCCGGACTCGCTGACTATTGAAGTCATTTTCGGCTCAAAAGGTGAGACCGACGTTGCGTGGGGGTCCTGGCTGCTCGCCTCTCGCATCTCCCGCGTGTTGATGCTTGCTGGCCCGGCGGACCACCATGTCAGGGCCGAGGTGCCCGAAGTTCCTGCTCCTGTTGACGTTCCGGCGGAACGCAATGAGGCGTCGGACGACGTCGTGGCACGACGCGACAAGAGTCGTGGGCGCAGTCGGTCTCGGCGCGCCTCCAAGGCTCCTGGCGCTGGAAATAGGTATCCGTGGCGCTCGCCAGTGACCTCACCGCTTCGAGGGGAGACGGCGGAGCCTGGCAAGCTCGACCGGTGCAGGGTCCGCTTGGTCGTCACAAAGGGATGACGGCAAGTCTTTCCTTTATGTGCGATTCTATCGCGAGGAGGATGCCCGGAGGCTCCTCGCCCGTGGCATCATGAGTGCCACTCTTTCCCATGAGAGAAAACGATTGGACTGGGTCCTTCACCGAGACTGCGGGCGAGCTGCGCCCGATGGGTTCCGGCAATCACACCTGGACGTGTGCTCGCTTCAGCGGCGCGAGGCGCCGCATAGATCCTGTGGCCGCAGGGTGGCCTATATGGACCGAGGCGCGCACCTGCGTATCTGTACCGTGACTGGCGCATCGTCGGTGCCAGCTGATTGCGCTGCGGAGACCGGGCCGGCCTCGCCCACTTCGTCCGTCGAGACTGTGCGAGAGGTTGCGCCGGTGTTCGTCCCCGATGAACCCCATGCAGACTCGTCAACTGAGGCCGCACCCGCGCCTGATGCAGCTGTTGTTTTAACAAACCCCGTAGCTGAGTCCGTGGTGACCCTTGTGGAGGTCGCTCCGGAGGTCGCTACCGTCGCCGTTTCCGAGAGCGAGGCCGCCGAAGTTGCCGATGTTCTCACTGATGCTGTCGTGGCTGCCGTTACTGGCGTCATGCTCCGAGAATCGGGCGGTGCCGTGGCTGACGTCTCCGTTTCCACTGCGGTCGGCGCCGAGGGTTCTTCCCGTGAGTTCGAGCCGGTGGACCTCTCCCTGGTGGAGCCCAGCGAGAACGAGAGCGATGATGATCGCGCCTCGTTCGTGAGCTGTAGTTTGGGTGCTCACCCTTGACTTGGCGCGCATGTGCGCTCGCCCATTCAAATTACAATGATGAAAAAAAAATAAAAGAATATATATATGTATATATATATATCTAACTTAATCACGCATTTTCTCCCTTCTTCTTTCCCTCGTACTCTCCCCCTTTTCCTTTCGATTTATTCTAAACATTAGACTCATTCACACTCGTATCACCCCCTTTAAACTCGTAAATACATAAGCTTTATTTCAACCTTTGTCATCGACCCGCGAGTCGTCTAATTTCATTTTAAAGTTATTGATTCATCCCCTTGATATTCGTTGCGAGGAGTCCGCGATCACGATGAGCAGATCGATGGATAGTCGCCGCTGAGAACGGCTGCGATGATGCAGGCGGCGCATGCCTTCTCTCTTCGGGGCCGCAGCTGTACCTTGGCGGGCTCTGCAGCTGACTGTAGTTTGGAGCGGTTCGACGTACGTCGGATCGCTCATGGGCTGAGCTGCTCCTTCTCTGTCTGCGTTTACGCTCGTGTATGCGGCTCCGTAGCGGTTCCTGTCAAAATTACAAGAATATCCGGCAGATTTCCTTCTCGCATAGACAACTTATTTGGCTAAATTCTAGAACTAGTGTTTCATATACATTAGAATTCCGGAAGTTCGCGCAACTACATATAATTGGTTCAATTTCTTTGTTTCATTATCGTACACAAATCATAATTAACGTTATCACTATCATTATTGATCTCTAATTTTGAACGAGTTCGCGCTCTCGCTGTCTCATTGTTAAGATATGTGTGTGAACACGTATCTTAAGTTTATTTGAGACTTGACGTCTCAAATGGATTCATGCGCCCGGTCCTTTACAGGTCCGGACCCCGCAGATTTAGGGAAAAGTCAGGAGCGATGTTAAGATTGAAATGTTATATTTATTGAGTTAAAATATTTTCCAATACAGCTAAACTGTCTGGGAGGTCCAACAAGTAATATTTGGAAGACAATGGAGACTATGATGCTAGTATTGTGAACTATAAAAATTTACTCCGGTACCTTGTTTGCAGAGTCGATTCTCCGACAATGACTGAGATGAGGGATGACTGTTGGTTGAGAAAAATAATGCTCTATTTGATTTTGTGTGAGTGTTGAGATAAAACCTTTGTGATATTCCTGTACTGATTCCTTCTTTGTTATGATGTCCACTATCCTGAATTTTCCAATTATTTACTTGACATCAACTAAACTCAATTCCTGCGCTTCGATTAATTACACTGAGCTGCCACACGCTATCGCACTGAATTCCGAATGATTTTATTTGAGGCTCTTGCTCTGGCCAATTTTCAATAGCAACTGAACTGCAATGCCCCGAGTTGGCGTGGCGTCGGTCCCTCAAGACCAAGTGTTATGGACTGGGGGGGGGTTTAGTCCTACAGACGAGTACCTGGGTACTCGCGTTTAGTGGAGTGCTATGCACTCCTGTTGGGGCACTAGGTGTCCCTGTGGCTCGGTACCGGCAGGTGTGCGGACCTCTCGCGTAGCAGAGACCGCGAGCCGCTATACACACCAAATTTCTCTCTCTCTCTCTCTCTTTTTAGTGACTGACTTCTCAATCCTTTCAATCTTCAATCTCAATATTCAATCTCAATATTTTAATTTCAATAATAACTCAAAACCTCGATGTCAATATTTTAATTTCAATAATCACTCGACACTTCAATCTCAATATTTTAATTTCAATAATCACTCAGAACCTCGATGTCAATATTTTAATTTCAATGGTTCAAATCTCGATTCAGTATTCAATCCTCAATAATTATTCTCAACTTTCAATAATTCAATTTAATCCTCAATCTTCAATTTCAATATACAATCTCAATATTTTAATTTCAATAATCACTCGACACTTCAATCTCAATATTTCAATTTCAATAATCACTCAGAACCTCGATGTCAATATTTTAATTTCAATGGTTCAAATCTCGATTCAGTATTCAATCCTCAATAATTATTCTCAACTTTCAATAATTCAATTCAATCCTCAATCTTGAATCTCAATATACAATCTCAATATTTTAATTTCAATAATCACTCAAAACTTGATTCAGTATTCAATCCTCAATATTTATTCTCAACTTTCAATAATTCAATTCAATCCTCAATCTTCAATCTCAATATACAATCTCAATATTTTAATTTCAATAATCACTCGACACTTCAATCTCAATATTTTATTCTCAACTTTCAATAATTCAATTTAATCCTCAATCTTCAATCTCAATATACAATCTCAATATTTTAATTTCAATAATCACTCGACACTTCAATCTCAATATTTTATTCTCAACTTTCAATAATTCAATTCAATCCTCAATCTTCAATCTCAATATACAATCTCAATATTTTAATTTCAATAATCACTCAAAACTTGATTCTCAATATTTTAATTAGGCTTAATCACTCGGGCTGAACACTTGCAAAAAGGGACATGTAAAAAGAACAAGAAAATGAATGAAATTTGCCCTTTTACCCTCTCTGTCGCTGGAGTGCTGCTCAGCTTCTGAGGCCCAGGAATGTCGTCCTGGCGTCCTCTCGCAGGAAAAGGGGTACTCAAGGCACCGCAACGGGGTAGGTGGACCGCTCACTTGGCTGGTCACAAAGGCACTGACTTTTTTTGCGTCGCGTCGCGTCGCGTCGGAAGCTCGCTTCACTCGACTTCACTTAGATGAGGAAGAGAGGGCCTCACTTCCCCTCCGCTTCGCGGGGAGGCAAGTCGCTACGCATAGGATTAGGCGCGCTTAGCAACTGCCCTCCCATGCGCTCTGACGGTGCGTCAGTCCAAGGGAACGGGGCCTGCCTCTCCTATCTTGGCGACAGCCTCGTCAGCGTCTGCAGCGGCCACCTGATACTTTCCTGGCCTTGAGAGTTCTGTCTCTCTCGCTCCAGAAAAGTACATGGTTTTGCCGTGACGAAGTGTAACTGCGCATATCATGAGCCTCGATTGTCATGCCTTATATTTAATGCATGTGCGGTTTGAAAATTTAGGTGAGAAAACGTGTAACGTAACACCAAGGAAGTAGCGTCAGTTCAAGGGGGGGCGGTGTACTTGTCAGCCGCTCATTGGCCAGTGCAATCAGCATCTTTATGCCGACTCTGCACTTTGGGCCCAAGCGTCGCTCACCCTCGCACGTGCGCTCGCACCATTGCTCCATGTACTGGACTCAGCGCATTCCTGAGCCGTACATTTCTTAAGCATTGTGCCAAATTCCCTACCTCGCTTGCTCAATGTCCTGTATTTAAAATTCGAAAAACGCGTCACCTAACACTCATTATTCATTATTGTTATTCGGCTAATAATCTTATAATTGCTTTAGGATTGTTCCAAAATCCCGGTATTCAACTTAGGCGCGAATCCCTCGCTTTTCCAATTCTTTAACAGTATAAGGTTCCCGGGATTTTGCAAAAACCCTCCTTCGCGTTCGATCGCGTCAAGCGCGACATACTATCGGTCGATATATTGTACGTCTGTTTGTTCCGTCCCCCCCTTTTTTTGTCTTCTGATTTGAAGTTCATCCGCTTTAATAATCGAAATATTATAATTGAAGCTTCATATATCGCGATTGAATTTCAAATTCTCTCCCTTTGGCTCTTGGCCTCTGCCGACACCTACTTGCTATCGGGTCATGCAATTAGGCTCATTCTCGTTCCGTCGTCTAATTCGCGCAAAATTCTTAGCAGATGAATATCTGTTCGTGTGATTCTAATGTCGTATGTCGGTGGCGGGTCTCATGACTCGCTTACCCCCACCCTCACGTTCCCTTTTGACTCCTTGAGTCCATTAATTTACGTTTTACTTGTTCCAAATATTGATACAATTTTTGAAATCGTTGTACCGCGCGTCCTACAATTGCTTGTCTCGCCGGTTCGATTCTAACTGTTGCAACAAATTGAGTCAATCCGCGGTGCATCCTGCCCGTATCTCGACTGTTACCCCTTCATGCTACGAGTGGTTATCCAACCTTCTCGTTCCCTTTAAACGGTGCGAAAATTGTTATTTCGCGTCCTTTGATCCGGAGCGACAGTGACGGTGCCCCGTGTGTCCTATATGTATCCGGTGATCAGCCGGTCCTTGGGATAAACCCTTACAGCATCTTTGCTGTCCTTAGGAGGTAGTTTCGTTTACCTCCTTTCCCTTAGTGTAACGAGAGATCATCCGATCTACCCGTTTCTAGTGTGTCACGAGACGCGTATTTTACGATTCCGGTAGTGAAATCCCTCACGTTCTCGCGGTTTTTACAATTCCAATCGTTTCGGGATAGGCGTGCTACCGCTACACTAACTGCGACGATTAATTTTAAATAGAAAGCCGAAATAGAAAAATTCAAAAATGCATAATGCCGCATACCAAGGAGTCGAACCCTGTCGCTCCTATCCCCGGACCTTCGCAAGTTTCAACCGTACGAGTTCGCCAGTTATCGAAATATGCGTGTTTCGTGTTCGAACGGTTTTGTTCCGTTTGGCTAACGTACAACCTGATACTGTGGCGCGCAGTACCCTAACGCGAATTGCGGTTGCAATTACCCATCGAAGGGCCCTCTTATGTTCGCGACGACGATCCGATCGCCGGTCTCCTTGAAATTCATTTTTTCCTTTTACAGCACATTTGCTGTTTCTTAACTTTGTATGTGATGAACGATCACCTGATCTTCGCGCTTTCTCCTGTTTCGCTGAATTTTAACTAATTTGTTAGTACCGCTCATTGTTAAACCGCGAACTTTGGTATGTGTGTTGAATAAAAAAGGATATCCAGAACGTGCAGAGCTGAAACTTTGTTGATTTGAGTCAAGAAATTCGGCCAGCCAGCGCTACTCGTTTTTGACACCTCCTCGCCCGTCACAGTCATTGCGTGATTTTCTTAATCGGAAAGCCAGCAAATCGGTGCTACCTTGTTGCTTGCGGATCTGTCCCTTTCGACATAACTGCGCTTACGGCACATGCGGATGAAATGCCCTTGTTTGTTGCAGTAAAAACAAATTAATTCTTCCGATCGTTCACGCTTCCTGTTGGTCCGTAAAGCCGGTTCTTGACCCGTTTTTTTCGTAACCTCGGATTCATTAGTTTGAGTGGATTTTTGAGTGGACTCCTTGATTTTTCACGTAATTCGCGCGCGAGAATTTCACTGACCATTCTGTCAATGCGCTCTGCATCGATTTCTACGCTTAGTTGCAACATGTTAATGCTCGCGCGTACTTCATCGATTCTTGCCTCCATTTCCGCGTCTCAAACAGTCGCTTGAAACCCCTTGATCTTACTTCGAAATCTCCCGTATTCGCGTTTTCTCACACAAACAATATCCCCGAAGCTGTCACCATTGTTAAGGCCCGACCGTTATTTAGAGGGGCGGTTGGGCGAAATACCCCTATTTATCCGGGAATATTGCTCGTGTTGAGATGTCGCGATTCCAGTTTGAATGCAAGGCCGCTCGGCCACTTACATATTCCCTACTCCGTCCGGCGGTGTGGTTCCCTGCTGGAGCTTGGCAGCGTGGCAGCCGAGAAGTCCGCGGCGCGCTGGGCCGTATATTCGTGCTGGCTCTGGATGGAGTGTGGGGTGGGAATGGTGTTGTTAATCAAACCCACTTCATGTGCACTAGCACTAAACTTATTTATTCTTTGATCTTAACTCTACAACTAAATGCTTGATCCCGCGTGGTTGGATCTCAATACAAAACTTGGTCTTTCGGTGTAGATGTGATTATGCTACGCGTTCGCGGGGGAGCTGCGCCGCTCGCGTGCTCCATGTCCGGCCACCCGTGTGGCATCCGTGATTATCGCGGATCAACTCGTTCGTGTCCGCCGCGGCCGCATCTTTTATATGCGTCGTGACGTCACGTCAAGATGCGCTCTCGGGGCGCGAAACGGTGGAGAAGCGCTGTTGCACTTCGCGAGAATTACCTCTCCCTCGCGGAGTGATAACAAGCGCACATGGCTCAGCGTCTTCTGCCCGTTCGCACGCGCGAATACTTAAGGCTATGAAGCGCGCTCGCTTCATTACAAACTATTCATGCGCTGCAATGCATACGGTCGCTCATTCGATTATTATTATATGTATATAAGGCGCCTTACCATATTGATACATGCATATGTGCGTCATTAAATTATTAACTTATTAACTGGTTAACCAATAAACGATTCGCTCTTGTTCATGGCATACAAACATAATGTATTCTGATCCGGCCGGATCAGTCCTTAATTCTTTAGCGCATAATTCATTTGCATTGCATGCTAATTATATTTGACTATACATCTATTTGTCGCTCTCGCTCGAGTGCCCGCTGGCTACTCGTCAACTTATACGTGCCGATAAGAAAATATCCTATGGCCGTTTCTTAAGAACTGGGAGCTGCGCAGTTGCCGTGTGCAACTCGCACTTATAAAATAATATTCCCGCACGAGCGCCCGCTGGCTGCTCGTGGCTTCGCGCAGGCTGATAAGAGAATATCTTATAGCCGACATCCATCCGTTCAATGTTGGGCAGCTGCACAAAATGCAAGCTGTCCACAAGATTTTCATGTGCTACGTGCGATTCGCCATCCGTCGCATGGATGCGTCGCACTCAGCGCATTCTTACACTCGCACATACATCCATTCGTCGTTCTCGGCGCAACTCGGGTAGCATGTGGGAAAATGCGCATCGCAAATGTGCGATACGACTCGTGTCAATCTAACATTTTCGAAAATTCTGGGCGGGGCACGGCCGGGCCATAACACCTTTACCCTCAGGTCAAAACGAGGACCGCTGTACCGAGTTTCCATGCAAATCTCTACCTGAGTTGCCTCGAAATCCGGGAACCTACCAATTACGAATAATCCGAGCTACAAATACCCTCATACCGGATTATACACATAGTTTATGATTCGAGCACGGCCGATTGCCTGCGCTCTTACTTCGGTCCGATACTTCGATGGTCTTCGGCCGCACACGTCATTGTTGTGCATACTTCGGCGATAAGCCCTCCGTCTGCAGCGTCGGTGGGTCGGTGAGTCCGGGCTTGCTGCGTCAGTGATCGAGCCCTGCCGATCATTCTGCTGCCGATCGCCGCCTGCTCTGGACGCTCCTGCTCTGCTGCTCACCCATTGTCGTGGTGCCCCATCTCCTTGTCGTACAAGGTGAGTTATTTCCTCCTTTCGTCCAGTGCGGTCGTGGACATATTTCTCCAGTGTCGTGCGCGGAGTGTTGACGATTCGCGCGCGCGTATGCTGGATGGGCACCGCTTCCCATTGTGTTTCGCTTGAATCTGGGAAAGATGAATTCATGCTCCAGGGAAGTGGAGAGCTGCCGTCTTCCCGGTAGCGTAGTGGATATCGCAACTGACCGGAGATCAGGAGGACGCTGGTTCAAATCCAGCCCGGGGAGCGTGGAATTTTTTTCTCGCAATATCATCTTGGGATAGTCCACCAAGCCCGAATTTATTCGTCGTTTGAAACATGTGGACGTTAAAAAATAATTATTTGTAAAATACTACTTCGGGTGAAAAGTTGTAGTAGCCCAATGGGTTGGGTTGGGTAAGGGGGGAGGGTGGGGGGAACAGGTAAAAAGGGAATCTGTAACAATACGATCGGACCTTGATCGTACAGATTCAAGCGATCGAATTTGATCGTGTATATAAATGATATTGCGGGAAAGATGAATTCATGCTCCAGGGAAGTGGAGAGCTGCCGTCTTCCCGGTAGCGTAGTGGATATCGCAACTGACCGGAGATCAGGAGGACGCTGGTTCAAATCCAGCCCGGGGAGCGTGGAATTTTTTTCTCGCAATATCATCTTGGGATAGTCCACCAAGCCCGAATTTATTCGTCGTTTCAATACAGAAGAATTGGCTAGAGCGTTTCAGATTCAATGTTCAAGATCTTGCCGGAATGGGTTACCCACCCCTGGATAAAATAAAACTTGCTACTGTTTGCCCCCACCACAATGGAGCATACCGAGCTAGCTGTGCTCTACAGAATGTCAGACTCATGAAGCAATTTATTAAACAATGTTCCCAAGAGCTGTATACAGAGCCTATGGAATGTATATAAATACTCGAGGAAAACTAAAAATGCATCATTTCATCATGGGACAGAATCAGAGTAACTCTGGTTATACAAAACTTACTCCTGATAAGGGAGATGAGAAAAAAAAATCTTCATTGAAATTTGTTGGAATATCAACAAATGATTGGTCCTTACCTAAACATAAAGGCTACAAAAAATTATAATATGCGATAGCAAGTCGCACATATGATGATCACTGATCTCACATGTAAGGTGAGACGGCGCGCTCCCCTCTTTGCGCTCGTAGTGGGGATATGATTTATTTTCCCGCAAAAGCTATGTTGGTTCTGGCTCAATGAGCCAGAACCAACATAGCTTTACTACTACTCAATGCGCTTCGGGCTACGAAATCTTCCCTTGTCGTTCACAATTTGCCACGAGTGATGACCGGCGCTAGCGTGTAATTGCTAAGCGCTGATAAAGAGCAGTAGGCAGCGAGTGGCTACACGAACACTCACCCTCTGCCCCTCGCGATGGCTCACCCTAGTGTATATTTACAGACGACCGAGCCGATGAGCTCTATGTGGTGACATTTGCGTTCCGAGCTAATTTTCTCTTCGAGGGCTGCTAGCTTTGCCGTATAGCAAATAAACGAAGGCTACGCAGGTTTGCAAACAACATCTTTCTGGTGAAAAAGCTTCTCAACTCTTTCCCACTCTTTCGGTTTTTCACTTTCCTTCTCAACCATTCTGATTCATTAACAGAGGTGATACTTCAGTTAATTTTGCCATTTAGAATATTATAAACGGAAATTTTCATGCCCGCTGGCCTCGTAGATCTCGAAAATACTGATTTCAGGCAAGAAGTTTGTGTTATATATATATGAACAAATCTCCCGCCAGCAGAAAAAGTTTTTTTGTTGTGAAATCGTGTATTTGGGTCACAAAATAAGCTTCGCAGGCGTTCGACTCAACCTACGAAAACTTCAATCAATTTTCCAAGCCATAAAAATAAGAAAAACGCTTGGGTTGGCTGGCTACTATAAAAAGTTTATTGAAAATATGGCTCATATAGATAAGCTATTAACAGCCTTTTGTTCGAAATGATGAAACTTAAAAATTATTTACATAGTCCAAAAATATTCCGTGTTCAATGCCAGGCAGATTTATCGCTACCTTTTGTATTTACATGCGATGCAAATCGTATGCTATTAGCGCCGTTCTCAGATAAGTTCCAATGAATATTGATAAACCGTTAAGATACGCATCTAATTCTTTGAAAAATATCTATTACCCAATGAAATATTTGACGAAAAATAATTTCGCTCTTATTTGTTCGAACGTCACGCTACGTACAGACCATCGCCCGAGGGCCTGGTTAAATTGATTAGTCAAGCCCCCAAACCACACTAACGCTCTAGTAATTTATGGAGTAAAGTCATACAAACATCACTTGAAAAAGTATCCGGAAAACTCTTGCTTAACTTTATAAACGAGTTTCTTATACCTGATAGTCTATCGAATGGGTACAGGTAAATAATTTGGTTCTGGTATGTTTATCAGATAAATTGGCAGGAAGTGTCTAAAATAATTTATACGAAATGAAATTGGAGTAAATAATTAAGAAATGGGAATCAATTTGATATTCGAATATAAATAATAAATAGGGTTTTGAATATTTTAATGATTTGAATATTCGTGAAAAATAGAATAAAATTAATATGAATCCTATGTACGGACCAGACCATCAGTCTGAATTTGACGAGTAAATCATTTAGATTTTATTTCTCAAGTTTGATTCTTCTACGTTCTGGAATAACCATAACTAGATATGCAAATATAATACAGTGATCATGTGTGCATTCGTATGCATATATGTATTTATTCACTCTGGTGAATTAATCTGTTTAGCTTTACCCACATCACCTAGGTTATCTATAATTCAATTTTTGATGGACATAACTAATCTTCGAGCCCGACGCACTTGCGATTGAAACTCAATTCCATAAAAATAGCAGCTGTTTCAAATACAATCCAAGGTACTTGTGGCACTCTAGTGACTTGCGGTTCTATAAATTTTCTTTTGGTCTTCATTCAATTCACAATTGTCCCGCATATCCTTTTTCTTGACTTTCATATTCTTATGCAAACAATCTTTGACAAATGACTCAACCAGTATTATTCCTCCAGACTCATAAATCATGAAGGAATACCACGTGCGACACCACTGAGGAACTTTACTCGCCAGACTGTGAGTTGGCGATGAGCGACGGTACCGAGAGCTGAGTTCGCGCGGCATTCCAACCTGCCTCCTCGTCAGTTGCGACCAGCCACAACTCTCACGTTAAGGTGAGTCACCATTATCCTGTATATTTGAATGAGCTAGAACGATACACCCTGAACCGGGTTATCCAGTCTTCTGTCTGATAGACTCAAGCGAGATGTTTTAGTACATCAAGAGTAACTAGTCTTGATGATGTAATTTTGGGACAACAATTTTCTCGTTAAAATAAGCTCAATTGGATCTCAATTTAACCAATTTAGAATATACGCCGATTATGTGATCCAACCAAATTAAAAATAGCCTCGTTCAACCTAGAATTTTTTAATTAACGAAAAGCTAACAAGCATACACTCACAAAGCTACACCCAAGTGAATTTCTTTCTTCTCCATCTGGAACGTCAAGTTTCTCTGAAGCCCTCGAAGAAGCTTGTGGAAAAAACGTTGAGTGCGTCCTCGACTAATTGATACCTGGTATCACAGTGAAGGTGAATCATGGCAATAATTGAATCAACGTAAGTTGAGCATGTTCGTGTCCTTTAAATACGTTCGAACTCGATTATGGGGTGTACTTTGAGCAGATTAAAAAAATCAGAAAGCTCTCAGCATTGCAATCGTCACCAAAATAGATTTTCTTCTCATTAGTTGAATATAGATTTTCTTAGAAGGAGTATTTAAAAAAAAAACTGAGATGGTGTGCCATCCGTGGCGCTATTCACCGAAACATTGTGTTTCATGGTGATATTTTTACCTGGAGTCGATGACGCTTTCAATCGAGTTGATCAAGCTGAAATTTCTATTCCACAGTACAAAATAAAATTAGGACGCGAATGCACATAACTTAATAAGCTAATAATTCTTGCATCAGTCGAAACGTGAAAAACTCACTGCGGGACAATTTCACCGCTTCAACTCTTCGTCCATTCGATCGCTGGAATTCAACGTGTCAACTTACCCCCGAAATCACATTGCCATTGTGCCCATCTCATTCTCAAACGAGTTAACCAGCTATACGCCCTCGCGTATTCATATATATTATTCACGACCGACGGCGATCCGACGATTTCCAAAGATCATATTCATGAGCCGTGTGCGCCGAAGCAAACTCGGGCCGAGACACGAGCGCGCGCGCGAACTCGAATTAGCGATGCCCTGTGCGAGACGGCATAACTTTGAACCGGCCACCTTTGTGGCCCTCGTCGAAAAGACCTATACGTACTCCGAAGCTTCCCGCCCACTACTCCCCCGCGGCGCCCGTTCAGTTTGATTAATTCGCCGCGATCATTCATCCTCCCTTACAATTAATTTTTAGTTATGAATCACTCTGGCCCGTGGATGCTAATGCGCTCGCCTTCATTTCCTCGGTTCATCACCATAAATTCCTCCGGCCGGCTTTTCATTTCCCGCGGCTTCCACCTCGCGAGCTCGCTCTTTCCAACTCGCGCTTTTCGCGCGCGCCGCAATTCAACGACGTATATAATACACGTACAAGCGGCCATCGCAGTGGCAATCTGAGGAATGGCCCCGGCGTATAGCTGCAGGCGCGCAGGTGCGAGCTGGCCGTACACGCCGCCGCCATCAATCTCCATCCCCGAGATCAGCCGCGTGACGCCCGAACGAGAATCGATGGCCCGCATACGCGGCAGCGGCTGCGGCCGACTTTGCATTTAGCTATACCACTTCGCCGCGTGTATATACGGCTCGGGATTGAGCAAATGTTATTCCGGCGGCATTGCAATTGCGCCGGGATCAATGTGGCGAGTGACGCTCGCGTTTCGAAGGTGTTCGCTCCGAGTTATTTACTACCTGTCCCACGGATGATTTTTCTCCTGCGAATCGCTCGAGCATCGATCGTGAATGTTACGTTGACAGCTGCAGTGAAAACCAAGTGCTCCTTTCACGGAGTTTCGACTTTATACGTTTTGCCGGAAAAATTAATCAACGCGTGGGGGCAAAGAGCAGTGAAGCCCGAATAGTGTTCGGGTGAACCTTTAAAAGCTGATTCAAATTGATTCACTCGGTTCACGATGGATTAATTCATTGAAAAAAATCAATGTGGAGAGATGGCATATGAATTCTTGTAGAAATATAGGTTTGTGGTAGGCGCGTAGTGATGATCTTTAATCAATGTCCTCTGTACAAAGCATGCAGTCGTCTTATGTGCGTCGTTTGTATCGCTACGTGCAAACAGGCAGAATATCGATGGATGTACGCACGACACCGCAGTGGAGATACACGAACTCGGTAGTGTTCGTTTGATTAATAATCCTTTTGAGGACGTTCAAGGAGAGAAGATTGATCGGCGTTTAATTGTTTGCAATTAAGATTCGCTCTACGAGTGATGAAACGCATCCGTCCGCGTCATGATGTGCCAGAATTTCTATTCGAAAATTCGTGTCAAAGAGGTATATTTTACAACTTTCACAGTTGACTCGTAATATTTTTCACGAACGATCAGTCGAGCGATTAATCTTATCTTACATCACATAAGTTTCTTCGATATCTGTATTCCAAGTGTATCCGTACTGTTCCATAAAAGAAATAACATTGACTGGGCTTGAGATGTTTATCGGGAATAACACAACAGTGCAGCACAGTTGAATTAATTTGTACTAAACATTCTCCGCTTATCGTGGGCAGTATGTAAATCACGTGAGCGTACATGGCAGTCAGTCACAATTATTATAATTTGAAACTCGATCGAATGATTTCAATATAACGGGAAATTTTTTTCCTTTTCCCTTTTTAGATAGAATTCTCGCTTTGCCCAAAGCAACAAACTATCAAAAATCAAAATATCGATCATTTAACTCGACACCTTGAATAAATAAAGAATTTCCAACTCGAACGGGCGCCGCTCCTAACGATACTCGACAATTCACCTTCGATGAAATCGTATTTTTAAAGCGACGAGAAAGAAAATTTTGATATTATCAAGAGCTCAGTCGCACATGCGATCCACATCGAATTAGCAAAACTTCCCTGCGAGCTACTTTCTTCCGCGAAAATAATTAATACATATGCGCGCGTGCTGGCGGAAAATTTCCTCCATCAATCATGATCCCAGGCAAAGATAACGCGCAACTTTGACAGTGGCGCTCTCGCGTAAACAAAGGCACAATCCCGCGCGCGCGCGCCCCGGCGATCGAACGGGTCGCATTGGATACACCCGCGAGCCAGCCTATATTTTATTTACATCGCTTGATCGCGATCCAAATTCACTTGGGATAACTAATATGGGCTCGTCCTCTCGAACAAGATATACCGGCTCAATCGCTCGCCCCTGCAGTGTCCTCGACGAATCTTGTTAGGCCAATTTTGTCCTGAGAGCTTTTTAGTTTACTTCGATGAATGTGGATAAACGGGAGTGCAGTTGGCTCTTACAGTTTAAGCTTCGAGTTATTTGTGTCACCGGAGCTGAGAGCTTTGAATCGCTTTATTAATGGAGTACAGATTCGATACAAGACAATACGGGGAACCAAGTCAAGAGTCGATTAATATATTATATTGACAATGAGAATAGAAGCCTCCGAGTGACAAATCACGATGAAACTTTCTGAGATAGTCTTATATTTTATGTATGCAGCTATTTAGCCTAACATCTCCGATTTCCTAAGATATCTGAGATTCACTATTTATTTCATGCATTTACAACACATCTATTTTACATGGATTACGGGGGATATTCTGTGGATATACAGGACTTGCGTAGAATCAATGGTAAATCGACACGTTTCAGGAAAAAGGAGGCGGCAGTGTAAACCGCTGCAGATATAGTGGTATTTGGGTACTCTAAAACTATTTCAGAAAGTTTTATCGTGATTGGTTACCCGTAGGCTTTATACTCTCTTTGTGCGACTATTTCATATATTGAAAGCACATGAACTTCAAATTTACTTTGCTGCATAAAATCGAGTTACTTTTTAGCATGTATTTTTAGAATAAGAAAAATTCACGCTTCGGATTATTCGTTTCCAAAAGCGAATCATTATGGTTCGCTTGGGCGGATCTTATTGAAATGCCTTCGGATAATTCGAGGCTCGCGATGACACGAAAAATCGTAATTTTCTCTTTTGTTGTGATCGCAGATAGCACAGGATTGGTACCATTGTGAGGGTTCAATCAGTGCCGATTCGCTGAAAAGAACATGACAGTGATATTACAACGTGGGATCTGTTGTTTAGACAGATTCACGCGAGGGCTGATTGGAAAAATCCATTGTCCCAAGATTCAATCAGAGCATTAAAGAAGAATAGAAAGTTAGAAACGGAGATCGGGCATGATACATGAGTGGAAACGGCACTATCCTCCGGAAATTCAAATTAACTAGAATCACCCCTCGAAACGAAAAAAAAGGTCATATGTGCTTTATGCGAATGTGGACGAGCAGCAATAAATCCAACTTTCCATCTCACTCAGTTGAAAAAAAAGTTCAAAATATACACGCGTTTCGAGATAACGCTAGGAAAAAAAATTGTCGAATAAAAAGTGGAATGAAAAGAGTCGAGGCTTATCTGACCCTACGGTGGATCAAGGACGTGTTTACCAGCTGAGAAGGAGTTGCGGGCGCTTTTGTCACGGCGCTCGAAGCTAAGTCGATTTTCCGGCCCAACGCTGCTGTTTTCACGACTGCTCGACTCTGAAAAGCCGCCCTATGTATGAGTCTCGCACAATGCCAGCTGAGCTTCTTTGTAGGTAATTGCAAGCAGGAATGCGCAAGAGACTTTTGTCCCCCGAGAGTGCAAGTGTGTAATTGGTTGGGACCACTAGTGTGGATTCCGCTATGATTCAAACGGAAAAAAAACAAGAGAGTGAGAATCTCATTTGAGTTTCCGCGTCGAATAATTTCCCGTGGAAAATTCTTTCCAGTTGTATGAATTCGAGGACAATATTACCATCTTCTATTATATAATTTCCGTACGAACAGCAGAGTTTTTCTTGCGCAACATGTACATGGTACCCAATCGAAATTTCCATCGTACCGCATGACAGCGTGGGATGGCTTGATCATTGAATTACATTCAATTACATGACACTCGATGCGGCGAGCCGACTTTCGTCAGATTGAAATAACCGAAGCACGAGCGGAAACGAATCGGAACGAGCAAGCAATCAATCATCGGCTGTCGGGATCTCAAAATTACTACCCGACAACGGGCAGATAGTATAGATCGCAACTCCGGTTCGAAATCCAATACGAATCTCGAATTGGGCAGCGCGCCACAATCAAATCCCCGGTAATCATCGGCGGATCCACGCGAGACCCTGGATGCACCGAGTCTACCTGCTCCATAAGTCTGTCCCGTCAACTGGCGGGGATCCGATTGCACAAGGTGGCCGGCGGGAGGAGTAGGGGGGGGGGGTGCAATTCAATCTGCTGCGGCTTCCGCGAAGCAGGCAGCCTCGGCCCTAACCTAGTCCCTCGCGTGCCTCCTTCCACCCAGTTGCCAAGGCGGCGCCTTGGCGTGTACGAGCCATCCTCCGCGCGCGGGTCAAGTTCTCCGGAGTAACGAGCTGCGTTCGCTCGAAAATCGATCGTCGACGCGTCAGCTTCATGTTTTGTCAATTCGCGCGGCTCCCGAGCGAGTGTTTGTGAACTTTTACCCGACGCGCAAAGTCGTTTGACGCGAACTTCTTTCACGTGTTTTCTTTTTTTTTTTTTTTTATCATGGACAACAACTCTGGCCCGCGTTCTTCCGCGGGTTTCGAGCCTCGTCCGGCTAATCATAATACAAACTTCAAAATTCACGGCGGCGACCCGACACTTTACATACTAAAACGCTCGAATATTTACTTGATTATACACCATTCCACACTTGGGTTACGTATAAGAACTGCCATTTATGAAAAATTCTCTCGGGACGTGGGTTGCGCGCCTTGAATCATGCAGTGCCCATTTAGTATACTTATCGTCACATGTGCAATACGAGTTTTTAATATAATGATTTCTAACTGTGCCAAGGTAATCCTCGCGTTATATTCAAGTGAAATTTAGCATGCAACAACACACCGGACAAGAATTTATTTTCGACTTGATTTACTGCGAATAAGGTGTACCCGGTATTGTTGCTGCTCCCGTGTTATTTCGGGAGCTGGCTCAATATTGAGCGAGAGCCATCTAAAAATACTACGAACGGCGGAGAAAAATTCGCAATATCTTTCATAACGTGGTTTCTTCCGAAAACAGAAGAAGGGAGATGGTGCCGTGTGGCTCATCACTGCACTCGGCTATCAGTGTCATGTAGCCCCTTGACATGAAACCAGTGGCAGATTCGAGGAGGGAGTGTCGGAAGTAATCGCCTCTCCCTTCTTACAATCCAGACTTCAACCCCAAACACACAAGTCAATCATGAAGCCTTGCATACTAGTGAGGCGGTCGGTTAACTTCGACTCTGACCGATTCCGATGCATTCTGATTTATTTATTCATTAAAAATGGGCTTACCATGTCCCAGGGAGTTTACTCAAACTCAGTTGGACACATTTAATCCGTAAAAAACTCCGTGTCGGACCCTAAAAAGCTATGCTCCTAAAATATAAAATTCTGACGTGTAATCAAACGTGGGGCTTTCTCACAAATGGAATATCCTTTTACATCGGTCGGAATTGGGCACATAAATCTCACCCATATCAATTAGCAGAACCCATCGATCAGAAGAACGCGTGAGTCATAACAGAGGAGCGGTCGTCACACGGAAGAAGCGGTAGCATCGATCTTGCGCCACTTGGCTTATATAGGAAAGTCAGCATTAATGGTGTTAACCAGCACAGCTCAAGTCGAAGCTTTTAGCAGGTCCAGTGTTATTAAGATACAGGGAAAAAATAAGACCTGATACAAAAGCAAAATATCCGTTTAAAAATTCAAATAGGAAATTAAATTCTGTCAGTAATAGGGTATTTCTACACTTCGTCCGTGAAATCCATCGGAATTGAATACATTTGATTAAGCGATGCTAATCTGGGCTTTGATAGAACTGACAGAACCAGTTCCGAATGAAAGCGTATTCAAAAGCATTATTACCGCGGCACGAGAGACACAATGGTATGTTATATCTATAACATCTCACAATGAAGGTCCTTTTATACCAAATGAACACTTCTCGAAAATTAATATATGGGACACTGATGAAAATATCCTTTTCTCGTCTAGGCGTATTTCGTAACCTATGCTGATTCTACAAAAGTTGCTTTAGAAGAGAAGAGAAAGAACAATGGAATGTATTCTGAGCACAAATCAATATCCTCTCGTTCTCAAGGGAAATAACTTTTCAGAGAGAGATTTGTTTTGTCGAGCCTTTTTCATACAAATAAAACCAAAAATATTCAGATACATAGGAACGACTATAATTACTGTCTATTTATAGCGACAAAATGCGTTGCTTACCTCCAAAACTTATCACACACCATCATCCCGGTTACAACTTGTTCGTTTACCGGGCATTCGCCGACACTTCAGTCGAAGCAAACAACGATAAGCGTGTCAACAGTTGCGCCCAAACAAGGACGTGAATAGTAGTGTGAGTCCGGCACTGGTCAGACTACGGGCCGAACCTCAGGGTCGTTTTTCATCTTCCGGCAAACTCTGTGTTCGTCGACGAATTTCACGCCGATCAATTAACTCTCATTGTCCCGTAACTCGGAGCTTTTTCATTGACAGTCATAAATTAATTCTTATATTGATATTTGACGTCGTAATGCATGAAAAATGTATAGGACTACGAAATAATGTTACCACTTCATTTTTATTGATTCGATTTATTCTCAGGGGAACGAAAACTCTACCTTGGATATAAACTATTTCAGGGAACTTATTTTGAGTGGACGAATTTCAAGTTGAATTGGAAGTGGAGAAATATAACAATTCCATTCATGCGATATGCCTAACAGTTGCAACAGAACAGCCTAGGGTAAATTGAGTTTGTATATTGTTCAACTACCTGCAATTGAATTATTTGTGAGTTGCTGTACTAGTTTCCTTGGAAGATGACTTGGATTACTACGAGCTCTTCTACATAATTTGAATGTGAAATCATACGTTTCGTTGTTATGATGTTTTAAATGTGGCTTGCAAATTATAAATATACAGTCACTCACAAAATTCCTCAAAAAAAGTTATGTGATTCACTTGAATCTCTTAAATTTTCTTTTGGCAGGTAATGTTTTATTCCATCGCCCGTTCCATATGTATTTGAAGTTGGGAAACGATTTCAGTCTCGGAATGAAATCAGTCTCCCAACTCATTGTTTTAGAAATTAAACTAGAAATTGGTAAACTACAGACGAATCCCAAGATTAATGTATGTTTTTCTAGTTTCACCTCAAAACAGTCGTTTTTTTTTCATTTTGTTATAGATTAAATTTTAATCTCGAACGCCACTAAAAAGTTTCGACAGCTTAATCCATCTCGCAGCACAGAAAAACTCGACTGTGCTGCTGAGGCGTGGCTTTTTATCGAAATACACTAAGCACTTTCAGGATCCATCAAAATTCCGACTGGGCGAGGCACTGCGGGGGCCGTGTTTATTATGCCCTGGAGTGTGCTCGTAGCGCTTCCGCATATCAAATGTGCGATGATGTCAGTTTTGACATGGATATCGTGTGTGTACTGATGTTAATGTACTAGTTAGCTTATTTATTAGAATTTTCGGCAGTCGTAATAAAGGATACTAGCTCATAGCAAGTATATGAGCGGGGATAAACAATGTGATGTGTTTTCAGGCTATAGCTGAACATTAAAACTGATCGATCTTTTATCCCACAGACAGCAGAGCTGTCGGCTCTTCTCGATAACTCGTTCAAATGAAGAAAAGTGAGGGGTAAATTTTCACCGTTTGAGCAGTAACAATCATCAATTTTATCTGAAGCTTCATGCAATCTGCGAATTTTGAATGTTTACCCGAGAATTTGCGCCTTTGACGGGTATTCACTGTTATAATGCGGAATCTTCCGTAGGTAGGCACGCGCGGAATTCGCCGAGCTCGACTCCGTTATGTTACGAGCAAGTTTAAAAGGCCGTTCTGCTTTTGACACACACGCAGACTAACTTCAGCACTAATGCGGAACTCTTCTCAAATTATGTGGAATCAGTTCTCGAGCAGTTTCTGACACTTGGCGTGATTGCTTCACCACATAAGCTCGTCTTCTCGTTATATTTGGGAAACGTACGCTTTATCTTGTATTGACAAGCTCAAAATCTAAACGCCGTCATTAATTTTATTCCCTGTATACCATCACTGTTTCCCATAAATTGAGTGAAAAGTGGGTACAACGCCTTTGGTAACGCTAATTTGTACCATAAGATTATTAACAAGCTCATCGGTTTACCGTTTAAGCTTGTTAATCTTAGGCACCACATAAAGCCCAATCTGCGGAATAATCCAATATCTCTGTTCACCCATCGTTCGTGACACGAATTTGAAAAACCGTACGATAACCCAAATGCATTTGGTGATCCACCAGCTATCGAGTCCTTTTGTTCCAATTTCTCATCAATCATCCACACTGTCAATCAGGTTCTCGTAATTATTGCAACGAAAATATAACGTGTCACCCGTATGCTTCCCAATCGAACGTATTATCGTAATATAGAAGGCTGCCTCCATGATTTCAAAATCGATTTCGAGTCATGGAATTTTTAACGATTGCTGGAAAAATACCAGCGAGTGGAGCTTGGAAATATATCAAAACAAATGCTCGAGGCACAAGATACACAAAAGATTCCCAAGATGGATTGAGCTAACCGCTTGATTGATGAACAACTCGATCTCACCTGAGATAAAAATGAATCATGTCAAAAGAGCGCGTGTGTCTGAGTGTGCTCTTGAAAAATGTCCGTTCGCCCTGCACATTCAACTTTTTGCCCTCATCCGCAGTCAGAAGCTCGTGAGCGCCAAGAGCCACACCTGTCTCACCTGGGCAGCGCAGCGAAAAGGCGAAGCGTGCACGGGGGTTGCGTGCAGGGAGCGCGCACACGTGACTGTAGCCGCGTCTCTTGCCGCAACGCCCGGTATTGATCGGACGGCGGGGGGGGGGGTGGTAGGAGAGAGGGGGGTTGGGAACACATGAGCATCAGCTGTGTGCCGTGCCAGCCAGACTACTGGCCTCGTCTCCTCGACGCCGGTTGACCCACCGACCCGAGAGCCTTTCCCCCCCCAGTTGTGATCGAACGCTGCTACCGATGATCCTAACATTTCTTCTTTTCCCCTAATCGCCTAGACGGAAAGTACGATTTCGGGTATGCATTATACAGTCTATGTATGGCAACACGGTACATTTGGATTATTTAAATCGCTGCGTTGTGGATGTTATTCTTGGGGATTTGATCAATCTCATTCGGTATGACCGAGAGATTTCGACCGATGCTGCACCCATTGGTCATTACGTAAATATTTTATCGCGGGGAAAATACACTTCCAATATACGTGGCTGAAGGCAGAAAATAAGCTCCTATTATGTTGACTCAGCTTTTGTATACACGGCAAATCTCCATTTAGGAGTGGATAAGGAAACGAACGTTATTATTCGTCTGAAATAGGAAAAAAAACAGAGACAAGCTTGATTCTGATCGAAGGGAGATGATGACTTTTCTTTTTTTATGTACGTATACACGCCCCAATCATGGAAATACAAAAAATTCTTGTCGTCCATAATCGGCTGGATAATTCTCGATCCCTCGAGGATGAATAACGTGGCACGCGACACGGCGCAAAACTCACCAATCTCGCTGGTCAAAAAGTAGTAAATGTGCTTCTTTAACTATACCGTGGCGAAACTGGCGTTCGCATCGGAAATGCGGCTCGTGACGGCGCGTTATGAATCTTTTCCAGCGCTGCATGACGTATTTGGCAAGGTTAAGGGGGTTCGCACGCTGTAATTGCCCGACGGAGTTTCAAACCTTTTCATTGCCTCCGGCTTCTATTATTATTTTTGTATTTCAGAAGGATTAACCTCGATTCCGCGAGGTTGCACTGGCCTGAAAAGTTCGAAATCACTTTTTTCATAAGTCATTTGGCAACGTGCAGAGAGGATAAATTTCGTTGATGCCATTATTGGTTAAGTGTGAATAGGTTTCAACGGCGCGCCTTATGTTTCGCATATTTTTCTTGAACGCTTGGCTTTTTGTTTTGAAAAGTAGTTTTGTATCAAAAAAATATTCTTCCATTTTCTGGCCAACAGAGATAGACTCTAGTTTTTTCCAGTATGCATTGCTGTAGGTAGCAGATATTACATGTGATAAACACGAGTTTACGGCAAAATTTCATGCTTATGAAATGCCCATAAAATATAAATGCCCTATAAATTTCTTACAGAATAAGAAGATATCGTCATCATTCCGATCTTGCAAAAATTTATGAGATACTTCAAATGTCCCAAGTCAACAAGCATTCTCAATCAACACCAGACTTTGAGATCGTTTTGGGTGACCTGAGCACTTTAATTCTCTCTAATGTAGCTCAACCAAAAGATCTCTGTCCTACTAAGCTCCAAGGAAAGAAAAACATAAAAGAGCCTGACCCCCGTCTAGCGCCGAGAGGCGTTTCACACGCTTCTGAGTCCATTGTATACGTCTACCGGGCTCTTTTTTCGCCTGCTCAGCAGCCGAATTACATGGCCAATTAATGCCTTACTCGGCTTTTTCCCAAGCTGCATAATTGCTGGTTTGTTTGCGATGTGTCAATGCACTGATTGGCCAAGCTCTTTCAATCGGAGAGCCTTTGCCAGGCGTGGACGAGGTCGTTGATGACTAACTGACCCAGCGGAGAGCTGGTTGTGATTGCAACATCAGAATTGTTTGAAACTAGCTCTTTCGGATCTTTCGTTGGATTTTGATTGCTTCAGTACTGTATGACTCACGAACAGTAGACGGAGCTCGAACATTTTAGTTTGTGAATTTCTGAATGTTGAGAAAGATCCTAAAATATTGTTTATCTTGGAAAAATCAACTTGCCAATAGATTCGTACGTAGTTTTGTTTTGGCATTGCTGAATTATCATTATACCAAATTTTCGATGTCTCATATTGACTATTGGAGAAGTGCATGTAGTCTTTCTAATATATTACAATATTCATTCAAATCTTAAAAACTATGCTCAAGTATCGTCCAGAATCAGGCTCCATGATTTCGTGGATGATGCATTCAAGCTGTAGAAATGCCAGGTGTTATATCCCGTATGAAGCATTTCCGCGCCCCAGCTCGACAGGTAACACGAAAACTGCATCTGCCATTGTAAAATTTAATCCCATAGCGAGGAACGTTCTCCCAACAAAAAGAGACCAGTCAAAAATTTCAAAAACTCTCGGCCCATTCACCCTGTGACACAATTTCCAAGCTTGCGCTCTTTTGTCTCCAAATCCCGGACAAAGATTAAGGTTGACATATGAAAACTGAATATCGAGTTTATTCACACCGGGCGCCGCTTTCTCAAAAGCCTTTATTCGTTAATTCGATTGAGTGTTTTCGAAAGTAGGGCACATAGCGAATGCATCTGCGAGCATAGTTGCACTCACGACTCGCTTTGATGCTCGGACTGTGATGTAAATAAATATTCAATGAGTCGTAAATCTTGACGCTTATCCAGTTATACGGACTGCTTTGTCTTGTTTGAGCTTGACTATATGGGGAGCAGCTGGGTGGAGTGAATTTTACAGGAGATTTCACTCCATAATCTTATTGACATCGTGTTTTTCTTTGCTTTCTCAAAGAGAAAGCTTCATGACGGCACAAGAATCGAACTCTCGAATCAGATTTCGGGACCCTTCATTTTCGTAATTTACGGGTCGAAAAACATGTAATCCCAAAAATATCTGTATGTATGTATATATGTGACGCTGAACGCGATATCTTTCAAAGAAATCGTCCGATCTTCCTGAAATGTCACGCACAAGTCAGTCATAGCAAAAAGTGACTCGAGTTTAATTTTCAGCAGAATCTGTTGTTTATTTCCCTGACAAAAGTGTTTTTTTGAGAAGCTCCCTATAATTCCTTGTAAATGCTCGTTAAAGTCCGAATAGCACACGAGGATCGACGAGATGTTTTGCGTAAGAACCGTTGTTGATATCTCTAGCAACCAATGTTTACATTACCAGCAATTAGCAGCGGCTTTTTTTTCTCTAGATGTGATTAAGCTGCTTCCGCTACCGCCCATCATATGGAATTGTTTTCGCTCAGAAGTACGTTCGGAATTTTCAGTATATTTTCAGTTTGCTCAGTATTTTCGTACGATGCGACCGTAATTTTCCCGAACGTTTTAACAATCATAGATCCAAAAAGGTCAAAGAGCACTACTAAGTCTCTTTTGGCAGTGATTAACTCACAAGTTGGCCATCATGAGGTGGTTATTCATCAGCTAGCCATTATTCTATACATATAATTTTTGAATTCTCAGTTTCATTCAAATAACTGTTGATTTGAATAGCGTTTTAGAATACGCGCGGCTGAGATCACACATACCAGTTTCTAATTATTATTATTGAATCCCCTAGTCAATACGAGTCAATAGGTTTTCATAATTACTCAATTTTTCTCCGTCTCTTTCGATTGATACTTCTACTAGATGAAATAAGCAGTAATGATTCTAATTGGTCTTCTATCTGTATCAAAAAATTAAGCACAAGTAATAAATTTGTCCGTTATCCCCTTAAAGATGATACACATGGTCAAGTAACGACCATCTGCTGGTGAAGCCACGGCGGCAACACAGTTTGACATACGAGAGCTGTACTGCTAAGCCATTTTACGGCTAATAGCACTCGACTTACTCATGAGTGTCGGCGTTACAACATATGTCATCTCGTAATTGCCTGGGTTCTGATGTGTCGTTGAGTGTAAGTTAGAGCAGCTTCTTGCTGTAGTTATGTTTACAGAGCTAAAATGAGAATTTTATCATAGAAGCATGAAGCACAATTATTTTTTATTGAGATCAAATCTAAATTCATATTTGAAATTATTATGAACTTATGAAAAAATGCTTTTATGTTTGGAAGAAAATGTTTCTCTCAATCACATTTTTAGTAGCTTTATGTAAACGAATGATGTATAACAATCAGTGTCGCAATATTCGCCCTTATTAGCCTCGTTATTCCTTGCAATCACCCTTAATCAGGTCTCCGGCTGCTCCAATGCGTCGCGTCGATAAAGGGTCTCTCGAGCCTCTTTATGCCATCGAGCTAGCGTTCTATCGTGATATTGGTTTTGTTTGTTGTTTGCTTGCGAACAAAACTACCCGTGATTAATTTCTCTTGTCGACGAAAGCGTGTATTTTTGTGTTTACACACACTAAAAAATTTTAACAAAACTATAGACGAGAATTATTTAATTTAATTTTAGGTATTTAGATTAACGAGCTAGTCGAAGAGAAAAAGACACTATTTTCCAATTTCACTTTCAATTAGCAATAGGGAGCCGAAAAAACATACTGATCGAATTCGAATCAAAATCGATAGATCGAGGTATGGAGTGATGCAATAAAAATCAATAATTATAAAGTATTAAAAATAGTAGAAAGAGTGAGATATACAAATCTGAAGTACAAATTTCATACATTTGATTCCATAAAATAGTCCCATAAAAGGCGTAAAAGAATTAATCTTGACCCTGGAACATAACAACAAGTTCAATTTGACCTTATTACAAAGTTTTCTATTTGAGAAAGTAAAAATGCAAACGCTGACATCATTCAGCCCGAAGGCATATCAAAACACAGTACCCAGGACAGATATTTTGAGATAGTTACATCCTTTAGCACTGAAGCTGAAAATTAACTCTGAAAGAAAAGCGGAGAATGGTATTGTTCGGGTGTCAGCAGATCAAGACGATCTCATAATTTCCAAGTCATAATTAGTCATAATTAGCTTATATCTATATTTTACTAGCATCATATATTATGTTATAGAAAGATCTCCATCTGGTCAAGGCTAACTACTCTAGCGAGAGTGTTGAGACTGTCACTCTCGAATAAATACTATTTTATTAATAATACTGATTCTTCAAAGAAATCAGTTTAACGCAACTATGCGTGACTCGCACACTTTCACACCCAGAACGCAGTATTCGATGTCGAACTACTACTTTCTCCATCTACTGGTGTTGTGCAGAGTGGCGTGGCATGACTTCTTTATTGGCAATTGCGAAGGATGAATAGTCTGGTTGGGTATCAGCAATTGAGCTTCCTGAGTTGATATCGGCACAAAATCAATAAGATTGTCCCAATCGCATAATATCAGAAGATAAAAGAAAGAGAGAGAGAGAGAGAGAGAGCGAGATAGAGAGAGAGAGAGAGAGAGAGCGAGATAGAGAGAGAGAGAGAGAGAGAGAAAACTTTTAACTGGACCGAAGACTCCAGTCAAATTGCCGTTTCAGTAATCTCTCTGTATGCTCATTACCTCTGTGTTGAAGTCCGACTGTTTGCGCGAGGGATCTTGATATTTGCTGCCGATCGGCTTCATTATATTATTACGAGATATATCGCGTGTCGAAAGAAGCCTTATTATAAGATATTACCTTAGTGAGGTTGGATTCTCCCAATATCAAAGGGTTTCGTTTGTACACGGATCCAAATATACGTGTTGAAGCAAACGAAATCTGACCAAGTAGTGTAACTAGACTGGTCCAGTACCATTGGTCTAACTGTTGGTAGATGAATCATCGTATTGACAGAGCGTATGAGTCACCAAGCAAGCGAGCGCATTGAAAGACAGTGCGTCTCGCCTTACAAATAATAGCCGAGAGTAGCCTCTTAATCTCGGCACTACTAATAAACAAGTGCGACATACTATCGCACTACTTCTGCAATACACGGCTCAGCAAGCCTATATGTGATTTATTTTCTCCTCACATACTATTACGTATACATACTGTATTACTCGTATTTTATTCCGAACGTATTTTGAATATCCTTTAAGCATATATGCTTTAGACATACTAGGGGGTGCCACCTGCTCGCTCCTCTCGCCAACCCCCGATATGTGGGAGAAAAAAATGATGTAATTGAAAATCTTTCAATTGAACTACTTTCAATAATAAATATAGTGATGATCATTTGAAACCATAAAACTTGACTCTTCGAATTTATTCGATTGAAAAGAGTATCAAACGGTTCGAATCATAACAAAATTGTCATTCTAGCTATGTTCATGTTGAACGTTCGTCTATTTAGTTTCAATTTGTTAGTGACATGTATGAGATTACATTTTTCTGTTTCCCCATTTATCTTGGGTCTCTTGCGTCAGCGCCTGCCCTTAGTTCAAGTGTGGAATCTAGATGCCCTACCATAACTGATCCCTCTGCTTCTCGCTTTCAGAAATCGATGGACAAGGGTATTAGTCTATTCCCTCAATTATACATTTCTTAATCTACACAACCCTCTTTCCAATTTTTGAATTTTTGTAGTTTTCCGATTGGGCTGTCACACGCATGTAATCATTCTTCCCAATATGACAGGATCATATGTCCTGTCTGATTATGAAAAGCGATCAGGCTGAACTCCAGTAATCAGTCATGGAACTGCAGCCGCTCACTCTAGAGCAATTCAGATTGCTCTTTCCATTCGGTGTTAGGCGAAAGCTAATGAGAAGGAATTCGATCCAGCTCTTGCCTGTGGAGGGACGAGAGCTGTGTCCAAATTATCGAGACTCGCCCCGGAGTCACTCGCCACAAACTATTATCCATCGAGCATCTCGCCGAATAGTTTGGCCTACAGCCCTCAGCCTTCACCACCACGGCAGCCTCAGCCTTAACCCCCCTGCAACCTCAGCGTCACTTCCGACAACGTAGCCGCTCGCCTCAGCAAAGCCGCTCCCCTTCGCCGTATTGCGAGGTTTGCAGGAGAGTATTTGTGACAGTCTGCTGTACCGTTGCTGTATCTGACGCAACGTTCCATACGCACTTAAAGAGAGTAGCCCTCGAAATACACTTTCACCTCCGCAACCTCAGCCCTGACCACCGCAGTCTAAACGCAGCCACTCCTGATAACGCAGCCACTGGCCTATGCGAAACTGTTCCGCTCAGCGAAGCCTCTCACCTTCACTCTGTTGTGTGAATTGCAGAAGGATATTCATTACAGTCTGCTGCAGGACACATCGCCGTGGACGTACTTAAAAGGAGTATATATTTAGCAATTATTTTTATTCATTCTTTCATCATTATAATGAAATAGTATATTATGCAACTAGTGCGTTGAATGCAATTTTATGCCACCAGTTTTAAGCTGGCACGAGTCGTCGGTAAAGCCGGCGAACGAGGGCTAGATGGTCAGGCAAGTGCGTGGAATCGGATTTCACGAGTTGCATACAATATTTTATGGTATTGTAATCAAACGCGAATTTCACGCATCGATTTCAGTGCGTAAAATCGCATTTAAGGCACGAAAATCGATGCGTAAAATGAGCGTTTATGATCACGTATACCATAACAATTTTTCATAATAATGAAATATTTTATACATAATGAAATATTCTTCTATTCAGGATGGAGAACTATCAGTTAATCTCTCAACAATTCTTGGATGATTCCGCGCTGGAGTTGCTTGAGAAAGCCCCATTCCAAGAAGATAAAAAACATCCAGATATATCATCAAATCAACCAACCCCTCTCTTCACCTTATCGGGTGGAGCTGAGGTTTTTCTCCATGTGCAAAAAAATGGTAAACATGGTCAATCCAGTGTCCCATCCGTAACACATACAGTTAGCTCGCTTCAACCTAGCTCGCATCGAGTCATTTTTTCCAAAGAATGCCGGCTCAATTAGTCCGGATAAGAGCTGGCCATTCCCAATGCGTATCGATATCAGCCCCTCGGGAGCTTCGCGCGCGAAACGTATATCGCATTCAGGTAAGGCTAGACAATGTGTGGTCTGGTCCCGCCTCTACCCGGAATCCCCCAGGCCCATTAAGCTCTATCGGCCGATCAGTCGATTAACGAGTGAAAATTTATTGAGGGAGGACAGATAAGATATGGGTAGTCACTCGTTATTCATGCGTTGAGTTTTGTGAGTAAAATCAATTCTCTTCAACGTTTGTGGTCGTTTGAATTTTTGTGAAGCTCCTGAAAATTCTAAGAATTCCTTAGAAACGAGAACACAGTGGAAGAATAATTAAGGTATAGATATAACTAATAATGATCATATCGCTCATCAATGAAGTCCTTGTCGAATTTACACGTAGTTCTCTTTGAGCTGGGTGAGAATCTTAAGTAGGCACGTAGGTGAATTCAGAACTCGTGTTGCCCCCCTCGCTACGCTCGGGCGCCAAACTCCACTTGTACTGGGTTCACCTACTTTGCGCACTAGTCACGTAATGTACTATTCCACGTCGTATTTTTACGATATGCTGCAACAATATTTTTTCTGATCAAATATATAAAATTAACTGTGAGAATTCCGAGAAGACATATTTGTCACATCTCCTTCAAAATGTTAGGCGGATTTGGAAGACAATTTCTTTCCATTCAACTGGTAAGAACGCGTGAAAAAAAAATAGAGTTTGTTTTTACAGTATAAATTATATCTATTATATAAAAATAGAATCATAAATTGTAGATCTCAAATATCTTATTACTTCAGTCGAGTATATATTTAGAAAAGTAAGAAAATAGTATAGATAATGAATTAACACGCATTGATCAATCTATTGACTGACATAATACAATATTCTGGTATCGATTCGCGCAGTACACGTGTCGCCCCTGATCATAGCCTAAGGAATGGTTGCTTGAGTAGCTGCGAAGCAACCTTTTTAGGCATTGCGTTATCTTGCAACACTGGAAAATATTTCAGGAATATAAGAAAACAAGAGTTAATTGAAGTATATTAACACACGATAATGCATTATATGTGGTCTAAACATGCTAATTGATCAATTGAACGAACTTGTGAAGTTCGATTGCAATTGTATAAACGCCTCCTCCGAAGAGATCAAGATGTAGTACCCCTTCCTGCCCCAGTGGTGCCACACATTTTTAAAAACAAAATGCAAGTTGCCGGCGCTGCCGGGCGGGCCGATATCGCCGATGTTCATTCCTTTTTTGTGTGTCAGAGGTGTCACACGTCTTTTTACAGAGTGAGAAATATTTTCGGAATGGGTAAGAAAAAGAGCAAGTCTAAACGTCGAGATTACTCATCCGATGAACGAGAACTCATTGCGAAAGATATAATGAAGATGATCGATAAAAAACTGAAGAAGAAAAAGAAAAAATCACGTCGTGTTCGGAGCTCGAGCGAGTCGAGTTGAATCAGGTGATTTAAGATACATTTTCCTCAATTTATTATTCATTGTGATTTACGTCACGATAGAGTTGAATCCCATTCCGTCGAATACAACCATCAGTTTACACACTCAAAATCTATATATGAAACTTTACCTTGTGTTTCATGAACCAGGATGAAAATTGACCGGCTAGAAATATTGATATGGAAACCACGAGAGAAACATTTATCAGTAAATAAGTATACAAATTTTTATTTGAAAAAAAGCCTCTAGAACTAAGGGAACTAAGTTGATGCAGCGTGTACAATTTAAAATGGAATTACGAAAACATGCAAATTGTGTAGTATATGTTAGACTAAAGTCGTGATTTAAGTTTGATTGGATTAGAAGCCAAACAAGTCACATGAGTATCGGTATTACTTTATATTTCCCTTTTATCTCATTAAAATTTATTATGTATTACATAATTAATTGCATTATATTTTATCCGATATTATTACCACCCAAAAAGCAGTGTAATGATACTTAACCTTTTGGGAAAGCATGGAAACCTGGGTGAATTACTTTTGCGAGCCTCCTTTACAGAATCGCTTGGATTCACGCAATTTCGACTCGTTTAATATAACAACGCCGCAGAATCCTCGGTGACGCTGTTAAAGCAGCTTCCCAAAACTATACCATAACAACGTGCAACTTCATTCGAGCATGCCGCATTTCACCATATTGCTTGCTTTCAGCCCTCGATCCAGAGCCAAATTCGCGCGCCTAATCCCCAAAACTAATGACTTCCACAAGCTTCTCTGTTTCCCGGGGTGATTAGAAACGCGAAGGACGGCACGTAACGCGTCTACAATTGGCTTAGAGTGTTTGTTAGATGATTAGCGAGACAAAAGTGCGGCTACCGAGTTTTAGACGCGCACTCCGCTGCATACTGATACCGAGGTCTGAGCCTCGCATCTTAATGAATGCATTGTTACAACTTGATGAACATTCCACGTCCCCCTTGGAAAGACCAGAATCGAAATCCTCTATTACGGGCGAGTGGAATTCATTGAACTTCAGAATATTGCACGGATAATCTCCTTATGGATTGACTGTATTTTAATAAATAGAACACGGATTATCAGTCGACGGGTATTCTAACAGTCAACTATAGTTTAAACTTATCCCGGATAAATTAGTGCAATGCATATAGATACGTTAGTAGCAGTGTACGTGTAACTCACGAAGAGAGGTTCCGGTCTGCGGGAAACCGAATTTCATGAGACTCTGGAAACCGTTTCCCAGTACGCAGAACTGCGGTGTTACAGATCCTGAAAGTGACTCTCGCACTGTAACATTACATTTAGATTCACTTACCCATCACCTAGATGAAATGATCCTGGAGATGGGTAAGTATTGAACAAAAATGGTGTGTAGCTTATGCGAATTGCTTTATAACCAAGACGTGTCTTTCTGTAATCTACTCACTGGTCACTTTTGGATAAAATAGTTTACTTTAAAAAAAAAACACCAATTGTATGGACAAGGATTGATTTCAAGACCTCGTCGAGCTACTTACAAACCGTTACCAAACACGAAACAATCCGAGGAGGTGCTCAATATGCCTCCGAGCATGGAGCCCTGCACGGTGGCTCAGTACGTGCGCAATCAGTTTTCACCGAATTCAGCGCGTCAGAGGTAATTGGCGTTGACGCGGCGGGCCAACAATAACCCGGTCTTTGGGCGCATGTATACAGTAGCAGCGCGGCGGTGGCGGAGCGGCCCGCAGCGAACTTTCATGCTGGCGTGACTGGCGAGCTCGCGGAAAACTTAATAAGTTAGTTGAGAGACGGGCGCACCAGCTTACGGCTCGGCTTTTGTCACTGGAATTCACGCTGCTCTTGGCTCCCCCGATAAAATTGCTATCGACGTCTCTTCTTTGCTAGGTGGTCCGGGGGGGGGGGGGAAGGAGGGGGGGGCAGGGCACTCGCTCGTTAACAGCTAATGTTAATTGCGAGTCATAGTCTATTGCTCGTTCGTTACGCTCTTCATCAGCTCGAGAGAAATTTCTCTCGCTATATATGGCAGTGTTCTTTCACTGACAGACAACGTCGGAAACTTCTCGAATTCGTACCACCTGAATAGAAGCAGGTGAATATGAGAAGACATCGAGACCACTCGGGGGGATATATCTCACTGACACGGATAATGTAGATGTAGTGTTTGATACCATACTTCAGAAAATGTCTCTAATGGTTCAAATTGAAGGGTGCTATATAGATATAGCTCAAGGTGCAGAGGTACTATAATAAAATACAATTAAAAGAAAGTCCGACATAAATTTCGGGACCAACTCGTCACTTGGCTTCGAAGTAGTTTTCTTATGTATACAGCTTGATAGGCAGATAAATCGTAAAGAATGATCACTCCTGAAATAAGTTAATTTCAGTTTGTGTAGTGAAGTAGCTTCAACAGTGTTACATCAATTTTATTTCTCATCTGTATTAGTACATTAGTTTAGAACATGAATAGAATACATCAGTGCGTACTGTTCAAAGTATCCAACGTCGAAACATCCTTTGTCTCTGTGAATAATATATAATTACATTAGTCGAAATCCCGAGATGAAGGTATATGAGAGGAGATATTTCATCATTCGTTCTTTCCAGACACCGAGAAATTATGTTTGAATGTAGCTGGGGGCGTTGCTTAAGGCAATCCTGTATTCTACCGCTCTCGATGCTTAGAAAAGCTCTTATTCAGTCGCCATAGAAAGCGCCAGCTTGCTCTTATATTCAAAACAGAATTAGCTTCATTAGCCAGAATAAACACAAGAATCGTAGCTTTTATACAGCATGAGAAATGCGCGCGGAGTTGGAAAATTTTAGTACAATTTTCGCTCTGAGAAGAACGGGGAGAAGCTGGAAAGAGTTGAAGAAAAATAACAATGAGATGGAGAAAATAAAAGTATAAAAATTTGACGAGGGTCAAAATAGCGATGATGATACTGAATTTAACTACAGTAACGTGGTACGATTACGACAATAACAGGAATAACGAAGATAAAATTCGAGCAATAACAAGGAGAAGTTTTTGCGGATTTGCGAAGAATACTATTAAACTTCATGACACAGATGACAAACGGGCTGAGGTTTAACTGATCGAACGATTGAACGAGCTCTATCGGTATTTTTCGTACTTCGAACCGTCACATGCATCCAACTGATCTATAAAACTCCCTGAAAATAGATCACACGTCTCTTGCAGCGGAGCAAAAATTCAGAACACGTCATTGTCTTGATTTGTGGAGATTAAACTGGGACTGCCATGAACTCATCAGCCGAAACAAGTTTTGCATCTATAGCGACAGTCTCGGTACACCGTAGGAGTGTACGCCCGTAATCACGGGACAATTTACGCGCGACGATTGCGGCCGCAGCCGCCGCCGCCGGTGCGATTTAACTTTTCCAAGCGACGTGTATTGCACGCCAGAAAGAGTTACGAATAAGAACGGCGTATTTTATGCTTATAATCCATTGCGGATTCCGTTTCCGCTTGTCTCGTTATACGCTTTTCTTTTTGCATTTGCTCATATTCTTCTGTTGAAAAGTGTGAACGTGCGGGTGCGCGCACAGGCGACCATTTCTCATCACGTAATACATTTGAAATTATTCATATTTTCAAATACAATATCAACTGGTATTTAAATCATTTTCGGGGGGCCAAGGTCATTATGGGAAGTCGAAATGGAAAATTGACCCTTTAGTTCCAAGAGGAGCTCATCGTAATTGAGATTCACGTGCAATCCATCTAATCTACGAAAAATTTTTAGATATTTTTCTCGGCCTTCTCCCTTTATTGCTATTTTTATGAAATCGCCACTACATATCCACAAACTGGCTCACTCTACAAGTATGAAACAGCTAATGTCCAGGAAGGATATGTATTTATCATTCCACTATGCATCAGCAGCGATGAAAAAAATTTCCATTCAAATTGGCATACTCCTGCCAAGTCACATCAGGTGTTTATCAGGATTGATTAGGATTCAGAAAATGTGTCCTCCATGATTACAAACATGATTAACGAGATTTAGTGGCGTCCTCCGTCCCCTTGAGACTCGGCGCAGCGTCTTCATTAAAGTAGATCCAATCTTGATGCCCCGTACGCGAAGCTATTTGAACATATGCAATTCCGAGCCGAGTGAGAGAGAGAGAGATCTCTCCCGGCTGCAATAATGCGGAGCTCATCGGCGCCACAGTCGTAGAAATGTCATGATGAAATTTTTTTCATGTGTTTCAGATGACATAGAATGGGTTGGGTGGCGCTTGGGCGGCGTGCGGGTGGTGGCGGCCGCCTCTCGCCCATTCTCTCGCTGTCTCTCGCCTCCCTCACAAGTTCCCTCCTGCTCAGCGTGCTCTGCATCCTCACCCTCGCCTTCACCCTCGCCACTATTGTCAGCGCCGAGGACATGTACGTATATATGTATTCTAATTTCAACCGTATGCATGTACATATACGCTTTCCTCGTTACAAGACGAGAGAGAGAGAGAGAGAGAGAGAGAGAGTCGTACGTGCAAGAGAGGATTCATTGTGACCCACAACACGCCAATGAGAAACTTTTAGAAAATCTCATACGTAAGGGCATAAAAAGTTTTCCCGTGAATCGTAAATTCGCACAAAAGTGACGATGGATTCACGAAATCGTAATGATATTATTTTCGTATACCCTCGTTGTAATAATTTTGAAATATCCCCTAGTGACCCCAATTGTATATACGCGAAGATTTTTCCTGGCTCCATTGGGAATAAAGAAGACTCGTAAAGATGAAGAAGAACACAAAATCGATAAGCAATGAAAATTCAATTGAAGTCCAAGTAGCCCATTTAACTCGCGAAGTACAACGGCCCTCGACGCGACGGCTCCTCACGAGTGCCAAGTCAACACCGAGACAACAATCTCGAGAGACCTCGTCGACACCAAGTAGTGTGGGTGTTATCGCCTCAAGACAATTTTATATCACACCCCTTGTGTCGATCGATGCTCGCGAAATCGAGTGCGCGGATGCAATACGTTGGGTGTCGCAGTGCCTCGAATTCCGAAGAGACGTACCGGCCGAGTGTTTGCGGCGGTAAATTATAACGCGCTCGTGTCTCAGGAAAGAAGCTCGCGACCATCGAGTAGATCACGGCGTCTCGACGTGACGTGCCCTTATTTCACTCTGTTAACTTTCCAAGTCGTGGTGTGGTGTCGCGCGATCGAAACGACGGGTGTTTATAGTTTCGCGAAAGAACGAACCGAGAGATGATTCTTCGCGGAGAACATTTCGGACGACGCTTCGAACGCGTGTTTCCGGTGAGCGAATATGACTGGAAAAAAAATACGATTGAATTTTATCATCACGTAGTCTCGTCGAGCGTTGGACGAGTCGTGTAAATTGAATATCTATCGTATGTGCCGTTTGTAAAAAATGTCTCTGGAAAAGATATTGAAAAGAAATAGGAACACGACTGGAATTTTTACGCGATGGGCAAAACAAAAATGCTTTCAACGAATTTAAATGAAGAATTTCATTAAAATTACCATGAAAATGTCTATTGGAAAAGAACACTCTACTAGAAGGCGTAGAATATTCAATGGATAAAAGCCTCGAATTTAAAGAGATTTGTCGATCGATCATATTCTTGGCGTAAAAAAAAAACCCTCGAAGCGTGAGATAAAGAGCTGACTGAGAGAGGTACAAGAAACAAGACAAAACGTCGCGATAGACATGACGGCATGGCTATAAAAGTGATTGGAAAGAAGAAAAGAAGGGGAAAAATTGAGTGAAATATTGATTAGACTTATCTTCATTGCAATAAGAAGGATATGAGAAGAAAAACAATTTGTCTGCGTAATTCACTGGGAGTACATTCTTTTGAAATTTTCGTATAATATGAGCCAAATTTGTTGAAATTTTCTTCCAATATAGTTATGGTTTTTCATGAAATGATCACGAGACATACTTCTTGTACGAGGCCTTCCGCAAAATCAACTCAAAAATATGACATTTTATGCCATAGAATAATCTTTTAGACAGAAGCTTAGCAACTTAGTACGCAACTTTATATTCTCTCAAACTCACACTTCCATAAAAAGTATTGGAAGGTTTGAGGAAGAATCTGAGTGAAGTAGCGTTATTACCTGTCAATCAAGTGTGAATAATTTTTCCACGGCATTCCGAAATATGGGCAAATCGAGATGGTACATATATCGAATTGGATATCACGAATCTATTGAAAAAGAATATTATTTAATAGAAGTATTGACATGCCGAAAGGGTTTGACCTCTATCGCTCGATCACCGGAAAAACAAAAATAGCTCGCTCGAGGTGAAGCGAGAGAGAGAGAGAGAGAGAGAGAATGACTAACGGAGAATTGTGACGTGGCATGTTTCAGCTTCGAGGAGGGCAAGTCGGACAAGGAGATCCTGGACAACCTGCTGCTGTCTACGCGCTACGACAAGCGGCTGCTGCCCCCGGTCCAAGGTACACTGCGGCCCCCGCCCCACACGCGCCAGTTAGACGACGGCGAGTCCGCGGCCGACGACTACCTCGAGTCGCCCGCTCCGCAACCCGACGATTACCCCGAGCACCTCGACTCCTCCTCGAATCGCGACCATCACCACCACCGGCACCACCACCACCACCACAAAACAGCACACAACCACAGTTCACTGCTCACCCCCCGTCGAAAGGGTAGATAGCTACCGGCGATTCCCACCTACCTCTCTCTGTTCATTCACTCTTTATCGTTCAAGTTATCCTTTTTTTTTATTGTTATATTTATATATATATGATATCGTGGTTGTTCGCGGGGACGATGCAGGAGGTACGTTCAGGTGGTACGCTTCATCGATTCTCCATGCCCTCTCCTATCAGAGAATCCAAGACGATCACGACGACGATTCGCCCGAAATCATATGGGACGGTTCTTGATTTAGAATCGCGAGGGCCAATCGTTGTGTCATCCGACTCTGGTCTACCTACAAGGATTCTATATAGCCTTGGGGATTGCTCAATATTTTTTTGGATTTCCAGGGAAGACGTTGATGACGCGTATTATAAAATATCCAGATTATTTTTCATGTATTTTTATGTCCGGGTACTGTACTAGACGTAGATCTGGGTGAAATCAGATAAAAAATGTGCCTTCCAAGGAATCCTTGCCAATTAGTCTTGTGCTAATTGATATTTGACTCTTGTCAATTTACATTTCTCATTGACCCTCATCACTGATAGTGAGTATCCAAAAAACGGAATAGAATAAAATTCAATTGAAGTATTTTTGATAAAGAGAATGGAATCGTTATTGATTGACCGTAACACCTGTTTTTACCTCACTGCAAGTAATTCTCCCGTTGGAAATTATTTTTGATGCGCAATTTTGAGGAAGTTCGCTGTTGCACTGAACTTGCCGTAGGGTCTCTCGTTGCGTATATACGTTTACTAGCGACACGATGGATTTTTTGTAAAGTTTCACTTATAATCTTCTTATCCTCCGAAACGAGTTTTTTCGAGGTCTTATTACTTGTTTATCAAACCGAAGAGAATTCAACTCATTAATGTAGGATCAGGTTCAATTTGAATGATTGATGGGCCAAACTGTACATTCAAACGGATCAAAATTCAATCGCGCCTCGATCTGATAGAATTGAGTTAATTCCAGCAGAGGAAAGCTATTTTCACTTTGCATAATCTAAATTTGAATAATCAACTGACAAATAGATGCGTATACCGTGACGTAGACAATGAAATTTCAACTGGGTATGTTTTAATATCTTTCATTTTGGAGACGACATGAATTTTCATTAAGACCAAAGAAATTATAAACAAGAAAAATCGAGCTCAAAAACTCAGGCCTACATGTATTAATCGTGAATTTTCAATATTCTGTTGAAAATCTTTCGTTACCCTCGTCGATTTTCACATTTTCGAAAGGCGCATTGATTGTTACAAACTACCATCAGAGTATCGGGTTTCGATTTCGCTCGTCTATGAAAAGAATAGGTTCCTTGCGTCGTACAGAATGCCACCGAGTAATTTGAACAGACGACTTTTTGCGCAGACGCTGGTTATTGCCGACATGAAAAGTACGGCAGTTTGCGGTAGTCGAGCAATGCGTTCTGGTTTCGTTCTACTGTGTGCGCGACTTGACGATCACAAATGCACCTGGCTTGTTGCAAGTGTTTTTTCCGGAAAACTATTTGAGATTCGGCGTGGTTAACCGACGATCAGGCGATGTGGGCCAGAATTGTAATAATCGCAATATCGCATTTGAAAAGACTCTAAATCGCGATTCAATTCAATCTCATGAGAAACACTCATGATTAACCTACAAATCCATGCAAATCATATTGAAAAATTGATAAGGTATTCTTATAATATTATTCAATTAGAGAATTCCACTGAATATTAGAATCTAAGCGAGAATTATTGCATTTATTCTAGTTCAAGAACACAATTATTTCTTGTGAAAATAGAAATAAAAAATGAAATAGAACCTCATTTCGAAGCATTCAACTTGATTTGACTGTGAGAGAAAAGTAGGCTTTTCCATTGTCTCTTCGTGAATGCGAGAGTGGAACCAAGAGCAAAGAATGCACTCGAGCTAATGAAACGGACGTGACGCAGAATCGAAGGTAGAATTGAAGAACGATGTTTTTCGACGGTCAGCAAGTACAGTATACGGAAATTCTTGATTTTTCTCCAAGTCTTTTGAAAATAATGACGAGGTTAGACATTGAATCAATTCGAAAAAGCATACCAGTGTATTAGTATAAATGCGATGGTATTGATGTTATTAATTTGTAAAAATAATTTCAAAATTTTATTCAATGTTCCTCTACACCGCGAGGTAAGCACAACACCGGGAAAAGCACACCCTTATACCTAAGCGCCATCGCACGAACGCGAACACTGGAATGCACGATAGAATACAGGAAACAAATCAACGCGAAGAAATCGGAATCTTCGAAATAAATCGAGATGCTGTTTTGCCTATACTACACCAATACGTACTATAGACATACGTAAACAACGATATTTTATTAAACTTTAAAAGTCCCGAGAATTCCTCCCCCCCCCCCTCAAATGAACGGTACGCGCGCGCTTTGAGCACAATTTCCAGGAACAACAGAGATCCAATTGGCAATATTTGCGAGGGAAAAAGAATTGGAATCGATGTCTGTTATTCAAATCCATCGTGTCACAAGTAAAAACAAAAACGCGCCCAGCCGGAGAGATTTTTCCAGCGAGCTTTGCTGCCTGCTGGACGGCTTAACCTGCTCGCGCACACACCGAGCGAGTATGTACATACATGTATGTACCGTATATATACGGGTGGGGAAAAGAATGCCAGAGGTAATGGAAAGCGAGAGTCGCACTGCGCGGCGCTTAGGGGGGGAGGCGAGGGGGGATAGAAGCTCGATCGGAATCCCGCCGGAACGCGGGCGGCGGGGGTAGACAGCGGAAAATTGAGCTCACCACACGCGCCGCGGGACGAACGATCCCGATAACTCGACGCAATCGCGGCAAAGGCTCTCCGATCCACGTTTTCAGCGCGGATTCTCGCGTGTCTCCTCGCTCTCTCGTTGGCCCTTCCTCTTTTTTCCCTTTCCTCCCACGTCTGTGTCCGAATCATAAATTGCCCGAATTCGCGCAAGCTGTTTGACGAGGATCGATCGTTTGCATTGTTTACAGGGCGAGCGTTTGCAAGTGTGCAATTAGTTACTTTGGTAAAACACACGCGAATTGAAAATCGTTCGATACACGTGGACGATTCGGGGGAGGGGGTGTGTGATCTGTGGGAATCCGGCATAGAGGAGCGGAACGAGGTCATGTGGACATGGCGTTGGTAAACGTTAACCTCGAATCTCGGTCGAAAATATACGCGTATGAAAATTTCATCGCCCCTCCCCTCCGAAACTTTACGGAACAACCGTTGCACATCGCGCACTCCACGGCTACGTCGATATATGTACATTCTTGATGCGTATTCATGAACGGTCGGCGCGCGCGCGATTGCTCGGATAACGATAAGCAATAATAATAACCCGGGGAGCCATGAATAAAAGCTGAGCTGCCGGACCGCGGGGCCATAAAACAGATATCCGCGTGAGTTATATAACTCCAGTCGCCGGGCTGTATTGTATATACGTATACGGGGTCTCTCGGAAGAGCGTCGCAAGTTCGGAAATGCAATTTCTCGGGGGATGAATGGCAACTGACTTGGGGGGGGGGAGTGGGGATGAATTGCGGAAGATAGGGAGTTTGCCACCCGGCCAACTTGCGCCGAGGAGCCACTTTGTTTTGCCAAGTTTGTCGCTGCTAGGTCCGATCGTATACTCGAGCCTTGTAATCGACAGGGCCTCTCGCGCGCTACGCGTTCGACGCGCCTACTGTGCATAAACGTCTGTTCCGGAGAGCACCGGTGGAGAATATAGTTTTGCCCTGAATTTGATGGGAGGGGGAGGGGTTTGCGGGCCATCGGTGCAATTGAGAGGATCCTTTGTTCGAGTTCGCAAGCTGCTTATATTTTCATGTGTGTGACGACGGCTGTGTACTCGGTTTCCGTCTGGTTTCGCATATAGTATGGCTCTGTGTGACAAGAGCGCCGGGGGTTTGTCTCTCTGGAGCAGCTTCTCCGGATGATCGACTTCTCTATTGACGAATTGACACAGGTGAAATTATTGAACAAGTGAGAAGTATAAATTTAACGATCTTTCACCGGTGAAAGGTTACCAAAATTATACATCAATCGTGTAATTTGGAAAGAATGAATGAAAAACATGAAGATCCTCGAACACCAAAAGCTATTGTTCATGGAGAAAAGTACAATATATTAATGTTGGCGATATTCGGATGTCTCTTCTGGTTTCGAATCTTGTATGTCATTATAATTAATTCGGGAATACTTTCAACATAATTGCATAATTATTGATAGTATAATTATTGATTTTCAATATCGAACTTTCTCTCAATTCGGCCTCTCTCACGCGTAATATATTTTTTAATGAAAAGAAGCCTTCCTGGTGCATAAGAGGCCAAATGAAATGAGCTTTTCGCTCATATTTTCACAACGAGTTGACCTGTCGCTTGTGACGACTTTCACCGACGAGGCCCTGGCTCGTTTTCGCATGAAAATCCACGCGACTCTTACAAGTTCAACACTGTACTAGGGGGGAGTAAAAAAAAGCGAATTCTAGGAAAGTGTCGTCCCCAATTCTGGCTCTCGGCAGGGCAAAGCAAGCCAGAGCAAGCCAGACACTCGGAGCGGCCGCCTTCATAATTGACATTAACGGGTGCTCTCGAATTACCCGGATGGCGCACCCGACTTAATTTCTCGGAGTACTCGCTATACACCGGCTCGTGCGTTTTGATTATCCATTTTATACGTGGAATTAGGTGCTGCTCGTGCACGAATGGTTCAAGTTCCAGAATTCGAATGAATTCGCAGAGGATTTTCTGGAGAGTCGAGCTTTTATGCGTTATTCTGGTTCTGAGCGTGAATAACCAAGCTGGAATTTCTAAATTAAGGCTGACTTTGAAAACTGTCTTTGTTTGAAAACAAAGTTCGTTTCAAAACTTTTAATATTCTTTGCAAAATCACGGATGCCCAGCAGCTTGAATGACAGCTTAAGACGATATCGTGTAATTTGAATTTAAATTAATCTTGAATTCCTGATGATGCTTCAATTTCGAAAGGAATTATATTCCTGATAACGCGGTTACAAGTTAAAATGTAATTACATGAAAATAGATTGAAAATAAAGTTCCAATCAATCATCTAACGAAAAAAATAATTAAACGTACTCAAATTTCGCAGTAGTTAAAATCCTAGAAACTTTAGGCAGTATAGGTTGCAGAAAAAAACATATCGCATTCACCTGTCCTATTGTCGGTTCACTTTTCAAAATAACGATCATATCTTCGTACTTCGTACTGTAGATTCTGGATGCGACAGCTGGTACTCGAGACTTATAAGCGGTTTGGGAGATCGGAAGTTTTCCAATAAATGGAGGGTAAAGGTGAAATGATTTCCTTGTTCGAGGCTTCGAACAATAGTTTGGCTTTCGGAAACTTTATTCTGACAGTTGAGTGGCTGGAGCTGGAACAACTTCTCACTCTGATAACGGCACAGTTATGGATGGCATTGTAAGCATTTTAGTCGAGAAGCACACGTCGTAACATTGAATTATATAAGATTTTTCGAAAATAGGGAACTCTGACTAGTTGGAGAAATATTCTGCGACTCTTTGGCTAGAATTATAAAAATTGCACTTTTGCAGAAGCGAGAATGAGATTTTCAAACTTGCGAATTCCCCTGGGCATTTAGAATTCCACAAATCAAGTTTTAGTTATAACGTGATGTTTTCCAAGAACTTTCTGACTAGTTTTAGCGCAGTTTCCCCGTGATTGACTTTATCTTTTTGACCAAGAAAAAGATACAATCCAGTCTAATTTTCTTCCTAAGTGTATAAACTAGAAACTTTGCTACATTTTCTCCGCGATAAATCTATGAAAATTGGAAAACATTTGGTTATATTTCATGCCAACTTCTACGTCAGCTCAACGTATGCAAACTTTTTTATTTCTCAACTTGTCTACTTTAAATACCCAAAGTTTGCTTTTTCATCCATTACAGAATAATCTTCTCATAATAATAAATCGATTAATCAAAAAAGCGAAATCCCGACTCATCTTCGGATTTACCACTTTACAAGTGAGATTCGACTGATTAAAAAATAAAGAGAAAATAAGAGTACAAGCAGGATTAGTGACCTAGGATTTGCCGGGTCACCTCTGACAAATGTGTACATCGGTGCTTCCGTCATCCTCCACCTGTGTGTAGGCCGCTTCCCCTTCGGCGATAACTTATGCCAGAGATTTCACGTCACGGGAAACGTCTTCTGTAAATCGATTTTTTCACCCTTCTTGTTGTAGAACTTCCGAGCCACATACTCGCGGTATACCTGGAGTTTCACGTCACAGCTTGGAGCTCCAGTTATTTTTATCACAACATTATTTCAATTTCTATTTTTCGAGAAGGGTTTGAAAAATGTATCTACACTTTCGCATCACGAGCTGTATATGACTGAGTCGGTAATTTGTCAAATCCATTTGAATTCATACTATGTTTTATTTCTGAAAAAAAATTCTAGACCAACCGAGATTTGAACTCGAGAAAACATATTGATAAGTTGCCTAAGTACGTACTCGAATTGCATAGCTTGAGCGAAATTATGATAATTCGATGTTTTATTCCGTAATAATATATATTTTCCAACAATCATAACGAATCCGGTGTGTCGAAGTCTGTACTTTTACTAGAATTTTCTCCGCCTTCGTTTCTCGAAAAGATTTATTTCAATATTTCTACTGTTTTTTTCGCGCGTGCTCTCTTACCTGTTCCGCAGCCACGCCTGACCTAATTCCCGAATCTTAGCCTGCCCCGTACTAACCTTGAGCCACGCGCGATAAAGGCACTATGGGATGGCTAAATGAATGCTGGGGTTAGAAATCCAGCCAATGTACATAGTGACTAGATCTAACACGATGGCATCACTGAAGCTACTGGTCAGATTGGTCTCGCGACAGTTGCAGAGGCCCACGCCAACAAAAAGCCAATGGACCTCTGCATCTGCAGCGAGACCAACGCGACTAGCAGTTTCAATGATCCCATCGTGTTGGATCTAGTCACTATGATGGTTGACTGGATCGCTAACGCCAGCTTTTATATCGTGGCATATCCATTTGAATACCGTCGTGCTTCTTTGTCTTGATCTTATCGCGCGTGACCAAAGAATACGGAGAAGATAAGAGAACAGTTGGTAAAGTCTACGTATTCTTTTATCTTTTCACTGTGAAGGAGAAACAACTCACAGCTTTTGTCTCGGGAAAAATTTTGAAACAAATATTTTCAATAAGTTTCCTTTGGATTATTACAGACGAAAAAATAATGTTTATTTTACTTTGATGCTCCGTACGATTGAAATGCCAGATTACGAAGGATGCTCATTACCAAATTATTAAGAATCGAATTATAAATGTGACTGGATAATAAGAATTCAATTCATCGCCTTCAGTTACTAACCTTATTTTTCAAGATATGGTTATAAATTAAAGAAGTCAGTCGTATGACTCTAGTGAAGGAGTAATTCAAAGCAATACTGAAGCAGAATATGGATACTGACAATGACATACATTCACAATTTTGAAGTTATGTAATTTTCATTTCTCTTTGTAACATTGCCCAAATGACGTCAGATATTTCCTCGATGTTTCCGAATCTCTAATGAGCCAGATGTCGGAGAAGACATGTACTTTTATGAATGTTGATATGAACATTTGATTATAACTGAATCAATAAAATCTGATCCAATGTTTCTAGCTAACAAACTCATATTTTTGGACATTCTTGAATGAATAAAAAAAAGAATATGCCTATTGTACAAAGACAATTGTAAGCTGTACTAAAAAACGAACGGAATTTAAATTTATTAGGAACGCCAGTTACGTTGAACAAGTGACGTCGAATTCCCCTTGAGTTTTTACATGCTTGAAAAGACTGGTGACATTGGGTATTCATGTCAAACATACTATTAATAGAAATACGTATGACAGTAATCCCGTTGTTTTTAAGTACTCCGTGGCAGTAAAGTTAGTGGCATTCAAATTTTTATCGCGTCAGCATAAACTTCTTAAGTTTTGACTAAGCGTCTTAACCTGGGTTTACAGTTCTTCGTTAATTTTTGTAAAAATAAAGAATATTATCTGTCCAAGAACCTGCAGTATTCCATAAGAACTCCATGACATTCCCTTTGGGAGTACTGCAGTAAGAGACCCCTCGATCTGAATTATAGAAGTCGATCATGTTGCTCTAATACACAAAAAATTTAAAGCATACTAATATAATGACTGAGATCTATTTGCAAATTTAAATTTATGTAGAATCACTGATAACGCTGACCAAGTGACATTAGAAATATCCTTGAGCTTTTTAAATGTACGATAAGCCAAGTGACAAAGAATGCTCATTTCCAACATACAAAAGATTGAAATACGCTTGTGTAGAACTCGAACTGCGCCTGAATGAAAAAAATCTAATCGTATGACTCTAATCAGAAGAAATTCAAAACACGATTTAATTACCTACAGAAATACGTTCACATTTTTGAATTTGTGTAATTTTCATTTCTTTCAGTTGAATTGCCCAAATTACATCAGCATTTCTCGACGTTATCGAATGCCTGACAAGCCAGATACCAGAATAGATACATAGTCTTGATTCAATTGGTCGAATTTCGTTCGTATACGACATTTGACTGTCATTAGGTACAGAAAATTCTATTCTATAACTCTGAATATGGTTAAATGAACATATGAATATGGTTAATTATGTTACTCTTGAACATTTCAAACCAATAATTTGGAAATCATTTGCAAAGTAAAATTTGATCATCGCATTAAGACGAGATTTAAAAAATTATTCGAAGGTTAATATTCATTTGGATTGATTTAATTTTGAAAACTCAAAATGGACTAAATGCTAACATTTGAAAAGTTGAAATCAATGTCTTTGTCCAAGATAGTAAACAAATGTTTCCGAGTTTACTGATGACGAACTTGATATTTCAAGATGATGAATTCATCATGGTGCGAAAATTCATCCAAATAACATTTTTATAAATAATAGTTAAGAAATTTAAGGGGTAGATTTTTTGTATAAGTTATTATTACAATGATGTTTTATAGCATATTATGCACTTAGCGAATAAAGTGAGCTCGTCTTGCGTGCTAGTCTATCACCACAGCCAACTTTATTCCCTAGGTACATAATACGCTATGATACATCATTGTAATATAGTAGCTTATTGTACGGAAATTTAATACGACTAAATAAAATGTTACTTCTTGCACTGTTCTCGGAAGGACAAAAATACGCTTGTTGTATTCGATACAGCTGCGTGCGCGGATAAACCAGTTGAAATTAAAGTTCCGTAAGTAATGCACAAAAGTTATGCATATGTCTAAGAACCGTTGCATCGAAGAGCATTTCACATATTTATAGAATCCACAAAACGCCAAAGGGGCGCTTACTTGCTCACAATGCGAGAATCATTGTATTTGCGGTGGTACGAATCTGTACGGTTGTCTTTTCACAAACAGGATTGAATTCTCTGCAAAAATCGGAGCACACAAATGAGAATACAAGAGAACAAGGAAGCTGGGACATTTGGATTGTTTGAAAAAAATATATGTACATCCTGATTTGTCTTAAACATCAGAGCTTACAAGTGAGATTCAACTGATTAAGAAATAAAAGAGAAAAAGGGGATAGGCAGAATTAGTAACGTGTTACTGGATTAATAAGGAAGAGAAAAAATACAAGATAAATAAGGAGGAAAAGTCGAGCAAAGCTTCGGAAGAGCGTGAGGCACGAGAAAAAAAGAATAGAGAGGTAGTATATCCAAGAGCGAAAGACGAAGCTCACCAGTATCTACCGTGAAAGCTGCATAATTCAAAGTTCATTACGCGAAACGCGCGTCTCTTCGAAGCAAAATTTAGACCACCGACGACCCCAATCTTCTCCTTCACCTCTTTTCTCTCCCCTTTTCGTAACTACCCCTTTCTTCCTCTTCCCTTTCTTCATCTTTGTCTTTCTAATTTTTTTTGTTCTTTCTTTGTCCCCATCTTGTATATTATCTGTCTCTCTTACCTCATATTTACAACATTCTCGAGCAATTTCACGTGACACATTTGTCAAGGCTACTTGTAATGATCAACATAACAACTATAATACAGAATTACTATTTATCCACATATTGAAACTTATCCACCAAGACCGTTTTAGAACAGGATCATTGACCGGTTCCACTTACAGATCGACTGTTGATATCTCTCGTTGGAGTCTTGTCCAGTTGAATTACGCGGCGTTTCATTCCACAATAAACGTAATAAATATGAGAGTATCGCAAGAATCAGAGATGCATAATCGCATTTGACATGTAGATAGACAAAAGAATTAAATTACTCGTCTCGATCATCTTATCATAATATCGAGTTTAATCGTGTTTAAACGGTGTCTCGCTCGCTCGACCTCAATGGACCGGTTAACACAGGGGACGCCACAGCGGGTAAATAAGGCAAGGGTTGGAAAAAAACGAGCCCACGGTCCGCCAGAGACCTCCGGCGTTTTTTCCCATTCTCGAGAGGTACGGGCATGTCGGTTTTACCCTGGGGAGATAAAGACCGAGTGAGCATCCGCGTTTAAATCCACTACCGACACATTATATAAGGGCGCAAAGCCGGCTTACTTTCTTTATATACTTTCATCCAGGTCGGATAGAATTCGCCCGAGGCGCGCCGCCGAGCCTGGTAAACCGTGTGTGAGCGGCGGCGCTCGCGTGTATCCCAAAGTATGCGCGCATATATACCACGAGTAATTGGAAAACCAAGAGGCGCCTCTCGCACTCCCCGCCAGCCTCATTGACGAGAATTCGCCGTTGACTCGCTCGTGGGCACGACGCGGTGAGTCGAATTTCCCAGGCTCGCTTAATTTCAAGATGACCTCGAGAGTTCTCGAGGAACTTATCCCATCCCTGGCAATGACCAGCTGAACTTTCGTTTGAAGTCACTCATTATTTTACCAGGCAACTTTGTTGGAAATAACAAAACACGTCTTTAGATACGAGCAACCGCTGCGAATCATCCGTCAATTAATGGCATGATCGGAGTGGGATATGCAGGACGTTCTGATAATAGATTCGATGTCTCAATACCATGACATCTATTCGAGTGTATCCATCAGAATATTGATTTTACAAATTGTACTGGTTAATTGGGTGTTGCTCTATAATTACCATAAGTGAAGTACTTGGGCATCTGTCCAACAGAAATAAGTACTGTGAAAGGAATGTATAGAATTATCAATAAGCTGACGCAATCCTGTCGAAAAATTTCCTGTCATTTGGGACCACAAAAATGGGATCTCTGTTCAAGAGGAAGACTCTGCTTGATATTGTAACAAAAAGGTTTCTTCTCCTGAACGGATATATCTAGCACAAAAATCTTCTCACTAGAGCATCGAGCAAATTTTTTTTTTTGAACCAAGATTCTGTTTTTGCGAGTGCACGTACTGGATTTCCAATCTCCAATCAGTATTGGAGACTATGGTGTGAGTGATGAGTATATTTCTGCATACGATTGCTGCTAAGAAGCTCAGTTCTGTACGAGCGCCGAACACGAGAAAGTGGCGCACTGTATACAATGCAAACGGGAAACGGAATCATCAAGGCAATGAGGAAAAAGTGAACAGCGTACGGGGAATACGACTCGGCGATACCGTCAACCAGCTCGCGTCTGCGTCTAATAATAGTCTGGCGTGTGAAACTAATTAATTTCGCTAATGGCGTTGCGTATACTCCGGGAATTCCTGCGGTGTACTTTTGGGTGTACGGAAGCAATTGCGCAGTAAAACTTGCTTCGTCTCTCGCAGTCCGGTTCGGCAGCTATAATAACTGTTAATTACGCGATAGACTTTTACGAGGGGCGAGCCAATAGGGCCGGAGCTTCGGGCGTTATTTCTTTCCACTCCCGATATTTTCCCGGACGTGAGTACGATGCTTTAGTTACATACATATATCTCAAGCCACGGGTATTTACGCGAGAGCAGCTTACATATAAACATCTTCACGCGCCTTCCGCTTATCTTAATTCACGGACTTGATGCAGCGATGTAGAGGAGATTGACTTGCCTCGTAGGCTATGGCGTTGTGCATACTATTTATAGATAGGAGGTACCGTAGTTACTTCTTCACGCACTATAGTTTATTATCGTTGTGCTTTTGCTTTTAGTTTGATGATAATTCGTGAATAAGAAAATATATCATTCGATTTTTACAGGGTAAAAACTAGATCCAACAAACATTATGATTGAAAATTTCTTTCAAGACACTTCACAATTACTCATGCGTTATCACATGGAATGAAATACTTGTACATTCGAATTTCATTCGCTCACGTATACTTTAATATGAACAATTCAATATACCGTCTCAACAAATTCATTTTGAACAATCTTTTTTGTTTATGAGCATCAATTTTAACCTATGCCATATACGTTTAGAAACGGAGAATGAACAACCCCTTTGCCGAGGATACCCAAACTTTCCCTTTTTACAACACAGTGATGAAGAATATACAAAACACAGACTGAACAGATTTTGACGTGCCCTTTATGAATTATCGTAGTCCCCCTTTGAAAATTAACATATTTATAACTCTTGTCTTTTTCTTTTCTCTAACATTTTCCCCACTTGTTTCTGTTGTATCGTCAGAATCCATTGGTAATCTTAATATAGTATCTTTTTTATGTACTTTATTCATGTTTAGAACTAATAATCTTACTCATTACATCATTTAAAGTAATAAATTAAGCCATCATTTTTTACTTTTCTAATAGCCCATTTGTTCGCTCAACTAATATTTGATCAAGTGCATATATATATATATTACTTGTTTGAAATATCGTATGTTTGGTTGAAAATGTATTAATGTATGCGTATTGTCTTGTTGATTGTTTGGCATTATACTTAACTTTTCAAGAATAGTTGAATCAGTTACAATAAAATCTTGAATTTATTTATGGCAGTTTTATACATCATATGACGTTCAATAGTGACATGCATATTTTATCTTACTAGAGTATTGTTTGAAATTTGAGTTATTTGAGTTCTATTCATTGATCGAATAGAGCTATTAATTTCAAGCATGAGTGTATCAAAACGTTCATAATTTTTCTTATACTTCACGTTTATAATACTAGAAGCTCCGGTAATTGTATCGAGTTGAAACATATCTCTCTAATGATTTAAATGTGATTTTTTTTTTATTTCTTATAGCAATATCTCAGTTGGATAAAAATTGTTTGTGAACATTGTTAGTTGAATTGAGCAAGAACAAAATGTGTGTTATATGACAGAAACAGTGGGTCTTTGCAAAGATAATTTATGTATAGAATATGATAATAGTTTTCTCTGGGGAAAAAGTAGTTTTCCGTTTTACACCCAAGAAAAAAATGTCTTAGAGAGAATTATTGATTGACAAGAATTTCATAATTTTCTTCCATAATTAAAAAGACCGTTGAATTTCAGAATGAAAGAAATTTTTCGGAAGGATATTTAAAAAATGCGAAAAGTGTAAAGCGTGTAAGGGCGGAATATTCACTGATTATAAATTCCACACATTAATTTCATGTAACGCGCGGTAAGAATGTTTTGTAATATGTCGGGGCCAAAACTTGCGTACATGCTAAGCTGAATTACCTCTGCGGGTTCTAGCAACAGCTGGAGTACGCGAATGGATAGAGAATACACATAAAACAAGAATACGCACTCATTGAAAAGAAGCGTATGATTTTCTTCGTGGACGATCATTTACTTTTGGTTCCTGCAATTTATTTTGCCCACATTTTTCTTCGCGTATACTGATTCAACGATGCAGAGTAACCTTACAATTTTTCAACCCTCGAAACTCTGGAGGTGAACTTTTCATCGATAAATCACATGAACCACATTTTTCTTGCACTGATATTAAGCTATTAATGTTGAACATTAATAAACATAAGAAAAATCAATGAACCACTTGAAATTATGAGAAAGCGGTCGTATCCAATACTATATTGACAAAAGGCAAAATAGTTCGAAAAAGTGAAAAGCTGACGAATCGACGAAGAGTATAATTTGTTGAAATGACATTCGATGATTGGGAGGGTGACAAATTTTTTTCGAAGTGACGAAAATCATATGCTTCAGCTGTAAAGAGGAAAGATCACTCCAAATATCGTTGTCGCACAGAGCGAAAAAGACTAGAACGAGCAATAAAGAACAATGTAACACCCGCACCCGAGTAAAAGCAATGAGAGAAGGGTCTCGTGAAGGGCTGCAGGCTGCCACCACGTGTGAGTGTGTTGGGTGTTACAGATGCAGATTTCTGCTGCGGGCTGCACTCGCCCGAGGACGCTGCGATCGAGCCCAATACCGACGGCCTTAACCGATCGGCAGCTGTCGGCGGCGCTTGGCCAAACATCAACAACAACAACAACAACAACAACAACAACAACTATCTGAACAAAAACCAATACTACACGCCGCACCAACACCTTCGCAATAATGTTCGCGGTCCGTCTCTCCTCAACTCCGTTGTTACATATGATTTACTCTCATATATAAATCTACTTGGCTATGGATATATAATAGCTTTTGATTCTATATACTTACAATTTTTTTCTGTCTGTTATCTCTACCCTTTCCTGTCTCTTTAGTGGTTGTTATTAATGAGTTATTATTGTTACACGAGAGTTACTTTCAACACTAGGATTTTGCTGTTTTACCCGCGAAGACGAACAGGCTTGGTCTGGCATGTGAAAAAAAACATGGTTTTCTTCGTTAGTTACTCGAGAAACACATCACGAGTTCAAGATTCTATTGTGACTAGAATGATGATTGACTATTACTAGCCATAATACAATATCAAATCATTTATGATTTATGATGACTTACATGCATATATACTGTACATATACAATATTGAAAAAAAACAACATTGAAAATACTTCTTGATCGAATAAAAGATATAGTTTTTAGAGAAACTACCCTTTTGCATGAATTATTATCATATATATGGTCCTAAATTAGATTAGAATTTTATGATAGAATAGACTCTGTAATTTTAACATTTTAATGATTGACTTCCACTAATCAAACATTTGAGAAGTGAAAATTAATTATGCTACGTTATTTACAGTAACTCAAAATTCTAAATACTCATTCATTCTTGTTCACTAAAGATAATTCTTATATGAAAACAAACTGAAAACTGTGTGATTTTTCTCATGGGTTCAATTATTCTCACTTTATGTATAGAGGAAACGTTGTTGAACCGTCAGCACTAGAGTTCGGCGCTGTCTGACAAAATCGTGACCTGCACTACTTATTTTCATATTCCTCGTTTTTCTATTGCTTTTATAAACTTTTCGTGATTCTATTCAATTTCTTTTCTGTCTCAGCACTTCCATGTTGTTGAAATTGGAATTGCCAATCGCATATTGGAATCGATGTTTCTGTTTGCTTTGTGTGATGAATCAACTGACTAGGGGGCACTACGCAGTCCGGGAGTTTGATATTGATATGATTTTGCCGGTTCGTTTCTTCCACAATTAAAATGAGTTCTGAACAAGGATGAACATCAAATTCGTATATTTTTCTCAGATATTATATAAATCATTATTGATTTTATGTGCAAGGGATATATCTACATGTCCGAAAAACGCACGAAGAATTCTTCTTGTTTAAAATCAAAAATGATTCATAAAAAACCGCAAATAAATTGATAAATACAAGTAAATTCCTGTACAGAACCAACTTTTGTCGAAGGAGAGACCTACTCGCATAGTTTCATCAGAATCCAACTTCTGGATGCGTTGTGTCCTCTTGTGAGCGACAGCAATGCAATTCTGATTGTTATAGATACTTCACTACCATGCGTATGAATGAATTATAGCACAAAAATTACGTCGGATGAGGATACATACGGTACATAAGAAAATTTGATTGAATTTTATGTTGTTTACAACCAAATAGTACACTCATTCAGCTGCTCCAGTTTCTCAAACACATTGTCCACTGTTACGACTTGTTTTATGATGCTTTCATTGCTAAAGTGATGATTCAATAGTTGTTTATCCAATTGCAAATTTGCATTTTTTTCATATTTCAATTTGAAGAAATGAGAAAATGAGATTCTATCGGATGTTTATATTTATGTTTCTTCAGGAAAGAGGATGAAAGGAGGAAGAAAATGAAAGATAATCAAAGTATTCATAAACAATGCGTAGTGAATCAGAATCTCATCTCACATCAGACAAAATCTCATCATGCTTATCACTTGATGTAACATCCAAGTCATATCGTAAATTTTATAACTATCGAGACGCGTAACAGTAGTTCCCAGCGCCTATTGAAAAGAATACTTATCATGATCCTAATAATAACTTGATCTCTGTCTTCTATTCCACCGATGGCGTTGTAACCTCTCGCTCAGACAGCGTCGGGTCTTGCGGAAAAGAGCGCGATAACGACACTGAGATTCCACTTTTCTCTCTCTCCCTCTCGCTCTCTTTCGTAGATCGAGGAGCTGAATTATTCATCGGCCGTTCGACCCTTTTTCTACTCTCGATATGGAGTTGACAATTTGGTTCCTGATCGCGTGAGAACTTTTGTGTCCCCGTCTCTGTGTAAAGCAGAATTTTGATTGGATTATCGTGCAAGTGGGTAAGAAGTTCGTTGAAAGTGACGAATCATTCTGACCTGATTGCGAGTAAGAAGTTTTTCGAACGCGACTAACTCTTTGTTTCTGAAAATGGGAAAGTCATTAATTTTTTTTTCTTCCGTCGATTTAAAAAGTTAAATCTTGAGTAGAAGAAAGTTGAACTCGATTCGCCAACGTGTAACACTACGCTAACAAAATGATGAATGGTACATTTGGCAATTGTGTTTTGCAATCAAACGCAGACATTCATGAATTCAGGCGGTAGTAAGCTATTCGGGTTATTTGCTTTCTCGTCAACAGATAAATTCTGCCGTAATTCAATTGTAATCCATTCTGGGTAGATCTGAATCATGTTGCAACTATACGTTGCAACATACTATTTCTCGAATGAAATTCAATCTTCATAATTTTGGCACACCATTAAGAAATGAAGAAAATCGTATAAGAACCTCGTATCGACGTTTGCCTTGTTAGTTAGTTGATCCAAAGAGGTCAGAATAATTCTCTTTGTACAAACTGATTGGAAGAGAAACATCAATCCCTCTGCGATTCCTTCCGTTTGTTCTTATGGATCTTCAATTAAAATCGTGGAATGTAAGGAATCCAATTTTAAAGCGTCATTTTCCCTGCGTCCATCCTTTCGATATAATCCTCATTGCGCACGCACACAACACGCACCTGTACACGTAATCATGACATGTGAACACGGCGAAAGCACAGACTGCAGCAGCCTTCTTATGTAACGTCACTCATTGCCCGTCGGTCACAAATCATCGTTAGTCATATATTAGTTGTAGCTCCGACCGTACCGTTCAAGTATATATCTACATGTATCAACATGAACGACAGTTATCACAGTCGAATCCACTTATAAATTTAAATTGGCAATTAATTTTATGTGTGCACCGATGAATCGAAGTGGAAAACCGTTTTTTTACAGTGTTGTCGTTATGTTATACCTTTTGATGTTTGCTGAACAATGGAAAATTTTGTGATTATTAACATATTTGCAGTGTTCGAGTACCATTCATGAAGTTTACCCGAGGTTAATGCCGCAAGGAATTACTCGGCAAACAGAAAAAGTTATTGATTTGGTAGAAAGTCAAATTTTCCAAGTGTCTGATTTCTTTGCTACTGGATCTCACAAAGTTTGGGGATGTGTATCAAAGAACTCGAAATTCAGCATTTTATTCTTAACGATAATAGTTGACAACGGTTCAGAATTTCAAATAATATCCCGATTAATGTACGAAACGTTTTTAAAACATCTGATGACTAATGTATGTTAAATCCAGAATATTTGTATTCAAATGAATAGTTCTCACATCGAGGAAACGCTTCGTCATTGTTGTCAACTTTGAAATTCCATTTTGCAATCATATCATCAGTTTCGTGATTTTGTTGGGATCTTATAGATAAAAAGAAAGTAGTCACTTATTAGTAGTTTAATATCGTGCAAGTAAAATGAGTATAGACATGGAAATTTAAAAAAAATCATGTTCCTATACATTTTTTCAAGGCAGTTGAAATCGCGTGCACAAATTATTCAAGTGTTTATCACGCGAGCTAACAAAGTTCTATGAATTGATAAAAAATGATTACTTCTTTCACTTCATGTTACTCAACTTTGCGTAATCGATATTGTCCATGCGTCTAAATGTATTCGTATTTCTTCAGTGAGCTCAATTTTTATATTTCATTTGATCAGTAACAATTAAAATTATTTCAAGTGAAATTTTTATTTGCTACATTGAGTGAGAAATCGTTAGGACAAACCTAAATCAAATTATTGAATTCGAATACGAACAATACATACATGCATCATGCCGATGATGAATATGGAACGTTCTTGTTACGATGAAATAATATTTATATTGATTTTTATATATCATCAATAACATTTTTTGACTCTTAAATTTATCCCTTCAATGAATAACGTTTGTATCGTATATTACACCATCGTATCATTATAGTATAAATAATTCGAACCAGGATTACAATTTGATTTAGTTCGGTTATCCTACTATTCATAACGAGAAGCTTGAAGAGTAAGAACATCTGCAACTGATCAGATTTTCAGGACCGAATGTCATTATAGCGAATAGGTTCGAATTAGCCTCTCGAAATGAACGTCATTGACATGAGGCCCCCTTCGAACAAGTATCAAATCAACGAAAACTCAGATCAGCCCGCGAATTATTTCATCATTCTGCAACAGCCGTTGGCTGATAATTCCGCCACCCACCACCTATTCGACAGAATCAGAAATAATTCAAAAGCACACACGTTCGACTAGTCACCTTCTTATCCCACGACATAATTAATCCGCGCGTATACACATGCCGGGGAAAAGGAGCGAGCTCGCAAGTATTATACTGGCTGCAGCATGTGCAAAGCATGGCACCCTCGCTGCATTCAAAAGCTTCAGTATCGCCAATTTCAAGGGCTTTCACGCTTGTGTGTGCTTGTGTTAGTTAGCCACTAGGTTGAAATACAGCGAGCTATCAAACCCTGGGCCTCCCTCGTCCTTGATTTTCGTGTTCTGAATCCGAGATTCCGAGAAGAGTTTCACGCTGGTGACCGCTGATTGTATTGCTGTCACCGTCGATGCAGTCGGCTCTCGGCAAAATTCATTTCTATAAATCTCTCGGCCTCCATATAGATTCATTTTCTGCGATTCCAATCTAAATGGATTTCGCTTTGCCGAATTGTTTCTCTTTAGAGAAAAAGCTCTCTGCTTAATTGACGTTTACAAATATTAGAAACTCGATTTCACAGCAGCATCTATATTGAAAAAATTAATTTGACCTATATTCAAAACGATTAAAAAACCCCGCTTTTCCGCACGTATATTTCTTGATAAAACTTTGACAAATGCCAGAGTTTGATGCTACAAATCAATTGAGTCACAATTGATGTTTTTAATGGGCTTCTAGACAAAGAATCACATTTGCAGCTTGAGAATTCATTTGAAACGTAATTCATATTATCATGCACAGAATGTTCCTTTAGAATATGTTAGAACTGAATGTTCAATTGAAGTTCAATGTTTATTTTTTTTGCGCCTAAGCTCAAATTGAATGTTTCAATGAATTTACACGTACATTCACATGCTCAGCAACTATGGTAAGTTGAAAACATTCCATTGAGCAGAAAAATCTGTTTTTTTTTCTTTTTATATTTTGGCACGTCAACGTGAAAGTTAAGTATTCGGTAGTAAAGTAACGGTAATAGTTATCGATGACTAACAGTTTCCGATGTTCCCAGAGACTGATGTTACGTACTGTTCTGACAATTCATGTATGACGTGGACCATTTGCTAAAGCTTCGTAATTCCGTTGCTTTATGGTTGTTTTTTGGACGAAAAAATATCATTAAATAGAAATGAAACTATATTTTTCCAACTCTGCTTTGTTTCAGGAACCTTGACCGTTAACGTCAGTGTGTTGTTGCTGAGTCTTGCATCACCCGATGAATCTAGTTTGGTAATTATCTTGTTTTAAATTTTATTCTTTCACTTTGGTTGTTAAATACTAATCATGAAAAGATGATGGTGCTTTTTGAATTATTATTCGTCGATCAATTTTTTCACGAGAAAAAGACGCAGAAAGCTAGTTTTCTCTCTTTATGCTTTTGAAGATGACAACACGGGTCCACCATTAATCTCGACGAGATTAAAGTAACAACACATACACAAAGTCTCTGGACACATAAGCGGCGCGCACCTCGCATTTCAAATGAGAGTTAGATCTTTACTTTTTTTACGGAAAAACGCTGGTATAAAGCCCCGCATTACCGAAAAAATTGAGAAACTTACAATTAGTATTGCAAGACAAAAAGAAGAGTTTATGGAACTTCTTTTTGATTTTTATAAAGTGCAAACTCATGAACAAGCTATCAAAATTTAGCCCAGTTCATAATGAGACTTTCAAAGTTACGGAAATTTAGCTCAGAAGAACGATCTACAGAAGCTCAAATAATTAAAGAAAGGTATACTAATAGTACAAAGATAATCGTTAAAGTAACAATTACAAATTGGTCTGGTTGTTTTTAAGAAGATCGACTACCTGAAATTTATGCTTGATATTTTTCGAAAACAACATATACGAGGGAAACGTCCAAAACAAGTCTATTTTTAAAATTGGACTGTGTTGAATTTTTAAAAATCGATAATCAATTATACACTTTAATAGTCTCTGACAGTTTCATATCTATGAGTTATAGAACATTATGTTCCCTTGTGGATCAATGGAACCAACTACCTTACATATCTATGTAATCTAGGCATATGTCGACCCTCCCTATTCATAAGGACGTATCTCGGAGAGTCCCGAAATAAGGATGGAAGACGTATCTCGTGTGAGCGCAAAGTAAGGACGTATCTCGCGTGAGCGCAAAGAAAGGACGTATCTCGGACGAGCGCGAAATAATGCCGCAGCTCGCTGAGAATTGCGACTCAATATTGAATCTCACTTTGATTGAAAATTATAACCGATCATAACCGCAAATAAATTTCAAGCATAGAATTAAAACTCGGCAAATATGAAAGCGATCATGGGGGCGAGTCAAAATATGAAGCATCTGTATTTTTTTATTCATGAGTCAAAAGCACTGCAGAAACGATGGTCAAGAGCCTATCTGGCATTTATATACGTGGAAACACGGTGGCTCTGTACTCGATTGCGCTGGACTGCGCTAAGACTACAGACCAAGCTGCTCTGACTGCAGTCGCAAGTCGCGAGCGCTTAGCAACTAGTAACAAGACGCAGTTTTTCGTCTCTCGTTATTGGCTTGTAGTTTACATTCAATAAACTGGCTAGCCACAATCATATGTAATGCTCACGGTGGAGCGTGTTCTTATTTTTGGTTTCCATATAAAACTGGCCCTACAGAGGTGCCTGCCGAGAAATCCGGGAATCGAACCCCGAGTCTTATCCACGAATTGAGCCACCGGCCGCGGTGCGCGGCGGCTCATTCCACAGTTGATCACTGCAGTAGGCGCTGTCAGACTCGAGCGCTACCGTCAACTTCGAGTCATATCGACAGTGTACTACAGTGCTTATTATGGATGTTATTAATAAACTTGCAGTGAAACGTGTAAGGTACTCGAGTGGCGACTATAGTGATCAGAATTGGTCTCCTACTGTTTTTAGAAGATTAATACGACTGAGTGACTCGTGACTGGGTTTTATCTTCATGTGTAAACTTCATTAGTTGATTTTAAACCGCTGAGATACTTTCTTACTTCGCAATTCTCCGAGCTACGATATTATTTTGCGCGTCCCTCCGAGATACGTCCTTACTTTGCGCTCGCGCGAGATACGTCCTTACTTTCCCGCGCTCCGGCGTCCCGCGAGATACGTCCTTATTATTCTGACTCCCGAGATACGTCCTTATGAATAGGGAGGGTCGATGTATGTTATTGAATATTGTGTATTATATCATAGTTTATATTTCAATTAAAATAATCTTGAGTATCAAAAATTTCAACGTTTTCGTTTTTACTTTTTTCTTCATTTTTTAATAAAATCCAAATAAATGTTGCAAATACAGATGCGGATGTAGATAAAATTGACTGAAGTTCGGTCACCTAACTTTAAACCACATAATTTTGAGAAAAAAATAAAATACGGATACAGATTAATGAAGAGTTCTATAATTATACTCGTATATCAGACAACAGATACGGAATTCGGAGTCATACATAAAAAAATGGAAGAACCTCTTCAGAAATAGAAATAGAATCGACAAGAAACTCTCGTGACGGTGCTCCTCTGGTTAAAATTGAGTATTCAAGTGAATATTGTATAAGTCAAATTTTATATATACAATAGCCAAACTAATCAGTACTGTATCGAAAAACCAAGAACATTAAATCGTGTTCAAATCCAACTATTTCGGATAGTTTCTCATTCAAAAATAACCTCTCGCAGTTGAAAGGTAAGTCGTCAGTGTCGGGAAAGCCTATGTGACGCAGTATTGCCTTGAGTCGGTACTCACCGCAGCGCGTGAGCAGCTGCGGTGGCTTTGATTGCGTGCTTTGTTTGGATGACAGACCCGAATTTCGAGAGCACTTTCCCTGTATCACTGACTGCCGTTTTCATTAGCCCGAGAGTATGAAGATTGGCACGCGGAAAGTCCCTATACAGCTCGCCTGTGAGGAGTAATAATATTGGAGGTCCCGGGAGACGGCTTGCCCGTGTCGCTCGGGCGGAGGATTTCGCGAGGAGTAGATTATCTTGTTTGGACGTTCACATGTAATATCCGTGAAAACGAAAGGAAATAGGAAAAAATGAAAGCTTCATGAAAACGTAATATATATTGGGAGTGATATTACTTGAATATTTTTGATAAAGTAGTTCGGGATAAGTATAAGTATCTTTATGCTCATCAGGAAACCACATGGCATTTGTGGCATGTAAGGATCTCCGAGGAAACTTTTTGAGACGTTTTATAGTTACCAAAATAGATAATATCTGCAGCCATTCATCCTAACGTACCGAATTTCCATATATATTGTAATTTTTCTCATCCAAAGAATATAAAGTAGGGGTACTAAATATGAACCAGTACCCAATACGAGCCACTCTTTGGGTATCGTATCGTCTTTAACTTTTATTGAAGAAACGAGCGATGCAGCAAAACCCAGTCGTGTCATCCAACTTGCCATTGTTTATTAAGAACCAAAGCGACCCCTTATTCTTACATGGACTTGTTATTTTGTTTGCTCAGAAATACGAGGTGGAGTTCCTGCTGCAGCAGCAGTGGTACGACCCAAGGCTGCGCTACAGCAACAGATCGCGCTACGAATTTCTGAACGCGATCCACCACCATAACGACATCTGGCTCCCGGACACGTACTTCATCATGCACGGCGACTTCAAGGACCCTCTCATACCGGTTCACTTTGCCTTGCGCATCTACCGCAACGGCACCGTCAACTATCTGATGCGGTATTCATGAGACGATATTTTAACCAACCACCTCTCGTCTCCCGCCCAACCCCTATTCCTTTTCCCGTCGTTCTACTGTTCGGCTCACTCAATTCACTTCGGCTAAATTACGAGTTGGATTGTATACGTGCTCCGGCGATCAACGAACTATTTTTCCGACCCCTATTTTGCCTCGTCGTTTTTAATCTTGATATTCCGCTTGGAAATGAATCGAAATTGTTTGGGTTTTCATGCTTTCACAAGACGCTCGATCGAATGATATTGATGAACGAAAAAAGAAGAAAAGATTTCTTGTTATCAAAATTAACTGGAGTTCTTAAGAATTTACTCTCCTAGAAATGACTGAGAGGTGATTTTTCGAAACATCCTCGGTAGAAACTCGGTAATGTCATTTATAAAAATAAATTAGATATATTGGAAATATCGCCGAGAAGTCAGAGAAGATTGATATATTACCAAGATACTATTTCAATCATTGAATTCTTTGCAGGCGACACCTTATACTTTCCTGCCAGGGCAGGCTCAACATTTTCCCTTTCGACGACCCACTGTGTTCATTTGCTATAGAGAGCAGTAAGTACTCGATAATTAATTATAAATCTACTTTGCGTTTGTTTTTGAATAAAAAGACGCATTGGAAAAAATCGATCTTAGAGAGGGAGACTTACGACATTCTCATATAAAATAGTATAAGAGCAGTTGATGCACTTATATGCTCCTCTTTATTTGACTTGGAAACTACGACTTTCCTGAGTCTCTATTGGACCTCCGAGCTGACTGTTACATGCTAGTTTGAAACAAAGTTTCCTACATTTAAATCTAAAAGAAATTATTGCATTTGCTAAGTGCCCAAGTCAAGAGTGGATCGAATCTAGAGGAAAACTCAATTCAATGCTTCTTAGCAATATTTATTTCTATGACACTTACGTAAATTGTCTTTGATGTAATGGAATATCTTGTTTCAATACGTATAAAGAGAAACCGAAATAAGAAATATAGATACCCAAAAACAATATCCAGAAAAGCTTAAGCTAGATCCCTCACTATACTGAACTCTCCTTGCCAGTAACAGGTTATTTTCAACCATTCGATTACAGTGGATAGCTCAAAAACATTTGCTTGATTTCAAATTTTTATCGTAAGAATATTTATTGTAGGAGTGCTTGTAATTTCAAAGTTTTATTGGATGTACCTATTGGAAAATTTGAATATAACTTCAAAATAATTGCATGTATCAAAAGTTAGCGTATCTTGAATACATTTGCAATTAAAATAAAGCCATAATAAATTCACAATCTTTTACATTTGTCGGTGTTTATGTCCGACAATTGAACACAGATAATCAGACAGATATTTTGTTACATCAATCAATATAGGACATCATTTTTCGAAATCGCCGCACAAAATTTATACTTGACGGGATTGAGTGCTAGAAAATATAAACTCAATCACATCGTTGGATACATACAAAACTAAAATTTTAAGTTTTTCTCGAAAATACAGATGGTAAAACCTTTCAATGGAATACAACGAGAATGAATTCTTTTCTAGTATCCTACGAGCAAACGGCGATCACGTACGTTTGGAAGAACGACGAGGACACGCTTCGCAAGAGCCCGAGTCTGACGACCCTAAACGCATACCTCATAAAGAATCAGACAATCACATGTCCGATCAAATCCAGTTGGCGAGGTGAGTCACCCTCGTTAATTATCTCAATTCCATTTTCCAGTCTATAGCTCCATTTTTCATTTATATATATTGCATACTTTTAACTTTACGACCTGTAACTTTTAACAATCTCGTTTTTTCTTCCCATCCATATTATAACATGGCGCATACGCGTGTGTATGAGAGAGTGCTCATCTTTGTGTGTATAGGAGTAGCTATTTTACTTCACTATTTTCAAACAAAACAAGCTTGGGGATTTACACGAGGCTATCAATCACATGGAGTTTCATTTTGTTCATTTAGCTTGAACAAACTCGGGATTGGGTGGAACTGCAAGGCTTGTATGAATTTCCGTGACACTGAAATTGAGTAGTTTTTGTGCATCTTATAAAAATCATGATTATTGTTTGCTATTATTGGCCAAATGGTAATGGCAATTAAATTGAAATGACGTTCCGAATCAAGAGCGTTTAATTTGCAATCCTCATTATAGCGTGTTTTGTGAGATCCTTCGTCCAAGTTCATATAGTAAATTATTCACGATCAATTTAAATGTAACAAATACTATCCGCATTGAGTCTCTTCTTGGTGAGGTTCGGGTCTCCTTTCTTATTTCTAAAAGTCTTTGAATTATTCAATTCGAGTGAGGAATTTCGTTTCCTCTTGGTTGCTGCAGGAAAACGACCCGAAGGGAACGCAAAAGTGCACACACATAGGGAAAAAATCAATACACACAATACGGCTACCTACATTTTAACATTTGCCGTGTACAAAATAAATCGGAGGAGAAAAATTAAAACAGCTGTTACCTTTGGATAGAATCGATATAGCCCTGGGGAATCTTCACTGATTTAAATTCAGTCAAAACACCGTTGGCGATCGAAACAACCGAATCTCGGAATTCCGCGAATACAAAAATACACATTTTCTTGTTTCATGGTTTCGATTAAGACTTGAGTCTGAACATATCGAGAAGTTATTGATCAGCTCAGTTTTGTGTTTTAATTTTTTGTGTCATCGATAAAAGGTAAAATTGTTCTGAATGGTGTGCGAGAGAAAGTGTACTTACACTGGGTGGATTTTAAATCGAACCTTCCAATATCACTTAGTGCATCCCAAGAAAACCGTCAATTAGCAGAGCCACGTAAAACCCGTGTAGCAAATAATATTTAATTTCAAAAGACATAACCACGTCAGTTTAATTCACGATAAACTTCACTACTTTGACTTTACCACTCATTCATTGGCATCATTTTCGTTTAATTTCCGAGTCAATCACTAGATCTAGACTGGCTTGAGTTTAATTCTAAAATGACATGAAAACCGTACACTATAGAGGAATAGGTAAAAAGGAAACAGTAGAATAAAATATCTCATCCAACTAATTGAATCGAAGAAGGTCAAACATCGTAGGCTGTATGTTGTAGTATAACGTATTCTCTTGACACACTCCTAGTCTTTTTTGTGGGCACACACCTTGTGGATCTTTTTTCCTTATAAGGCACAGTCTTCTCTAGAGCTTCTTAATTATACGATAACAACGTGTCACCTGCTAACGACCCTCTCCTCCGATAGCCGCTGCAATGCGCATATATACGTATATAGAAATTTCCCAAGAGAAAAAGAATAGACTGCGAATGCATGCTTGCAGGCCGCAGGCGCGCTGGAACAGAGGTAAGTCCAACCTGCGCGCTAACGAAGATCAATCCAGCGAACTGAAGCTTGTGTACCCTTGCTGGCGCGCGCAACAACTACCATATATAAAACGAAGCGTCTCTTTATCTCTCTCTTTCTCTCTCTCTCTCTCTTTCTCTCTCTCTCTCTCTCTGCTTGTTTGTGGAATGCACTTTGTCTCGTCCCCCGCATCTATTTACTGACTCTCTCCAGATACCCCGACCAACCCCGAACCCCCCCCCCACCCCCGCTATGCCACCGTCTCATATGTTGCGCTCGTATTTGATGTGTAATGACCACGCGCGTGCATACAAACATGCAGGATATACTCTACTCCGAAGGGTGAAACACGAGCTTGTGCCAAAAATAATAGGATTTTCTGTTTTGAACTCTTTCACGTGAAATAGGAAACCATCCGTCCTCCGGATACGCACTTGTGACCATTGCACGTGAAAAAAAAATGAAAGAAACAGGTTCAAATTTGTGTAGACGAGAGATAACTAGATTAATAAACGAAATACTTCTTCAGGAAGCAAAACAAAAGAGAGTAAAAATACTTGGACACGAATAGAATTGTGCAAGGCCCATAACGTTGGGATCAACAATATTTATACGGACAGAGTAATGATAAAGATTCTTGAAAAATCATTGTATATCTCACGTAATCACCAGAGGGTGTTCATGTTATGAAAAAAATTCACTATTCAACAAAATGTTTCTAATTCCTTTTTTTACTCTCTCTATCTCTCGATACAATAGAAATTCGCACTAGATCTCTAGATTGGCAATCTTGGTCTCTGTCTCGCTTTATGAATAATAAAATCAGTACATTGTGGTTTCCACATGGCAATGAAGCTCCGTTTCCACGTGATGCTCCGTGATCCTAAATTTTATTTGGATCTAATAGTTTATGAATCTTCATACTGAAAGATCCAATATTTATATTACACCTGGAGATTTTGATTGATAAGATTTATATTTATAGAAAATTGAAATTCAATTAAAATACCAGACATTTAATGTTTGGTATTTTTTCTAGTTTCTACAACATAGATATGATTATAGAGTGGTCCTGATTATAGAAATTTGAATAATTGTTAGTCATATCGCATTTCAATTGCCAACATCATTCCATATTTTCGCGTTGCGAATGATAAAATAACACTCGATGATAATTTAATCGATATTGAATCGGTAAATACGTTATAGATCGGGAATAGATTGTTTAAAATTTTCTTATGATTAATTTCTAACAAAGATCAAATTTGAAAATAAAGCCTCAAATTTATTAGTATCAACTGCTAGTAACACTGGAAAAATACACATCTAATTGGCAAAACTTAATTCCTTATATGACGTGGCGACAGCGAACAATCGATGATTGTTGTCACTCAGCCGAATATCTCTTGTCTGGTTTATTATTGACGCGAGAGCGTGGAAGAGATAGTCCTTGTCAGCCATAATCGTTCGTTTCGTGGCTCACGCGACCATTATGCAAAGAGGACTCGTCTCGATATCGCTCATGATGTCGGTTTAATTGTGATCACGCGTCCGGTATCCTCATTGAGTTTTAGGAACTGCGAGTTGGGGTCGAGCCGGGATATGATTTACGTGTCGCACGTTAGCCAGAGCGCAGCTCGTATACACGTCCTCATCGAACGTTATCGCTTATTACGGCTTTGTTCGTCCGTCATTTTCGTTCCTCGTATGACGATCATTTCAAGTTTTCTAGTGATGTTTATATTTAAAGATTGTCGACAAGGGATAGATAACTTGAAGATAGATAATTTGGAATAGAACGTAAAAACTTTTATTTACAATATAGTTTGAATTAATTGCCAAAATAAAGGGCAATTATAAACTTTTGTGTACTTGATTGATAAACTAGAAAGTAGCCTTTGCAAGTATTATTTATGATGTATTCTAACTTGTGACTATTATTGATTTTGACTCATATCCAAATTTCAAAATTGACCCATCTTGTTGTATTTTATTCCGTCTATAGAATCAATAATCAGAAAACCACATGTCAAAAGTTTCAAGATATCAAAAGACAACAAAGAAAAAATTGTATATACTGTAAATAATTTCAACCTTTTATTAAATTAATCAGCTGCTATCTTCATTTCTATCCTGTATTTTATCACTCTGCTGAAATAATAATATGCATTCTGTCAACAAACCATTTTCATGCTATATGTATATACATATATATATGCATCACACATTACTATATCCCATTCATTCTTTGACCTACATAGTTGCTGTCCTGTAAAATTTATGCATCTGATTAATAGTTTTCAAATCATAGATTTTGTAGTATCAAGTCTACATGTATCATGCAGCTCTATTAGCCAGTTTACTATGTACTAAAATGTTTTTCGAATAATGATTGAAAGTGCCATAGATTGGAGCATCTGATATTTTTATCCTCGCATACAAATAAAAAGAGATATAATTTTCATAACAACTCGTATAGAAATTATTTTTCAAAATAAATTAAATGTATATCGAACAAAATGAACTAGAATTTCTTAAGATAAATGAACATTGGTTCAATTCTTTTTGCATAGTGATTGTCAATTGTATGAAAAAACATTGAAAATCCATGTACTATCAGATCCAGTTATTATGAGATAGACGTGAAGGTGATACAAAAAAGTAATAATTAGTAATATTTAGAGCGATCTTTCAAATTTATTTAAAAAAAAATTGGAGACTTCTATTCTACGGTACTTCTTGAGTTTTTACAATCATATTACCTGAAATCCCAATAGATGCATGAGTTTCATTTAACACTAACACTTTACAATCTAAAATAATTTTTATTTCTCAGACAGAAGAATTCTTTAATATTATCGATATCTATAAGCTTACAACAATAAAAATAATGATAATGTATAAGAGCAACATCGACACAAATAGGCGATGTACATCCGTTAAATTCGTTGTCTGAAATTCATCTTCACAAGAAAATTGAAAGTTATTCAAGTATGAAAAAACATGGTAGATTCTCTAAGTTTCTTTCACTTCTAAATATTGTGATACTATACCTTATATTAGAATCTACTTATATATTTCATTATTGGACTTTTTTTCTGGAATTATCTTGTTTTAAGTCATAAAATTGATCAATAACTTTCACCGTGGCTTTAGTTTTATGTTAAGTATTGACCGAAGTCTCTTCTACATTTCACACATTTATTCAGGTAAAACTTGTCTTAGGGATTTAGTTCTGAATGAAAAGCACATCAACACACATATGCCAAGTTGTGGGGTCACTATCGCTCCTTCGCAATGCTACACTGCTCTGTGGTATACTTAATATATCTAATCGGATTTCCTAAAAAGTTAAATAAAAATCTATTACAATTATACAATCTCATTTCCAAGAGAAGATTATTACAAATATAGACGTCCGTACAATCTATAACATGCTAAAAACGATATTCTGTAATTATCATTATATACCGTACAGTCATACACAAGAAAACAAGTTAACAATAGTCATAGCATTTTTCTCAAAGTCAATGTATAAAAAACAGAATAGAGTAGTTTTTTTGCCTTTGGCGCATCCTAATAGATGGCATTTCTCCAGTATTAATACCGCACACAATTGTACGAACTCGAATCAGTGGGGTGGCGCACCGCCAACACTTATCTGAATATCTCATTCGACGCTTTGCATCTTCGAAAACGGAAACGCTAACGAGCGATCGTGGCGACCACATCAGTGTAGCTTGTGTGCGCTTAGAGTCTAGGGCACGATACCGTTCATAATCTTAATTTTTTTTTCTTCCCCAACCTACTTTTTACATCTTTCCTGCTTCCCGGAGGCCTTGCACGTGAGTTGTCTTGCGACACTATCAACGAAAACTAAGCGCGCGAGCTCGACTTCTGGGAAGGTCATTCACATTACTGCCGACGATTGGAACTTTTGCACTAGATGTTGGAATACGAAATGACGCGAGACCGATAGAAGTATCCTAACGTTGCTCCGGATCGTTTAAACTTTTCTCTTCGCTACCTGTCTATCGCATAAAGATTGAACTCCAAGTTTCCTGAGTTTCTTCAGGATTGAGAACGCGAAGATTCAAGTCATATTACGAGACGAAATTTATTTTATCGGAAAATCAAGTCGATGTGAATCGCAAACAAAAGATTTTTTGATAAAATTATAGATGTATTGACACTTGTCTGACTTACCAAATAATGTACTGTTACTTATATTATCTCACGTCATTTCTATCCCAAATAGAGTTTCGTGCCCTAGTAGAGTTTGGCTATCTCAGGCATAAAGTTTAGTAATCACATTGGCACTTAGAAATGAATTCCAAATTGTTTGTGAATCAAAAGTAAAACATCGAATCCGTTGGTAAGCAACGTTTGAAAGAAAGAAAGAGCAAAAAAGTTGCGAAGGATACGTAGGTAGTTCGTGGCTGTTCTGTTTGCAGCTAACGGACAGCTGATCATCTACGAGGACGAGTTCGATGATTTCGGGGACTCAAAGTGTTCGCTGTGCCAGCGCAGGTTTGAGGAGCAAGGTAAACGACCCTCTAAGCATTGTGTGAACTGTGAATTTTTTGCGAGCGCGGATCGTGGAGCCGTGGTATTGTCATCTCCGTTTTCGGGTTATCTTATGATACCATACTAAATTAAAAGAGAGACAGGACCAAGTTTACCAAAAACCGTGAGAGACCAGCCACGGCAGCGTTTCTTATCACATTCTATTAATTCATAAAACCATTGCAAATTCTTGTAGGGACTTTCCCAGCTGATTCTTAAATCCTTCGAGAAGTGTTCCCATATCAATCAGGATGTAGAAAAATTCAATTGATCGGCTATTGTCTAGTTGGAGGAATAATTATTTGTCAGGGTATTTTACTTTATTTGGCATTATTACCCTACAGACTCGACGTATACTGAATGCTAGTAAATCTTTATTTCTTTGATTATTCAAAATTTTCATTTGCATGTGAATGGTTTCTTACATCATCTTGCGCCTACAAGAATTTGTACTTCTTTGGATATAAAATTGGATTGAACATCTTTTTATTAGTGATGAAATTTTGAACATCCACTATCTAATCCTTGGGAATTATGTTCCAGAACTAATAAAAAGATAAGAATTCCCCACATAAAAATGTAACCATTAACACTATAATATTTTTGGAAGCGTGCAAAATTGACGTACACCAACAAACTAAAAACTTGAACAATATTATTACAACTGTATCAATACTAACCATCGTACACTTGACCCAAAATTCAAGTAGTCTTCTTGATCACCTAATACAAGGAAAGAAGCTCTTACTTATATATTAAGATCACAGTTGATGTATTGGTGTGTGGTTCACGTTGTTGATTTTTCCTTACTTTTCACCCAAAGTAGTTTGATGTCATTACTGTTAGTTTCCTGAGCATCGTGTAGGTAAAAAGTATACTTGTCCATATTTTTATGTATAAAATATTGTTCATGTTAGGCATTTCAAGTGATTGATCAATTCACAGCCTCAACACATTTTTCAGTAGAATATATAAATTATAGTAATATTGTCGGAGTGTTTTTCAAGTAGACATTAGAGGGAATATTTCAAAATAATTACGCAGGTAGAAAAGTATCAGAAAAGCTGTAACAAAAATCGCATGTGCACTATAATCAGAAGACTGTACTGACAACAAGCGACTAAATTACCTGCTTGAAACGAGGAGTAAATCAAGTTTGATAAAATTGAAAGTATAGCGTAAGAATCTTGAGACTCTTTGTAGCAGATTCGAGAAAGATATTCTTGTCATTTTCAGTTTTGAGAGACGTGACGTGACGTCTTGACGGCGTGTACGCAAACAATTTTCTTCTCTGAAGAAATCAGCACAAGAAAAAAAATATCAACCGTGTTCAAAATCACTTGATCTTTCCCAACTATTCGTGAAATTTTTGCAAATGTGCCTATATTGTTGAATGATTTCAAGAGTGCGAGCGGTATCTCGTATCCATGGTAGTCATAAATCCGGGCAAAAGGTGAATACTCGTAGGCCACTGGAGAACTCCTATGTCTCCCTCCCCTCCCATATTCTTCCCGGAGCTGGGTCTCTACGAATAGGATGAGATATTTATCCGAGTTGTCTTCGGTAATAACCTTCATGTAAATATAATGATCCGAATGGAACAGCATCATCTGTCATAACTTTTAATATCGCAGCTCTTGGATTTCTTCAGATGAATCATATCCTATGCCAATTTAGTATTTCTACTCATTACCTTTCAGTATGAAGGCAATTCTAACAACCGCATAATGCTCGTAATCGAATTGCACTCAAGCCCACGTTAACGAGAGAAAACATGTGTATATATAAGTTGAAAATATAACAGCTAGCTTAGCTTGAATAATGATTTCCGTTATATTTTAGAAGAATTCTTGATAACGCATTGCTTAAAAAATAAGTAAGTGAAATCGATCAACTTTGACAAAATTGCTGATACTTTTGTGCCCTGAGATCTAAGAATATTTTTTTTATTTCAAAGGTGTATTCTTCGAATTGAAAATAATGAAATGAAAAGGAAAACATGGCTTGAATCTGTAAATAGCTAATACCATAATTGGCAAGAAAGCGTAACTTGGTGAAATGTTGCGTTAACTTCTTAAAGAGCGAGCTAATCACATTTTTGATTGCGTGTAGAAATATCCCATTCATTGTTTCAAATGTTGACATCAAAAAACCTCCACCTTCTCTATTCAAGAACTTATCGTACACTTCTTTCCATTTTTCCAATAATTTCTCACTGCGTTACATGAGGTTTTATTTGAAATTGTGAAAATGACGTGAAGGAAATCTTCTTTATTATAGCGCATGCAGAGAGAAACGTACTTCTGTATACCTTTCCCTCCTAAATATTGTACGATCTGAATGGTTTCATACGTCTATTGGCTGTCCCGCACATCTTTAGAATTCAAAGAAGTTCCAAATCCAATCCGTTACTCTCTGGATGCGGCCGGTTTAATTATAGAAACGAAAACTCAAAATTCCAGGGAATGTCGATCAAAATCATATTCTCGCCTCAGGTAATTATAGCTGCCTGAAGGTGGACCTGATCTTCACGAGGGACCGAGCCTTCTACTTCACCACTGTATTCATCCCAGGCATCATCCTCGTCACCAGCTCTTTCATCACTTTCTGGTTGGAATGGAACGCCGTTCCGGCTCGAGTTATGATCGGTACGTATTTCGTAGGTTGACCGGACAATTGTGTGGTCACATGTTTCTCGTTAGGTGTTCTATGTGTATTACAGTTATAAAAAATAAGTTTTGAAATCTAAATGGATGTGAAATATAATAAGAACAAACTGTTTTCGTATCAATTCTGTCTAACGCAAAATGATTCTGAATTAACGTGTACATTTTTTGTGCAGGTGTAACAACGATGCTCAATTTTTTCACAACGTCGAACGGCTTCAGATCGACGCTACCGGTAGTCTCGAACCTCACGGCAATGAACGTCTGGGACGGGGTGTGTATGTGTTTCATCTACGCAAGTCTACTCGAGTTCGTCTGCGTCAATTATGTGGGCAGAAAGCGGCCACTTCACAATGTCGTCTATCGGCCAGGCGAGAATCCAGTTACTCAGGTACTTTATTCCTATGGATTGCAATTATCGCTAACTTTGTGGAAAGTACATCTCGACCTCTAGTTTGATTTTTGAACAGCAACATTATAATATCTTAGCCAATTAAATTTCTGTTTCATCGCGGTTCGTCTGTTGAGTTGAGATGACGAATCTAATGAAATTCAATTTTTAATACAAAACAATGTCTCTGGTCAATAAAAAGCCAAGTAATTGAACATTATTTTCCTAATAATTAATAAAATGAAAAGTGTCGGAATATAAGATAAGTCTATTTAATTAGCTCTGAGAAATAACTAAAGTACAAAGAGACAATTGGAGGTCGATTTAACACTCGCGTCCGGTCTTTCTTCATTTGTTCGAGCTAAACTATACAGAGATATAAAATCTGTTTTCATTAGAAACACCAAAGGAGATGATAAACAAAAGAAGTAAACACTCATTCAGAATTTAATATTGAACAGTGTGATAGTACTCATTATATTCTGTCTAATCATTGAGTTCCCAAATTACTCCTCTTCTATAAGTTTTCTCCATTCAACTGAACATGAAAGTATTTTTATCCAGCCGGTAATTTTTTGGATTCAAAGACTAGGGTCCTACCAATGAATATTCTGAAAAAAGATTTTTAAATTGTAAATAAAAGAGTTTTATTCATCAATGAATTTAACTTTGGGAGGAAACTAAATAGGATTACGTTCTTAACGTTGAACACGCACTCATACAGCTAACTCTGGTGCTGATTGAGTTTGTCTCTCGAAAACAAGGTAACTATTTGATAGCAGTGTTGATTATAAATTTAAGAGGCGTGTTGATTTTGATATGTACACATAGTTCTATCAACTATTCATGCTAGGAGTGCAATGATATAATCATATTTTTGTAAAGAATTTCTAATCGGAGCACTGAAATATTTTCAGCAAAAAGTTAACGGAGTTAACTCTCGTCCTATATCGAACAGTAAGATGAACTTTGAATAAAAAGCAAAAATGACCGTAACAGTTCTGGAATAGTACATTGTGTAACGAGTGCGGTATAGTTGCCGATAACGCACACGGTGCGACATATCGCTCTATAGTGTTGCTACGAGGCAACGACACCGCACGAGTTGAGTTGCACATATTATTTTTCATGGTGCACCTAAGAAAAAAGTCTTGGTATCTCGACGAGGCGGCAGGACGTGAAAAGAGGGAGTCAAGCCAAAAAACACGTCAGATGAGCAAAACAATATTTTTCGTTTCCGAGGTTAAACATCGACTCCGAACGATAACTTCTCTGCCATCGACAAGAAACGCGAGCGTGTCATTGCTGAGAGGACGCTGTGGGCGTGCTGAAGCGTGCGTCTATTTCTTAACATAACACTATATTGCCACGCAATACGGCATTTTTTTCGTCCTGGTGAGAGAAAAGAGTAGCACTTTCCTCCCGCTGGAGACAAGAAGTAGTATATGCACCTCGCTTGTCCAGGCTCTTTTGGAACGCAACGGTCTGCATGCCAAAATTGTCTAACTTTGCTCAGGTGCGTAATGTACTATTTCGAGCTCCAGTGATGGAGAAGTTTTTACAATATTTTTAATATAATTGCAGGAATAGTTGCATATCACACGTTTATTGTACTTGCATTTCTTGACTGTTCATGGGCTATTGTGTATTTTTAATTTCAACGTGAAATAATCAGCGAGATTTAGGAAAAAAAAATCTGAAGCTTCTTAATATAGATAAAAATATACAGATGTTTGCATCAAAATATTGAAGAGAAACTATGATTACTAGGGAATGATAGACATTTTTCAGGGAACTTACCGCGATTGACAATATTAAAGAACAAAAACTGCACTCCACTCATAATTCTGGCCACACAGATCCAGTGCATGAACCATTTTCTCCTCTTACTCGGCAATATTCCAAAGATTTTATGAAATATTTTCGCATTTTCTCTTTGTTTTCTGTTTTTGTTTCCTATCTAAAAATAACAAGCAATGCATTTCATATCAACGGCACATAGCAGTATCTAGCTGTTTTCAGCTTCGATGTGAAAAAAATTTTTATCTTATTGATAATATTCTAACCCTTACTTATATTCTATCCTTTTAGTACCAGCATTCATTAACACTATCCTGACCCCCTCGCTTTCTTCGCTCACTTAATTATTTTTGCCTTTTGTTCTGTCCACTCTCCTCGTTCCATTTTTTTCTGTTCCTTTCCCCGGCAAGGTGCTTGGAGGTACATTGACAATCAACGTCGAAATTGGCTTAGCCTGAAAAGAAGTTGAAAAAAAAGTTTCTAGGTGACGCAAGATTTTCACAAGAAAAATTAAGCTTATTCCGTATACGTAAACTTCTTGGCTACGAATTCCTCATACAGTCATAAGCAGAAATCGTTTTTACAAGAACCATCAATTCTTATTACCGAAAGAGTTCATTTGTGCTTCGAGTAAACAACAGTCAATGGGATAATATATAGAAAAACATATAATCGGAACCAAAATGTTAATTGTAATGGTCTTATCCGCATTGATTTATTTCCGAGTACTGCATGATTTTCAGATATGAAAAATTCTTTTCAATAATGCAAGATTACACGTGTAGAAGTAGCTCAGTCGAGTTCATGCAAGTCCAAGCTCCTTGAAAGCCAATCCATACCGCCGGTGGGTACACGTGCCAGCACACGCAGAGTTGAAGATCGTCCAAACCTCGTTCGAGCTTCTCCTCTAGGATTTCCTTGTTTTATCTCTCGCTCTGGCACGTGTCTTCCTTTCCTTCCCTCGCGCTCCTACTTATCCTCGAGTTCGCGTTTTCTTATCACGTTATCCTGGCACCCGTCGCGGCCACACCCGTTTCCCCACACTCGCTTGCTGCTGCGATGCTGATACATGTTCATGCATAACACCCACGTACATCCACGTACACTCTTGCATAGTTAAGGCACACCGCCACAAATTTGTATGCAGACGCAATAAAGTCGAAGCGCTGTGTCATCGCCGCGGCTTCACTCTTTCCCTCTTCTACTAATAGTTTTTTTACTTTGTTTTTACGCGCATTTCATAGTCAACATAGTGGAAACAATTTCATACATAATACGAGTGAAATTCGACTTATTGAATATTTTTTAATCATTAGCTCAATTTATTTTCCAAGCTTTCAAAGCGCTGACCGAAATTTAAGATCATACGAACGTAATTCAATCTTCATAATCGTTTCCTATATTCTGTTCTTTTAATAACAGATAATATATTCATGTATTTGCATCTATCTTCTAAAAGAATAACAGTGATTTTTCACATAACTAAGATTACTCATTAAAAATATAACAGACAATATAGTTTTTTTCTAGCAATTAAGACTTTCTAAATATTTCCTTGAATTTACTACGATAACAAATAATCTGTATTGTCTGTGGGCAAGTTTGGAGGCTAGTTGAATTCATGCAAATGAACTTGATGTAGAATCAGACTATAATTTAGGATAAGCTTTCAAACTATTTCTACATGTTTTCTATCAGATATGATTAATTTTGATGTTTTTTATTGCTTGTTTCTATTACTGCATCTATGATTTTCTACGTGTTCTAACTGTGTAGATTGGTTATAAATTAGACTTTAAGGTAGATGAATTAAATGAGAGAAAAGTCACGTAACAAATCAAATATCATCATGTTATTTCAATAATTCACCCAAACACGTTACGGATAATATAACAATGAACTTGTAATAACGTCGTTTCTTTTTTTCCTGTTGTATTTAAATCAGCGTTACTAAATAAAAGATAAATACTTTTATTCCAATAACTAATTTTCACTCAACTAGAATAATTTGAATCAGTGCTTTTACTATTATTTTAATGTTTTGATAAACGAAATAATTTATTTTTTCTCAAAGTTATGCCAGAACTATTTCCACAATGCACACGGGGGCGTGTTCTTCACAATTTACTCCCTTTGAAAGTAAATTTGCTTAATATGATCATCATAAAAGCTATTTTTAACGAATGTCTGATAATCCAATTCTCCATGTTCGTGAGGTAGAATTCACCATTTCTCCCAGAGCAATCAACGCGTATACTCTCTGGAGTAACGTTAGAAAATGCAAAGAGCCGTGTTCCTTGTAACCAATGATTCAATCAGTTATCTACCATTATGAAAAAAATAATGATGATATATAATTTACAAGATGACCAAAAGATTGATTAAAAATTTACCATCGGAAGAAAATAATAATTGAATTTGTCAATTTTCATGATGAATAAATCTAAAAATTATCTATGATACAATGATGACTTTACTCATACCAATTTTATTGATGGGGGTTGGTAACGATGATGAAGAAGGAGCAATTCAAACATTTTATCCATTAACATCGAGCTCTGAGTGACTCCCGTTATTACAGTTATTCAATTAATCAAGGAAAATCGTTAATTTCACCGAAGCATCTCTCATGATGTGATCAACATGTCGATTTTCATTATCGGGCAAATATAATCAACACGAATAGACAATGTTATTCCTTCAAAGAATTTATTTCTGGCGCGAATAATGTAAAAATCTTGAGAAATAAGATATTTTTAAAAATAGTCTTTGAATAGCGTTAGGTTGTAACATCGTTATACTTCCAATTAAATGTTAGTGGATACAATTTTCAACGATTATGAACATTTTATGTTTGATTCACTTGATTGATTCGAGTGTCACATTTTTCATACGAAATATGCGTAGATCGAAAAAACACAAGTAATAGATATATCTCTTTGAAAAAACAAAATGCCCTGATAAATTTTCGAATGAGAATTGTACAAAAGCGTCAAGCACCTGTGAGCAACTATCAAAATACTTGTTTAATTGTTTCAAAAGTGTTGTTTGAAGCACAATTTTTGCAAATTATACTAATTGGTTGATCTTGCACTAATTGATATTCGAAAGAGAATAAAAGAGCGCAAAGTTGCCTAAGGCTGCAAAGTAAGTTATGTTTCAATTGTAACGAGAATAATATAATTCAAACATTTTACAAATAATCTCGAGTATCTTAGAAATCTTGTTTACCAGGTATCTGGCTAAATTCGGACATTTTTACGTGAACTTCTTTTTCCAATTTCGCATTTTCTCGTAAGTTCTAATTATGATTCTGTAATTGTACATTCATACATAACTTCATGCAAACAATGCGATGCGCGATGTGAGAAGAAGCTTTAGGCGACTGCAATGTTGGTGTGAATATATGAGGAGTGACTGTAGGACTGTGACAAAAAAACGTAGTTAAATATCACGGAGAAAACATAATAGCGAAAACGATAAGTAAAGCATTGGTGGGAAATTGGTGAGTAAGCCTCTTTGTTTGGTGTCTGTGATGTTGCAGCGGCTTCCAGCGGTGATCAACAGGATAGGAATTATGTTGGCCAGCCCTCTGGTAAGACTCCCTCTCTCTTTTCGCCTCATTCTCTTTCTCATCTTTCGTCTCTGTTCTTCGCCCATCCCACCGAGGTCGCACCCGTGACTCTCGTCTGCCTTTCCCAAAGGATTCTTCTCGCGTCGCGTTCTCGCTGAATCCCGAACCACTCGTCTTTTCCAACGTTTTATGTGTGAAAAAGAAAGGCGACGTAAGTCATGGCTGCGCCTTCGGACCGACGTAACGTCGACGAAGTAAGCTTGTTTACTTACTTTTTTTCTCTACTTCCGAAAGACTCTGGTGGTTCTTATTGTAACCATCTTTCCAGAGCTCCTCACTCTCCTTTCCTAGTGTATTATGTTGTTTGAAACAAATACTGCACCGGAAATTCAAGCATGACGGTCGATTAGTGACCAAAACCTCACTATTATCCTTATATAGATGCTTCTCATATGCATTTATTTTGTTTGTGTTCCGAAAGAAATGTACATTGGTGGCGATTTTAGAATGTCCTTTCTTTGACTTGTTTTCGCCGTACCCAAGTTTTTTCATAGACCCTTTGAGTTTTGGTGTTATATATTTTTTCACGTTTTCGTATCATCATGAGGACGAAAAAGTTTGTTTGCTTGGTGTACAGTAATGATTATCTTCCTCCTTTTCACGAAGAAATCTGTTTACACTCAAAATAAAGTAGAGTGAAGTTTGGAACAGACGATTTCATCATGAATTTTGAGTAAAATAACTTTTCAAATTTCGTACGAACATTACAATTTCACACGAATATAATTTTTGTAGAACCCTCGTATGACATTGAAATCAATATAATCACTTCAGATTAATTCAGTTTCCTATCGTCATCGCCGTAACTTTTTGGATTTGTATTATATTTCTTCTCCGATTGAACACATTTAACTCTGATTCTAGCAAAAAATATCTTAGAGTATAAACTGCTTAAATGGATATGAGCCAAGTCAACACTCCGTTGAAAAAAAAAGTGTTTTTGTAGAAATTCTTTATACGGACAGATCAACTACATTTATCGGTTATTTATATTTGAAATTAGTTCAAGAAAGAATATTCGAATTCACTTATTTCATTTGTATTCTCTCAACTTTTTTTCTATCGTTCTGCAAGTCCTTGGTTCGTTTCACCAAATTCTAACACCATATTTTTGAGATTGTTTAAACTTTCTGTACTTTTGATTGGATCACTATTTCATGAATGCATTTCTCATGATGCATCACAATCTACAGCAACTGAAATTTGAAAATGTCAGTAAATATTCGAAGAATATATCGAGGGTACGGAACATTAACTCGTACAATCAATTGACTCAATTCATGGATGACTCAATTATTGCATGGCTGTTACTGCGAATTATCGATTTGCTATTGCACGATTAATTATGGAATGTTAGTGTCCACGTTAACCATTGCATGTTGTTCTTTCTTTACTATCATTCAATGTTCACCCGACCGAGTGCGATGTCAGAGCAAAGTATTTAGTATACTAGTTCAAAGTCATACTAATCTAGAAAATTTACAAAGTCCAAATCATAACCAAAAATTGGAGAATATACGATGTGTGTCATCATTTTCACTTTCATTAGGAATAGTCTTCATGATTGGATATGCAAAAGCATATGCAAAATCATATCACAGACGCAATTGATCAGCGGTAGACCCTGAGAACGAAATTAACCAAAATATTTTACTCTGGCTGCACTTTTAGCTTCTCCTGACTGATAAAAGCCGCAGCCGCTTGCAAATGAATAAAGTACATAATATTACGAAGGTAAGAAATGAAATGTGCACATTTACCTTCACTTTTGTACTAACCCTCACAGATGTACTATCCGTGAGCAGCAGTTGAGGAATGTCCATTCCACTAAGGTAAATGTCCTAGACACGTTTATATATTGTTCTATCTCATGGAATGTAAGGATATTCTATTTGGGAGAAGATGCAGTTTCATAACAGGAATGGTTGATCAGTAGATGATGAAATTCGTTAATCCATTAGTGATGTACATCGAATTGAATTGAGTACATTATTTATTATTAGATACTCATGTTATCTATTGAATAATTCAGGAATAGACAAGAACAAGTTCAATTGTGTTATGGTCCCGGTTTCTCTGTAATCTCCTTAATATTTTCATTTTTCAATAAACGTAACTTCATGTTTGAGGCAAGCAATTTCCGAATTTTTTTTCCAATCATATCCAGATGAACATTAATCATATTTTCTTCGCATTTCATTCTATGACCCGAATATATTTTCAATCCATGAAATAGCACGAATAAATCGGCCATTCTAATAGAACCCGAACATTCAAATTAATTCAGAACCTGCTCTAAATTATGCTTAATATTCATTACATAAATATTGGAATGAAATGTAGATTTTTGCGAAAATTGTCCTTTGCGACCTCTTAAATGATTCTATTTGAACTTGAGATGCTGCGCTCTAAACATTTTTCAACTACGTAATAACGCAGAAATAATATTAAATGATTTGGTAAGCGGCATAAATGAGAGTTAGGCTATCTTCCCATCGATCCTCTAGATTCCGGGATTTGGAAAGCTATCGTGTCATCTGGGACATTTGCCATGTGTGTAATGAAAACTTATCTTGTAAAGCTGGCATGATATCGCATTTTTATTCCTGTCACCTCTAACATTAATCTCAAATCAGCTTCGCTTTCATGACCATCTAACACATAAATTTAACAGCTGCTTCTCGACGCTCATCACTACGCAATAGGAAAATAAAGGGTCGGAGAGAATAACAATTTTGGAGCATTGCAATCATTCAACTAAATATTATAGTTCCGTTTGCAAAATTTTATTCAACAGCATTTGATTTGAAAATTGATGTGCAGTAAAATTGTAGGGGACAAATAATCCTAAAACGACGCGTAAAAGTAAAATCGTTACAAAGAAAAAACGGTTTTAAAATATACTCATGATGTTACTATAAAAAATTAAACTGATGGATATTAGTATATATCGTTGTTCTAGTAGTTCAAGTTGAGAAACTATTTTTTCACCTATCTTCAATCCACTCACGCGTCATGAAATCTTAGTAAGATCAATGCGGAAGCTCAATATTCATAAAATTGACAAGAGCCGGTAATGGGTTTGTATTCGTGGAATGTTGATTAATTAAAACCAGTCAACATAACAAGAATATATCAAGATAACTCGACATACAACATTCTTCAGCAAGTTGTAGGGAATCGTACCAACACCAATCGAGGATTTATGAGAACATATTCGTAATATACATACTATATAACAGTTTTATTGCCATCAACAAAGTAATATAGACCATACGCCTCCATCACGGCGTTTTTTCATTACCATATTGAGTTTGCTTTGCATATAAATTTGACTCGATGCTTAGAGTATTTACGTTCTCACAATTAATTCGAGCATATCAGTCTCACATGCAGAGATCGTAACAATATTCTTTTTTATGTTATAAATCAATTCATGATCACAATGTATACTATACATATGTACAAAGAAATATCAGATATTTTTCAATGTTTTATTTTTCATGTAGTTGGACCCTTTTTCCTGTCCAACGTCAGACTGCGCGGAAACATTTTTAAATCCTTTCTATCCTACAAAATATGTTAAAAAAGCACAATCACTTCAAATTTAGGAGGAACTGATAATGTCTCTATGGAATATTTTTCATGTCCGACAAATGATTTTTCTATACATTTACGTAAGTCAATGATAATGATTGCCTCCCAAACAATTTTTCATAATACAATATTCATAAAAATATTCATGCATAGTTATAAATATTAGAATAACATTTTCAATATTTTCGCTGACCGTTCAATTATTAAAAATATCTAGTTTGCGATGAAAATTTATGAATTTTCCATATCATTGCATAATGTAATCCTGAAATACATATTTATCATAACGAAAAATATTTTCAACTATAAAAATCTCACACGGATTCTGTTGTCAACAATTCCATAATAATAAGTTTTCGTTCAGCCTGATGATCGGCAAAAGCGTAGACATTATTCATTTAAACATTTCTGTACGGCATGTGATATTTGAAGATTCAACGTGGTAGCACAATAAATATTTTTCGATATATTATATATTCAATACATTGTATACCCATAATATTGAATCTTCGAGACATAAGAATTGAATTAATGCGAACGATCCACTTTTCTTCTCACGACCTACAAGATAATTCTATTTCTTTCTCGATATCAAAATACTTTTGCAGAGAGCAAAGGTAAAAATATTGACAATCAATGTCAATCTGAAGAAGCTTAAGCTTATTTGATAAATGCTAAGACTGCTTGGATACATTTTTTTCAAAGCACTACAATACAATAGTTATTGCTTGATTTCATCGAAAGTATTGGAAAGAAGCTTACAATAAATCATTTCAAGCTTTCGTTTAAAGCATTTGCTGATTCATAATTACCCAAGGGGTATAAGTTATCAAAATTTCCATCTGGTACAATCATGAAGCATAAAATAAAATTATCTCAAAAATCATATGTTCTTGAACTTCATTTTCTTTAGTATTATTAAATATCAGGTACGGTCGAAAATAAGAAAACTCTTATTTTTCTGTGCACGTAAAGAAATTTTTTCATCCATACCGTGGAATTAATTCAGTCAAAGTAATATACACACCCTTGTACGTGTAAAAAAACCGCTGCCAAGTGAATTAATAGTATGCTTTCTCGAAAATACTTTGTGAATTGATAGGCTATATACCTTAGATCGAAGGAAACAAAAGTGTTCATTGTGTTAGTAAGGAAATGAAAATTGAGTTGAAGTTCATTTCCAGTACTTTTAAAAACAAAAAAAAACAATCTTTCTATTTCCCATAGCGACAGTTGTTGATATTCTTAGTAATCATTGTTTATATCTTTATTAACAATTTCTACGGAGTAACAGTCAATTAGTTTGAAGTTCATCTGCCGGCGGGCGGAATCGACATCTGCCATTGGCATTATTTTTTCTTACACTGAGCCTGTTCGAGAAAGCATACTGTTGATGCAGTAAGCAGCGTTTTTCTATTTTATTGAAATCAAATTAAAGATACTTTAAAATATAAATGAGTCTAGAATATAAATTTTAGTTACCACAGGGAAATTAATCTTTGAGCTGATAATTACAAAACTGTCATTTATTTCTTCATTCAGAAAATATTTTCTCTTGCTAACTTGTTCATACCAAGTTTTGTGTAATGAAATACTTATGATCCATACTACACATTTATGGTGAATGTTAAAGGAAAAATTGTTGCGTTCGAGTATCTATTTTGAATCATTACTCGTAGAAAGTACAGTGATCAATTTTCTAAAATATTCCTGAGGAAAAATTAATTTTCGAAACTTCATGATTACCACTTAGAAGTTCTTGAATCTCTTTACGCGTTGACACATCAGCAATATATCGGTAAAATTGAGCTTTGTATCACATTGGGACGTTATAAACATTTAAAAAAAGTTCTAGCACGCTATAATACGTTAAGACTGATTCCGTTTATCATTAGAATTCTATCACGTAATTTGAATTAACAGACAAGTAAGTCTAGGCTTACGCATATGTTCTCGCACTGCCGCTTGCTCTCGGCATATTCCCCATACATTATTCAGAAAAAAAAAGAATTGAGAGAAGACGCGATTCGAAAAATGGATTGCTCGTCGATGTATCCCATGTTATTACCATATTCTGGCACGGAAAACATGTCACAGGGGGAAAAGAAGAGAGAAGGAGGTGGGCCATCAGTGGCGCCGACGGCTGCCACGTCTGGACCTAACGAAATCGTCTCTTGCACCAACTGTGGACCGAACCCGTGTACGCACACGGCCAACAATGGCTGCGCTGCTGAGGTACTGCCACAACCCCAGGTTTATACATCATAATACTACTAAAGACTAACCTAGTTTCTAGTATCTTTTTTAGGCGCCATTTTTCCTGCAAAGGATAAGTTTTCATTTAATTACTACATTCTGTAAAGTAATTGATAGTCAATACCTTCGGAAATTGAATAGATATTTTCAAGAATCCCACTACTCTGGGTTAATTTTTGAAGTTTCGTTTGGAATATTAATGGACTAGGAGAGGGTCTGAACTTCGGGATACCAATCAGAATCAAACTTTCCCAGATGAGTTTCGGGTACGTCAATAAGCCGTATCCACAGTCAATTTGCATGCACAGTATATTATACAACCACTCATGGATATAGATGTACGGCTCATTTATATATAATCAGGAGTCATTGATCGCATATTTCTGAAAAATCAAAACTTTAGACTGATACTGAGCGTATATAATATGGTTTATTGGGGTTCCCGAAAATCATCTCGGCATATGTATGATTGGTTACCCGAAGCTGACAACATCTCCTTGTGAGTATTGTCATGTAATATGATGATATTCATCATAAATTCTGTCATACACGTTCTATATTTCACAAATTGTCTTTCAGTATTTCACAAAATATTACACCCCGAAAAGTCCCAATGGCAATTAATTTGATCCCAGCATTTTTTTTAATGCTTGGTAAATTACAAAATCAATTGCATTATTATTGTTAGCTACTTCAATTTTATATCCAGCTACTTATATTCGATCGACAATGCGCGGTAGTCGAGTAGTAAAATTATTGTAAGCTATAGATACTGACTATTCTCTTTGCGCACAACAGGTACGGAAGAAAGAGCCTCCACATCCAATAAGGGTGGCGAAAACGATCGACGTGATAGCGAGGATTACCTTCCCGGCAGCCTACTCTGTTTTCCTCGTCTTCTTCTTCATTCACTACAAGGGTGTTTCCTAGAGTCAAGCCTTCCAGGTCTACGAGGAGCCTCTGTTTCCGCAGTGATGAAATCAGCTCAAACTTAGTATTTGCGGATTCGAGTCAAATTAGAGGTGACGCCTGGTGGCCATTGTTCCTCGTGAAAACACTTCTATGAGTGCGACAAATCGAATGTAACGAACTCTTGGATTGAGAAACGTGACGATGTGCGAACTTACAGTTGCACAGATTCGCTTGTAAATAACGTGATGCGTAGATTATTGTGAAAGAAAGAAAAGAGAGCAAGAGAGAAAGAGAGAAAGAGAGAGAGAGAGAGAGAGAGAGAGAGAGAATTAATGAAAGAGAGCGAAAGAGTATTTATTAATAAGGTTAACCACGCTCTAGTCATTAGGCGCGCGCGCTTTGCAGCCTTGAAATGTATTATAATTATTGTCTGATGAGCACTCGGAGATGTTGCCATTATGAATTGTTATAATTATCGTTATTATTACCTGAAATTTTTATTATAATCATGTAAGTGTATAGTTTGTATTACAATTATAAGGTCGTATCCAACAAATGTTCGAACAAGGGGGTTGAACCCTCGCTAGAGTATATATTGTCGAGATTGATTATTTAAGAATTGAGATTGTGATTTGTTATTGCTTAATTCACTGTTATTCTATGTGTACCATCAACGACAAAGAGAAACGAAAAAAAAAATAGTGAACGAAGAGATTATATAACGTGCTTATAATATATATGCACACTTGCTCCAGAAGTGATCACGACGGAATTGCCTCAAGAAAACTAGCTTCGTAATTTCTATCAAATTGTGGCGTGTTTTTTCAACATGATTCCGAAATGACCAAAGTGAAGATAAGAGAAAGATAAAATATGCGGAATGCCATAAGCTTTAAGTCCCCTGTTTACTAAGAGGATCATGAAAGTATAAGGGGGGGGGGAATTCCCATTAGCGATTCGATCTCGAGACGATGCAGCCAGTAATTTAGCGAACAATGGCCGAGACGATTAGATGTATGTACTGGTGGCATGCAGGCCCAAAGTATTGCGAGAATAATATACCCTGCACAGCACGTACTGTCTTGTACCTAGCTCGTACTTGTTAAAGAGAGATTGCATCCCTCGCGTTATCATCGATTCACATATATGCCTGTATACATAAAACAGCGCTTGCCTGGCTCTGGGTTAATTGCATTCAAATTCGTACGGCGTAGACGTACGAGGCTAATTGTGAACATGAATCAGAATTATCCCCTTCTGCGATTGCTACGCTATCTTTCATCGTAACGTTGAAAGATACTTCACAGACATGTTCCAATCGCCCATTCTAATACTCATGGATGCCGGTTCATATCTGTGTTCACTTGTAGATTATTTATGTGATGAAATAAACTAGAAAATATTTGACCCAATAGTCGTGTTGCGTGATTAAATCTACGGCGTCATTATAAATTACATTACTCTCCATTCTATAATGAATGATTGCACGAAGGTAGAAGTGGATATTTTGATTATTTCTGTAAGAGTACCGGGGTAAACTAGAGATGTGACTGAGTTACGATTATTTTTATAATATGATTCACTTTCCGGTGTCAGTGAGCCAGACCTTATTTATTAGAAATGAGATTGCTAGAAAAAATCCATCCTGGGGAGCACTCAATTTTTTTCTGGAAATCTCATCTCTAAGAAATCGAGTTTGGGTTACTAAGATCGAAAATTCGAATATGATATAAAAATCGAATGATACTACAAAAATAATTATTATTTTTATATAAATCATAAAACTGATTCTATGCGTCTAATCGTACATTACATCAAAACTAGTAGAATGAAGTAACCATTTGGTTGAGATAATTTGCGTCAGTACCAATGTGATTTATGAAAGTGAGAATGGAAACCAATTCATTTGAATGAAAGATTATTTTGGTAGTTAAATTCAACCTGTAGAACAGAGAAATTATTGAAATAAAATATTATCTTGGAATAAGCAGTCAAAATCTGCTACTATAATAATACCTTTTCTTGAAATGTAGAATTACAAACTGCGTGTTTTCAAAACAAATTCTTATGTCCTGGAATAGAATAAAATTCTCTGAATCTCTCGTATTTCGTACGACCGTATTTGGCTTTTTACGCATGAATGCGTACGGCTAGCACCATATTGCCATACAGATGTGATGTGCCATATTATGTCCTATGTATGTTAAATAATATAGCTTCAAAGACCAATATTAAGAGAAGTGAAAGAATAGTTGGAAGCATTGAATTGTGCGTGCTCATCACCTGCAAAATCTTATTTCTCACTTCGGAATCTTCTAGTTCGAAATATTCATAATATTACCCGTGAAAATTTACTCTGGTAAAGTCTTGTAAACATACAAAAAAGTTCGGAAATAATATTTTAAATATTTAGATTTCCTCAAATTAATATAAACAAAATTTCAAGTGCATGTTTCTTTGTGCTTAATTATCAACTGAATTTTTCAGTCTAATAACTTTGATCATCCGATCAGAGCGTACCTTTCCAAAAATACGATTTTGAAAGAATTATTTCAAAAGCTTTTTTCTTGAAAAGTTTTTTTTAAAAGTTTTTTTTTAAAAAGCTTCATATATTCTTTTATTACGATTATTCAATTTGAAAAGTGTTCGATATTAAAATCATTTCTATGATAGTTGAGCTTTTACCGACAAAAGTTACAGCATGATTTTTATTAAAGAACAAGGAAATAAAATGTTATGGTACTTTCCTTCTACTTTAGGTTGACTAAAGACATCGTATCATGAAAACAAAATAAAATGAAAGATATCGGTCAATAGATGAGAAAAGTGAAAATAACCAAATGACCTTCACTTTCAAAAGTATTAAGGTTAGTATAGTATTTTATCACACCGATAATTCATATTTCGTAAATATCTTTTGTAAACAACTGCCAAACACTTTACCGAATCGTCATTATATTAATATTTTACCAAGATATTTATGCTGATGAAAACTCTTGACTCTGAAGAAAAGTTTAGTGATACCAGTCAAATCAAGAATCGAAGAGAAAAAATGTTTTGTGTTGTGAATAAATGAATGAAACAATGATCAGTGTTTGCCTCAGAATTCTTGACAACAGTAACTTAGGTAGACCAATTGCTCAGAAAACTAAAAATTGATTTGACGGATGCTATGATTACTCTATGAACATTATCAATTGATTCGCTCGATTTTGAAGTAAACATTTTATAACAAAAATGGTAGCTTGAGAGGACCATTAGGAAATATTATATAAAATGGTATTTAATAAAATAATATTTAGGGAATTAAGTAAAACAGTCTTTGCTCTTCAGACGACTATGATTTATTCGTTCACGTAACAAATGCTTCAACTGGTATTACCCATTGAATTTTGAATTGTCCAAAATAATTCACATTGAAAAATATTACTCGAATGAAAGGTGACGATAAAAAATTATTCTATACTAAGTTACAAAATTTTATACTAATTTTACTTAATAAACTCACTTCCCATCAACAAAAAATAGTATCAATCGATCATTGGGTGTGCAATATATTCGAATCATTATCCTCACATCTAACTAGCCTATAATGCGTATTCAAAAACAAATTGTTATTAAAATTGCAATTATCTCATTAGATCATGCTCATACTAACACCGCACTTCCTTTCATCCTGTGCACTGCCAAGGAACTATCAACATTGACAACTCAATTTAAGCATATGATTCCAATGTCTAATACTTATTGATAAATTATGGATATTTTTATTTTTTCAAGGAATTCAAACAGTGCTTTGCATTTCTGTAAATTTGTATCATCCGAAAAATTATTCATATATGATTACTATCCGCAAGAGCATTGTTTTATTTTCAAATGAGAACTTTTATATTTGTTCGCAATGAATATTAGACATTATTAAATTAAGTCTCTGGTCCAAATGATATATCTTCATACGTGAAGAAAAAATCGAGCTGCTGTAGCAGACTACGAGGTAATTAAACGGGTACGGTATTAGAAGAGATAGATAGTTCATTGACCGTGAGATGAGAGTATCAAATTCATTAAACACTTCAAATAGAACAAGATAAAAAAAAATGTATATGATACCTTCAACAACGAATAATGATTGCGCATACTTTGTAATATGAAATTTGGTGATCAAAGGGTAGATAAATTACGTAAAAAGCTATCGTGCGTGAAATATGAAAATGCCTGAATTAAATGCCTGAAAGAAATCAGATTCTAGTCAAAGTTGTGACAAACCAATTCTCATCTCTCCAGATAAATGAGTCAATCAGATAAAACTTGAATAAGAGATACTTCAAAATTGAATACTTTCACGGTTTAGAACTGAAGTAAATTGAAGAAATAGAGTTCATTTTTTAATCATACGGTAGCTATTTGTCAAAATAAACGTGAAAAAAAATTGCATCCTAGTAGTATGGAATCAATGTTGAGACCTAGTTAGTTCTATGTAATTTATTTTTTGTAGTATTTGATTAAGTTCAGTCAATTTCTAATAAAATTTGTCAAATGGATAACGTAGGATAGAATACGAACTAAATTCATATACGTCTGGTCGAAGGGAGATGTCTTAAAAAATGCTATAAAGTGTAAAATCTCATAGGTAATAATGAATGCTAATCAATAAAATATAAATTTAAATGCTCCACGGACCAAAAATATATTGAAAGACCTTTGTTGTCGTGTTAGATACACTTTCAAAAATAGGCTGTGGTTCACATGTGAATTCTGAAAATACTTTTTCAGGCTTGCACGTTACCAGAATCGTGCAATGTATGAATAATGTTTAATATAAGGAAAGAGGTATTACATATATGAATATTAGAAAATTCTCCAATCCAATGGATTTGGAATAAAAAAATATTTCAATATTAAAGGCTTATTTGATACAAATGTTTGTTAAACATTATAATATAGTTCATATTATTTTTCAAAACTCCAAAAAGAATATTATATATCTCATGAGTTATTATTTGATTTCTTCAAGATATATATATTGGTATGTCCATGTTTTCCGTACTTCTTTCTGTATCAACGGCATATCGATTCAAAAAATACGTATGTTTATGACGAAACGTAGATTTACGAATATCTTCGAATCAGATCCGTAAATTTATATTTATTATTAAGGGGGTAGCCTACCTAAATTCTAACATGGTTAAGAAAAAATCGTACGAGGCCGTAAATTTATATTCTAATTCATTTTTTTACGGCGGTTTCAATGACGTATCGACCACCCCGGAAAAACATTTTTTTCATTGTAAAAAAATTTTTTCAATTTTGTAAAACGTACTTGGGATTTTTTTTCTCGGCTCCTAGAAGTCTAATCGCAAAACCGATACGTACGTTTGTGGACATTGTATTGAGGAACCCTAAAAAAAATTTTCAGCCCAAACCACTGAAAATAAGTCTCAATTATTCACCTCCTCCTGCATCACGTTTCCACCTTCATTCTGCAACGTCATAAAGATATCCATTCGATTCACACAAAGTAATTAGCATACATGCGATGTGTGCGTGGGAGGATGTGTGTGTGTGTGTCTGTGCGTGTGTGTTCGTGTGTATTTGTGTGTGTGTGTGTGTTTGACACTCTCACCCTCACACACACACACACACACACACACACACACACATTCACACACAAGCACACACTTCACACATTCACACATTCACACACACACACACACACACACACACACACACACACACACACACACACACCACACACACACACACACACACACACACACACACACACACACACACACACACACACACACACACACACATCCTCCCACGCACACATCGCATGTATGCTAATTACTTCGTGTGAATCAAATGGATATCTTTATGACGTTGCAGAATGAAGGTGGAAACGTGATGCAGGAGGAGGTGAATAATTGAGACTTATTTTCAGTGGTCTGGGCTGAAAATTTTTTTGAGGGTTCCTCAATACAATGTCCACAAATGTACGTATCGGTTTTGCGATTAGACTTCTAGGAGCCGAGAAAAAAAATCCCAAGTACGTTCTAAAAAATTGAAAAAATTGTTAACAGTGAAAAAAATTTTTTTCCGGGGTGGTCGATACGTCATTGAAACCGTCGTAAAACGAGCCTCGTACGATTTTTTATTAACCATGTTAAAATTTAGGTAGGCTACCCCCTTAAATCATAAAATTGCTATATGGGTTGTTAAGAATAATAAAATTCTACGTATACATTTTTATTATTCGCATAACGTTTATATAATATATTAAATGGAGAAACATTAATAATGTTTCGTAAATCTTATCATAGATACGTGATAGTCTGACGATCCCAAAATACGTAGTGGAAATACAATGTATAGAATAAGATAACTTGATTCGTTTCACTTATAACATTCTATATCGTCAACAAAAGAATTTTCACCTACATCTAAATCATCTGTACTCGATTTGTTAATGTTTTCTTACTGAACATTTTCTGAAAGCAGTGATTAACGGAATAATTGACCTCAAAAACTGAACTCCAAATGTGATGGAAGAAAGTTCAAGAAAGATAACGAAAACAACGCATCATTACAATATTTTTTCATCAAACACCTCTGATAGAGCTAGAGATTGAACTTTTAGTTCTATTGCATTTAGAGACCTAGTACAAGATTTTCAGTAAAAATCATGGTATGAATAATTGCTTGTCATGTTGATGATACGATGAAACTTTATCAGTATAATAAAATCTTTCAAAATATAAACTTTTATATTCTTGCTATCATTCTATGTTGAATTATGATTTATCAAAAAAATGTTGTTCCAACTTTGTGAACAGGATTTTTTTTCTGAAGCATGAAATAATTATACTAACGTCACCATAAGAAGGCTAACTGTGTCGATCTTTGCACAATTTTCTATATATTATCATCGTTCAGAATAAATACTTTGATAGATGAATTTTGGCGAACAGTTGAAAAAGCATTATAGTATATTTCCATTATCAAAATGATCTCTGAAAATATCTATTACTAGAAGCCACAAAATAAAAACATAAATTGTCAACGTAGAACGTCAAAATAGAACCAAATCATTTCAACGAAATGCTGAAGACAGAATTCATAATCGAGGGACCAGTAATTCACTCCAAAATCACCGGTGATTTTCATTTCTTTTATTTGTGATTTTTTTGTGTTATTCTGGAAAATATACTTTTGATATAGTTGGTTATCTACTTCCAACTTTATTCACTCAATCAAAACCAAGGGGCTATTCACTCCAGAATCACACCAAAAATGAAAAAATATTACTAATGATTCTGGATTGAATTACCGCTCGATCGTGATGCTCTCATGCTTCAGAAATAGTATGGATAGAGAAAGTATCATTTAGGCTTTTGGAACAAATATAAAATATAATAAGAAGATGTAAAATACATTTTCAGGTGTTCCAAATCTTTATCCCAATGTTCTATAGCAATAAAAACATATGAGATTACGTTAATAGTTTCCATTCATGTGAAGGTTACTACACACGTAGTTAAATTATACATGTAGTTAAAATTAATGACCAGAAAATTTATATTAATGTTATCAAGTCAGTTATATCGCATAAATGACGTTGAATGCGCCAATACTGAAAAAAATAAAGTATATTTAATTTATATTAAGAAATATTGTCAAATTATAACTGAACATCAAGGTTTGATTTGCTTCAACAAAAGTCTACATTGTACATAATTCAGAATATTTCATTATATCTCACCGTTGATATACTCCTAGAATTTATTTGGAATACCCATAGGCTTAAGGCCAATACTATGTAAATATTGGAAGAAGAATCGTTACTCATATTAAGCTATTGAATGACCGCCAGCAAAGTCACGTTTTAGCACGTAATGTAGAATACGAAAAATTTGGGCGAAAAAATTATAGAACTGTAAAAATAATTGAAAAAATATGTTTGAAATAAATCCGAAATAAAATTAAAGCAATTTTGTATTCGATAAACAAGTTCCTATCTTAAAAGTATACGAAAAAATAAGTTTTAAAACTCGTATCTTTTAGGAACTAGCCATGGAGATATTATCATGAATCATCGTAGAAGTAATCATCATTTGCAGAAATACACAATGTCTCTTAGCCTCCTGTTAGGTGACGCGATTAAAATTTTCGAAATCATTGAGAAATTAAAGTGAGGAAATTTAGAGCCCATGATTCTTTCCAAACACTACGGGGAAAGAAAAGTAGAATGCTTAAGACGAGCAGAATAATGAGTACAAAGAATGCGCCGAATCAAATGCAGGGTGCAATCCTACGATTGCACGGACCAAGTGACCCACTCCAAGCTACACTGACTTGCCCAAAATGTAAGTTATGCATAATGTGGCTGATCAAGTGTGCCAATGAGCGGCAGGTATATATATATGCCTGCCCTGCTAAGTACAAGGAGTAATCCTGTCAGAAATCAGTCGTGTTGAACCATTGGCCCAAGCAGGAGCATTGGAATAAAAAGTGCATACCAAGTTGTGTTAGAGAACTGTTTGAAGTTACACTGAAAGTCCTGTTCGGAAATTATTTGAAGTTATATTTATATACAAATAGAGAATTATTTGAAAGAAGAATATGTGGGCACTATGGCCAGACAGGAGCAATGACCGGGGGTGTCATATTTCTTAGTGTAATCTGACGCCCCGTCATTGACCGTGCCTGACCATACAGCACCACCGTGCTCTGGATCTAATGACTCGGTGTCATATTTCTCATGTGAGTGAATATGATACCAGGTCAAATGGACCTGACCAAAGTGCCCCAGCGTTCTAAGATGCCTCATGCGGTTATCACCAGGTCTTAAAACTTATCTAGGCTTTTATTGGCCTAAAATTTTTTTCGTATATTTGGTAGGCTACTTTGATTTATCGTCATTAGTTAAAATTTATAAAGAGATAGTATCCCCATCAAACAGATGGTTTGAATAAAATCTTAATTGAATATATTTATAATTAATTGGAAATTGACCAGTATTAAAACTATCGGTATATGAGTGAAAAATGAGGGATGTCTTATTTTGGGTGAAATGTAGGTTGCGAAATCATAAAAGTTGCATATATATTTTATCATTTTATTTTTCATGAACCCATCAATTTACAATCAACAGTATATCTTATATCAAATATAATGCTAGAAATTCTCGCATGATTTTTCTCACAATTTCTTTAGTCATATTACAATGGTTTTCTTTCAATTTGAAAAATATTTCAGTACTGACAATGTCAAAATCGTCGTTATTCAGATCTTTCAAATATCGTTGTAAATGATTCCAGCTTACACTGGTCATTTGCGCGTCATTAGTATCATGTATCTTATCGACAACATAAACAGCAATGTCGTTCATAATTTGCCCGACACAATCTTTCGTTTCATTCAAACATTCAATTTCATAATCAATACGCGTGTGAATTGATCTTAAACATTCAAAAGTATTTCGTTTGAAAATAAACGCTTTGTTACGTTACACTTGAAAATTTTTCTCCATGAACGCGTCTACCCCACTGCACATGCAGCCGTAGCGGATAGCATGCTTTTCTGGCGAGAGAGAGACAGAGCTCTTAAGGCCAGAAAAGTATCCTATGACCGCCCCAGACGCTGATTAAGCAGTCGCCAGCGCGATATAATGTAGGCACTATCCTCTCCTCATGCACCTCTCCCACAGAGGTGCATGAGGAGAGGAAGCTTTCTTCCCCGCCAATTGAAGGGGAAGTAAGGCCCTCTCTTCATCATCCACGGAGACGAAGTACAACCGCCGTGAGGAGCCTTTGTGAGCCGGTCGGGCAGTGCCTTGTCGACTAGCGAGTTGTGCAGTCGTTTTTATATTTGATCCTTTCAAATTTGTTAGTTCAGAACCTGTTCAGAAGTTGTTAGTGTCTGACAGCGGTTTGTTTTTTGAGTCTAGAAGATCAGGACAGATAAATCTCGGAGAGAAGGCCTACCCACTCGATCAGGAGCCATATCTCATTAAGCTACAAAAAGTAAGTGGAACACCGAGCGGATTTTTCCACTAGATTGAGTAAGAATTTCATGTGTCCCCTTGCAAGTGTTCGGGTGCCCACGCGACAGTTGAATCATTGTTAAGCAGAAAATTATTAAGGAAAGGAATAACCAAATTGCAAATTGAATCAAATAAATAGACATTGGAAGTGAAGCTGGAAATTAAGCGTGTAATTGTTGAAATGAGAAAGATCATTGAGATTGAATTGGATTGAATTAATTGAAATTGAAATTGAAGTTGAAACCAAAATTTAGACCTGTAATTGTACTATTGTATCATTGAGATTTAAGTTGGACTCAACAAAGAAGGAAATATTGACTATAAAATCTGCATCAAAAAGAGAGAGAGAGAGAGAGAGATTAGATTAGATTAGATATGTTCATTTATGTACATTATGTTGTACAATAAAAATAATAGTGGAGTAAAGTATACATATGGTAAAAACAAATAAAGCAAATATATAATACATAGTTTAACTAAAAATAGGTGAGATGAAATAGGTAAGTGTGTTAGAGTGAGAGTGTGACGAGTGCAGTGAGGGTGCGTGAAGAACAGTAAATAAAATGAATGAGGTAGATGGAATGACTTAAGTACTAAGAGAAAAACCTTCGCGGATCAAAAATAAATTTAAAGATGTGGTGCTTAAACAAGGCAAATGAGTCGATGTTGCGAATACGAGTGGGGAGATTGTTCCAAATGTAGGTCGAACTGATGAAGAATGAGTTCCTGGTCGACTCCAGTCTGAACGGGGGAACGACAAGGGGCCTTTGACACTCACCCCTCACAGGCCTCTGGCTAGTATTTAGCTGATAGCGATTCGCAAGGTAAGTTGGCCTACCACTGGCCAGGATTTTGTAGAGAGTACAAGCCGAGAAGTACTCCCTACGACCAGAGCCAGTGAGCCAGCCAAGCTGACGCCTGTAAGGAGTGATGTGCTCGCGCCTCTTTACACCATAGATATATCTGATCCCCGTGTTGAGGATACGCTGAATAAGGAGATCCTTTTCATCGGAAAGGTCAGAGAGCACTAGAGAGCAGTAGTCTACCACGGGAAACAAAAGCGCCTGAATAAGGTGCTTTCTGAGCGCAAGGGTGGTGCTGCGCCTGAAATGGTGGAGGCGATACATAAGCGAGTTGGCTTTTTTGCAGATGGAAAGAACATGCAGCCTCCAATCCAGTTTGGCGTCCAGCACCACACCAAGGCTGCTTACAGAAGATTCAATTGGGACCGGGGTGCCATTTATCACTATGGAGTGGTTTTGTGCCGATTTGGAGAATTGATTGATGTAAAAGCCAGTGCCAAATACAATTGCTTTGGTTTTTTCAACATTGAGATGATTGAGAGCGGCCCACTCAGCGATACAAGAACCGACTCTGCTTAGGGCAGCAAGCGCCGCGTCAAGGTCAGACAGGTTGCACTGGAGATACACCTGCAGATCATCAGCATAGACAATATACTTGATGTTAGCAGGGAAGTGTCTAGCCACATCACTTATATAGAGAGCAAACAGCAGGGGGCCGAGGACTGAGCCTTGAGGGACGCCACAGTTGGCGTCACGAAAGTTAGAACGGTGACCGTTCCGGCCCCTCACTGCCTGCCTCCTAGCGCCAAGGTCGGACCCAAGCCACCTTAGCGCGCCCGATGAAAAACCCATATCAGAGAGTTTGCGTAAGAGCGTGACGTGGCAGACCGTATCGAAGGCCTTGCTGAAATCGAACAGGAGCATCGCAGTCACCATCCTTCTGTCCCTACCGGAGCGAATGTCATCAGTGAGTTTGAGTAGGACTGTCTGTGTACTATGCCCGGCACGGAAGCCAGATTAGAACTCATCAAGGAGATTATTTGCTTCAACGTAAGCTGTGATTTGATCTGAGGCAATTCTTTCAAGTGTTTTTGACAGAAAACTAAGCAGAGAGATGGGGCGGAAATCACCCAGGCATGTGGGAGAGGGCACCTTGTTAAGAGCAAGCACAAGAGATTGTTTCCAGCTACAGGGAAAAATAGCCTGGGATAGCGAGAGATTGAAAATTTTAACAAGATGCGGCCCAAGGGAGGGGAGCGCCGCATGAACGAACCTCTGGGGAATCTCATCAACGCCCACCGCCTGCGACCTCTGTCGGACAATGGCCCTCTCAAGTGTCTGAAGCGTGATTTCTGAAAAATTGAAACCGGTCGAGTGCTCAGGGAGCTCAGACAGGTAGTGAGCAAGCGAGGGTGCCAGAGCGTCATAAGAGGTCGAGGCAAAGTGAGCATTGAGATCATCCACGGAAAAGTGCGATATGTTGCTTTCGTGATCCGGGCAGATTCCCAAATGCCTGAGTTCCTTCCAGATTTCCTTGGGGTCGGATAGGCCTCCGATCCGGTCATAGTAATAGTCGAGTCGCGCAGATTCTATAAGTCGATGGGTCTCGTCCCGTACCCGTCTGTAGTGGAGCAAGTCTAAGTAGCATTTTGTACGTTTGTAGCGTCTGTAGAGTCGATTGCGTTCCTTAATGAGCTGAGAGTGATCGTTGGTGAACCAAGGATGCCTGCGTTTCTTACTATGTTTAACTGTTTTTAAGGGCGCAAAAGAGTCAAGTGTAGAATTTATGTGAGTATAGAGGCAGTCAAAACCGTTTGAGAGTGAGCAGTCGGAGTCATCGAGGGCTGACCAATCACAGCCAGCCAGGTAATCGTTAAGGGCAATCGGATCGATTGATTTAAAATCACGATACGAGTAGTCAGACTGAATAACCTTAGGAATAGAAATATCAAGGGTGGCGCTGATCCAGTCATGTCCTGCGATGAAGGGGGTGTCAGATTTGTGGAAGTCAAGTACTGTATCAAGTTCGTCGATGATGCAGAGATCAAGCCAGGTGTCGGAGTCCGGGGTATGATGAGTGGCACCATAGGGAATTAGTGCAAGGGAGTTCTCGTCCAAGAACCCACGTATGATATTTGCATCAGTGCTAGACGATAGCTGATCTGCGTTAAAGTCGCCAAGTATGACCTTGGAGCTGTAGTCGTGCATATACATCGCGAGGTCCTGGAAGAGGTTAGTTCCCTGCACGAGTGGAGCATGGGGCGGACGGTATACCACACCAGTGAATATCGGATTACCCCCCCTGATGGCTCCTGATCGCTCCAATGTGAGCACTAATAGAGTTCGCATTGAAGTGCCAGACACGAAGTCCCTCCCTCACGGCCGTCGTGGAGTTGAGCAAGGATTGATGATGCGAGTTAGTAAATGAGCTGTTAGGAGGTGATTTCGGTGAGGTGATAGACTGAGGTGAGTGCAAGAGATCGGTGAGATGAGTGTGAGATAATGAGTTGATGGGACATGAGTGAATTATCCCGGAGAGGATAAAAAACGCTCCAGATCAGCAAGTGAAGAAATGCGAGTGGCTGTGTCCCCTTTTTTTCTTCTGGCGAAGATGACTCCTTGATGGATGTATAATGTGCAATCACCGCCCTAACCGTTGTGCTCCTCAGCTTAGCTCGGACGGTACGATGGAGAGAATGAGTTTCTTTGGGAAGAAACTCATTGACGTTGAGTGGAAGATTTTCTATGGGAAGAGGCACTCCCGCCGCTTCAAGCAGATCGCTGCTGATGCTAGAGGTCATTACCTTACCTCTCCTGATTTTGGCACGAATGATGTTGGTAACGTGGGCTGGGGAGGTAAGGGTGACCACCAGCAAAGGCCTGCGGTACGGAGGTGGCGCCGAGGTGGACTGCTGCACTGCCGAGGACGCAGAGGTAGGAGGGTCACTAGAAGCAACCTGCCGGATGTAGCGAGCAGTTGCCACGTCTGAGGGCAGAAGACCACTGTGGATGGTAGAGAGAGCGGCAAAGGCGAGCTTCCGAAGATCAGCCCCGGCCTCAACGTCGAGTCCAGAGACAACAACGTCCGCAGAGAGCTCCCTGTGCTGGCTGGTGAGAGAGCTGAGAGAGAGAGAGAGAGAGAGAGAGAGAGATTAGATATGTTTATTTATGTACATTATGTTGTACAATAAAAATAATAGTGGAGTAAAGTATACATATGGTAAAAACAAATAAAGCAAATATATAATACATAGTTTAACTAAAAATAGGTGAGATGAAATAGGTAAGTGTGTTAGAGTGAGAGTGTGACGAGTGCAGTGAGGGTGCGTGAAGAACAGTAAATAAAATGAATGAGGTAGATGGAATGACTTAAGTACTAAGAGAAAAACCTTCGCGGTCAAAAATAAATTTAAAGATGTGGTGCTTAAACAAGGCAAATGAGTCGATGTTGCGAATACGAGTGGGGAGATTGTTCCAGATGTAGGTCGAACTGATGAAGAATGAGTTCCTGGTCGGATTCTCCAGTCTGAACGGGGGAACGACAAGGGGCCTTTGACACTCACCCCTCACAGGCCTCTGGCTAGTATTTAGCTGATAGCGATTCGCAAGGTAAGTTGGCCTACCACTGGCCAGGATTTTGTAGAGAGTACAAGCCGAGAAGTACTCCCTACGACCAGAGCCAGTGAGCCAGCCAAGCTGACGCCTGTAAGGAGTGATGTGCTCGCGCCTCTTTACACCATAGATATATCTGATCCCCGTGTTGAGGATACGCTGAATAAGGAGATCCTTTTCATCGGAAAGGTCAGAGAGCACTAGAGAGCAGTAGTCTACCACGGGAATCAAAAGCGCCTGAATAAGGTGCTTTCTGAGCGCAAGGGTGGTGCTGCGCCTAAAATGGTGGAGGCGATACATAAGCGAGTTGGCTTTTTTGCAGATGGAAAAGAACATGCAGCCTCCAATCCAGTTTGGCGTCCAGCACCACACCAAGGCTGCGTACAGAAGATTCAATTGGGACCGGGGTGCCATTTATCACTATGGAGTGGTTTTGTGCCGATTTGGAGAATTGATTGATGTAAAAGCCAGTGCCAAATACAATTGCTTTGGTTTTTTCAACATTGAGATGATTGATTGAGAGCGGCCCACTCAGCGATACAAGAACCGACTCTGCTTAGGGCAGCAAGCGCCGCGTCAAAGTCAGACAGGTTGCACTGGAGATACACCTGCAGATCATCAGCATAGACAATATACTTGATGTTAGCAGGGAAGTGTCTAGCCACATCACTTATATAGAGAGCAAACAGCAGGGGGCCGAGGACTGAGCCTTGAGGGACGCCCACAGTTGGCGTCACGAAAGTTAGAACGGTGACCGTTCCGGCCCCTCACTGCCTGCCTCCTAGCGCCAAGGTAGGACCCAAGCCACCTTAGCGCGCCCGATGAAAAACCCATATCAGAGAGTTTGCGTAAGAGCGTGACGTGGCAGACCGTATCGAAGGCCTTGCTGAAATCGAACAGGAGCATCGCAGTCACCATCCTTCTGTCCCTACCGGAGCGAATGTCATCAGTGAGTTTGAGTAGGACTGTCTGTGTACTATGCCCGGCACGGAAGCCAGATTAGAACTCATCAAGGAGATTATTTGCTTCAACGTAAGCTGTGATTTGATCTGAGGCAATTCTTTCAAGTGTTTTTGACAGAAAACTAAGCAGAGAGATAGGGCGGAAATCACCCAGGCATGTGGGAGAGGGCACCTTGTTAAGAGCAAGCACAAGAGATTGTTTCCAGCTACAGGGAAAAATAGACTGGGATAGCGAGAGATTGAAAATTTTAACAAGATGCGGCCCAAGGGAGGGGAGCGCCGCATGAACGAACCTCTGGGGAATCTCATCAACGCCCACCGCCTGCGACCTCTGTCGGACAATGGCCCTCTCAAGTGTCTGAAGCGTGATTTCTGAAAAATTGAAACCGGTCGAGTGCTCAGGGAGCTCAGACAGGTAGTGAACAAGCGAGGGTGCCAGAGCGTCATAAGAGGTGGAGGCAAAGTGAGCATTGAGATCATCCACGGAGAAGTGCGCCATGTTGCTTTCGTGATCCGGGCAGATTCCCAAATGCCTGAGTTCCTTCCAGATTTCCTTGGGGTCGGATAGGCCTCCGATCCGGTCATAGTAATAGTCGAGTCGCGCAGATTCTATAAGTCGATGGGTCTCGTCCCGTACCCGTCTGTAGTGGAGCAAGTCTAAGTAGCATTTTGTACGTTTGTAGCGTCTGTAGAGTCGATTGCGTTCCTTAATGAGCTGAGAGTGATCGTTGGTGAACCAAGGATGCCTGCGTTTCTTACTATGTTTAACTGTTTTTAAGGGCGCGAAAGAGTCAAGTGCAGAATTTATGTGAGTATAGAGGCAGTCAAAACCGTTTGAGAGTGAGCAGTCGGAGTCATCGAGGGCTGACCAATCACAGCCAGCCAGGTAATCGTTAAGGGCAATCGGATCGATTGATTTAAAATCACGATACGAGTAGTCAGACTGAATAACCTTAGGAATAGAAATATCAAGGGTGGCGCTGATCCAGTCATGTCCTGCGATGAAGGGGGTGTCAGATTTGTGGAAGTCAAGTACTGTATCAAGTTCGTCGATGATGCAGAGATCAAGCCAGGTGTCGGAGTCCGGGGTATGATGAGTGGCACCATAGGGAATTAGTGCAAGGGAGTTCTCGTCCAAGAACCCACGTATGATATTTGCATCAGTGCTAGACGATAGCTGATCTGCGTTAAAGTCGCCAAGTATGACCTTGGAGCTGTAGTCGTGCATATACATCGCGAGGTCCTGGAAGAGGTTAGTTCCCTGCACGAGTGGAGCATGGGGCGGACGGTATACCACACCAGTGAATATCGGATTACCCCCCCTGATGGCTCCTGATCGCTCCAATGTGAGCACTAATAGAGTTCGCATTGAAGTGCCAGACACGAAGTCCCTCCCTCACGGCCGTCGTGGAGTTGAGCAAGGATTGATGATGCGAGTTAGTAAATGAGCTGTTAGGAGGTGATTTCGGTGAGGTGATAGACTGAGGTGAGTGCAAGAGATCGGTGAGATGAGTGTGAGATAATGAGTTGATGGGACATGAGTGAATTATTCCGGAGAGGATAAAAAACGCTCCAGATCAGCAAGTGAAGAAATGCGAGTGGCTGTGTCCCCTTTTTTTCTTCTGGCGAAGATGACTCCTTGATGGATGTATAATGTGCAATCACCGCCCTAACCGTTGTGCTCCCTCAGCTTAGCTCGGACGGTACGATGGAGAGAATGAGTTTCTTTGGGAAGAAACTCATTGACGTTGAGTGGAAGATTTTCTATGGGAAGAGGCACTCCCGCCGCTTCAAGCAGATCGCTGCTGATGCTAGAGGTCATTACCTTACCTCTCCTGATTTTGGCACGAATGATGTTGGTAACGTGGGCTGGGGAGGTAAGGGTGACCACCAGCAAAGGCCTGCGGTACGGAGGTGGCGCCGAGGTGGACTGCTGCACTGCCGAGGACGCAGAGGTAGGAGGGTCACTAGAAGCAACCTGCCGGATGTAGCGAGCAGTTGCCACGTCTGAGGGCAGAAGACCACTGTGGATGGTAGAGAGAGCGGCAAAGGCGAGCTTCCGAAGATCAGCCCCGGCCTCAACGTCGAGTCCAGTGACAACAACGTCCGCAGAGAGCTCCCTGTGCTGGCTGGTGAGAGAGCTGGTGAGAGAGAGAGAGAGAGAGAGAGAGAGAGAGAGAGAGAGAGAGAGAGAGAGATTCAGCGTGTGTTCGACGGCGCGGGGTTCTGCTACCCGCGAGGTCCCCATACCTGCCAGCAGCATCCACTGGGACGCCCAGCGTCCCAAAACACGAATGCCTTGCACTCATCTGTAGGATTGCCCCCCCCAGTCCCTAACACGCTTTACGAAACACCCCTCTCTCTGGAGGTGCGTCAATGTCTTTATATTCCACAGCTAATTCGAAAGCCTTCTCGTTATGGCTCATCACGAATTCGATGGTAAATGCATCGAACGCAGCATATGCTCCGTCTAGCACATCATCGTGGGCGTTGAAGTATTCCTCAATGCAGGGAAGGAATCGACGAATTTTTGCCAATCTTTGACCGGCAATTTGACGCAGTCGGCCATGTTCATCCCAACGATCCGGATAATGGGCTGAAACACGTCATCTCCAACAAACAAGTTCTCCAGCCCAAGGAATACTGATTTGCTAAAGCTTCGGTTGAGCCCAAAGAACGTCGGCAGCAAAGGGTGTTACTCGTATCTGGATCTCTTCTGTGGAGACGATACGCCCATTGGACTAATGGCGCAAGAGTCACCAACTAGCTTCCTCTTCTCGGCTTGTACTGCAGTGACTTTCTTAGCGAACAATGTCGCATTTTTTTGCACCAAAATTGCTGATTTTTATTGTAATTAGAGTAGCTTTACATTGAAAACATGCACGTGCGGCAAGGTTTGGCCATTCAAAACGCATAGCCTACAGTATAAAGCATGCCCACAAAAACTGCTGATTTTTAAGACTCCTTACTTAGAAAACTTGAACGGCATTAGGCATGCTGCGTGGAATAAAATATTTCGCATTTGGAAGAATCAAAAAGAAAAGCTCGTATTACGTATTTAAAAGTATACGCGAGAAACAGCGAACGCGGGTCATCTTGTTTCACAAGGTGACTTTCTCATCTAGGATTCCACGCAGAACTGTCGATGCAGCATTTTTATCTTGGCGTCATTGTCAGCACGTGATGCAACTTGCACGTGGGGAAGTCAAAATAGCCGTTTCACACCAAAACTGCCGATTTCAATTCAGCAGATGAATTTAGAGGCTGAGTATCGTGTATCACCTCTGGGTTGATAAGAAGCTTCGCGAAACCAAGTAAAACAGGAGTGTCGAATGCAAGGTAACTACGGTGCATTCCCTGACAGCTCATATTATTTTATGCCCTGGATTTCGCGGCTCCGCAGACTGTTTTCCTGCAGATGCTGCAGTTTATCGTGGGAAGCTGCTGCAGGGGAAACCAGAGCTATTTTTTTCTAGTGGGGGATGCTTGAGCAGACAGTGTACAGCCCAGCGGATAATCAGTTGCTCCCCGGACCTCAAACAGAACACATCTTCTCGTTAACCATTTTTTTCACAATGTCCAACATTGTAAAAATCGAAGCCGACGCGGCAATGTTCGCGAGCGCGGGTGAAACGAGTGTGTTACCCCCGGTGCCACCCGCTATTTGTATTAAGTGCTCGGCGATTGGCAATCGCTTGCCGTGCAGGTGTGCTCGCCCGGCAATTGAGAGCCTGGACGATTTTTGCGCCCGGACGACCCCCATAGACGGGATTATCTGGGTCAAGGACGACCCGATGAGCGACGAGCCCGAAGAGCAGCGGACGTCTGGAAACAGCAGTGACAAAGATTATACCAGCGAAGCCGACGACCCGGACTATCGCCCCCCAAATCACATACGTGACTCCCCAGCCTCACCACCTCCAGAGCAGCAGGGTATTCCTGTGCCGCACGACTCGTCAGATGATGAAGAGGCTTTTCGGGAGATAGCCGACAGGGACAATGTGCTACCCCGACTCCATAAAGATTATGAGTTTCTAAGAAAATATTGGAAGCTGCACTTTGTTTTTATTTTTATTTTTATTTTTTATTTGATTTAATCAGTGAAGCTAATAGAACTAATACATTGTTAATTTGTTCCTTTTCTTAGTGGATTCAACATATCCTTCATTCTAAATGAAGTAAATTTGAAAAAGCATGAAACAAAGTTGGTTTTCATATGATAAGAAATTTATGATTACAATTCCCTAATGATAGCTTTTATCAAATCCAAACTACAACCCCTTGTAATTCTATTGGAACTAGACGTGTACAGACATCTAGAAGTTTGAAGAAATAAGCTTCAAACAGTTCAAGACTTCTCGAATAATTGATACATGCATTGCAGTTAAATAGTATACATTTTGGGAAATGTCCTTCCTTGTATTTCAAATCCAAGCTTAATTCCTTGCAGGGTATTCGGTTAAAGGAAATATAAGGTTAGGATAATACTGAAATGCCTTACCCGACGATGACGCCTGAACGGCCACCTGCACCAAGGCAATAAGCAAGGAAGAGCAGCAAACAACACTAAAAGTTTATCATAGACACAATTACACAAAATAGAAAAAAAACAGTAATAACAAGGCAATAGCACAAGAGTTCACCAGGGCTAGCAGTATACCACGATACCGACAAGTGTAAAAGTTCACCCGTAAGAGTTCACCCGCAGTTCACCCTAGGCTAGCAGCATACTACAATGCCGACAGGCGCAAGAGTTCACCGTAAAAGTTCACCCGTAAGAGTTCACCCGCAGTTCACCCTAGGCTATCAGCATACTACAATGCCGACAGGCGCAAGAGTTCACCGCGAGAGTTCCCCGCAAAGTTCACCCAAGAATTGCAACATACTGCGATACCGATACTTAAATAATAAAACCCGATCATAAAAAAGGCCGAGACTAGGGGTACGACAGATCTTACACCCACTCCAAACATTCGTACATATAAGAATTTAAGGGTAAAAATAAGTGAAACTTGTCGTAGAAATCATCAAAAACAACAAAATAAAATAAAAATAACAACCTCTTCCATTAAAAGATGCTGATAAAAGCGCGGGCGCGCGAAGAAATCAACGCAGTCATCCAAAAAATTAACCAGCGGGAGAGCGTTCTACGGCGACGCCTGCGTGTAAGACTGGTGAATAAAGTGCCGAAAAGGATCCCTGCCAATGAAGTACGCGACGGCTGTGCCCGGTGCGGCCAAATAAAATATAACCTGCGCTCGAAACGCGCATGTTGTAAGTGAAAATTCTGAATTCTTCCCTTTTAGTAAATTTATTAAACATAATTCTTTTTTCTTGGCGGAAAATAAAGTCATGTTTTTTCTATTTTGTTATAACAGGTCCGCCAACAGAGGCCTGAGAAGCTTCAAGAAGAGGCCAACTTTTTTTTTTCAAATAACTTATGATTATATTTTTTCTATTAAATAATTGTAAAATTTAGATATAATAAAAAAAAATTTTACCCACAGATTTTTTTTCCTGTTTGTTTTTATTTCTTGGGCACTATGGCGATGATACGAGCAATGACCGGGCGTCATATTAGCAAGAGCCTTGACTATCATATCGCAGTATGTCAAGGTCGTAATATGACACCTGGTCATCGCTCCTGTCTGGCCATAGTGCCCACCTATTCTTCTTTTGAAGTTACACTCAAGTTCTATTCAAGGATTAATTGGAAGCTATATCAAGTTGTGTCAGGAAATTATTTAAAGCTATATTTATACTCAAATTTAGAAGTATTTGGAAGCCACATTCAAATTCAAATCAAGGATTAATTGGAAGCTACGCTTGAAGTTCTATTCGAGGATTATTTGGAGACTACTCAGTAGCCGATGAAGTCAATCACCACCTAGCAGAAGTCATTTTCGTGAGACCACATGCTAAAAAAACCAAAGAAGCAGAGCTTGAAATCAAGCTCGACCAGTCTACATGTTTACAGAAGAGCCTATAGAAGAATTGGACGATGACGAACTGGAGAGTTTAGCAAACATATCGGTCAAGTCAAGTGACTCCGCAGAGACAGTCGTCTCAAAGTTCATGAACGACGAGGACTGGAGAAGCAGCTCTTTTTGTGTCCACGTACCTTTTAACGTGCTAATGGCAAAGGCCGTGCAAGAATTTTGCAGGTAAGAGTCACATTTTGAAAAGCAGATGGAAGACAAAGTATGCGTTCTACTGTTTGTACATTATGTGGAGGTGGCTGATGCGAACTTCGCAAGAGAATATCTAAACATAAAATATGCGATACAGCTCAATCAAAGCTCCCGCAGAGGCGTTAGCACCATACATGAGCCATGCCAGTGGGAGGTCACTAGACACCGGTTGCTTTATCACGAGATAACCTGCCCCATCCAGAGGAAAGCGATACTGCACGCGACCTGCGAACTAGCCTAATTCTCTTATCAGACCTGTGCCTCATACTGAGTTTCTTTTCCATATTTGTACCTATATAAATTGAATTAATACCTTTATAAATAGATTTAATTTCTAGCTATAAAGTCTTGTCTTATGATTAACTTGTAGAACTTTGTTAATCTCTCTATATTAAAAGCCAGACCGCCGCCGCCGCCGTCAAATTTCTCCACCCCTTTTTTGCACCCTTTCTTGCACCCCTTTTTTGCACCCCTTTCTTACTCCCCTTTCTTGCACCCCTTTCTTGCACCCCTTTCTTGCACCCCTTTCTTGCACCCCTTTCTTGCACCCCTTTTTTCCACCCTCTTTTGCCACCCCCAACTCTCGAAGGATTGGTCCGATTTTCTTGAAATTTTGCACACAGGTTAGTCGCGGCAAAATCTAGGCCGAGTTCAATTTTTAGCGAAATTTCTTGGTTATTTCCCTAGCAACCGTTACTAACGTGTTTTCTCACGAATCCCCATTTAAGTGCTCATTGGGACCATTAAAGTCAATGAGAATCGATAAGACATTTCCCATAGCAACCACTGTTGATATCGTTGGCAACCGTTTGTCTACATCCCTAGCAACCGTTGCTTCGGAAGCCGGGAAATCAGTTTTAAGTCACACTCGATGGCCAAGGACACTGAATTGTTGTATTTGCTCCATAGCAACCGTTGTTTACCTCCTTAGCAACCGTTGGTAGGGGGAAGAAAAATTTACGTAGTTTCGTTTCCAGTATTTTCAACTGCACAGGATAGAAATTCTCCGTTCTACCCATAGCAACCATGGTTTACTTCCCTAGCAACCGTTGCTTCGGAAGCCGGAATATCAATTTTAAGTCACACTCTATGGCCAAGGACACTGAATTGTTGTATTTGCTACATGGCAACCGTTGTTTACCCCCTTAGCAACCGTTACGAAGTTTGGAAATGATCAATTTATGACCCGTTTCCATCATTTTCGATGGCAAAGGTAGCTCCTCAGCAACCTTTTTTTACCGCCCTAGCAACCGTTGCTAAGGGGAACATAAATTCACGTAGTTTCGTTTCCAGTATTTTCAACTGCACAAGATAGAAAATCTCCGTTTTACTCATAGCAACCATTGTTTACGTGTCTAGCAACCATTGCTGCAGAAGAAGAAAAGGGCTAAATATTATTTTGTATTATTAAAAGACGTTATTGACTTTCAAAGAACTCACGGGGGGGGGGGGTTGGCGAGCGAAGCGAGCAGGGGAGTACCCCCCTAGTTGATGTAAAAATGGTTTTACTATCTTATAGGTGATTGTATTTATTCCTGCTCTATAAATAATATTATTATATAATTTATGGTATAGGTGATCATAAACGCTCATTTTATGCATCGAGTTTTGTGCCTTAAATGCGATTCTATGTACTAGTGCTTTTGCCCAATTTTTATAGTACTAGTACTTAAATGCGATTTTACGCACTGAAATCGATGCGTAAAATTCGCGTTTGATCACTATACCATAAAATATTGTATGCAACTCGTGAACGCACTAGTTGCATCATATACTATTATGTCTAGGTGTTGTCGTCCAATCACTGAGGGAACAGCTGATTGCCTCTCCTCTGGTGAGTTTCTCTAGCTTTTGAAGTATGATTATACAAAGCAAAGTATTAGGAGTGGTTTTGGGTGAGGAAAAATATTAGAGCCATTATTAAAAGACTTGAAGATATTAGAAACCGATGGAATCAATATAGCTGTACATACAGAGTCACTCCAATTTACAGGGAGTGTTTTCGGCGACAATTTAGACCAACATCAAATTAGTGGTTTTATCCAAAATTTCCAAGGCTACATCTGTAGATTTTATGAAAACATATTGAAGGAATTTCGTGAAACCCCTTTAACCGAAAAAAAAATTAGAGATATCAAGGAGTACGAGAAATGTGTGCGTGAAGCTCTTTTGAATGAAAAGCCATTCAAAGGTATCAAAGTCGATTCGGTATTAAATGAACCTTCATATTACCACGCCTGTAAACCAGGATTAGCGCCCTGCATAGCTCATGATTTTTTTGAGGGATTCATTTGTTATGATTTATATTTGGCAATACGCTATTTTATCAAACGAAAATCTTATTTTTCCCCACATGCCCTTTTGCAAGTGTCCAGTGGTTCCCCGCCCCCGTTCAAGGCAAAATTTGAAAATTGAATAACAAGAACTGAGGAAATCTCGTTTTTAATGTGAACATTTATATTTAAATCTGAAAATTAAATGACAAAGAACTAAGGAAATCTCGTCTTGAATCTAAACATTTAGATCTAGATTCCGGATATTCTGTTAACTACGAAAATGAGCATTTAAAAGTAGAGGATTTTCAGAAACATCTACATGTACATGATTTTTTTAGGTCATTATCCAGAGTTACAATTTCAGATTCTCAAGATTCAATTCAAATATTGAGGAAGAATCAAAAAGTACCATCTTGGAGCTCTTTTAATTCTCTTATTTCTCAAAATGATCGTCCACGTCAAAAAATTGGATATTTGCCCGTATTTCCCACTCCAGTAATTGCATATGAAACTGTCTACACACGTTTATGCAATTTCAACAATTTATTAAGTCAACTAAAACAGAAATGTTTACCAGTAGCTTGCGACGAAGGTGTGTACCATATTTCTCGGCATACAACATTAGAAAAACTAGAAGAATTTAAAAACATACTACTATTTCTTAATAACTTTCATATTATAAAAGTCTTACTAAGTTGCATAGGAAAATATATAAAGAACAGTGGAGTAGAGGACGTATTAATTGAATTGAATTTATTCGGAGTATGTGTTACGGAACAAGTTTTAGATGGTTCCAATTATGCCAGGTCTGTGGCAGGTTTCAGGTGTCTATCCGAAGCTTTAATGTGGTTACAATCTAAAGAATTCTTTACTGAAGAAAAACAATTCTATATCAATAATAATTCTGACAGAAACTTTTTCTGTTGAAACCTTTGATGAAAGCATTGCTGTAGTGAATCAGTTGAGAAGAAATACAACAGAATTAATTTCAGACTTTTATGAATTCATTAAATTGCGATCAGAAGAATCAGAACTTTTTGAATATTGGAACAATGTATTGGTATTTAATGAGCTTACTACACGACTCGATACGAGTAGATCAATCGGGAAATTGGCTTTTGCATATCAAAACTATGAAAAAACTACCAATATTTTTAGTTATGGACAGAATGAATTACGCTTGGTGGGGCTCTGCATACCTGGAGGACATGTTGATGTTAGAAAAAAATTTTTCAGAGGCTTATTCACAATTTATGAATGGTAGATTTATCACTGGTGAAACAATCTACGGCACCGTTTACATCTGTAAGTACTGATCAAGCATTAGAACAAACCAATAGTAGAACATCGAAAAATACATCTAGAGTCATAGGTAAAACGAGAAAAAAAAGAAGTAGTGGCCATGTATGATATGACTTTCCATGAAATGCTAGCTATTTCCAATTATTTCAAAAAGATTTGTTCTCTCAATGATGGTAACAAGGAATTGCAAGTACATCATGAATATTTCAAACAAGGTACAGTGAAATCTGATGCATCAGTTCAAGCAGTACTTCAATATTTCAAAAGAAAAAAACGAAAAAAAAATCCTTTCATGCCTGGTAACCAAAAGTTACGAAATATTTCGACGCAAGAGCTTGTCCATCCAGATATTGCCAAAGAAATTTTAAGTGTTTTTAAGGAAGGAATACAGTTATATAATAATCACAGGAAGGACCAATTTATTGAAAAAAAAACGTTCTTCTCCCAGCAACCATCAAGAAGGTTAATTTTCCTTCGTTCAAGACTGCACCCAAGATAACCAGCAGGCAAAAAAGAAGACAGATTCTAATTAAAATGGAGTTAGCCGCATTATAGTATTAGCCAATGAACACAATTATCCTTTGGTACAACTTTTTACTCACAAACTGATTTCAAATAATAATCTCTTCGATGAAGATGGTTTTCTAAAAAAAGAGAATAATAAGAGTTTGTTAACACGAGTTTTTTGGAAAAAATATTATTAGAACAAAATCAGAAAATCGAATTCGTAAAAACGTGCTTAATAGTTCATGTCATGCTAGTTCTCAGAAAAATTCTGTGGAAAAGCATAAAAACTATTGGAGATCTAGCACTTAACTTTTGCAAGTTCGTGTACGATAAAGCACAACTTCAGCAAACTACAAGAATCGATTTTATTTTTAATTCATATTTTCCAAATTCACCAAAATCTTCAGAACACTTGAGAAGATGTAAAGTAGATTGTATAACTTATCATGAGATTTGGGAAACAGCTAGTTTACCTAAACAAGAAGAAAAATTCTGGGGATCAACTGGAAATAAACTATCATTACAAAAGTTCTTACAAGACTAGGTTCGAGATAAGCCTTTTTTCACAGGTTTAGAAATCATCTCTCGTACAATGAATAATAATACATGTACCTCCACCGATTCCAGTAAGCATGCATGCTATTTTCATTTACTGCAAAATGATAATATTGAAGAGGCAGATGTTAAAATCTTTCAACATTGTAAACATGCTGTTGATGAAGGATTCAAAAATATATATGGGGCGAATCACGTCAACTCTCCAGAGCCTGCGCGCGGACGCTAAAACCTCACGTTTTCGACGCTTGTTTTCGACTCTATTAGACCAATATCTAAATGATGTCGGATATGATATCAATGTAGTTTTAAGTCAGCTTACCGATAGTGAATTTAGTTTTCCAAAATTTTCACGTTTTCCCAGAAAAAAACATAAAACATGGCTTATCTCAAAACCCTGATTTTTTAGATTTTTTTTAATAGTTTAGATCGAAAGCTGACCTTTTTTTACATTGATATAGCCTCTAAAAAAATAGGACTATTTCGTTATTCTCGAGGAATTGAGTAGTTAACATGAGAGGTTGCGCCGTGCCGCGCCGCGCCACGCTGCGCTTCCACGCGCTCGGGCTCGAGTCTTCTGTACACGTGAGTGCCGAATTCAGAGTACATTCGATATCCATACTTGTTCCTATACATTGAATGAAGTCTCACGTTCATTACTTGTTCGATTCGTGAGTATTTCATTTCACTTTCTTTGAATAACGTTTTTGTTTTGTTATTCAAACTTTGAAATATTGTGTTTTATCTGTGCATTTTTTTTTTTTTTTCAACTTCGGAAAAATTGCATACTCCGAAGCTGATGAAATGCTTTTGACGATCAGCCTCTCATCGCAAGTTGGTATGAATGCATGGAACTGCAGAGTGCCTGGTATAGGAAAAGAATTATCAAATCTCACTTTCAATTCCAACTTCGCTTTCTCGTATTCTTCTTGTGCACTGAAAAACACTACAGTTTCCTTGCAATAATTTTTTGCCCATTCATATAAAGCTTTTGCGGTTAAGATGTGATTGTTTGCAGAGCGCTGTAAACTCGCTAATTTAGCACCTCGTTTTACATTAGCTCCAATTCCATCGCATGCCCCCTTTCCATGCGCTGTAGCACAGAAATGCCATTCCGCGGGAATGCCAAAATCTTTTTGATGATTAACAAGATTAGAAAAACTTTTCTGATTTTTAAAGTACTGACCTGCTCCAACGGTACTATAATAAATTTTCTTAGGTTTGAACTCTTTTTTCAGATATCTTACGATTATTTCTTGGTACACATGGACTGCAACTGTATCGTGAGCTATATTATTTGAGATAATGGCCATGCTCTTGTGCTGAAGTTCTTCATTTCTTCGAAAGTAAATATCGATTGTGAAAATCGTTGCTTGATTGTTATTCCAGTGAAATGATTGAGCTGAATTTTGCACAACAAACGCATAATTTTCAGCGAAATCAAAGCAAACTAAGAATTCGGCACTCACGTGTACAGAAGACTCGAGCCCGAGCGCGTGGAAGCAGCGTGGCGCGGCGCGGCGCAACCTACCATCTTCACTACTCAATTCCTCGAGAATAACGAGATAGTCCTATTTTTTTAGAGACTATATCAATGTAAAAAAAGGACAGCTTTCGATCTAAACTATTAAAAAAAATCTAAAAAAATCAGGGTTTTGAGATATGGCATGTTTTATGTTTTTTTTCTGGGAAAACGTGAAAATTTTGGAAAACTAAATTAACTATCGGAAAGCTGACAAAAAACTACATTGAAATCATATCCGATATTATTTAGATATTGGTCTAATAGAGTCGAAAACATGCGTCAAAAACGCGAGGTTTTAGCGTCCGCGCGCAGGCTCTCGAGAGTTGACGTGATTCGCCCCATATAGGACGTTCCACGTCAAGTGAGCCTGATCAAAATTTTGTTCGCAATTCGGCATTGACAAATTGATTGGTATCCATCCCCAGAATACTCAAAAATTTTTTCAGATTTTTATGTGCATGTATGTGGAAGTTAGTACATGCACTCAAAACCTGAATTATTCAAAATTTTACTTTTTTCCCAATTTTGAGAGCCCAAATAATCTTGTCTATACGTGAAAATGAAAAAAAGATGAGAGCAAAAGTTATGCTGAATACTACTACAAAGATTATAAAAAAAAAAATGTTTGACACCAGAATCCTCCATCCGGATAGGCTACTCTATCAATAAAACATGTTTCAACCAGTTTGGCTATGTTCGCCCACTTATTTTTGACCTTTCAAGTTATACGTACAAACCTCTGTTCGATAGCTTGAAAATGGTCTCATACATTTTTTGGAGAAATTCCAATATCTCCTGCAATTAATTATTTAAATCTGCAATATCAGAATGCACTTCTTGTTAGTTTCAACATATCAGGTCCACAATGAAACTCACAGTGAGAATATTATGCCTTCGGGTCATCAATCTCAGCCAAACTCTACAGATATGTTCCCTGACACTAAAGGAAGCTACCGGTAGAGTTTGGAGTTCCAGCGCTGCCTTGTTATAGAGCTTTTTATGACTTCAGACTGAGGCAGCTATATATAGATGTACATATCTGCTTTGATTTGTCTGAAATTCACATAATTTTTTTAATTTCATCAAGAAAATGATATGTATTTCACTTTCTTTTGTCCTATGAATAAATATTAACTCATGTAATTGACTTATATTGTGTGAACTGCAAGGCTAAGGTTCGAAAAGCTATTGACGGGTTGTCTCAAATCACATCCCTGGTTAATAAGTTGCAATGTGATTTGAGACCACCCGTCAACAGCAGTTCACACAATATAAGTGAAGCCACACAAGTTAATATTCATTCATAGTACCAAAAAAAGTGAAATACATCATTTTCTTGATGAAATTAAAAAAATTATGTGAATTTCAGACAAATCAAAGCAGATATGTACATCTATATATAGCTGCCTCAGTCTGAAGTCATAAAAAGCTCTATAACAAGGCAGCGCTGGAACTCCATACTCTACCGGTAGCTTCCTTTAGTGTCAGGGAATATATTGTAGAGTTTGGCTGAGATTGATGACCCGAAGGCATGATATTCTCACTGTGAGTTTCATTGTGGACCTGATATGTTGAAACTAACAAGAAGTGCATTCTGATATTGCAGATTTAAATAATTAATTGCAGGAGATATTAGAATTTCTCCAAAAAATGTATGAGACCATTTTCAAGCTATCGAACAGAGGTTTGTACGTATAACTTGAAAGGTCAAAAATAAGTGGGCGAACACAGCCAAACTGGTTGAAACATGTTTAATTGATAGAGTAGCCTATCCGGATGGAGGATTCTGGTGTCAAACAATTTTTTTTTTATAATCTTTGTAGTAGTATTCAGCATAACTTTTGCTCTCATCTTTTTTTCATTTTCACGTATAGACAAGATTATTTGGGCTCTCAAAATTGGGAAAAAAGTAAAATTTTGAATAATTCAGGTTTTGAGTGCATGTACTAACTTCCACATACATGCACATAAAAATCTGAAAAAATTTTTGAGTATTCTGGGGATGGATACCAATCAATTTGTCAATGCAGAATTGCGAACAAAATTTTGACCAGGCTCACTTGACGTGGAACGTCCCATATGTAATTTTTTCTGATATTGGTGTAATAGTTCTGGCTTCATATTTTTTGAATACTTTCCAAGAAAAAGGTTTAGAAGTATGTATAATATCGATGCCTCTTACGAAAAAAAACACATGCAATTTTTTCCGTGAAGAAACACTTCTCGCGTGAACACACATCTCGCAATCTAGCCGAGAAGACTTCGTTTTTCTTCGCGGGAAAATAATAGCAAAATATACGTCTCTTCGCGGCCAGACTGCGACATGTGTATTTTCTACACGGAGATTTAAAAAAAAGTTTGAGTATGGCTGAAGAATATCTGGTTGGAATAATAAAAAAAAAACTTGGGGTTTTTCCATACAAGATTTGCCATCAATCAGTAATTCTATAAAATTACATATATTACGAGCATTTTACGTAGTATACAACCAACTAAAATCTTTAGATATTAATTGTACAACTTTAGACCCCGAAAGTTATGGATTTCAAATTGTAGAAGGCTTATGATTACCACAAAAAGTTAATAAATTATTACCGTCCATGAACTTGTCCCAAATTGCAATTGCAAGGTTTGCGTTCGACAAACTTGTTGTTGCGTAGCAGCTAAATTACCTGGTTGTTCATTTTGTTACTGTGATAGGAATAAGACTTGTAAGAATAAATATAACACTATATAATATCTGTAATGTCTTTCACGATACTCCTACAACCCACAAGATGAATTCATATTTCCTTTTCATGAACTGATATTCATTTTACCCTGTATATGATCCATGGACTGCATGCGATTCACAAGGTGTCAGTGAATAATGGTCAATGAGCTAACTATTATTGAATTCGTTAAGATACGAGATTGGAAATTTTATTGGCAATGTTTCAGAGAACCCAAAAATATTTTTTTCCGCGCAATTAAACGATTTTTCTGCCTGTTTAATGTTAAAAATTGTTAATAACAATTGATGTGATGACCATAGACAACTTTTTCTCTCTCTCTCTCTCTCTCTCTCTCTCTCTCTCTCTCTCTCTCTCTCTTTTATTATCTGGAATAAGTTGATTCTTGATTCGGGGAAAGACATTTTATAATATTAATGGTAAAACAATGATATAATGCACGTCGTTATAGTCAGTTAGACATTTCCGGCACGTGCAAACTTACAAAAATTTTTCATGTCAAAATTGTCTAGGGTGGCACTGTATCATTCACTTACTTTTGGGCGAGGTGTGTGTGTGTAAATGGTAGTTTACTTCACCTTTGTTATCATTTGAAATACTTCTAAGTCGGAATTGATTCTTCATTCGGATAAATGCTTGAGTCTTATCTCTTCCAAGAATCAGGATTTCTGTACAAAACTTGATCTAGTTACGAATAGAAGGAATTTTAACGGTTGACAGAAAAAAAGTCCTTCCTACACTATGCTAGCCCGGTTGGATCGACACTGAATGACTGTTACACACGCTGAGCAACTGACGACTGATTAAACGCTGCAGACCGGAGACGAAGGATGCGAGAGAACACTCATCGGCTGTGGAGTAAGTAGTGGGGATGATGGTCATAGAAACTCATGCAAGCTCTTTTTAGAATAAGAACGAATGAAATATTATAATGATTGAAGAAAAATAATGAAAGTGAGTTGACTTCTAATGGTAACCACTCGGTTTTTAATAAATCTACTATTCAGATCAAAAGTTCGTATGAAAATTAATCCCTACTTTTCTGATTTAAATGCTCGTTGACGTAAAAGTTTTTTTATAATAAATCGACGGTGTTCTCTAGTCTTGTCTGTTCGGAAAAAAATATTAAACAACTCCTAAAATACATTGTTGAAATTACTAAGAATGTTTCAAAATAATTACCAAGCTAGATCAAACAATTCTATCAGCCATCTTCTAAAAATAGCTTCTTTTCATTATTTCAAATAAATTGAACATGCAATCTCGTTAATAGTCTCAAACTTTGTAATTTACCGTGATGAATCTCTCCGGGAGATGGATTCTCATAAATAATAAACTGAAACTTTGAATACGAGTGTAGATAGTATAGATATCATTCCTGCATTTGACCAGGCCTCAATTGATGTTTCAGATAGATTGAGATCCAAAAGTATCGACAATCAATACGGGAAATTTGGAAAATTTAGTCTGCCAAATAAACTTGAAGAGCTCGATACCGCCGTTTGTGCGATATATTCTGAAACTGTAATCATTATCAAGTTGAATTTTCTCCCAGAATAATTTATAGACTACACATATTTTATTTCGGTTACTTTTCACTTATATATTGTAAGGATACGATTAATGAATGAGTATATGAATGAGCTATCAAATATATGTATCTCAATAATATTTAGCAATATAAATGCAATAGCCACTAAGACAGTTTTTCAGTTCCACTACTAAGAATATCATAAAAATAAAGAATGATGAATAGACAATTAGAAGAAGTATGATGTAAAGAATCATTGCAAAAATTGTGGATCATTCCAAAAAATCACAAAAAAGTTACTTCGCCGTATAGAAATGTGAATGATTACGAATCGCAGAAGCAAAATGAAAACGCCCAAAGAATTATAAAGAGAAATTATAACCACGTGGGATATGATTAATTCATTTTTCTTGTTCGATTACTTCTAACCACGATTTCGATGTGAACTGACAATTGGCTTTTTGATTTTTTTGTCGTCGTAAACGTAAATGTATTTGTGACTATCGATGAGTTGTATATCTTTTTCCAAGCGTTTCAATTTATCTTCCAAAGCAGCTTTTCTTTTCATCTTCGGAGGAGTATCGATGAGGAAAGGCAAGCATTGAAAGGCCTTCATCAGCTCCAACCATTTTTTCGTCATATCCTAAATGAAACAAAACAGAAAAATAACTTATTGTATCATATCAGAACAATAAATAATATGCGGTTGCATTTCAAGTGTTCAATTTTTAGCGTTTGATTTTTCCATTTATCAACATCCCGAGCCTCTATTACCCAACGACAAGTAGGCTGCGATACAATTATATTTACGAACCTCGAGTAATTTGACTCTTTCGTCCTCGGTCACGTATCTGCACCCAGACTTCTTCGCGCGCGCATGATCCTCCGTGGGAGCGCTGGCTGTTGGTTTTCTCTTGAAATGCGGGGGGAGCTCGCCGAAGTGCTGAGTACATTGAAACGGATTGCGTCAAATCAGAGCCCGACCGGAGAACAATAAATTTCGAAAGGGAAAAAGATAATCTCACCTTCTTATAGATGTAGACGGGCATGAGTCCGCTGGGCAGGAGCTCGTGGGCGTCTCCCTTGACCGTGTCGACGAACCTTGGCCTGTCGGGCTTCCTGGCCCACTTGGCCACTTGCTCCACGTTTCTCTTCTTGAAGTCGGTCCGGGCGAGGCAGACGGGGTCGGTGGGAAAGGGCGGAATGGACCCAGGGCTGGCGCTGCGCGGGCGTTTCTCCCACGCGGGCAGCTGGCGGATGTAGCCCGGGGGCCGGTAATGCACATGCATCGACTTGGGCCTCTGCACCCGGGGCCCTTTGCCCTTCTTCAGGAAGCTGCACGGCGGCGACAAGGGAATCTGCGCCGGACCCAGCGTGCGGTGCGAGTACTTTGCCCGGGCCAACTCTTCCCGCGTCCGTTTAGAGTGGATCGAACAGTACCTGCAACCGGTCCACACTTTTCGTTTTATTTCTTTTCGTCTTTAGCGCGGCGTGTTGCGAGACTCATCTTCTCGACGTGATATTGAATGAATTATACTATCGCTGCCTTTATATATAAATTGCGTTTGCCACGAGTAGAATTTCATCGAAGGAAAGAGAGAAACAATTTTACTGAAATTAGAGCTTATTATTTTCTTGATAGTTTGAGCTGAAATTCAAATCCGTTCCCAGTCGGATCTAATTGAGAAATGAATTAAAAAAAAATTAATTTGATGCTATTTCGTATAAACTAAATTCATAAGTCGATTGAATCGGAATCAAGTACTTCACACAGTAGGATGATTATTTCATGCCGAAAATCTAATCAATGAATCGCTATATAATTTTGCGTTTTTGTATTTTCCCACACAACTTACAAAATCGTCGGGCTCCCTCAATATAAAATTAAAATACTGTTCAATATATACTAGGTTACGAAACGGAGCAATCATCAACATCGACGAGTTTTACCTTGGACTTTTGATGTATTCTTTTTTGGGCTTCTCAATGAGATTGACCACATTCTCTTCATTGAATTCGTAAGCCATTGCATGCACCAACGTTCACAATGAATTTTTTTCTTCTAAGAACAAAGAATTTATCAGTCAAGAGGCGTCACCATGATTTTATCAAGCGTCTGTAGATACAAATAAAATTGTTTCACTCTGCTCGAACGTTTCCGGCGTGAGTGTAGGGTTACAAGACGTGGCCGACTATGGTTACCTATAGCGACTCCGTTGTTTGAGAGCCGAGGCGTATTAATTCAATAACACAAGTTTAGGAATTTTCAAGCATTTCAGATGCTGTTGACTTGGAATATAACATTATATTTTGAAGGAATATTTAATTACTCTTAACCTCTACTAGAAATATTCATATCCACTATCTTCCATATGTAAAAAATAATTATGTCACAATCATAAATAATTTTGATGCAAAAAGTAAGGACGATTTCTGTCAGAAATGAGACTGAGAAGCAATAATATTGAATAAAAAAATCTTGCTTGCTCTCGACAAAAAAAAACAATTAATTGTCGATTGTTTTCTTACGTGAAATTTGGTTCTTAAACTTTTTTTCTACAAGAGGATAAAATGGGTTTTACTTCGTTCCCGATTACAAAGGGTCATTGTTGAAACATTAGAATTCATTTGTAACGTAATGCAATGAGTCATCATTTTCTTATTATCTTTTCTATTTTTAAGTGTTACTATCTAGGAGACGTTGTCAACTTCGGGTGACGAATCCTGACAAAACTCTCCGAGAAGATATAAACTATATAACTCTCCTAAGACTATATATTCGGCCATTCAGTCTAATGTTTCAATTTCCATGAAGATATTTTGCCAATAATTAGTTTCGATCTTATGCATTTACAATACATCTATTAATACAATAAGTCATAGATATACCGCGAACTTAAAATGTATCAGATATTGTTGAACGGATATCTCCGAGAAATCGAAAAGATTGACTAAACGGCTGTATATATGGCTTATTGATGTAACCCAGAAAGTCTTTCGAAAATTATCATCGTGATCGGTGACCCGGAGTTGACAACGTCTCTTAGTTATTTGAACATAATTGCATTGAAAAGTTATCTTTTTTATAATATCAATTGTTATATATCAACATAAAATTTTATTTTTTATTATCGAAATTCTCATTCTATCGAGAAATATGAAACAGACTGAAACAAATTCGTCGAAGTAATTCTACACAACTAAATGAAAAATAAATTCAAATATCTCATTACATAATTTACTTACTATTTAATATCTGTACAATTTATACATCATTGATAACAAGAAACTATTTAAAAGTTCTTATTTTAAAACTCGATAGTCTTTTATTAAAAAAATCCAAAGTCAGCCATCAGCACTTTCTTTCGAATCTTTATTGCTAGCAGCTACCAACACTTTTTTTGATAAATTTCTGCTAGAATTCAGCAATGACTGAGGAATGGATAGATTCATATACAATGCTGGTAAATCACAATAAACACACATCACTTCACTGAGTTCTGAATCCAAACAGGGATGATAAACTTCTTGACAAACATAACAAGTTCGATATTGTGTAGAAGTAACTTGTAAAGAAGTCAAAGCACATCTTTGTAATTTATGGCCTGACGGGCAAACAGATGCTCCAGTTTCTGTGATTTTTTCATTGCAATAATTACATTTTTCTTCTACCAATTCAAAATGGTTTGTTAATTTTAAAACGTTCTCAACATATTGTTGGAGAGGGTTTTCGGTAGTTTCTTTTATTTCGTCAATCCATTTAATTAAATGACTCCTGAGCAGGTTCATACATAGTTTCTGTATTTCTGTCAAGTTTTCTTTTACAGCTAAGAACTTCAAGTGGTTACAAGCTGCTTGAAGGAAAATATAAATCTTCGATTTATCCATTTGTTCAGGAGGATCAAAAATTTCGTCAGGGTACAATTTAGCCTTCAAAGTTTGATCTATAGTAATAATCCAAAACGCTGCACGAAGTTGATGTATTGACAGACATTCTAGATCTAAACATATATTGTGTGAAAATTTTGGCGGGATGTTGTGCTTCAAGTCATTAATTTTTATCAATTCTAGACAATCCCAACATCTTTGAAGAGACTCATCAGAGTATAAAATTTGCACAGGGTCTAGATGTGGCACATTGTACAGAGAAAAAAAATGTACATCACTGGGTTCTCGGTTCACAAGATGATCATAGACGACACTGGGACTTGATGTGAGTACAAATATTAGTTTGTTTGGTGAACTTGTAAGCCCAAGATATTGAATATGATTCTTTGTCAAGTCAGATTTTATTGACTGACAAATTAATTCCTTCTTATCAGCAAGTTTCTCAACTGTACAGATTTGCCCATCTTGAGTAACAATTAAAATCATATTTGAACCGATGATTGATGTTCCTATATAACAAAAAATGGTCAATCAATTAAAAAATTAGAAATAGATAGGTTTTTGTGTGGGAGAAAACCACATTTTTATATTTACCTGTAATAGAAAATCCTGGACTAGTAACAAAGTTCATATCGACCACATTTCCTTGCATATCAATAACAAAAATAAGTAAGTGCATTCCTTTTACAGCAACAACGTCCAAAAATTGATGATTTTGTTGTAGAATAAACATAGAATCAACAGGTATACTGTCTGTGTCAGAATGACATAAAGAATATGAATTTGATGTGATAGCACCCTCAATCTCTTGAAGCTTGAGAATACCAATTTGACCATTATAAAATCCAATCATGAGAAAGTAATTCTTCTCATCCAACTTCACCCAAAGCAGAGTATTTATTTTAACATTTTCACTTCTGACTTTGATTTTGAATTTTAGTTCAACATCCAAACTTGTACTATCATCAACTGTACAGTTCATCAGTTTATTAACTTTCCATATTACAACTTCTGAGTTTCGATGAGCTGTCACTAAATAGGCAAAATATGAAGAAGTAGATTCTTTAAATATACAACTCCAAGTTACAGCTGTCACCAACAAACGTTGGAGTTGCTCTTTCAAGATCTTACTGTCAAGATTTTTGTCCTTTGTGCTATCTCTAAAGTCTTTATCTATAATCTCTGTCCATATTTTGGTCAGCTGACATACAGATATCCAGACATTGTTTATCTGTACAACAAGCTCTACTGCTCCAGCTGTGGTGACAACAGTTAATAAGCACCTTTGAGGATCCACAAGATTTTTTGGGGACCAACATATATCAGTTATCTGAGGTATCATCTTAGCTGCCTTTGGAAAAGTAGGAGTGAAGGCATCTTGCATCAAAAATGAGTAAACTTCTTGCCTGGGCCAATCAAAGATTCCATTTAGTACATCTTTCATATAAGTTTCACCAGGTAGTGCTTCTGGACTATTAATGAAAGTTCTTGAAATTTTCAAGACTGGTGCTACTTGCATAGGAGATGGTATTAAATTCTGAAAAGATAACAAAAATTTTCTACGACCAATACGATCAATATGATGTATATATTTAGAAATACATCATTAATTTTCAACCAAAAGCTATCTAGAGCAATGTCCAAATAATTTCTTCAAAGCTTTGAACTGATCCAAACTGTATTTTCTAACATAATATATTTTTGGACTGAATTACCAATAAGGGATGAATTTCGAATAACTATGGTGTTCGACTGACTTTCACAAAATGAATTGTTTTAATGTCTAAAAATAAAGTTGATCAGCTTTTTGCTGTTCATAATTGATGTCAAAATTTTTTCATTTTATGGAAGATATGCATCATGCAGCCTTTTCGTAAATAGAATAAAACGGAAATGAAATAAAAATAGATGAAATAATGTGAAAAACGGCAATTGTCGAAAAAAAGTATTACTGCTCGAAACGTAAACAAAGAACTTACAAACACGTGGACTCCCTTCTCGGTAATAATGGCTAGCCTATCATCGTCGGACCACTTGCACGAAAAACTCTTCGTCACGAGTGGGCTGATGGTCTTGTTATAGAACTGCTTCGCCTCCATCGCTATTGAAATTCGAAAATTGAAAGTTTCTCAAGCTTTTTTTTTCCTGAACAACATCGCCAGGCCAATTGCCGGCTGCCGGCGAGACTCAGCGAGACTTTTATGCTTTTGGCTCTCGCTCTCGCGCACAGGCGGTTCGCTCAGCTGATCGCGCGCACGGCCGCACGGCGCACGCGCCAACACTTGCTCGGTTCAGGTTAGGTCGAAAAACTGAAACAGCGGGAATAATCTGCAGGATGTGATCATATTGTGCCATACCCCCCTCGCTATAACTGCAGCAACGAAACTGGGAGATTTTTTTCTAGTAGGAGTATGTTAATTAATGGTAAGTATAATCATTATGCTTTCAGTTCTCCGAGAGCTCTGATGTCTCTATGAAAAAATAGACGAGATTAATAACTTTTCTATGAATGATTCTATTGATATTTCAATTTCAAACAGAAAATGAAAATATTTTTCTCTTTACTTGGTTGAAAAATTATTTGGTTTTACAATGTATCAACAGAAAATACTTCATAGAGACTGTTTTTATTTAAAATATTATTGTATAGATTTTTTAATGAAATTAAATTTTACCTTCTAGGATTCTTGATATTCAAACTGTTGAATCTGAAGCTATCATTGAATATCATATTAAAATGACTGAGTTTGTTGATGGGTGGATTCTCGGAGATGTACTTGGAGAAGGTGCATATGGAGAAGTACGACTTGTTGTAAATAAAGCAAATGGAGAAGCAGTAGCTATGAAAATGGTTGATCTTGGCAAACATCCAGATGCACGAAATACTGTTCGAAAAGAGACCACTATACACAGGATGCTTTTCAATCCCTATATTATACAGTATTTTGGTCAACGTAGTGAATCAAGTATGGAATATATTTTCTTAGAATATGCATCTGGTGGAGAACTATTTGATCGAATTGAGCCAGATATAGGCATGCCAATCGATGAAGCAAGAAAGTATTTCAAACAGTTGATAATCGCTGTTGAATACCTGCATAGTCGAGGTGTAGCCCATAGAGACCTGAAACCAGAAAATCTATTGTTAGACGATCATGACAATCTGAAAGTCTCTGATTTTGGATTAGCAACAATTTATCGATTAAATGGAAAAGAGCGTTTACTAGATAAAAAATGTGGGACATTACCATACGTTGCTCCTGAAGTACTTGAACGTCCTTATCATGCTGAACCTGCGGATATCTGGTCATGTGGAATTATACTAGTTGCATTATTGGCAGGAGAACTGCCGTGGGACCAAGCGTCTGCAGATTGTATGGAATATATTCTTTGGAAGCAAGGCAATTATTTATCTCTAATGCCCTGGAGAAAATTGGATAGATCATCATTAGTATTTGTTGAGAAAATATTAGTACATGTTCCGTCTGATAGAATATCATTGAGTGATATTAAAAAACAGGCTTGGTACCTCGCAGGATATGATACATGCAAAGACTTGTCCAGTGCATCTGCTTCTGAAAAAATAAAGATTTCAGAGATCGCAAAGCAACCAATCTGTCTTTCACAGCCAGAATTGCCACCTTTCAGTAATAATAGCTCACCAGCAATTAGATTAGATAGAAGAATTGGACTATCCTTCTCACAGCCCACGACACTTGAAGATTTATTAGTTTCCAGCCAAGTTCAAGCCCTCAATACCCAAACTAGCCAAAGCTCTTTTCAGAATCTAGTGCGCCGCATGACGCGCTTTTTTGCTTCTACGAACTGCGAAGATACAATGAAGATCATCACAGAATGTTTGAATGGAAAAAATTATCATTATCGTTTGAATAACTTTGGAATGATCACAATCACTACTGTAGATAAAAGGAAAATGCCATTGATATTCAAAGTTAATATAATTGATATGGATAATAAAACAATGGTAGATTTTCGTCTTTCCAAAGGATGCGGTATTGAATTCAAAAAAGAATTCTTGAAGATAAGAGAAATTTTACGTCACATAAAACTTAAATCTTGTGATTAATAATACAATGAGAATTTCATGTTCAAAGTATCTTAATTTACGTGTAGATATGTTTTTATACGCAGGAGACTGCCCATTTGCATCTTGGTCTTTTTAGACTATTAAGTAATGGGAAAAATGTTTATACTCAAAAATCATGTACAGATGTCAAAATTTTCAATAAATACTTTGTTTTAGCATAAATAAATGATATAAATTTCAAATATCTGTTCTATGGCATGTCTCTTTCAAAAACTTGAGTGAGAAACATGTTTCTATACAATATGTATAGATAGTATGGTTGACAAATATTCCTGTACATGCGTTCCAAAGTCTAGCCTTCACCCTGCAAGATTTATATTTATCCTAATAAAAAATACGATTATTACACTATTTATGTTACACTGTGTCCGATTTTTTACATACTATTTGTCGGTACAGAGCTGTTTACTCCAAAACGATTTAATTGTATATTCGTTTTGGTATTGTAAAAAACGGGTTGAAAAAGAAAATTATCAACAGTATAATTTTATATTCTTACATTGACTCAAGCTTACATCCGACATTCTTCATAACCGCTTCCTTTTCGGATAAACAACCCTTGACTATATAATATACATATTTTTATGTTCCCGCCCTTCCTACGCGCCGCTGCTCTCGACCAATAACGATAGAGAAGAGGAAGAGTTCACGAGCCAATAAGATTGGAGGTTACCGTCAAATAAAAATAAGCGGGAGGCTGGACCGTTAGGCGGCTCGCGGCTTGTTCATGGCCAGTAGTATAATAGAGTGTAATATAGCACGCTGGGATTTTGGGAGTTGGGTTGGGTTGGGCTTAGGACATCTAGGGCCAGGGCAGGGACTTGGGAGTCGGGGAGTTCGGGGATATATTTTGGGATGTAAGCTAAGGACGGTGCGGGCAACTTTGGAGCAGGGCCCTCAACAGGCCTCAGGATGGCCGTCTCGTCCTACTTCAGCTCTGACCCAGAGACGATGGGTTTCGACCTGTCGGCGGGCGACAGATGGATCTATCCCGAGAACTACCCCAAGAGGGATTACCAGTTCAACATTGTTCAAACTGTTCTGTACAATAATACCCTGGTGTGCCTGCCAACTGGTGAGTTTGTGATTACTTCACTGCATGCAGTATTTTTCGAGTTATGGTTTGATGAAAAGATACAAAGTGTTGGCCTGATACTCTGCATGCGATGAGTTCTGAAATTTATGAATTGCAATATCTTTTTGCTAAGCGACTCTTGATACTTTGTTGTATAGTTCCAATCATCTAATCAATACTCATCAATACAAAGCACATTGTGTTATTATTTCATTATTGAATCTTATTGTTGCCATTAAGATTAATTTATTCTTTTCCGTGTGTTTTTGATACAACTACCTAATTCTAACATTTTATCATGTTGCACTTAATATTCAAAACATGTTTGATTTTCCGGAATCTCTTTCATTATCATTTATTAAGGTTACAGTTATTACTTCAAGCTTGATTCCTTTATTTCTGTTAAATGAGTGTTGTAATTCTATTTTTTTTATTTGCTATTTGAAAATATATAGGCTATATGCCCTTACATTAAATAAAATAAATAGATGCTGTTATGGTAGATTAAGAAACAACCATTGCAATGAATAAAAATTATAAAAAAAATCATTTAAGAGCAAAATTTAATTAATTAAAATTTCATTATCAAATTATCATACTTTGATGATTCACTTTTCAACAGGTTTGGGAAAAACATTCATAGCGGCTGTGGCTATGTACAATTTTTGGAGGTGGTATCCTACAGGCAAAGTTGTATTTATGGCTCCAACAAAACCACTTGTAGCACAACAGATTCAAGCTTGTCATGAAATTATGGGTATCCCTAGTGAACAATCCATTGAGCTTACAGGTAAATATTTTCAATGTATTCTTGTATTATACAGCAAAACTATTATAAATGAGTTCTCACTAATTAATTAGGTGCTGTAAATCAGAATAAACGTAAGATTGCCTGGACACAGAAACGAGTCATTTTTGCCACACCTCAAACATTCCAAAAAGACTTACAGAATAATATTGTACCATGTGATTTGATTAAATGTATTGTCATTGATGAAGCGCACAAAGCTTTAGGAAAACATTCTTATTGTGAGGTATTTGATGAATTTTTTCATATACTATTGAACAGATTTCATAGTAAGAAATACTTTTTTAAGTATTTATAAACTAAATAATGTTTCAGATTGTACGTCTTCTAAGTGAAAAATCCAAATTCTTCCGAGTTCTTGCTCTTTCTGCTACACCAGGAAGCAAAATAGATCATGTTAGAGAGGTAAGATTGACTCCAGAAAATGTTTGCCGGTATTCAAAAATAAAAACATTTTTCCCTTGCAGGTCATTCAGAATCTGCTCATCTCTGAACTTGAGTTACGAGATGATGCCTCTCTAGATATTGTGCCTTACACTAATGAAAGACAAATGGAAAGAATCATTGTTGGTCTTGGTGATGAATTGATTGCCTACAAAGAAAGATATATTAGAATTATTGATCCTCATTTAAGAGTTTTGATAAAAAATAAAGTATTTACTGGTAATGCAGCAAATACATGTAGAGGGAAAGTAAGTTTATCTCAATATAACACTTATTTCTGGTGAAAAATATAAAAATTAATTCATCTAATTCAAATTTTTTTTGAAGATGTTTATTCTGAAAAAACAGTACGAAAGCAGACCTCAAAAACAAAATAATCATGGTATTATTATGAAAGCATTTAATATCCTAGTCACAATGTATCATGCCTATGAGCTGCTAATTAAACACGGTCTTCGAGCATTTTATAATTTCTATGCTTGTGAGTATTCATTCACAAATACGCTACATTTTTAAATTCTTGTGATTATTTTATTAATTATGAATTGCACATTTCAAAGCTCATTCGGATAAGTATTGGTTTGAATCCGAATTAGATTTACAATTAATGCTGAAGGATATAAAACATTATATTGGAGATTTTCCTATAATACAACCATTACCTGATGGAACTATTCCAGATGTAAGTTTGTTTGATGTTTAAGTATTTTATGTGAAAAATATCAATTTGATCTTTATTTTCTTGCAGGTTCCAGAAAACTTGATTTTTGGTCACAATAAGTTCAAAAAATTACGTGAATTATTAGAACAGCATTTCAGAACATTTTCAGCGAAAAATGAAAGCACAAGAGCAATTGTTTTTGTTGAGGTGAGTAGTTCAACTCACCTAGAGAAATTGTCTTATAATTTATCATTGAATGAAGTTTTGATGCAATTTTCATTTTTAGTACAGAGATATTGTAAATGAAATTTACGTGTTATTACTTCAAACGAGACCACTGATCCGCCCACAAATGTTTGTTGGACAAGCTGGGCAAAAGCAGAAAGAGCAACTTGGAGCTCTTGAAGATTTTAGGAACAATAAAGTGAATGTTTTAATTTCAACCTCTGTTGGTAAGATTACAATTTTTTCTGTGATAAAAATAGAAAAAAATTTTCGTTAAAAATCACAAGTGATTAATTTTTCTATACTTCATAATAGGTGAAGAAGGTTTGGATGTTGGAGAAGTTGATTTGATAGTCTGTTTTGATATTTCTTCTAGTACTCCGATTAGACTTGTCCAGAGAATGGGAAGAACGGGCAGGAAACGTAATGGAAGAGTAGTTATTTTATTGACTGAGGGAAAAGAAGTACAGGTAAGATTTGATCCTTGTTTGTGATTGTGAAAATCATTCACACATAACTCAATCGTTATTATACAATATTATATGTGACGTTGAAGTTGATTTGAAATTATACTTTCGTATTTTTATAGACTTTGAATCAAGCCATGAGTAAAAAAGATTCACTGAATACCAAAGTATTGGAATCCAGCAACATATCGTCGTCTCTATACCAGTCCAGTCCAAGAATGGTCCCTCCCAATATCACACCTAATTGCTTCGAAATGTTTATCAAAACTCAACCAAAAACTCCAAAGGTCAAAGGAGGCAGAGGCAAAACCGCAGAAAAGAAACCCGCTGCTCAGAAAAAACCCAGAAAAAAGAAGAATGCACCAGTTGAAGAAGACGAAGATGTAATTTGCTTGGATACTGAGCCTTTGCAACCGCAACCATCTACATCTAAAGCTGATGCTCATCCTAGAGCTAATTGTAGTAGTCAGGTGAATATCAGTACACTTTTCATTCTAATATAAATACATTTTTTTTTTAATATCAACTGAAAAATCAATTTTATAATTTCATAATCACTATCTGAAAGTCCAGTTCATTATGAATATATAATAGTAAGAATTATTCTTACCATTATACAATTAGAAATTTACCATCACTAATCATCATATATACATACACTCACAAAATTCACCATTACAACATATAAATTTACTCAATATTTAAAAATGGCCTCTGGATATTGTACATTATAATCATTGAACTAACATTATTGATGAGTATCAGTACCTACAGGAAAATTACTTTATCAATAGTGGTCGAATTTTAGAGTGTAAATGAAATATTCATTAACAATATAAGAAGAAGATTATTTTAAAATCTTGATTTTGTTTTGGTATCGAGTGTATCAAGACACTCGCGCAAGCTAGATTGATTATTGAGAATGAACTAGAAATGCAATAGTCTGAAAATGCTGATAGAATCAATTTATGAATAATGATGTATATTTTCAGTCATCAATGATGAAGTTTTTAACCGAAAAAAGGCCAAAACCACCACCATCTATTTGCAATTACGAAAGTGATTCTGGCATCTTCGATGAATTTCAAGTACCTGTCAATTTAGATAATCCGTACGCTGCGATAAGACCCCATGAAGTCAAGTTACTTACCTCAGACTCTCATGCACTTGAGTTTCTCACTCTGTGCGCAATGAAGAAATCAGAGGAACTGGATGACTCTGGTTTCTTTGACATTGATGATAAATGGATTCCCACTCAATCACCAGTTGATGTCATTCGAGACTTTGTAGTGCCTTCTCTAAATACCCTCGAATGTCTCACGAATCTGAGCCTATACGACGGTCCTATAGAAGAGGTCAAGTTTGATTCGGATGAGTCTGTCTGTGAGTTCCTTCCTATGGAAATAGACAACGAAGATGATTTTCATCTGTCTAATCCATGCGGGCGATACTCTACCATCGAATCAAAGTATGCCAGGGATTGCGATACAACGAATTCAAAAAACGTTGATGTAATCGACGTCGAGAAAGATTTTCTAGAAGATTTTGATTATGCAGGTGAAATTACAAAGGAATCCAACTATACTAATTTGGCCGTTGAAAAAAACGCTTCAGATTTCTTAGATTTCGAATCGAGAAGCATCGGGCGAGCTAACTCGACTAAGTTAGACACCGAAATCAACGCGTCAGATTTCTTGGATGATTTCTCCACTGTGGAATTGAAGTACCCGCAGTCGATGCACTCTGACACGAAAGAACCTGAAGTGGCGATTCTGCCATCTCCTCAAGAATCAGCCAAGCCTTCGAGTCAGTCGTCGCAGGGCACGATTCCCCGCACGCCGGCGAACATAGAGGTATCTTTCGACAACCTGCTTGACGAGTGCACTGAGTCTGAAGCGTCCGAATCTCAGGCGCTCATTGGCGACACGAACATCTTTGAGGACATGCTGGACGACGACTCCACCACCGACGACGACCTATTCGCCGAATATAACGTTACCGTCTTACCCCAGCTGGATGTTACCGTCACCAACTCCCCCAGCAGGAGACTTTCCGCCAAGAGGAGTGCCAGTCTTAGTCCGTGTCGAGAGTCAGCAGTGAAGAAACAACGGCTGTCAGAGACGGATTCGACGGATACTGAGTGCGAGATTATGGCCACGCCGCCAAAAAGCAAGAGCAGGTCGTTCACCAACAGCATAGACGTCACACTGAAACCGGTACCTGAAGTCGATGATAACGATTCGGACCGAGACATGTTTGATGACCTCGACTTCGAGACGCAGTTTAGCTTCGGTGAAAAGAATGAAAAAAATCATGAAGAGTGTACCGTCGAGCAGATGGAAGAGGTTGCAGACGATGAGCTGGATAAAACGTTTTTCGAAGAAGGTGAGAAAGCTCCGCCAGATAAGAAAGATGTGTTACTTGAGGCTGAGACGAAAGTGCACGGTGTAGACAAAAACAATATAAAAATTAGTGAAGAAACTATTGCTGAAAAGTCAAAATTTGTGAATGAAGAACAGTCGCCTAAGGAAATCGTTGTAGGCAAAGAGAAGGTAGAAAAAGAGAGGCTATCCGGTGAGCGTCTTGAGTCACCTAAGAATGCGAGTGTTGTGAATCTAGATGATATCAGTGCAATAGACTGGGACGAAGATGACCATTTCACGCCTAAATCATTCAAAGAAATTAAAACCGATTTTCGAGAAAAATTTGGTCACAGTTCGAAATCAAATCCATGTCCTTCTACATATTCTCGTTCTCAAGAGTCTTCTTCTGGCTGGATCAGGATCGACCACGGTACCAAAGACATTACAATCAAGCCGAAGAAAATCCTCTCTTTGAAAAATTCAATATTACCATCGTTCAGGGAGAAGCTGAAGACTGACCCGTTAACTTTTGAAGTAAAAAAACTCGAGCCCTCCAATAACGATCCGAAAACCATGATGATTCAGGGTGTACCGCGACCCCGGTCATCTTTTCTCAGTCTCAAACGAAATATCCCTCCAAACAAGGATAAAGATGGTTTCAAAATGCCGCAAGCTCAAATATCCAAGGTAAATCAAGAAGTGAAACCTACTCTGGGCAACAAGGAGAACAAACTACCACAGTGGATCGATGCGAGCTCCAAGATAAAAAAGAACGTGTGTATGAGCCCTCGCTTTCGCAAATACAGCAGCGAGAATGACCTAAGCATAAGTAGTAAGAAAAAAAAGAAGCCTAAAGCAAGAAAGCGGATCGCCAACAACTTCATCGACGACGAAGCTGAGCAGTCATCGGACGTCGATACGTCGGAAGGCAGCTCCACCGACGAGGGAGCCGACAAAGCTATGGAGAGCTTCGTCAGCTACACCCAAGATACAGGCGACGACGTCGACATGAGGGCTCACTACCTGCGTACTATTAACAAGAGCCCTATCAGAGCTGGCGCTTTCATGTTTAAAAACGTGAAGAACCACGTGCCCGATCACGAGTTATACTCGCAACCGCTGACTCTCTCTCAGAAGCACGAGACTTATATGCATGTGAGTAGTTATATCGATTCATTTTTTCCATCACTTGTATCGAAAAGTTGACCATTAAATCTTCTACACGCATAATGAAAAATACTGTTTGATACTAGGGCAAGAGATGATTCTATAGGCTTGTGTGGTTACCAGCTTCGCTTCGCTTGAGCGGCAAACTTCACACGTGCCAGAATTCGTCATTTGCTCTAGTGTCAAAATTTACTATTTAATTGATTTAGAAACTTTTTGAAATAACCTTCGTGTACTCATTGATGTTTATTTTTCATGTTAACAATTAATTGGTGAATTGTGCAATGTTTGAGAATTGCGCTCAATATTCATTGTAGTAATTGGATGGATATATTAGTTTTCTGATTGAAAAGCAAAAGTCCTAACATCATTAGATTTTACGCATTGAATAATTAAATGACTTTTGAGATTATCTGTAAATTTATATGAAAAAAATATGACTGAGAGTGTGAAAAGAATGTTGTACTATTATAAAAGAAAAAATACTGGATTTCGGTAACCAGATTTTTTTTACAGGATTCTTTTTGTGTTGGAGATGATACACAAGCTGGTGATAGTAGCGATGACAATAGTTCTTCAGATGATTCAGTTCTAGATGCAATTGAATACGTAGAAGATAGAAAAAGATCACACAAGATTAATTTGAAATCAAAGTTTGAAAAGTTCAAGGCAATAAGGAAACAAAAAAAAAGTAAGAGAAACTTGAGCAATAATAATGAAGCTAGTAAAAGTACGAAAAGCAGCAGCGAGGACGAGACTGAAAATCTCCGGCGGCAAATCAAAGAACAGTCACTTTTACTAAATCATTGACAGAATGTTTCTAAATTAGTAGACTCTAATGAATAAGACTGCATTAACACATTAAAAAATTTTTTTTACGCTCACTGACTTAGAAATCCTAAGTATTTGTATATTCGTTGATTTTTCGAGAACGTTTTTCTATCGTGCTTGTATATAATGAATGTAAAAAGATGTATAATATTGGTATGTCGTTATTGTATATTAAAATAAGTTCTTATAACGATGATTGAAAGGAAATTGTAAAACATTTTTTTCCATTGTTTAAGCAAAAAATCGTTAAGTTCACTTCTTTACAGTTGAATTCAAATTCGAGCAATGAATCTGAGATATTGATTCGATTAAAACTGTGATCTAACCATAAGTAAAAAATTAGTCGAATGGTGATTTATCAAATAAATTATTCTCTTCAACGAAATAGAATGTATTTTTTTCGTGTGACCTTTCGTTGCGATAATATAAAATAGCAAAGTAGTGGAATTCTGGGTTAATGAGATATCACAATCACTGTTTAAATAAACATATAACTCTTATAATTTTCAAAAGAGATTAATTATTAATGATTTTGTAGCCATAAAAAGTGATTGAATCATATGGCAAAGGCGATTTTGTGCAATATCTTCATATTTTATATGAACCAAATTTATCAAGATGAATACATGCTAATACTCCTATACCAGTCATTGCTACGTATCTCATTTTATTCTGGGAACACTCTTTACAATTGTTTCATTAACATGTTCAATCAGTTCCTTAACTTTGTATTACGCCAGGATAGTAAAAATCTCAGATGCAGACAACTGATATATTTGAAATATTTTAGTAAATACATCATGTTAGGAAAAAGGATCTTAACTGATTGTGAGTTCTTCATTTAGTACATTTAGAAGAGGATATTTCCTACCGCTATGACCAAGGAAATCATCCGTCTCGATACTCCACACCATAGTACCCCCAAGTCTATGCTCCTTTATATAGTTTGTTTTTTCTTTTAGCGATCTGAAAAAAGTATAACATCTTACATTAAAATCGAGCTAGAATATTTTTTTTATATGGAATAATGAACATACTTAGCATTATGAGCATAATGAACATACATTACCATTATAATGGTTCGCGTAATATGTTTACTAATGTAGATGTTCAATTGAAATTCATTTACAGCAAGTTTTTTCAATGAAACACGTATCGTTTCTTTGCTAAGCGAATCAGTCTAATATAACGTTAGTATATGACATTCCGCGGAATATAATTTTCATAAGAATTGAATTCTGTAGCAATCTTATAATCTTACAATCAATATTGCAATAAATTATCGTGGAAATATTGATGTTTCCTGTGTTTCCAAAACTGAAATATTGAATGACTCAAGCACATAATCGCATCTAAGATAAATGCAAAATAAAATCGTAAATTTCAGAGACTTCCAGTGAGATTATATCTTAGGGAAACCTTCCACGATATTTTTTGCTCTCCGAGCATATATTTTGACATACAGCAACTGAACTTGGGCGTAAAATTTTCTATATCCAAAAGCAAGCCACCAAAAGCGTGAACATGTTCAAATAATTTTCAAAATGTTTTTGCCTATTTGATTGACTCTGCTGGTCACGGGACACCAATCTGAAGTGTCGAAATCTTCAAAATTATAGTTATTCGTTCCACATCGACATCATCCGTAAAACCACAGTGTTAGAGACCGGACCATAAGCAATAAAATTAACCAGGCCAGAGTTTAGAAATATCCCGAGTGGCAAAATGACACTTCACAGGTATATAGATGTTCTCTGCACTCACCGCTCGCAGTCGTATCCGAGCCACTGGTTGCCACCCACGGCGTACGGCACCCGCTGCTCGGCGCAGTAGTGCGACTGCCAGCCGTCGAGGTGGATCTTCTCGAGGATCTCGTTGTAACCGAGCAAGCCGGCCTCGCGGGTGTACGGGCCGGGCTCCGATCCCGAATACGCCTTAGCCCCGATGCCGCTCGAGCTGGGGTCTGCGAGGGTGAAGCCGCGACCATAGAACGGCACGCCGAGCACCAGCTTATCCGCGGGTGCCCCCTCCGACAGCCAGTACTTGATACAACTGTCCTGCGATCAGTGCGACAAAAATAATTATTACTGTACTCTTTATTTATGCAACACAGTTATCGAGGGGCTCGATCGTGCGAGTACAATCGATGCGGCGTGTGCGAGTATCCGATAACGTATCGTAGACTCCAAAAGAAATTTTTACAATTTTGAAAATGAGCGAAAAATGCACGCGGCTCGTTGAATGCGCTCGACGAAAAAGCATCGATGTTTCTTGTTATACTTTTTAGTCAACCCCGGAAAATCAATCAAGGCTTTGTCATCTGCGCATCTACCAATATAATATTGTAAGATTACTTTCTGCAATCAACGTGAATTGTCGCCCCCAAAGTGTGTTATATTTACGCGGGAAAAACGAAAGCTTTGGCGGGACTCACGACATTGAGCTTCCTCTCGTCGCCGGTCTCCCACGGCCCGGGATAGAGCGGTGCATTGATGCCGGTCTTCTTGTCCCAGGCGCCGTGCAGATCGTAGCACATGACGTTGACGAAGTCGAGGCAGCCGGCGAGCCCGGCCACGTCGTACGACTTGCTCGCGGACGCCTCGGCCGAGGCTACCGCCGCGCTCAGGATCAGGCCCTCGCGCTCGAAGCTCCAACTTAGCTGGCGCAGCAGCTGCACGAAGTTGCCCTTGTCCGCCGGGGAGCCGCCCCGCTGGCACGGGTACTCCCAGTCCACGTCCAGCCCGTCGAACCCGTACTTCTGCGGACCAACCGTGACAAGTTTACTCGCTGATTGCCCGCTCGAGTTACTTATGGACTCGTGGTTGTCAGTGTCGAGCCACCGAAAGTTATACATCCGGGAAATTCGATCGATTTGTCAATTCTATTTGTCGATTCGATAATTCGATTTGTCTTCAGATGACTAAGGTCAGTTGAAAAGTCGCGTGCTCGTTTTATGGGGATGAAAGAAGCCCGATGTCTACTCGAATTTTCGCGATGAGAAATTTTGCCATTAAAATATTGCACAGACAATATGCGCGAGCTCCTCTTCAGAAATGATAGTAGAGTGGAATTTTATTGTATGCGTTTGAAACGATTGAAGAATCGCGATAGTCAAGCGGAGAAACAATGATGAATATGATTAACAGATGAACAATCTCATGGGTTATTTCGCAGAGTGAAAATTCATTCGCTGCCTTCAATTAAAACCGAGCATGAGTAAACTTCGTGGACATTGGCCGCTAATGTACGAACCTTAACGAAGGCAACGGCGTTCTCGACGAACTTGGCCCTGAGCGTGTCGCTGCTGGCGACATTGGAGTACTTCAGCGAGCCCTCGTTCCAACCACCAATCGCGACCATAGTCTTCAGTCGGCCGTTCAGCTCGCGAAGTTTGTTGAAGCGGTTGAAGCCGTCCTTGCCACCGTTGTCCGGCAGGTCGTTCCATGGATCGAGCACGCGAATCGATCCATCCTCGTTCAATCCGACGAAGGCGTATATGAGGTGGCTGCACAGCCCCGGATCTATGTGCGAGATGTCGAACTCCCCGTTGCCCGGTCGGTACACACACCAGCTCCCGTAGTAGCACACTATCTTGTCTGCGGTTACACACTTTCCGAAATAAGGTGCAATTGTTTTGAGAGTATATAGGGTAAATCGAGAGCCAGAATTCACTCGTAATTATTATACTCATATATATTCATACACATGCACTAAGGAGTCTGCTATTATATACCCAAGTTGAACGAAACGCGAGAGGGCACCTTCATTAAAAAAAAAACTAATATCGCAACTTTCAGATCATGACAGATTTTTGCATTTTCAAAAGTTATTGATAGGTCAAATTATTCCGGAGATTCAGATTCATAAATCCAGATTCAGTATCGTATTTTACTCAAGAATAGTATTCTGAATGCTGGCGAAATTGCGAAAAAAGATAATTGTAATTTGTTTTGTTGCTGGAATATTTAGCTGAAAATTTTAAATATATCCAGTTCAATGATTTTTCTTTATTGGAATGAAAAAAAAATCATTCAAACAAGTTTAAATTCACCCTTTTTCGATGACTCGACTCAAAATCTGTTTAAAACCTATCTCGGACGTGATAAATTTGAAATGCAAAACCGATGTGACACATACATCGCTAAATCCAAATTTTAAATCCGCGTAGGTTTTGACCCCTTAATTTCTCCTTATAATGCAAAAAAATGCATGTCTTGCGGCACCTGTAGCTTTTGAAGAAAGTGTATTTACTTTTCGTGATAACAAGACGACCTAGAAGGTGGTCTTTGCGTTCCAAGCAATAATTGATAAACAGCTCTAGTATGTATTATACTATAAAATAATTGAAGAGAGTCTGTGAAACATGTTTTGTTCTTTTTTTCTTGGCATATCCGATTTCGAATATTATTTCTAACATCGCATCTGTATCAACATTCATGAAAAAATTGCATGAGCTACTCAGAACAAAAATATAAACAGTCTATGACTCATCGTTTAACAGGAGCATTGCGAATAACGATAACTTCGTTGCTAAATATAATCTGTCACCACGCAACTCCTCAAGAACACTTCGAATTCATGAAGAAGAAGCGTAGCTCTAATTCATAACACTGTATACGGCTTTTGCGAATGTTTAATACAGATAACTGTTTTTGTAGCTTGAAATATATTGAGACTGATAACGAAAAAATACAAAGCTGAATCCCTGATAATTGATTTATTCTCTTCCTAAGTCCTCTTTCACAAAATACTTTTAGAATCTGAAGACAGTAAGAAATGCAAAACCAACAAAAACAGATCAATCTTTGTTGGGAAAAAGCATATATTTGTAATATACTTACGACTAGTCATGTTATTATCGGTATGAATTCAGCTGTATGTATAGAGTCTTCCTTTGCATATGATTTATCAAGCTATCTTCGTACAATTTTCTGTTTCGAAACCCGAACTAATTTTTGAGTCAACTATCTGAAAGGATTTTGCAATACAAGCTACTAACTTTCACTTTCGAGGAGCGCTACAGGATAGTGCTTCATTTTGGCTAAGAAAGACTTGAGAAAGAAACATCAATGCAGATCGATTTACGCATGCGCAAAAAATCTCCCGCTCCTATTTCACTGAGATTGTGAGATTCATTCCTGACGATTGACTCCTTGTGGAAAAATTATGATATATTACATCATTCAAACTTCATTCTCTCTTAAGATTGGCACTAGGAAATTTCGGATCTAAACCGGGTTCTTTGAACAATAACAGCAATAGAATACGAAGAATATACGAAAATAAGCACTATTTTAATGAATTAACTTCACTGTTTGTGGATTCACGAATGTTTTCAATCTCTTCAAGCTTCACGTGATAATATTTAAAGTGTTTAAATCGAGGTCAACGGTGGACTTGTTGTTTCGATCAAAATAAATATTGTATTCTAAAAAAGTGTTATCAATACTAAAAATATCTTGTCTAGATATTATTCACATAACACATTACTGTGTTTACTATGTGCTCAATAGATATTTTTATTCTCACTCTGTAGAGTACAGACATTATGCTTTTCAAGTGAGACTTCTTCTCCAATAGTGTCGTCTGATCAACTCCGGATAACAATATTTACTATAATGATTAATTCAAGTTTTCAGTATGATTGATCTTCGTGGCATTGATTTTATCAGTCATTCTATGACTGGCAAGATAAAAAATATACAAGAAACTTGTAGATGATGATAAGAATCAAGTTACACACGTATTTCCAGAATAATTATTGCTGATGAATCAATTACACTGCTTTGTATAATTTTCATTTGTAAAATCGTCATTTTATTTGTAGAGTTTCTTTGTGCAGCGATTTTTTGTGAATACAGTTTGAGTATGGACATTTTCAACGATTGAAAGAATTTTTTCACAATAAAATATACGGTGTTTAGGATATAGATTATTAGAATTCTTCTTCATCTTATTCTTGGGGGTTGGCATCGACACTCTCGATTCTCACACACTCCGCTAGTCCAACCATCACGGATGCACGTTTGATGGCACGATTCATCAGTCAAGGATAAGGCATAATACTGGCATCTACTCCCTGGCAATGACATTCTTCCGCTACGCAGCTTCCAATGAACCATAAATTTCTCACGCACAATGCGTGGCATCCGGCATTGTCGACTATTACGCCTTCGTGTAAGCAATGTCCGAACGGAACCACTACACAATTATAAATTTTAATAATGAAGAAGATATATGTCGACTAAGATATATGAAGCACACGCGCGGATAATCGTCGTCAAAACTACTGAAAGAAGTCGTAATTGACTTTTTTTCAAATGCAATGAATGTATTAACCTCTTGACTGATATATACATGAGGAAAATTATTCACCGGGAGTTCCGTTTATGTATTACATTTTTGAACGCGAATTGTAAACAGATACAATATTTGTACCAAAAATGACGACGCTTTTTTAAAAATCAAAGGCTATTAATATTATATGGTATTTTCGTTGATGTCAATTACGTCTTGAGAGAAAAAATACCCTAATCAGGATTAGTATACTTGCATGAAAAATCATTTTCCTATATGCATTGACGAAATTTGAAAATCGTGTTTTTGTTTTGATGACAATTTGGTTCATTGCAAAATCCTAATTCAACTTTTATTACTCAACGATAAATACACTTACCCAAGGATTCAAAATAGTATCCACTTTTGGGCGATTCTGCAACGGAAGTCAATGAAAAAATTTTACCAAATTATTCCGAAAGGGAATACGATAAAAAGTATCAAACATTCAACTACTGCTGTACTTACGATCTTCATATGGTACCAACGCAAAAGTTCCTATGAGTATTGATAGGAAAATAAAATAAATACTTTGAGAATATCTCATTTCTAGTTTGAAAATAATAATGAATACGCGTCAAGAAAATGAATGTAACTATATCTCTTGAATATTGAGCAGCTATGACTTGAGAATGAATGCCCCCTGAGTATTCTAATTTTTGTCTTCATATATACTATATGTTGATCACACTTACAGTTAGTGATTCCAATAAGATCTATTTGTAAAAGAAATGTGTGCGAAGTCTAGAATGACGTAAATAGTTTCTGGCAGATATCGTCACTCTGAACATTAGAATATAAATGTCAATAGTCGGGATATTTGAACTCTACATATATACATATGTAACAATTTTGAAGTGACGTTCCAGTTGGAAACCACGTATGATCTTTTAGTTACAGAACATTAAACTAGAGTAATGATTTTTTCAACGGGTCAATTCGCGCTTTTGCTAACGTTGATATTCTCAAACGTCCATATTTAGTAAGTTGAACATTTTTATAAAATTAAACAAGAATTTTGAAAAAAGTATCTTATATCTAACACATATTTTTGAAACGGCTTGGCAGCAGATTTAAGCCTAATTTAGCACATTTTATTAACTTTAAATGCGATCACGTATACTTTTGTATTGACTTGAGTATAATTTTGTCAATTTTCACAAGAGACCAAACAAATTTTATAAATTCGTAGAAGTTATATTCATTGAATTCAAGTTTAGAACCTTTTAATGCATTAACTACTCTACTTTTTTCGCGGGTGTTCAACGCAGTCAATAAATTTATTTTATTTTAAGATGAAAGCCGCCCAGCGACATTATTTTGGTTCGTCATTGTTTTATGGGTAATTTATGGATATTCACGAGTTCAACTTACAAGAAGCTAAAATAGAAATCTCTCCTTGTAATTATAGGAAAAAATGAAATAGTCGTACTTTCCACAAAAAGTTTATTTTAAGACCACTATTTGCTTCACTTTTTCTGCGGGTATTAATATAAGTACCGCTTGAATACGTGTATAATTATCGAGTTCTAAAGATATTTGCATGAAGCGACTGTATGTACAATTTTTTAAATGTTTCGTCAAAATAATGAATGTTTATGAAATTGATTAATACTACGTATTGAAAGATGAAGAAATAACTGGAGGAAGCTTAATTATACCAATGAATTGGTAGCGGTTTTTCACGTATGAAGATATTCATTAATAAATATTAATGAATAAATAATTCACTGTACTTGTATATAGTGTTATATGCCATGAATGCCTCTTCGAAAAGTTGCATATATATTTCGATAGTAATATTTTTTGTTGAGAACTTCAATTCCCTCAACTGACTCGAGTTGACCATATACAAACTTGAATCTTTAATGAAGATATACCTAGGATCGCTACTCCACCTCTGTGACCTGAAATATATTCCCCTACTGTACAAGACATTCCCAAAATTTAAAAGACCTGCCTAAAGTTAAGATCAAGTATTATCTTTTGCGATCCTCTAGAATGGTCATGGTTTGACTGTAATTAGTTTGCAAACACCACTACTAAGCTTTAAAGAAAGTGGGAAGTGTAATAAAATGGTTAATGCGATTTAAATCCACAGCCAATTAATGGACGTCAATTAATACTAGTTAATTGGATTCTGATCGCAAAAAATCTAGGAATTCACGCGAATAGTATTGAATCAAAGTATCAAAGTATATGTATATTTTAGAATTTTTCGTTCCCTATTTGTATTAAAATATTCGGAGCTCTGAATGAAAAATTCCATAGCATAGCAAAACCTACATAAAAAAAAAAATTTGTAACGTATACGTACATAGTAATAGTTGTACTTTGGTGAATCACTGATTAAATTCACATAAGATATCATGCAATATAAAACAAAAACTACGTAATGTCTTGATATATATAACGACAGGCGTCAGTCCGAGATAAGTAAAAATCAAAAAGGTATTCTCTTCTCTCTAAATTAGTATATTTATCCCGTTTTGGGACATGATTCATCTTTTGCATTTCGCAGATAATTGCTGGATGGTTGACGTCGAAATTATGACCTCTCCGACCATTAGCTAAATCCTCTATCCTATCTGCCTTTGTGATAGGCTGGTGAGGATGGGACCTCCTAATGCAGCTTACGCATGGCAAAGAGCAATTCCCACTAAGCAAATGCGTACTTTTGGGTCAGAGGGACGGGTAGAGTAGCTCCGCCGAACGCACTTAATCCGAGGATACTCGCTACTCGCAGTCAGTTACGAGAGAGTTTCCCACAGGCAAGCTCATTTTTCGATTTATCCCGTTGACCACATAGGATACTCTATAAACATTATTCTCAACTCCTTCACGTGTGCAAAATGGTAAGATTTTACGTTGTTTATTTTAAATGCTTATTCATTTTCATCCGAACTTTTTCCGATATTCCAATGTTTCTTTTATTGTTACCACCCACGCCGATCTTCGAAATAATTACGAGAATAGTTCATTTAATTCAATATAATTAATTAAAAATAATGGCCGACAATAATTAATTTCTGAGTCGGGCTTTTTTTATTTCTCCACCCCTGTATACTATTATGATACATTGAATATTGCGATTATGATACAAGTTGCTCGTATATTATTTATTTCTCTTTTTTTTCTCACATGTGCCATTCATCGGAATTTCAACGAGTATCGAGTAGTTCGATAATTATTTTGATTCATCATATTATTATATACACGTGACAGCATTCCTAGCCAATCGTAATTCTGAGACAAAACTCGATAAATTCTAGTTTTCCATTACGTATCCATTTGATTTCAGATGCCCATCAACAGCGGAGTGAAATTTTCTGACGATTTTATTGCCGTGGCTCGCTATGGCACGGACGCGAATCTTTTGAAATCCCTTGGCGATTTCGATTCGCCAACCGAGTTCAGAGACGACGATGGAAGTGGCTTGTTGCACGTGTGCGCCGAGCACGGCAGACACACGGGAGTGATTTATTTGCTCAACAGCGGTTGCTGGGTCAACCAGCGAAACCTTCAAGGCGACACGCCGCTGATTCTGGCGGTGAAAGCGAAAAAAATCGACGCCGTGATGGCACTGCTACTCGGAGGCGCGAATCCAATGATAAGAAACAAGCGCAACGAAGGGCCGCTCGAGTGCAGCAAAGCTTTCGACAACACTGGGATTTTCAAAGTTCTAGTGAGCGCAATGATCCAGTTCCATGGCATGAGCATCGAGATGATATCGAAAATTTTACTGTTCAACGATTTGTTCCTCTACAATGCTGCGTTCACCGAAAACACCAAGCTCGTGCGGCTTTTGTGCCGAAGGAAAAGATACGAACGAAGCAGACGCCGATGGTCACGTGGCGATTCATGCAGCGATAGTCCAGGGGACGTGAAAATGATCAAATGTTTGTTGGAGCTTGGAGCCGACGTGACGATTCTTGACAAGGAAAATAACAGCCTACTGCATTACGAAGGGCAAAATCACCACGGCACCATAATCTCGCTACTTCTTAGTACAGGCCAGCTGGATATAAACGCGAGAAATATTGCTGGACTGTCACCGCTGCATATTGCCGTGAAATCGATGCATTTCCTTTGGATCAAAGTAAGGATAATTGAATTATTAAAAAATTATATCCGAAGCACTTGGATGGATTATGTTATCGGGAAAGTTGTTTGGAAAACGAGGAAGCTCATATAGAGCCAAAACAACTATAATATCGAAACCACCTCATCTTACTGTCAATTATAAGTTTGATTCAAACATGAAACGCGAAAACTCAAATATTCGGGAACAACTGCATCGAAGCAGAGAAAACCTATTTGTGCATTAAATTCAATTTTTGATCCCAGGCACTTTTGGAAAACGGAGCAGATGCAAACGCGAAAAACGATCAGGGTGAGACGCCACTTCGATGGATGGTCGAATCGTACAACGAGATGAGCAGCAGACGGACGCTGCAGCATTTTTTATTGAGTCGACAGCAGTACGAGTATGTGCTGGAACGACAGGAGCAAGCTCTTCGTTTGATGGCTCCGCATATAACTGTTCTCGAAGAAATTGGTGAGCCGATGCACGAGCAGATTGTCAAAGCGTGCCCGAAGATATCGGGAGATCTTGAAAAATGTAGACTAGAACTTGCCGAGTTGCGCGAATCAATTATATGTGACTCAATTTCGTTCTTCGACGTGTTAGTCGGCACTGTTAAAGTTGTCACTTGCTTCGTTCGAAATCCAAAATTTTCAAGGGCTCTGCAATGCCTCGAATACAGATCTTTATTTCCTTTGTTTGGTGATATGTTGGGATCAAAGTTGGACGAAGCTACACGGAAACATGAACTATTAGAAAGATGCAAAGCAAAACTAGAAAATACGTTGTTTTTCAATTTCCCCGATACGACAGAGCAAATATTCAAATACCTCGACACTCGCGATCTTCGAAATCTATGTTTAGCTTATGAGTAGACAATGACTTTTATAATTTCTCTCTTTGACTGTCAGCAATTGGTTGAGTCTTTAGCAGTGATAATTATATGTGAATTTGTAAATATGTATATTCTGCGTACTATTTAATAGTTACAAATGAATTTTATAATTTGTATAATGTATGGTGAGTGAACTGATTAATAAAAATATCAATATTTAGGACTCTTTCTTTTTCTCGAATAAAATATATTTGTACAACAAATTTTGTCTGGATCTATTCTATACAGATCTTTAAAGATCTACGAAATATAATATCCTATTTTTTTCATGAATACCTTTATTATCGGAAAAAATTATGATCATAGCAAGAAATTCATTCTTCTCACTTTCTCCGCACTATTTCTCGGAATTAAAGAATAACAGTGATTTTGTTCATGAAGTATCTTGAGTTCAATAGAAGATTTTCAACTTATACTTAGATACATAAGTTCAATGCTTATTTTTCTGTCTAGTAGACTAAACAAAAATAATTTGACATACGTAAAACGAATATTAAAAAAAAATAGATGCGTCAAAGTAACTAGATTTTTCGACTCTTATTGTAACGATCTATATCATGGAGCTATCGATTAAAGAAATAGATCTGAGTTTTAGATGAGGTATACTTCTCAACAGTATAGATCCGAGATTGGTAAGATATTCAAAGTCTTGCTGAAAAGTTAATAGTATATTAATCACCCGAGCGAGGTTAGGCGATTTCGGCACGAAAAACGTTTGCGATAAGTTTGCGCGTGCCGAAATAGCCTAGATGAGCGAGGTGCATATACTATTTTTCGTACCCGCGGCAGAAAAGTGCCATTCTTTGCAAACGCCAGGACGCAAAGTAGGCACTTTACTGCCGCTGGGACGAAAACTTAATTATAATGTACTATTTGAACTTAATGTTATGTAATATCCATAGAAAACGTCATTGCCATAATAACTATGAATACAGGGAAAAAAATTATGGCGGTTTTGAAGGACCAGAAGCGGTTTTAGCTATCGTTAGTATATACCAAAAACACAAATAATGGAGAAAAGAGATTCGAAGATGAATTCGATATTTTATTTTCCCTATCAAAAAATACCTTTTTCACGCGAATGATCTATATACGCGCCAAAGCCCAACGGGCCAAAGGGTCTATCTTGTCGGTACTGAAGAACTTGTACAGGGTGCCATACTTGTATGTACCGGCTGTAGGCACCAAAATGAGATATTGCAGAACGGAGTATATATATAGCTATATATAACAGACTGACTCAGGCCAACATGCAAACATGGACCAACACAGTCAACACACATAATGTGTATTGACGCTCGCAAAGTGCGAACCCGTGAACCCGACTACTTGCACCTGCGAGTGCGACCGGCGAGTTTTTGTTTTAATTTCAACTGTTAACAAAATCAAAACGCAAAATGACGAATTCAACCATTTCCGATCAGTCCCTCATGGACAAATCCATGCGCAGCGTCTTCGGTGAGTTGATGGAATCATAAAACATGCAATACTTGTGTCGATCTTGTGTGACTGACAACTAGTCGTTTTATTTTTCTGTTTACGCAGTCGGGAACATCCCGTACGAGGCGACCGAGGAGAATCTCAAGGATATCTTCAGCGAAGTTGGACCTGTTCTATCTTTCAAGTGAGTAATTGTTGTTCATCATTTCTCGATTTTGTTTTCCTAACCTCCAACGACGTAACCTATACGGTTGGGTGAGTTACTTAGTTGCTCTAGAGAAACTGTGATTTATTGACAACTTTCGTTCAAGTTTAGATTGGTATTTGATCGAGAAACTGGCAAACCCAAAGGATATGGATTTTGTGAATACAAAGACCAAGAGACTGCACTCAGTGCAATGCGTAACCTCAATGGCTACGAGATTGGAGGTAGAACTTTGCGTGTGGATAATGCATGTACAGAGAAGAGCAGGATGGAAATGCAGAGCCTGCTGCAAGGTCAAAACACAGAAAATCCCTACGGAGAAGTCGTTCAGGCAGATAAGGCTCCAGAGGCTATAAGTAAGGCAGTTGCGTCACTGCCACCTGAGCAGATGTTTGAGCTTATGAAGCAAATGAAACTCTGTGTTCAAAATAATCCCAATGAGGCAAGGCAAATGCTCCTTCAGAATCCACAGCTGGCATATGCATTGCTCCAAGCACAAGTAGTGATGCGGATAGTCGATCCACATACAGCAGTTAGTATGCTACATAAAGCCAATCCTATTCCAACAGTGCTTTTACCAGCAGATAAACCTCCACTGATGAGTGTTCCACCACCTCGCATCGAGGAGCCTTGGCTTACAACAAGACCTCCACCTCCAATTGCTGTTAATCCCCCTGCTCCCATTTTCTCAAGTAAGGATCATTTTATTCAATTTTCTGCAAATTTATTGTTTAATGAAATAATCGGAAAATTCAGCTTCCAAGTCTTATAATCTGTTTTTGCAATTAAAATTAATGAGATATTTGACTCAATAATGGTTATTCTTCTAAAAAATACAGAATACTCAATGGGATGTCCGAGATAAAAATGTGTACTAAAATACTTTAATCTACTAATACTTCATTCTATAATTTGTAACTTGTTATTGTTAATAAGCAACGATCTGCTTAGGAATGTTTGTTGAGAACTAATGTATGTACTTAAATGTCTGGATTCATTGACTAAATTATGATACTAATTTTGATCTTGACTTTGACCCCAGACCTCCAACATTAATAAGACTCAATACTCAACTTTAATTAATAATTATATCCAATAATTCAAACAAATTTCTGCAGAGAATAAATTAGGATTTTTTTTCACTTTTCCAGGTCAAGATGTGGATTTAAGAGCAGTAGACCCTAGAATTAGAATGGACCAAGACACAAGAGTTCCTCCACCCACAACTACGGTGGCACCCCCACCACCAGTTGTGGCACCTGTGATTGTTCCTCCAGTTGTACCTACTGATCCACGAACGATTGCTTTTAGTGCTCCTGAAACGTTAGTATCATATAATATGTATATTTTCAATTCTAAGCTGCCTCACATTACTAACACAGTCATCAACTAATCGATAATTAACATTCTGTTCTCATTCAGTGTTCTACCTATGGAGGGCATTGACAGGTGCCATTTGTTACTTTAATAAATGTATTGTTGTTGTAAATTCTGATGTACATATTTTTCAATGAAAATTTTTCTCCCCCAGCTTTGGCAGAGATCCTAGGACAGACAGATTTCCCAGAGATCCCAGAGATCCACGAGAACCAAGGATGTCTGTTGATCCAAGGATGGCTGCTAAACCAGGTATTTATAGGAAAATAATTATGAGATTTCGATATGATGATGAAAATATTTGTTTTTCTTCAAACACTTCAATACAATTACTACTCAATATAATTTTGATTTAAATGATACTCAAAGAGATTTGAGCAAATGTTTCAAAAACAATTCCAAACAATTTCTATAAAGCTGTTTCAGCTGTTGTGCCACCAACCGCTCCAGTAATAACTAGAATTCCAAACACCAGCGTCAGATTAGAAGGCATGTCGGCTACGGGTAACATTCCGAGTGGTGCTACAGATCAAGAAAAGGTAATGGAAATTTTGACACTTAACAATATGAACTATCTATGCATGTTCTTATTGTAAAACGAGTTTGAGATGCATGATTTTTATAAATAGGCTATACATAAAATAAATGCTAAAAAATACATAAAATTATCTGATTACCTGTTTATCCTTATAGGCGGCTCTCATTATGCAAGTGCTCCAGCTGTCAGATGAACAGATAGCCATGTTACCTCCAGAACAAAGACAAAGCATCCTCGTACTCAAGGAACAAATCGCTAAAAGTACGCAGCGTTGAGTTTGACTCACGTTGAACTATCAAACTCAACTTCTATTGAAAAATAAATTTTTACATTCAATAAAACAGTGTAAGACGTATTTTTGCGCCCGGCCATAGTTCATCAGTTTTGTTGCACCAAGAAACTTTTTCGCAGTGTTGATTTAAAAATTCAACAAGTCATAATGAATTCAGTCAGTTCAGTGTCTATTTTTACTTAATCGCATTTACGATAGGGAAATATTTGTACACTATTTTAAATTTATAATTAAGATGAAACGACGTAACTTTCGACAGGGGATAAGTAACTTGTTATATTCGTAAGTCAACGTAAATTTTTGATTTTTATAGATTGCTACAAAATGTATTGTATAAAAAAATGAATGTGTGAATATTCATACCTTCGATAGAAAATAAGTAAACCCAAGAATTAGAAATATTTCCTATTTACTTTACTAAATAAACTCGATATTTATATGAAGTAACATATTCCAGAGTCTTTTCAATTTAATAACATTAATGTTCATAAGATATTGACAAGATATCAGATAAAACTCAGTAGAAAATTGTAATATATACTTTCTAAATTTCAAAATCTTGTTATTTGACAAGCTGCTAATATTAGAATTTTACATTGAATTTAAGTAGAATGAAAACAATATAAAAAATTTAAAGAATCTATTCTCTTTAACTCAGCACATGGAATGAATCTTGAACTGTTCATGTTCAATCATATTTATGAAATTTCAGTTATAATTTGTCAAAGCTTATTATGCGTTGATACCAAACGTTGCTACTCAAAGGGTGGCCAAATGAACTCCTCTTATAATGATACCTCACCTTGTAAGTGATTCAAATTGCATAAATTTATAAAATGCGTGACGGAGCATGGACATTTGAGTGAATAATTAAAAAAAATATCTATAATCTTTATTTTATTCATACACAGGAAGTCTTAGAAGAAAAAAACATATTAACTTATTTCTAAAAAGCTCACGATTGTCATTCATAAATATAAAAAAATAGTATTCTCAAGAAGTACTTAAGATTTTCGTTTACTTACTGCAGACGAAAATGAACATATATCATGAAGAGCAAGTTTTTAAAAAATATACATACATAATTGAAACAAGAAACTGAAGTATGTATTTCCACTATCAGAGTCAATGTAACAATTCAAATATCATAATCATCATTGGTCATAAAAATAAAATTATACTGACATTCAATTGAATAAAACATTTTAAGATAAATTCAGACGTATTTAAAAATGATAACGATGTATAGGGAACAAATGTTACTGATTATCATTAACATAAAAGTACATATATGTATACTGAAAGATAACAATCGAAAATTGAAAATCACTTCTAAAACAATTGAAGATTCTAGTAAACACATGATTCGGTTATATTGCTACAAAATGAATCAGTAATCTTACTTAATTTAGTTTATCCTGAAAAAAGTCATTTTTTATTCAATTTATTTTCCTTTTAGCTTGTTTTCGTCATCCATATAATATGTAATGTTGTCAAATTTGCATGGCACTCCATATTTGTTTTTAAGGGTCCATTGAAGAGATGGGTAATTTTCTTTACCCATGACTAACCATACAGAGACCTGCAAATATTTTGAATTGAATTTTGCACTGAATTCTTTCACTCAATCATGTATAATTTATGTTACAAGTATAAAAATGTGAAAATATATCTTTGCCTGAAAAGAAAACTATAAGAATTGATTTCAGAGTTGAGATTTTTCTCAATAACTGTAACTAAAATTGTTTCCACTAATTCATAAATGAAATACAGTTCGTGGTTATTTTTCTGTTCATATTCACAGGAAAAATGTAATACTTCGATTTGATCGCCGGTGATTTCGTAATAAGAGAAATAACATCATTTTCTTTCAGTGTCTATTCGAAAATCAATTTAAAATACTCACTGTAGTCCATGGATTTAGAACACTGCCAACCGGCTTAATTTTGCAAATCTTATCAACAATGCACGATCGTATTACTTCTATATGTCTAGTATTCCATTTTTCGCCTTCCTATTATTGTAATTAACAGTAAACATTAGTAACTTGAAGAGATGATATTATTTGAGATAAATCATAAATGTTTATTAAAAAAATAGAGCTACATGTTCTAAAATTTGAATTCAAAATTAACTTACTGGATATATACCAGCGATTTTGGCTTTAGTACTCAAAATAGGGACTTCTTTCATAATAATTGGCCCTTTCACTAATTTCCCTACTTTTTTGCAGTAAACTTCATCCCCATAATCTAGTAAGTGCACCTAAAACATAACTTCACAATAGAGAAATGCAAATAAATGAAAAAAATTACGAGTATTCAAGGAATGAGTATGTCCTAACAGAAAAATTCCACCTCAAGAATAACTAATTTACCTTAACAAAATTTTTCTCAACTTTCAGCACTTTTGCTCTATACCAATTTCCATCACAATACTTTGCAATGCAGACATCACCTGGCTTCCAAGAATCGTAGGCTTCAATATCCGTATTGTTATAATACTGCTGCAAATTCACGAGCATTGCATCTAAATTTTTTTTTTCTAGAATAAAAAATCGCGTCATTGAGAAGGAAATTATGTATGCGATAGGCAGTGATGCTTATTTTGATGAATGTTATTGAAAATGAGTTATTTTTCATTCGGTAAAAGAAGCTCTTACATTTATGGTAAAATAATATACAAAACACGTGATACGTGAAATTTTTTTATGTATCTCTTCACACTCAATTCTATTATAATTTCCAGCTATTTTTGATAAATATCTTTATTAAGTTGCTCATTTTTATTTTCCCGAATTGATGAAGTATACCTAGTTATAATTGCATTGTATTTCTTTCCCCGTCGAAATTAAGTTTGATTTCAAAACTTTTTCATTGAGTGATTAACTTGCAAAAAGACTACATACTTTCAACCGGATGGAAAAATACATGACATTCACCATCAACATGAGGGGTATAGCATCTATTGTCTTTTGTGGGATATAATCAGCTGGGATCCAGTCGAAATCAGCGTCACTCGAATCATACAAAGTGTCTTGAACCAAATGTCCGTCTTGTTTGCATATCAAATTTCCAACATCAACTATTAATCCTTTGTTAGCAAGTTTGTACAACTTACGCTTTTCTTCAAATTCCATTTTGAATGCTTCACTTGATTCAGTTGGGCTAAGATATGAAGTTATAATGAAATTTCTATGTTATAAATACATGAAATTAGATTTTTTACTCACGTGGTAGGTAATGCCAATCTTGCATTCAGTAAATAATGTGCAACTGATAAAATTTCCTTTTTATCTGGTTGAAGTGGTCCAATAACTGCTCTTCGTTTTATAAATAAATCAACCGACATAGGTTTATGCAAATCATTCGAATCCTGTAATATATTTTTAACATAAGAAAATTTATAGAACGTCTGATATACACATATCACTTACGGCCGAGCTGATGTAATATTCTGCATCTCTTTTCGTTGATAAGGCTTTCATCCTCGCAAGATGATTTGGACCAGCTAATAGTCTCATTGCATGGTTTTTATACCAGCCAGTTGGATTTTAAATATATGCTTGGAAGCATGGAGGAACTGGGGTGCGAGAGGCTGTATAAGCTCGACTTGTATGTCTTCTTCCTCGGCTAAATCGACCAACAACATTTTGACGACTTTAGAGTCACGTTCAGGTTCACTTATTATTTGAGCTCTAGAGTACTTTTTGTCTTTTCGAGACCACACCGAGTAAATCACGTTCCGTTCAAATTTCTTATTCATTCTACATACTGTTTTCGACCCATAGAACTTCTGCATCTGCTTATTCATCTTCTGGAACTCACACTCATCCTCAAATAGAGACACGGAGATGGATTCCGGGCTTTCTATTTTGTGTATAAGTACACGGACTTGGTTTTGATGACAGTCCTTAGTCATTCCGGAAAGCGTTGCTTTCGCTGGTTCGTTTAATTTTCTGTTTTTTTCTGTCTTTCTATTGAGCTTTCCCCCTTTACTCGACTTCGACATTTAGACCTTCGCGAGCAAGCTGCCGTCTCAATTAAGCTAGGAGTGTTATAAAATTGCGTGTTAGCTTCTGATGAATAACGTCGACGATGGATAAAGGACGGTGATTATCATGTTGATCACTTTTGTTTACAAAATTGATGTTTTCAAAACAAGGGAAGAATCACAGTTTAGAAACGATGATTCCATTTGACTGAATATTATTTATTGTTGCTGTCAGTCAATAAATTCATTAATTGTTTTTCCACTGAATTGTTATACGCTGGCATATATAAAGCATAAACTATTAAAAATGTTAATTAAAACTTTTGGTGGGGGACAAACTGATAAATATCTTTTATAGCACATTTTCCGAGGACCCTCTCAACGGTTTCAAACGTTAAAATTAAACTTTGAACACGTTTTTCTCGGAACTGCATTTTTCAAACTTTCGTTAAGCATATTTTGGTGATTTTTTATCCGATTGACATGAAATTTCAACTGCAGCTTCTTAGATAGATTTTCCGTGTAATTGTGAATTACGATATTCACGATCAAGATAAAATTACATTTGCGATAAACAATTCAAGATCGTATATTTACGAAAAGATGAAAAAAAAACAAATCGGTCTCAATTTATGAATTTTCAAGATAAATAATGAGCAGATTGAGAAACATTTTCTTTCGTTTCTAGATGGTGTACGGAGACTGCAGCAGACTAAACCGTTTTTTCTTTAAAAAATCATATTTGTATCGAAAAGTTTATCATTAAACCTTAGTTTCCTACACTAGTGACCAAAAATACTGTTCGATACTAAGGCAAAAGATAATTCTAGGCTCGTGTGATAACCTCGCTTTACTTAAAGCGACAAAAGAATTAGTCTTTTGCTCTAGTGTCGCATGTACTATTTTATATATCTTGAAACGTATAGAACTGTCACAACTTCATTTGGATACATTGATTAGTAATCGAGAAAAAATGTTCAAAGTAAGCTTCATTTTTCATTGCCCCTGGGTAGTACTATTAGAAAAACGTGATATACTTCACTCTAGGTAATAATGCTTTTCCGTGCTGATAAAAATTTATATTAATAGAGCATATTTTTTTATGGTGTACGTGATCATAAACGCTCATTTTACGCATCGATTTTCGTGCCTTAAATGCGATTTTATACACTAGAGATTTTGCCCAATTATCATAGTACTAGTATCTAAAATGCGATTTTGCGCACTCAAATCAATGTGTGAAATTCGCGTTTGATCACTATGCCATAAAATCTTGTATGCAACTCGTAAAATACGATCTCATGCACTCGTGTGACCATCTAGAACTCGTTCGCCGGCTTCTCCGACGACTCGTGCAAGCTTGTCACACTAATGCGTAAAATCGCATTTAACGCACTAGTTGCATAATATACTATTATTTCTTCACAAACAGTACTTAGATTGACAAGAAATCTTACGGGCGCTTCTTACACATTAGCATATAAGTTGCAAGAAACTCGAATAAAATAAACATTATAAACTGAACTTCTGACCACTCGATAGCTTCAAATATAAAACATTTTTATAACTACATTTGTAACATCTCATTTTGACATGTCATGGGAAGATAACGCAAGTTAAACTTTTGCATGAAAATGTGAAATTCATTTCGAAAATTCAAAATGAATATTTTATTTCTCTCTTCAACACTCACATATATTTCAATCTGAATAGACTTATTTCTTGATCTTGATCACAGCGACACGTGTTATAATTAGTATCAAATACAGTATACCAATGAAAATAATTGATTCTTAGTTTATACGATTAAGATTCAAAGGTTTCGAATTCACGCTCAAAAGTTATACATACATAATGAAAATCTGGTGCTAAATAAAAACGTATAAAAATGATACATTGATACGTAAATGGTTCGTTATAACACAAAGGAATGAAACAATTATTTCTCACGATGAACGAAAAAACACAAATATTTGAATATTGAAAAATAGGACGAAACCCAATTTTATAAGAATCTTCTAAGAAACATACGTTTTTGTTCAGGAAATTCTATTTATACCGTCTTGTGTATAATTGACTTCTAAATGATTGTTGCAAGTTATACAAATAATATGTACATTGAATATCACGTCGGTATATTTTCAGAACATAAATTTTGTTGAATTGAAACGCCTATGCAGTCAAAATCAATCCTATCATACTAAAATTACCTACGATAATATAATCTATATATCCCATGCATTAAGAACACAACAGTATTAACTAAATGGAAGTTTTTTTCAACAATTATTTTTTATTGCTCAAATAAACACTACTCAAAGCTATTAGTTTATTCAAATATCTCAAATGATTGACTTAGAATTTTGAATCTATCATAAAACTATGGATCAGAATTAGAATACTTTTCGTATTGAATTTTCGCTATAATATTTTGACAGTATTTTCAATGCAGAAAAATGTTTCAACTATATCAAAGTTTGAGTAATTCGAGAACCTTAAGGCATAGAAAGTGAGACTCAGAGCATAAAAGCATAAAAAATTATGTGTTAAAAAACATCTTCCATCTTAGCAGAATTTTCTAACAACATGGGATGTACGTTTTCATTATATATATGCATATGCGCTTGTGGAATACTGATAACTGAGAAGGTGAGGTATTTGATCATTCATCGTGAAAAATATTTTCTTAACAATAAATTAAGATAAGTAGGTACAAATCTTAGATTAAGACAATACTTAATAAATGAAGATAAAGATTATTCTAAAAAAAAAACAAATATTCTTAGGCCAAAGAAATAAAATTCTTTACACAATACATAAGTAATGACGAACTATTTCTAAATAACATAATAATACGATTAAGACATTAGTCAATTACTCTCCTTGTCAGTCAATCAATTGTAATAATTCGTTTTTGATTAACGGTTCATAAACAAGCTGATTACAGCTTTCGTCTACGTATAATTCCACCTCAAGTTGCGGTTCATATTTCTGAAAAATATAATAAGATAGTAAGGAATTTGAGGTCAATGGTACTTATGACAAATATAAATTTCGACAATGCACATGATGGAAAATGTATTATTTAAAACATATTTTCGATTTGAAAAAGATACGTCGTCAAATTTACCTTTATAACAGCTGTGAAAATGTCACTTTGTTGAAAGACAAGAGCCATCATTTCGTGCATCTCTTTTATACGATTTCTGTTAGCTCTGACATTGTGGAGTTTTATTTCAATAGTCATTTCGGGAATATCAAACCAGTTTCTATTATACTGACGAAAACTAAGAAAAACAAAGAGATTTGTAAATTTTAATAATATCAAAAAAATGTAATTGAAATATATAAACGTACCTAGTTACGTCACTCGTTATCATCAAATTGCCAAAAT